>CM041740.1:14220393-15588857 GCA_023373885.1 Hestina assimilis
TTCATAGCTTCCTTCTTAATGGGTTCATAGTCTGCTTTCAAAGTGATAGACGCAATGTCTTCTTCAAGAACCGTCTTTCTGTTTTCCAATTGTGCTAGCTGTTCTTCTAGGTTGTTTAACTTTGCATACATTTCATTTCCATCTAAACTTGTCTGGAAAAGAACATTTGGAGGTTGAAATTCTCGAATCTGATTTGTGTGCTCTGCTGTGTGTGTGTAATTAAGATTGTGTGTATAATACACGAATAAATTTGAGTAATTATAACTATTAATAATATTTTTTTTTTTTTTTTTATGTTAGAAGTTGGCAAACAAGCATACGGCCCACCTGATGGTACTGGTGACTGATTGCACTGGTGGAATAATCTCTGTTGTGACAGAGGTTATCCCAACAGCGGGCGATGGGGTCGTCACATCCCGACGCCTTTAAAAAAAAAAATTATTACCTGGAGTTTTCTAAGTTTACTAGAAGCCTCTACAACAGCGTCTTCTGTCGGTGCTAGTTTTTCTTTGAGAATTCTCATTTCACTTTCCAAATTTCTCTTTTGTTCTTCACCTACAATTCAAGAAATTGTAGTATTATATTATCACAACAAAGAGTTTAGCACTATGTAGTTTCGTAACAAATACTTTATCAACATGTAGTTTCTCATAAGTACCTTCATCCCTTAATTTTTCTAAGTCTGTTAATGTAATGAGGTCTTCCTTCATGACCCTAGTTTTCTCTGGAAGTGTCTGCAGTTCTGTCCCAAGACGTTCACGAGTTGCCTCGGCCTTATAAAACAAAATTAAAATGTCAAAACGAAGACGATTCATAGCTTATCAATTTCTTTCTTTTGTAACAAACACATAATATATCGTATTGTTTACCTTTTTCAAGTTAGCCTGAAATCTTTCATAATCTTTGGTTAAACTTTCAACAGTCTTCTTACTATCATCATAAGAAGATGCATAACCTTCTCTCTGCTTCAAAGAATCTATTTCGGTCAAATCCAAATCTATATTAGAGCTGCTATGTTCCAAAGCAAAAATTATATCTTTTTCTAATTGTTCAATTTTGTCTTGTTCTCTTTTAAGACTCTCTTCGTAAGTTGACATGAAAGCGTCCATGGTCTCTTCTCTCTTTTTCAATTCTCTGTACTTTTGATGGCGTTCCGAATTTCCTTCTTCGAGATCCTATCAGTGATAACAATTATATCAGTTATTCTGCTCACTACCATGTAGCATAGTTTTTTTCTTACCTGTTCCGCTTGCTCGATCAATTCTTGAACTTTATGTATCTGTTCTTTTAGATTAGATGCGTTACTATCAAGCGATGCTATTGCTGCATTATCTTCTCGTACCTACAATAAATGCAAACGGATTGCGTAAAAGCTTTTATGAAAGAATATAATTTTACTACCAAGCAAAACTAAACTATGGTATTTTTGTCATCAAAATGTTATCAAAAATTTGAAATCGGCCCATTAATTTTTATACAACAAACGTTTTACTTGTGTCAGTAATTTTTCCCTTTCTTCTTGTGGATCCATGCGATTATTTATTTCATTCTTTAAATTATCTCGTTTTTCCTCTGCGCCAGCTAATCTTCTATGTAACTCTAGTAAATGAAGCTTAATCTGTAAGTAATTTAATTTTGGTTTAAAAGTTTTGACAATTCAAATGAATTTTTTTTTTGAATATTTTATACTAGCGGCCCGTTCCGGCTTCGCACGGGTAAAAATATAAAGCCTATGTCATTCAATGAAAAAATGATTAAAATCGATCCAGTAGTTTTGATTTATTCATTACTGCCCGTGGCCCACAAGCGTTAAATGTAATTTTTACGACATCACATTAGAAACCTCAAAAATAACAGTTTTTTTCTTCACTATTTAATGGATATTATTATACATATAAACCTTCCTATTCAATCATTCTATCTATTAAAAAACCGCATCAAAATCCATTGCGTAGTTTTAAAGATTTAAGCATACGTTGGGACAGAGAAAGCGACTTTGTTTTATACTATGTAGTTATAGTATATGTTTGATCTAATTTAATATTACCTGCGAACCTAAAATTTCCTTGTTGAATTCTTCCTTCTCCCTATTTAGATGATCAATCTGAATTCTAACTTGTTCGACCTCATCTCGTAGCCCAGCAGCAGTAGTCTCCAATTCTTCGTATAATGCCTTTTGCTCTGCTGTCATTTCAGCCAGCAATTTTGAAATTGTCGATTGTTCCTAGCGGCAAATCATTAGTTATTATAAACATTCTTTTTTAAATTATATTTTTACAAATATTGCTAAATGCTTACATTTATAGTACTTACATATTAACACAATCAAAAAATTTACTATTATAAAAGGTCGTCACAAAATTTTAATTATTTTTTCATCGTAGTTGAATATATGGGGACAATGATATTATTACGAAATTTCTCAATAAACTAAAAATAATTATTTTTAATGAATAAAGTACATAATGTCTGTAAATGTGTTTTATATTTGTATTATGTAAATTTTAAACCTTGTCCATTTGTTCTCTTAGCTGTCTCAGCTGATTCTCCTTTCTTTGTCTTTCTAAGAAGACATGTTCGACTTCCTCCTGTAATTTTTTATTGGTAATCTCCAATTCTTTCCTCTGTTCTTCAACCGATAACTTAGTGGCTTCACCGTTAGCGATTCGAATCGCTGTGTTGTAATCTGCTAAACGACCTTGTAAATCTGGAAAGTTCCATTAGCTATTCATGTGAATACCGTTTTACCATTTAGCTGAATTTCAAGTGATGTATAACTAAATTAATCATTAATGATTTCATTGTAACAAAATTCTTATAAAGTCTATGTGTATATGTATGGTCTTATGGTTGTATGGTCTTAAAAAAAAGTAAATACATTCTTTACCTGTCAATTCCTGTGCTAGCTCTCTGACTCTTTTCTCATAGTGTTTCTTCGCGGACTTTTCCCTTTCTCCTGCATCTGCTTGTTCATTCAGCCTCGCTATCTCAGCTTTCATCTCCCTTACCTTCACTTGCATCACTTCTTCCCAATAACGTTTATCTTGAAGTTGCCTCGTACGAAAACCTCTGGCAGTGCTTGTGCGTAAGCCAGATATACCTTGTTGGGTTATCGGTCTATCAATCTATGGATTTAAAATAGTAAACTTGGAGAAGCAACAACATACTTATTAAAATGTTTAGGTTATGAATACAAACCATAGAAAATCCAGTCATTGCAGTGGGCTGCCGGCTGGCAGTTGGTGGCGATGGACCAAAACCGGCTGTAGAGATTCGTGAGGCTGTGTTGCCTCTATATGCGGAAGCGGGCCTCATTGTGCCGCTTCTATGAAGTATCATTGTTTAAAATACCAGCCCATTCGCACAGAAGGAAACGATATTTAATTTGGAAAATAGTATATGAGCTTACAATTGAAGTATTTACTGATTTTAATATTGGAATTATTTTTTATAGCATTATTACTATTTGAATAAAAATGCAACGGAAGAATATGAATTAAAGGAGCGAGTCATATTTCGCCGTTTGCTACTTAATTTTACTATTCTTTAAAAAACAACATCTGTATTGTTTTGTGATACTGAATAATTTAGTAAGAGGCTCACCTAGACACAGAGGAACCACTGTTGGTATATTCCCGAAAACCTCTTCTTGACACTGGTCTCGTTACATCCGTCCGTCGGCCTGTGTTCACACGGTCAGTACTGCCTTCTGAATAATCCATATTCATTTCAATGTAATTATTTTTTTCACATCCAATGAGAGTTGATTAATATGCAATATTCTCGTACACGCGCACTAGTTTTGTTGTTTATCCGTTGCTATGGTAATGGTTTGTCAAGTAAGATTATATTATTATCTTTGCGTTAATAGATAATAGAGGTAATAGGCACTTACTCCTTGCTGACTTGTATGTTAAAACCATAGAAGTATTACAGGAACTAATACTTCTACGGTTAAAATTAATTAAATTGTGGGCAAGCATAGCCGTGTCAATAATCAAGTCATTTTGGTGCAGAAGAAAATGTAAATAATTATACTTAATAGTCACTGCTATCACAGTATTTGTTAATTTATTTTATTGTTATCAATTCCTGGATCGTTATTTTTGCAAAATCAAATCTAAAAAAAAGGTGATTATTTACGATTTTATACTAATAAAATTAATCAACAACTTTACTATTACTATTCGATGCTTCTTTATTTATTTAATAATGAGATATTTTATTTTATTATATTATATTTTATGTATTATTAATAATATTTAATAATAATGGGGTATGTTATTGCATAAAATACATTATTCCAAATACAATCATTCATCCCCTAATTATCCTCGTTCCTATTTGATCACGATTTTTGAGTGGATGTATATTATGTCCTTTCCCAAAGTTTCATCTATTTGGATACAAAACCACATCAAAATCGGTTCACTGGTTTAGGCGTACTTACTATATCGAAGTTCAATTGCTGTAGTTGTTTTTTTGACTCCAAGAGAATTTAACATTTTTTCAGGATAAAAAGTAAATTCCGTTAACAATACATATCTGTGCCAAATTTCATTCAAATCCTTTCAGCCGTTTTTGCTTGATTGAGTAACATACATCCAAACATACAAACTTCCACATGTATATAATATTAAGTGTGATATACATCATTATAAAGTGTAAAAGTGTTAATATCAGACAAATTATGTAAAGTGTAAAATTAAATAATAATTTAATCAAAGCTAAAGTACTCTCTAAGTAGAATAGTAATAATTAATTTCGAAAAATTCTGTTCAACTTATTTAAAAAATAAAACACGTTTTCACTCACAAGCCATACGGGGTAAAATCTAATAAATTCAAATTACCTATTAAAATATGCAAATTATTAATGTGACACAAATACCATCATCATTTTCAATAGATAATAAAATTCAGCAATGTGTTCACATACCTTCAGTAGCATAATAAATAGTGCATAACGGACGAAACTCCATTAAAAGCTATCATTTTCTGAAGAAAACTGCGCGATTTTGTATAAAATGCGTTTCAAATGTTGCTCATTTATTATTATTGTTTTAAATCAAAATTTTGCTAACGTTTTCGGATTTTACGATATAAGTAATACGTTTTATCGTATCAATAAAGAATTAGATGATAGAGCTCCCTTTTTGCAGTACTCCAGTATAAACACTCAGTGGATTGAACAAGAATTGGATCATTTCGATTCAAAAGAACCACGGACATGGAAAATGCGATATTTTGAAAGGTTAGATTTGTGGAAATTGAACGGTCCAATATTTCTATTCTTAGGTGGCGAAGGTCCGGTTTCATCGAACTGGGCATCAACAGGCATAATGTACGAATTGGCGGAAGAAACACGTGGCGCTGTGTACGTTTCTGAACATCGATACTACGGTGAGAGTAAACCCTTTAAAACCAAAGAAACGGCAAATTTTAAATATTTAAGCTCGATACAAGCACTAGCTGACACAGCTAAATTACTGAAAACTATTAAATTAAGAGAGATGTTCAAAAACTCGAAAGTGGTTGTTGTTGGTGGTTCTTATTCAGGAAACTTAGCGGCTTGGATGAGATTATTGTATCCTGATTTAGTTGACGCAGCAATAGCCAGCAGTGGTCCTGTTTTAGCAAAGAAAGACTTCTATGAATATCTCGAGAAAGTTAGTGATAATTACGAACAGTACGGCACTCCAGATTGTCTTGATAAAATTAGGAATAGGTTTAGTAGATATGACAAAATGATGCAAACTCCAAAAGGAATCGAGCAATTGAAAATAGAAGAAAATATATGCGAAGAATGTGACTTGACTGTGCCAGAGAATAAACAATTATTTTTCATGTTTAAAGCTTATGATTTTATGGACAAGTCACAATATGGAAATACCGAGGCAATTGAAAGCCATTGTAAGAATCTAAATAGTAGTTTATCGTCTAGAGCGTTAAAAGGATCGATGAAACGAAAATCTCGGTTATCGAAGACTGGATGTTATTGTTACGATTTCGAAGAAACTATGAAAGAGTATCATGACGATGAAAACGATTGGATCTTAGCGTGGTCTTACCAAACCTGCACAGAATTTGGTTACTTTCAAACCACATCCTCCGCATCGCAACCTTTTACCAATAATATACATGTGAGCTTGTATACGAAAATTTGTACATCACTATTCGGAGAAGAGTTTGATGAGAAAAGGGTTGACATCGGTGTCGCAAAATCTAACGAACTGTACCAGGGATTGAGACCGAATGTTACCAATGTTGTATTTACGAATGGGGATTTAGACCCATGGAGTACTCTTGGTATTTTAGAAGATCTGTCCTATGATGCACCAGCTGTGAGAATACCGCGTGCTTCTCACTGTCAAGATTTATTTTCTAACAAATATAATGATATTGAAGAATTGAAAGAAGCTAGAAAACATATAAAATATTTAATAAAAAAATGGATAGGAGCTGGTGGTTTTTTGTCGTCGAAATAATTTTATTATTCACCATTAGTTTATTTTTGATAGAATACTTAATATATATTTTGCGTTGCGTTTAATAATTATGTGGGAAAGGTAATAAAAGTGTGGATTATTAAAATAATTGTTTATTTGATGTCATACACATTTTTCTTACATTAGGTTACTTTTAACCAACACCCTAGGTTACATGCTGCGGATGTGGATGCGCTGACGTACAACTAAATAAACACCGAGTCAAATTTTATAAAATAATAATTTATTCACATATATAGAATAATTAAATAACTGATTCACTCGTCATAGCGATTTTACTTAGCTCAATTAATATATATTATAATAAAATTTAACTCCGAATAGGATTTTTAACATAAATCACTTGTTTCAATAGACATTGAAAATAAGAAAATCGAAATAAAAATAATCGTAAAATCAAAGAAATAAAGTAAATAATCTAAGTTACATAAAACAGAATGGTAACCTGTCTAGCACCTCCGAAACACGAATTTTTGATAAACGTTTTAAATTTCATAAGAAATTACCAATTTATAAAATTCATAACATTTTTTTATCTATCATTAAGTCAGGTTTAAGTTTAACTATAGGCTTAAAAAGATATAAAAATAATGACAATGATACAAAAATACAAAATTGTCAATATATTGTACAAAATTATATTATTACTAAGTTTAAAGTAATTGAGTATTGATAAAAAATTAATATCGGAAATAGCATACAATGTGATGTTAAATTACTTTAAAACTAAATTTTCTAATAACTAACATCTTACTTGTATTCTTATGGAAATCTATATACAAAAAAATAGACAATAAAAATTTACAAATTTAATTCTAAATTTTGTTCAGAGGAAATGTCATAAAAATCCAAAAAATCTAATTACTATCCAGTCATTAATCATCGTTGAAAAAAATTTATGATAAAAATCAAATGCAGACTGCACTGCGAAGGCCGACTTTTTTACATACTCGTATTTTCAGATTCCAACCCTGTACTGACTAGGATTGACATCTTAACTAATTAATATAACCTACCTATATTCGTAAAAAATTGTAATTATCAATGATCACATTAACAACTACACAGAAAGATATGTAATCATAGAAGTAACAAAATTTAGACATTTATAAAAACGTCTATAATTATAGTGGCAGTGATTATTAAACGTAAAGCGCTTACATAATATATCTACTGGTCTAAATTACATCCTACATGAGTAAACAGAGTAAATATTTCATTAATATCAATCTATATTACATGTACTATAATTAAACATCGTTTTGTTTCGAATATATTTTCTCGAGCATAAAAGTAAATTATCATCATAATTTACAATAATTATTTACAAAACAATCTTTGATACTATCACTTCAATTTATACAATTTAAGTAACCTATTAAATTTCTGCGAAACTTAGGTCGTCAGCTATCCTTTTCTAACTCCTACAATTAGTACGAGTGAATAGTACAAATATATTTTCTATATATCCATTTCAAGTCTTTCTTGTTTCAGACTTGATTCGATCTCAATATTGTACGACGAACTGAAGTTTCCTTTAAACTAAACAAAGTAATTGGTCGAAGTGATGTTATCAATATGCTGATATGGTCCTTATGGTGTGTTGTATAAGGCTACCTTTAGTCCCATTCTCCGATGAACATGTGACGAGCATTGGCAGCCGGAGGTGGAGGGAAACCGCGTCCGGGAATCGGCAAACGGCCATAGAGTGCATATGGGTCATAATGTTCTCCGTCTGCAAAAACAAGTTTTATTTATGAAGGAAACTGAAGGAATGTTTGAAGATGATGCAGCTGATGACGTATGATGATTGACTTTGATCATGCTATAGATATTCGGCAACTCAAACTTGCCCAATAATGATTTAAGTCATGATTGATTGATTTTGAAATAGGATAGAAATATTTAAACGATAATAGATAGTTGAGGCGTAAAGTTTTATAAAATGACGCATAACTACTTTTATAATTTACTAAGCATTATAGTTATGTAACTCAATGGGGACTTACTAATCGCTGCTGGAATTGAACTAGTACCTTAGGTAGAAGACTAAAATATGTTTACCCGTCAATCAAATATTATTATTAGAGATTTTGATTAATATATTAAAATTCTTTTCTCTATTTTTATTCGTGAATTAATCAGAATTAGTTGTAGACTTTAGATTTCTCAACCAAAACATTACCGGTCAATCCGGTCAAATCGGGTGTTGAATTATTGAAATAATTATAAATTTATTTAGATTTTCTAGATTTTTAAAATGGAAATCCTAGAGGCTTCGTCGGTGTAACTCCGAGCTCGTTGAATCGATTGCAAAAACGACTAACAAGCTGTATTCTGACATAGGGCATACATGATCACGAACTCATGTCGAACGCTTTCCGAGAGTATGTATGCAAGTTTAAATCCAAGGGAATGTTTTTACTTTTTCCCGACAAGCATGTTAGATTCGACACTGGAGAACTTTCCATGTATTGGATAATAGGGGTGTGTTTGGAATTGCAAATTTAGTGTGTAGTTAGTTTTTGTGTGCTTTGAGATTTTTTTGTTTATTATCTTTATATAATAGATAAACCAGGTATGTAACGAATGACGGATGAAAGCGAAGCCTGAGATGATCAAGTCCAGCGTCGGTCTCTGGTCGCTGTAGTCGCATATGTTGGCGTATTAGGAAAGAGAAACCTGCAGGAAGTAAGAGGTAGAAGTGGAAAGACAAACAGTGTCGAAGGTTACCAAGCATCAGGCGAGGTGCAACCAAGCTAAGCGTATAAGAGAAAGGTAAATACCAAGACTGGAGCGAAGAGTCGGATAAAGTGCGTTAATTAGCGTGGCTGCTGGATCACCAGGGGCCGCAGCCTTCGCTCCCTGTCGGGATAGAATTGGTACATGAGCTTCTCTTTTCTCGGGGGACGGTCGTACGCACCGATTCCACTCTCGTAGGAGCGAGCGTGCCAGAGCGCGGACTGCGGGATGGGGTGTGCGAAGGGTGGCATCTGCGCGGGGAACGGGCCGGGGTGTGCGTGCGCCACGCTGTAGCGCTTGCTCGGGACCGGCACTTCCTTCAGCGTGAGGCGCTCCGTCATCGCTGGCAAAACGTGCTTGCCGGTGGCCTTCACGAAGTTGGGTACGCGTGCGCGCAATCCGCAGTAGTAGGGGTCATCTGCAAAAATAATTAATAAATACATTTTTTTAAACATAAAAGCTTTGAAAACGTTAAGACAAACGTTAAAATAAGGGTGAAAAGAAAGAAAAACAGAACCCATACAAATACTAAGAATAGTAGTAGCTAGTATTAGCTAATTATATTTAGAATTAAGAGGATAATACATCGAAAATAGTTTCTGTACGAATCTAAATAACGATATAACATTTAATGTTTACAGTTTAAACGATAAGTTCCCACGGTTGTTCGAAAGCCAAATGTTATTGTTGACTATATTATGAGAAAAAAAAAAGAAATTTACGTTTAAACACCTTAAAAAGTAAAATTAAATAATGTACATAATAAAGGAAGATAAAAGTAATTTGTCTATTATATTGTTGACGAGATATTATGAATAAATAAGAATAAAACAATGAATGCGTGCACTTGCATGTTCCGCATCCTACGTCTGCAGCGCGAATACCGTCAATTTAAATATCAAGGATATGCCCAAATGTCAGGCAGAGGTTACGAAACTGTATTGTCTGGTAACCTCTGCTCCATCTGAACGACATTTGGAGCAAGCGTGAGTCGTAGACTTCGTACACAAAGCAAGCATGCGTTAAATTAAATTTGATAAATACACTTATAGTTCTGCTATTTTTAAAAGGTCACTGATATAACTGCGACAATATGAATTTAGGTCCGATGTATATTATCGATCTAACCTTTCCAATTTTCACTACATCATAACTTCTATCTTTTTTTTTTTTTTTTTTTTTATGTTAGAAGTTGGCAAACAAGCATACGGCCCACCTGATGGTAAGTGGCTGCCGCAGCCTATGAGCGCTTGCAGCACCATTAGTAGGTGCCACTCACGCGTTGCCAACCTCGAGATATTAGTTCTTAAATCTCGTTCGCTCAGTATTTTCACTAGCGTACAATGCCCTTCAAACCGGAACACAGTAGTGCCTAAACACTACTATTTGGCGGCAGAATATTGGACACTGCGGTGGTACCTACCTAGCCGGCCTCTTGCAACAAAAGACCTACCACCAGTGTGACTGATTGCACTGGTGGAATAATCTCTGCTGTGACAGAGGTTATCCCAACAGCGGGCGATGGGGTCGTCACATCCCGACGCCTTTAAATTTATCATTGCTAAAAAATTCACACGATATGTCACTTAGGTGGTAATACCATGATGAGATCACAGGTGCGGATCAACAAGTTATATTCGTTGCTTTAACATGTCCTGATTACCAAATGTTTCTTGCGACTGTTTAACATTCCAACACGTCCTTCATGATTTGACTAAAAAATAGTTATTATGAATACTGTTCAATGACACATGTAGGTCGTAAGAATCGCAGCTGTTTAAGATGAATAAAGTAATTTATAAGCATGTCGCAAACAGTCGAAAAGTTGTTTACTTGAAGTCCTATAATATGAAATATTACATTCGTCCCATTTAAATTTCTTTGTGTATTTTCGCGTTCCATGTTGTAAGATGCCACTGACCAATAAGATTTATGAATGATGAACCAAACATTATTAATATCACAATATTCACACTTGCAACGTAATAGTATATCATGTGGTTGGACATAAATACAGAAAGACGAAGAGCTCGTTGCGAAACAATGAATCATAGTGTTACAAGAGCTCAAGCACTTGATATATCAAACACTCTTATATATCACACCTTTAGAAAGAAGTCACAATTCCAAAAAATATCTAAAATTTCAGTTGTCAGCTTAAAATGACTTAAAACGAAATTCTCAATGTAACAATTGTTCCAACATAGCAATATTCGAGCGTAAATAACGAACGTAAATAACCAAGAAAATAATTGAAATTGCTGGTGTAAATATTTTAATTTTTAACACCTATTTTGTTGATTTCAAAAATTGTATTTTGAGTTACGTCGTTTTCGTTCTAAAGGTACTATATTTATATTACCTAGAAAATTCTTTAACTCTGAGTTTCAATTTAAATTCCTTTTAATGAGAACTTTAAAATCAAACTTTTATTTTTAACAAAGACAAAACACAAGAGGATCTTTACACATGACCAAACATAGGAAGCTAGGCGCTATTCATGTAGGCGCCTTCAGTAGTCAATATACATTTCAAAGTGCTGTAATAGCCAACCAGTGGGACGAAGTACGGTGTGGGCGATCAGGATGATATTCTAAATGAAGTTCTTAAGATAATAGACATAGGGATGGTATTCTGGCTGTGCCTATGTTGCCCACTGTACACCTCTTGTACGAAATTTATTACCTTGGAATAATTAATGCAACGATTGTTGTGCTATTTTTTCGAATGTACCTTTAAGTTAATTAAAAGCTTCCAAGTGCAACGTTTCGTGTACCTAATTTAATGTCGGAGAAGACTATTTTAATTACTGCTCGGGATTATAAGAAAAGTACAGATTTTTACTATTCTCAATAGATCCAATTAAAATAAATATCAAAATTTGAACGTATTTCTAAAGCAGTCGTAGAAATGGCGCTAATTCTTTTTTATATCATAATAGTTGGTAAACAACATGACACTTATCAGTAAGCAGTCACCGCAATCTATGAACACTTCCGATACAAGTATCACAAGCGCGTTGCCCAGGATAGGATGAAAGGGATGAAAAAAGAAGGGGACGGGGTGGAAGATTGGGCCTCGTTTAGTTGTAGGCGGTTACCTACTGATACCCTTACTTTACGCTGGTTTTCTGTGAAAGGGTAATACTTCCCCGGACAAAAGACCTATTAGTGCTGGGAGGAACTCTACTACTACTGAAATTCATAAATTTGCCACCAATTAAAAGGTCAATATAATAATTATGTAATTGGTTACATCTTACCATATTTCTTATTGTCTTTTCCTTTATCTGATTTTCCTCTCGGGAACTGTGCTGGGACGCGTTCGTTCACTTCAATATCATCATAATCTGGCTGCAAAGAATTAAATAAAGTATTAATTTATAATTTAATAAACACCATATTTCCAAATTCGTAAATCGTACAAGCTAACCTCATGAATACGTATTTAGCGTACTAATTGAAATATATTTTAGCATTAAAGCGTAAACATTACAAATCTATTTTCATTTTGTTTCTTTTAGCTAAGTAAACCTGTCTCTGAGACCATAACTCTTTCAAGATCTGGAATCGAACTCCTAAGTCACTTAATAAACAAGGTCTTAAATTAGTACCTGGATTGAATTGTTTTAAAGGATATAAAGCGTGTCACTTAGATTATGTTATCGGAACACACGGAATTAAAACACCAAGAAAAAACAATTACAACAAAGAAATAAATGCGTGGGCTAACTATCCTTACAAGTTAAAACGAGATCAATAGACATTTAATGGTGTTACGATTCTCATATTGTAGTGGTGAGTTATCTGACACGTTCGCCACCCAGATTTCGGTTTGCATTTGCATAAATCAATTGAGTTTTATCATTCTTTGTAACTTTAATGGAATCGAATCTGTTTTAGTATCGGTTTCGATTTGCAGTGTGCTTATCGCGAGGCTTTCAACAAAATGATAGATTTGTATTAATAATGTATGAAATAAGAACAATGGATTTTCTTTCTTCAGTATTGCCAACCTAACCTACTAACGCATTTTTTATAGTGGCTTAGTTTCAAAAAAATAGTGTTTCTTTATTGTAATGCTTAAGTTTTAAATCTGATTCGTACCTCAAGAATAAGTAAATCTTAAATTGATATCCATATTAAAACTTATTTGATGTAGTATGTAGAGAAAATTTTGGACTTGTTATTGAGATATCTTTAATTTTATTAAATTACTAATACCATTATTTTAACTGCCACACATTCTTGATCATAAGATATCACTATTATTTGATCAGGTATTACATACATCTAAATATCAACAAAATCTTCATAATCGATCGCGAGTTAAATTCACATACGGGGCATACAGACATGGCTTGGCTCTTGGTGACTGTGTCTGTGTTTGTATAATGTTTCCGGACCTCCGAAACACGATATGACTATCTCAATTGACCCTTGAACGTAAAACATAAAAACTTTATCAAGATCTTTACCATCGCTATAAATTGACATTATTGTACAAAGGTATCTTATTAATAATATAAATAAGCTTGCGAAATGTAAGGACATTCTTGATCATGGCCGTGTCATAGCAAAAGCTATTTGGATACAACAAAAGATTGGTTACGTCTCGCGCCTGCGCACATTCATCTTTGGCGGCGAGGATATCTTATCTATCTGAAATACCATCGATATAGATCCAACCATTGTTAACTTGATTTGTTCACTTTGAATAAAGGACAGCTCGTTAATGTAGCAATACACTGCGAAAGCCTTCTGTCGTTTACAGAAAGAATTATATTAAACTGGTATGTCAAGGTGTTTATATTTTTTAATTATATATTGAGATATATAAGACCTGCTTTAAGCGCCACAAGTCGCGGGTCATTTCCCACTTTGAGCAGATGATTTATAATAAATAAACGCTACATACTCAACATTAGGATACATATATCCTGTGTCAGGGGTCCAGAAACATACACAATGTCATGGACAAACTCACCCAGACCAGAAAACATGCCTGTATGGTGATTACAAACATCTCCTCCAAGCAGGAATCAAACCCACGACCTGTGGCGCTTAAAGCAGGGTTGTTATTGCTGCGCCACACCGTCGTCAAAAAACATTGTTTGTTTTGACCATACAGGCGTGTTTCTAAATTGGTTCTTAAATGTACTCTGTCCAGACATTTCACTAGCTCCAGTGCAACTGAAACATAGTAGTGCAAAACCCACTTATGCTTTGCGGTTGAACTGACACTGAGTTAGTACCTACCTAGCCGGCCTCTTCAATAAAAGGTCTACAACTAGTAAGCATACCTTTCAAGATTTCTCTATCAAGCTAACGTTTATATTAATAAAAGTTCTAAGATGTTATCACAGTCAAGAATTTTATTAAAAGGTTCTCAACTCTCAAACATATCCAAGTTTTACTTATACTTACTTATCGATTGGTTAGTGGTCAACCTAGTGTCAGAGTTGTTCAGGTCGCCCGTAGGCCTCTGACTTGACTTATCGACTGTTGTCTAATTGTCAACAGCCGGGACCGACTTTTACGTGCCCTCCGAAGCACGGAGACGCTCGGTTGAAATACCACTATGCGATCACCCATCTAGTGACTGACCGCGCCTAAAGTTGCTTAACCTACCGATCGTTTACCGATCAGTGGGTGCACTCGGCTATGAGCGTCTCAGTTTTACTTATGATTTAAATATAGAGAATAAAAAGGCTTTTTAGGTGTAGGGCATGTTTTTAGTGTAGTACCGTGGTTAAGGACATCGTTGCGAGTAGAAGCCGAACTTAGTAAAAGCCTTGCTAAGTTGCTGCTAAGGCCTATGCGTTTTATATGAATAGTCAAAACTTATAAACGTCTAGTTTTAGAATTAAAAGGCTTAGGACGTAAAAGCCTGACTATATTGCTACCAAGGCTTGTTTGTTTAATTTTAAGTTTTGAATTGTTAGAATTAGGTCTAGTTGCCGCTGTTGAATCCCACTTAGTAAAACGACAAGAAGTCGATAGGAATTGGTGAATGCATTTAATATAATTATGATAATTTGAATACAAATGCAATTAGGTACTTTTTAAATAAACTTTCACTAATACCTGTTTAAAAGAATAGAAAGAAATAAAACCTGTTAAACTGTTAAGTGAGTTTTGATGATACACTTCTGTATATCATACTAAGATACAATCTAATGTCGGATTATTAGATGAATTCCGAACTAACACCCGTTAAATGACCAAACTTTCACTTTGATTCGAGCATAACATTATCTTGTAGCCGATAAAATGTTTAAGATGTGTATCACTGATTGACAACTAATCTCAATTTATTATCAGGATTCGTAATAATGTGTGACTGATATAAAGTAACAAATTATATGGCTACGTATATAAATGACTTCAAAATGAAGGAGGTTCTAAATATTGAACAATTTTCGGTACCTACTTTTTTAACAGTGTCCCCTCTGAGTCCAATGCGTTTTGAGGAGTGCAAAATTCATTTCAGCACAGTGACAAAAACAACGAAATATTTACAATAGTTTGAAACCTCAATAGCTCAACGGTTAGTGGGCCTATTTCACTACGTTAACGCGAGAGTTTTTATTTTAGCAACCATACATGTCGGCCCCCATCGTTGCAAACTAAATTGCACATTAAAACTATAGTTAAGAAATTAAAAGTACATTAGGTTGAGAGAATCACTTACAAATTTATATACTTTCATTGCAGGAATGCTTAAAGGCTTACTAAGAATCCAGTTAAAAATACCAATATTTATAAAATTAAGTTCACATTTTAGTGTTTCTCACAAACTGTGGCTGTGGACATCGTCAACATCAACGCGAGAGTTGCGGGATCGATCCTGACCCCCTTGTGCTATAGTCGTGCTACTCCTAGCGCAAGCACACATATTTGGAGGGGCAATAGGAGTCATAATCCAATTAATAAAGCACTTGAAAAAGCATTGCTAATATTCTTTAAAAATATACATACCTACAAGTGTACTAAAGAGCGCGACCACTAGAAATACTCTAATTGAAAATAAGTTTACACTATATTATTCGATAAACGATGACACGAAAATACCCTTAAAATCCCTAATGACGAAATGTTTATCAAGACAGACCATGGTATACTACAAACTAATATCATAAACAAAGATTACTTAGTTGATAAAACTGCATTAGTTTTAAAATATTAACACGCGAGACGGTTGCGAATCAACGAATCTCATTATTCATGTTGACGTGAAATCAATTCAAGTAAATCGGTCCTTTATCGAGCTATAATGCATTGACTGTCCGTATTATTTTGAAAATATCCTTCATTTTATAATTCCCAATCCCTGGGTCAAGGTTTCGTTTCCATTAAGATTCTTTGTGATTCACGATTCAGAACCAAGTTTAAGTGATTTGTATCCCCTTTCGCATTAAGATTAAGGATTTAGAAGCCTTTTTACATATGACATGTTGTTGATAACTCATTTTAAGTGCCAATCCGTATAATAAATTCGGTATGAACTTAGTTAGCGAATAATTGGAATTACTTTATTTTTCAGCCACGTGAGGCATAAAATCTCGAAGTTAATGCATTTCGAATGAGAACTGGCGCTATCAACTCAATAATTTTAATACTGTCCTTATGTATGGTCCGAATATTTTAAAATGTATAATATGCTGTAGAGGTCTTTTCGTCTCTCATTGTCTTTTTTGGCTTATATATTAAAACAAAATCTTCAGAGATTGAAATATTTTCATTCTAAAAATCATGAACGAATAAGTTTTTATTAAATTAAGTATTGAAAAAGTGACACCGTTGTGGCGTTGCAGGTAGCGATTCTGCCTTTAGCCTCGACGGTTACGAATTCGATTCCCGCTCGGCCAGATTTTTGTTTTATTTATTCGGACATTCATCTTACAAATGTCTCTTTCGATGTGGGCGTTTGTCCTTGTGGGTGTCCCCACCGTGCCTCGGAGAGCACGTTAAGCTATCGGTCCCGGTTGTTATCACATAACATTTGATAATAATCGTTAACTTTTGATAAGTAAATTGCTCTTATCAGGTCTGAGGTCAGATGGCAATCGCTCTGTGTAAAAACTAGTAACCTGTCACATCCGGACAAGAGTAATAAGCCGACCCTGGGTAAATACTCGAAGAATATCTGGAATAATACTAGGAAGTACACGTACATAGTGCATAGTGAAAGTAGTTAGTGCGGCCACGTTTATGAATAATGTGATAACAAGATGTAATTTAAAAATAATTAAAGAATAAAATGCAAATTGTTTTAAAAATAGGTGCTATTTTTAAATTACCATCTTAACAGTGGTAAAACGCGGCGTAATAAAAGTAACGCAATTTACACTCACAATAACATTACACGGCCAATTTGTAACCACATCTAATATGTTAAAAATTGTACATTATATGTGTTTGTCGGTCAGTAATGATATAAACGAAATGTTAGGTGTGAATGTGATTAAATTAACTCAATTTGAAGGGCGAATCACGAACGATATTGTTGCAAAATAAACTAAGCGCGAGAACGCAATAAATATACTTTATAAGAGAATATCTGAATCCATTAAAAAACAATAGTTTTATGAGTACAATTTTTAAGTAGCCTTTATTTCATAATTTGCATTTCGATTTTATATGAAATAGTAAAATGTAAATAATTAAGTGTGTGTGTGTGTTTGTGTGTATACTTTTTGAAATTGATACAAAATGTAACGAATATTTGACCAAGTTTAGCTTGTTACTATAATGATTATGTTGCTTACAGTATAATTAAAAATACGATACCTAACGCAGCGGTAGCGAACCTGCCTTAAGCGTCGTAGGTCGGGGGTTCGATTCTCGCTCGGAGAAGATATTTCTATGACTATACAGGCATGTTTTCCGGTCTTGGTGTGTTTGTCCTTGTCATTGTGAATGTTTCCGGACCCCCGACACAGGATATAACTATCCTGATGGGTGCAGTTGAGTGTGTAGCGTTTATTGTTTATTAAAAAATGCTACATTTTGAAAACAGTTGGAATTTAAATAATAGATTTTAATTTAATTTCTTACACTTATTTTAAGGAATAGGCGGTAAAACAATGACAAGTACAAGAAAGTGTTTTAATGTTTCGTAATTAACTTACCTTGGGAATATCAGCTGGTCCGTAACCATTTTCTCTAGGTGGTAGATTCGGAGGCTTTTCACCTCTTCTTTGACCCATTTGCATCATCAACTGTTCTCTCGTCGCAGCTACGACTCCATGTCCATTATGGCCATTGTGGCCATTGTGGCCGTTGTGGCCATTGTGGCCATTATGACCATTATGACCATATCCGCCAGAACTACCGCTTGATCCCGATCCGTTGGCGTTTGAGCTGGCAATGCTGTAAGGATCTTCGTCCGGAATCGGAATGCGAGGTCTGTTCTTTATGTCCATTGGTCTTTGAACTGTTAAAAAAACAATAACATTAGATAAGGTTAATATAAAAACGACATAACATAATTATGCATCGATCGATGCAGTCAATTAGTTGTCCAAAACTCCAAAGCTCTTGACGAAATCGTCAGTAGTTATATGGGACCAATATGCAAGAGTCTTACAAAATATAAAGAGCAATGAGAAGCAGTTTACAAAAAAATACTTTTACAAAATATATTGATAACCTCCAGTTTTCTATGAACACTTGGGCTAAGTGATTTCTAAAAGACCTTAAAATCAGACTCATCATTGATCAGTTTATTTTTCGCCTAAAGAATCGCGATTGCGATTCAGCGGGTAAATGTAAATAGCACTCTTGCCACCATTCAGGGTGAATATGATTTGTACAATTGATATTATTTGTAAATACATATAGCTGAGCATGACGACGTTGTGGTGCAGCGGTAGCGAACCAGTCTTAACCGGCTCAGGTCTCGGGTTCGATTCCCCCTCGGAGCAGATGTATGTATTGACCATACAGGCACGTTTTCCGGTCTGGGTGTGTTTGTGTATGTTTTAGTGTATGTTTCCGGACCACCGACACAGGATAAAACTATCCTAATGGGGGCCGTTGAGTTTGTAGCGTTTTTTTTTGCAGTTAGTATTAAATTGTAAATAAAAGAATATAATTATTAATTGAAGGCTTACGCTACATAGTTTGTACAAGTCTCCATTTATCATCTCATTAAAAATGAATATTACTTTGATCTAATAATGATATCCCAATTAAATTTGGTCCTGACTTCGTTTCTCAAGACTGAGCCAACATTGTATTAAACTTTTGACCTTTCGTTTTACACAGAGTTTCAAAAGATGCAATTAATTTAGTATTATTAGTTTCATAATGGAGGTGTTTATTTATTATTCACTTGGAATTATATAAATGTGTAAGTAAAGAGACGATTCCATGGTGAGTCTGAAGCCAGTGGCATTACTATTGCATTATAGGCTTAAGTAACTTCTAACAATCTGGTGAACCATAATAGTGGTATGAAAATAAAATAAAAATGATGTTTTTGGGATTCCTATGTACAAAATTAGTACAGCCGTACGTAATTATATGTATTATTGTATATATATATATATATATATATATATGTATGTATTTATGTATGTATTTATATATATAAATATGTATTTTATCTAATATTACATATTTGATGATTTATATATTTATTGTATGTATAATATGTATTGTATATATTTTAGTATAATTAAGTATGTAGTTATCATTTTTTGTTTGTTTTTGTTTCCTTGTACCTACACAACGATATAAATCTTCTTCTATGTTCCTGGGGTTTCTGGTAGAGATCTCTTATTAGAGATAAGTTATCTTATGTACACTTGTCTTATACTTGTATTTTTACTGTACTGCTGTTTTTGGTACATAAATAAATAAATAAATAAATAAATAAATAAATAAATAAATAAATAAATAAATAAATAATTATACGTACAAAAATCCATTATAAAGATGTATTTATTATAAAGTAAAGAAATTACTGTAAGAAATCATTTCAGTATCATTAAGCTTATTGAAACGAAAGATACGAATTCAATAACGATCCCCACATGAAACATATATATTTGTATTGATTTTACACTTATTACATATTATAGACAGGCCCTTCCATACAGACAAAATGTCTCAAGACTTGCTGGTGCTCCTTCGTAAATTCAACATCAACGCAACAAAACAAACACATGGTAATTTTATTCGATCATGTTGCAAGCTTGTATTTTTTTTCGTTTCGTTGCATTAATGTTTTTTTTTTCTTTTATTTCATGAAGGTTGGCAAACAAGCAAACGGTCCGCATGATGTTTAGCAGTCACCGTAACCTATGAACACTTGCGACACTAGAAGTATTACATGCGCGTTGCCAACAAAAAAAAAGGAGGGAATAGAGGGGGTGGGACATTAGGCTTCCGGCGCTAATAATAATAATAATAATGTTGAATTTAGAAAGAAGCACCAAGGACTCTTTGACATATTGTTTTTACGGAAAGGCCTGTCTATAGTATATACCTACTAGGTCTATGACAATGACCTAAATATTTATTTAAGTCTCGGTGGCTGTCTCCATATTTGTTTGCCGGAACAAGAAATATATATCCTACTAGCGGGGCCGGCAGACGTTGTCCTGCCACGAAAATGAAAAAAAAAGTGAGAGAGAGTAAGTGAAACAATTCTTGAATCCACCGGAATACACTCAAGCACATCAAAATCAGTCCAGACATTTAGGAAGAGTTCAATGACATACACACGTACAGTAGAAATATATAAATAAAGATTGGGAGCCGTTGAATGTTATAGTGTTTATTTATACATAAAATCGATTATCTAACACGGTCTGCGCATTCAGACGGTAACATTTCGCAATACCCGAGCATAATGTCGTGATGCTGAGATCGGATGGCAATCACTCGCTAAGACTAACCTACGATTATTATGCGAAGTATAGGTTGGAGGTATTAATACATAACGTAATGTTTATATGTGACGTGATCGCGTTTAGTACTAACTCTTTATGTGCTGTTGTTCGCGTTCACATTACTTGGATAGCTTGTAAAGTTTATTCACAGAACAAAGAGACTTTGTTGAAATTGTACTTCAAATTCTTAGATTTCATTAGCAGTGATAGTAAATTTAAGGACAGAATTTTCAACTACGTTAGTTTGTAATAAAAACCGTCCCAATGCTAATCGATCTGGCGCGCCAAGACTATAATTATACAACAAATAATAGATGATTTTTTTTCGAAGCTTCCTTTAATTGGAACCTTATCAGTTATAAAAAAATTGTATTGTTATTTATCTATCTAATACTCTCTGAAACGGTTCTAACGATTTGATGACATGATATTTAGTATGCAAGGGGTTTCGGGGGCAATGAATCGATCTAGCTAGGATTCATTTTTACAAAATGACGTTTTATCCGTGTTTTCAGGCAATTAAAACCCCGGTTCGTCTCCAGATGTCTCCAATCCGATTATTTTTCGCCCTTTTCTTTCAAGTTCCTTCTTTTGTGAGAAAAACTATTATTTTCCAAGAAAACACGATTTACCAAAAAAACATACCGAGTAAAGCTCGGACATCCAGGTTCTTACTATTATTTGCCGTCATAATAGCCATGATTGGGTAGGTCTGAAGTGGTTAATTACTGATTGTAAAGATATAGTCATTAATAAACAAAAATTAACGGACGGACAAACGATAGATGGTACACTGTATGCTGACGTAATTTTGGTAGTGAACCCTAAAATTAAGAAATCCGATTTAATCGAAAATTTTATTTTCTTTTTGATTCAAAAATACACCCAATAACAGTTTATTCGTCACGTTAAATTAAATTGAATGAGCAAGCGGAAATCACATAAAAGAACCTTTAGGAGCACACAGTAGGCGGCGATAATTAATTTCTAATAACCAAGACCCTTGGTAATGACTAGTAAAATTGAGTAGCCGTGAGGCAGTTTTATTATAATGTATCAATAAATTATTCCACTGTGACTTAAACAGCTTAAATCTGAAGCAATTAAAGGTTTGATAAGTAAGTTTGCTTGTTGTGGAAAAGATTTATTTTTTAGAATACTAAATCTGCATTTTAAAAGGCATTATTTTTGTAATATGTATATAATGCTTAGATATAAGATTAGCTAAATTTATCTCGAGTCAAAAAAGATCTACGTGTCTAGCGAAGCCGTTCTCGCAACGGGATTTGAATCCAGATTAGTTTTGTCAATGACCTGAATCCTAAAATGGCACACAACTTTTCAATGTCCAGAAAATTGTCGTCATAAAATAAAAGATAAGAATATTCCAAAGGCGAACTTCAAACGGTTTCCCCGACGATATAAGATAGGAAAGATCTCACACGATAGTAGAGTGTATCCTTTTTAAAATCATAAATGTTATGTTTTATGTTCATACTTTAGAGTTAAGAGTTTTTAAGATTGTCTGTAACTCAATTTACCATTAGATATTACAGCATTAAGATCAATCACTTTCGTTTTTAAAATACTAGTAAACATCCTATTGTAGTTGATTAGTTCTGTTTTGCATAACGCTGGTCACGATTCGTATTTGACCAACTTTTAAGGTTTCAATTGTCGATAATCTAAAATTTGAAATGAGCACTCTAATGAGGTATAGGTAAATGGTTCTGACGATCTAGTTATGCCACAGTCGGTCACGAATGCGCACGACCTTCATGTTGAAATCGAAATTTGTCGGTCTGTATAACATGACGTCTCTGTTAACAAAGCAGTGGTATTACAGAAACGGAATTAAAGAACAATGCCAAAGAGCATGGGATACTGTAGAGAATAAGCTAGACAGGCCAATTTTTCTTAATTAAACTCATTTGATGATGATGTATTAAGATTTTTAAGAACTATCAAGAGGTAAAGCGCTTACTGTAATTACAATTATATTACTATATAGAAAATAAATAAATTTAAAAGTCTATTTGAAATATATATTCGATAAAAAGTGGTTAGACCGCGAACCACTGAAGGAAATCTATCAGCGAATCTTATCAGAGCTGGGAAATCACGGGAACCTTAGCGTGCGGTTTCTTTCCCATAAATTTCTTATGATTTGAACAAAACCAATATCGAATAAGGAATATTTGATAAGTTGGCAATATGGTTAGGATAAGTTAGAAATTCCCAGTGAAGTAAGTGAAATGAGGAGCATCATGAGATCGAAGTTAGATTGCATTGTTGCACAACAATAAAGCGAGCTACTGAGAAGTGAGGCAGTGCATAGCTGATGTGGTTGCGTGCTATGAGAACTAAATCAGATTTGTAATTTATAATAAAATTGCTGGAAATGAAATATGTTTACTGTGAAAAAGATCTATTGTCGAAGCAACTTTGTGGATTTTATTTTAAAATGAAATCTACTCAAGAAAGCTGAGTTGAAAAGTTGTGTCTTCTGCTCTTCTTAATTATTATGAAGATCGACACGGAAGTTCATTGAATCAAAAAAGCATTATGACACATACACCTTGGCGATAAAACAAGTTCGCTTTTGAGCACCTTTGGAACCTTAAAATTGATTATAAATACCGAAGTTAACCTAAAAAATGCCGATACTTCGTCGTATATTTTATATTGCATCAAATTTAAACCGTAAAAAATTAATTTCAATTTTCTCTAGTTACGTAAAATTCTTTATATCCAAGGTCATACCGACGTTGCTTGAGAAGTATTTGCAGTTTGCCGTGAGAACATTGCATTATAAAAATTAAAATTTTGTTCGTTAGTCGTTTCTTAATGATAAGTGTTGAGGTCGGTTCATTGTTGTGTTTCATAAAGCTGCTGCTGTTCGGCTTCTGGAGGTCTGAGACAAGGTAACTGTAGCATTGGATCAAAACTTTTATAGCACAATTCGACATGTGTGCGTTTGTTTCTAACAAGTTGTATTCAATGGTAATTAATGTCTCTATCGATGACGCGTGACCGATGTTCAATAATGTCCTTGTAATGTTCACACAATAGATGATTAATAAAGGAAGACTTTGTATTTAGGAAGACGGCGTTTATCTCACGACTATTCTTTATGTCATTGATAATCGCACAAATTGAATATAACTTCGGTTAAGCTTGCTAGTTATTTGTGATATATTGCTCGGGGAGGTGTTTTGACAAATGTGGTTCATGGCGCATTATTGAGATGGTTTTCTTTTCTGCTTTCAGATAAGACATGCCAGTTCCTGAGAACCACTGTGTCTTTGTCATGGCGTTCCGAGTTTGGCCATTAATTGTATTGTGGATTTAATGTCATCTTGGCAATGCTAATGTGATTTTTCCACCGATTTGCTTTCTCCATTGCCACAATGCGGGAAATGTAGCAGCCCTTTCATGTCAAGTTTAATGATTGGTCCCATGCTATCCGATTTAGATTATCCTGTGGTAGACCACAATTTACATTAAGCCCGTGGCTATGATTTTATCCATAGCTTCAACTTTTTTTATTCTTATAACAATTTATTTTATGGTTGTGATCTTTCATCTTGTTTTTATAATATTGGATTTTAGTATGCGGAAGTCTACATGGTCTTCGTGTGATTAGTTTTTAATTTAAGTTTCGTATTGACTGCTCCAAGGTAATAAAATGGGTTGGACAAGATGGTTTCCTGTTATGTTTTTGTTGAGTTTGTACCATGACAAATTTCTGGTCAGTGCGCGTTTAATTAGTGCACGCTTGTTCATCATGTTTCTTTTATATAAAAAAAAAATCTTAATTTTTTAATTGAACGTTTTTTTAAGATAGTAAAATAGCTTAAAAGGTCTTCTAACTTTTATATCAGTATAATAATTATATTTGTAACGAGTGTAATTTGAACCTTGATTTTTAAAGAAAAAAAATTAATTAGTTCATTTTCAGATTGTATCTGACGCAGGAATCCAAAGCATTGCTATAACAAAATCATCAGCGTTTTGCAGTGTTAAACGCTTAAAATATTTTTATATCACGAGCGATGTTTTTAGGCATAGCTTTATAATTTCTACAAAAAACTCACTACCGGGTAAAAAACAAACTGTTAAATTATCTCAAGTTCAGTGTTAACTGGTTGAAGTCCATAATAATGGATGCGCAGATTTTTTGATAAATCGATAAACGTTTTTGTGAATTATTCGTGGTTATTGTTTTTTTCTTTATATCCAACGATAATTTAATCATTGTATTATTATTTTAGATATAATCAACATACGTTTTACAAGCAATTTATTTTAGTAGTAGTAGAGCAATGCTCCTTCCAGCACAAATAGGCCGGCACGACCGGGAAAGCACAGTACCCTCTCAAAGAAAATCGGCATAAAGTAACAGTAGGTACTCATAGGTTGCG
The DNA here is from genome assembly GCA_023373885.1 of Hestina assimilis. NCBI lineage: Eukaryota > Metazoa > Arthropoda > Insecta > Lepidoptera > Nymphalidae > Hestina > Hestina assimilis. The sequence continues at coordinate 14,245,970 of CM041740.1, forward strand.
GTGACAGCTTACCATCAGGCGGGCCGTATGCTTGTTAGCCAACCGTCATGACATAAAAAAAGATAAATTTAGCATAACTTATAGCTTTAGATTATAATATAAAACAATTGTGTTTTGTTGTAATTAACAAATTAAGTATATGGATTTTTATTTATTTATTTATATCCATAATATATAATTATATTTGAAAGGCACAACGAAACCTCGAATTACAATTTATCTTTTAAGAAGGTCATTCAACTTGTCAACCGGACATGTTTGAATCCTATATAATATTGGCAATGGCATAGGTATTTTACAGACAATCTAATCTGGTAACAAATTCTAAGAACAAATAACCTTTCATCTTAATTGGCCCTATTCGTGTGATGTTACGCTTGGAAAGGTTGGAACCTACGTAAAATAAGGATTACTTTCTGGAATACCTTTTCACAGAAATTCAAGGAAAACGGAAGTAATATATAAAAGGTTTCATCATTGACAAATTATTTATATTAAAAATATATTTTAAAATAAGTTTTTTAATGGAATGTTGGCATGCTTTTTCGCGTAAGAAAGTATTGATTCGTGGATATAAGCTGATTTTTTTAAAAGTTTCATCATAATCGGATCGATGAATTAGAAACACAGGAGACGAAGATCATATTATTCATTTTTAATGGTATTAATAACAGTAGGTACTATTTTGTATATGTGTGGGTTTCCAGATATTTGTTGTTAGTGTATGTATTGGTGTTGTCGAGTCTTAAGCTTTAAATAAATTCTCAACTTACCCGGTGGCAACTTCGATTTGAGCATGTCCATGGCGACGACATTGATGACCAGAACCCAGATAGGGCATTCAAGAAGTTCGCTGTCTGATTTAACGAAGGCAACGGCACTTAAGCATTGCGTCTCAAGCCTCCGACGGTCTGGATACGAGCGCCGCAACTCCCGATTCACGTTTGATTGGAATTTCTTCATGTCGAATAACTGATTGGAAAGAAAATGTTTTAGAATCAAAAATGTGCAAAAAACGAATGTTTTATCATTTTTAACATGTACCTAACAAACAGATTTCTAGCTTTGCTTGAATAAATTTAAATATTTTTATTAATAAAAAAGATTATTATTCAAATATTATGCCATTCTCTTTTAATTAAACTGTTTTAATATTTTAATAGTATTACGAAATCTAATTAACAAATTTCTTAAGATCCGTCCAGAAGGTCATTGTTTGAAAACACGCATGATGGCGTCGTAATAAACAGATGAAGTCAGACAAATCAATACGGTCAAAGATGTTATCAAATTAATATTACATAACAAGGCATCGGTCAATAATGAATATATAAAACCGCCGCCAATGCCGCTCGATTTGATGTTGCCTCACCGCTAAGTTTCTCTTTAACTTGATTATTAACAGGCGTACGAGGATGGGTAATCAATATATGAAATCTTATATATAATAAAAGGTGAAAAAGTTGAACTATAACAATCTACGAAAAGATGTACGGTACTTGAGCCAATCGGCTAATTTCCGTAGGAATTGAACCGATTTAACCTTAGGCTTATCTTATTTTAGAAAAGAATTAGAGCTCCGCGCATAATTATAAACGAAATCAATCAATAAATTCGTAGACCACGTGACGTCTTGGACACAGGTAATTATCAGAATAGTCTAATAAAACTTTTAAGAAACATTAATCTCAAACCATGAACAAAATTTTTTATTTAAACTATATAAAACAATTTCATTTTCACTTTGGTGATATCGATACTAGCACTGCGTAAGATGCACTGACGTAATTGAATCAGGCTTGTTGTTGCACAATCATTACAACGGTGGCTTAGGTCCACTGCGTCTGGATGCCCGTTCAAATTCGTTTTGACATTGCCCGAAGGAAAAGAGACGTAGATGTTATCTACAAAAAAATACCGCCATGCGGTCGGCAGTCATCGCTCATTTTTTTGCTCCCTGACGTGGACTATCGAGACGTCTTTTAAGTTTCTAAAACACCTTGTTAAAGATTTCAAGGTACACAGTTATGTTTGTTACTAAATATAACAATTTCTCATTGATTCTCAGCAATGGACAACGCTATTTCAGAATGTTCCATATAATTACTATCTGTAAAAATAAGCTAATACAAAACGCTTACAAACCACTACGTTGACATGGCTGATAGCATTGTATTATATCAATTAATTGCGAGGGAATTCTTTGTGGGAGATCAGATGAGACGAATAAAAATCTCAGGATCATGGATGTTTCACAATTTAGTATTGTTTGGAAAGGTGTAGTAGGGAATAATTAAAAACAATTAATAATAAACTGAGCCCAGGTGACTTTATGGTACAAATCCGAATAAGCACCTCAAAGATTCAAGTGCCTAATTTGTGGCTTATAAAGAAGTAGCCTGATTGTCTTAGAAGATATTCTGACACATATGTATTTGACAAAGTGCCTGAGAGTATTGAGGCTGCTGCAAACAATTTTACTTCGGTTGGATATGGAATCCTTACTTTATTAGTATTATAAATCGGAAAGTAACTCTGTCTGTCTGTCGCGCTGACACGCCAAAACTACTGAAGCGATTTAAATGAAATTTGGTACAGAGATAGTCTAGAGCCTGAGAAAAGACATAGGCTTATGCCTTTTTATGCAAAAAATGGGTTGTGAAGGGTTGAAAAGTTTTGTGGCAGTATCGTGATTTTTAGAGTGAGAAGCTTGAAATTTATTTTTAATGGCGTGGCGTGATACGGCGTGGTAACTTTTAGATAATCGTTCAGCATAATAACTACAATAACGCGGGCCAAGCCGCGGTCGTTGCTAGTAAAGATTACTTTGAAAGAGTAATCAAGGCAGCTGATGAATCCTGTAACCTCCTGTTCACTTTCATCATTCCCACGGAAATGAATATGATACAAAACAAAATACGTGAGGCAATGACCATTCTTTCCATGAGCGTTGCTATCTTTTCACATTGTTCTTAAGTTACATAAACGGTAGTTAATGGAGTATGAATTACTAATGAACGTTTTGCTAGGTACAAGGAAGCGAATTCTCTATTGTTTGGTTTGACCTAATTAGTGGGCTTCAAGAATATTACATACCAGCAGACCTAAAATACGTAATGTTTTGTATTCGTGCGTTCAAATCTAATTTTTAATTGAGCAATATTTTTAAGTCTCTTCAGATTAGTCTGAAGATGTAGATGTAGTCTAATAACTGTGGCTTAAAATAATGATGATTATAATGATATTATAGTGTGCCTTTTATACGACAAAAGTGGCAAACAAGCTTATGGCCCCTCTGATTGTAAACGGTCATCCCCGTCCCCCCGTTTTGAAGCCCTGCAAGACGAGCAGCAAGCACGTTGTCAATCTGAGAGAAGGATGGGATATAGAAGAGATATAAAAAGGATAAAGTCCTCCAACTTATCGAACGAAACGTAACAGTACGGATACATTACTTCACAATACCTCAATATTCAGTGGCAGCGTAGTATTATCCAATTCATGGTGAAAACAACAAGGCGTAGTAGTAGATACTATGTAATGTAATAAAAAGAAACATCAGACAGGTGCAATGATAATAAAGATAAGTCTGTGGATTTCGTAAGGCCATCAAGTAAGACGAAATAATGTGGCAATGTCATGGTCAAAGTAAATCGTGCATGTACATGCAAGTCGTGATGCACTTGAGATGACCACTGCAATAAAGTAATAACCCAACAGATTACAGATGTTATTTTAAAAGATTATTTTAAAATGTTGAACTATTATGGAACACTTTTATTTTCTTTTAAAAGCATTACACAAACAATGCATTATACATTTTTAAACGCAAAATTTACGTTTACTAAACTAGTTGGAAGAATGAGCGCTACAAAGTCAAGAGGAAATAGTATGCATTTAGAAATTTTAATTAATATTTAAATGATAGGAGTAATTAAATAATTAACGGAACAAAACGCAATCGAAAGCTAAAAATAAATTTCAAAATAAAATTGAAAGTACTTAAATATAAGCCATGGAATGTAATGCTAGCAATTATGCGAGCAACCGTGAAATTAATAGAGCATGTTTCGAAATTTTACTACATAAAGGCATCCATCTTGACGGAAATTATTACAGGTAAACACCCATTTCGTATACTTGGTCGAGTTATTAAAATTACGTTAATTTTATTATGTTGTCATCGGTACTTAATGTTAAGCAAAATTGAGCATTGCTTAAAATTTTAATAGTTAGGACACTAGTTAGGACACGGTAAGATTGCGACTTTAAAAAAGTTGGAAATAATTATTATAGCCATAATACTTTATTTATTTCAAAGAAAAAGTAAAGCACGGTCCGGGCACGTACACACAAAAGTTTATTGTAAATAAAAATATATTGTGTGAATTTACCTACAGGCAATGCACACATTTTTGTAGTAGTAGAGCCCTTCATCCCTTCTCCCTCCTATCTATTGGGTAGGGCAATACGCATATGATACTTCAAGTATCGCAAGCGTACATAGGTTGCGGATACTGCGTACCATCAGACAGCCCGTACGCTTGTTTGCCAACCGTCATGATATAAAACAAAATACGAAGTCACCGTCAAATATTTCAAGTTAATGATGGATCAATTTTTTTTTTAAATAGAATATTAGCAATGCTTATTCAAGTCATTACTTATATTCCTATTGCTCCTCTAAATAAGCTCGAAGCTTGCGCTAGGACTGGGTACGACAATAGCTCAAGGGGGTCAGGATCGAACCATAGAACTCGGGTTAACGTAGCGAAGTCGGCCCATCTACCGTTGAGCTATTGAGGCTTCAAATTATAAACACGAGTTACCTTAAATATTTTCTCTTGTTCTAGTGAGTAGCCTGGTAGCTTCACAATATCTTGGCCTATCGCCGTCTCCTCGTTGCTGGTGGCGGCTGTACTCTTCACAAACACGCTACTCTTTGAATAGCGCCTGATGAGTATGTTACCGGCGTCGTCCATCTTGATTTTAACGCCCTGACAAATAAAAATAACCTTTAGTAAAGGTGATGTACAAGCTAATGAAGAATACTGTGACAATATTATTGCTAAGAGGATAAAGAGAGATAGATTTTTGGTAATAATAAGGAGTTCTGGGAGGTATTGTAGTTTCCTTTCATGAGAATAGGCGATAACTTTTTTATATTTTACCTTTTCCCCTTTCTTCCTCTCGACATTGACACTGATTTTTGTAATTTGGGCCTAGCTCAGAAATCAGGGACTTTATTATAATTTGTTACGTTTTATGTGAATAAAGATATTTGTATTCACATAAAACGTAACAAATTATAGTGTCGGTATGTGATACTTTTGATGACTAAGTATATTAGCTAAGGTAACTGATTATCATCAAGCCAGTCATAAGCCTGTTTTCCACTTTTGTTGTATAACAAAAAAGATCGTTGAAAGTAATTTTCCTTATAGTATTTACTATGACGGGATTGTAATATCATTATGAAAAAGTAAGACATTTTCGTTTCTTTTCATATAACGGTAAGCTATTTTTAAATATACCAAAATAAGATTATTTTCCAGTCCATCGGAAAAAGATCGGAAACGACCCACTGACTTCTTTCATAAAAATCAATGGAAACATGATAATGTCGATCAGTTAAGAGGGCGATCGATCTCGAATTACAAAAGTTGAATCACCTTAAACCGAAAAAGAAACGGTAATTATCTTTACAGAATCCGTTATTCACGACGTCACCGTCCTTGAAGAAAATCCGAGGCTTATGTATAGTGCTTTATGGGATTTAAGATATAAGATAACGAGAGCGTCTAACAAAAGAATGGATTTTACTTATAATATGACTTATGACATCATAGGATTAGGTTACGTCACACTTATTTAAATTTTGATCAAATTAATCATAATCCCAAGCCCAAATAATAACACTCAACAAATAAATCAATAAATTGGCAAGCGATAAAATGATTTAGGTGAGCAAAAAGTTTAACATATCACTATCACTACATAGTATAAAACAAAGTCGCTTTCTCTGTCCCTATGTATGCTTAAATCTTTAAAACTACGCAACGGATTTTGATGCGGTTTTTTTTAATAGATAGAGTGATTGAAGAGGAAGATTTATATGTATAAAAATAGTGGAAAAAACATAAATTTAATTTTTGAGGTTTCTAATGTGATCTCGTAAATAATTACATTTAATGCGTGCGGGCCACGGGCAGTAATGAATAAATCAAAACTACTGGATCGATTTTAATCATTTTTTCAGTGAATGACATAGGCTATATATTTTATACCCGTGCGAAGCCGGATCGGGCCGCTAGTAAATAATATTAGTTCTTCTTCTTCCTAGCATTACTCCCAGTTTTTATGCAGGGTCTACCTATACTCTTATCCCGATTTGACGGTTTACTAGTTTTTAAATGAGCGATTTTCATCTGAACTCCGCAACCCCAAAGAGCTAAGAACCATTTCATTGAATAACAGGAAATTACCTATTAAGAGTTAACGATTATTATCAGATGTTAAGATAACAACAGAGACCAACAGCTTAACGTACTCTTCGAGACACGATGAGGCGACCCATATAGACAAACGCCCAGAACGACACATATTTACAACAAACGAGGCTCAAAGTAGTCTCTACCAGTACGAAATAACGGTCTACATATTAATGATGTTAGTTATCTTAATATAAATTTCAATCTGTTAAAAATTTTAAATATAAATTAGAATTTATATCAGATGGTAGCGAGAAACGCAATAATGTTGACGAAACGCAGGCGCAGTTAATAATCGTCATTTCGAATACCATCGCCGCAGTCGTCCGTGCATAATGCATGCCTACATGGCGGACATAATCAGACATGTAACATAGCGTTATTTATTTGGTAAAGAGGCTAATAATAACTGAAAATGTTTATACGCTTCTAACTTATGTGCGAATTATCAGTTTTATTATCAAGTTCACTACTTAGTTTTAACTAATTGAGCGGAGCGAATTCAATATCAAATATATAGAAAAAATGTGTTGTGTTGATACATTTATCAATTAAGATCATATTCTATAGACAAAGTGTACATAATATATGTAGATAAAGCTGTTTTAATAATCCCAACTAATATTACAAATGTGTTAAAATGTGAGTTCTTTGTTTACTTATTTGTCATGCTTTCGCTTCTAAGCTGATGTAGATAAGCCATGTAAAGCCATGTAGCCATTATAAGCAATTTTTGACACGGTAATAAAACTAGAAGGAGATGGTGAAACTAGTTATGGAAGTTAAGTATTTCCATATAGCATTAAAGGTGCTTCTTGAAAATCGTTAATTACGCGGTCGAAGCCGTGGACAGAAGCTAGCAGCAAAATAAACAGAAAAGAAAACAAACAGAATGGCAGTTAGATTGGCACGACACCGTTGTGGCGTTGTGGGTAGCGAGTCTGCCTTTAGTCTCGACGGTTGAGGGTTCGATTCCCGCTCGGGCAGATGTTTGTTAAAATTTCTCGGTCTGGGCGTTTGTCCGTGTGGGTCTCCCCACCGTGCCTCGGAGAACTGTCGGTCCCGGTTATTATCAATAACATCTGATAATAATCGTTAACTCTTGATAAGTAAATTGCTCTAATCCAATGAGTTAGTGGTTCGCCCTTAGGGTTGCGGAGGTCAGATGGCAATCGCTCTGTGTAAAAACTAGTAACCTGTCAATTCCGGATATGAGTAATAAGCAGACCCTGGGTACATAAAAATACCGGGAATAATGCTAGGATGAAGAAGAAGCATTGCAGTTAGATACAATTTTATCCTATGCTAAAAATTAATGACGCTGTACCAATAACATTTTAATTTATTCACAGATCTTAATTCGAATCTACAGGTGGTCTGACTGCTAGTTTAAATATGTTTAATAATTTCCTATACCTTAGTGGGTTATCAAATTCAATTGGTTCTACGTCATTATTCAGAAGAGGGCGAACATGGGGCCTACTATGAACTTTTATTACGAATCAAATGACGACCTAATCAATCCAATTCAATTCAAGGTAGTAAAATGATTCTATATGAGCATGACGTATAAATATATACATAGGTATATCATGGTACGAAATAGCAAGTAACTCATTAGAATCGTAATAAGAGTTCTTGGTAGACCCCAGGTTACAAATCTTCGAATAATTTATTTTATTTCACACATTGTTAACCTTTCCGTTAACTTAAACATATTTGGCTACGAGTAATTTAACTTGACTGTGTATTAGATACGGGTAATACAAAATCGATTATTATCATCATTACAGTATATAAATAATATATTGTAGTGTAAAAAATTGAAACAATGATATAAAACTAACAACCAATTTGTATCGCCTAAGATTCAAGAGGTAAGCAAAAATATTGTCAGTAAATATTTAGTTCCTTTATTTTAAGGAGTTCCATTCTAGATCTTCAAAGGCCATAAATTAATCATCATACAATTTATATGACTACCAAGAATAATATCCAGAAAAAAAAATCATCAAAATTAATTCACTGATGACGAAGATCGCTTAGTTTTAACTCTATAATGCACTAAAAACTACTAAAAATTAGACATGTTTATTATTTATGAAATATTTTAAAAGGGTTTCGATGTTACAGAAAATTAATTTATGTAGCAAAATAAAGTGTACACGTTGATTGATAAAGGTTCTTATGTGATATTTTAGTGCATCATTTTTAATAATATAGTTCAGGGTTTCTCAATCTTTTTAATTGCAGTTTCTTACATGTGCTACCATATTTTTGCGATGCCCTTCTTGTGTTGGTAATTTGCTAGTGCTACACAAAGGTACTTATTGAAATATTTATATATCGCTTTATCAGATAAAATAAATATTATTTTTGATAAAATCTGCATCCGTATAAGCTTGCTTTTACCGACTTCAATAAAAGGACGAGGCCCTCAATTCATCTCAATATTTTTTTAATGAAACCGAAACTACACAATACTAATAATATTTCACGGGTTGCGATACTATTACGTAAGTACTTAAATATATACTAACCTAACCTATTATTCATATCTAAAAAGTATAGAATAAAATATAAAAAAAAAAAATTTGAGAATTAAAAATAAAGTACGCGTTAGTCATTATGTGTCCTGTAATATGCATTTCACTTCCTTCGAAGCCTTTAGAAAGTCTTCACTTGTCGCCCGAGGCTGACGCGACATAGTTTGGGAACCTATGCTATAGTTTATAATTATTATTTTTTGCAAACCTAACAACATTATATTGGTTTAGTATTTATATTTGATACCTATAAGATCATAATTAGCCAATATTCGACCTTCCACTTGACAGCTCGTTACTGGATTCCGAATGTCGGATTTTCGACCCTATTGTTTGATTCATTTGTTTACATTGTAATCACACGTTTTTATTGAACTTCATAACAATATACATCGCTTCCTATTATTAAAAATTTAGTGTTAGCCTTTAATTGAAACTTAAGTGGTATTATTATAGGATTTCTTTTTTATTATTAAAGTCATTAACTTAATGATTTTATTGATTAAACTTTTAATAAATATGAATGGATAAACTTACATATTCAACGATCTTATGATAGTAATATCCTAGTGGAGGGCATATAATCAAACACAACCATCCGAATGAAAGGAATCAAACCATAGGTGTTTAAGTTAACAATGCACCGTAATGATTCTGGTAGATTTTCCTCGATTTTTTAATGGAAGGAAATTACTTTGTAATACGTTTTCAAGGAAATTATATGTATCAGATACAAGAGAAATTGTTTAACTCTGACGTAAAGCGTCAATCAACATTCAAAACACTGAAGATGATGTGTTTATGTTAATGAAAGTATAAATCTTCTTTATACCTATCAGTATTTATACAATCTTGGTAAATATATAAAAGTATGAAGTCATAATAAAGCTATTGTATCGATATATAGTTGTTTAATGATCCCTTGTCAAAACATTTTTAAGATCCTTTAAAGCGTGACGTCATTCATTTTAAAAATACATTGTAATATACCTGTATTTTTGCTATCGAAAAGTATTATTGTATATTATTGACTTTTATTAACAAAATCAACTATGAAACTTCAACTGCTTTGCACGGGTCATAAAATATTATTATTTTGATATATCTCGTAGGGTTCAGCCTGCGTTTGTTGCAATGTAAGATGAAAAAATGTAATTATTTACGACATCATTTGAAACCTCAAAAATAAGTAGTAGTAGTTCTCCACTATTTAATGGATGTTATTATACATATTATAAACCTTCCTCTTCAATCACTCTATCTATTAAAAAAACGGCATCAAAATCCGTTGCGTAGTTTTAAAGATTTAAGCATACATAGGGACAGTTTTATATCTGATACTTCATGAAATCAATACTTCCCACTAATATTATAAAAGTTTGAATGGATGTTTATTACTCAATCACACCCGAACGGCTTCACGGATCTGGATGAAATTTGGCACAGATATAGATTATAGTCTGGCAAAATCTCGGTGGAACCTTCAAAAACACGTTACGTTCCTTTGAGATTATCAAAAAACAATCTAAATCGGCTAACGAAACTTCTGATGAAATTTTTAATCCAAAAACCATTTCGCAAGAGAACTCCCAGATTAATAAGTGAAGCCATCATCCATTAGAATTCATCAACAAACTTTAATATTCCAACATTACTGTCCGTGATTTGTATTATAATGATCTTTTTAATGCGTGGGCGTTTCCTAAACTTTGTTTGAGTCTAACCCATCGATCAGCTCATCTCCATCAACATTACGTCATTCGTTGAATTAGAGGCCTTTAAATGCCTTAAAACGCTTAAGCGTTAAATAACGCAATTGGTAATTAAAAAGTTTATTACTTTGACTTTTCAACAACTGTGAAATCATTATGGTTGACATTTGAAGAATCCGAATTAATATACATACATATTTCTATATTACAATGAGCTAGTGATTTGTTTCGTTGTGTGTCAATCACATGAAATATAAATTTTATTGAATTTTAGTCTAGATAGATGGAACCTTAGAAAAGAAGGGGTAATTTATAGTCGCGAAAATATCTTGACGGCTGTGAAATAGGGGATGAAGCTTTGTATGAGGAACCTATCATTTCGATTATAATAAAGCTGCTTTATTAACGCGAGCGAAACCGTGGGCAAAAATTCGTTCCAAATATTTTCAAATTTCTGAGTCATTGGAATTATATCCGACTGGAGTTGCTGTTTTATTAATTCTATTGATATAATGGGTTATTTAGAATTTAGGCCAAGTTATTAGAAACTTGAAATTACAATGCCATTAAAGGCAAAGTAAGGTTCACATAGATCCTCAGCGACTACTATATTAAGGCATGGTGCCATCAAACTATGTAACTCCATTAGTTCATAATTAGCAGATGTTCATGAAGGCTAAATAATATAAATGCCCATCTTCGATGGTCTAAGAATTTTTAAGCTAGATAAAAGTTAATAAAGTTTTCCACAGTTTGACCGATTTTATTTTTAGTATTATAAATAAAAAAAGGTTCCGTATTACCGTAGAGTAAAAAGATAGAGTCATTTATATTATGATGACTCTATTTTTAAATTTAATATTATTTCTTAGTACATATTGGTCGTTGTACCGGCAACAGAAATGCATAATAACAGAAATTCTGGAAAAAATTCGCTATAAATAGGGTTCGTGAGATCATTGAGTACGGAACCCTAAAAAGCTTAGAAATAAATAAACTGTACATAAATTGTATTGAATAATATTTTAATCACCTGTCCTATGTGTTTCTTCAGTTCTTCTGTTTTTTGATCTCTGTGTGGGTTGTCGAATCCGCAAAGGCCAATTCTGTAAAGATAGAAAAGATTTATTAAATAAAAATAAATAATATTCAAATCACAGTTCGTTTATTTTTATGTGGTGATTTCTGCATGGTCTGGAGACTAGCCAAACCATCTTTTAATGCCTGTATATGGAAAAACCGCTTATAAAAATAAAATATTATCAGTGATAAAGTACCCGTGGGTAATTTACTTTGTTTCAATTCAGTACATAATTTCACTTGTCATATAAAAGTGTGCGTATTCTTATTTACATCCATCGTATCGCATGGTGTATCACATTAAAGTTATTTATTAGAATGTGTAATGTATGATTAAATGAATTACAAAATGGCCGTGTAGGTTTTGTTGAATCACAGTGATATTATGAGTTGAAAACGAGCAGTGAGGGTTTTTGTACAACCATAAAATATATTTGTAATGCCGGTTCTATTATTTTACTTGAAAGCTTGCTTTGTAATGATACTAAATTTAGTGAATATATATTACGCTCCGGCGTCGGGACGTGACGACCCCATCGCCCGCTGGTGGGATAATCTCTGTCACAGCAGAGATTATTCCACCAGTGCAATCAGTCAATTCAACTAGTGGTAGTGCCACGCTGCACAGCTCTTTCTGCTGCAGCCGAATTGGGCCGGCACGACCGGGGAAACACCACTCTCTCACAGAAAACCGGCGTAAAGTGACAATTGTCGCGTTTCGTACGGTAAGTGAGAGTCCCAGGAAACCTACTTAACCCCCTCACTTCAATGGACGTGCAGAATTTGGTTTGTGTACCCCAGGAGGGTACCTAGGGCGTCCATGCTCAGGAAGAACTCCACCTGAGAATGAATGCCCAGGCTGCCCTCCGAATTCTGGGGGGAGCAATTTTGCGCGCTCTGGAACTGTTCGGGGCAAACAAAGCAGGCCACCTAAGGCTACCCCTGTCACGCTTACTGTGGACTTCTGCAGCATAAGGGCTAAATTCCAACCTGAACGCCGTCCACCACCATCTTGAGACAGCGAAGCCGGCGCCCACTTTCTAACAGAGACACAGATATCTTCTCCGGCTGATACTTCTTTCCTCTCCTACCCGGGATACAATTTGGAACATTCCTTTGTACCCCGGGCTGGTGTGTGCGTGTACGTCAGGGAGGATGTCTGCTCTCGTCGCCTCGGCAGCCTTGAAGTAGGGGACCTATCGATTCTTTGGCTGCGCGTAGACTGCGATGACTATCCGCGAATCTACGCGTGCCTTTATAGGTCCCATAGCGGAAATGCCGAAACTGACCGACTCATTGAGCACATCCAAATGGCTACAGATTCCGTGCTGCAACAGATCCCATCTGCTGAGATCGTGATTCTTGGCGATTTCAACGCCCACCATGCCGAATGGCTTGGTTCACGTACCACCGATCACGCGGGGAGATCTGTTCTCGACTTTGCTTTGGCATATGATCTGACACAACTGGTAACCTCGCCAACGCGAATCCCAGATGTAGAGGATCATACACCTTCACTGTTGGATCTTCTGTTGACCTCTCATCCGGACAACTATCTGGTATCCGTCGATCCTCCTCTAGGCTCGTCGGACCACTGCCTTGTTCGAATTACAGTGCCGGTCTCGCGCCCAGCACGGCCCCGCTTCGCGGGCTACCGGCGCGTTTGGCACTACAGGTCGGCAGACTGGGACGGGATGCGTTCTTTCTTTGCGTCCTACCCATGGGGACAGATTTGCTTCTCGCCGGATGATCCGGACGTCGTTGCCAACTCTGTCGCCGATGTGATACTTCAGGGCATGGAACTTTTTGTTCCGGCTTCTGCAGTGCCCATCGGAGGCAAGTCTCAGCCTTGGTTTGGTCGCTCCTGTAAAACGGCGTTTCGCCGAAAACGGAATGCTACCAAGCCTGGGCTAAGGCGTCGACGTCTCGTGATGTAAATACCAGCGCACTTAGAAAGGAGTACGCTCTGCCTCAGGTCCTTCAAAGGGTTATTGCCAAAGCAAAGTCGGAGCACATCGGCAGAGTGGCGAGAGACTAGTGCGTCTTCCTTCGAATTTTTACGTGCATTCTGGTCCCTCGCCAAGTCTGTCTTAGAGAATTTCTGTAAGCCATCATTTCCACCTCTGCATAGGGACGATGATTCGGTGGCCCATGCCGCGGAAGAGAAAGCTGATCTTCTGTGCTCTCTCTTCGCGTCCAACTCGACTGTGGATGACCAAGGAATGTCACCACCGGCAATCCAGCGGTGTGATACCACGATGCCGGAGGTTAAATTTCGGCAAAGTGTAGTTCGCAGAGCACTTCTTTCCTTGGACATTCATAAGTCGAGTGGGCCTGATGGAATCCTCCCGATCGTGTTGCGGACATGTGCTCCTGAGTTGGCGCCGGTTTTAACGCGTCTTTTCCGGTACTCCTACTCATCAGGCGTCGTCCCGAACTCATGGAAGACGGCTGTAGTGCACCCGATCCTAAAAAAAGGCAACCGCTCGGATCCGTTCAATTATAGGCCAATTGCCATTACCTCCTTGTTCTCAAAGATAATGGAGTCCATTATCAGCTGCCAGCTCCTGCGGTATCTGAAGGAGCACCAGCTGATTAGCGACCGCCAGTACGTTTTTCGTCGTGGTCGTTCAGCTGGTGATCTTCTAGTTTACCTGACACATAGATGGGCGGAAGCAGTAGAGTCAAGGGGAGGCATTGGCGGCCAGTCTGGACATAGCGAAGGCCTTCGATCGGGTATGGCACAAGGCGCTTCTTTCGAAGCTTCCTTCCTATGGGCTTCCTGAGAAATTATGCGAGTGGGTCACCAGCTTTTTGGCGAATCGGAGCATCAAGGTGCGTTGTCGACGGTGCATGCTCTGACTTAAAACCCATTAATGCTGGTGTCCCGCAAGGCTGCGTACTGTCCCCTACTTTGTTTCTTCTGCATATCAATGACATGTTGGAAATTTCAACATTCATTGCTATGCGGACAACACTGTAGACGCTTTATACACCAGCCGCACTAATATTTCTCAGGGAAAACGTCATTGAGTGCCGGAACAAACTTGTGTCTGAAGTCGAGACTACATTGACCAAAGTCTCGGACTGGGGCCGACTAAATTTAGTCAATTCAACCCCAAGAAGACACAAGTTTGCGCGTTAACCGCTAAAAAATCACCATTTGTCGTATCTCCTCGTTTTGAGAACACTCCCTGGCTGCCACAGCTAGTATCGGAATACTTGGTGTCGACATTTCGAGCGTCGTTCAGTTCCGCGATCAATTGGAAGGAAGGGTCAAATTGGCCTCTAAAAAGCTTGGTGTGCTCAGCAAGGCGAGGCACTACTTCACGTCGGCTCATCGCCTGAAGCTCTACAAGGCGCAAATTCGACCGCACGTGGAGTACTGCTCTCACCTCTGGGCAGGAGCTCCCCAGTACCAGCTACTTCCAATTGACCGCATCCAACGTAGAGCGGCTCGAATTGTCGACGATCAAACTTCCCTTTCCGATCGGCTTGATCCTTTGGCATTGCGTGAGATGTCGGATCACTCTGCATCTTCTATCGCATATATCACGAGGAATGTTCTGAGGAATTGTTTGGATTGATCCCGCCGGCTGAATTTCACCATCGGACATCGCGACAAAATTCTAAATTCCATCCATACCACCTCGATGTCTGAAATCCACAACAGCGCGATTTAGAAGACATTTTCTTCCTCGCACAACCACTCTGTGGAATCAACTTCCGCCGGCGGTCTTCCCGAACCATTACGACTTGGAACCTTCAAGAGAAGAGCGTATTCTTTCCTTAAAAGGTCGGCAACGCGCCTGCATGCCTTCTGGTGTTGCAGATGTTCATGGGCGGCGGTGATTGCTTAACATCAGGTAAGCCTCCTGCCCGTTTGCCCCCTCTTACATAAAAATAAAAAAAAAAAATTACAGTTTTAACTCCGTTAATAAAAACATAGAATCACACGATTCTATTATATATATAGCAGACCGTGTCTCTTACCATGGGCGAAGCCAGCATTTGGTGTCGGGGAGGGCAAAATCTTAATTTAAGGTCCATAGGCAATATTGAATAATTCTGACTTGACTTGTCCAGAGGGGGGGGAGAGGTAAACAGCTCCCACCTCGCTACCCCTACGCGTCTTACTATTAGTTGCGATAAAATTTTATAATAAGCCTCTTTCTTAAAGGGTGTCTACAGCAATTTACTCATTATATACTCTAAATCCTTCAGCGACTCGATACACGTACGCAGGCAGATACTATTAAAGGTACAAGTGCCAAACAGCACGTTTAATCTTAAATGTCGTCTCGAACTTTTTATGTTAGTTATTCTAAGCATGAACCAAGTTCAACGTTTTAAATGTTCTTTCTTATGAGTTATGTTTTATTGAGTTAGGACTCATTGCATCGCAAATTAAATCTGGAAAAACGATCAGTAGTTATTTTTCATGAGTAACAGAGCGCGTTTTCGTTGTGAATGAAACCTTCTGACCGAGAATACCGCTATAGTAGCTGTACTACTGCGTTTTGTTCGATACGTATAATTTTCTTTCCCATCTTTCTGCTTCCGCCTGAGATATTGATTGTTTGTACGCATTTAAAAAAAATGATCGATCGACAATGATTAGAAAGCAATTTTGTTTTTTTATGAATAAGATTATTTATTCCTTTTTTATTCAAAATACAAGATAACCTCTTTGTATTTGATTTTTCAAATGTTTAACAGTAAATGCAAATTAATTACTATTTAAACTGTCGATATAATATTAAACGTAATTTCTTTCTCATGTAACAAATTGAAGAATGACGATAATGGAATTCGTAGAACATCAGAAGTCCTATCACGTACTCTATCGGAATATTGTTTTCTCAAAACCGTTCCTTGCTCGCCCTGAGAAATTACATTTTGTCTCATTATTATTCTGTATGTGAGGCTGCACTGGCGGTGCTTACTGATAGAAAATTTTCTATTTAACTATATCCCCTAACAGGTTTAAGTTTTATATGCAGGCGACTATTAATCAACTTTTCCGATTGCAAATGGAGAATTTATAATTGTAGTTAATTTTTCCCCATTAAAATATACTGACTTATTTTTGAGCTATTGTATAGCTTTTATCTCGGGCTTTGAGCGCGGCGACCGAATCAAGAAATTCCGTAACGAAAATATTTAATTTAACCTTTATTATTTTATTCAAAAAATATAAAGATTAAAGAATAATTAATTAAAATACAATATTATATAATAATAACATTAATAATATTGTAGAAACTATTTACTACTAATTATACATATGTAGTTTGACGTTGCCATACGTTACGATACATGCGGCACTATGCCTCACGTTTTTGTAAGTTTTTTAAACGCTACACACTAAGTGGTCCCATTGTGATAGTAATATTATATGCCTGTATGACCAATACAAATATTTGCCGGCATTTGTAAATATTTGCCCCGAGCGGCAATTGAACTCGCAGTTTTTGGCGCTTAAGGCAGGTTCGCTACCGTTGCGCAACCAAAATGAACGAACTGTTTTAAAATTACAATTACATTTTAATGTAACTATAGTAATAAATATCAGCTTAGAATCAAATTCTTGCTATGAGATTAAAGCTTGTTTCGCAGTCATTTTATTTTTATTAATAAGTAGATGAAAATATATACAAAAAAGAAATGGTCTTCTTGTTCAAAATTACAATAACATAGCATTTTCCAATATAATAAACCTATTTACAAAATGATCTTCCCGATTGCAGTTATCAGTATTTGTGTCAGTCTAACGGAATCGCAATGTGATATTAAAAATGAGAAAAACGAATTATCATACAGAAAAATGTCGCAAAGGCGATACTTTAGCCCATGAGAATAATAATTTAAGTATAAAGGCTTTGGTATTCGTGATGTGTTTAAAGGAAACGAAATATGGGTCATATGTTGTTTATGGTTAAAAGATTTAAGCAGCACACGATCATTGATTTATTAAAGAAAAAAAAATCGGTCAGATTATTGGAAAGTTAGTCATATTATAGGTATGAGTCGTTAGTGTTTTTGTAATTTGTTTTATATAATAAGATAGAGATTTCATTATTTTGTTTACACTTTCACGTTTGTAATTTACGTTTTTTCTTCAATGTAGTTTTCATTGGAGTCTGTAGGTATTGCTTTTTTTTTTTTTAATTTCATGACGATTGGCAAACAAGCTCACGGTCCGCCTGGAGATAAGCAGCCACCGTTACCTATGAACCCTTGCGATACTTGAAATATTAATGCACATTGCCAACCCGAGGAACAAAAAAAATGCATGTAGATAAATGCATTTAACGTAAAAAGCATGACTAATACTGTAGAGAAGCATTGCTCTAGTTACGTCAAACATGAGGAAATCATTGTAAGAGATAGCCTGTCTATCATATATTAAACAACCTTTAAAAAGGAAAAAAAATTGTCTACGTTCAACACAACCAAATTCTCTTAGCTATTTTCGTGTTAAATATCGAACATAAGGTAAAGCAGTGATTGGAAACATAATCTTAATAAAGTGTTAGTAACTTTTTATTTGGAAACATATTATGAATAATTTACCAAGTGAATGAAAACCAATCTAATTAATAAATATAAGTATAGATAGTTCGTCGAACCAGTCCAATGAAGTGAACGGCGCGTCCTTGACGCCGCTACTGTCGTGCGCGTGGCACCCGATCATAGTCATGTAGCACTTTATATTTGCCAATAAATATTAATTAATGTTGCATTTTTGTTATGATTCTTTAGTTTTAGATATTTTTGTGTCATTGATAGCATTAGATGTCGTCATCTTTTTATTTAATAATGGACTTGTTACGCTAGTTCATTTCGTACCTACTTCAATATAATTTGTTATACTAATTGTGTATTAAGCGTTTACGCTGTACAAGAGTAGAGAAATCCCTTTACAATAGGAAAGAAGAGACTGCAAGTGAGTGCCAGTAGCTTAGACTTAAAAGTACCATATATAACTTTAGATACGTACTAGGAAGCTCGGTAACAAATAATAAAAGTTAAAAGTTTACCAGGAAATGACAAAAGTATACATGCATTACTAATAGATTGACTCGTTTATAATAAAATTAAAAAATTAAAAATATTTAATAAATTATTGCGTTTACTATTAATTTGGAACAATTTTTTTAAGATTCATCTCAACCTGATGCCTAGAAGACCAACATACTAGCGTTTTTTTTATATTTCGTATACAAACATGTAAGCATAGGTATTTATTTCGTTGTCTCTAAATAATTATTACCATAACTTTTGTTTTATTTTTATATTCTGTTAATATTACAGTTCTCATATGGATAATAATTTAAAGAAAAATTAATGTTTGCTCTGGCCGTCCGTGCGTCCGTCTATATTCTATACAATTCATGCGACCACGAACTTTTAGGATTTATGTGAGCGCGCTTGTAAAGCTTTACAACAAAATGTCACTTAGCAAAGTGCAAGACATGTTTGGTAGAGCTTAATAACTAAAATAATCATATACTTCTCGACGACCGTTGTGGCGTGTTAGTAGCGAGGCAACCTTCAGTCTCGGCGGTCGCGGGTTCGATTGCCGCTCGGAGCGGATATTTCATATTTATCTTTAGAATAGCTGTCTTAGTCTGGGCGTTTGTCATTGTGAATCTACCCACCGTGCCTAGGAGAACACGTAAATAATAGTTAACTCTTCATACGTATTTTGCTTTTATCCAATGCACAGATGGCAATCTCTGTGTATAAAAACCAGTAACCTATCAAATCCGAATATCAGTATAAGCAAATCCTGGGCAAAATACTACTAAGAAGCAGATACTAATCATATATTAATTATAAGTGATGCACAGATAATGCAAGGTGCACAGATGCATAATCACAGACAACGACAGCGACCATGGGCATGCGTGACTCGACCAAGGTTCTGTCATAATGAAATGGTATCCATAACAAGTACTAATTTGTTATTGTTCCGTTATCTAATAAAATAACTGGTTATTTCGTTATTAACTGTTTCAGTCACGAATCGAACGAAATTGGTACTGCGGAATGCCAATCATACATTGTGATTAATTATATAATCTGTGCAGAGTTTTACAAGAGTTTTTAAAGTTACTAATTACTAACTTCTACCTGCGGCTTCGCCCGCCGGTATAACGTTATCAATTCATCCCCTATTCCCTATTGTTATTTTACACCCTTGGGAGTAAAACTTTTACGAAGTTTGCATGTCATATTTATTTATATCGAATATTAAGGCTAAAAATAAGTTTCAAGCTTCTAGCTCTAACATTTTCATACAACTTTTCATCCCCCCCTTCCAACCCTTAAAATTTTTTTCGCATTAAAAAGTAGCCTATAGTGTAAAGTTGTAACAAGATTAGTTAGATAGGCAAAAATGCCGGATTATTAAGTTTAAGGAAAAAATCTCTATTGATTGAATCTAGATTTATATTCAATTTTATGTAATTAGCTTCTTCTTCGTCCTAGCATTTTGGCCGATATTTTATTTACCTAGGATCTGAATATTACTCTTATACAGACAGGTACACTCTTATATTTGACAGGTTACTAGTTTTTACACAGAGCGATTGCCATCTGACCGCCGCAACCCTAAGGGCGAACCAGTAACTCATTGGATAACAGCAGACATTATCAGATTTTATGTGATAACAACTGGGAGCGACAGCTTGACGTGCTCTCCGAGGCAGGGCGTGGAGACCCACAAGGACAAACGCCCAAACTGAAACAGATATTTATAACAAACATCTGCGCAGGCGGTAATCGAAGCGAAAACCGTCGAGAATAATGGCAGATTCACTCCCCACAACGCCACAAGCGTGTCTATTTTTTGTTAATTTTATGTCATTAACATCCTTATTATATTTGTGGTCGATAAGGTTCTGGTAGATCTGTGGCTGTTTTTATGTAAATAACATGCAACGTACATGCAATTGCGAATTGAATAAATAGAAATATGACATGATATCTTATTAACATTGCCTTGAAATTAAGATTGAATGCTCTAATAAACCAAGGAGGTATGGATTGCATATGAGCAAACAATTTTAATAATTACATATATTAATTTAGTGATAACAATTTTTATTTTTTGTATTACTTTTAAATATTAGCAATGCTTTTTTAAGGCATTGTCCCTCCAAATAAGCTCGAAGTTGGCCCTAAGAGTGGGTACGACAATAGCCCACGATCAGGACCCACAGTCCTTCTACCGCTGAGCTATTTATACATGAGTTATATCATTTTGTTCATGTGAATATTTTTTTTATATTCGAGTTTTATCGCCATTTAAATATCTAGGAAGTTCCGCGACGGTAAACACCATTTTAAAATGTCACTTATCTTTCTCAAACCGGTTTTGGGACCCATCGCAATTATGGCGCCAATTTTTTATGGACATACATAACACAAAAAATCTACAAAAACACGAAGTAATTTATACAAACTTGAAAAAAAAACAAAGTATCGATGACATTTGAAAATAGAGTCGGTGTGCCGAAAATAAAAAATTAAGAGAGTTTTTATAGACGATTTAATAAAAACTGTGGGTTTTTGTATCGTAAACGTCAGTCTGAATGGAAAATGAAGGATCAGGGTGTGGGATGGAGGCTTATGTCTCAGATAAAACTCCTGTGGATTTTGAAGCTGTTTTAATAAGTTATATTTTATTACAGAACGCAAAGTACTAACTAATACTAAAAATTTTGTTTAGATAAATCAGATCTGGAATTAAATTATTCGTTGTTCATAAAGTTTCTCCATGCTTTGTATGAGTTAAAGATTTTTTTTCCTTCCACTACTAGTATTATTAATTTTTTCCTCTACATAGATTAACTTCCTTTAAGGTATTAGCATATTGTACAGAATTGCATCACTGCAGATTAAATGAGGTATCAATTGATTACATGATCTCGTCACACATAACTGTTCACATAACAGCACACATCGCTTTATATACGACTT
Organism: Hestina assimilis; assembly: GCA_023373885.1. Taxonomy (NCBI): domain Eukaryota; kingdom Metazoa; phylum Arthropoda; class Insecta; order Lepidoptera; family Nymphalidae; genus Hestina; species Hestina assimilis. Next base: position 14,267,789 of record CM041740.1, read on the forward strand.
GTCAGAACATATGACGCGACTATTATTGACGAGTATTGGTCAGAACACGCAAATGTTCGGATATCGTATGACGATCTGACGGAAGTCATGTTATATGCGATTTAACGCGTTCTTAATTTTATGTATGTATATGATAAAAAATTCTTTTTATAATTAATTAAACATGGTCTTTAATGCAATACAAAAATAATATATAGATAAAGGCCAAATATTCTAATTAATATACTTAATAACTTAATCAATACAAATATCTATCCTGAGTGGGAATGGAACCCACTTCGCTTTAGGAAGACTCGTCGAATATAGTATATATTTCTTTAGTTCAATCGTATGGTAAATTTTCCGGTGTCAGGAAAATAATTAATATTGATCTATTATTCTCGGTATTGGATGAATTTGTCACGGCGAGAATATAATCAAGTTCAAGGAACGTTGACGGATGTTCGCCTGAGTAAGTATTTCCTGATTACTTTACATAGTACTGCTATTTCTTAAATTTTTATAAAGTATTAAAACTTGTTGATCTGCATATATACCGAATTGTAGTACCTATTTGGTATCGATTAAAATTATTGATGAAACAATGGCGCAATAAAAATCTTTGGAGTTTTATTTATAGTTCGTGCTTATGTATTTTTCATAATATTTAAAAGTATTAGTACAACAATCTCTGAAAAGGGAATAAAATGTTAACGTCGCTTTTTCACGCCATATCTTAATTTTTAACTCTCTTCTTGTATTTTATAATTAAATATGTCTTGGAGATTTCTTTAAATTCATTTTACAATAATGAATACTATTCAATTGATGCTTAATAAACGGAGAACTAGAAACTTATTTAAGGCAATTTTCTTAGATACTGGTCGGAGTTTTTGTTGTAAAATTTAGTTTCCTTTTAAAGCTTTTATGGTTTACCTTATACGATCGATCTAATAATAATAGCTACAAAAAATACTTTGTTTGTTCATATTAATTCTAAAACTAGACACATGTCTTCACTGTCATACACAAATACTATAACGAATAAAGGTCACGATAAAAAATTATTTGTCGATAGATAAGTTAATAATGGCGGGGGCAAACCTACTGTTGTAAGTCTGAAAGAGTAGAGAGTTTCGCAGCACAAATGGACTGGCTCGACCGGGAAAGTTCTCTATCTCTCATTGAAAATCGACGTAAAATAACAGTATCAGTACTGTTGCATTTCGTACGATAAGTGAGAGCTCCGGAGACCCAATCTCCCACCCCTGTATCCTTTTTCGCGGTGACTCCTACTCATCAGGTGGACCGTTTGCTTGTTAGCCAACCGCCATGTCATAAGAAAAGTAAAAAATTAATATATTAATCGATAACCGATGAACGGTTGGAAGCACTTTCGATCGCGGAAGCAAGCGCAGCCTCGTCGAAAGTAAAAGCTGATTTGCCGGTACCGGATTTACTTCAACGATTCGTACATTCAATAATTACGTGTAGGAAACGTTTTATAGATCATTGACATGAGATAATATTTCCTATGTATATTTTATTTTGGTATTGTATTTGCGATATTTTTGACGAAAGTCTTTTGTTTAATAAAATAAATTTAGGATCGGAACAATTTTGATCAAGTTTGTTTATTCCTTAGCTACGCTCTTTAGTATAAACGGATTTGTAAAGTTTAACTAATAAGTTGTCATTATATGCGTCTAAACCATATGAGCAATAAAGGATATTAAAATATGATATCTTATTTGCTATTAATATGCAGTGTTATATATCTTCTGGTTTTCAACGCGCAATTACTGATTTTCTTAAAATTCTCTAAATTTTAATTTTTTTATTTTTATTTATTATTTTTTTTTCGGAGTGTCCATTGCTGTTGGCCCTAGTGGCCTTGACAGCGTCACCGGGGGGGGGCCGGGTCTGGAGCCTCAGCCGGTAAGAGATGGACTGCCACGCGGGGCACAAGTTGAATCCGTCCCAAGGGCCCCTCCTGCGAGGTCGAGCCTAGGCTTGGGACGTCATCGGGAGGGAAATTTTTTTTTAGTTTTTAATTTTATGAATGCAATATATTATATAAAGGTTTCTTGCACTTACATAATTCGGTGAAGGTACCGTCCTTGTCACAGCGTAATTATTTAATACTAATTAATGAACAATACATTGTAAATAACACCGTATGTAAAGGATTGTTTGAACAAGTGACTTAAGTTCAGCTTAGGTTGCATTTTAAGATAGGCTTAATAATTATTCAAGGTTTACGAACAGCTACGTAAGTTTTATAAAATAAAAAAGTTAAACAATTTTAACAAGGGCCAAATGGCGTGAAAAAAAGCTATCTGTTTAACTGTTTAATAACCACGTGAAAAAATCTTACCGACTGACTACCTCGGCTACATTTAGAGTAATAACTATCGAAAATTTGACATGCTCTCAGTCACTATCGAAAATCTGCACTAATTCAAAATAAAAAACCGACACTGTTGTGGCGTTGTGGGTAGCGAGTCTGCCTTAAGCCTCGACGGTTGCGGGTTCGATTCCCGCTCGGAGCAGATGTTTGTATTAATCGTACAGGCATGTTTTCCGGTCTGGTTGTGTTTGTCCTTGTCATTGTGAATGTTTCCGGACCCCCGACACAGGATATAATTATTCTAATGGGGGCCGTTGAGTGTGTAGGCGTTTATTATTATTATTATTATTAAAATCTATATTGAATAGACATTAAATGAGTAGGGGTAGAGATTTGCAGTCTTCAGCACGAATATCGACTTGACCGGGAAGTTCTATCTCATAGAATATCGATGTTAAGTCCCAGAAACCGTAATACTTTTATTCAATTAATTTCTCAGGGTCATGGGTCGGTAACGATCTTACGATGTTTCTTTCGGTACAAGCGTCTAGTTCGGTAGGCGTCTAGTTCGGCAACCGCTTACCATCAGGGGGACTTTATGCTATCATTTGTGGTAATGAAAAAAAGCCATGGCATGGTAAGATTTCTATTATTTAATTATTATATGCGTGATCGTTTTTGATATTATTTCGATAAAATTACATTCATATGGTATAAAAATGATGCTGCTGCCGTAAATGTACTAAATTCAATTTTTTAATAGATCACGAATTGGAAATGCAGGCTTTAATAGCTCATATCTATTTATCCTTGTTGATAACAATGAAACAATTCACGAAAACACATCCACATCGTGTGACCGTTGTAGGTCGATCTTGAAACAATAGGGTCCGGTGATGTGATCCGTGACGTAGTTTTGTGCCAAGGATTGTGACTGTCGACGGATACGATGCTGTCACCTTGCATCTAGAACTGCGATCGAAGATCAGCAGTGCAGTTCGAAAAAGACGATACATTTCTTCTAAAAATGAATATGTATCGGTTATTTTAGAAAAATTGTAAACGCGTGGATTAACTTCAAAACAAACTATTAGAACCAAAAAGAAAAATATTAATTTGATCCAATTAGTTAGTAGTGGTTTTTAAAAGTACGTTTTTATATTTCTTTGGCACTGTGAAGGCTGAATTTTTTGAACGGTGGTAGTTCACAGTACCTTTTATTATGAGGTATCGTTAATTCTTGTTATTTATGGTGGAAATGTTATATAATTGAATAAGATGTGTGGCAGTTGGGTATATTGAGATTTGTAGCAGTCCGCTTGCTGTTGCGTTTTTAATGGCGTTACTCTGCTATAAGCTAAATTATATAAGCTTACTTTAAATATTAAAAAAATACTGCTTGAGTAAATAATAGAGAAGTAAATCGTTTTATCGATAGCCCTTGCTAATTTTATATTGTGTTTTGTGTAATTGATTCCATCGAGCGTAAAAATTAATTTAGAGCGCATCACTACTTTCTTTTTTTTTCTTTTATTCCCTTTTATTTGCCATTAAAGATGCTCCAGTTATTTTCTGTGTCAATATCACTTACTTAAGAAACTACTTTCTTTTACTTTTTATATAAAAGGTTGTTGACTTTTGAAAATCTAACGTAACGTAGTTTTAATGAACTTTAGTTAGAAAAAAATTAAAGTTTTATACAAATATTTGTAAATTTTATTATGTTCGCCACTATTTAACGAACCATAAATTCTTTCGTTCTTTAATGGATGGAACCACAAGAACAATATATAAAGACATCTACTGCAAACGGGAATCGCTGTCGCCACCACATTTTTTTAATACAGGCGGACTATCATTACTCCAAAACGGTAAAGTACTTAATAAAAATAACAAATAATACAGACATATATTTAAATAATAAAATACAACAGATGTCATAAAGCTCAAGATTAAATCTATCGCGTTAGCAGATATTTACCTAGATTTTATTTATAATTAGACAACACAAAACACAAATAAAACTTAAAAATATATGCTCAAGGTTGATTATAATAAATTTAGTAACAATTTTAGTCCTTTCACTTTAGCTTTGTTCATATAATGTGATATTTATTTAAAGTTTGTTTAGTGCATATAAAAAACGTAATCATTGGACCGAAACGTGCAGCGGTACGTTATTGTTTGTCTAGACAAAAATGAAATTAAAAACTACGTGTCCGTTACTGATAGATAGATTTTAATTATATATAAGCGATTCAAATAATGATTATACACTATATATATATTGTCTAGCCCATCAACCGCAACTTCTGCAGCAAGTAAATACACTTATTTAACTACAAAGGTGACAAGCCTGCGTGACCCTCCTGACGGCAAACGGTAAAATAGGCTCTAGACCCTTTTTTTATGTTACAAGTTGGCAAACAAACGTACAGCCCACCTGATGGTAAGTGATTGCTGTAGCCTATGAGCGCTTGCCATTAGTAAGTGCCAATCACGCGTTGCCAACCTCGAGATATTGGTTCTTAAATCTCCTCTGCCCAGTAATTTCACTAGCGTACAGTGCCCTTCAAACCCGAACACAGTAATAAAATTAATAAATATTTGGCGGCAGAATATTTGACACTGCGGTGGTACCTACCTAGCCGGCCTCTTGCAACGAAAGACCTACCACCAGTGCGACTGATTGCACTGGTGGAATAATCTCTGCTGTGACAGAGGTTATCCCAACAACACTAATAGTACCTAACATATAATTTCCAGCCTAAGGGAAGGATAGGATCAAAAAAAGGGACGCAAGATGTGAGTTCGGGGTACCAAAACTGACTCATCGAACGAAACTTCATAGTTATAGGTACTCTTATTTGACGTTAAAGTTTTATAAAAATGTCATTTATAACGAAAAAAATAATACTTTACCACAGAGTAAGTAAAACACTAATTACATGCGTATATTTTATTATTCTGTGGCTAAACTGATGTCAAAACATTGATATTTACTATCTTAGATCTTTTGCTGTCATAAATAAATCCTTAAATTCCATAACAAGCTATGACTGTGCTGATAAAAAAATTACTGAAATCATAACAATAGCATGAAGATTTACATTTATATTATAGTTATTTAATATTGATCCTAGATAGGCGTAAAAGAACACGATGTCTTTATGATTTATTAAAGTATTCTTTATACAGTAAGAATCTGACATAAGTAAGCTATATGTGGTTGGATCACACACATTGAGATACAATAGGCCACACAATTATGTGTAAATCTTTTTTGACATTAGCGAATAAAAAAATCAGAATTAGAATGAATGTACTGCGGTCTCGTATTCGACCTTGTCAAGTATTTATGCTTAACAAGCGGTTTCTCCAAACTTTGTCCCCGTATTTATTATTTTATTATTAACTAATTTTCACAGAATATTCTCAAGGGTTGTTAAAAGAATAGTAAATTCTAAATGTTAAGATTAGCATGCGATCTATTTAATATTGTTACAAGTTTCTATGGCCAACGATATCGTCAGGCAAATGCGGCCCGTAAACTATTTTATGTCGAAAATGAATAGTATTTGCTTACAAATTTGATGCCTTTTTTAACTGTTTGTTTTGGATTCATGGGTCTTAAATGAACAGAAGGAATTAATTTTTTTTGTAACTGTGGTGCTTTAGGCAGGTTCGCTACCGCTGCGCCACAACTTCTTCAAATGTTATGGATGTCTTGCATTATGAGCTATCTGGTCTGTCCTATAAAAAATACACATGTAAGATTTTTTCCTGGTTTGGCCATTTATAAAAGAAACGTGTGAAGACCATTAAGAAAATTATCACATTTTAAAATGTGCGATGTATTTTACATAAGAATTTTGTACTTTCGCTTTAGAGAAAGTGAAAACATGTCCTCTATGCGTGACGGTGAGAAATCATTATCCTACGATTATCGTACATCCTTCAAGTAAACAATTTTGTTGACTATATGATTACTGATACAAATATTATCAAGAACGAACTGGCCATAGCGAGCATGTTAAGCTGAAACGTTACAGAGTTCAGCACTTGTAACACCATTCATTTGTAGATGTCACTCACGCATTGCCAACCTCGAGATATTGGTTCTTAATTCTCCTTTCCACTAATATCACTAGCTACCCGAAACACAGTAGCACTGCTTTACAGTAGAATATCTGACACTGCGGTGGTACCTATCTAGCCACTTGCAATAAAAGGCCTGCCACTAGTATTTTCACTAAGGTGGCAAATAAGCATTCAGCTTTTCCGATGGCAAGCAGTCGTTGCAGCACATGTCCTTGGGAACATAGCTATCAGGCGGACCGTATGCTGGTTTACCAACCGTCATAACATTAATAAAATGTAGAGGTTGTACTGACAAATTCTTGAGAAAAAAGGTTATATCTGGTATTGAATCTCCGTAGCATTCACTTGTTTTATTTTTCCGCTCGTGTAAAAGAAATTATCAATAAAGCTTATGCGTCATCGTGTTTGGCTGACCTTAATCTTGACAAAGCAAAAAATCACGCCCTACAACGTCGGATCATTTGCACATATATTAGTTGCATATCTGTCGCCATCTTAAACCGTTTAATTCCGTACCGAGTGAACAATGAGTTTCGAGTTCACGCATAGAATCGAACCCGGTGACCTTCGCCACACCTACTGAACCATTGATACTCGTTTAAGAACAGGATGTAGGACGTCACGACATTTTTTTCCATACATTCTTTTTGAAGACGTAATTTTGTTAATCACTTAAGAATTTATATTAATTTAAATTAGCCTTCGATTCTTAATCAAAGAATACGTAGCTATGTTCACAGGTATATAAATTACGTCAAATAATGTATCCATTGCGCGAAAATTTTAGATTAATACTAGCCAGATTGAGCAAGCCCACCAAATATTAATTAATTAACCAAATTTCATCAAAATTATTTACTTATGAAACACAAATACACATCCACCCATAGAAAGCTACTTTTGAAATTTTTCATATTAGGCTAAATAGGTTGAACACCTGACGCCTTATTCTGCATTCGGTAAAATGCATAAAAACCGAATGTACAAATAAAACAAAAAATGATTCAATAAAACAATCATTTATGCATTTCAATGTAAACAAGCGCTTATAGCGCTTTTAAAAAAACGATGTAAAAAGACAAACCGAAAACCGTATAGCTTATAGATTTTATAACTATTTGTAAGCTGAAACCAGAAGTTCAATAATATATAATCATAGGTGGTTAAGACTACAGTATAGTTATTAAATGAGTATACTTCAGTATAGTTATTAAATGAGGAAAGATAACAGTTATTTTCTTCTCGTAAAGCTATGTTTTTTACAGTCTAGTCCAGTCTAGTCCAATTGATGTTATAGATATTAATAGCTATTGTATTCTAACATATACTTATTACAAAGAGTACTTATAAGAAGTAATGTATAGTTACGAAAATGCTAAATACTATTTATTTAGCTTTGGTAATTTATCATGACAAGGTAACGATATAATTAAGGCTAACGAGTTATTAAACGATAATTTTGTAACTTTGTTATCAAACTTTACAAATATTTTGTACATTGTTACGACGAATAGCTTCTTTTCATGGCTTTGCCCACATGGGTAATGATTTTCAAATTTTGTAAAATAGAAATAATTGGTACTCTGTACAAACTTCCATCCCTTTTTATGGATTGATTTAGAGACAAAATACTTAAAACGGCTACCGTTAACTTTGTAAATAAAAACAAGTTTGATGCGATAATCGCATCTACTTAAGCTGGTACTTACTTTTAAACTTTTCGGTTGTTTATCTTCAAAATCAGCTTATCCCAAAATTTTATTTGAATAAAACAATACTCTACAGTATATATACCCTATCTCAAAAACATCAATTGTATGTCTAAAAAACATTTCATCCATTAAACAAAATACTGGAATGTGGAGTCTCTTACGTTTGACATAGTTTAAAATTAAATCTTCTATTCTACAAAGGACATCGCTACTATTTAATGCGAAAAAGGGGTTGTAAAGGCTTGAAAGGGGGGATGAAAAGTTTTATGAAAGTATCGTCAGTTTTAGAGCTAGAAGCTAGAGCTGCGTAAAAATAAGTTTCAACTTATTTTTTACGCTGTTGATTCGATATAAATAAATATCACATTAAAAAAAAAATTCGTTTTGTAAATGAAGGGGACCTGCTGGCAGAAGCTAGTTGTACTATATGCCATATTACCTCAATGTAAAATGCCATAAGATGTTTGACACTTATCAACCTTTAATATATTGTAATTAAATAGTGTGGTAAATGAAGTTGATTGACCTCAAGATCTTGCCTAAGTCTTGCAGATGAGCAAAAGGTTACTTGACCAATTTAGGAAGACCAAATGACTGCATTTCGACACCACGATGGATAGTACAGTGATCTTGATAATTAGTGTAATCAAAAATATAATCTATAATAGGTGATAAGAGTCAAATTTGTGTATTTTTCATAATCAGAGTCATAAATTAAGACTTATGAATTTATGGCTGTTTAATATTTGTCAAGGTTGTTAGCCGTACTTGCTATTAGTAATATAATAATTAAGTAAGTGTTATAATGCCCTACCTTTTTATTTTAAGTGGATCAAGATTATTTTTACTAGTTTTAATGCATTAGAATAATATTCATAAGTAGAGCTACTAGAGGCATAGGTGTTTTAGGAATGAATTGGTCAACTCGAGCGAGAAGATATTTCTCGCACACAGAATATAGATAATAAGTTGCAAGTAAGTAAAATATTGTATCCATGCTGGTAAGTTTGATCACTAAAGGCCCTAAACATCTATTCTTCGTCTCTTACATAGAGTAAGCGTTTGGGAATTTTTATTTTTTTAAAGAATATTAGCAATGCATTTTTCAAGGCATTACTAATATTCCTATTGCCTCTCCAAATAAGCTCGAAGCTTGCGCTAGGAGTGGGTATGACAATAGCCCAAAGGGGTCAGGGTCGTACCCGCGACTCTCGCGTTAACGGAATGCAGTTGGCCCTTCTACCGTTGAGCTATTGAGCCTTCGAATTTAGGGTCTTTCCTCTTTCTCTTCATCCCTTGGAGATGTAAAATACTTATTATACGACGTCTATAGACAAATTTTTGTTAAGTAAAAAAAAAAAAAATATTACGAAGACCTAAAATCAAAGGTTGTCCTCGTGAGCTTCTGAATTTGATTTTAAAACATCTTTTATTAATAAAATTATTAATATTTTCGTACATTTAATTTTAAATATTTCTTTTAGGATGAGTCTGTATTGTTTCAGGTAATTAATTGTGTACAGCATGTACACAATTAAGAACCGTAAGTACTATAAATTAATTACTAGACCAAAATCTATCTAACGTAAAAAGCAGAAACGTGACAACGGCAAGAGTTTCTTAGATTTTAACTTTTGGGATTGAATTAGTGATACATAAATTCAATCACAAGAATTCATGCACTTTCTGTCAAAATAAGTACTAAGGTTTAAGGTTATATGTTGTCGGCATTCATTAGAGGTATTTGTAAAGCAAGGCTTCAGTTCAGTAAGTGGTAGAATAAGACAGGTATCGGAGTGCTAGCATAATAAACATGTTGACATAGTCTTAAGCAGGTAATGTACCAGAACTGGAATGGACTCGAAAAATAGTAATTATCATAGAAAATAATATAAGTTCTGGACGCTAAATGCTTAAGACTTTAGCTACGACAAGCAAGCCAATTCCTTTAAAGTTCATGAAATGACCGCGTTCAGACTAACGTAAAAACTCTTCAGCTATATCATTTATAAAAAATAGTATATATTTTTTTTAAATTGCGAAATTATAAGTATTAAACTAATATAACGTCTAAATAAACTTGTAGGTCGGTAAAATATTTTTATTGTTTTATTCTATGAAATATAATTGAATTAGCATATGCTGAAATGCGGTTAATTTAATGCGGGAAATAAAACTGTTTAAATCTGTGCAATAAATAACATTGAAGCGTCAGTCTTTATGTGTGTGTATCGTTATTTGGACTAGTGCTAGAAACTGAAGTAATTTTACTGACACGTTAGTTCAAACCTTATAATTGTAATTAATCAAAAGTATGTATTATATTCTTAGATAATTCTTAGACCATTTAACATATAAAATTATAGTACGTTACATTTCCTTTAGCCTAATATAATTTATTGTAGAATATCAATTTTTATTTCCACAGGGAAAACCGTTTAACATGGCTAAATAAACTTTTTATCAATCTTACATATTGTTACATATTGTAATCAATAAAATGTGTTTAATTTCCACCCATTTCCATATATATACAATACATGATGTCTTAGACGAAAACCCTATTGGTAATAAAATCTATCACTAAAGTCTCAAGGAAATATTCCACGTTTTATATACCAGCTAATTTATTAAAACAAATAAAAAAGTCAATGTATTAATCAAAACAAATGATTGTTAAAAACAAAGATGGCGGCTTAACGTAACACATTTCGAAATGCATGCAAACCTTTCTACGTATATTTGGGTTACTTCTGATTGATTGCAATATAAAAACAATAAAACTTCAGCTCGTTCGCCTAACAAGGTCAGATATCGATTATGTTACCGATTTATCATTGAACAATAGTTTGATTAATATCGAGTTAGGTCAATCGATTAATAAATTTTGGGTCGTTTTGTTACAAACATATTATTTTCATGCGACCTTACATGTTATTAGGTCACGTTTAATAAAACCTATTTTTTTCTATAACTATCGGTACTTTTAAATTGATTTCAAGGAGGAATTCGATTGTGATATTTTGTGTGCGTTTGTGTTAAAAGGTATATTTGCTTATTGTGACCCATTTAATAGATTTTTATTTTATTGTATAAGCTATAGGAACCTCGATCTTGAACTCAATAAATGTTTTTTTAATATAAATATAAACAACAAAGTTATACATTGTGTGATGATCTGAACGATAAAGTTACCTCAGAAACAGTAAGATTCTTTAAAGGAAAAATGCTGTTTAATCTTGATCACTGAATCCAAATTTTTTATGTAAATGTGATACTATTATTATTGAGATTTCTATATAAAACAAAAATACAAAGGTGTACAAAATACAAAGACTCATCGTTAGTGCAAACCGTGGCACATGACACTATGACAACCCTCTAATGCTGGAACATACGTGACACGAAACCAGAAGCCGTGGGACGAATCAACACGAGTCATCAGTAATAAAGCACAGGAACAGCTTTAACTAGCCCACGTGCCCTCGACCATCAGATTAGACATTTGCATATATTGACAGTTACCGAGAATTACAACATTTACACACACAAAAATCACCACTAACTAGAAGATATACGAGTGTTGTCTTGTAAGCTCGAGTTAGTGGTGTTTTAGGAGCAACTTTAGGCGTCACGAAGGTATTGCATGCGCAAATTGCGTTAAATCTTAATTTAATTCTTACGAGTTGTTAGTTGAATTGGAGATTTTTGTAATTCAGATCTAACACGCAATGTTTTACGTGTCCACGTTGATATATCTGGGTTAAGATTAAAAGGGCCAAAGAAAGCTGGCTCGAATTGCGTGGTAATTGAGTTTCAATTTCTCCATAGAAGAGGAATAATTTAGATTATGGAATGTTATCTCTCGAGACGATATAACGCTATTTACATTTTATTAGCAAATTTTACCACAACAAATTTATTAATTAACACGTTAAATATTATAACACGATATGACGTTATGTAAAAATACCACTGTTTTGTCCTCCTACTCCTTTCCACAATTTCGAGCGGAAAATATGCGTTAGGCCATATTTTATATAAATTTTTTAACTAGAATAACGTGTGACATAATTTAATATTCCAAAATAATATACAATAACGCGTATGTGATCATAATATCCCTGAATTTTTGTAACTTTCTAGTTTAGTTTTGCTATTTGGTACTTTTATTTATTTTTATGTAACAGGGGAAACGGACAGGAGCCTCACGTGATGTTAAGCAATTACCGCCCCCCATGAACATCTGCAACACCAGAAGGCATGCAGGTGCGTTGCTGACCTTAAAGGAAATAATACGCTCTCTTCTTGAAGGTTTCCAGGTTGTAAAGACCGCCAGTGGAAGTAGATTCCACAGATTGGTTGTGCGAGGAAGAAAATGTCTTCGAAATCACGCTGCTGTGGATTTCCAGACATGGAGGTGGTAAGGATGGAATTATTTACTAAAAAAACATTAAAAGATTTCCTGCCTCTTAATTTGTTGCCTTAGACTGGGGCCTTCTTAACTCAGCGGATTATCAATAGGTTAAGTACCAAAATCATATTTCACACATTGCTACATTTAATATTTTTATACAACTTGCATAATATCTAAAGCAAATTCGTTGACACTGACCAATAAGATCGCTTGCAAAAGCCTACCTCAATGTCGCCCTACTTTCCAATCGCAACCGCAGATATAATCAAGTGGACGATATAGCTAACAAATAATTATGTCACACAACCCATAAATAACATTGTGAAGCAAAACTCTATTGTCAATGTCGCTAAGTCCAAAGTTAAATGTAATCACCACAATCAATTGCTTTGTAGCTGTAATCGACTGACGTGTCATTGGAAATCAAGCTTTTCCACTTTGACAACTAAAGAATAGAACGAAAATAGCTTCAATTGAATTTGAAATTTATTTATTGTGATTAGGGTTTGAATTACATTGAATTTTCAATCAAGATCTTAAGCTGGCGCCAATAGTTGTCACAGTATATTATCCTGGCGGTTATTAAAATATTTCTGTAGGATCCAAGTCTCATGTTACGAGTAGATTGGTAGGGCTGTCTATGGTTGTTGCGAATTGGTAATTTTGTATTATTAGAAAGATAATGTACGTTTAATTTACTAACAAACGGGTCAAGGATACAATTGTAACAAGGCGTATTATTAGGTAAATAAAGGTACTACGAACGCAATATTGTTTGATCTTATTAAAATGTATATAAAGTATGTACAAAAATGTTAATGAATAATTGAATTCGTCGGCTTCGTTGTGGCGTGCTGGTAGCAAGGCGGCTTTGAGCCTGGATGGCCGCGGGTTCGGGTCCCGCTCAGAGCAGATGTTTGTTATAAATATATATCTGTATCTATCTGGGTGTTTGTCCTTGTGGATGTGGTTGTGTTGCTATCGGTCCCGGTTGTTATCTGAACATCTGATAATAATCGTTAACTTGATAGGTAATTTTCTCTTATCCAATGAGTTACCGGTTCGCCCTTTGAGTTGCGGAGGTCAGATGACAATCGTTCTGTGTAAAAACTAGTAATCCGTCAAATCAGGATAAGAGTATAATAAGCAGACGCTGGGTAAATACGGGGCTACTATATGGTCGACTTGACTAATTAATTTATTAATTTCAAACTTTCTCACAGTATATCGATGTGGTGTAACAGTATCCGTACTATTGCGATATGCAAGTAACAAACGCTGGAGGCAAATCAACGGCGAAGTCACGTTGAAACGCACGGTCATAATTTCTACACGCAACACAACCGAAAATTAGAACAAGAAATGACAATGTTTTTTTTTATTATAAGTTTTGTTTATTTGTACGAACGTGTATCGCTTAACTTAACGTCCTCATTAGGTATTAAGGCTTTTTATAAACTATTATATAACCATCAAGAATCCTACATGATTACATATTAAACAACGTTTTACCATTCAAACGAAACTAATAACGCTGTAATTTTCATTATATAGACATAACAGATATTAACATAATTTTCAATACACGTAACTCCAATCAATGATGTGGCTACCATATTACGCTTGATTCTACAAAAACCAAGGTCCTCCATTGTACGACAGCTCGCGGAGTTCCGCGCGAACTAACAAAGCAAAGATATCGATAAGAACACAATAAACAATAACATTCAACTAATGCTGTTGCAACACATAATAGTTATGCGACCGTGGTTCGGAGTACGTTTACAATGTACGATGTCCACGAACGATTGTTTGAAAATATTTATATAATTATACCACTGGTAAGTTTTAGCGTTTCAAATTGCACACAATAATATACATATTGTCTTCTTTGATTATTTCAAAAACGAAATTTACTTTTGTATTGTTCTAAAGAAAACGTTTCAAGTAATCACGTTTAACTGTTTTATGTGGTTCCTTTCTATACAGTCCATATCTTAAGTTATCTATATCATCACTACATAGTATAAAACAAAGTCGCTTTCTCTGTCCCTATGTATGCTTAAATCTTTAAAACTACACTAAACATCCATTAAATAGTGTTGAAAAAAAAAACTGTTATTTTCGTGGTGTCGTAAATAATTACATTTAACGCGTGCGGGCCACGGGCAGTAATGAACAAATCAAAACTACTGGATCGATTTTAATCATTTTTTCAGTGAATGACATAGGCTATATATTTTATACCCGTGCGAAGCCGGAGCGGGCCGCTAGCATTTTTATATGGGAATTTTACTTTAACAGTTTTGAAAAATTTGTAAATATTAAAAAAAACTTTTAAGCCGGTTTATAATATTATTAAAAATAACGTATAATTAATTATAGGTATACGTTGATTCCCCGATTAACAATCCAAAGTTGTGTTGGACAAAGATACAGAGTACAAAAAACCTTACGGAAAGAAAAATAGATATGGATATATTTCCGTAAGTGTTCTCTAAGGTTATATTTACTAGAGGTCAACTTATACTGACCGGAAGTAAAATATATATGAAGCTGTCGATTATAACCATATTAGAAAGACCTCTGGTGTAGAAAAAAAAATATTACACGTTTTTCTGTCTAGCTCCCATCCACTCAGAGCGTACTGTCCTTGACAGCGTCACCAGTAGGGCCAACAGCAATACACATTCAAAAGATACTTATTAAAGTTTTTACGCTCTGAGAGGATAGGAGTTATACAGATATACCTTAAGACGAAGTAATACAATGGAATACGATATAAAATCGTACAATATAAAGAGATGTAGACGCGTGCCGACTTGAAATATCGTGTGGGTAGATTGCGGAGACATTATCGACGGGGTATGGCTGTAGAATTAGGACGACTTAGCACCTGGGCTACTTGGTAACATTCTTTATATGCAATATTGAACTGTGAATAATTTTGACCTGACTTATTTTACTCGCCGCTTGTACTAGATTATTTGACGACGTTGTGGCGCAGCGATAGCGAACCTGCCGTAAGCGCAACGGGTCGCGGGTTCGATTCCCGCTCGGAGCAGATGTTTGTATTGATCATACAGGCATGTGTTCCGGTCTGGGTGTATTTGTCCTTATTGTTGTGTATGTTTCCTGACCCCTGATACAGGATATCACTATCCTGATAGGGGCCGTTGAATGTGTAGCGTTTTTATTTCTTTTATTAATGTCTAAGGTTTTTTTCATCGTTAACGTCCATGTAGAAAACTAGGTCGACTTTACCATTTGTCACTCAATTGTCAAAACTTCGTAGTAAATATACAAGATATTTATAGCCTATAAAAATACAAGGCTGTTCCGAAAGAGACTTTTTAAAATACGTAGGATGAATTATATAAACAGATATGTTGTGCAATATTGAATATTGATCGAGTAACGAAAAGTAATCTATAAACTCTTGACAGTATCGAATATAAAATCCCACGTGAATCATTTATATGCATTGAACATTATTAAAGGATATATGTGTCAACTTTTTTCGGTCGTTACAAATAATATTTCAGTCCTAAAAATTTCAACAATTCTCGTCCAGTTATCGAATCGTCATCGAAGAAGTTTCACTTCAAAAATGTATAAGGGCTAAAACATAGTATGTACGTATAAAGTAATTGATTTTTTAAAAGTTTTGATAATGATGATGATGGGATTATGTCCCTAAGAGGAAATATTCACTTGTCAAATTATAAAATATAGTTTAGACGTTACGAGCGAACACGTTAACAAACATACACATACATACCCTTCTTTCGCCGTAGTAAGGTTAGAAACAAAACAAACTAGCAAAGCATAGACAACAGACTATGATATAAAGGGCCATTCAATAGAAACTCACACATAAATAACTTGCCAGCGTTATCAGATACAATATTCCTACTTCCCTGACCGTCGGGTCATTTTACACCATTTTTGCACATAGACAATATAACGCTCCTCTGTATTGTAAATGGAGCGATTGTTCACCTTAAGCAGCATTTTATTTATTGGTTCTGAACGTTCTTCAGTTGTATACGAGTATTGTAAACTGTTTGTATTAAGCATTTATTACAAACTTAAGAGTCTGTATATAACAATTTTTATTTGATTTTTGCGGTATTCGGAGTCTATAGAAGTTCGCAACATCTGCATTATCGTATCGCCCACCCAGGCGAGCTGAGAGAGGGAGGTAGAAAATAAATGAAAACAAAGACAGATATTGCTACTTTACGTCTTCGATCAACAGTTAATACGTCGATATTTTGTGAAATGGGCATATTCCGACCAACTTATGTCGTATATTGTAAAAAAATATTAGCATTTTTATAAATATAATTTAAAAAAATACTAAAGGAATAACAAAAACCTACCTACTGCAAGGATGCTCTAATTAGTTTATTAATTTTAATTAAAATTAAACCTCGTGATGACAACGTTGCAAACAAGAAACAGAAAATATTATTCAATTATTTTCTAATCTATTTCTCAACCAACTGAAACTAAAGCTTACA
Source organism: Hestina assimilis (assembly GCA_023373885.1). NCBI lineage: Eukaryota > Metazoa > Arthropoda > Insecta > Lepidoptera > Nymphalidae > Hestina > Hestina assimilis. The sequence continues at coordinate 14,284,874 of CM041740.1, forward strand.
ATAAATAAATCTTCGCGTGTCGCATTCGAAACGAAAAAGACAACAGCACCAGTCCACTTCCTATAAAACAGTCCTTAATTCAAATAAAATTAACGTTAGACTGGCTATTCTACTATCAGACATCCGTAAACCAGTCCTAATTATTAGAGGGAATGTTCGATCTTTATTGTTTGTGGGAGCTCCCGTACATACATAGATCTAGCTAATTAAATCTGTGTGTGGTTTCATTAAAATGGTGAAATCCGTGTGTGTGCATCTGATAGTCGAGGCGAACGGCATTTCCTGGTCGGCTGATGGGAAAAATATTGTGCAAAATAGTGGGGTGTATTTTGTTTTAATGTGGTTTTATTGTTTTTTTATTTGTGTGTTTAAATGAGAAATATCACAATTCTTGTGTGTAATGCGATTTTTTCGTTTTTAACAACTCTTTTTTGTTACATAAAGATCTTATGGCAGTCATCTATTCTTTTAATAAAAACATTCTTAAAATACCTATTATGTAATAAAAAAAAATTTAGTCACCATTGAATCTAATGTCCAAATACTTTTGTGTTTTTGTGGGTTAAAATTGATTATCGTTTTTCTTTCTTTCTTATATCTTCATATAATTATGACAGGTAACCTATATAGTACTATTGATATCATTTTACATAATAACTAAGCAAATATAATTTTACGTATTTAGCAAGTACACATGTTTAAGTCTATATGTTTAAGATACCAACAATAATAATTTCGTGTTCCTTTTTGTGTAATATAAAATTTATTTCTATAACTTAAACCAATTTTATTTTATAATAATTTTTATTCGAATGCCATAAATACGTTACAATGGTACGTTCTAAGTAAGCCACCTCAATGATCGATCTAGCTCACAGCCTCCGACTCATTACGCGGCACTAGATGCTGTGTGAGATGTCATCGCATCGAGTACACCAAGCCACCATATTGAAAAGTGATTATTTTATAGCAAATGAAAATTCTTTGTAAGTACAAACAACGGATTTGATTTGATTCCTATCTATAATACTGATTTTTATTTTTCCCGTCTCTTTATTCTTCTGATAATCTTCAAACGAATGAAACGAATTAGAATTTTAATGAATTACATTTTTCTATGTACGAATACGAATGAAGAAATATCGCGGTATACCACAACCGCACTTCTTCTTTTAAATGTTATTATATAAATCGAAAGACAAATTCTTGGTCTGTGTTTTTTACGATGTATTTGCACTAGATAGAACCGGTTTGCGGTGATATATAAGAAAATTAGAAAGTTAATCGTATATAAATCAAATCAATCAATCTTCCGCATGAATGTGGAAGTTAACATGCAAAATTTTAACGCAACCGCAGTGATTGTGTGTTAAGCAAGGAATAATATAATTGAACCATGTGTAGACACTGTTTGACACCGTTGTGGCGTTGGTAGAAAGTCTTTAACCTCGACGGTTGCGGGTTCATTTCCCATTCGGGGCAGATGTTTGTATTGATCTTACAAATATCTGTTTCCATCTGGGCGTTTGTCCTTGTTGGTCTGTCCACTGTGCCTCGGAGAGCACCGCTGTCCTGGTTATTATGTATCAACTGATAACGTTACTGGTTCGCCCTTAGGGTTACGGAGGTTCAATGGCAATCGCTCTGTGGAACTAGTGACAGGTCAATTCCGGATAAATGTAATAAGCAGCCTTTTGATAAAAGTAATACCGGGATTAATGTTAGGAAGAAGAAGACATGTGTAGACACAACACGGATACTTGCCAAAGCATTGACATAACAAAAATGTATATAGAGACTGCTATAGAGTTACAAGTTACGAATATCTATCATTTTTATGACACGGTGCGAGCGGATTTTTTCCACTTTCCTTACTATCAAAGGTGTCAAATTAGACAGAAGTAGACTAATGGAAAGCAGGTATGTCCTATGTTAAACACATTGCCGTGCGGTAACGATTGAGTTGACATCTAAGAGGAGAAAATGACCTACGGAGAAATATGATGCATGAAAAAAAACCTGTTTCACTTCTTACATTTTTGTGGTAAAAGATACGATTTAATTTGATTCGATAACGAATTTGGATTAATGAGCTAAGAAATCCATAACATACAGTGTTAAAATTTTTGTTCTACGTCAAAATTAACGAAACTATGATTGAAGTTCCGGCGCGGTTGCTCTGAGGTCATAAAGACCAATCGAGCCCAGAAAAATAGTTTTGGGTTTTTACCGATTGTCAATTTGTGTTCATGCTAACGAATATAAATGATGGGCCATAATTTTTGTATGACTCTCCATTTATATCCCAGCAATTATAAATGCTGTGAGTAAAAATCGATCTTCGGTTAAAAGTAACATTAAAAAATATGCCATAAAAACGAAATAATTTCTTCTATCTTCTAAAGATACTTCATTCAGTTTTTGCCAAATTCCAACAAAGCTCACTTAAAATAAACTGCTATTTATGAGTAAAACTAAATGTTACATTTAAAACGGCCTTGTTCGCGCGCCGCTGACTTCGTTTCGTTGTTAAACTCTTCGAGAAAGGAAATCTTATTTCAGCAATTTATCTTTTAACAGCTGATTGTGTAATTTAATGGAACTTTATCATGCCTATGTAACAAGTTTTCTTGAGAAATTCTCACAATAAAATGAATTTTAAAACAGAATTTTTTAAAGAAGAAGTAACTTATTACTATAAATTTAGCATATATCGATAAATTTACTAATAAAAAAGATAAACGAGTTTGTAATTTAGCGAACGTGTTATGTATTCCATTCTCTATATACTCAATTATTCATCAGATTATTATAAATTTTATATAACACAACCTTTTCGAATACTTGAAAAACAAATAACCGGCTTCTAGCTCCTAAGCTGTAAGGCTTTTATGGTAGTAGAGCCATGTTCCTCCCAACACAAATGGGCCGGCTCGGCTGGGGAAGTACTACCCTCTCATAGAAAATCGGCGTAATGTAACAGTATTAGTAGGTACTGTTGCGTTTCGTGCAGTGAGTGAGTGCAACGGAGAGCCAATCTCCCACTCCCTCTATTCCCTTTCCTCCTGTTCCTTGGGTTGGCAACGCGCATGTGATATTTCAAGCATCACAAGAGTTCAAAGGTTGCGGTGTCCGCGTCTTCTTGTTTGCCAACCGTCATGAAATAAAAAAGGCATAATTCTACGCAGTCTCTGATTAGATCATCATATTCGTATGGGATCACTTCGGGATTACATCATATTCAATAAGAAAAATAATCAACAAAAAATACTCACAGAAAATACCACGTGGCATTTATGAAGACAAAAAAGAAATTCCACATTGATTGGGAAGTATTGAAGATATTAAGTAACGAAAAACGAATTCAGAACAATTGAGTAATCCTTAATTTTTCCAGAGGGCTTGAAATTTGTGATAACATCTTTAAATCGTTATGACATGAGATAAATGACACAGTCGTTTAAGATAGAAATATGTTGATAAAAGTCTAGAAGAAAGGTAGTCAATCTGTATTATTTATGATTTGTAAAGCGCTCGCAATTATCACATTGATTGCGTACTTTGCTCCGTTGCATAAAACAGTCGTCAACGTAAAGATAATTTAAGTTTTATACATTAGTATGTTTTATGTTTGTTCTAGAAAAGTGTTACAACAAACAGCTTAAAAACCCATGAGTTGTATCTGTGTATTAGGATCGCTATACACTGGTAGATGACAAAAGTCATGACCAACCATATCTAACTGCTGCATAGCTCCCAGCGCGGTGACGCTGTCAAGGCCAGTAGGGCCAACAGCAATACACATTCCGGAAAAAAAACTGCATAGCAAATCGCTTGAAGAGTTGAGATCGTCCCCTGCTGTCAGCAGCAGATTTACCATTAACTTTTAGTAACAATTCTATTCAATTTTGAGAGTAAATTGATTCAAGTTTTACATGACCATGACGTATAAATATATGTATCATATATCTATCATGTGTAAGATAGGAGATAACGATGTATCGATGGTTTTGACATGTTTTTGGTCGTCATTTTAATCGCAATAAGAGTTAATGGTAGGCCTTCAGTACGAAGAAATTGTATCGTGCAGTCTGAATGTCGATAAAGCTACTATTCTAGCAAAGTATATGCATATCCATCATTACTTGTACGTTATAAAATAATGTGGTGCTGACGATGGTCGATTGAAGTGCCACTATAAAAACCTACATAGAGATGTAAACAAACTATATGCATAGCAACATATCAAGACATCGTAACCTATTTTATCACTGACATAAAACGCAAACCTATTTCAAGTGTTCTAAATGATATCGCAGCTAAGGTATTTGTTTCAAAGCACAGCGAGAGCTGATTAAATCATATAATTAGTTTGAATGTAGGGCAGCCACGTGCCACGGGCTCGGCTTGAGACAACTTGTACAGTTTTGCAATATGAATAAATCATTGTAATCGTTAGCAAAATATAGTCTGGTCGCTGTACCTTTACACGAGTATACTTTAGTCTGGTTTAATTGGCCGCTTTATACAACTGTCCATGTTATGTAGAAGAAAACTATATTTTTATTAATATATAATCGGTAAGCTAAGCATTCTTAAGTTGAAATTATAATAATAAGCCTCCTGCCCGTTTGCCCCTCTCACATAAAAGAAATAAAATAATGTCGAGTTTTAAGGGTTAACTTAAAAGGTCTAAAATACTACTCGAAATTAAAAACTCAAACACCAATAGCATTAATTTATAAAATATTGCTATAATCAAACATATATAAACCAAGAAGAACAATTTTTCTTCAAGTGCAGATGAAGAGTTGGAGAATCCTTTACTTATCATTCCTGTGGGGTCTAGACAAGCGGCAATCACTCATTTTCGATTTCAAATATACGCTTGTGGTAATGTCAATTAAAAATAGGGCACGTGGTATTTCGAAAGCTTATGCCAATTTCCATATATTTCGGAACTGTCTAATTTCGTTATCGAATGTGACTTTGTATTACCTTCTGGGCGATATAAGTTAATCTATCGATACGCAATCTATAAAATATTTAAATCAAAAACTTTATATGTATATAATTTAGTAATTCTTACCTCATGCCATCAAATCCATCATCTGAGCCGTTGATAGTGAGCACCGGTGCACGCGCATACGCTTTCGCCACCCGCCGGTTCTTTTCAAACACTATCACTTTAGCCCAGATCTCATCGTCGATCTGTGTCCATTTATCCAATACTTCTTGTATGTGTTCCTGCAGACAAAAAGAAAAGGAATAAATAACCTTATTTTCTGTAAATTGCTCTGCAAGAGCATTTATTGAGCTTATTGTTCTGATTCTGAATTCTATCTAATCTAGAAGACTTTAAAAAAAAAAAATTTAGAATAATTAGATAATTGACGACGTTGTGGCGCAGCGGTAGCGAAACTGCCTTAAGCACCGCAGGTCGCGGGTTCGATTCCCGCTCGGAGCATGACCATGACATGTCTGTATTGACCATGTAGGCATATGTTCCGGTCTGGGTGTGTTTGTCCAGGATATAACTATCCGTTGAGTGTGTTACGTTTAATTATTTATTTATTTAATTTGGACTTAAAACAGGAAGGCTTTTAAGCATGATTAACTCCTTTGACATCTTTACTTTAGGACTAGACTGTTAGTTCATACAAGGTCGCATTTAGTTTCAAAATTTCACTTAAAAACAACCTTGCTTTGTGGTGGGTGTTTTTGAAGAGATTACTACAGTTTAGTCATAATCCCGGTGTAGCAACGGATTGCAATCAGACGACATACTATAGCGTAACTTTACGCTCTAGTAATCCACTTCCAAGTTCCAACATAGGTAGCTAATAAAGCTAACTTTAAGACATATCTGTTAATACACTGCAATTACCTCAATTTCTTGAAATATTCGGTCTGTTTATGAAAGATTTCTTTAAAAATTCCATAATTTTGAATTCTGAAATTATATCTTGATTCATTATCAATTTGTATTAAGAGGATGAATACTAAAAACAATTGAAGTTCCTTAACGCGGCTTACGGGTAGTGTAATTTGGACGCAAATAAGCAAATACCATGTCAACCCACACGAATGTCATTTCGAGAAAAAAGCGTTTGAAAATTTTTAACAACTTTATTTATATGAATTGTTTTTATGTATTGGTCAAGTTTTCGGCAATTTCAGGTTTATGTAAGTTTTTTCTTATTTTCACTAAAAATAAGTATACAAACTGCATATTTCGTATATAATATAACCCGTTAAAACGTTTAACATAATACATAAATTGCATGATTAAAAATGGCTTTTTAGAAGTTTTAAAGCTTAAAACCCTACAATTATTAGAAAAATGTTCTTCAGCCATTTACCAACACTTCTGCAAAGATAAATCAGTTTTTTCAAATTTGTGGGTTGACATGGTTTTGCTTATTTGCGTCCATTTAGTGGAAATCGTTACGTAACGAAATGCCGTATGCTGTGTGTGTATCAAGCCTACTACTTACAAGTAAATGACGACACGAGCAAGTGAGTGCGCTGCCGAGTGCACCACTCTCAGTCTTTCTCTGTCTCTCGCTGTCGATGGCTCTTTTTATCATATAACGTATTAAAATATACGGATTTCATTTCGAAAAAACGCAAGGAACTTGTACCTGATCAACGGTGCGTTGATCCTGATAATCTTTTTTTGTTGCTCGTAAAGTAATCAATTTTGGCTAGCATCCAGCGTCAAGAATTACCGCGGCTATAGAAGGAGCAGCTATTATAAATATCGTTTTATAGGCCAATATGGGAATAACGCCATGTTTTAGTCAAACATCGTTAAAATATTAGGTTTTTATATAATATTATTATTTGCCTGGTAAAGAAAACATGCTTATGTGATTGTCAAACTGGATAAATAACATAAAAACAACTATTTATTTTATTTTGTTGTGTATAACTTTCCTCGACACTAAAATGCGAGTATAACAAATATCTCGATTGCAAAACATAATATTTGCCCTATTTTTACATTTCCTATTATATTTAACTCGAAAACATTTTTGTAAAATAACTGTTTATAATACAACTTAAATTTAAAACAATGAATCAACAAAAAATAAGAGTTCAAGTCGCCGTTATCAACAGGGTTGTCTACATAGAGTCATTGTGATAAAAACATTAAACTTGTCTACAAAAATTATCTCATTTTATAATTGTTTTCATACGTATAATATTAAGAAAATCTTTGTTGTTAACCCTGATTATGTTAAATAGCTGTCTGCGAGTTCAATTGTTTTACTGTATTTGATTAATTCTTGGAACCGTTAAGATTTGTGTTATTCCGCCTTCATGAGCATCACTTTCGATTTTATACACCAACTGTTCGCTATAAAAGTAAGATTTGATTACTGTTATTATACTGCCATGGAACGATTTATGATTCGTCATGTGTTGTGTATACACGACCCAGCTGTTTTATGATATTAAATTGTCTTTCGCGTCGATATTCGTTGGTGTGATATATTTCAAAGAAACACTATACATTCAACGGTCTCCACTAAGGTGGTAAAATCCTGTGTTAGAAGTCCAGAAACAGACACAAATACAAGCCGTTGTATATGTTATGTGATCTTTTTCGTTTGAGAGCAATTTGAAATGACTCCTGACCTACATTGAATTGGGTATGCCTCCAGTCTGGAGTTAGGAATGAAAGTCTTTAATCCATAAAAACTAAGCAACTATATCACTGTATCCAAATTGTTTTTATTACATTATTATTATTATTTGTATGTTCTCTATGTCTTTCTTAGCCATTGATCCAATTATTTTGAAACTTTGAAAAATTTCTGACACATGGATGTGGTATTGCAAAGACGGTGGCGTGCAAATAACATTACAACAGGCTTATTTATTATTTCATAGGTTTTCTACTAACTCCTCTCAACTCCCGTCATCATAACAAATCGCAAACACTTTCTTTCGATCATTTCTGAATCAACTTCATTAAAGTCACTGACATCGTCATTACGTTAGCATTGATAAACATTTTCGCTAATGTTTCTATCTTACAATCTCGCTACATTGTGATCTGTTGCAGTCTGTAGGCCATTTGTGAATAAGGCTCGTTAATGTCAAGTTTTATATTTATTCGTATTGAATCAGTCATGCTCGATCATTGCTCTGATTTATGTGCCCCCTTTTATTATAAAGCTTAAGGTCTTTTATCATGGAGCTATTTATATCTGACTACCTTAAATACAGACTCTTTATGTCCCAGAAGATTATTGATAGGTAACTCATAAAAGACCTAGTTTCTATCTTGGATGATCAATCTTATTTTTTTCTCATTTCACATCATGAACAATGTTATTACATTTAAGCACTTTATGATAGATGGGTCAATGAAAAATCTACGGCTAATGGATATACAGAAATACCTTTATTTTGTTCCCGTGGTAGTGGTGGCTCGTGGAAGTTACCGTTAGGTTTTCTTTACCAAATTATGTCAAAATCAATTTAGCTAAAAAAGTGACCCATTGCAAGAGTAATATTACTAGCTTTTGCTCACCGCCTTGCCACTTTTAATGTAATGTAGAAATAATTGGCTCCCCATACAACTTTTCCGTCCCTAATTCACCCAGTATTTATAATACATAATTGGTTCAGCGATTTAGGCGTGGAAGCGTCACAATTAAACAGTCATAATCATATTATTTACTGATAAATGTAATATAAAATATTATAACAAAATACTATTACCATTAGCTTTCTTAACTCATTTATCAAAATATCAATTAAATATGAATGAAGAAAAACATCTAAAACAGTTTAAAAAACCGTTCAATTTTATGACAGTAAAAACTGATTTAGTAAAATTAAGTCTTTTATGTTGTTTGATACTTTGAGAAGTGAATACAATCTAAAATTTCATTAATACCAAAATGTTATAAATACGAACGCGTTATTCAATCTCAATAAACCGATAAAAACTTTTCCCTCGTTCCGAAGTATGTACGATAATAAAAACGGTATAAAATCGATCAAGGCCTACCACAACTTGGTAGTACTTATTAATATTTTAAAACTTGGATCCATTATAATTATTATCAATCACTTAAGTGATTTATTGTTGTTCTGTTAATTAGAAGTATTGTTCAGATATTATTGAAAAGAAATATTGTTACACGGCGTATGCTACATAGTAAGGAATTGAAATCTGGATATTTAATTTTTTTAATGTGCATAAGTTGATGGTAAACAGTTATCGTACACTATGAGCACTAACAACACTATACATTTGTAAGTGTTACTCACGCGTTCATAATCTCTAAATATTCCTTTGCGCTGCAATTTCACTAGCTACAGTGTCCTTTGCCGGCCTCTTTCAATGAAAGGACTACCAACGCAATAATTTTTCAATTAACTTGCTTATATCATTGCCTTTATTTCATCTATTTAAATCAATATACAAATAGCATTTTCATAATAAAATCGATTACATTTGTTGATATGTTTTATTAATTTACAAAACGTACGCAATTTCTTAGGCGGACTGATAATTTCCGGTAATATGATTTCATAATATTGATAAATTATATGGCAGTTATATATGTAAAAGTTTATTCAGATGTTAATTTATAAAGGCAATTTTTATATAAGTATATATTACACATCCTGTACACACATTGCAAGCTGTTAAGTCATCAAATGACAATCATACTTGCAATCCATATTTTATTTATAATTAAAAGTAATTAACATTATCAAACATATTTCGTAATAAAAAGATTTTGAAATATATAGAATTGTTAGTGTTTTATTAAGAGGCCTTTTCTTTAGTTAAGTAGCTTTATATATTAATTTTTTGAAAAGAATACTAGCAATGCATTTTCAAGGCATTATTAATACTCCTTTTGCCCCATAAAATAAGTTCGTAGCTTGCACTAGGAGTGGATATGATTATAGCCGAAGGAGGTCAGGATCAAAGCCGAATCTCTCGCGTTAACGGAGTGGAGCCTTTGAACGGCCTCGTCGGTTTCTTCTTTTTATAATAATAAATAAACACTACACACTCAAAGGCCCTCATTATGCCCCGCGTCGGAGGTCTGGAAATATTTACAATGACATGGACAGAGACAACCAGACCGAAAAGATGCCTGTATTGTCAATACAAAATCTGCTCTGAGCGGGAATGGAACCCGCGACTTAGGGCGCTTAAGGCAGGTTCGCTACCGCTTCGCGGTTGAATGTTTCGGCGATTCCGCGACGTCCCACTATGGCGCTAGACGGGACCTTGGGGTTTTAGTGGGTATGGGGGCCAGGTCCTATAAAGACCATTGCACATGGCCTCGAGTCCCACACTCCCCGCGTCACTTTTACCATCTGTCCCGGCGCGGGGGTGCGTAAATGCATTTCCCCAAGTAAAAAAAAAAAGGTTCGCTACCGCTAAGCCACCAGGTCGTAAAACATTTAGTATTATACCTAAAAACTTAAATCTAATTCAAATGTAAGAGCTAAAAGTCACAACTAGATTTCTACAAAAGTTTACTTTTGAAGACAAATATAATATTTTTTATTGAATAAAATCCAAAAATTGTCTTTAAAAAAAGGGTAATATTTGCTTTAAGAACTTTACGCATTTTAAGCTTACAAGGTCCCAAAAAAAAGATATTGATCCGACCTGGGACGTTGACGTTTAAAAAGGAAACCCAAATGGCAGTTTAAGAAAAAATTATCTTTATTATGTTTATGTTGGCATTTTTTGGATATAACAAAACCGGATAATTTTTGTTTTTGTTATATTTTTATATTCCAAGTTTCAATTTAATTTCTTAACATTTTTGTTTTACTTAATGCTTAGTTTATTTAATATCTTATTATTCCCGGTTATTAGTTTTACCCAGAGCGACTGTCACCTGACCTACGCAACCCTAAGGCCGAACCAGTAATTCATTGGATAAGATCAAATTACGTATCAAGAGTTAAGGATTATTATCAGATGTTATAGGAAAAACTCCGAAAGGCAGCCCCTTTACCAACACTAAACACTCCTTAGGTTCTTTAATATCATAATAGTTATCTCAAAAGACCTCTAGGTAAGTTGTAACTATGTGGGACAGATATGACATTAAGAATAAATGAATAAAAATTCTTTCCATATAAGGCAAGGACGTTAGAGGTAGTATAATGTATTTAAAAATAATAATGGCTTGCTTTTATGTGCACATTATATTATAAAAATACAACCCAGTATTATAAAAGTTAGGCTGCGACACATCCTGATTGCTTTTTTTACAAACTTAATGTTTAAAAAAATTGTGGGTCTTGTTGTTGTTATTCTGTGATTTAGTAATATTTTTTTTTGTATTTTTATTACTTAAAGATACACACTTAACGACCCATTAGGATACTACCAACTGGAACAGACGACTGTATGGTCAATACGAAAATCTGACCCGAGTTGGAATAGCTTAAATTTTTAATTAAAGGCGTCGGGATGTGACGACCCCATCGCCCGCTGTTGGGATAACCTCTGTCACAACAGAGATTATTCCGCCAGTGCAATCAGTCACACTGGTGGTAGGTCTTTTGTTGCAAGAGGCCGGCTAGGTAGGTACCACCGCTGTGTCCAATATTCTGCCGCCAAATAGTAGTGCTTAGGCACTACTGTGTTCCGGTTTGAAGGGCATTGTACGCTAGTGAAATTACTGGGCGAACGAGATTTAAGAACTAATATCTCGAGGTTGGCAACGCGCGAGTGGCACCTACTAATGGCGCTGCAAGCGCTCATAGGCTACGGCAACCACTTACCATCAGGTGGGCCGTATGCTTGTTTGCCAACTTCTAACATAAAAAAATAGCTTTTTAATCTAGCAAATAATCAACAATCAGAGATTCTCATAGCCGGGTGCGTTCACAGATCGGTAAAGGAGCGGTAGGTAAAGCAACTTTAGACACAGTCGGTCACTAGATGGGTGATTGCATAGTGGTATTTGAACTGAGCGTCTCCGTGCTTCAGAGGGCACGTAAAAAGTCGGTCCCGTCTGTTATCAATTTGACAACATTCGAGAAGTCAAGTCAGAGGCCTACGAGCGACCTGAACAACTCTGACACTAGGTTGGCCACATGATTGTAACCACTCGATAAGAAGAAGAAGATCAACAATCATACCGTCTGCTTGACGAAAAACTTGTATTTTTTGTCCCCTGAAATGAGGGGTAGCATACACGAACACAGCGAACCATACACTCTCCTTCGATACCTTCGATACGTAGGTATCGAAGGAGAGTGTATGGTTCGGATTTCCATTTAGAATCATCAAACGGAATAAAACAGTAATGTTGTTGTTGAACATGTATGATGTTTAAAGTAATATATTTTTGGCCATCTTAAAATAGATTATTATTTTTATGTATGATAAATAATATTTTATATGATCTGATTTTTTTGACAGATTGTGTATGGTTGCATCGCCGTCCCTTGTAAATTTGGTTAATCCTGAGTTAGAGAACGAAACTCCGAAAATATAACAGCGGTTGTAGTGAGCTGTTTTAAACATTCCAATGAGAGCAAAGTTTTTATATGTAAAAAAATTTATATATAATTACATTGAAGTTCTTCACGAAATAATAGAAATTTAATTATGTACATATGTTTCTACACACCTGTAGGTTGTACTTTCCGCATTCTTAAAATGCATTTCAATTGACAATCGAATATAACTCTTTATCCGTTAGTATAAGGTATGTTTTAATCTAACTGGTTGTTTTGAATGTTGCTCTACATATACAAACAGTTAAATGAAGGCCTTGTGGTCAAGTTTCCGTAATGTTCTTGTATTAGACTGGTCCTGATGAGGTATGTCACGAGATATAATGTTATTTTGAACCTTATTTCTAAGAAGATAAAGTTGTCCGGCTGTCTAGTATTAAATTATTCTCTATTTTCAAAAAGTTTCGTATAAAAATTCTAACCGTTTTTTGTTTCACCTTTCATTGTTTTTACTGTTTGTTTGTAAATTTTGCTAGATTTCCGCCTGTGACTTCATCTGTCTTTATAATGATTTATCAAACTATATTGTGAAAAGTAACAAAGTAGCATGTATAATGTTAGTGTTTATCATTTTTAATATTACGATATCTTGATACCGAAGACCCGTCTGATGTTGATGAATTTTTAAAATCGACATTTGATCAGTGTGGTCCTCTCATAAAAATAACATTTAAAATATTATTGGGTCCGACACTTTAGAAAAATCAGCGGAGCATTCCATCAGGGATTTCGGATAATGTTTCAAATACTAAAAGTTCAAGGGTAATCAAAATTGGCTAAATATATGCTGTCAAAGTCATTCAGAAGATTTTTTTATCTTAAAATACGAACCTAAATATAATAACTGTGGCGGTAAAAACTTAAAACGTTCAATCTATAAACATTGTAACAATATATTATATTGAAATATGCATAAAAAATATTAGAGAAATTACTTCTTAGATAATAATATAATACATTGACGTAATTTGCTGCTAATAAAAAAAGTTCTATCAAAAAGTATGTACATCGCTATGATATAAAAAGTATAAAGGTCGATATGTAATGCATTAGATCCCATATAAAATGGTCAAGATGTCAATATGTTTGATGTTTAAAACCTTAGAAAAGAACAAAACATTCGCATATCCATCCAATATAATTATATTTAATTTTCATACCAAATATCAGAGTTAATTAGTTTGACATTTAATATATGTAACTTTGGAAGAACCTTGAAGAGTAAAAACTTACGAATCATGAGCTAATTAAGAATAATTTGACATTTCCTTTGAAATTATAACACAGAAGAAGCTTGCGTAAAAACTGGGATTACAAAAATAAGAAGTCACCTGTTCACAATTCTCTTGGCTAAAAATATTTTATTTTATTATTGTATTTGCTTTTGACATTTCAAAGAAACAAACAAAAAGTTATTTCTAAAGACGATCGTTAAAAATATGGTATACTAATTTGAAATATTGATTGATTCTAAATTGATAACGCTATACTGAATATTTGGTCAAATCATCATAATTAAAAATACAAATATAAGACCTAAGAAAACAACAGAACGGCCATTAGGAATAAAATTTATGTATTATGTTACATTTACATTATATAGCGTATATAAGATCCTTAGTAACACTACTAGCTGTTGATTCTACTGGCCTTGATAGTGTAATGGGGTCGAATACTGAGACCCGATAGTAAAATGATAAGCCCTCGCGGGGGCTCAAAGTTGACTCCTTACTTAGTGTTGCTTCCTGTGAAGTCAGAAAGGGATAAAGAGAGAAAGAGAGAGACTATCTCTCTCTCTTCTTGCTATTTCCAGTATGAGTTATCTGGCTCTAACAGAGAAGTACTTATCTTTTGTATTTGGTCTTCTGTGTTTTTATTCATTAATGTCAGTGTTTAAGGCTTACGATCTACACTTTAAGACCATTTGCTTGTAGCTTTCTACCATACATCTTAGGATACACATGGTAGCCAGTGAATAAATAAAGACGGCAATATTTACCAAGGATCTCATTGACAGGTTACCAGTTTTTACACAAATCGATTCCCATCTGACCTTTGCAACCCTATGGGAAAACTCACAAGGACAAACGCATCGTCCTAAACAGATATTTGTACAATCAATGCAAACTGCATCTACTACCGTCGATACTAAAGGCAGGTTCGCTATAAACACGCCGCAGCAGTCCTATAATCGGCATACTCCTAGACCTAAAAGTGAAAACAGCAACAATGAATAATACACATGTATTGTTTATAAGACATACTTCTCTTTGATATGAACTAGTTTTTCTTATCGCGTATTATGTATCGTTTTTATTGACGCGTCGTGATTATCTCAAACGGTGAAAGTTACATTTTAAATTCACCATGCTTTTATAGCGTGTATCAAGAAAGCGTATACAGAATAATTAAGATACTGTTTAATGTGTATGCAATATGCAATAGGCAAAGAGGTTAAAAATTTAAAAATAAATCATTGTACTTTTTTAAAATAAATGAAGACTAAACAGATACGCTAACATATTATATATATATATATATATATACAGTACATAAGTATTTATATAAATCTATATGTAGCTATCAAACACTAAATATAAAAATAGTAAAAAGTAAAATACCAATAAAAAATAAAAAATACTATTGAGTCTAATCTCTTTCGTAACGCGACATATGAGTAAAATTTAGTGATCATTTAGAAACGTTTTTCATACCGGGCGCCTTTTATTAAAATCGATTGTTAAGGAGTAGACTCTAAAAATCCTGAAATCTGACCATACCCTTGATACGTCAGCAGATTAAGAGAATTATAGTGATTTACACATACATGAATACAGAGAAATTATATACCGTTGTGGCGTTGTGGGTAGTGAGTCTGCCTTAAGCCGCGACGGTTGCGGGTTCGATTCCCGCTCGGAGCAGATGTTTGTATTAATCGTACAGGCATGTTTTCCGGTCTGGTTGTGTTTGTCCTTGTCATTGTGAATGTTTCCGGACCCTCGACACAGGATATAATTATCCTAATGGGGGCCGTTGAGTGTGTAACGTTTATTTATTTATTTATTTATTTATTTATACCTATAAATAATAAACGCTACACACTCAACGGCCCCTTAGGCCTATTAGGACAGTGACATCCTGTGTCGGGGGTACGAAAATATTCATAATGACAAGGACAAATACACCCAGACCGGAAAATATGCTTGCATGGTCAATACAAACATATTATGCTCCGAGCGGGAATCGAACCCGCGACATGTGGCTTTTCAGGCAGGTTCGCTACTGCTGCGCCACAACGTCGTCAAATATAACCTATTTATACAAAGATAATGCTTCTAAACAAAATTATCGATAGAAATCTGAAACAATTACTAAAGACATTGTGCTTAAATATGTAAAAGGATAAATATTGACCCCTGACTTTGTCGTTCGCTCGCCGCTCACCGACATACCGGCTAAAGGTCAACAAGAGATGACCGAGGCTGCTCTATTTGCCATTTAAATGTATTTATTAACTACTGTTATAACACTTCATATATTAAGTGGAATCTCAATAAACTGGTTTCCTTATTCATATAACGCGTAGGCCTTGATTGGTCTGAATTAAATACTTGTGGCGAAGTTCCTTGCTGATTTTCTGTATAACTATTATCAGTAGTTGTTAGACAAATTACAATTGCTTTATGAACTGGGTATTTATTTATAATAAGATACGTCCGTATCTATCTGTATTAGAAAAAATCTATAAATTTATTAAAATATATCCTGTAGATACAAAATCTGCTCTCAATTATGATCGAGACTTCAGTTCCCGCTTCGGGCAGGTTTTTTTACTGACCATATATGTTGTGTTTGCCTTTGGGTGTGTTTTGGGATCCCCGATAAAGAACGATACGTTCTGTTATTACTTTCAAATCAGTCGTCAACGGAGCTGTGTTGTTGTACCTTACCTATTTCTATTCTATAGAAAATCTTCTTCGTCTTCGTACTAGCATTATTCCCGGTATTTTATTTTACCCAGGTTCTGCTTATTACTCTTATCCGGATATGACGGGTTACTAGTTTTTACACGGAGCGATTGCCATCTGACCTCGCAACCCTAAGGGCGAACCAGTAACTCATTGGATAAGAGCAATTTACTTATCAAGAGTTAACGATTATTATCAGATGTTATGGGATAACAACCGGGACCGACAGCTTAACGTGCTCTCCGAGGCACGGTGGGGAGACCCACATACAAACGCCCAGACCGAGACAGAAATTTAACAAACATCTGCCCGAGCGGGAATCGAACCCGCAACCGTCGAGACTAAAGGCAGACATGCTACCCACAACGCCACAATGGTGTCATATTCTATAGAACATCGTACATCCAAAATGTAAAGCCATGTCTAAGCTATGAGTAACAAGTGAAAAATGACTTCAGTCATTTACAATCACTTTTGTAAAACCATTCAAAACAGCCTATATCTATTCACGAACATTCCTCAAGATTGAACGTTAACAGGTGTTATACCTTTACAACTGTCTTCTACAATGACATGATCGCTTACTCATTAATTCTTTTCGTTTAAATCTTAAATCGCTGTGTTAAAGTTTAGATCTGTGTGTCAGGGTATTCATTTCCAATTGTCTAGAACATGAGTGACATAGTGTAACAGCGGCGTAGACGTGACGTCCACGTGCTCGACTTATGATGGATTGGATGTAAGATAATGTTTGGTACCGTTTAGAAAGGCTGTGGTATCTAATTTGAAAACGTGTTAAGAGATTTATCTCAGTGATATCATATGTATTTCAAACTGACCTCATTGGGCTTAATTTGATATCGTCATAAGTCTTACGCGTAATATGTTGCCGCTTTGTTGCAGTGTTACGCCCTTTGTGATATTTTCTTCTGTGACGTAATAGTAAATGGAAATATGTCAGTTTATCTTAATGCTGCGAACATATGACCCGTCATATCGTGTGAAAATCAACGTGCACGCATTACGCACACGCACGCTCGTGAAAGCCTTTGGGCGTTACGTAAAAACTGACTACATTTAACACCATTGTGAGCTATAATTTAGCACTTTGTCAAATTAAAGTACAGAAGGAAATTGATTTTTGGCACTTAAAAAACAATTAGCAAGTTTAACTTAAATGTTTAACGAATTTATTTTGGTAAAAAACAAATTGTGGCCTGAATGATTTCGAAATAAAGTTCAATTGTATTCATCTTCTGAGGTTTCTAAGTTAAACTAAGTAATGTTTTATTTCATTGAACAAGCACGTAATAAATTACAAGTAAAGTAAAGCCAATACAGCAATTTACACAGCAAGTCGAACAAAAAAAGCAACAAGCGACGTAAAGTATCCGCTGTTTTTTGCGTGCATTGCTAGATCAATTCAAAAGCCAATAGAAAATGAACTCTAAACATAAAATAAACAAAGAATAAAACAACTCGATCAGATATCTGTAATAATATAAATATATAGCTGCAGAACAAGACAGGTGCGCAAAATAGAAAGTTGTTCGCTTCCTGGTCACCAGTTCGCCTCGTCGCATGGCGTGTGGCCACAGCTTTATACTCACAAGGACATAGCAACAAAGTAACTAGCATAAAACAGTTCAATATTTAATTGCGCTTACATCTAAACCAACGCTTAGGAGAAACTTTGAATTAATTAATATACAATAGGAAGTGTAGGAGTGTTTCAATTTTTAATGATTATGCTCTTGATCTAATAAGCACTTTTAAGGCTCTAGATATTACAAATTTATTAGCTATAGAAGAAGTATATGTGAATCATAACATGTACGCCAAAGAACAAGGCCAAGAGAACATTTTTTAATTGTGTAAATAAAACTTCAGTAATAGCAATTGTATAAACATTGACGCAATGTTCAAAAATGTATATCGTTTCCTGCCTTTTTTTTTTGCAAAAATCTGTTAAACTTTTATTACATTGCATAAAGTTGACACCGTTGTGGCGTTGTGGGTAGCGAGTCTGCCTTAAGCCTCGACGGTTGCGGGTTCAATTCCCGCTCGGAGCAGATGTTTGTATTAATCGTACAGGCATGTTTTCCGGTCTGGTTGTGTTTGTCCTTGTCATTGTGAATGTTTCCGGACCCCGACACAGGATATAACTATCCTAATGGGGCCGTTGAGTGTGTAGCGTTTATTTATTATTATTTATTATTATAAAGATAACACTAAAAATTTGAAAAACTGCAGTTAATTAACCCTTGTGACATATGTTAATAATTATATGATCGTTGCAAAATCAAATATTTTATAATTTTACTACACGGCAGTGAAATGAAAGGAAGAGTTGGGATCTCAGATAAACGACTTTCACTTCAGACGTTAAAAAGTGAAACTGGAATGAGCGGGCGCACGCCAAATTATGACTGAATAGCGAATTTCTGATTCCGAAGGAATAAGTTAATTGTTAAATATACATTGCCGATTTTACTTTACTAACCAACCTATAACAATAATCTAATAGAATATTTCAAGCTTAAACTCTGATTGTAATGGAATATTGGATTACTACTCACGGTGTATGTACTACGTAATACAATTGCTTAAATTGCTAATTCTGTTTAAAAAAAAAATTAAATCTTCGAATAATTTCCTTAACTAAATCACTTCTAATAAATTGTAATAAAAATAATCCTTTGGAATAATAAAATCCTAAGGCATTATAGTTAAAAGATAAAATTTTGAAAAGGTGTTGCAAAAAATTGAAAGGTGAAACAACTGTCGCAAGCAGACAGGTAATTTTTGAAGGTCATTGTATTAATAAGAGGCAAAGAAGATTAAATAAAACTATAAGAAAAGAATATCGTAAATTATATACTTTTAGATGAACGCAGTCTACATACCTGCATATTTAAATTTTACGGAGTTATATTTCAACATGTTGACACATGGATTATTGATGATGATGTTTGCAATGCCACATTTTAAAAGAATGTTTTTGGATAAACGAAATTTTCGAATGCACAGAATGTGGTTACTTGCATGAAAATAGAACTTTTTTTGGTTTAGGTTTTAAAATCAACAGAAGAATTAACGGAGTCGACGCTTGGATCCAGTAATTCTCTGCTGTTCTAATATATTACAGTCCCCAGTAAAATTTATAATCTAGTCAGATAAGAGAGACGACCCGATAAATGGAGAGAGATGATGCAATGAATAGAGAGCGTAGACCTTGACTATAGAGTTTCAAATCCTACAGCAGTAAAGAAAGCTGCTGCCGTAGAAGCAATAATAGACATCACAGATTTTATCGTTAATTAGGTTATTGAGGAGATTCTTAATACGATGTCACAAAACATGTTTGAAAATAATCAAATAGGAATGACGGAATAAAGGCAGAAATAGCAGTCATATAGATAGACAAACACAGACTAACATAAAAAGATAAAATCTTTTCATTATCAAAGCAAACCATTACAATAAGTCTTTACGATCCTCACGAATTCGATATAAAACGATGTGTAATAAATAGGCAATTGATAGAAGTGCATGGAGAGGTCAAAGTTGAAGCAAATGTCAATAGGATTACTACAAACAAGCTATCCCCGCGATTTCTCCCGCACTTTCCTCTCTTCGACATCACTGAAATTATTTCACTAAGACAATACTTTCACATATGGACTTACTATGTATTATGGAAAGGCTCTTCCATACAGAAAAAAATTTCAAAGACTCTCTGCTACTCCTTTATTAATTGCACACCGACGCAACGAAACGAAGTTAGTTATAAATGAAGGTGTCGGGCGCGAGGCAAGGTTTACGCAAGGCAAGGTTTAAGGGAACGCAGCCTTAGATTATTAGAACTAAGAATATTATATTTGACCGTAAAAACCGTATATATAGTATCCCTTTTCATAAGGAAACAAACATTTAAAGTTCCTCTAAACCAAAACATAATTGTCATGGTCCCTAAAAACAAAACATTGAATTTCCGCTTGTCATTAATAACTGAATAACAAAAACAATGTCAAATCAATTCAATAAATTCTAATTATAACAACGTATAATAATGTAATATATACATTTTATTTCACTGTTATTTATATTGTATTTGAATAAAAATCATATAACCTTCTTAAGTGTCTTGTAAACTGGAAAATTTTTGCAAAGTCATGTTTGAAGGAAATCGATGAAAGTTGGATTACTTTATTTTTCAATAACTTTGATTTGTTGATAACCCACGTCAAGACATGTGCATAATAAAAGTTTCAATCAAACAATCTCTTTTTGTACTGAATGAATATTGGTAACCTAAATGACTGTTTAAAAAGTGCAACAAATTTATAATCCCCTCGACGACTTTATTAGTTTTAAAAAGCATGGTATTATTTTGTATATTTTTAGTATTTGTTGTTTAGCGCGAACAGAAATATGAAGACAAATTTTAACTACTATTACGGTTCTGCTGACAGAAGGGACGGAGAACAGAAGGACTTAAAAAATGGAGCCATGACAGACAGCCTTAGCCTCGGTACAATCGCGTAGGTGGTACCCTAAAGTTAGATGTTATATATTTGTTAATTTGGTCCAAATTCTTTTCGTTAAAAATTCTTCACCATTCCTCTTTTAAATCAGTTACATACATAATACATAAGTTTAAAATACAAAACAATAAAATCTTTTAATGTCATGTAGATATACAATGTATTAGTCAAGATTAAGTTTCATTTTTTTCCAATTCCAACGAAATCGTACTTATATTTGACTCTGACGACAATTTCAAATCAAAATAATTACAACTTTATTTTATTATAATATTTACTATTATTTATTATAAATTTTAAAGCCACAATACTTTTTATACTGTGTCGGGCCAACTCAATAAGTTTGCAAACAAAAAAGCACTTATTAACACAATAATAAAAGTCATTACAATTTCTTGAGTCATACGTGCAAAATGTATGGTTTTATTAAACGTGTTTTTCTTAGTAATCTTTAATGTATCAAGATGTGAGCGTTGTTTCTGACTGGGGCCATCAACACATTGCCCGGATGTAGGGAGGGCCGTTCGTGCAAGGACATTGCGAATGCCCCTAGTTCCCACATTATTAAGGTCATCATAACAAGGATGGTTGGTTAATTGTCTGCACGATTCGCTTTGGGGGACTTCGACGAAACTCTTAAATTTTTTACTTGTAAAAATTATATGTTATATTGAATACTCACGGATATTCTTTATGTTTTAATATGGTCGCTAAAAATGAGTTTCAAGCAACGTTGTCAGGTCTATATCGTGTTCCGGTCTAGGTGGTTCTACTTCTGTTTGTGTGTGTTTCCGGACCGTTGAATGTGTATTGTTTATTTATTTCACAGTCACAATTGAATACGTAAAATAAATATACGATTTTTGGCTTAACTTCAAAATAGTAGGTTCTCATTGCACTACGTGATATCTTCGTTTGTGAACCGCTTGTGATAGTTTTATTTTTAATAAAGAATATTGGCAATGCTAACACTAAAATTGCCCCTTCAAATAAGCTTGTAGCTTGCGCTTGGAGTGGGTACGACCATAGCCCAAAGATGTTAGGATCAAACCCGCAATTTTCGCTTTTACGGAGCGAAGTCGGCCTTGCAACCGTTGAGCGATTGAGGCTATTCTTTCGTTTAGATAACTTTTCTAAATAAATTCCGCTATATCAAGAACTACGAAGATATTAGAAGAAACTCCTCAAAATATAAGAGCTGCTTACCGTAGATAATTGACTCAAAATTCGTTAAAATCGACTACAATTAAAAACAAAAAAAAAACAGTCTAATTATGTAAGCAGTACTCAAATATCGTATATCATATGACTATCAATATTACATGTCCACACAAGCGATTAATATTTACTTAATATGATCATTTGGAACGAATTTGAAGTTGTTTATTCAGTATATATAATCATTATTATCTGACCTCTCTTAACATGATTACACATACACAACTAAATACCAATAGCACAGTAGTGACAAGATTTTGCAAGAGTAAGTTACTGTCTAGTTGCAAAACATTACTTAGAAACCTCAAATATTTTACTAGCAAGTTTTGCCCGCAATTTGTAACCCGTCAATCAATGTAAATTATATACTGATTATAAATAAATACTATACACTGAATCCATTTGTATAGTATCGAGAGTCAGGGAACACACAAACATCAGGATAATCATACAGACATGGCCGTAGCCAGCATTTGGCCTAGGGGAGGGCCAAACCTTAATTTAGGTTCCAGAGAAGGGCAAAATGACTATTTCCTTCAATATTTAAATAGCCCAAATTAGCAAGGTCGAGGGAGGGGGCAGATACCCCTACCTCGCTATGTACATATACCAAAACAGATGGCTGCATAGTCCACAGAGATCTTAGAGATAAATGCTAAGTATAAATCTTAACAAAACTAATCTTATATACTGAAATAATTATAGAAAATATGAAACGAAGTATAACCATACAGACCAAAACAGATATCTGCATGGTACATACAAATATTTGCTTATACAACAATCGAAGCTCAAGACGGGTTCGCTACTTTTGCACAAGAACGGCTGTAAAATACACACTTACTTAGCTACATTATCAGTCTGTATATATATTTGAATAAAGAATATTTTAATTTTGAGTATTTTTATTGTGACGTCACTAAGTTAATTAAGAAATATTATCTCGATATTTCGAGTACAGAGATCCTAAAGATAAACTTTGCGTATGAAGCATTAAGTCTTAACAAAAACTAATATTATATACTGAAATATTTATAGAAAATATGAAACGAAGGACATGAATTAAGTTGCAAAATGGTTTCTAGGATCGTTAATAATAGTTAATTATAAAAATCACAACAACACACTTAAACACGATAAAATCAACCTTATTATAAACTAGTAAAAGGCATTTTTTTCGTAACCCAACTCGTGCAAAGTCGTAACAGCGTAATCGTTGCTCGCGGCATTTTCTTTCAGTTAAATGTCAAACGCTAACCTATGACGCTTTGCCACTTGTCTTGCATTGTATGTTTTGTGATCGGTAAGAGATTTGAACTGAGTAATGAGACGTTTGAATATTGGCACACCTGTAATGGCGTGAACTGTTTGAATAAGATCTATTGAAAAGGCGTCGTGTTCATTGTGTATTATCATATGTTAAAACTGGTTTGAAATCATTGCTTCAGTAGTCATGGTATAAAACGATTTCTAATATATAGCCAGTAAGAATATAATATTGTCGATTGCAAAATTCAAAGAAAAGTTATCTAAAAGCTACTATTTTAATGAATAATGTTAACTAGAAAGACTCTCCTTTTACGTAAATATTATGTATGTGGCCCAATAAAGAATGTTTGTGTGTGTGTGTGTGTGTGTCTTATGTTTTTATAAATTATTTAAATTAAGAAAGCAGTGATTAAGATAAATGTAGATCCATGGGGCTGAAATCGTTGCTAAGCGACTAAGCCTTTTTGTTAATTGGATTAAAAAAACTTATGGTTTTTATTTTGTCTTTGATTATCAATCATTAATAATTGTTTGTTGAAAAGTATCATATTACTTCTTTTGATTTTAGTTAAAGAATTGATAGAATTGTTATTTTAAAATCCGAATCCGTATTTTAATAAGGAAAACAATAAAGGTATAGGCAACTAAAAAGGCATGTCTGACGTGAAACTAAATTGGTCTTGACGAATGGATCAGCTAGATTTATGCTTTACGTAAACTGGTTCTGGAAATCGAAAGTCATATAGATGACTTTTTAAGGTCAGAAGTTCATTGTATATATCGAAATAAAATTACCGACAACATACCGTAATGTATGTCTTTTCCGGTGTATAGTAATACCATTCATCGGTGGAAACCATTAATGGTGAAATGTTATTAAGTTTTGTACTATTGATCTACGATTTCTGGACTATTGATTGGACTATTGGCTGTTGTTGAAAAACGAAGGATGAACTGTGTGTAGAAGCCTAAGGTTCACCGTACTGTAAACAAAATCTATACAGTTTTGGCGCATTTAAGACAGAAATAAAATAGTTACGTCTCAGCTTCTACTCGTGACTTCACCCGCGTTTTTAGTTAAGCCCCTTTGATATAAAATAAAAACAATTGGTTCCTCATACAAACATTCGTCTCTTGTTTCAGCCCCACAAATTTTGGTTTCTCGTTTTTCCGGTGTGGTGAAGTCGTAGTTAACCTGCATATGGTTGCGGGTTCAATTCCCGCTCCAGATAATTTTTGCATTGACCATACAGGCATATGTTTCGGTTGGGGTACTACTTGTCTTTTTGTGATTTTTCGGACTAGGACCTGAACGTAGTGGGTTTAATTTATTTTTATATTACTTTATTTATTAAATTTTATGTTTGATCTCTTAATACTCTTACTTTACTGACAAAATCCAGATTGTTAATATAATTTTAATTGCTCGTATGTTACGTTAAAGAAAATTAAAAGCAATATTTGTATGGCTTCAAATTTACAACTAACTACAAATTTGTACATGTATGCACAAATTACTTAATTTTTTTGCCTTATCACGTCATAGCAAAAAAATTAACAAGTGTACGTCAAAATCAGTTTCACTTTCGGCACGAAGCACTCGTGTGAGGTCGTTGGTATCTTACACAAAACATTGTCATTGCATTTGGAACCTTATGTTTATAAATATAGAAGTATTTTTCATTAAATAAAATGTTTTCGTGATTTCTATGCAATTAAACTATCCAAGCCCCGGTGGAGATGAGAAATGTTAGAATCGTTACGTAAAGCGAATTGGGTATCGTTTATTGTTTTTCTTAACCTTATTGAGTAATTTTAAACAGGATTTATTAATTTTGCGATTGTATTAGATACAATGTAATTCTTGTAGGCATGTGCAATGTCCACGCATACCTTATGTGAAAAAGGTTATTGGACATCAAGATAAATGTATTAGCCAATACGTAAACTGATTGATTAAATAAACAAAAACTATAATACTGTATAATGACGTCCGCGACTATCCACCTATGATTAGGATTTTAAAACTAGCTCTCCCTGTGGCTTCACGCATGGTCTACGTGGTTATTGTTTAGTTTAACAAACAAACAAACAAACAATTATTGTGTTATTGCAGTGAAATCGCCGTTGCTAATAATAAAATATCATATCTAAAAGAAAGCCTCAATAGCTCAACGGTAGATGGGCCGACTTCGCTCCGTTAACGCGAGAGTCGAGGGTTCGATCCCGACCCCTTGGGCTATTGGAGAGGCAATATGAATATTAGTAATGCCTTGAAAAAGCATTGTAGAATACTATTCTCTTAAAAAAAACAATTGATTATTGATGATAGTTATCATTCTAAATAAATATTTGCTTCATTGTTTCTGTGAACATTATCGAAACTGATTTAAAATCCAACTATTAATTCTTCAATTACCACTATGTGAACTAATATTTCTAGCTAAAGAAATAAGATACATATATAAAAAAGTGTCAGTTACTTAATAATTTATTCACAATCGACACTCATACTAAGACACGACAAAATTAATTCAAGGACTTCACTTAGACAAAATGCATTTTAATATCTAGCACATTTGTCGCATTACAAGTCGCCAGACAGGTGTTGGGCAATGCTTGCGACATGCGAAGTGGCCAGTGCCAACCGTGTAATAAGAACAAGCTTGTATAATTATTTGTGTTCGTTAAAATGACCGAGGCGATTTAGAACCTTGTATAAATATAAGAGAATTCGGATAAACAACAATATTGTCACAAAACGTCTGCCAGTTGCCTCCTATCTTATTAAAAATCGAAACGAGTGTTTTAAAATCAATATTATGATATTATGATTGTTAAAGAAAATTTGTTAAAATGTATCAACCTGTTTAGGGTACAAAAAAGTAGACATACCTAAATATCATATATTTTCATAAGTACAGTTAGGTATTGAACCGAAAATTTAATGTAAGTAAGGGTTAAAATTGATAGTTATGACGATTTGAGACTCTAGCCCTTAAAATTGTATTATGGCATCCATCATTATTCAAACTCTAACTCTTGACAAATGATGTTAAAAAGAGTATAGCATACATATTCTGAGCCATACATGAATAAATAATGTGAACACATCTCATCAAATCCATGGGTATTATGAAATATAAACTCATCGATTTCATGGACATTTTGAAATAACAACTCAAAAGATTTATAGGCATTTTGTAATTTCAATAAAGTTTATCATTCAAGCCTGTAATTGGTGAAAGTTCAAGACCAAATTCATCATATGTATATTTTACTGGATCTTGACAAGAAACGCTAGAATCTCAATTTTGAAGTAATATCACTTGGTTCGATTTTACTTATTCAATCTATACGTATTTCTCTAAGCTATACGATCTGATTAAGTTTAATTATTGATAATTTATTGAGGTATTTCCGGAAATGATAAAGGTTGACATTGTATGGCAAGTAAGGTCAAGCTGAGGTTGCTACTTTCCGGACAACCCACTGTGCTGTAATACACCATTGTTGTATCGGTCACGATTACGATCAATGGCTCCGAGTTGACCCTCTTGTCAAAGATTGGCAGCTGGTCACGGGAGTTCCCACTAAAAATTTTCTTATTTTGTAATTTTTGTGTTGGAAAATCTACCCATCATATAGCACTCAAGTCCATCAGTTTCTGCTTATGCATGTATTTGCCTAATTTTACTCTTAAAAATACAAATATAAAAGGCGCAGCGCATAAAGCTAAGCATAATATAAGCGCATAAAAGAAATTCTCGGCCCAAAAATATTATAGTGAAATTTAATAATCTTTGGCTGCGTGATAACTTTGTTTCTTCGGCTCGTTCTGTAAAAGGTATTACCACTGATTATCTAAACATTTCTGGATCTGTTCATAAAATATATATTAATGAACATTTGACCTTACATAATAAAAAAATATTTCATGAAGCTCGTGAGGCAGCTAAGAAAAATAGTTATAGATTTGTTTGGGTTAAGCACGGGACCATATTGGTACGTGAAAAAGAGACATCTCCTGTATTTGCAATTCGTTCTTCTAAAGACATACTTAAATTTACAGTAACACATAAAAATAATAAACGCTACACACTCAACGGCCCCCATTAGGGTAGTGAGATCCTGTGTCGGGGGTCCGGAAAATTCACAATCACAAGGACAAACACACCCAGACCGAAAGACATGCCTGTATAGTCAATACAAACATCTGCTTCGAGCGGGAATTGAACCCGCGACCTGTGTCTATCGTATAAACATTGATATTACGGGCTATTTTTACCATTTAAATAATGTAATTATAATGTTAAACACCATGATTTCGTAATGAAGGTTCACGACGGAACTGACAATAATCGTGTACTTTAGAGGATGGCCATTGTGGATTCGTTCCAACAAATTAGTCGTCACGTTGACTTCAAATGTGTGTGTGTGTGTGTGACTTCATTATCTTGCGTAGCTGATAGCTGGTTGAAAGAACATGAACTGTCATTACACAAAACTAACATATTTTCATATTTTTTTGATGTAATAAATATTATTTCTACTGAGCCAAAATTAGCTGATGGACATATAGAAATCTAGCTAAAATATATACTAGTTACTAGCAGGCCTGGCAGACGTTGTCCTGCCCCGAAAAAATCTGGGACCCGACAGCGCCCTCTACCCGGTGAATGATTTTGATTGACTAATATGGCTATTAAAAAGCAGGGGTTGGTGATAACAAAGTGAAAATTTAGGGTCGTATGTATTTTTCAATACCACATATTAAAAAAATAAAAATAAAAAATTTATACAAAAAAAAAAAAATTGGGGTGGACACCTATTATCACTTAGGGGTTCGAAAAATAGATAGTAGCCGATTCTCAGACTTACTGAATATGCAGAAAAAAATTCATAAGAATCGGTCAAGCCGTTTCGAAGGAGTAAGGGAACGAACATTAGATATTTGACAAACTTCATTGCCCAATATGCTGTTGATGTAACACGTCTTACGATACATACAGAATCGTCTTCTTCCTCCTAATCTTATTTCCGATATATACCAAGGGTCTGCTTACACTCTAGTCTGGATTTCACATGATAGTAGTTTTTACACATAGCGATTACCACCCGACCAGTAAGTAACTCATTGGATAAAAGTAAATTACCTTCAATCAACAGTTAACGATTATTATCAGATGTTATGATAAGAACCAGAAGCTTTACTTTATATTAAGGTTGCCTGTAAGAGATCACTTTTAGTGATAACGCCACCTTTCTACCATTTTTGTCAAACTGATAAATTATGTAACGGTTTCTCTTCTGTATACCTGTGTGTGTTCTGTGTAACCGGGACCAACAGCTAACGTGCTCTCCGAGGTATGGTAGGGCCATCCAGCGAGACAAACACCCAGACCAAAACAGATATTTATCACAAATATCTGCCCTACCAGTATGCCACAACAGTCGTATTAATAAATACAGAATATAATTCAGTAAACCAGAATCCTTATAATTTTATTAAAAATCCAATTTTAAAGATAACATGGCCTTAAATCAAAACGAAACGTTGTCAGAGATAAAATCAATTATATAATTGATAGATTGAAAGAAACCAAAAGTTAAGCGGCGAACGTTCTAAATACCTCGTAAAACACGGCACATTCTCACGTCCTTAATAGAGTCGGAAACTGATACAAAAAACTCAGTCATACACAAAGGAAATGAAAAGCTATACGCGGAACATGATCGTACATGGGACACTGGCGCTTATTAAATTAACTAAAGAACAAGTTATTTGTACACTCGTGCCTACTTCGCAAGATCTATTTCGCAATGGTTATTCATTTAAAGCATTCCAGCGATAAAATATTCAACGAAAATACTAATTTGCATCTTAATTAGTTATTTATTCATATTTATGTAAGAGGTTTCGTCTTTTGTCGCATTCACCACAAATTACTAATCTTTTCGATCGTAGTGGTGTGTTTTCGTAATTGACTTTCTTTGCTTTCTAACAAATATGTCTATTAAAGGCATTAGTTTCTCTTATTCCCTGTCATTTATTCTACTATTATTACACTATCGGTGTGAACTCAGCTGTAACGTTATATAGGCTCGCCGACCTCGTGATTGATGCGTAGAAAGTAACAAAGCGATTAGCTGTTATCGAATAGCTATTATATTTTCATTGTTTTGTAATTTTATGTTACTAATTTCATATCTAAGAGTAGGTATGCTCGGAGAATAACGTTATCAGTGGAATTTAATGATAAATGCTCATTAATGGTTAAAAGTTTTTCACATTTTAAGTATTATTACAATATAATAAAATATTGTAGTCTGTTTTAAACTTCCTAATGCGCGTTAAATAAAAGTAAGTGCAATTTTTATTCGTAGATATTATAGGCTAAGGCTTGGTAAAGCGAAAAACGTATCACACAGTCCTTAGACGTGATTATGTCCCTTTACCAAGGCGTCCGTGTAAAAATATATCATGTTTTAATTTTCGTTATATGTATTTTACTTTATTTTTAAAACATGTTTATGTCGAAGTCCTGCTATGCTGTGACTTTGATCAAAAGGTTCGCTTTCCCGTAAATACTTTTACTCGTGGCCAAAAATGCTACAATCTGTCAAAATTTATAGTTAAGTATGGCCGCTTTTCGAGTTTTGAAATTTTGACCACATGAACACAAAACTTTGATTAATTAAAAAATTCACCTAGATTTACTGTATCTTTGCATTTTTGTCTATAAATTATACTCGTACAGATAGGCTTACCTTGTAAAGTTTGTCCTTCTGGTACCACACATCCTCCTCCTCCTCAATCTGGGTGGCGAAGGCCTGTGTGAGATCATCGCGAGATTGCGACAGAATTTTTCGCCGGGACACCATCTCTCCCCCCGTCACCGTTTCGAACGGACCTAAGCTGTAACAATGTTTAATTATATTAGTATGATATATAATAACTATACTATAATATGTAGTTTAATATTAATTTATATTGGAAATACATGCTTGATTTTTTTACTGAATATGTGTTGTGTTGGCCCTACTGGCCTTAGTCCGGGAGGGGCTGTAACACGGTATGGTACAAAACCTACATTAGTTATCTTGTTTTGAACACACAAATAAACAAAATCACTAAAGTCAAAACATATTTATGGCATCAATAAATGATGTCTCAATCGAAGACAAGTTAAACAAAATAATAATCATTCGGTTTAATTCAAATAACAAAATCTTGAAGTTGGAGATAGTAAAGATTAGAAAAAGTAATTGTTTTCAATTTATTTCAAGCACGTCTTCATGTTTAGTCTTCTACAACGCTTCAGAAACTAGGAATCCCAATTCCATTCAAACTTACTAATCAGATGTATAATATACGCAATTTAAGTTAGCCAGGCTGAAGTTAGTTACGTTTGGCTGCGTAGTACTATTCGGAACTAAATGGAAATGGTAAGAAGCGGGAGGGATGACTAGTAATTACGGCCCGTGTGCCTGACATGTGCAAACGACATATATTTAAATTCACATATCTATACTATTCATAAATAAATAATAATAAATAAATGCTACACACTCAACGGGCCCCTTTAGCATAGTTATACACTGTGTCTGGTAACATACACATTGACAAGGACAAAGACATCCAGACCGGATTACATGCATGTATGGTCAATACAAACATATGCTCCGAGCGGAAATCGAACCGGTGACCTGTGGCGCTTAAGCCAGGTTCACTACCGCTGCACCACATCATCGTCAAATATATTTGATTGAATCTTTTGCAATAATTAATATAATTTTCATCAATGTATTTGAAAAAGCCGGAACTTGTAATTATAATCTCAACGTACTGACACAATTGTCAAACTTTCTATAGGGGATTTAGTTCATACGTAATACCTTTATAAAGAAACGCTGCTATTGTGTAAGCAATTCGTTTTATTGTATTTTGTATCGTTTATAATTCTGATCTCTTCATCAGTTCTCTATTCACGTGCAATGATGATATTAATGATGAACGATTTGTCTGTATCCTGAACTCGGAAATGAAAATATTTGATAAATTAACAACAATACATCACTGTGATTGTGTGAGATATAACGATTGTTTGAGACTGAGATATGGAGAATTACTTCTGTGAGATCTTTAATTAAGATTTAATGGTTTGAATATATACGTTCTTTGAATGCCCAGCGACCAGTAATAGTTAAATATGATTTTTTTTATACATATAAGAGAGGCAAACGGGATGGCTCATCTGATGTTAAGTGATCACCGCCGCCCGTGAACGTCGACAACACCAGTGGGCATGCAGTTATGTTGCCGACCTTTGAGGAAGGAATAGGCTCTTTTCTTGAAAGTTCCCAAGTCGTATAGGTATTTTTTATATATTATTATATAAAATTCATTTTTAAGTTCATGTCCATGTGATTTAGGCGATTGTTCTGGGTTTTGTTCCTCATCATGTTTCGAAGCCTCTCCTTTTTAGAGCACGTTAACTCATTCTTAATCCCGACAATAGACATAATAGCTAAGCAATTGTTATTATTGTATTCAATTCACTGGTAATGTGTTTATTTGTCGGTCCCGGTCCTCAGTAGTATCGCACAAAATTGATAATAAGCGTAAACTTTAGGTAATATTTTGAGACCCGTCAAAGAGTTAGTAAGAGATAGCAAGTTATCAAAATTCGATCAGAGTAAAAAGATGTATATTTTTATCAGTAACGTTTGTATATATTTATATATAATTAAAAGTATATTTCAAATCTTCGTTTATAATATATGAAATTGCTTCGTACATAAAATTCCGATATATTGTAAAAATGTAAGTAAATTTGCGATTCCATCTTTGCCGGATGCTAATATAACATCATAAATATGTTAAAACACTTATTATAAAAAAATCGGACAAGCCAATTTAAAATCAAATATAAAATATATTAACACATGTAATATAAATACATAGTAAAATTATCATTATAGCGTGAAAAAGTCAGTACGAAAAAAAAAATTAATAAACGACAATGCTAAATCACATCACTAGCGTCTTCGGACCAGGGCTAACAAACATTAAGTACGCTTCCTTCCGACTTAAACAATATGTGGCATTGGATTCGGCATTGGCATTATCTAATGATCGTACAGTTCCTCCCATTCATCGTACTTTGTTTATATCCTCGCTGGTAATGTAACAATGGCTAGTGTTGGAGAAAGTATCGATAAGCTGGTTCAATGCGGTCTTGTTAACACAATTGGATCGGTGTTAATGATGCTGATAAAACGCCCGCATGCGTACTGAGATTTCTAGTATTTTAAGAAAGTATTGAAATCCTTTAGTTTTTGGGTTATCAGTTTTACTTAATGTCGTCATTGATAACTGATTTTTATTTTTGTGAGATCTTCACTAGGTATATTAGTTTGATGATCGCTCGTAAGTGGACGACGTGGATAGAGGAAGCTTCATTTCTATCTGTATGTCTTTCGGTGTAATATATTTTGTCCTCGTTGTCTTTGGTCTTTTTCAGACTAAAGAGCGATAGGTAGTCTACTAGTCTAGTTGAGGTTGTAAAATTTCTAGCTTTATCTTTCCTTTGCTCGCAGTCCAGAGCTCTCAAAATAACACGCCTTAAGGAGCTACTGAGAAGGCTGTTATGGATTGCATCAAGTACTATAGAACTCTATATTACCTCAAGACACCTGGTATCCGTTTGCATATCATCGTCAATATCAGAAAGTCTAATCGGCGGTAATCGGTTAATCAGAAAAAATATAGTATGCTTTTATCTGCCTTAAAATAATGCCATTAAACTTTTGCTTAAACAGCTCTAAAAATAGTTAAGTAAATTTAAAGCAAACATTCTTTTGTAATCTCACAATTGTTTTTTTAATCAGTTACATAGTAAGTGATACTTTCACGGCTGATTCTGTGCTCCACTGAGTATCGTTCGCAATCTGTTACCGCATCCAGCGATCGAGATAGCTTTGTTTTTCACGCTTGTCTAAATTGCCTTCAAACTGTCGGTTGTATCTTGTTATTTCATATCCGAGAACGAACAGTGTTAATTCATAATAGCACTATTTGACGGGTATTCGAAATGATGTAACAATTTTCGAGGTAAAAAGTGTTACAGAGTTCGTGAATTTGTCATTTTATTTCAAAATATAGTCCCCAATTGGCAGGGTGTTACATTTTGTCGTAATTGATATGTTGTTTGACGGCAAAATATGTTATTACCGTGTGACAAAATTGTAGTGACATTGCATTATCGTGTGTTGACAGTCTGTATCTATCTAATATCTTTAAACGAGCAATTCTTTCGTATAAATATATATACAATCTGTATCTCGAAAACGGCTCCTACGATTTTCATGAAATTTTGTAGGCAGGGGTTTTCGGGGACCATAAATCGATTTAACGAGGATTCATTTTTGAAAATATCCTTTTATCCGTATCACGCAATGAACACCCCGGTACGAATACAGATGTCTCCAGTCCGGTTATTTTTTTTTTTTTTTTTCTTTATCGAAATATAATTTATAAAAACCACGATTTACCAAAAGAAAATGCTTTTGATTTTTATCGTGTTCATCGCTTGGCAAGTGGTGTTTATTGAGAGGGCAAACAACAACATTCATAAAGAGCTAAGTTGTCAGACTTTTAAAATGCAATAAGACTTAAATTGAGTGAATCATTTCGCCAATACTTTAGATATGGTTTTTAAATAAATAACATTAATATATGAGTAATAAATTTGGTTAAATAGAAATGTAGAATAGTTTCGTTTACATAACCACATTATTGAAAAGCTGCTATTCCGGTTATTCTTGCCAATGAAACATTTAATAAGAATCTATTTGTAATACTAATATCACGATTTTAATATTTCAAAGATAGGAGCTAAAAATAGATAACAAAAATGTAGATCCTGGTACAGAATGCTACCTATGTATGTTTCACACAAATCGCACGATGCTTGGAACTCTGCGCACGCGCATACTTGCCATGTCGTCTATTATTGTGTGTGTTGATCTATCTATTTATGTCGAACTTATAAATTCATTTGTCTGTTTTTGTCTATCTAACGATAGTTGTTTTTGAATATTTAGATAAAGCCCATTCGCGCCCATGTTCCGTGGAGTTTATGATACAGTAATTCACCTAATTAAAAAAATTCAAATACGGCAAAATTGTTCACTTACAAGGCTTAAATTGAAGGGGTTTGATATTATTGTCAAAAGTAAGACCACTCGATCGAAGAATAGTTTCAATTTGGAAGAGAACTTACTTCTCTATACACCTTATTTTGCTCATACTAGGTCTTTTATTGCAAGAAGCCGACTAGTTAGATACCACCGCAGTGTCAAATATTCTACTACAAAGCAGTAGTGTTGGCATTACTGTGTTTTGGTTTAAAGGGCATTTTAGCTAGTAAAATTACAAAGGAGAGGAGATTTCAGAACCAATTTCCCGAAGTTAGAAATGCATGAGTGACATGTACAGATTAATAGGCTACGACAACTTAAGGCGTCGGGATGTGACGACCCCATCGCCCGCTGTTGGGATAACCTCTGTCACAACAGAGATTATTCCACCAGTGCAATCAGTCACACTGGTGGTAGGTCTTTATTGCAAGAGGCCGGCTAGGTAGGTACCACCGCAATGTCCAATATTCTGCCGCCAAATAGTAGTGCTTAGGCACTACTGTGTTCCAGTTTGAAGGGCACTGTACGCTAGTGAAATTACTGGGCGAACGAGATTTAAGAACTAATATCTCGAGGTTGGCAACGCGCGAGTGGCACCTACTAATGGTGCTGCAAGCGCTCATAGGCTGCGGCACCCACTTACCATCAGGTGGGCCGTAAGCTTGTTTGCCAACTTCTAACATAAAAAAAAAAAAAAAAAAACTGCATCAATATGCATATACTACACATACACAAGTGCAAACGCTAATTGCCACAGTCATATATGTATTTGTCACCGTTTTATAAAAATAAGTTTATATAATTATAAATACACAGTCCACAACATGTATACCCACAGTAATCAAAAGTTGTAATAAAAACAAAAACATCGCAATTAACTTAACAAACCTTCATATTAGGTTCCTCTTATACAATTTCGTTCATCATAATTTAAGATCTAGGTTCATTGTTACGTCTGAGGAAACGTATCATCTGTATAAATAATTATATACAGAACAGTTGTAATAGGGTTGAAATAACTTGTTCATTGTACAAGATCTTTCCATGTTACTTGTATTCAAAAATATAATATGATTTTGAGCTTTGTAGCCTACTGCACATGTTTAAAAATGCACCTCATTTAATGAAATTATTAAAACTTTCATCTTCGGTAGAGGGCTGAAAAATATGTCCAAAAAATTAATCAAAAATATATTAAAATTAATACATAATGTAACAAAATAAAACTAAATACGGGTATTCAAAGTCGATTTGATGACTTTTTTTAACTCGATACATACATACATTGACCCTGTTGTACAATTATTATTGCGTAAGTAAACATGTTCGCAACTGACCTATATAGCGCTTGAGGGTTAAGTGAGTACGTTAGCAATCATTCGATGAACTGGTTCATTCAATAATAGCATTTAATTGGTCTTAGATTGTATTTCACATTTTGGAATAATGGAGCTATAGTTGTTATTAACTTGTATGTGTTACATTTCGTACGTGACCTAGTCCGCGTGATCGAAAGCATATCGAGAAAATTTATAAATAATAATAATAAATAAACGCTACACACTAAACGGGCTCATTAGGATAATGATATCCTGTGTCGGGGGTACGGAAACATAAACAAGAACAACAACACCCAGACCGGAAAACATGCCTGTATGGCTAATACAAATATCTACTCCGAACGGGAACCGGCCCCGTCACCTGTGGCGCTAAAGGCTACCAAAAGGCTTCAAAAATTTGGCAGAATTATGCTTCAAAAATCGGGCAGAATTCTTGTCTTCTCCTTGTTTTATGATTTGTCAAGATTAATTATTTTTTCTTTATTTTTAAGAACATAACATGAATTATTTAAATCATTCAATGTGTAATAAATCGCTTGATGATAGTAAACATATATATGCTATCTTAATCGTTAATGTATCCTTATCCTAATTGATGTTTTTATTATATCAGTTGTATAAACACGGAAAACATCAAATTTCAAAGCGATGACATAGTGCCATCCTATCAAGGATAACGACATTTTGATATAATCATTATATAATTAGCTTTATGGACTTCTAAACTTCTAAAATCGTTTATTATATCAATCAACAAACAGATAAAAAAGTGTGTGTGCGTTAGAAGTTATACTTCTTTGGCGTAGCAAGATCAATTTTTTTCTTTCGCCTTATTCTACGTTTGTACAAAAAAATGACGCTAACAATAGAAAAAAAGGTATTTAATATGAAAGTTTTATTATAACGCATTATCTAGTTAAATAAAGTTTTTTTAAATATCACAAAAAATCTGTCAATGTCAAAATAAACGTCACTTTGACAAAAAAGAGTTGAGTATAGCTAACTTCCCTAACGCGCCAAAAGAAGTATAACTTCAAAAACATCTTACGCAACTCGTAATAAAGACGCTTTCGCTATCGGATCGGGTTCCCGTTAAGCCTAGACGGCCAGTCATTACGGGAATCTAGCGGAACGGGTATTCTTAGTTTATTTTTATAACGTGGAGGCATGCAATTACTACGGTAAGGATGCCACGTGGTATGATGTAATCGTTTCAAACCGAGCGGGAATTGTTGCATGACAGGATCGGATAGAATATTCAATTTAATCGGTTGTTAGCTCTGGTTGTTAATATGTATTTCTTTTATAAAATATTCGATGTCTTATTTTTAAGGTTCCGTAATTATAGGGTACAACGGTAAAATCGATCCTATTTTCAAGCCAACACCGCCTATCTATCTGTATTTTTGGAATCGTGATTACTAGCATATTAATTCTAATATCACAGCAAATTTCGAATAAACAAGTCAGTTATTTCACAGACGTTATTGCACGATTCCGACTTTTTTTTCCAAGAAATATACCCGTTGAAGGTGTTTGTGTATGATTGTTTTTGTTCGAAGCTAATTTACTTTTAGGAACTTTTTTATTGTTAATTTAAATAAATGATTTGATCTTAAGGTTTTTCTTCTATCTATCAACTAGACCCGGTTTATGTCCCTTTAAATAATTAAGAGGGTTAATATTTTATATGACGAGTATCCGTGGCGCTACCGCACCTGTATTGCTTTGAATAGTTGTCTAAAGTTCACAAGATTGATTAGTACTTATGGTTACTGCTCCACTACTAAGAGTCGTATATTAAAATTATAATCTTCTTCCTAGCATTACGCCCTGTATTTATCCAGGGTCTGCTTATACTCTTATCCTGATTTGACGGGTTACTAGTTTTTACACAGAGCTATTGCAATCTGACCCCGCAACCCTAAGGCCGAAGCAGTATCTCATTGGATATAAGCAAATTACCTATCAAGAGTTAACGTTTATTATCAGATATTATGATAACAACCGGGACTTAAAATTAAAATGATATAATCTATTACCTAAATAAACAGACTATTAGGAAGACGACTCTCCAAATCGGACTGGTATTGTATCTCTATCCGAGATTAGCACTTCCAAACAAAAAAAGTTTTTGAGTAATACCGTTACACGTGTTTTCTTTCGGTAGTTTTAACGTTACAACACTGTTGAAAATTAAGTTAAAACAGCCAAGCACATTCCTTCGAACTACTTTCCAAGTCAAATGACAACGTGTCCGAGATCCTAATTACACACAGCTATTATGTACGTTTTTGGTGTTTTTACATTACAAACTATTTAGAGTCTTATCTAAGAAGCATTAAGAAGTAAAATAGATTACACGATTTGAAAATATATCGTATATTTTAGACGAAGTATAACATTGTGAAGCTGTAAAGCCCCTTTAGAAGATTGGTCGCGTTCTATTTTCACAGTTCGTTAGAAAAAATATTTTCGCAATAAGTGTGTTTAAGAAAACTATTGACAATGCGATGTCAAAGTTAGGCAATGAAGTCATAGCAATAAGTTCATGGTCATTTTGCGACACGATATTAACATTTTGTTTATCGCGGGTACATTTAAATTCACATAATTTTTTGCGGCCTTGAAGAATCCGACTAAACGTTTGATTAATTTTTAGGTGCGTCTTCAATTAATTAATTTAATGTGCGACTAACAGGTGTGGTAATGTTTAACAGTTTTGTATTAATATAAATGTTTGACGCAGTTTCGCTTACCCAAAAAGGTTATCTTGTTTCGATCTTTCTTCAGAAATTTTTGCCTCACATATATATTAAGTGTGGTAAATATATAAATGGCTATGTGAGTAGGTATGTATAAAGACGAAAATGTTGCGATCAAGTTATTAATAATACTTCTATTGCCCCTTCAAATAAGTCTGAGCTTGCGCTAGGAGTGGATACGATTATAGCCCAAGAAGTCAGGATCGAACACACAACTATCGCGTTAACGGAGCGGAGTCGGCTCTAACCGTTGAGCTATTAAGGAGTTAATTGTAAGCAGTATATTAAAAATGACGTACATCTTTGAATCAATTTCGAAGTTACTTACTACTTGATATCCAATAAAAGTATAAATGAAAAAGTACCCTATGTGAAGTACAAGAATATCGTCATGAATATTTTCACTGGTGGTAGGTCTTTTGTTGCAAGAGGCCGGCTAGGTAGGTACCACCGCAGTGTCAAATATTCTGCCGCCAAACAGTAGTGCTTAGGCATTACTGTGTTCCGGTTTGAAGGGCACTGTACGCTAGAGAAATTACTGGGCAGACGAGATTTAAGAACCAATATCTCGAGGTTGGCAACGCGTGAGTGGCACCTACTAATGGTGCTGCAAGCGCTTATAGGCTACGGCAGCCACTTACCATCAGGTGGGCCGTATGCTTGCTTGCCAACTTTTAACATTAAAAAAAAAATGAGTGAACGCTTATGACCCAAATTCCCGCTCATTCTTATTTTTCCTCCTTCTCCCTGATCTCCTATCCTTTCCATCTTAGCTGGCAATGCACGAAGATGACAACAGTGCTGCTATAAACATTGTATACTGTCACTAGTTTCAATAATTTAGGTAGTAGACCCTTGCTTCTCCCAGCACAAATGGGCCGGCTCGACCGGGAGGGTATTACCCTCTCACAAAAAATCGGCGTAAAGAAACCCTTGCTTTTTTCCCATCTCATGCCTTCTTTCTTGTTCCTTACCAACGCGCATGTGATACTTCAAGTATCGCAAGCGGTCATAGAATATGATGACCGCTTATCATCAGGCTGACCGCTTGTTTGCCAAGCGTCTTGAAATAATGTAAAAAACAGACATGTCTTTGCGTTTTATGTCTTTTATTTCACTACATAGTATAAAACAAAGTCGCTTTCTCTGTGTCCCTATGTATGCTTAAATCTTTAAAACTAAGCAACGGATTTTGATGCGGTTTTTTAATAAATAGAGTGATTGAAGAGGAAGGTTTATATGTATAATGACATCCATTAAATAGTGCAGAATTGCTGTTATTTTTGAGGTTTCTAATATAATGTCCTAAATAATTACATTAAACGCGTGCGGGCCACGGGCAGTAATGAATAAATCAAAACTACTGGATCGATTTTTATCATTTTTTCAGTGAATGACATAGGCTATATATTTTATACCCGTGCGAAGCCGTAGCGTGCCGCTAGTATAATATAAAAAGCGTTAAGTTGCTATTAAATTCAACTAAATATATTTCAATGCACATTATACAGCTGCTATAACGTAATACGTGCACAGTTCGCTTGACGTTAAACCCACAGTGTTACGTAAATCAAAGGTCGCAGAAGAGTGTGGGAGTCGAGACCTTAATAGCGTATCATACTTGTTCAAACAGTTTTAATAATGAATTAGCTGTATACAAAATTAGAAAATACATTTTAATTATAATACTATAATAATAATATACGCTAACAATAAAACTGAGGGCCGTTGAGTGTGTCGAAGGTTCAAAAACACATACAACCATAACCATTCAGACCGGACCATGCCTGTATGGGCAATATAAACATCTACCCCAAGTGGACATCCAACTCACCCAAAATAGCACTTAAAGCACTTTCGCTATCGCTATAACTCTCGTAAAAATATATAAATGTCAACGAAACTAATTAGTGTGTGTAATTGTTCTATGTTACACCTACTAAGGTTATGTCATGGTGTTAACTGACATACAAGGATCAATATAGAATTATAGTGATTTGAAAGTTTATATATAGTCCATTGAAAAGTTACATTTGGGGTTGCGTTGCGGTTACCTCTAAAAAACGCAAGGTAAGGCCTAAAAAATGTAACATTTCAATGGACTAATAAAATATTCACAAAATATAGCATTTGTAGTATTATTCATACATGACATAGCACAGAGCGATCAAGAACAAGATTTTCACAATCCTACATAGCGCTATTGAAGTTTTCAATGCAGATACGCAAGTGCAACGCAACTTATTTCGCTGCCGCCTGTTCAAATCAGCCATTTTTGTTAAAGTTACACAGTGTATATCATTACAAAAGTATAAAACTTTTGTTTTGATGCGTTCTCGCAATTTTACCGGCCTCTAACGAGAATATACTATAGTATTACACATATTTCCTAAAACTAACTAGAATTATGTACCAAATTTAAACCAGCCTGGTCCAGCCTTTCTGCAGTATAATCCTTCTTACGATGCTATATTTGTAAAGATTAAGCAATAAATAATACAAATAACAAGTTTTGTAAACAAATATATTTTTTATAAATTCCTTCTAGAAAAATCCATTTCAGAAAAAATGTAAGCAGATTAGGACAATTTTGAATTTGTGGAAAAGTCGGCGAGTTTAGCGAGATTTGTCCAAACGTGAAACCGATAAAGAGAGCACGTGCGAAATGTCTAAAGGGTAACATCAAAGATTTAAGCCGTCGCGTCCGTCAAAAAGACGCCGGTCATGTATCCAAGTCAAACCCTCACGAGGAAAAAAATAGATGCGTACATAATCAACGTGTTTTAAAGTGGCGAAATTAATGCAATTGTTTGTTTAGTATACGTAGGTATAATGTATTGTTTTAAATGTAGATAATTACAACTGTAAGAATGAACTATTTCCCACTGAATTACAATTCCGATTCTTTGGGCGAAAAGTTAATCAACCCTCCTGTTACGTAATGATTCGGGGCGTAGATACCTTTTAGAAATTGCTTAGCACTAACGCTCCATGGCCCAGGTTTCTATTGCAATCGGCACAAGATGTAATTACACAATATTTTCTAAATGTATTAACTGTAACAGACTTCAAGTAGACTAGACTTTTAGACTGACTTTTTAATTTT
Organism: Hestina assimilis; assembly: GCA_023373885.1. Lineage (NCBI taxonomy): Eukaryota > Metazoa > Arthropoda > Insecta > Lepidoptera > Nymphalidae > Hestina > Hestina assimilis. The sequence continues at coordinate 14,326,820 of CM041740.1, forward strand.
TCATCGTTCAAATAATATTATTTTCATATTTCGTAAGCGTATTCATCAAGATTATTTTCGAAATAATTATATCAAAGAGAAAAAAAAATGTGCATTTCTTGTTTATTATAATCTGTAGTTCGGTAAGGTCATTTGGCACGGAACGCGTTTTGTAACGGGCCGGTTGTACAAGGAAACCTAGGCGGGTTATCAGTTGGCCGCGGTTCAAGATGGACATGTGGTTAGACTTAATTGCAGATGTTTTGGCGTGATGCATTAATCGCAGATCACCGAGCTAATCGTGTACCGGTTTAACCACATTCTCATAATTTTTAAATAATATTTAAAGTTATTTAAAATATTAACTGATTTCAGACGCAATTATTTTCTTTATGTATATTTACTGGTTTTTAAAAAGCTCCTTTAACTTTAGAGTTTTAATTGTATTCTATTACGCTCTATTCGCTATTATTGATTAGATATCTAATATCTCATCAATAATGTTGAGTTAACGAAGACCTGAAAACAGGTTAATAAGGCTTATTGCCTTATTAACCACCTTTTCAGAGTCAATATATTTCAGGCATCGAAAAAAATAAGAAAAGCAACCCGACGAAGCCAGCTTATTCATAGCGACTGACTCACTACAGGGAAGAAGACTTCTTTTATAATCTTAAAAGAAGTCCTAATTATTATTATATAATTATGTATTGAAGTAGATAATATCAATATATATTTAACTAGATAAAGGCAATAAATCACGAAGCGTAATATTTAACGCATATTTTTGTTTTAACTTCATATTGTGTTACAAATTGACCTGTCGACTTGAATAATGATATAATGTAATGGTATGAACCGCTTTAGTTATCTGCCGTTAACATCAGGTGATATTTCGTGGTTTGCAAATCTTACTACTGATTTCAAATTCTTTGCGCATCATCGGTGGTTCTTATTTGAGCCTGTGACCTGCAACTAGGTCACCATGCAAGGTCAAAAGACGTGACTAAAGCTCAAGTTTTCCTGGAAATAGAAGAATCCTTCTTTTCTTAAAAACCATATACTTTTTTTACGGTGGTAGGCTTTATATTGCAAGAGGTCGTCTACGTAGGTACCACCGTCGAGTCAGATATTCTACCGCAAAGCAGTAGTGTATTTTACATTACTGTATTTTGGCTTGAAAGACACTGTAGTTAGTACTGAAATTACGGAGCAACGACACTTAAAAATTATTGAATAATAAATAAATCTAATATTATGTAATCAAAAGAACTAAGGGAAAGAATGGATATAAAAATTGGCATTTTTTACTTGTGATGATTTCATAATATTATTGACATTTCAAAAGGATATGAGATGTAGTATAATTATTCATAATTTAAAGTGTTATGAGATGAGCATGACCAATAATTCACTGATTAATCGTCAGATAATCATGTTAAGTCATGACCTACTGTTAAATTGATAATCATTTGTCTAACATGGTATTTTTTATGATTACTCTTCAAACGGCATGTTTTTTAATAATGAAGGATTTTCCTGCATAGTTCGTTTTTTATTTGAGTCAAAAAATAATACAATGTTACGGATTAAGCTGATTTCATAATTTCGAAGGTATATGATTATAGAGGTATGTTAACGGGTCAGGTTTTTGTGAAGTTATTATTTTTAAAACTAAGATGGCCGAATGGATGTAAAAAGTAGACTTTAACCGATGTTTGAAAGTTCAAATATAGAGCAAGCACCTCTGAATTGTTAATTCATTTGTTTTTATTTCTTCTTTTGATTTACGATGAAGGGAAACATTAAGAAATTCTGTGACGTCCTGTATTTCCGCCGATCCGCAGTACAGCTTGGTTGATTAAGGTCCGTCTCCGTCTCTCTAACTAGAGAGGACAGCTTTGACCAGTAGTTGGACATTAGCACACAGCACTTTCCTTTTTATCACAAAGAGTACTAGCAATGCTTTTTTCAAGACATTACTCATAATCTTCAAGTGGGCCTTACCGTTGTGCTATTGACGCTCTGATTTTCATACTTACTGAATACCATTATAGAAAAAACGTATGCATTTTTTTTTCAGAATATATTTATATTGAATACTAATATAATTACTTATTATTAAGAAATCATTTTCTTTACGTTGAGACTAATACTACTTATATTCTGTTTATTTCACAGACTGAATACGAATTCATAAAAATGAACCGTATATTAATTTGAATGTAAGTCAAGGTCGCCTTTTTCTTAATTATAAAGTACAGTTACAGAAATAGGTACAAACGTTTTATTTATTTCCGCTAACAACGAAATATTGCAACTCAATGTGTCGCAAGACTGATCTATATAAATAAATAGAATTGAAAGTTTGTCTGTGATTTTAAAATTAAAAATATTTGCAGCAAAATAATTTGTAGAACTTCTCTCTATCTCAGTCCTTTGATTATTTGTTCAACGTGGACTTCTAAACGGCAGGAGATACTTGATACTATAAATATGTATGTATGAGGGAGTGCAAGCGGTCCGACGACGATTTCAAAGATATAGCGAAGTGGAGGAAAAAGTAAGGTAGGCTGACCATGTAGGATACATAGCCGGGAATAGAGAGAGAGAGAAAGAAAGAGAGAGACTGTGTGTATGAATTCCAAACAGACGAAGTCGCGTGTAAAAACAAGCTTTTATACATAAATAATAAGAATTTTGGCCAAATTTTAAGCTTACGTAACTTAAAGGACTTGTTATTCGAGGTGATTTTCCTAGACGTAAATAATGATCAGTACATGTTCAGTATCCGAATGAACTATAACGCATTCTACTTTAAAAAACGCAATATGTATTCCATTATATACTAATACAGCTTTTATGTCAGAAGTAATAAAGCTTAAAGTAACTGTAAAAGCTCTATTGTCTATAAAGAGTCATCTTCCAAAAAAGGCTATAACTGCATTTGGTATAAAAATTTTAAAGACAGACGTGAGAAAATACAGATTGTCTACAAGGTTAGATTACCTGAGTCCGATTTAGCGAAGTTAGTGTCTATTGTTTTTAGTGTCTCACATAAAGTTAAGTCATATTTGGATTTGCCAAAAATGTACAAAACATTTAATTAATTCTCATCATTTAATTGTTATACAGTTATTCTGTCGTTTATATCCTGTATGTGATATGTTTTATATTCTTAGAATTTTAGCTCATTAAATAGCGTGGCGCTGTTGGACATGACGGCACAATTGAAAAACTATTTTCTGTTAACCGGTTAGCTTACAGAGTAAATAGTAACCGTCGCTGAAACAGCAGCTGTATGGCATGATAAGTGGTTATCGTAGTAATATTTAATTATGGTTGATGAAAAAAGTTCAGTCTTTAAGTTTTATAACCCAACGGAACCCTATTGTTAGGGTCACGCTATCAGCCCGTCCCGTGCCGTCCCATACAGAATTTTAGTATTTTAGATGTTTTTAGCTATATTTCATGAACTATAATACAATAGAAAATATTTATCCTGAATTTTATATTGATTACTGTAAAAGCTTTTTATTTTGTTGCTCGTAAAGATTATATTCTTTCAGAATATATAAATGTAATTTGAATCGCCTTGTAAGGCTTAGATAAATCTAGGTTAATATTATTTAAGACAATCTTCTCATGTGTCTAGAATGGTCTGAATCCTAGAGTCCTGTCTCAAATTTCCATCTATATCTATGTTTAATATAACAGAACTGTAACATGTGGCAGCCATTAATCTAAGAATTGAATTGTATTAGAAGTATTAACTATATAGTAAAGATAATTTTGAAAATCTTATTAGGATTAACAATTTGAGGTGTCAGTAATGCTTAGACTTTTTCTGTCTCTTTGTTTAGCTAATTAGTATTACTAAAAGGATTATAATATAGTTAAAATGAATTTAGTCTTAACTCTCTTAGAATACAACTTTGATCAAAATAGAAAGAAGGTATGGTTAGATTTCTCTGTAGTAAGGCAAATCTGGCTGGTAAATAAAACGACAACAGAACATTTGTTTTGAGGGAACTTCATAACATATCAACAGTGAATCTTGTTCTAAATAACAATAACATTTGTGTAATTTCGGCGGAAAAAGAAACAGCGTTAATTTATACCACAAAGACTTTCACTTGAACTATGTATGTGATTAAGAGGCAGAGTCAGTTCATTAATTCTACTAATGCATAGGCTTGCGTAATTTGAGCATGAGGCGTGATTGTTGGCACGAGTTGCTTGTTTGGATAAATTATATTACATTCAATTTGCCTAGCACCAAAAAAGTTTAAATATTTTTTGTAATGTTTTAATATCATCGATAATTAACTGAACCATCCTGAAAAAATCTACATGAAAAAACTAAAAATAAAAAAGAACACTAATTATTTTAATTGACACAACACCAATAAGATTTTAGGGAACGCGGGCTATTACCTCTCGCGGGCGATACGCGGGCATATTTTGAGAATTTCATTTCTTTATCTCCTAATTCCCTTAACGTAAAAAAATAATATGAATCACCCCGAAAGGAAATCCTGTCCAACAAAAAAGACCACAACTAAAATAAACGGTTCATAGACGTCAAAGGTTTTTGTGACGCATTTTTACGTTAAAGAGGGCAGCGTTGCCAATTTTTAAGGAAGGAATAGGCACTCCTCTTAAATGTTCCCAGATGGAAAAATCGGAAAGATTTCCAGGTATGAAGGTGGTGAGGGTGGAATTTGAGATTTTGACGCGATGCCCGATTATACATATATACAAAAAATTGTTCATCAATTTCTTCGCCTTTTTGAAATTAATGAAAATTTGGCATTTAGACCATTGGTTAGAAAGTTTTGAACAAGTAAACAATAAATCTTACTTTGCTACGTGTCCAAATTCAATGTGTATTTTTTTAATTTGTGACCTTAGTCCTAATTTAATATATTAATGAAATAAATATAAAAGGCATTGTTTTGTAAAAGTGTATCAAGGATGCTGTAGTCATCTATAATTTAAAGATAATTAACATAATAACAATTAAAACGCTACGTCACTCCATCAAGTGCAAGCCTTATAAGTTACTGTTCGTCATACATCAGTAATGTATAGAAAAAAATATTTGCATCTGTATTATTCATACACGTGATCTTTACTGTGCATTAAGTTAATAACATACTCTTTTTATTGACTTTTTTTAAAGTGAAACTTCTTTAGAATCGTTGTGATTTTAAACCAGATGCAAAGGAAAATAAAAAAATGTGTAGGAAGAATGAGACAGAAATATACATAACAGTGTTTGTGAATAATTTTATATCTTGTTATATATATTCATCTCATTCTTTTGTCGATTTACTGAAGTTTCACTTCTATCGTGTGTGAATCGCGCACACACATTTTTTTTTTGAAATTTGACTTTTTGTAATTAATTAATATAAATAACTGTAGCTAGCTTCTAACATCACACTAGTACGATATTAGTTCTTATACTTTAAGAATTTCTCTTTCATCCGAATGCTTCATCGTACTAACATTAAAATTTAGTCATCCTTTAGGATTAGCCTCTCCAATAAAAACATTAAAATCGTTTTTTCATTTACGAAACTGTGCGAATCCACACAAAAACTGGTTAGTCATATTTTTTTATTTTTTTAACTCAAATAATCAAAGATATCGATAGAATCTATAACCTTAATTCAAAGTTACTCAAAGATGCGAATCCGTTGAAAAGTTTAGAATTTAACCACCGCGTATAAACAAATACCTCTTTATAAAATTAGCATAGAAGTATAAATACATATTGGATTTTTAACAAATAAATCTTGAAAGACATAGATCGACTTTAACATTTCTGTTTTAAAAGAGAGATTGAGTGTTTATTTATAGACCTGACAGACGGACGGACACTCTGGAGATGGATTGCTAACAATGACAATACAATGTACGGCGTGAATTTATTTTAAATTATATTTTAAGTATCTATATTAAGACGACCGTTGTGGCATGCTGATATCAAGCATACCTTTAGCCTCGACGGTCGCAGTCTCTATTCCCATTCAGGGCAATAATGTTACAAATATTTGTTTTGGTCTGGATTTTCATTCTTGTAGGTCTTCCCACCGTGCCTCGAAGAACACGTTAAGCATTCATTGTCGCTTGATAATCATAAATCATATGATAATCATCGTTAACTCTTGATAGATAATTTGTGCTTTTTAAATTTCTCTTTTTGTATGATAGTTTCTTCTTTGCTACTTAATTAGCATTTATTGTATTCTGCATATTATTAAATAAAAAAGTAGTTTCAAAGAATACTTTAAAAGCCTTGTCATTTGTCAGCCTTCGGCATGAATGATTTGGCTCGATTGGGGAAGTACTAAGTACAATGATTCATTAATGTTCTTTCCCACAAAGGATACCGATGTTAGTTAGTGTAAATAAAAATAAAAATTAGATTCAAAGTATAAGCTGACATGTATGTATTAATCAATTTTCCTAAAAAAATGTAATACTACATATATAAGTAGCTAAATTGTCTTAAAAGAAGTTAAAAAATTACAGTCTCTTAGGACTTGAATTTCAAAATAAAATAAAAATAAAAGTGTAAATAGTTTTTACCGTAGACACACTAAAATACCAATATAAAAATTCATGAAGCGTGAACGATATCGCAAAAACAACTGGCTTTCTCTCCTGACATACCTCGGCGTAGATATCGACGAAGACCTCAAGAGATTCGTCTGATTCCTCAGCCTGAACAACTTGTGGTTTCGTAAATCCATATTTACAACAATAGTTACAACAACAACAACAAAACACCACACACGACCACTCACAAACCACGAACACTCTTTACTAATGAAATAATTAGAACATAAAACATCGCAATCTTATTAACATAAAAATTTCAAGTAAATAGCCTTATATCCAGTCATTAGACCAAGTACATTGTTAGACGGTTGGGTAATCCTGCTCTAGCCGACTGACTAATTCATACGAGCGAAAGAGAAAGGTGCATTGAAGCTTGCATTGTTGAAACAGTTTTGTAATTGTGAATGGTCACATTAATTCCGTTCTGTGAGATTTTTTAAATCATAAAAGTGAAAAAATTATGATATAATCTGAATAGTTGAAAACGTTACAAGAATTCCTCATAAAATACTTTTAAAATAAATGCTGGTTGAATAATTAATTAAAATAATAAGAATTCATCAATAAATAGATCTAAAATGGATTTGACTGCTTTTATGCGTCTTACCTTTCATGTGCATGAAACTATAGTTATATTTTTTATAAAAGCTTTATCAAGCGACATCATGTCATTATTTCACAGCTTAGTACTTCTCTTGTATTAAAAAAGGACTAAATACTATGTTGTTCTCCAGCTGGTTGGTAGATGTATTCCAAAAATCGTAAGGTTCTTCGCGATACGTTATTTTACTATTTATCGCGAGATTTACGTTACGCTAAAAAATAATTTACCCGTGTAAAAGTTCTATGAAAAATTATATAAAATATGATTTTCTATTACACTAATTCTTCTGATTATTTTTCTAACAGTCAGAATAACTCTTCGCCACATATAATTTCGTAAAGATCCAATTAAAAACTTTGGATACAAAAAAAAGAAGTTCTCGAAGTTTTAGAACTAATTAGCCCCAATGATACACAACATTTTTGAAAACTTGAGGCATTTGCTAAAGCAGTTGAAATCGATTGCAGTTTTTTTAAGAGTCCATTATTAGTGAACGTCACATTCCTTTGAATACTAGTGCACATTAAAATTATATAATCAGCGGAACGATTCAGACGGTCGGTGACAGCCATCGTTTTAGTATCACACCGTTATCGCACGCCACACGAATATAAAGTATTGGATAGGCTACATTTCGCACTCGTCCTGCTGGAGTAACTGTTTTTAAAACATTTAAGGGGACTTGGCATTGTAATCATGTAAATATCGCCGATTTTTACAGCTTTGTTTTAAAGATAGAAGAAAGAAACAGAAATGGATTAAATTTTGCATCATGAAAAAATGTATTAAAAACGACATTCAGCATAACACATATTGCTTCTTTACGTCCTTAGAGTTGATACAAACGCCATAATATATCTACTATAGACCATAGCTGTTTGTGGCATGGATAGGTCAGCTTCTATAGAGAAGTCATTTGTAGCATTGTCCGCACTATTGAATTTCGTTGGATAAGTGTAAGTGTCAAAGGCCAATATTCCCTTGGTGCTATTCACTTTTCGTCTTCCTCACACCTCTCGTAGGCTACAGTAACTGCTACTATAATCAGGTAGCCATACTTTTCTAAAGAGTTAATCGTCAAAGTTTGGTGGAATACTTTAATTTACATTTATTTGTATTATTAATGTGACAATGTGAACCTACTGGTGACAGTAGGTTCTTCACAGATTCCAATACAATATGACATGACATAGTATTAGTAAGGTGGAAATTTTTTCAAGTCTCAGGGGACTTTGTATCAAAGTTGACTAACAGTGATGAGTGGTTACACAGCTATTTACATCGGGAGCTCGGTATGTGAATTATGACAGGTGTGTTTATAAACACGTTAAGTTGTATGATACGTTCTGTCATGGAAAAATAGCTCATTTTGCTTTAGATTAGGAGGTAAAATGATATGTGTTTATTGTGGCTAGTCACATTCGCTACAATGGATTCATTGCGCTAATAGCCTGGGAAAATAGCGCAATTACTACAGGGATAGTATTTAGTTTATATACTAGAGATTGCATATAGGTTTACCTTCGCGTTTGTTACTACAATCTTCAAAATAGTTTTTGACTACTCGAGAACAATCTAGAATATCTATAGAGCTTACATTTGCTTGTTTTGTTGATAAGTGGCCTACAACCAGTCACGTTACCCATAAAGGCATTAGATTTATTGACTTTAATTTAATGTACTGTTTTAAACGAGGCGTTAACTAAACAACCCCTGACAACCCCTGACTTATGATGGCTGCCATCTTGTATGTGAAATTTATCAAAGAATATAGTATTTTACTTGTCAAGCCCTTTCATTTGATACTCATATTGAGGAAGTTGTTAAAAAGTAAATCCGCCAATTTACGGTGGCAGCCATAAATTAACCTTGACATCTAACATAGCTTAGAACACCCCGACCTTTCAAAAATAAAAATAAAAACAAAATCAAAAACGGCTCATCGATTCCGGAGCTATGATGCCACAGCCACACATACATATAACACCTCGTTGTTTTTTGCGTGGGGGCTAAAAAACATTTTCAGTTGAACTTAAAACTATTTAAAGCATTACTCAATTATCGACTAGTGAATGCACTTGGCTGTAAGCGTCTTATATGTCCTTAATATTTATACCAGTAACTAAATTGGTCAGTCAATTAGTCAGTCATCTTCATATGAAATACTCTTAACGACTCCTAACTAAATAAGTGATTTTCTTGATTATATCAAAACCACACAACATATATAAAATTTATTAATGATTAACTCTAAAGGTTACTCGTCTAGGTCGAAGCTGGGTAGACTAATTTGAAGTGATCTTTTCGAGGTAATTATATACTTGCGATTCCCAAAAATTTTATGGTCCATGATTAATAGATACTATGACCTTTTTACAAATCATATAGCATTTAAGAAAATTTTATAATAACTGTTTTATTTTAGTCTGTTATGTTTTGTTATGATCATTAACGTATCAAATAGGAATAAATTTTTAAAGACGTAGTTTCTTTTTAATCGTAAAAATCACAGAAACATCAAGAAAATAAGGTCGGCCACCGAGTAGGTTTGAGTGGATCCCAATGACGTTACCATCTTGTCATGGAACCCCACATAATCCGGTTCTCCTCCCCAGGAGGCCGGGTATCAGATTTCCTCCCGTTACCAAAAATGAAAAAAAAAAGAAGGAAAATGAAGGAATCCTAAGTGAACGAATGAAGAGCGTACAAATTTTATAATTTCACGTCTATACTTTGTTTGGGTTAAGCAAGACTATAAAGTAAAACTATTAAAATTTATCTTTTGATTAAAGTATTTATAGTAAATATTAAATGTACAACAACTGTGATTATTCTAGTCGCTTAGTTTCTAAATACCAGTAGTAGAGTCACGGCCAAATAAGACGGCAGATTCTTATTGAAATGATCTATTGCGACGTCCTTGTTTAGCCTTAGTATTTTTTAAATATATCGGAATGATCTTATCTCTTTCAACCGACTCCTAAAACAGCAAGTTCTCAATTCAGAGGTTTACATTTTTTTACGGATTTTGAGTTTCTTTTTTGTTCGAAATTGGTATATTTTGAAAATATCCTTTTTCCATTTCATCAAAATCGATTTAGTAGTTTGGTTTTAAATCAAACCTCTCTCATGTGGAACTCACTTAAAGTGTTGTCCCCTTTGATACGACCAGCTAAGTGGTTGTCTACCCACTGTACTGTCAAATCATTTAAATACAGATAGTTTAATTAAACATAAAAACAGTAACCAATAATCAAAACGAGATTATACAGTAAGTTGTATAAATAGATCTACATAAAGACATACAAGACGCATAAGTTAATAACAATTGTGTTCGCGTGACCGGTGATACGATCGGCCGCCCACTTTCCCCTTGATAAGAACAATTAACCCTGAATTAAAACTCGTTAAGTGTAAATCGATCGTTTAGATCAAATTAATGGTAGTTTAATGCTAAGGCGCGGGTAGTTTGGTCTTCTGTCAATCTTTATTAAGCAGAAGCTTCTCTTGCGATGAATTGGTTATTATGAAAATTATGGCCTTTATGTAAATAGTGTGCTTTACTGCTACGTATTTAGCGTTTTCCGGATTATAATACTATAGTCGGTTATAATATAAATGAGAGCAGAGATGACGAATGCTAGAAGAGAATGGAGGAAGAAGACGAAGAAGAAGAAGAAGTCGGTTTGATGCTATTGATGTTTCATTAATTATTTATCAGTTGTTTGGTTATGAATTGATGAAATTATTTAACAAAGTAAAAACATACATTATATTGTCTCTGTCACAGCAGAGATTATTCCACCTGCGCAATCAGTCACACTGGTGGTAGGTCTTTGTTGCAAGAGGCCGGCTAGGTAGGTACCACTGCTGTGTCAAATATTCTGCCGCCAAATAGTAGTGCTTAGGCATTACTGTGTTCCGGTTTGAAAGGCACTGTACGCTAGTGAAATTACTGGGCAGAGGAGATTTAAGAACCAATATCTCGAGGTTGGCAACGCGTGAGTGGCACCTTCTTATGGGGCTGCAAGCGCTCATAGGCTACGGCAACCACTTACCATCAGGTCGTATGCTTGTTTGTTAACTTGTAACATAAAAAAAAAAACAAAGTTTTGTGTTACCTGGCTGTAATTTAATAGTTTATGTATACCTAAAGCTGGTATACTTATACATCTAATTTTATTTACAATGAATAAAATCTATCAATTTTATATTCAAATATATGCACCGAGCAAGTGTATAAAAAGCCAATAGATTGTTAACACGCACTTCGATACCAGGTCCTTTATTATGTCGCCTATTCAAATCAGTATGAAATAAAAAACGAATCGAAACCTTTTAAATGTCCGTGGGCTTAACATTCACTTCCATTCCGATAGTAGGCATTGAGATAAAAATAGCCTTTAAGTTTTCATCCACTGGATATAGCTACGAGTAGCGCGACATCATGCGTCTACATTAAGTTATTAAAACTATCGTGAGACATTATTTAATGTAAAATTTAAACGGCTATGGCTCACGTTCAATTGGTTTAGGTACTGACTAGTTTCCATCGGACCCATCGGAGGTCCTTCATCAGGGTGAGTGGGCTACGTTAACGTGACGTAACGTGAACGTGAACGTAAGTTATAGCCATTTCAATTTTACCTTATGTTTCTACATACATTATAAAATACAACGTCTGTCTCTTGCCCGGTGACACTGTCAAGAAGGGTCAACAACAATACATCAAAAAAGAGGTACTGTGTCTTACACGGTCAGTTTGTTAAGAATAACTTATTTGATTTACAAAATTTTCTCAATTTTCACCAGGTTAGTTGGTCACCAGGTCAAGTTATAGGATATATTTTTTTTTCATAGATTAATCCAGTAGCTATGTTATAGCTATAATACGTTAACAGTCAATGTATAAAATTAATGTTTTTAAATTAATGCTTTTAAAATATAAATAATTTAAACAACATATACATTACAAATAGATAAGTATTAAAGTAGAATCAATTTTCACATCGAAGCATAAGGTTTTGCTTTATATCGATAAAGATGGATAGTCGGCTTTACACTGATATTTATAAAAGAACTAAAGTAGCTTAGGATCTGACACGTGCCTCGGACACGCGCCTACAATCGGTACAATCTAGCCGTACAGTGAAATGAAGTCAGTAGAACGTCTGTCCATATTATATAGAAAGATCTGTACGTCTATTTATATATCAAAATACTATAAATATGTTACATTAATTTAGTATTATATAATTTGTTTAATTTATGTCAAGGTGTCATTTAAATTGGATTACTATGTGGACGACATTTTTTTAATGTACATCATGTATCATCTGTGACTCAATAAATTCCTAATTTAAATTAAATCATCTTTAATTATTGATCACGGATATATGGAATGTCATTTAGACGTGACATTTTGACATTTGACGTTTTACTAAAAGACTAAAATTGATGTATTATGTTAAATTAATGATATCATTCTAAATTAGTTCACTATGATTTGAATATTTTCAATATCTTATGTGATAAATATTAATTATATTAACAGTGAATTATTCTTACATTTTAGTCATTCTAGGTATATAGTCAATGACCTTCTATATAATATGACATTTTATCCCATAAATAATTTATCGATCAGACCAGACAGACAAATGCAATTTTTGGTAATTAATAATGAATCTCATTTTAATAGGTACATTTATGTCCGGAAGTACGATATGGCCTTAACACTCTTCTTCGATTAATCATTATATTACTACTTTAGATAATTATTCCTAAATATTTATAATTAATTAAATCAACGACAATATTATATCATACTGTCAGTAGAAGATTCTAGAAATAGTAGTCGCTATGGATTCTTTTAAATGTATAATATATCAATTTCACTCGATTAGTATGCAGAATCGTCAATCAATACGTTCGTTTCATGCCCATCACGTCACAGACGCTGTGAGGGTACGTCACAATTTAAATATGTGAAATATATATAATTAGGCAAGAATATATAGTAAGAAATATTTATTACTACAATAAACCATATATTTTTTATTATTCGATTATTTAATATAAAAACATTAATTGTCAGTAACAAAAACACAGTTGTAACAATTTGGATACAATTACGGGTATTTAAATCTATAGTTTCAGTGGTATAGATCAGATCATCAAATAATATCCTATTCAACAAAGAAATTCTCATCAAAATCAGTTCATCTATGGTTAAAGTATCGCATGATAAACATAATACATACAAAAAAAAACGACAGAATGGAAAGACTACTTCTTTTTAAATTTTTTAAATTTTATTTAAACCAGTAGAGCTCTATTTTGAAACAAGAATCGATATTTTCATACATAATTTTATCTTTGGACGACTTCAAGCGTATCCAGGATCTATCTGTTGTATTATTCATTGATTTTAAAAAATATATCTTTTTATTTTGAATAATCTTTAACATTCCAAAGATTGATGGATTTGTATCGCATACATACAATGCTCTTTCAAGGGTCTGACTTTACAAATTTTATGAATAAGGCGAATAAGAACGATGACATTCGGTCATTGATGTGAAGTTATTTTCGCAAAATCATGTTCAACGATTTAATCGCACAAATTACAAAATAAGTTACAAATAAGACTGATCGGGACTTTAAAATTAAAAGATTAAATCTAACCTTTTTATATTCGGAAATAATGATGCTTATATTTAAACTGAAACACTTATTGCATCGCCTCAATTGTTTTCTACAGCCGGCCGTGGAGTCTTCATTTATTTTAATTTTTATTTAACTTTTTAGTATTTTTATGTATGCATGCTACGTGTCTCTTTTGTTTTCATTAATTAAATTTTTTAAATATTTTTATAAAAGTTTTTTCTTCTTTTTTAAAGTTAAGATTAAGAATTAATTAAACTACTAAATCGAATAATTTAAAAAAAAATTCAATGAAATGCTCACTTGTTTTGTGGTTTCACAAAACCACACAGTAAATGTTTTATCCTTTCATTTATAATATGAAAGATTATTGGTTTCAATTATGCCAACCAATTGCTAATTATTTGTAGCCCTGTAGATCAAATAACTAATTTAAATCTTACATAACTTCACATTAAACTTGAGACACGTCAATTATTTAAATCTCTCCACATGATACATACCTGTAACAAACAAAAAAATATGAATACAAATTCAAATCAATATAGTATGGGAGCATTTCTAATCAATACAAAAAATTGATAGTTAAAATAGAATCGGTAAAATATATATAACCGTCAATAAATCATTACGCAACGATGCACCGCATAAGAAATGTATGGACACAAATCGATTACTACTTTCACCGTAACATCACGCATGATTTCACGGCAATATTATACGATCTATTCAAAATGCACAACTAATCACATATCTTATAATATTAATAAGGAATCATCTTAAACTAGACAGATAATAGAGTTTCCTATCTAGTTAAATTGACGCCCGTCTCTCGGACGTCACGCATTAATAAAAATGATTTATTGGTTGTGTGTGTTAACTGAAATGAGTTTAAAGATATCGTTGATATAGTTCAAATTAAACTGTATGATGAAATAAGAGGACTATTAATTTTATCGTGTTTTGTAAACCTCTTTATCGTAAATGAGATATCAAAATTATATGGCAACGCGTGTTTTTGTTTTTAGAATTTCTCATTCTCTCTCAGATCCTATTATTCCAAATAAGGCATAATTCCAAGCTAGTAGTTTACACGTAGTAATTATTTTCTGATATACACCGAGTGCATTAGCAATAATTTCCCGTAGTTCTTAAAAAATAACAATTAGATTAACATCAACATCAATTTAAATATCGATCAGACTAATAAATAAATAATACCATAATAATGTTATAGTCAGATTCTAAAATAGAATCTGACCGTACACATGTGTTCTGTTTAAATTGTTGTCCATGTGTTTGCAGGTTATTATAAAAATACGAAATAGTTGGCAATAAATGGCAATTAATAAAACTCCATTGAAGCGTTTGCTTTACAATTTGGTCACTAAACGATCATCATGATATCTATAACGCATCGGATTTATACAATTACACAATAGATTTGATACCGATTCAATTCTGATACAGTCACGGAAGCCGTGGCTTTGCTTTCGGTTCCGGTGACTGTGTACTCGTTTCCGGCGATAAAAGTAAGACGGCAGTACAGTACAGTACTTATTTATTAATACATTTGTGATTGAAATTTTTTGTATAAAAGTTAAATGTACATATCAGTCAGTCAGTTTTTTTTCTTCGGAATGTGTATTGCTGTTGGCCCTACTGGCCTTGACAGCGTCACCGGGCGGGGGGCCAAGTACAGAGACTCAGCCGTGATAAAGGGGCAGCCCTCACGGGGGCTCAAATTTGATTCCGTCCATAGGGTGCCTCCTGCGAAGCCGAACCACGGCTAAGGACGTCATCGGAGATGGAGGCAGCGCTCCGAGCGCATTCTATACGATAGACTCACCCGACGGTGTGAGCGCGACGCGACGTGCGAAACAAAGGACCTCGTCCTCGCCGGCGAGGACGGTGTTGTGTGTGTGTCTGTGCTGTGTAAGGGGCATTTTCTAACGGTCAGTCAGTCAGATCACCTGTTACTATAGACACTCAAGTCAAGTTGCAATACAAGAAATCCTTAAAGGAAATAGGAGATTCGAACAAAGGGGAAAAGGGAGGCAAATGTAGTGGGAGTTTCGGCCTCCAGCACTCAAAATCATCGAAATTAAAAACGATAAATATTAAGTATTCTGTATGAGGCTAGTACTTCACCGGTTGAGCCTACCGCTTCTTTCATCAAAACTACATAGAAATTATATCATGTAGGTAAGTTGATGTTCATTAAATAAAGCGTTGAATTTAATCAAAGGTAGTGGGCTCAAATTTATATAAGTCAATCCAAAGTGGAATATGCGTTGAGGCACAGCGGTAGCGAACCTGCTTTAAGCGCCACAGGTCGCGGGTTCGATTCCCGCTCGAAGGACATGCATTTACAATGGTTAGTTGGGGGACGTGTGGGTGTGTTTGTCATTATTCTTTTAAATGTTTCCGGAACACTAATCTAGGATATAACTATCCTAATGGGGGCTGTTAAGTGTGTAGCGTTTATTTTTTATTTATATAGTGACAGTTAAAACCCTCACATAGTTATTTTAGTAGTAAATCGTAAAGAACTTAATCATTCTTGTCAATCAATGTTTGGATGCCCTCTGTCATCAACTATCTATAATTTAACGTTGATCGGCTTAAGACTTAACAAAGGGCTTGTCAGTAAGAGATTATTTTTGATTACTACTTGTTACGTCATAATATGACGGCAGGCCACTTTTAACTAATGGTATTCTTTCTTGCTTCATAACAACATAACATTTTCCTTCTGACAGAGTCACTGCAATGTAACTGGGACAAAATATTTATAATATCAAGAATTATATATCATTTCATATCACCTAAATAAACTGAACTTGTTTATCAGTTACTAATATAAGTAAATTGAAACTCAAAATGTTATTTATTCCAATAAACCTTTAAGCACTTTTGAATAATCAAATTTAAAGTCTATTGCGTCCGTTTAAATAATGCTACCGCCGGTTCGGAAAAACTGCAGCGAAGAACCGAGAAGAAGCTTCACAACACTTTTTAAATACTATTATTAAATTTGTCATACTTTATAAATTCATTTTGACCAGATGGGTGATCACATAGTGGTATTTCAACTAAGTGTCTCCGTGGTTCGGAGCGTTATCAATTTGATAATAGTCGAATGCCAGAGGCCTATACGTGCGACCTGATAAATTATGACACTAGGTAGCATATATCACAGGGAATGTTCTGAAGAATTGTTTGGTATGATCCCGCCGTTGGAATTTCACCATCGGACATCGCGACAAAACTCTAAATTCCATCCATACTACTTCGATGTCTGGAAATCCACTACAGCGCGATTTAGAAGGCATTTTCGTCCTCGCACAACCACTCTGTGTAAAAACTAATGATATGTTTAAAAATCCGTGGGAAAAGCTTCTTGTATATATCAAGAAAGTCCGTATATTCAGTTGTTTTTAATATGCAAGTGTGGCGTAATGCTTTTAATGCCCTTACCAAGTATACTTTTTCAACTAAATTTAGCTCAAGGTCTGACTTTATCTTAAATGCGCGGACTGTCTCACACAGACTGAATATTTCATATTAAAATATTTAAATACAACGTTTTCAATAAAACTTGCGGCGAAAGGATAGCTTTGTTCTTTTTAAAATTGTTAAAGAATAGCAAATAGTGAACATTAATTCTGCTATGACATGACTATGGAGCTGTTTGTTTTATAGATAAGTAGCATAGGTTAATAGAATTCGGGATAATACATCGACTTCTGAAGAAAATAATCAGTAGAAAATATTTATTTTTGGTTTTTGTTTTGAGTCGGTATTGTTTTTTTATTATTTTTGTTTTTAAAACAGTTATCAGTAAGCCAAAATTATCCGATATTTTAATTTTTTATTCAGTAGCAAAAATGTGAGTATTTATTAGATAGCGAGACGTCATTATTTTATTTTCACATGGAAGTATATAGGGCTAAATACGTGGGTAATAATGACGATTGATTCCATAAAAAACTAATACATTAGAAACAGATTGCACATAAAATAATATGACTTAGTTTCACTCATATATTTTATGAAGATTTTGGGTGTTATATTTAATGTAAATATATTATAGCAAGTTTTCGTCGCTTTCTTGAACGGAATAACAAATTTCGTAACAAAATTCACTACGAAAGTGAACATTTCAGTGTGGAAATTGAGATTTCGTGACGGTCGGTGACACTTTTGTAATATTTGTCGGTTATTAGTTCACGAGGTCGGTAGCGAGCTCGGATTGTGCGGTTGGCCAAATGAAATGATTTGGTTGGCGCCTTTATTCATTTTTTGCAACTTTATAGTTTTTAACAAACTTGTTATTATTTAAATTGCTGTTAATGTAATTTTTAATTTGTAATTTAAAACATTTTTGTATAATATTAAAAATAAAAAAAATTTTTAGTGTACGAAAATTAATGCGATCATGGGTAATTAATGTGATCATGGGTAATTAATGTGATCATGGGTAGACGACGTTGTGGCGCAGCGGTAGCGAACCTGCCTTAAACGTCACAGGTCGCGGTTCGATTCCCGCTCGGAGCATAATATGTTTTTATTGACCATGCAAGCATATTTTCCGGTCTGGGTGTATTTGTCCTTGTCATTGTGAATGTTTCCGGACCCCCGACATAGGATATTACTATCCTAATGGGGGCCGTTGAGTGTGCAGCGTTTATTTATTTATTTATTTATTTAATTTTGAAAACATCGGTTTCATATCCGAAAGTGTAACAAAAAGAATCATCAAAATGGTTACAGACGCAGTTTTATTGACTAGAATTTAAGATCTATTAAGTACCTAAATAAAATTTTAACTTTATAAAACAAAAAGAAACCAAATTTAAATCTGTATTTACCTATTGCTTCACATGTGGTACAGTTGAGGATATGTATTACATGCTGTTGGAATGCGTTTGGAATGAATCATTTACTTACTTACCCAGTTTAGCTAATATTTTGAATTCTAATTTAAGTATAGTAACTATATTAGTTTTATTGTTCCCTTTGAGCGATCAATGAAAATCACTACATAGTATAAAACAAAGTCGCTTTCTCTTTCCCTATGTATGCTTAAATCTTTAAAACTACGCAACGGATTTTGATGCGGTTTATTTTTAATTGATAGTGATTGAAAAGTAAGGTTTATATGCATAATAACATCCATTAAATAGTGGAGAAATACTGTTATTTTTGAGGTTTCTAATGTGATGTCGTAAATAATTACATTTAACGCGTGCGGGCCACGGGCAGTAACGAATAAATCAAAACTACTGGATCGATTTTAATCATTTTTTAGTGAATGACATAGACTATATATTTTATACCCGTGCGAAGCCGGAGCGGGTCGCTAGTTATTTAATAAATTAGCTAAGAATTAGAGATTAAGAGTTATTTATAATTTTTATCTACAGAGCGACATAGTCACTAAGCAGCTTAGTGGCTAAGCTCTTTCATAAGGAAAAAATCTCATATTTGTGATAACATGACATAAAACATAAATAATGACGTAATAATCGCATTGTTTATCAAGGAAAACGTTCCGCCGCTTGCCTAGAAGACGCACGCTAGTGGTATGAATCTCTCCGCATTTCTCTTGCTTTCGACCACGGTTGAACAACCTCGATTATCGCATTAAGTAATTACGTCAAATACCACGAAGAATATAAAGAAAAATGACCTTGCGTTGATGAGTTTTCACTGCTTTTCATAGCAATTTGTAAGAGAAAGTACTTGAATTTACTATGTCTATGATTGTCAGTATAACTCTTACTCTGCGACCGTTGTTGTGTACTCGTAGTGAGCCTGCGTTGATCCTCGACGATTCGCATTCGATTCCCGCTGGGAGCAGATGTTTCTTATAAATATCTGTTTGCTTCGGTCTGGGCTTTTGTTCTTGTGGGTTTCCCCACAATGCCTCAGAGAGCACGTTAAGCTTTCGCTCCCGGTTGTTATCAACTGATAATAATCGCTGCTCTTGTCCAATGAGTTACTGGTTCACCTATGGATTGCGGAGGTCAGATGGCAATCGCTCTGTGTAAAAACTAGTAACCCGTCAAATCAGGATAAGAGTATAAGCAGAGCCTGGGTAAATACCGGGAATAATGCTAGGAAGAAGAAGATTTTTTTATGTTAGAAGTTGGCAAACAAGCATACGGCCCACCTGATGGTTAGTGGTTGCCGTAGCCTATGAGCGCTTGCAGCACCATTAGTAGGTGCCACTCACGCGTTGCCAACCTCGAGATATTAGTTCTTAAATCTCGTTCGCCCAGTAATTTCACTAGCGTACAATGCCCTTCAAACCGGAACACAGTAGTGCCTAAGCACTACTATTTGGCAACAGAATATTGGACACTGCGGTGCTACCTACCTAGCCGGCCTCTTGCAACAAAAGACCTACCACCGGTGTGACTGGTTGCACTGGTGGAATAATCTCTGTTGTGACAGAGGTTATCCCAACAGCGGGCGATGAGGTCGTCACATCCCGACGCCTTGAAAATTTACAGTATAAGCCTATTATTTAAGTAGCCTTGCTACTTTTGGTATGAATAGGCCTTTATCCTCTCACAGATTATCGGCGTAAAGTAACAGTATCTGTACTGTTACGTTTCGTTTGATGAGTGAGAACATTGGAAATGCAAACCACCACCTACTCTTTCCATTTCCCTTAATCTCTCTTCTCTGTTCCTCTGTCCTTTACAATCACGTTTGCCCACTTACAATCAGACAGGCTAAATCCTTGTTTTCCGCCTTTCGGGTAAAAAAAATATTCGATACATTGTCGGTGTCTACTTTGAAAAAAAAACTTGAATAATTTATTGTCTTGAAAAGTTTTAACTTATCAAGTCAATCCTTGATTGGCCGAAGGTCGTTAGGTAGTATGTTTTAAAATTGTAAGTTATAAATTATATCATTATACCGTCTCTGTGACAAATACCTTTTTCAATTAAAATCTTCTTTAGATTAACGTTCAAATTTTGAACGTCACACAAGTAGACACACAATACGCTTGATTAACTAAAACATCTATACAAATAAATAAAATGAGGAGCGTATATACGGTACATATATTAAAAAAAAAAATGTCTGTCTGTTTGTTCCATTACATCTCTGAAAGGGCTGGTTTGATTTTAACGAGACTTTAACTTGCAGATAGCTGATATTATAAGGAGTAACTTAAGCTAAAAAAATGTCACGGGTGCAGGTAGTACCAAATAATTTTCCTATTTATACTCGAATTCCCATTCATAAGTTACACGTACGTGTCATGACACGAGTCAGATGTAGAAGTAAAAGTGACTAACAGAAGATCAATGAACATAAATGAATAAAACAATTGACACACGTTGAGAGTGAAAACGGGAACGCACTTATAGAGTTTAATGACAGCCCTATTAATAGTCAATTAAATGGCTAATTACTATGGGTTTGACGTTTAACTGAGACAATGTATTCCTTACGAAGGTAACGACGATATTAAGTCTGACAACGTTGTGGCGAAGCGGTAACGAACCTGCCTTAAACGCCACAGGTCGCGTGTTCGATACCCGCTCGGAACAGATGTTTGTATTCATACATACATGTTTTCCGGTCTAGGTGTGTTTGTCCTTGTCATTGTGTATATTTCCGGACCTCGGTCACAGGATATAGATATCCTAATGGGGGCTGTTGAGTGTATAGCGTTTATTATAAAAAAGTTAGCGGCTTTGAGGTCACAGTAAGACCATGCTTGGTTTTATATAAGAGAGAGAAGATATATAAACATTAAGTGGTTTTACATTTTTATTGCTTCTATAGATCTATAGCGAGTATTGAAGCTAAGTCTTGTGACCTACATCATGGTTACGAGAAAGTTCCGCGAATATTATTGAATTGTGGAAAATAAAAAATTTATCAAAACAAAATATGTTGTCATTTATGGTCAAATAATTTCATTTAACTAGTGTGTTTATAATGGGTTTGTTTTGTTTCAACGCTACAAATTCTGAAAAATTATGAAGTTAAGTAAATTACTTTTGTACATTTTTTTTTTTTTTTTTTTTTTTATGTTAGAAGTTGGGAAACAAGCATACGGCCCACCTGATGGTAAGTGGCTGCCGCAGCCTATGAGCGCTTGCAGCACCATTAGTAGGTGCCACTCGCGCGTTGCCAACCTCGAGATATTAGTTCTTAAATCTCGTTCGCCCAGTAATTTCACTAGCGTACAGTGCCCTTCAAACTGGAACACAGTAGTGCCTAAGCACTACTATTTGGCGGCAGAATATTGGACACTGCGGTGGTACCTACCTAGCCGGCCTCTTGCAACAAAAGACCTACCACCAGTGTGACTGATTGCACTGGTGGAATAATCTCTGCTGTGACAGAGGTTATCCCAACAGCGGGCGATGGGGTCGTCACATCCCGACGCCTTTAAATACATATGCAATTATAAGTCACCTTATTATTTACATAACTAAAAACAGTACAAGTGTTTGCTATCTAATAGATTATTGTGTGGTGTACTTAGTATGAGTATAACAAATACATAGGTACGTTTATTGTGCATCATTTTGCATATACATGGGAAAACATAACTTAGAGGCACACTTAGGTATGCGATATAACTTTACATAAATAAAAGCATACGCTAGCAACTTATTTATAGAAGACTACATATTTATTATTAAAGTAAAACTAAATAAATTAACCTTAGGGTAAATGTACATTATTTTGGGAGTATAATATTGGCTAGTTATATTATAAATAATGACACCTCGCATGTTGAAATCCGCCAAAGGCTTTAGGCTGTAGAGCGTGGCAATGAATAAAGCATACTTACATACCTATAATTTTCCTAGCACAAATAGGCCGGCTCGACCGGGACAGTACTGAGAGGGTCTCACAGAATATCGGGGTAATGTATCAGAGTACAGTTACGTTGCGATGAGTGAGAGCGCCGGAGGCCCAATTTCCCATCCTTAGTCCCCTTTCTTTTTTCCCTTTTTGTTCCTAGCTTCCTATCCTGTGGGTTGGCAACGCGCATTTGATACTTCAGGTATCGCAAGCGTTCATAAGTTGCGGTTACTGCCTACCATTAGCCTTATTTTTGTTTCCCCACCATCGTGAAAAAAAATTCACCGATATATACTCTTGGAAAACATTACCCTAAGTCAAGGAAAAGGGTTTAGCAAAACATCAAATAATAATAATAAAACTAGTATTTATCTATAGACCTAAAATACGCGAGATAACGATCTCTCTTGAGCTGCGTTGGAAAGTTAAAACAAACACCATTATACTGGTTAGAGGCGAAATTTCACATTTACTTCAATAAGAAAACAGTGCGAGTGAAATAATTTTCTGTATTGTTTATCTTTTATGAATTAATGATTTTCTTATTATGTAAGAAATGCGAAAGCTATTTTGTTGAAATTAATGACGACATTGAACCATATAACTTAGATTTTTTTGGATATATATTTTTATATATATGTTGGCGCATGAGGAAGTATAGATCCTATTTACAACGTTGGATTAGATTGGCAATATTTGAAAAAGATGGCATTCTAACGAAGTGACACATTGTTTGTTACAATAAGTTGTTCATAATGTTAACCCACTTGTATGAAATTCTTAAAGGGTTATGACTATCCTTAGCTTAGATTGATTAAAAATTAATACTGATAAAACCACAGGCGTGGATTTATATATATATTCTGCTGTACGTGTATATGTCACTGAACTCCTCTTAAACGGCTGGACCGATTTTGATGAAATAATTTGTGTGTACCAGTGGATTCGAGAATGATTTAGGTTCATAATTGGACTCAGTAGAGGGCGCTGCTATCGGGTCCCAGTTTTTTTTTAATTATCGGGGCAGGACAACGTCTGCCGTCTCCACTAGTATAATTAGTAAAGACAGATTTAATCTAGATAGCATCAATTGCATTGAGAACCTATCAATTATAGTTAATAATAATAAAAAAATCTATATGTTAATTAATACTTAAAACAAATGTTTATAGCAAAATTGTTTATTTATGCCAATCATCGGATTATGAAGGAGACTGTAGGCAGTGAGGTCGTCTGGTTTTACCCGATAGGTATAACGAGTTTACCGAAATGTCACACAATCGTAAAATGTATTCGATAAAATAAGTATAGTCAAGTCAGGTCGTCTCACCTAGTAACAAACACTGTGTTAAAATTTGTGAAATCATCTTTCATACGTATAGAAATCAAATCTTTCTTTATTTCCATTTATTGTCAACTTGTTTCATGCTATTGCGCGGTTATACACATATAACATTTAATTTCCAGTAAGTGCCGCCCGTGTCGTGGCGGTAATTGCTTTTGACAGAGAATTTCTGGAGTTCTATAAACCCATCAAAAATAAATTGAAAAAATCCAAGTCTCGCAACGCAGTTCTTCTACTAAAAAAGTGGTGAGATCTCATGTATAACTATGATTGAAACTTGGCAGTTGTATGGCAGACTTATAGTTTTATCCACAGTTATAGGCGGTCGGAAATGGCCTGAACTGCTTAAAGAAAAGGATAGTACGTTTCCGTGAAGGAAGCACGGACGTGTACGGGCTTACAAAATATTTTTTTTGTCAAATTCAAATACAATACATTTCCTTTATACCTTGAAATAATTATTCAACAACTATTTTACAGTAAATTTATCAATTCACCGATTTTTTATTTTCCAAATTCATTTGGTTCCAGATGGCATAGCAAAGGATTTTTCCTTTAATTTACGTTAATTTTCACATCGTTTACATATAACTAATTTATTAATACTACAGGAATGTAGCATGCTTATTAGACGCAATTCATAAACAAATAAATTATATATCTATTAGCTAACCAACAAAGCTTAATTTAAAATAATCTTTACCTTGAGGCGAAGTGAAAATCGTGTCCAATTTAACTCTGTAATCACTTTCAAAGTAATAAGATTTTATGGGTAAAATGTATAAGAAAGTTACCATTATAAGTTGTTGTATATTAAAATTCATTGTTTAATTTGAATTCAAAGAAAAAACTGAGATAAAACTAACTATAAAAAATTTTTGCTATCAAATTTGAAGTATATTTTAATACACAGAATATTCAGGTAATGTGGTAGTGTTTGTATTGTTGCGTTACGTTTGATTCCTAAATCCTACCTTTATTCCCCTTTCCCTCTCCCCTTTTCTCCTCCTCCCTTCAAATGACGACTCATTGTTCTGTCTATGGTATCGCTACATACCTACAGAGTCTACAATGACCACTTTACATCAGGCAGCTTGCATACTTGGTTGCAAAACATATACATATTGATTATTTTTATAACATAATCTTATAATTTATCCATGACACAGTTAAGAGTAAATTTTATTTACAAATTTTAGATTGATCAATATTACAAAGTGATCTGGTGATCTACCATGAACTTTTACTAACAATTCTGGCAGTAAAACGTATCTGGTTTTTATGGGAATGACGTATAATATATAGTAGTGTTTCAGATTTATTTAGGGCCGACAGCTCTAAAAATTGCGTATGTTTTAATAAGTAGATAGTCTTATATCTATGTAGATTATAATTATTTTTTTTGTATGTCATTGTCAAATATGTAAATTAAATAAGGTACAATGTTGATATGTTTTCTCGAATAAATATCAAAAAAAAAAAAAAAAAAGAGAAAAAAAAAATGCGTAAGATTGCCGAGTAACGCGAAGACGCTACATGGTTTAAAAACATATATCGAGAACGAAGCACTTATAAGTTATATGTTATGTTATACATATGATCATAATATTGATCGAATATCACAGGTAATGTGGTATGTAAAGTTAATAATTTAATCACAGGTTCGTTTGATATCTTATAATATGTCATGATACGAAATAGCGATGTAACTCAGTTTAGTCTGTACTTCCTGTATCCTGTAGTTGTCTTTAAACGATACAAAATATTTTCCTAATTATGAAAATCAACTTTGTATTAAAAATACTTTAAAATAATTATGCAAAAATATTAAGAAGGATTTATTTTAGAATAATTTCACGTGCTGACTTCATGATAGAACACCTTAAAATTTTGACGTATATTATATGAATATTAATTTATGCTTATTAGATACGTATTTACGTAGGTATTTATGGACGACAGTATTTTAAATTTAATTAAATACTTGATATTTTTATAAATGACTGTGATAATCTTTCTAAGTTCTCAATAGCTCAACTGTGAAAGGGCCATCTCCACTCTAGATTTGTGGGTTCGATCCACCTTGTTCTATTGTCATACCCACAAAGCGCAAACTGCAAGCTTTTTTGAAGGGGCAATAGGAGTATTAATAACGACTTGAAAAAGCAATGCTATAATATTCTTAAAAATATTTTACTACTTTTCTATACATTTTATTTATGAAATAAAAATCATATAAATATTAATTTCATAAGTTAGATACCATGTGTAAAATTTATGTATGGGATGTTATTAGAATAATGCTTCTAAAAAAATTGTAATATCTCCCAAACTTTAAAAATTACAATTCCTTTTTTTTGAAATAAATCGATTACAAAATGTTAACTCAATTTTATAACTATTTAATATACATCCAAAAATCCTGTTTAAGGGCATTTGGAGGCACTCTAGCGCCCCCGCCATGTTTTAATAATTATAAATACATAGATTACATCATTACAAAAAATAAAAAATGATAAATTTAATAAAAACAAGTTTAGTTACTAGTGTTTTACTTAATACTAATGAATTATAATATATTAATATAAGATTACATCTCTGAAAGATCCGGCTCATTTGTAAGATTCGAAGACACATTTCGTAAAATTTATTTCTCTTTGTATTGTTAACGATCATTATGTATATTAAATAGGTTATTACCATATATCACTCGTAGAATTTTTATTAAAAGCGCTACTTTTTAATGAGTTCAGATAATGTTCAAGGTTAATGTTCAATATATATTGTTTTAGGTGACCTCTGACAAAGTTAAAAAGATAAAAACATAATAATTATTTTTATTTTCAAATTTCCTTATTTCCTACTGAACTTTAGTATTCAAATCATATTTATAATAGTGGATAGATGATAGGAGCATTCCTCTGCTAAATAATAATTTTGATTCTTTTAACGAAAGCGAGCCTCCTACTTTTTATGAAGCCGATTAAAAATTACTCAAAACAACAATTTGTAATATAAAAGAACCTGAACTTATTCAAATTATTAACACATTAACACAAGCGTCACCTTGGCTTAGCTTGAGACACGGCCGGCAAAATGGATTCCATTCTTAGGGTACCTTGTGTAAGGCTAGACGTCATCGGGAAAGACGCCCCAGCGTCAGCTCTCAGCGTCTCACCCGATGACTTAGAGTTAAACTTATCTTACACTTAATTTCTAAAACTATTTACAGCTGTTAGATATATAAAATGTTATAAGTTTCTCTTTGAATAACCTTATGGAACTCTGCAAGAAAAAAAATTGCTTTAAGCTGTCAAACCTGTGAACAGTTCTAAAGATTCATCACAACTAAATAAATGTGAATTCAGTTAAATTTTTACGGTAGTAGAGCCATACTTCTCTCAGCACAAAAGAGCCGGCTCGACCGGGGAATTACTACCCTCTTACAGAAAATCGCCGTCAAGTAACAGTATCATTAGGTACCGTTGCGGTGCGTCTTTTCCCTTCCTTTTTTCCCTTTTCATCCCGTCCCTCCTGTTCTTTGGGTTGGCAACGCGCTTGATACTTTAAGTATCGCAAGCGTTCATAGGTTGCGGCGACTCCTTACCATCAGGCGGACCATATGCTTGTTTGAACCGTCATTACATAAAATAAACTTTATTCATAGAACAAAGCCAAAGTGAAATCTCAGTTATGGCACTTGACACTTTTCAATGCCGATCCGTTAGTCGTCGAACAAACATCATCACGGGGACAAGTTATTCAATATTTGCTTAAACACTTATAATACTATTGCACATTCGACAAGATGTGATATACTCGATAACGAATAGCGTGTTTCGGTTCTTTTTCGAACCGTACTTGAAAATAAGCTTCGGTTAAGTTAAATAAAAAAATATAATAATACAATAACCCTATTGTAATATTGTGAAGAAAAAAATATATCAGTTTCTTTAACTTCGCTTTACGCTAAAAAATATGATGTACTTATCAATATTGGCTCAAAAAACCTCACTTTTTTTCGTGCGGACCCCTAGTTATTCTTCTCAAATAAACTACTACTACTGCTGCTGCTTCTCAGCTATCAGCTATTGAAAGTCCTGTCAAAATCGGTTCAACTATTATAGAGATTAACTGGAACAGACAAAATGGAAGACCAACAAAAATGTTCAAACTTTTTATTTTGTTATAAGTTTACTTTCATATGCATTTAATATAAAACATATATATATATATTGATACATATTGCTCCAAGTCATATCTTATTAACTAAACATATTTTGATCCCCACAAAACATTTAAAGTTTTTTCACCGAACAAAAAAATAAATCTCTTATATATTTATTTTCATGTTCGCTAATTTAACATGTTCAAAATGTAACATACTTTTAATTGTCTTGTTACGATTTAAACAACTACCAACGTATAATATCTTTTGAAAATAAATTTAAACGATACATTGGATTTTTAACCTTATACAATGATAATAAGAAGGCTGTTATTCTTTGATAGGTAATGTAGTGTTCATTGACAAAAAAAAATTCAATGTCGATTTGACCTTATCACGCCAATCAAACACGTTATATCAACAGGATCGAAGGCGCCTCTTATTAATATTAAAAAAAATATATGGCAAAACAACTAATACTAAATAATTGAATCCAATAATTATACATTTACAATATGGATGTTCTTGTAAAACATAATTCAAAGTTATTAAGTTAATATTCCGGAATGATTTATTTGATTTCTCTTACGCCATACACTATAATTCATTAATGTATTTTATTTAAAATTTAAATGAGAAATTCGACACAAAAAAACAGGCAACCAAAAACAAATGTCTTAAAAACCTATATATTTTACGCCATAAAAATGTCCAAACATAAATATTAACGCAAATAAAATCGCGGATGATAACCATAGACTTACTATATATAGACAGGCTCTTCCACAGAGACAAAATATCAAAGATGTCAAAGGTTCGCAAAGTTAATGACAAGCTGCATAACCGAATGAAGTTAGATTGTGACTAACTTCGTGCCATTGCCTTGGAGTTAAATTCACGGAGGCACCAGCGAATCTTTAATATTTCGTCTGTATTTACGGGCCTATGCATAGTGTATAGTATATATGCGGGTTCGATCCTGACCCTTGGGCTATTGTCGTACCCACTCCTAGCGCAAGCTTCGAGCTTATTTGGAGGGGCAATAGGAATATTAGAAATGTCTTGGAAAAAAAGCATTGCTAGTATTCCTAAAAAAAACTAGTATTAAAACACAGACAAACGTATAGCTTTCATTCGCACTCTGTCCGGGCTAAATCTGTTTCGCAACAGAGTGGCGCAAGCGACAGTACACCAATATACTTGATACTTTATATATCTCTTAAGGTTACAAGCGAATGGAAATATAATATCAACTGAGTTACCTTGTGAGAATTGTATTAATATTATTTTTGTATCATCGTTTTTTTATTATGTTAATACGATCAATTAATCATTATTATAAGTTTTAATGAGAAAAATATTAAATAATAATTATTAATTTACATTTATTTATTTACAACAAATTTACTATTCAATATTAACTATAATTACAACTGTACAAATCATGACCAAGGGAATATACTGTATCTCATAGAACAAAATTGTTCATGGTTCAGAGCTCTGCTTTAGAGAGCACGTAAAAATCAATTTGATAATAGACGAAAAATTAAGTCAGATGCTTATATTATGGGGAACTTGAACTAATTCAGAACTAGGTAGGCCACTACAGAAATAAAAAGATACTTACAGTCGCCAAAGACATCAAAAAAAAAATATAACTTATATTATAACATACAAATATAAATTATATTATAACATACAAAAAATTATATTATTAAAAGATTAAAAAGGAGAGTAACATTGTCTAATAATTGAGTAATACATCAATCAAACCACGCAAATGGAACGTGCAAGGTACAACATATGAATATACACAAACTGTATTTTAGGATAATTTGGAAAATCGTCTGAAAGTGCCGGATACGACGCAAATCTCAAACTAATTTAGACTTTATGCATTTAAAATAAAATTCAATTTTATTCGTTAAGTTATCAATCACGAATCGGAAAACATATAATAGTTCTGTTGTAAAGTATACCCATTAAATCATGTTCTTCCGACGGCCTTAAGACTCGGAAATGTGTTAAACAATACTGCATGCATCTCTATGTTTGATAATATGTAAATTTTTATTTAGCTTAGATACGGCTACTGACTTAATAAAAGAATTGAATCGAAGTAACATCAATATAATTGTTTTTGGAGTAACATCAATAGGTATGCATTTTTTTATAATTCCAAGAATGAAGTCACTGCTACTAGTACTTCTACTAGTACTTGAAGTATTTATAAATTTAAATAAATAAAATAATCTTTCTCTCATTTGAAACAAAGTTTTTACCTTATCGAAAATGGAGAGTCCTACTATAATATATAATATTATAAATGTGAAAGTTTGTGAGGATGTAGTGATGGATGCTTTTTATTTCTTCATCGACTTAACATTTGGATAAAATTTAGTACACACATAGCTTATTACTTGGAATAACATATAGGATATTTTTTCTCCTAAAATCAGGCTACGGTGACTTTGCATGATAGAAACTACGGTTTTTCCGATGAAGGCAACTGTTTGCGCGCTTGGGTGGTTTTTAAAATATACCTACTATAAAGAGTTTGACAGATCCTTATTTCTAATTGTAAGTATGAAAGCTTGAAATATATTTTTAAAAAGTTGTGTGGTCGGAGAATTGTGCTGTCAGGGAAGAAGTTCCTTACGTATTTCTTCATCTGCGAATGTAATTCGAAATGAAATATGTATATTTTAGTAGGTTATATGATATAAAGAGACAGAGAGAGAGCGAGATCGTTGCGCACCCGGCTGGGTGCTCACTTGCTCATTTGCTTGTAGTAGGCTCGATATACACACTCACACACACATACACACATACACAGAATATGGCATTTCGTTACGTGACGATTACTACTAAATCGCACTACCCGTAAGCAGCATTAAGGAACTTCGTTCCATTAATTAATCTGATGAAGTAGTAAGTATTTTATAATGACCTAGTTGTATGCTTGTATGGTCACAAAGACATGGTTACATGATTCGAAACCATTGATAGTTTATTTCACATGCATCGGTTATTGCCAAACAACCTGCCAACATGTTATTGTCAACATGACAATACCACGGGTTATTTAGTTAAACGGGCCATTAGCTTTCGTTTGTCAAATATAAAATTGTATCGAAAGATAACTAAAAGTATTTGATTCTCAACTCTAATGCATTGTAATAAAGAATGACGCTACTGGGTGGGTTTGTTTTTATGTTAATTTCTATTCTTTAATACAAACGCGACGCGTGATGAAATTTTATAGATGGGCGTGAAGCGTGAGACTTTCGAAGAAATCGCCAACAGAATGCTTAGTGTCTTTATAAAATACGGTAATTTTACGAACGAACGAACGAACTAAATCAGTATGATTTATATATACCTACATACTAGCTATGCCTACCTAACATTTTTCTGGGATAAAAAGTATTCCATATGTTAATCTAGGTAATAAGCTATTTGTGTACACAATTTCATCCAAATCTGGTCCAGTAGTTTTTGCGCGAGAGAGTAACAAACATTCATCCATCCATGCATCCAAACATTCACATTACGATAGTTAGATCAGATTAAAAGTATTATTATAAAATCGTTATTGAAACATAGAATTGCTTCGAGATGATTATAATGGTGAAAATATAACGAGATGAAAAATGTAAAAATATAACGAGATGAAAAATGTAAAACTGAGTATTTTTTATGGACATCTTTTAAATTTATTTATTTATTTATTTATCTTTTAAATAAATTCGATAAAACATTTTTTTTTCGGAATGTGTATTGCTGTTGGCCCTACTGGCTTTGACAGCGTCACCGGGCGGGGAACTCGGTAAAACAACGGTAGACTTTAATGGTGTAGTTTAATGAATATTTTATAATATTTACTTTTATGTGCTTAATATTTTTAATCTCTTTACGAGTAAATTAATTTACCAAAACCAAAACGCAAAAAAAAAAAATTAATATGTTTTAAAATCGACAAAAAACACATTTGGCACAGTCTTATAAAAATTGTCAATTTAACGTTTTATTTTCCAATTTTAATTTTATCCACTTATTTTTCGTCTATATATTTTATTTATTTAAATATAAACAAAACCATAATTTTGTGTATACGTAATATTATTATAACAGTTTAATTAACTTAGGTAAAATCAAATTTAAAATATTTCCCGCATTCCGTAACCAAAATGTCTCTATTTTAAGCCCGAAAAAATCGTAATTGAAAAGCAATATATTTTTATTTTGAAATGTACTACCAATCTTTAAATAATGTTTTATCTTCTTCCATACAAAAATAATTAATAATCAATACTATTACATTCTTGTCATCAAATATAATTTTTATTAAATTTTTAAATAAATACTTATATTTAATGAAAACACTACAAATTAATGAGATGACTTATCATTTACTACTTGATATAATGTATAAAATAAACTCAAATTTAACATAAAATTTAAACACTTAATTAACAAAAAACCTCTTTAGATAACATTCTTGTTACCTTATCTATCCACTTACTGCATTACGACTTTTATATCGATGTATCAAAACGGTTTTGAGATTTAATGATGATGACGTCATTAGTAAAACCAATCAAATGTATCACACCTTTATGATGAATGAAGGTTTGGAATACAATAGTGTGTGTGACAGGTCACTGACGGGTTACTGTTATTAACTTAAAACTTTTGGACATTGAATATACAAACACTACCGACGGTTCGGAAGGGCGATTCTACCGAGAAGAATCGTCAAGAAACTCGATAGTTACTCTTTTCATATATATGAAGTTTACAATTGTATTATTTGTTATAAAATTTGATTCTTAAATGAGATCCAGCAATATTAAGAGTCTAACCAATAATATACTTTATTTATAAGTTTATTTTTTATGTAGATTTGATTGGGTTTTAATTCTTAGATAGTTATATTTTTGTTGTGGCTGTATAGAGCGTCATAATCGCTTTTAAGTGACATAGCTCTTTGACTGGTTCTCAGTCTTAAAATAAAATAAAATAAACGCTGCACACTCAACGGCCCCATTAGGATAGTAATATCCTGTGTCGGGGGTGCGGAAACATTCACAATGACAAGGACAAATACACCCAGACCGGAAAATATGCTTGCATGGTCAATACAAACATATTATGCTCCGAGCGGGAATCGAACCCGCGACCTGTGGCGTTTAAGGCAGGTTCGCTACGTCGTCAACGTCGTCAAGTCAAAGTCTGTTATATCGTATGGGGTGCAAGGCAATTGCTCAACAATTTTTTCTACTGTCGGTACTGCGAACCAGTTAAGTATAGAATAAAATCTGTGATTATATATTTTGGGGTTCTCGAAAAATTTACTTACGTTTTATTTTTAGTGGCAATATCAAATCTACAATTTATTTTGGCAAAAATCTACTCTACTTTAAAGTAAGTATGGGATTTTGGTAAACTTAAAATAATAATAATAAAATTAAAATGATAATTTTTTTATCATATTTAGCGCTTTTGATAAATTCGCGTGACCTTGAGTTAAATTAACATTTCAGACAGCTGTTAAATTAACACTTTCACTAAAAGTATGTCGTTAAGTGTAAATTTTAGTGAACACTATTAAAACACTTGTCTCCACACTTCAGAGATAGTGTCGCTGGGTTTTTTTATTAAAGGTCGTTTATTATTTGAAATTATATTCTAATACTATATAACTAAGGAAGATTTTCATTTATCGATATTTTTGATGATGTGATCTCATTTTTGGGAAATTCGTAACAGATTCTATCGAAGAATAGGGGGCCTATTAGTTAATGTAAATTGTTATAAATAATCACGATAAAAGACCACATTAAAATCCGGAAACACACAGAAACACAACCACTAACATCTAGATGTTTTAGACATGCCTCTATGATCAATATAAAAATCTCGAGCGAGAATCGAACTGCGACCTTTGACGCTTAATGCAGGCTCGCTACTATTGCGCTACAATGATTCTAGATTATTTAGTTCATAAAAGGTGTTTATACCTGTATAATGAGAAATGATAATAAACTACCCTTTATTAGTGTTATGTAACTGGGTCATTTATTTTTCAAATATTTTAAAATTTTGAAAAGTGTGACAAATTAAAAAATAAACAAAAATATTAAAAAAAGAAAATAAATTTCAATATAAACGATTGCTATTTTAAAAACCAATTAGGTTTTTTGCGAAGTTTAATATTGTCAATCGAAGGTCAACCGAAAACTATTAAAATAAATTAGCTATAATTTGCCAAATTAAGTAATGATAGATATAATATATACATTATTAGTAGAATGCACTTTAAACATTGAAAAGTAAGGTATTTTTGTTCCATATGTTACCTAAACGATCTCTACCTTATAAAGATTTCAACGCGTCCGGGACGACGTTGAAGTCTTTCGTTCCGCGCAACTTTATTAAAATTAATTATAAATATTTAACCTTTTTGATACTTAAACGATTAAAACATTAAGCGCTAAGCATTTTGTACGTAATTAGCATGCAATTTCGTAACTTAATAAACATTTATACAAACAGTTCCGCGTCAAATTATATTTTTACGCACGCGCGTCTAATTGATGTACTTGCATTATTAAAAAAATACTTTTCGTCACTCACTTCCGTATATTGAAATTGTGTAGCAATTAAAATAAGAAAAAAAACAAAACTCACTTGCAAAAAAATGTGGTGAAAGTTGTCAAAACGTTTATTCAAACGCGTTGAACACTAATGCTGGCACAAAACACTGATATGCACTGTCAAACGCGCGTTCTATTTTTGAAAATTATCGCTTAAATGGGGCGGCTGGTGTGTCGCGCTTCAGTATGGCGCGCGCGGTGGCGTCGGGCGCACGGGGCGACGGGCGGCGAGAGACTGCGCGCACTCCCACTATCCGAAATACTAATCACCTTGCTTGTGACGATCGAGGTGCACGACTTAAGATACGGCGGATTTGACAATAATGACTTCACTTCTATATGTAAATTAAAAAAGTACTATTCTAACATACATGTAGGATCTATTTAAAAATAAAATTTATAAAAGTTTTTTTTGTACGGTGTTTGTATTGATTTTTTGTTATATACAATACCATTTGTCACAACAACTTTAATTGTCAATAAAACAAATTTAGTATTCTTAAAATCAAATAAATTTATATTGGGTGTAAAAAAAATCATTTACAAATCGACTCAACAAAAGTTCAATAACAACATCATAAACAAGTGACAAATATAAATAAGATGAATCTTATAACTTGGACCATCACAGTAGCTCACGGATCTAATGACGATTGTCATTTCTCCCACATTTATAAGGTCACTACATTACCCATCTCTGCCTGACGTCAAAAAACACCTCATATGGGTCAGTGTCAAAATTTCGTGCTTTTCCGCTTTTCCTTGGAGTATTTATTATAATTGGAACTGAATAGCAAGGCTACTATGACTATGACTAAAATATTGAAATGAAAGTATTACTCAAGTATTAAGAAGATTTCTCGTACATGACAACAATCACGAATTCTTGCACTTCGTTTATTTATAAAGAGTATTCGCTTTTTCTTGACATGTTTTACAATATATTATGTTTTAAATTTTATTGAGAGGTGAATAGTTTTACATAATTGTAAGATTTATATCTGAAGTCACAGCCTTTTTTATGGAGAAATACCTGTCTTTTTTTTTAATTTTTAGCAGACTTTATATACGAAGGCTCTTTTATATAAGTAACACGTGTACGCTAACCTACATGATCTATGTCGTTTATACCCCTAATTTTGTTTTTTTTTTCTTTTCTTTTAATGTTCATACTTCTGTGTTAAGGTAAATTGTGTAAGAGAAGGACCACGAAGATAAAGGATTTCTCAATTATAATAGTAGAATACCTATGGTCACTGTATCTGAATGGTTTTTGTATATGAATGGCTTTGCCGATATACATCCTTATTTTTGTTGAATAGTTAAGTTATTATTACCTGGTACTTTACTTTCATGTAACAAATATTGTAAATAATATTAATAGGATGACTTACATGCAACAAAGAAGCATGATGGATAGAAGCTCTAAAGAAGATTATTATCCAAACAATTATTGCTAGTAAAACACAACGTTGGAAATGAAATTTAAACGTCTCCTACGTTACGCGGGACAACACGGTAGAGATGAAGCTCCTATAAATTGAAATTTAAACGTATTTTAACCCATATTACGCGTGACAACGCGGTAGACATGAAGCTCCAGCATTTTATTTCTTATCGTAATTTTTCAGCATAATTTCCTTTCAAATACAGTCCCATGCCCTTACCTTTGGGTCCATATGTGTACAACAATATTAGTGTAACAAGGCAACAATGACCGCTAATTATATGATACATGAAAAATCTGAAGCTTAAGTAATAGTTTTAGTGGTATACCCAAAGCTAGTCTTTTCTTTTCTACGGCAGTAGAACCATGCTTCTCACAGCACAAAAGGGCCGGCTCGACCGGGGAAGTAATACCCTCTCACAGAAAATTGGCGTCAAGGAACAGTATCATTAGGTACTGTTGCGTTTCGTGTGATCCTCTTTTCCCTTCCCTTTTTTCCTTTCTCACCCGTCTCTCCTGTTTTTAAGGTTGGCAACATGCTTGTGATACTTCATGTGTCGCAAGCGTTCATAGGTTGCGGTGACTGCTTACCATCAGGCTGACCGTATGCTTGTTTGCCAACCGTCATGACATAAAAAAGCTTTCCTTTTAGTTTTTTTAATTTCCTTTTTATCAGACAGTAGAATATTAGGTAGAGACCCAACAAAATTTTGACATTTCCTATCCGTAAAATATGATTATCTAACATGTCAATCAAAATAAACTATTCTATTCGCCATAATATGATTCATCGTGTCAGCCTACAGCTATTAAACACAATTGGATGTACAATATTGTTATTTAAACTCAAATGCTACACCGCACCAAGTCGTAGGTCGATTCCATCAATCGACTTAGGAAGACTAAAGACTTGCGACTGGAAATAATATTAAAATGATTATGGGCTAAATAAACGGAACACACTCTATGAACACACTCCATACAAAAATACTTAATACGATAAACCTATTAAGGTAGCAATACCTATTAAGATATCAATATTCTGTGTCCAATATAACTGTGAAGACCGGAACACATTTTTGTATGGTTCATACAAAAATATGTTCCAAGGGGAAATCAAACCCATGATCACCGTCTTTAAGTCCAGGGTAGGTTCCAAATATGTATAGGACTGGATTTAAGCAAAATCCTGAGGAAGCAAAATAAAATTAAATTATGATAATAAAAATTATGGTATTAAATTTTTAATTCTCATCATCAAAGAATGTACGCGGCCTTACACTGTATCATCGCTTTGACATTCGGCATTGGCCCAGATATAGTGGATTCGATGATCGCTTGCGACACGCGGGTGACGAACTTGGTAACACATTACACAAATTTAATATTAATTACGTTTTGATATAACACTCTAAACATTGTTTGTTTTGTAATTAAAAATCAAGGAGTAATATAGGATAAAAAAAAAACGTACTATTTTAGTGCAAATATTTTTAACCTTCTACAAAAAGGAGATTTCGAAATAATATATCTTCCATACTTATTATATTATCAAGAATTTATGCTTATACTTGTATGCTACGAAAATATGAGAGTCCTTTAATACGTTGTGTGTTTAAGTCAATCCGCCTGAGATTGATCAAAATTTTAAGGCTTCTTTTTTATTTGTAAATAATAGAGTATACATCTATTTAATTGAAATAATCACTAATTCTATTGTTAACCAGCAGTACCAGCATTTAATATACTTCAAAGCCAATTACATAATAATAATTATTATCTTTGTTCTCCTTTACTTTTTTCGCCTCTTGCTTCTCTTCAGGTCAGCAACACGTACTGGACAGTATAATTACAAAACGTACAAGCAATTATAGGTTTCTTTTAATCTCAACCTAGTGTTTGAGTTGTATAGGTCACCCGTATAAATTCTGACTTGATTTTAACTATTAATAAATTTATAATAGCTGGGACCGACTTATTATTAAAGTGCCCTCCGACGCACAGAATTTCATTCAGTAAATATGTCTATAGTTACTTAGTATTATACAGGTTACGTTTGCTAAGCACCATCGTGTTATAAACACACAAAATCTCAGCGGGGTTTCATACATATATAACATAAAAAACACTACATCTGTTAAAATTCCACGACACTAGGTCAGATTGTTTCGGTTCTCTTTCTATGAACTCAACACGTGGTATACATAGCTATGACAGGTGTGATTATCTCTTCAAGAAAGCTTCAAGATGATTCTACGTCGGTCCATCAAAGGCGACGGTAATGAGATAATTAATGTTACACAGACCTATACTTAAACCGTCTCTTAATGCTTTTTTTTGATACTTT
Source organism: Hestina assimilis (assembly GCA_023373885.1). NCBI lineage: Eukaryota > Metazoa > Arthropoda > Insecta > Lepidoptera > Nymphalidae > Hestina > Hestina assimilis. The sequence goes on from CM041740.1 coordinate 14,365,515, forward strand.
GTTTTGATTATAATATCTAAATAATGTAATAAATTGGGTTATTTTGATATTTGATACATTATAATAGAGTGAGATAGTTTTTTTTTATTTGATAACACAGATTTTTTCAGGAAACGTTTTTTTTTCATGAAAAAGTCCATCGTATAGAATGCGCTCGGAGAGCTGCCTTCATATCCAATGACGTTCTTAGTAGTGGTTTGGCTTTCCTAAGAATATAATCAAATTTAAGACCCCGTGAGGGTTGTTATTTTTTCAAAGCCTGATCTCTTTACTCTTCATGTCGGTAAGAGTGTTTATTCGGTTAAACGCGCTAATCACAACAATTAATGGTGAGATTTGAAAATTCTTTTCGCATTTGTTAGGCTATATATAAAATCACGATGATATACATACAGCAACACAATAATAAAGCAAGACAATTGTCTGCATAGTTATTGTTTATTGAAACAAAAAAAACGGGGCGATTTAAGAAACAATAACTGTAGACCGCGCGAGCGAAGTCGCGGGCATGGCTAGTTCTATATAATTACTTTAGGGCCGGAAATGTCACTTACTAAAAATTTTTAGAACGTTCACAGATGAATGATAAAGATAAAAATGATATTTTATAGTTTGCTAAATTCAAGACACGATACATTAATACGACAATATTAAATATTGCATATAACTTGTTCACCTTCACGGTTCATTCCCATTTGATGTCAATGTATCGGTTTTTTTATAAATCTTACCTATATGTAAATTAGGACTAAAGCCAGCACATCAGTTCAAGATTTTTGTTAATAATAATGTAGTAAGACTAGCGGGCCCATCAGAAGTTGTCCGCTCCTACCTGAGTCTAATTGTCAACTTTATTGATTTACTAATATCATTATTAAAAAATATGGGTCGATTTTAGAAGGGTGAAAATTCAGGGTTAAATGTATTTTTCAATGCTTAATCAAAAAAAAAAAAAAAAAAATTTGGGATGGATCACCCTTAACATTTAGGGGTACGAAAAATAGATCTTCACAAGATTTCATAAAAATAGATCGAGTCATTTCGGAGGAGTTTGGTAACAAACACCGCGACATGAGAATTTTATATATTAAATTAGGTATTATATTATATTTTATAAATACAAGTTCTATGTGTGATAGCGTATAAAAAAATTGGAGGCTTCCTGTTGTAAAATTTTAATGAGGTTTATTTACCTGATTTAATTGGTGACTTCTTTTATGCTAATCAGAGTATAATATGACCTCTGCAAAGACATACATAATACGGGCTTCTGCCCGCAGCTTTGCTCGCGTTAATTATGATTTTAACAATGCACATTTAATCCCCTTGAAAAAATCCTCAATAAATTTGAACATAAAAAAAGTCTAAAAGCGTCTGCATCCCTACATAAATACCAAATCGGTTCAGCTATTTGGGCATGAAAGCAATTTAAAATACTGTTATTTAAGGTTGATTAGGAATTAATAAATACACGACTCTCAGTGGGCAGAAGCTTAAGCCCTAGAGGCCTAAAATCCTACTCCCACAACAAAATCAAACCTGGAATATTTGTATAAATTTGTTCTCTAGAAAAGGTTAAACCCTCGACTTGGCGATGACTTGATGATCAAGCTGTGTTTCCTGTTATTAAATTTTATATAAACGCAAAAGCATGACTCTGATCATTAACGATTATGGCCGACATTACTAGTGCATATTAAACTTGATTCCTTTCCCTAAATATCGATACAAAAACGTTTCTTGAAAGACCAAATAATGATATAATTACATACCTAGATGTAATTGGATTATACCATGGGTTTAACACAAACGTCGCTTGAATTTTTAATGATTCACAATGTGACGGTTTTTTGTAAAGGAAATATGATTCAAATAAAAATGAAATCTATTGTAATTTGTTTATAAAAGTTGTCTTGATTTTCTGACAACATAAGATATATAATTTATTGAATATTCATGTGAATTTAATTTTAGGCGTAATGTAATTTTACCTTTAATCTATACAGGACATTAAAACGTCACTTTTCTAAATTATTGGCAAAACCCAGCAAGTGGTAACAGTGAAGTATCATCCAAATTCGATCAATAAGCGATAACAATTCCTAGTGCTAGAATATAAGGGTTATAATGGCTTGTGTTGTCAATGACGGTATACGACCTTGGGTATATTAAAGGCCGTTTTAAGACTCATAGTTTGAGGCTTTAACATCTTAATGGGGAAATGATTCGTGACACATACAAAAGCACGTATTTTTGACATTTTTTTTTTTGGTCAGGATATTTCTTATTTGATATAAACTTTGCAAGATTTGGTTTAAAAATTGCGCAATGGTTAAACTTAAAGATGACGGCTAATTTTCTGCCGAAGGAGGGTATGTTTTTCGAGCGTATGTATGTATGTATGTCTATTTTCTGACGCTCTACAGCCGAAGTCCGTCAAAGGGCTAGACCCTTTATAGGGCATTTTATTTCAATATGATGCCAGTGGAAAAAATCCCTTATAAATATTGCAATTCTTATAAATCCAAAATCTGATGATGGCTTCTTGAAGCACTTGAAAAAAGGACAAAAATAAGAGTACATTTTTTCCATTCCAATTTTTTTCTTTTAGTATTTTAATGCCGTCGGGTTTTTCTGTTTCATCTAATAATTTAGGCTTGTTAGTTCATGGCTTTCTTTCAATAGAGATTATCATAGAGCCTTCAAGAGCCTACAAATTGTATAAAATTTTGATCATGTAATATTCAAATTTAACAAACATATACCACTAAATATGGGCCATCTAAATATTAATAAGTTCGTGGAATTTTTTCGTACTCATATACTTAACTAAAGAGAACTGTTTGCTTTGTATCTCTCCGTCATTCAAAAACACACACGAGCGACATTTTTGGCATATGTTTAATTTCCTCTTATTTCTCGAATATGGGATCCCTCATAAGGCGGTTATGCGAGGTCGGTGAACTCAGATTAGATTCATGCTCCTTTAGCGCCGATGTGACATCATAGTTTTATTAAAACTAATTTCGTCTAGATTTTTTGTAATAACTGCTACTTCTTCTTCATCCTAGCATTATTCCCGGTATTTTATGTACTCAGGGTCTGCTTATTACTCTTATCCGGATTTGACAGGTTACTAGTTTTTACACGGAATGATTGCCACCTGACCTCCGCAACCCTAAGGGCGAACCAGTAACTCATTGGATAAGAGCAATTTACTTATCAAGAGTTAACGATTATTATCAGATGTTATTAATAATAACTGGGGCCGACAGCTTAACATGCTCTCCGAGGCACGGTGGGGAAACCCACACGGACAAACGTCCAGACCGAGATAGTAATTTTTAACAAACATCTGCCCGAGCGGGAATCGAGCCTGCAACCGTCGAGACTAAAGGCAGACTCGCTACCCATAACGCCACAACGGTGTCAAAACACCTTCATTAATAACTGCTACTTGTGCTTCTATAATTACATCCACTGTAAAGAAATAAATAATAAATAAATGAGACACATTTTTTATAAAGAACATCCGCCTTTTCCCAAACATCACTAATATTCCTATTTCCCTCCAACCAAGCAGATGCTTGTGCTTCCCAGGGGGGTTAGGATTGAACCTGCAACTCTCACATTAACCTTCTACCGTTGAACTATTTAAGCATATAATCCTGTACTAGGCCCCCGCCCGGTGACGCTGTCAAGGCCAGTAGGGCCAACAGCCAACACATTCCGGAAAAAAAAAGCATATAATCATCATCATGTATGTGTATTTCTTTGTGACGCCCTACAGGCTAAACGGATTTCGACTTATGGGGTATCATTAGATTCGTCTCAGTTGTGAGAGTGCCATAGAGTACATTATTTTAATATGGGTTCCGCAGAAGCAAAGATATTCAAAGCGGAATATCAAAGTTTGTATAAAACCAAGATCTGATGATTCCTCGTAGAACTCAACAAAATAAGTATTAATAAAAAGTATGTATAAAATTTTTCGATAAATTGCTTAGTTTTCGAGATTTTGATGACTGAAGCTTGATTTTTGAAGTGTTCTCCAATTCTACTCTAAATGTTTTTCTTTCTTTTAAATAATTAATGAAAGCATTTTCTATAAATGAAAAATACGGAATAATTATATAAAAGGTTAGTAAAATAATTAAACTTCAAAAGCGCAAATCTATTTCATATTATATACTATGTATTATATATTATATATTATTTATTATGTATTATGTATTATATATTATATGCTATTCAATGTATTGTATAATTAGGTACACAAATTTTGTTACTAAAAAAAAATATAGGCATAAGCACAATATATTCTATTAAAAGTATTCTTCGATTCCTAATCATTTAATTTAATTAATGTAAAAAATATAAATTTTAATTGTCTGTACATTTCAAATTCTCACAAGGTAGCTCGGGACTAAAAATAAGTGATGATATATAATTTATTTATAATTTTACTAAATATCTGCCTGTTTTTCGGCTGTCTTCACTTCTTATCCTCTCACGCATTGCTGCAAAACTGCAAATTTTTAGCTTAAAAGTTTTAAGGAAACAATAAAGCATATTTTAGAGTAACATTTAGTTTTGTTTTGTAAAAGTACGTTCACTCCATCAAAAGTTATTGCAATTTTCATGACAACGTGAGCCAAGTTTGAGAGAAGAGTAAGAAAGTATTTTAGCCTTTTCACGCAAAAACTGCTGATCGAATTTGGATGAAATTTAGTACACAGATAGCTTATTACCTTGAATCAACAAAAACATACTTATAGGATATATGCTTATTATTGTGCCATTATAATTTTTGATAGTTTGATTGAAACTGAATCTGCTAATGTGTTTACCGGAACATAGTATACATTATGCTTTACGGTAATGAATAACTGACGCTGCGGTAATATATACCTAACCGACTTCATGCAATAAAAGGCCTACCATCAGTAAAAAAACGTTACTAATATTACAAAAATTAATATTGATACATTTTAAATCGATATGCAAACATTTTAATCCCGGTAGGTTTTTTAACACGCACAATAAACATTAAAAATATTGAAATATTGGTAATTTATTCACTACTTCGACGTTCGCCTGATGTATTATCCCAAGCTGGGTACATTTAAAAACCTATTATTCTTAACACGATATTGAAATGATTTAAAAAAGGAACATAAATCGATTAGGCAATTTATTCGATTACAAATAAAAATCTCACTCGGCCTCCCGAAACCGATGTATCGATATTACGTTATTAAGATTTCGGCATCTCCCGTTCTGAGTGTGGTTGGATATAAAAATATTAATTGGACGATTTGTTATCGATAACATTTATAATATGAATCGTTATAAATACATGAATATCTTAAAATTGGAGATTTGTATGAACATCTGTATAGTAATAAAAACAATGAGTAGCTATCGTTTAAATTTAGCACATATTAATTAAGTTTTTTCTCTATATTTATTTCGTGGATTATAGTACTCATTAGGGTTTAAAGCGCTTAATATAAACAGTATATGATTTGATTTTGCCATATAAAACGAAATTATAAATAATTCCAGAAATTGTTATTTAACTAAATAAACATATGATAATAGTTTTTATAGAAAAAGAAAGGCAGAGATGAGTTAAGGTTCCTATTGCTTTTTTTTTTTTTGTTTACGGGGAGCAAATCTGCAACCAGATACCCGGCCTCCTGGGGAAGAGAACCGGGTTATGTGGGGTTCCATGTTTAACCATGGCGTCCCACTAAAACCTCCTCGGTGGCCGACCTCAGTGCGAGTGAGAGGCTCCGGGAACTCCTGTGGAACGCACTCCGGGGCCTCTCAAGCACATCGCCCAAATGGGCCCTTCCCGGGGAGAGCTGATGGTGTTGCCCTCACCCTAGGGGAACTGATGGCATTGTCCTCCCGCGCCGCCTCGTGCTGGCGAGCAGCACGACAGTCGGTGCCACCCCGACTGCCGTCTTCCTCTAGGCCGTGCGATGAGTACACAGATGACCCCACCCTGTGCACCCACGACCTAAGGGTACGAAGCCCTATTTAAAGCCCGGGCGTGAGGGCTTGGGACAGGAACGCCAGCAGCATCGTAAGACGCCATCATTGTCCCTTTCACCACCTTTCCCCAATCAACCTGCGCAGGCGAGAAAGGCAGAGGGCCAAGGGTGACGTGGCCAATCACCCCCGTCCAGCAGGGCTCCCGCGACCCCACCAGGCCGTCCCCCTCAAGACCACCACAGTCGAAGGAGACAGCACCCCCTTGCCAGCTCTCAAACCTTTGCAGGTGGAAGCGAGGGTAATTTTTATGAGGTTTTCTTCCTCAACTTCCCAGCGGGGCACGACCAGCCCTTGCCATAGAGTCACTCCCAGGTCCACTCTGCTACTCAGAGAAGTACCAGGAGCGACCCTTGTGGCAAAACCATCCCAGGCGCGGTCTGACGTTAAACGCCCCGCGCCCAACCGCCGAGCCGGTACTCAGCCGTCATCGGTGAACTATGGGTTCCTATTGCTTACACCAAGCAAAAATCGTTTAATTTTATTAATGTGTATTAGGATAGAAACAGCATTGATCTTTAAAGTGTCTTATTACACGTGCCGGTTGCTGGGTAGCCGGCGCCGGGTATCCGGTAGCGAAGTGTATGGGCATCTTTTGCAGCTTTCACACGTACCGGTATAATTTTGTTCGGCAATCGGTGGACGGGTGCACGCCGGATTCAACACTGAACGAGGTACTAGATTCAAAATTGAGTCTTGCGAAATGAGTTACCGGACAGTCGGCGTCGGATACCCGGCAACCGGCACGTGTGAAGAGGCACTTACAGTCGTCTTATCAATGAAATTTTAAGATGTTTACAAATTACTGCCTGTGGCTTCGCTCGTTTAATAAGATTCTTAATGCTATTATTACAATGTAAATATATGATTCCCCACATAAGCTTTCATTGCCTATCTCTCCTTTTTAACAAAAGAAGCCTATGTATGTTTTTCTTTAAGGCCTAAGGTATAATCTATTCTTATAATAGAAGATGCAGACATTGCTTTAAGAGCTTAGGAAAGAAAAGAGCTATTTGCACATGTATATCACACACATAGTCTGGAAAACTATTGAATAATAAAGAATAGAATATTAAAAAAAGCAATCGATAACATTATCATCGTATTAAGATGTATAAAATTCTTCTTAGAATCGATTAAAACGTATTTCCAAAGATACATAATATCGCTCCAGGCGTTGCTCTCGATCACAGGAATAAATCATCTGCAGAGCAAATATACCGGTCAGAACTTCCGTACGCTATCTATCTTCTTCTTGAGAGTTTTATTAAGGGTTGTAAACTTTTATAAAAATCATTACTTCTTTTTCTTAGCAAAATGCTATGCAAATTAAATTTAATCGTACAGTAAATAAAAACTTGTATGTGTATAAAAATGTAAAGTTGTAGATCTGTCTGTCAACCAAACCATAAGCCCTTCAACGGATTTTGAAGAAATATACAGATACAGACTAGACTTTTGGAAATGAAATAGGCTACTTTCAATTGCGAAAAAAAGGCTTGAATGAAATCGGGGATGAAAGATTGTAAGGGGAGCCAATTATTTATTTAAAGGTGTAGCATTAATAAATAATTGTTATATCTATAAATTCTTAGTATCTTCTATATTTCATTTATATTCATGCATTCTGCATTCTGTAGATTCTAGCTCAAAGTGTCAACAAAGATTTTGTTTCTATTCCAAGGGATTGGAAGGCAGGGATAAGAAGGGAAAAAAATGAAGGGAGTAGAGAGGGTGGGAGCTTGGGCGCTCTCACGCTACGCACGAAACGCTATAGGATTCTGTTACTTTACGCCGATTTTCTGTGAGAGTAGTGCTTCCCGGTCGAACCGGTCCATTTGTGCTGGAAGAAGCATGGCTTTACTACTTCAAATAATAAAGTGTTTTCCTACATTTTAGTAGAATCGCTCATAGCCGAGTGCACCCACTGATCGGTAAACAATCGGTAGGCTAAGCAACTTTAGGCGCGGTCAGTCACTAGATGGGTGATTTGGAGGGCACGTAAAAGTCGGTCCCTGCTGTTGAAAATTTGACAACAGTCGAAAAGTCAAGTCAGAGGCCTAAGGGTGACCTGAATAACTCTGACACTAGGTAGGCCACCAACCAATCGATAAGAACAAGAAAAATTAATGAAAAAGTTAAGTGTAAAAAGTTTAATGGATCTCAACTTGACAGCCCTAAGATAACCAAACAAATAACAACAAACAAGTTCTAAGAAATGCGAAAGTTTGCCGAAAAGAAAGCTCGTGCGATATTCAATATATTACCTTAAAATTAATATTTATTAGTGACAACCTCAGATTTATTAGATCGATATTTTTTTAAGTCATTAAAATTGTAGTAAAAATAAAATATTTATAGAATGGTGTGAATAATTTGTATAATAAGATGTATATTTTATTAATTGTCTATAATTTATTATATAATTAATATAATTATTTAATGAAGTGCTTATCAATGATCCAAAAGTTGTATGGAAACGGGATATCCTGCTCACAAATGTATTTTTAAACGCTTATTAAAGAATCAGCAACGAAACAGTTTAGTGGTTAACATGCGTATGAAATTAAAGAGATTGGAGATCTATTTTATAATTTTGGATCCATTGCTAGTCCTCTAGCTGTACTACTTTTTAAAATTATTCTATTCATTTACTTCAGATTTTTGGTTGTATTGTCGACTTTCCTTATAAGCCAAACTCGTGCGAAGTCGCTACAACTAAAATCATTTTTTTTTTCAATTTATTAGAAATACATTCATAGTAGAGCCATCCTCCTCCCAGCACAAATGCCCCAGTTCGGCTGGAAAAGTTCTAACTCTCTTACAGAAAATCACCATATTATAATAGTATCAGTTTCGTTTCGTACGATGAGTGAGAGCGCCGGAGACCCAAACTCCTACCCCCGCTGTTCACTACTTTTTTCCTTCTCATCCCTTCCCTCATATTCCTTGAGTTGGCAAAGCGCATGTGATACTTCAAGTATCGTAAGCGGACTCTATCCATGTTTGCAAACCTTCTTTCTCCTCGCATTTTTCCCGATATTTACCCAGGGTTTTCTTACACTCTCATCCTGATTTGACGGGTTACTAGTTTTTACACAGAACAATTGCCATCTGATATCCGTAACACTAAGAGCGAACCAGTAGCTCATTGGATGAAAGCGTTTTACTAATCAAGAGTTAACGATTATTACCAGATTTTATGCGATAACAATAGGGACCGACAGCTTAACGTGCTCTCCCACGTACGGTGGGGAGACCCACAAGAACAAACGTCCAGATCGAAACAGATATTTATAAAAAACATCGGCTCCGAGCGGGATTCGAACCCGCAACCATCGGGGCTGAAGGCAGACTCGCTACCCACAACGCCACAACGGTGTCCCATGTTTGCAAGACATAAAAATACTTATTTTATTTCATACTGAATATGTTTAATAAATTCGTGTATATACGTTTTTATAAGATCTCCTTTTAATGAATGAGTCTAATCTAGCATTTTAATTGAAAAACAAGTATACTAACATAATGACTTTAAAATTTATTATATAAGTAGGATTAGTAGAGCCTTACTAGATACAAACGTTGTTATGTTTTACTTATAAACCGTCAACTTCAAAACAGATCAAGATAGATAGAAATCCGCTATCGATCACTAACCTTAAACTAGCGAAACAATTTTCCACATATTATTCACAGCACGTCGCATTTTTACACTTCTTATATATAAAAAGCTATTGTTGATTTTATCTATTTAAAGTGAATGGATTAAAGCGATAATCTTATAAATATTTAAAAAGTAAAAATATGTCCTGTACAAACGTTACGTAAAGGGGTCTTAACGGTTTATTGCTCAGTTAAAGCACGAGACAAATAAGTCTTTTTGGCGGCGAAACGTGGGAGGTGTATTTTAGTAAAGACAATTTTATACAATGCGTACATATTCAACTTTAAAACGTACTACGTAAAGACTTTTATCAGCGTTTTTTATTTGTCATAAGTTTGCTATAAACCATGGCATTCAGTTACAAGTTACACCGTAAGCTATATCTGAGTTATTTTTGCTCACCGTTATTACATAGGAACATAATCTATACATATTCAATAAAGTGAAAATACGTGTTCATTTACGTGATAATCTCTTTAATTGTACATCGGCATTTTCGTTTATAAAGTTTTTTAAATGTATGCGTGTCATTTTTGGAGAAACCACAAAGACATTTAATATTAAATATATGTATATTTATTGATCTAAAAATAATATTCTATTAAAAGTCAAACAAGTTTCACCAATGCAATCAGTCACACTGGTGGCAGGTCTTTTGTTGCAAGCGGCCGGCTAGGTAGGTACCACTGCAGTGTCAAATATTCTGCCGCCAAATAGTAGTGCTTAGGCACTACTGTGCTCCGGTTTGAAGGACACTGTACGCTAGTGAAATTACTGGGCGGACGAGATTTAAGAACTAATATCTCGAGGTTGGCAACGCGTGAGTGGCACCTACTAATGGTGCTGCAAGCGCTCATAGGCTACGACAACCACTTACCATCAGGTGGGCCGTATGTTTGTTTGGCAACTTCTAACATAAAAAAAGAAAAAAAATATTTTAAAATAAAAACTGAAAACCGTGCTGTTACCGTTATTAAGTTATATCTTAGGTTATTTTATAAAACTACTGAACAATCTAGTAAACAAATACTTATTATAATTTAGTCTAATGTCTGTTAGAAAATCATAGTAGCGCCGGAGGCCCGTACTCCCACCCGATTTTTAAATTTCTTTTGTCTCTCTTCTCTCTCCTCTCCTTCCCTTGAATCAGTAATACACCTGTGTTGCCACTGACATTAAAACAACTTAGAGACAACTGTAACCCCTTTGGAGCAGGCGGATCGTCTGCTCCATTGGCGCCTTTCAAAACTAAACTCACTATTATATTGTAATAAAAAAAGGAACATGTCTCGGTCAACGCTTTGGGAACGAAGTTTTTTTTTCACTATCTATCAAATACTAATAATTAATAAAAAATAACTAACTATAATAATGAAAAGAAAAACAGCGATGCATATATTTACGTAAGTACCAATGACGGTTTTTCTAAAGAGGCCAACTTAAACTGGAAGCAAAATATATATGTGAAGATCTCGATTGATACCATTTTAAGAAGACATCTGGTATCAGAAAAAGTCTTACACTTTTTCAGTCTAGCTCTCATCCGCTCAGAGCATGTAACGCATGATAAGGAACTTCGTTCCAAATACATACAGTTTCAATCACTTTTTGTAGAGGGTTATTAGCTCTAATACTTAATATTGAAAACTTAAGGACACGATTAGACTTCCTCACAGAACCTTCCAGAACCTTAAGATAACACAATTACGTACATATCTCATGGTCCCGTAACCGATGTCGGTCAGAGGAACTGTGTCACCTCCCGCGGTTCGATATACGATACGTGACTACTCGTTAATCCTTGTTCAGTATAAAGTTAATTCTACACAGCGATGCTGTGATTAAGCTAATCTAATTAGTTACCTTTTTTTGTCATTGCTCTGAAAACTTAAACAGTATAGGATTATGATCTAAAATATTGAAAGGTTACAACCCTAGCAAGGGTCGAGACATGTATGATTTGCCTTTATTCTTTATTTTGCATTTTCTGTAAGACGGATTTACGACTAAGACATATCTAATGTTTCGCAATCCACACCAATATAATATAATTAGCGACAGCGATTGTAAAATCCTTAAAAAAAGTAATAAGAGGCGATAAATTAGTTCATGAGAGAAAAGTCACAAGTGAAATCTAGTTTTATTACAAAAGTATTACGAAAACTAAAATATAATTCAAACAAATTTAACTTTACGCACACAGAAACGCAGTTTTTCTTTCGTTACATGTATTAATCTACTAAAATTTTATGAGTATAATAAACTAAAGGACAATGACATTGACATCATTAAAAGCTAATCACTGGAACATTAGCTTAATGCGAATAATGTCGAGGACGGCCGATGGCACCCAAAACAAGAACCTTATTCTGGAAACTCTTACTGTTACAATAAATAATTTTAAATGCTTATTCCCATACCAAGAGTTAAGAAAGAAGGAAAGGAAAATGGACAAGTAGAGAAGGAGCACCAGTGGTTTGAACTTATGAGTAAATCAAGGTAAGAGTACGGACGCTACCACATTTTTGTCTTTATACGGCAAGAGAGTACTATATCTGCGGTCGTACTCTAGATAAAAGAGCCTAAGCACCTGCGCTCACTGACGGCAGACACTTAAAACGTAAAACTATGACAATAAAAAACTTGATTACAATGACCACAGAGCCTTACGGTTCCGAACTACAGTAGAAAACGGCAAACCTATTATTTAGAGACGCTCAGAGCCGAGTGCACCCACTGATCGATAAACGATTGGTAGGTTAAGCAACTTTAGGCGCGGTCAGTCACAAGATGGGTGATCGCATAGTGGTATTTCAACCGAGCTGTTACAATTTAACAACATTCGATAAGTCAAGTCAGAGGCCTACGGGTGACCTGAACATCTCTGACACCAGGTTGGCCACTAACCACTCGATAAGAAGAAGAAGGCCTATTATTTTAGTACTACATCCTTCCACGCAAATGTATCCAATAAAGTTCACAAGCTTTATTATTCTTCAAATATGTAGCTGATATATAAATTTATTCAGTAATGTACCATCTTGTCAACACTGATATCCTTTCAAAGTAATTGCGAAATATTTCTAGATTTTCTTGATGAAATTCCGCACAATCCCTGCTCGTAAAGGCTAACGCTTCCAGAGAAACGACCTAACACGTACAGCCTACTGACCTCGAGCTCGCTTTTTTAGGTAATTCGAGTAACAGTCGGACATAAAATGAAAGAAAAAAAAACAAGGTAAAACCTGCCAGTACGATATATATAATTAATTACATGAATATATGACCTTTTTACTTGATACTATTTGTTATTGTAAAGAACACCCTTAAAGGAAAAGGAGAAATAAGCAATACCATGTCAACCCACAAAATTGAAAAAACTGAGTTATTTATGCAGAAGTGTTGGTAAATGGCCGAAGAACTTGTGAAAGTAAATGAAGAAGAATTGTTCTTTAATATTTGTAGGGTTTTAAGCTTTAAAACTTCTAAAAAGCTATTTTTAATCATGCAATTTATGTATCATGTTAAACGTTTGGGTTATATTATATACGCAATATGCAGTTTGAAAATAAGTAAAATAACTTACATAAAACTGACATTGCCAAAAACTTGATTAATACATAAAAAATATTCATATACAGCAAGTTGTTCAAAATTTTCAAACGCCTTTTTCTCGAAATAACATTCGTGTGGGTTGACATGGTATTGCTTATTTGCGTCCATTTAAGGTTTTTTAAATAAAAGTTTTGATTTTGTCCTCAAGAATGGTCGACACTGGTTTTTGCATGAGGACCTATATATTATCATGAGAAATATTCGCAACAGGTCTCTTCGATTTTGGAGACCCGGATTTTGTCCAAGTGTTTTCCACATTTATACAGGAGGTAAAAATGCATAAATATTTAATTTAATTTAAATTTACGATATTAAATGAATATTAATACAATTTTGAGCATTTTTTCCCTTGTTTAAATATTGATTTAGTAAAAAAGATTGTAAATCAGGAACGTTTTATATTTGTAAGGAATATTATTGTAAACAGGACAAACCACATTTTGTAAACTCGATAATTTTATTACGTTTCATGTTTTTACTAAAATACCATTTTTAAAGTTTTAAATGAATTATTTTATTATATAATTTTTCGTACGCATGTTCAAGCGGACATATTTCGTATTCAAGCGTTAGGCTTGCCCAATTGTAAACCGTCATCGAAACTTTGTTGTTAACACCAATTGCGTCACAACCATGGTTTTCACTCAAGTGTAGAAGAGACGAGAAAGATTTATGTGGAAAAAATAGGACCAAGGAGTATGGAAATCTGGATCTTCGGCACTATCATGATCGTATGAGATTAGTATTTCCTCAGCTGAGTCGGCCCATACATGTAAAAAATATATTTTTTAAATCATAAAACAACTGTAAATAATCATAATAGGTTTCTTATAAGGGAAGTGCTAATTATAAAGACAGTAAAAATATAAAAACGAAATAGCAAACGTCTATTAATTATTATTTTCCGATACAAATCAGAATAATCCCGTATCATGTGTAAAATTTGCGCCCAATGATGCAATAACGAGATTACGGTACCTTAAATATTTATCACCGCCTTCGTAAATAAATAACTTACTCTTAATTCACTCAATACAACTGGACCCACTGACCATTCAATGATTTATATGGCAGATGTACAAGGGAAAAAAGCTTTATGAACTCCTCGAAACGCAAGTGGCGAATTGAAGAACGATTTCGTAGAATAAGAATTTTTGTGACTAATTTATTAAGATTACTTCTTTAAGAAGTTTGAATCTTGATAAAGAAGAATATGATGAGTCGACGCGATGGTAGTGATAAGCGTTTCATAAATATGTTCAATTTAAATTACGTTTTGATAACGATTCTTTTTTCAACGTTTTATTTACGGTAAAAATATTAAAATCGTTATTACATTTAAATGTAATTCTAAAACTGTTATGTATGTCAGTACTCATATTGATACATATGGTCATACAAAACTAATTAATATGAAATATAGAATAAAATTATTAATTAAAAATCACTACTTAAAAAGGTAAAACTATTTAAAAAATAATCGCATTCTCAAATCTTGATTCCTAAATTGACTATCCTGACTAAAATAGACTTTGTAGCAATATATATGTAAGTATTAAATACTTGTATAGATGTAAAGTGTCTTAATCTCATACCAATGTTGCCTTATTGATTAACAAATAAAGCGCCTTTAAATATACAGATTTGGAGGTAGACTTCCACGAGTTATTCGAATGGCATGTTCTTATAGGCTTTTAAAGCATTTCAGTAAGTAAGTAGGTGTCGTCCGCGTATCGACGTTGTTTATTGCATTATAAAATAATATCTATGGATCGAAAGTTTCGGACGCCCCACTGAAAATGCGATGACGTATCAAATTTATGGCACATGGGAGCATATAGCCATTGTCTCCGTAGGTCGTGATGAATAGAGCGTGCGTGTGATGCATTTCAGGATAGATGATACACATACCATACATATTCAAACCAAAACAGTCCGTATTTTGTACGTTGAAGTGTCAAAGTTGAGTGTCTTTAACATCGATAGCAGCAATTTACATGTGTTTTACGGTGGGTGTCGGAGAAAATAAATCGTGTAATACCTGAATTTAAGCTTTGTAAAACATGAATACGTGTTAACATACGCCTAGGTTTTGTTTCGATGTTTCGATAATGGAATTGTAAAGGCAAATATTTCTATATCATGCACAGATATCCGATAATTTTTACATTGCATTTAAACTTCTACATTGTTACTATAAATAAATCGTTTTATTGCACGATATTTCAATTTCTTTTTTTCTTTTTCATAACAAAAATTGCTTTTCATTTTTCACTACCACAAGCAAAAATAAAACTCACTAATTGGCTTACTTCTCTTACATACGATGAAACTGAAAATATCTTAGTTAATATTATTTTGATTTTATTAATTTATTTACATTACCTTTTAAAAACTTAGTCTTACTTTTTTGTCAACCATTCGAAATATCTATAAACTATTATAATCATATTGTATGACAGCTTTTTTTTAAATATATTTTCCCCTTAATAATTTTAAAAAATATTTCAATATAACATTTTTTTAAAGTATCGAAACGTCATAGCATAAATTATACAGCCTAGTATATTCGTATACATATAAAGCTTTATTCAAACGCAATATACGATATGTTCCATGAACCATTAGACTGTGTTAACACGAGCAACGTTGTCCAGATACTCTTTGTGAAGAAGACTCCACACGGAAGCCAGCGTACCCGTTCAACTAGAAATTATATTATCGTTTTTTTTCACGTCAAATTAGGAACAAAGTTCGTTAAAAAAATTAGTTTTCGGTTTACTTTTTAATAAATATAATTACTTGATTTAAAAAATTCTTGATTTTTTTCATTCGGAATAATAAGGACTAGGCACAAAGCTTTATATTGTACACATATATATAAAACAAAGTCTTCCATTGCGTCTATCTGTACATTTGTTCGCGATATGCTCAAAAACAACTGAACAGGTTTTCTTAAATAAACATAGTCATTTATGCGTGGTATATAATTTTTTTAAGTTTTGTGTAAATTGGTTTAGATATGACAAACATTTTTGAAAATATCGGGAAAGTCAATCGGCGTTAAGTAACTATACCGTTGCGTTTCGTGCGACGAGTGAGAGTGCCGGAGGCCCATTCTCTCACCCCTATTACCTTCCTTTTGTCCCTTCCCATCCCTCAACTATCGCAAACGTTCATAAGTTGCGGTGGCTGCTTACCATCAGGCCGACCGTGTGCTTGTTTGCCAACCGTCATGAAATTAAAAAAAGTTTATATTTTTACAAGCAATTTATATAAGCTACACGTAATTCATTATAATTATAACTTTAAATAAACATAACATTTTAAACTCTGCAATTATTAACTCAAATTGATATGCATATCACTACATAGTATTAAACTAAGTCGCTTTCTCTGTCCCTTTATCGCTAGGTATGCTTAAATCTTTAAAACTACGCAACGGATTTTGATGCGGTTTTTAATAGATAGAGTGATTGAAGAGGAAGGTTTATATGTATAAAAAGTGGAGAAAAAAATTTTTTTTTTTGAGGTTTCTAATGTGATGTCGTATATAATTACATTTAACGCGTGCGGACCACGGGCAGTAATGAATAAATCAAAACTACTGGATCAATTTTAATCATTTTTTCAGTGAATGACATAGGCTATATATTTTATACCCGTGCGAAGCCGGAGCGGGCCGCTGGTAGATAATAAAACACCAAAAAAGAGAAGCATTTATATACAATTCGTATTACACTTCTTCAATCAAAGATTTATATGTATATCATTAAATATTTAAAGTCAGATGCGCACAAGACTGCGCGAGCAGTAGGCGCATCCGCCGGCGGGCAGTTCAATGCGCACACAATGCTAGCGCGCATCTCATTGCGTTGTCACTTGCGCTCCGTTTTGCATAACTATTCATAGTACCCTGATGGACAATGGATCGCAGTTTTTGTAACAAATCACGATCACAATACTAAATTTTTCATATAGTATTTAACCTTTGAACTTCTTTAGTAATTTGTTTAATACTCAACGGTCCCCATTAGGATAGTTATAACCTGTTTCGGGGTCCGGAAACATGCACAAGGACAAAAACAAACACGCCCAGACTGAAACACGTGCCTGTAAAAACATCTGCTCCGCGTGGCAATCGAACTGCAAAAAATCGAACTGCTGCGCCACAACGTCGTCGGTTGTGTTTTGTTAGTTTTTGAATGCTAAAAAACGTTTTCAAATTCATTAACATCAATTACATAGATCAGTTCAGATAAATTAGAAGACAGAAAGACATTACAGCATATTGCTTAATATAGTTTAAATCTTCTTCTTCATAACGTTATTCTCTGTATTTACTCTGGGTCTGCGTATACTCTTATCCTGATTTGGCAGGATACTAGTTTTTACACAGAGCGATTGCCATCTGACCTCCGCAATTTAAATGACAAACCAGTAACTCATTGGATAAGAGCTAATTACTATCTAGAGTTAACGATTTTTATCAGATGGTATAATAACAACCGGGACCGATAGCTTAACGTGCTCTCCGAGGCACAGTGGGGTGCCCACAATAACAAACGCCCAGACCAAAATAGATATTTATAAAAATCTTCTCCGAGCGAGAATCGAAATCAAAGATAAAACAATGTAATCACATAAACATAGTTCTATAATTTTTTTAACCATACATTAGATTATTGACACATTGAAAATGGTATATAAAGTAAAAATATCGTCTATATCTTAAGTCAATAAACACAACAAAAAAAATCTAAAATACATGAATAAACCAATAAATTGAATACACATGTGCTATGCAAAACACGATTCAAATAAAATACAAACATACCATCAGACATCCTATCCTACGCTGCATTTGGAAATTATTGGACATTCAGAAAGCGGCGAAATAAGATTTCTTTGCATTGAACCTATTACAACGTCAATTCGGGACCTCCGACGTACCGTATACAATTACAAGATGTGTTCATCGTTCTACAATCTGTCAGGGCAACTACGTTCTGTCTCTCTATAAATAAAATGGATTTATTCCTCCGTACCGATACAATTTATTACTATTTAGGATGCAATGTTTGCTTGATAGTATTGTTGCTTACTGCTTTTGAGAGCCTTATTCAATATTAAAGTTATTTCATCGTTTAGTAAAATAAAAAAATATATATATTTCGACAATAGCAAATGATATAAATACAGTACGCGCCATTTATTTTTTTAGGTCTTATACTTTGAGTGGGATCGGTTTTTAGGATATTAAGATATTCTAGTGGTAAGGAAGTCTTTATGCGTGAGTTCGACACGCACTTGACCAGCTTTATTCCAATTTTAGATGTAGCTAAACTAAATTTTAATTAAATTTAAAAGCAACTCACATCGGTAAAGAATTCATAATATAATATCGAATTAAGTATGCTGAGTGCTGAAACTTTTTGAGCCATTGAATTATCAAATCGGTAATCTAATATCTTTAAACGAGCAATTCTATATATATATATATATATAGGTTGAATCTCCGACACGGTTACTAAAGAAAATTTAGTATGCAAGGGGTTAGAGGGCGATAAATCGATCTAGCTGGGATTCATCTTTAAAAAAGGTCATTTTATCCGTGTTTTCACGCAATGAAAATCAATCAACCAGATGTATCCAATCTGATTATTGTAATCCCTTTTTTCTTTGAGAAAATTCATAAATATTATTCATATTTCATCATTATGTAATTCGTATCAAAATGTAATTTAAAATACGATTTACAAAAACAAAGTAACCTGTCAAAAATAACATGTGTCTATTTTATTAAATAGGTCCATAAACTATGGAACTTGAAACTGGTCGGTAGTAGCTTTAAAAACAATTATACTAGATTCAGCTCATGAATAATCCTGAAAGTGGGGCCATAAAATGATCATCCGTGATTTAGTCCGGCGCGGCGTCCACTGAGGCTGTCGTTCGGGACAAAATAATGCAAGTGTAATGTAACAGGAATCGTTTTACAATTCGATTTAATGTTATAAATTATAGTTTACATCGAGACATACATACATATGGTTTGTTCAAATAGAAATTGAGAACGGTCATGATAAAGTTACATTCATTTATTTTTAGCAGAAATATATAAACATTTACATAATTTCAGTAGTATTGGAGCTATGCTTCTTCAAGCACGAGTGGGCTGGTTCGACCGGGAAATTACTACCCCCTCACAGAAAATTGGCGTAATGTAACAGAGTACTGTTGCGCATCGTGCGATGAGTGGAAGCCCTGAAAGCCCAATCTGCCATCTCCCTTCCTTTGTCTTTTCTTACCCCTTCCCTCCTATCTCATGGGTTGGGTTGGCAATGCGCATCTGATACTTCAAGTATCGCCCACATTTATAGATTGTGGTGACTACTTACCATCAGGCGGACCGTATATTAAAAATCAAAAAATAAACAAATAAATAAATAAATAAATAAATAAATAAATAAATAAATAAATCAATAAATAAATAAATAAATAAATAAATAAATAAATAAATAAATAAATAAATAAATAAATAAATAAATAAATAAATAAATAAATAAATAAATAAATAAATAAATAAATAAATAAATAAATAAATTAAATAAATAAATTAAATAAATAAATAAATAAATAAATAAATAAATAAATAAATAAACGCTGCACACTCAACGGACCCCATTAGGATAGTAATATCCTGTGTCTCCGGAAAATAAGTGTAGGGGCCCGTGATAAAATCGCCTGGTCCGATGATCCTCCCTTAATTTTGAGGGCAGTTTTAAAGCGACGTCGCTCTTGATTCCTATAAAATTCCAATTTGTCTAATTTGTATTTGAAAGAACTACATCCCATATCATTATAATATTGTCATTATATCATTATAATACTAAGCAATTTTTTTATTTAATTCACCAGCTTTTTTATATTTATTACATTTTAATCAACTAGCTATGCCTGTGGTTTCAATCGCGTTGTCTTGTTATAGTTTTTGAGTAAATAGGCCTCAAATTTAATACATATAGCTCAGTACAAGTCAAGCTGAACGAGATCAGAATAAGAACAGAATGGGCGATGAAGTGAGATCGCTTTGCTGGTGGTATGAAAGAATTTCACCATCGGCACCTGACGGTGGAATTAGCTATGAGGATTCAGGGTGGTAAGATTTCAGCAACATTAAGAAATGACAAAGAATATAAATAAAATAAAAGAGGTCATATAATGATATAGCTAATTAATTACCTCATTTTTTTCATAACACAATCATATATTATAAAACCGGGGGTGCTATTCTGTTGCAAGACCTCTTAGGCGCCGCACGAGCCATAATGAAATCATAAGTCACGATCTACCGGGCTCAGTTACCATTCTCATCTAAGCAGTTAATCCAACCAAAATATACCTTCAACCTTTTGAATAAGGTTGAAAACTATAACCGTTTTTTCAAAGATTAGGGTGCCCTATGCAGATCAAGAAAGAATTTGCTTCAAAAGTTAAGTCAAGGTGCTATTTATCGCGGTTGTACGTTCATAAAGCGATCGTGATCGTTAAAGCTATTTCGTTAAAATATTTTAACTGATTTCATAAACGTTGCTCATTTAAATTTTTATTATTGTTAAACTGTTTGTGAGGTCAAGTTTCACTGCTTTTTTTTAGTATCATTACGGTTGGCAAACAAGCATACGGTTCGCTCGATGGTAAGCAGTCTCCGCAGCCTATGAACGCTTGCGACGCTTGAATTCAAAAGTATCGCAAGTGCGTTGCTAGCCGAAGGAATAGGAGGGAAAAGGAAAGGAAACGGAGGGGTGGGAGATTGAGCCTCCGGTGCTCTCACTCATCGGACCAAAATGCAACAGTACCTACTGATACTGTGACTTTACGCCGATTTGCTATTTTAATATGATTGTACCAGGGTTAGACAGCCTAAAGAATAAAAATGATAGATTACAGTGCACGTAGTGCTGCCCATACTTGTGCAGGTGGTGGTGCTTCCTCTAGTTTAATTGTTAACTTAGGCTATGGTACATGTTCTCTTCTTGTCATGGAACTCCACATAACCCAGTTCTCCTCCCCAGGAAGCCGGGTATCTGGTAGGAGATTTCGTCCCCGTTAAAAAAAAAATTAAAAAAATGGTACATGTTCTCTATCACAACATCGATACTGAGCATTCTTAAACAGATTTTATCTAATAGTGGTAAAAATGCAAAGTTTAGTTTTGGTTCTTTTTTCATATATTTTTTTATTTAGTTATTTTTTTTTCTTTTTATTTTTGTGTACCATCAAATTCGGTTATAGTAGTTCTGTAAGTTATTGTTAAGTTTAATTGTTTTTTATTTGTTATTCTTTGTCTGTCTTTTCTTTTAATAACCATGTACTTGTATTGTCTCAAATAAATTACTTTCTTTCTTTCTTTTTAAAAATAGTTTGGGGTTTAAGTAGTTTCATATTTATGATTGATACAAGATTATCTTAACTATGTGCATAATCACAAAATATCATATACTTACTATATACCACGGACCAGCCCTTTAATAAAGACAAAATGACATAGACTCAACACCATTTCGCAATAAAGTTAACGTGTGACTAACTTAGTTCCATTACGTTGGTGTTGAATTTAGGAAGGAGCACCAACGAGTCTATTTTGTCTGTATGAAACGACTTATCCACAGTATATGTATATGCATGTATACAGTATATGTATCGTCTATTGTGGTTTGTCTTATAAACATATTAAATGCTATGATTGCAAAATTATATAGAAATTACGAGCTAAAATAAAAATTATATATAATGGATTCGATTACATAGAACAAACTAACAATGAATATAATAAACACCTGCTATTATAACTTTGCATGACACAAGAAATACATATTATAGTGTTCATAATGTCTAAAGGCAAACTTTCGTTTTCTATGATTG
The DNA here is from genome assembly GCA_023373885.1 of Hestina assimilis. Taxonomy (NCBI): domain Eukaryota; kingdom Metazoa; phylum Arthropoda; class Insecta; order Lepidoptera; family Nymphalidae; genus Hestina; species Hestina assimilis. The sequence goes on from CM041740.1 coordinate 14,387,785, forward strand.
CTTGTATTGTCTATGACATTAAATCGGCGACGTTCACATGTGTACAATACTTTATTTAGCCTTATATCATTGACACGGGTTCATGTGAGATTTAAAAGATATTTATCATAGTAAATTGTTAAGTAATTTTAAATACTCTTTAGAAAATTAAGAATATTGGATGGTCTTTCTTCATCCTCTGCTTAGTGACTAACATTGAAATACTTTTGTAGTTTTGAAATATGCACATTGTTAATATTTTAAGGCTTTTTTTAATGTAAGAGGGGGTAAACGGGCAGGAGGCTCACCTGATGTTAAGTGATCACCGCCGCCCATGAACATCTGCAACACCAGAAGGCATGCAGGCGCGTTGCCGACCTTTAAGGAAAGAATAGGCTCTTCTCTTGAAGGTGAGGAAGAAAATGTCTTCTAAATCGCGCAGTTATGGATTTCCAGCCATCGAGGTGGTATGGATGGAATTTAGAGTTTTGTCGCGATGTCCGATGGTGAAATTCAACCGGCTGGATCAATCCAAACAATTCCTCCGAACATTCCCCGTGATATATGCGATAGAAGATGCAAAGTGATCCGACATCTCTACGCAATGCCAAAGGATCAAGCCGATCGGAAAGGGCTTGATCGTCGACAATTCGAGCCGCTCTACGTTGGATGCGGTCAATTGGAAGTAGCTGGTACTGGGGAGCTCCCGCCTAGAGGTGAGAGCAGTGAGCTTTATGTAAGTTACTTTTTTTTCCTACCTTAATGAAAAGTTCGCTTTTAGAGAGTTGAGAAAAGTGCCCGATTCTCTCCCGACAAGATGACACCAATTAACTCACCACTCACTAACCTAACCAACAACCATGTTTATCCCTCGTACCAGGGACGAAAAGTGAACTTTTCTTTGTAGTAAAATATCGTATACGAAACGAAATGTAGGATATTGCCATCCGCGGATTATAATCGCGACAATAATCCTACTTTTCTCGCTACGTACGTAATGTACTATTATTGATTGGATGAAGATGATTAGAGCCTTGCCGCTTTCGGTATGCCTTCACCGGTACTTTAAAGTATTCTCTTTAGACAAATACCGATGTTAAGTAATGTTTTAGTGTTACGGTCTGTTCGTATAGTGAGAGCATTGAAGACCCAAACTCCTACTTCTCTGTCCCTTTCTTATCATTTGTCTAAATGCTTTAGTACAATTTTGTACGCTAATGTCTTTTTCACCATATAATTTCAAGCAATTGTTGGAAAGTATAAACTTGACAATATATATTTGTTCATTATTAATCTGTACCAGGTTTATGACTTCTAGTCACCTCTGTAGTTAACTTACTCTGTGTGTATCTCTCTCTGTTCCGGTATGGCTGTAATGTCAAGTTGTTGCAAAAGTGTGTACAATAAAACAATCCGAATATATCAAAATATTGCTTTCATTTTCCACCATAATCCATCAGGTTATGGGCCCAGAAACGTTTTAAAGCTAATATTAAATTCGATATTTTCGGGATTCTACAAATTCAAGAAATTACGGTCAAGGTGACCGGCGCCTACGCCGCCATTATATTGACCGCGTGTTTGAAGATTGAATTTGAGAAAAATGGCTTCATCAAATTCGAGCAGTATAGCAATAGAGAAGCTGAATGGCATCGAGGATTACAATAATTGGAAATTTTTATTAAAAATGCTACTGATGCATGAAGATCTCTATGAATGCATACTATCGGAGGAAGGTTCAAAAGATGGTAAGAAGAATCAAAAGGCTCTTGCCAAGATATGTCTCTCTGTAGGACCGTCAGCATTGGCACATGTGAAAAATGCGACAACGCCTTACAACGCCTGGACAAGTTTACAAAGGGCGTATGAGGACAGAGGGTTGAGTCGAAGGCTGGGATTACTAAGAACCCTATTTGGAATTAAATTAGGTTCAGAAGGCATGCAGAATTATTTATCGAAAATAACAGAGCTGGGACAGCAGTTATCCGATATAGGTTCACCTCTAGCAGATGAATTCATTGCCATAATTATGTTAAGTGGTTTACCGTCAAATTATGACCCGCTCATAATGGCACTAGAAAATTCATACACAACACTGAGTAGTGAAAATGTAAAATCCAAATTGCTTCAAGAGCAAATTCGACGTGACGAGAAGTGTGATGCTGATTATGCTTTAGCTACAAAGAAAATCTACAAGTGTTATCGCTGTAAGAAAACAGGACACATGAAGAGGGATTGCCCTCAGAAACAAAACAATAACAAAGATGACAAGATATACAAAAAGAATTGCTTGTATCAGAAAGAAAATAAATCATTGCTAACAGCATTATCCGTAAGTTTAGGAAACAATGTATGGTACATCGACTCCGGGGCTACAAATCACATGTGTAATAACAAACAAGTGATGTATGACTTTCATTGTGTGAAACCGTTAAAAGTGAATGTGGCTAATGGTGATAAATTGACCACCGTAGGTCAAGGTAATGTGAAAGTGAATTTAAAAAATGGTTTAAAGACAATAAGTAATGTTTACTACATTCCTAAGCTTTCTGGCAATTTGTTATCAGTTAGTGAAATTTGTAGAAAAGGTTATACTGTTAAATTTAATGCTAAAAGGTGCTTAATATGTGATAAAAATAAAGTAATAGCTTCAGGTACTCATTCGAATGGAGTTTATCAACTCGATATTGTTAATGTACAAAATAGTAGATTAGAGTCTAAGGTTGCCATGAACTCACATTATAAAAGGTCTCTAGTAAGTAGCAGTAAGGCTGTGTTAGAACCTGTAGGGTCTACTTCACAGGAGCTGTGGCACAGACGACTCGGACATCTAAACTTAAGAAGCATGAACCTTATGAAAAATGGACTTGCAACAGGTATAAGCTTTAATGATACTACATTCAAACCTTGTGTTTCATGTGTAGAAGGGAAGCAAACAAAATTCCCATTCCCTGCTAAAAGTAAAAGTAGATCAAAAGAACTTTTAGGATTAATACACACGGATGTGGGCCCATGCAGTCTCAAGTCAATAAATGGTGCTAGATATTTTGTTACTTTTATTGATGACTTATCTCGAAAAACATTTATTTATTTCATGAGAAATAAAGATGAGGTGTTTGAAAATTTTAAAATTTTCAAAGCTTTAGTCGAGAAGGAGACTGGTAAAGAAATTAAAGTCATTAGAAGTGATAACGGAGGTGAATACATTAATACATATTTACAGACATATCTGCAAAGCTGTGGGATTAAACATCAAACTTCAATCCCTCACTGCAGTGAACAAAATGGAGTTGCAGAGAGAGCGAACCGGACAATAATGGATAAGGCTCGCTGCATGTTACAAGATGCTGGTTTGGACAAACAGTATTGGGCTGAAGCTGCTAACACGGCTGTCTACCTGAAGAATCATTCTCCTACGAAAGCTGTAATGGGTGCTACTCCAGAAGAGAGATGGTCATCTAAAAAGGTAAATGTATCTCACTTACGCATTTTGGTTGTTTAGCTTATGCTAAAACAAATAATGTTAGAAAACTGGATGCTAGATGTAAAAGGTACATCTTTGTAGGTTACTGTGAGGACAGTAAAGGCTATAGGTTGATAGATCCAGCTTATCCAAAGAGATGTGTCAAAGCAAGACATGTGACATTTTTTGAGAATACTTTTTGGAATAAAAGTTTCACATGTGATAAAAGTAGGGAAAGCAAAGAAATGACTTTTCAAAATGTACCTTGTTTGCAAGATAATGTTGGTAATAATACACAATTAAATACCAATATATCAGAAAGTGTGCAATCATCGCCACAGTCAACATCCGGAAGGTTTTATTATGAAAAATAATGAAAACCAGGTTTATAAGCTCAATAAAGCAATTTATGGCTTGAAACAATCTGCAAAATCATGGTATGAGAAAATAAATGATGTGTTAACAAATAAATTAAAGTTTAACACTATCATCAGAACCATGTGTTTATATATACAATAATGATGATGAACTAATAATCATTTCATTGTATGTTGATGACATAATGTTTTTTTCATCTAAAACATCTCGGAAAAAGGAAATTATAAAGAAACAGTTAATGAGTGAGTTTCAGATGAAAGATCTAGGTCAAGCAAATCACATTCTTGGTATGAGAATCAGAAGAAAAAATGATGGAAGTTATTCTTTAGATCAAGAAAATTATATCAAAAGAATATTAAACAGATTCCATATGTCAGACTGTAAACCAGCAAAGACTCCAATGGAAGTTGGGTTAAAATTACAAAAGGAAGAAAATAATAATTGCAATTTTGATTTCAGAAGTCTACTTGGTCATTTAATGTATTTAACTGTATGTACGAGACCTGATATAGCTCACAGTGTAAGCTACCTTAGTCAGTTTAACAATTGTTATTCCGAAGTGCATTGGAAAGCAGCAAAGAGAGTATTGCGGTATCTGAAGGGTACAATGGACTACTGTTTATGCTTTAGAAGAGGTACTATGGAAATAACAGGCTTCGTGGATGCAGACTGGGGAGGAGACCAGCTCAATCGCAGATCATTTACTGGGTATGTATTTAGTCTTGGTAATTCTATTATATCTTGGGAAAGTCGCAAACAGAGGACTGTGGCCTTATCTTCTACAGAGGCTGAGTATATGGCAATCTCGGATTCATGTAAGGAGGCTATGTTTTTAAGAACATTTCTTCATGAATGTACTGACATTCTTTGTGCTATTAAATTAAATAATGACAATCAGTCGGCACAGAAGCTATGTAATAATTCCATATGTCATTCTAGGACAAAACATATAGACATAAGACATCATTTTATAAGAGATTTGGTAAATAAAAGGATAGTTAGCTTAAATTATGTTTCTACAGAAGAAATGTTAGCAGATTTGATGACAAAGTCATTAGCTAAAGATAAACATTGTAAGTTTGTTACTATGATATTTAAAGTTTAAAATTGTTATTAAATTCTGTAACAAAGTATGTAAGGTATACATAAAGCATTGTATTGTATAATACTGTAAGTTTAATGATTACAGAGGCTATTGTAATAATTTAGGAAAGACAATTACATTATTATTACTGTTAAGTAACTAATTTTTTGTAACACTTGTTTTAAGTTACATAATATTAGTAAGAGATGTTTATAACTAAATTTTTTTGAGGCCTAGTCATTGTCAAATAAAAGGATTAAACTTAAGTAATAATATTGTCTTCGTTCAAGGCCTAGTGTTGGAAAGTATAAACTTGACAATATATATTTGTTCATTATTAATCTGTACCAGGTTTATGACTTCTAGTCACCTCTGTAGTTAACTTACTCTGTGTGTATCTCTCTCTGTTCCGGTATGGCTGTAATGTCAAGTTGTTGCAAAAGTGTGTACAATAAAACAATCCGAATATATCAAAATATTGCTTTCATTTTCCACCATAATCCATCAGCAATAATGTGGTATTTTATATATATTTTCCAATTAATTACTTTACCATTTGTCTGACTTCCATCTCTCTCACTAACAAGTAAGATACAAGAAAATTTACGGTGGGAATTCGTTACATTTAGAAAGGCCGACGGTCTTTCCAATCCAGTTCATTGAGACCAGCCCTTCACGAGGACGCTCGTAAACTATTACGAGACGAGTTAACGCACCATTACATTTTTTATTGCCGATACTCGAGATAAGGTTCGAAAGTAAAGCGCACTGTAAACATTTTCATACGCATTTGCACCTTATTTATGGTTGTGTAAATATCTTAGATCAAGCGAATTGCTATTTTAAGCATGTTATTCTAGAGTTTATTTTACAACGATCCTTAGGTTTAGTTCATGATATTTAATGTGAGATTTTTTAATATTTCCTAACTAACCATTACAACATTTCGCTACCGAGAAGCTAACGTTTACGTTTTAATCCGTTGTATGAAACTGGTTCTTGATGTAATAATGAAATGTGTAAAATTGTATGGCGTGAAAAGTTACAGGGGTTAAACAGATGAAATTACGTACGTCTTAAAGCGTTGGAGATTTAAATTCTTCTAAGAACCCTCGCCCTCAATCATATTTTTTTTTTTACTTTACTTGGTCCAGTTACAGATAACAGATCAAAACTATTAAGTATAAATTGGAAAATATATATATATAACACGCAAAATCTGTTTTCCAATTACAACTGTACACAGCACTTATACATTAAGTTAAATAAACAACTAGTGACAAAATTATGATAAGAAATTAAAATAAATCAAAAACAAAATTAACACAAGAAAAACAAATACATGCATTCAATAATTTACTCTATGTAAAAAAAGTTTAAAATTAATTAAAAAATAACAATCATTAAACGTGACAAAAACCAATAACAATAATAGGTTTGTTATATTATAAGAAGTAAATATATAAAAAAGTAAAATTATCCATACAATACAATGATTTTTACAATAGTGAGATTTTGAACATACATGACACTTTTTGTTACAAACAAACAGTGTAATGTATGTTCAAAATCCCATCTATTCCAGTACTAATTCAATAAAATCAGTTCAGTAGTTTAGGTGCCAAAAGGTAATAGACAGACAGAGCTAATTTCATGTACCGTATTAAATAGTCGTACCTTTAATTTCTTTATGCTGAACAACTGTTATTGAATGAAACTGTTTTGATTATAATCGCGAAACCAGCAGCTTAACGAGGTCTCCCAATCTTAGTTGGAGATCTTCAAGAACGTCACCCCAGCTTAAACAATTGTTTGTTTGTTCAAAGTGGACATCTTCGTAGTAGAAAAGCCATGCTCTTCCGAGCACAAATAAGTCGGCTCATTAACAATATCAGTAGGTACTGTTGCGATGAGTAAGAGTGCTGGAAGCCCAATCTCCCAAACCCTCTGTTCCCATCTCATCCCTTTCTTCGTGTGCCTTGGATTGGCAACGCGCATGCTATACTTCAAGTATCACAGACATTCACAGGTTGCGGTGATTGCTTACCGTCAGGCAGACCGGATGTTTGTCAACCGTCATGAAACATAAAACAAAAACAAAAATTTCCCTCGAGTGCAAAACCGTGACCATTTTAAAGACAACGGACGGACACTACCGGGCCACAGAAACATTAATCAACTGTATTAAGTAACGACTACTTAAACGACTTAAAAAAAATGTACGAAAATGTTAATACGTTAATCTGCCGTAATGTGAATAAATATTTGATTATACCGTGTCTAATTGTATCAATTATTCACGCTTTGTAAAAATCGGTTTCACGCGTGAAGCTGTCAGTCGGCTTACACTATAGACTTATCCGATTCGATTTTCTTATGCGGTTTTATTGTGTATGTCATAAAAACCGAAACCCCTCACATTTGTCTGTTTTTTGAGTAACGGCAGAATCGTTTCGCGGCCTTTTGTGATAATGTTTGTACAAATACTAATCACGGTTTTTAGTTTTAAAGAACGTGAACAAAAATAGATAATTTTTTTCCGTATTCGTAAAAACTATGAACCATATTTTACCTTTTGTAATTTTTGCCAAGCAAGCGTACGGTCCGCACCTTTTATACACTTTTACGAGTATATTAGCCTTTACGAATACTAAGTATCATAGGCGTATTTGACGGTCCGATCCAAACTAATCAGGACCAGGAAAAGAAAGGGTCCGAGAGGGGCAGGAGTTTACGTTTCAAGTACTCCCAATCATCAAACTTCGAATCAATTCTTTTTCTTCCTAGCATTATTCCCAGAACTATACGAGTTCCCTAGGTTCTGCTTATTACACTTGTATGGATTTGACAGGTTACTGATTTTGACACAGAGCGATTTCTATCTGACCTCCGCAAACCTAACTCATTGGATATGAAATTTAACAATTCTGATATTGCTACATCACATGGATATTCTGAGTGAGAGTTCCACTTCCCTGGTAAAATTTATATTTAACAACACAACAACAACCGGCAACAGAAAGGCTCGACTCTATATAATGCGCTAATAAAAAACGCATAAGAGACCTCGGTAAACCGTCCTGTGTGAACCAGGTGTTCAATATTTGGATAATGTCTGTCAGGAAACATCTTGACAGGTAAATGAGCATTTGAAAATGTATTATAATCTTTATAATAATCGCAATGAAATATTATAATTTTATTATAATATCTTTTTTGTCTTACATATGTATCTTTACTGTTATAAAAAGTGTTTGTATTATACCGACTGATGGAAGTTTTACATATTTTTTTCACGATCTTTAAAACAGTTAATCTTGCTAGAATAACAATTATTTATTATACAGTCATATTTAATTAAAATATGTGGCGGATAGAACAAAAAGTTTTATGTCAGTAGATATGTTTTAATAAGTACTTTTAAAATTTTATTTGATTTTTCTTAATTTAATTTTTGGTGACCCTCAATGCAGATCTAGATTGAAGACATGAATTCATTTATTTTGTGTAATCTTCATTAAATATTCTTAAACAAAATTTTCTAACGATTAAGATCAGAAGTTTTTGCAAAGATGCTTCCTTAACAAGCAACAGTTGATGTGCCGAATTTTAAGCACCAAACACGAATTGTTTGCTTCAAAACAATCGAATTAAATCTAATTATAGTTTGGAATCAGTGATGCGATTAATATCTTGGCGCCGTAACAGAATCTCAGAACTTAGGAAAAACGCTTGAATATTACTTTTAGTAAATAAATAAAGATTTGATAAAATAAATAAATATATAATTAGCTGAAGCTGAAGAGAAAAGAATTATGATTTGATAAAACAATGTAAAATTATATAATAACGTAAGTTCGCCTTCTGCACGTACTAGTCACGTCACCTTCTGGACTCTAATTCTACTTACCATGAAGTGTAGTAGATAACATAAAAACTAATTTTTGTATTTTTAAACCTGTAGCTTTTTATTACTGAATATTATAAATTTCTTCATACCATTAAAGCTTGTATGTTACAAGCTTTGCGCTGCCGGAAATCAGTTTTAGTTCATTTGCAGCACAAGATGCATCATCTTGTCTTCCGATGTAAGATGAGGGATGGCTGGGAGGTATAAAAGAGGATAAAAGAAAGAAATATTCCAGTGCACACAGAAGACGAAACACTATAGTGTGGATATTCGTGCTGCTGCATTTAGATGGATGGATGGATGAACGTAAACGCGAAATGAATCCCTCTCTGTCCCCTTCCCTTTCTGCGTCCTCCCTGCACTTCAGAACCCTCACTTAGGCACGATAATGATTCTGGTGTTTTTAATGACATACTCACTAATGACACAAAACAATAAATCTTATCATTAACCAATTTTGTCAGTATGAAGTACATTCTTATATAGAGTATCATTCTTGAATGAGGATCGAGTAAACCACAAACAGAAATAAATATAATAAAGCAACGATAAAATTAAGAAAAGATTTCACTACAAATAAATAAATCGAAACAACACAGTAATCGTCAAGAGAACGTGTTATTTAATTACGCAGCACTGCGCTTGTGCACGTGGAATTTTGAAAGACATAATAAAAAGGCGACTCGCAACTATTAAAACATAAATTTTCACTTACGATCCATTATCTGAACAGCATTGTTAGCTTATCTACTTGATAAGGCCAGACCAATTAAAAATTTGTTCTAGTTATAAATAAAAGACCACACCGCGAACTAAGGCGCTGGCGGTGTAATATTGATGAGCTCACATGAGCATTTTTGCTCATTTTGTAGACACGGATTGCATATAAAAATGGTGCACATTGTAATGAAAAACCCTCATTTTTTAATACAATGTATGATGCATTTATTCCTAATTCGCACAATGTACTTGTACAAACAGGATTAATGATAAATAATCTGGACTTGTAATCAAGAGAGTTTTTGCAGTTTTGGTTTTTGAGGTGACAGTGAGGGTTGATTCTTTTTGCCCAAAAAGTCCTTTTTTTTTAATGTAATCTTTATTTACACAAATTCAATTTGTTTCAAATGGTAATGGTAAATCGCTATGATACGATTACGATTTTCTGTATAAAAACATTTATTATATTTTATTTGAATTTTCAGTTCTAAATCTATAGAAGAGTAACTGTATATATAATATATTCAGTAAAATATCTTTTTACATTTTAGTTTTGAAGTCGATATTTTTTAAATTATACTTGTAAGTTTTACCTAATTTAATCGCAACCCATACAATATTTATTACAATTGTGTAGTTTCGGCGGTCACCTGTCATTATCATTAACATTCAACTTCACAAATTTGTGGTTTTCTTGAGCAAATGGACAAGTTACTTTAAAAAATATTCAATAGATTTTCCTATAAAATTTAAAGAGTACTCCCGATTCCTCCAAGATCAGTCCATCAAATCCTGACTAAATATATAAGTTGCGATTTCAATTCCCGCTCGGAGCAGATGTTTGTATTGACCCACTGGGCATAAGTTCCGGTCTGGGCCTTTTTGTTCTTGACCTTATACATAAGTGTGTAGCGTGTATTTATTTCATTTAAAAAAAGACTTTTTAGAATCGGTGTACGTACATAAAAAATACTTACAGTGGAACAAAGAACCTCCTCTTTTATAGAAGTCGGGTTAAAAGCATCATATCTTGCTAGTATAGCCTCAGTACGTACATCGTAAAATTGGTTCTGAATATATTAACCATAATTTCCCAATAAATTGCTAATTTAGTGGGCGGTACATACCCACGCGTATCAAACGTGGCCTATTTACAAAATAAGGAAGCATCATTACAATACTCCGAGACTATTATGAGCATTGACAGAATACATATTACATAATCAAATGGTAAAAGTATAAAGGAACTTCTTGTTCTTCCTAGTATTATTCCCGTTACTTTGTTTCTGATTATACTCTTATCCTCATATAGGGTTACTAGTGTTTACAGAGAGCGATTGCTATCTGACCTCCGCAACCTACAGGGCGAACCAGTAAAACATTGTATCAAGAGTTACCGATTACTATCAGATGCTATGATAACAATCGGCACCGACAGCTTAACGTGCTCTCCGAGGCACGATGGGGAGACCCACAAGAACAAACACCTAGATCGAAAAAGATATTTAAACAAAAATCTGCTCCGAGCGGGAATCAAACCCGCGACCTTCCAGGCTCAAAGCAGGCTCGTTGCCAGAACGCCACAACTGTCGTCAAAAATATGAAGTAACATGGACGTAAAAGGAAACTTGAGGAAAGGTAGCAGGAGCACTGTTAATAAATGTTTTATAAAAACTGCAAAAGATAATGTATAAAATTTACATAATTAATTATTTAACAACTGAATCATTACACGGAGTAAATAAATATTTTCACACTCACATTTCATTCAAAAAAATATCTTTTACTGCGGTGTTTCAGGAATCGTGTAGTCAAAATGTGTATCCTATAGTAGATTTTTATATTTTTAGTATAATAATTAAACTATGTCGCTTTTAAAAATCTAAACTTTGAATAGCATATTCTTTGATCCAAATTTCATTAAAATCGATTCCTAACTCTTTTCAGTTTATCTACGTAAAAAGCTTTACACTTATTATTTATAAATTGAAGAATTGATGTAAAGACTTAAAACTTAATAATCTTATCTTCTTATTATAAAAAGTGCTTCTGTCAGCGGCTTCGCCCGCGCGAATAACGATTTTAATACAAACTTTGAACCTTCATTTTACCTCTTCATGTGTGGAATTTCAGAAAATGTTAAAACAAAACAAAATACAGAGATTCATGCGTCTACAAAATCCTTTTTACCTATTTGATTACCCATGGCTTGTGCTCGTTTACGTTTTAAAAACAACACTTGGGAAAAAATCTGAAAAAATATTTTAAGTTTAGGCTCGGCGTTGATATGCCATTTGTATGCCATGTATCGGATTGAGTTTTCAAACATATTCGGTAAAAATAAAATGTAATTTAAATCAAAACCACTAAAGAGTATTGATATACACTTCGAAGCAAAATATTTTTTTACTTTTTAACCGCGTTAGAGGATGAATTTTAATAAAATACGAAACACGTCTACCATTAATCCTTTTAAAAAAGATTTATGCTAAATTTGAAGTAGATTGAACCAAGAAATCGCGTTGTCCCATACAAACTTTGCCCTTCTTTTTCAACCCCTTAGAAGTAGAATTTCTAAAAATCCTTTCTTATCAGATACCTACGTCATAAAAAGAACACACCGTCCAAGTTTCAGGTTTTTACGATCAGTGGTTTAGGCTGTGCGTTGATCCGTCAGTCATTCATATATATAGATAAAAAAACACTTGTTACTTCGTTCAAAGCCTTTTATATATATAGATAAAAAAAACACTTGTTACTTCGTTCATACACGAATGTGAAAGACATATCGAGATCGAGATTGTCGAAATCTAAAAATATTTTTTAATTTCTTCAACCGATTTTTTTTCCAGATATCTGGTGTAAGATACAAATGTATGCACCTACTTATTTTAAATTTCTAATGAAATCCAAAAAAGGCCAGAATAACAGCTGACCTGACGTCAGCAAATTTTTTTTTTATTTATATGTAATAATATCAAAATCTATTGCAGTTATATTAACCATTGCACAAAACTGTTATGTTCCAAACATGTTTCGCAGCCTTTAGCCGACGATAAATAAATATAATTTTATCAAGAACATGTCAATTCAATTTGAACACGCTTTACCCCGGGCTAAACACGGATAAAGTCGTATTTGTGTGTTTATTGCGATACAAGGGACCCCCTATTTCTAATCTGTAGGCGTTGTAAGTGTGGCAAATATTGATAATGGCGATAGATATATTGTATCGATGTTGTAACAGCGTCGAAACAAAGTTATTAGAAACAAGGCTTACAGTTTTAAGCCCGTATGGGCTATATTATATGTTAATACAACAAAACGTGCCTCGGGACACGCGTTAAGAACGCAGTAATTATAAATTAAATAAAAACTAACGAAAAACAGAGATTGATATAAATTCCGTAAGTACAAATGGTAATGACAGTCTTTCTACTAGAAGCCAATTTAAGCTGGACGGGAGTAAAATACCTAAAGTAAAGACGGGACGGGACGGGACGGGATTAAAGAGTAAAATATGAATCTGTCGATTGATACCATTTTCGAAAGACCCAAAGTGTCGGAAAAAAGTCTTATTACACTTTATTCGGTCTAGCTTCCATACGATCAGAGCGCGTAAGCCGCGATAAGGAACTTACTTCCAATTATAAATAGATATAAAAGCTATACACAACTGACTCCATTAGGATAGCAATATCCTGTGTCGGGGATCCGGAAACACATACAAGGACAAAAACCAACATTTGATTGGAAAATATGCCTGAATAGTCAACATGGTGCATTGCTGGTGAGGGGGCTTAAATACGCGTCTGCTAAGCTACCACCGTAGTTTAGTAAAAAACTCAAAAAATGACTGCTTGTGTCAGTTGAAAAAGACATTTCTTTACAAGGTATAAAGTTTTAGATTTTATTGTTTTTTTTTAGATATTGCCTTAACAAATATATCGTCACAATTTATAGAAGACAGATGCACTATTTTCATGTTTAATAATTTGTACAATGGATGGAAAGCAATAAAAATGCTTCTCTATTGCTTATATTATTATAAAAACTAGCGAACCACTCCCACCTCATCTCAATTTGAAACCTTTTTTTTTTTATTTAGGCAAATATAAAAATTCATTTATGTAACTTAAACGTAGGCAATAGCACATAATAATTCTGGAATAACTACTATGAGTCTTTCTAATAATATCAATATCCCATTTCGACCGACGCCAAATCGGTTGCTTGTGTTAGGAAAATATAATTTAACTACACGAAAAAAAGGATGGTATATGAGCTACTTCAATATAATATAAAATTGGAGGGTAGTAAGCGAATGTTTGCTGGTTTATGTATTATAACAATATGGCGTTCGCTCAGAAGACATGGACCGAAGAAGGCTTGTCACTACATAAAACAATGTCCGTCCTGTCCCTATGTATGCTTAAATCTTTAAAACTACGCAACGGACTTTGATGCGGTTTTTTTAATAGATAGAGTGATTGAACAGGAAGGTTATATGTATAATAACATCCATTAAATAATAGAGAAAAAAATTGAGGTTTCTAATGTGATGTCGTAAATAATTACATTTAACGCGCGGCCACAGGCAGTAATTAATAAATCAAAACTACTAGATCAATTTTAATCATTTCTTCGGTGAATGACATAGGCTATATATTTTATACCCGTGCAAAGCCAGAGCGGGCCGCTAGTACTTTATACATTTAAATAGGTACAGTGAGTATTAATTTGTAATGTGTGTATGCCTCCCAGCAACCATTGTATGATTAGGGATTACAGACAGTAATAATAAAGACATCACCCAATACAGTCGTCCCTATCATTGAGCACACCTCTACATATGTATGTATTTTAAAAGTATTCCTTTTGAGCTATTCTATTACTCGTATAGGCGTGCAATAAAATGAGACAGAAATTACATTATTGGGACAGCTCCATTCAATGACCTGCCTCAGATTTATGGTCACAATGACCGACAACTCATTACTTTAACATCACACAAATTAAACGTCTATTTCTTGCAAGCGATTCAGTTATTATCTTGTTAAGATATTGACGTTTCATCGATAGTGCCAGTGATGAGATATTTAAGTTACAAAAACATAATTGAGTAATTAATTCTATGTGTTTTGTAATTAAGTTGATGACTTCAACTGGCTCATCTACTGGAGCGGTTAACATCGATTATTTGATATAATAGCCTTGTCTGTTTTTTGTTTGATATGTTTTGTTCACTGATGAGCTGTTAAATGATCCGATTGACTATCATTCGATGTAATTTTTTAGTATTATCTATTTTGTAAATCGAGAAGTTTCCAATACAGTTATATCTATGCTATCATAAAATTTTCGCATTGTTGTAAAATATATGATTTTAAATATATTGAAAATAGGTAGTTACTAATTCCTGAAACTAAAATGTTAGAAACAATTAGAAACTGTCTGCATGTTATTGCATCTCCATGAGGATAAACTACAATAGAATTTTCACCTTTTAGAGTCGATAAGTATAGATCTCTTTGATTTCCTTATTTTCCAAAATTTTGTGCAAAAGAATTTAGTATTTAAATATTAAGATTTCTTGTAATTTAATTGATTGTTATGTAAATAAAAATATTATTTTACTTTTATAATAGTATAATACTTTATAATATAAAACATTGTCTTTTTTATTTGTAAACTCAAATTAACTTTTTTATAGTCCCACAAATATAATTTCGAAAATATTTTATCATTTAAAATGGTAAATATTCCTAGTTTACGATAACTAGCGCCATCTACAAGCACTTCGATAAACTATAACGTAAGTTACAATGTAAAGTAACAGTAACTAGCGTAACGCGTTGAATAACGTGCTTCCACAGATCGCCGTTCACTTAAAGCGGCGCTTATGTCTCTCTTTTAGATTTATTATATTAGTAATTGTAAATTAAAAGTACCTAAAGGCGCGATATCAATGAGGGATATACGTTGATTTTTAAACAAAAAAATACATTATTACATTGACTTACTATGAACTATGGATCGGCCCTTCCATACAAAAAAATGTACAAAAATTAGCCGGTACTCTATCGTGAATACACACCAACGCAAGAAACTTAAACAATTTTTTTTTATTTACTCAGTATACAAGCAGTGGCTAGGGCAAATACACTAGGTTGGCAACCTGTATTACTGGGTAACTTTACTACTTAATATTTTTCTTACCTAAGTCTTCTAAGGAATATGTTTCCAAAATGTTGTAACATAATTTCCTTCAAGTCTACTACGTAATAAACAACAATAACATTTGATAAAAAAATGAATCTGAAGGGTGAAGATCGATCTTAAACACATTGTAAATAGAAAATATACCAGTATGAAAATAAATAAACTTCGAAAACGGGACTTTCCAAAATGTTACCAATCATTAATAAAAACATAATGTGGCGTCGGGAGGTGACGACCCCATCGCCCGCTGTTGGGATAACCTCTGTCACAACAGAGATTATTCCACCAGTGCAATCAGTCACACTGGTGGTAGGTCTTTTGTTGCAAGAGGCCGGCTAGGTAGGTTCCACCGCAGTGTCCAATATTCTGCCGCCAAATAGTAGTGCTTAGGCACTACTGTGTTCCAGTTTGAAGGGCACTGTACGCTAGTGAAATTACTGGGCGAACGAGATTTAAGAACTAATATCTCGAGGTTGGCAACGCGTGAGTGGCACCTACTAATGGTGCTGCAAGCGCTCATAGGCTGCGGCACCCACTTACCATCAGGTGGGCCGTATGCTTGTTTGCCAACTTCTAACATAAAAAAAAAAAAACATGAACATTGCCATATAAATGAATCATTTAGTTCATAAATTGAAATAACATCAAATGATAACATTCTAGACAGAATTTGTGGACCGCATGCTTGTCTTATCTTACGAAAGCCTGTACCTTTCTGTGGTGAATTTATAAGCGTTAGACCAGCTGGAAAGTGGGTTAGATGACTAAGTGAGACTATTAAACTGGTTAAAATGTACAGCAGCAATCTATTGTAGGGACTGGAAATCATTGTTTTAAGCCACATTCCATTTTGAAGTAAAATGTAAATTAATTACTTGGTTGTTTAGTTTAAATTGCTAAATAATGGTCGTTCTGCTGCAGTAGGGAACAGGTTAAACGCCATTGTTAGCGGGTTTGATTCCGAGGTATACCTTTGTATTGATCATACTTGCATGTGTTGCGGTCTAAGTGGTCGTGCCTATGTTTGTATGAGTTTTCGGACCCCCGACAATCAATATAAATATTCGTTAAATCTATAAAATTGTTGAGTTGAGTACGTTGGTTTATGTTTGATTTTCTTAAATATGTATTATTTTTTATATATAATTCCAATAACAATATTATATTTATAAATATGAATATGACTAAGCAGAAATACATAAAAAAGTATCGATGCGGTAATAATCGTGACCAGCAACTAATAATACTTTACAACATTACTAAAAACAATCATACTTGAGTTAGTTATATGTATACACACCGTTGTGGCGTTGTGGGTAGCGAGTCTGCCTTAAGTCTCGACGTTTGTGCGGGTTCGATTCCGCGCTTGGAGCAGATGTTTGTATTAATCGTACAAGCATGTTTTCCGGTCTGGTTGTGTTTGTCCTTGTCATTGTGAATGTTTCCGGACCCCGACACAGGATATAATTATCCTAATGGGGGCCGTTGAGTGTGTAGCGTTTATTTATTTATTATTATTTATGTGTGTGTGACATATATAACTAACTCGACTAATGAAAATAAACTTAAAATTAATTAATTTTGCGTTTGTTCTAATTAAACAAAACGACGACCGTTGTGGCGTGCTCGTAGCGAGACTGCTTTGAGCGACGGATTCCCACTCGGAACAGATGTTTGCTATAAATCTTTTTGACGACCACGACGTTGTAACGCAGCGGTAGCGATCCTGCCTTAAACGCCACAGGTCGCGGATTCGATTCCCGCTCGGAGCATAATATGTTTGTATTGACCATTCAAGCATATTTTCCGGTCTGGGTGTATTTGTCCTTGTCATTGTGAATGTTTCCGGACCCCGACACAGGATATTACTATCCTAATGAGGGCCGTTGAGTGTGCAGCGTTTATTATTTAAATCTCTGTTACAGTCTCGACGTTTGTCCATGTGGGTCTCCTCACCGTGTCTCGGAGACACGTTAAGCCGTCGGTCCCCGTTGTTATCACAACATCTGATAATAATCATTAACTCTTTAAAGGTAATTTAATCCCTTTAGGTGCTCCCTTAGGGTTGCGGAGGTCAGATGGCAATCGCTCTATCCGGTCAATCCGGATAAGAGTATAAGCAGACTCTGGTGAAATACCGGAAATAATGCTAGGAATAATAAGTTATAATCAGACAAAAGTTATATAAAAAGAAGTACTCGTTGAGATTACATGCCAGTTTCATACCCCGACCTAACACGCCATCTTTTGCTTAAAGCTATAGTGTGAGTTAGCTTACTTGCCAAAAGCTTGTCACATTGATTAAATCATAAGCCTAATTCAAAATATTTTTTTAGTTCTTGAGATCAATGCGAGCAAACAAACAAATACTTAAGCTTTATATAAAGATACATACATATATTGTTTATTGTATACATACCTTCTTTCACGACGTTTCCTCTTCGATGTACTCGTACCCTTAATGGTTCTGTATAAGGTCATCATCTTGACACGACACTAATCACAAACACTAATAGACAATTATTACACCAATATAATTATTATTAGCTTAAACTAGCACTTTGTATTAGCTTGAGATATCAGTGACACAGCGCATATTTAAGGGAACACTTTTAATTACTATACACTTCAATGGAACGAAGTTATCTGGAAAGAAAGTTAAAAATATATTATTAGGTTATACTTCCATTCAAACAAATTACTAAATTGTTATTTTTACTATTAAATTAGTAAGTTTTCTTTTTAAATACATTGATGAGCGTAAGACAGATGTCCTAAAAACGGTTAGTTACGAAATTATCCGATTTTAAAAAGAGGAAAGTTCTTATTAGAGTAATAATTGTAAATTTTTGTTCTTATATAGCGAGGCCGCAAGGTTTTGCACCAGATACATTTTTTGATCAGTTTTGTTTAGGACTCCGGAGAGAGGACGGAAATTTATATAGTATAAGAAAGAGCCAACTAACTCCCACCACTGGATTTGAATTATTTATACGTAGATAGCCCAAGTTGTTTTTTTTTTTTTTGGAAAACATTTTAATTATCATAAAAAAATATATTATTTCAGACACATAAACGGACTCTACTTTCGCACCTTATTAAAAAATGAAGTTCAATATTTCGTATTATATTTATTAAAAATTATATGTAAAAATTTGAAATGTAAATTAGCAATAAAGAAATTTATTAATATAGAATATTTAATTAAAGCCTAAATACCTTAACGATAGAAGAACCAACTCCGTTAATGCGAGAGCTCCCGACCCCCTTGGGCTATTGTCATACCCGCTCCAATCTACAATGTTATTTTGAGAGAGTATAATTAATGACGTGAATACGCATTGCTAATATTCTTTTTTTCTTTTTATAGATATAAAATTATAGCGAAAAATGTGTTTTAAAATAATGAGTTAACGATTCGTTATCATAAAAATGCTTAATTTAATGGACTTAGCAGTCATACAAAAATCTATCTCTCTAAATATTTATTAATTGGTATAAAGTATTTCGCGTTTAATGAACGAGAAAAATCGTTGATGCATATTTAATATAACAGTCAGGGTACAATGAGATTGACATGTTCGTCTCGAATAAAAATCCCAAAATATATAAAGAGAAAAAACAAAAAATAAGGTCTTCTCTTATTTCATATTTCCCAGGGAATATTTAATAATGTCACCATTGGCGCCAATTATTGGGCTCCCATACATTTCGATAGTGACCTAACCGGTTCGTTGTCCCACTAACCGAATGCCATAGCCGGCTAGATTTACGAGCTATTCCGCTTCTTGATTGAAAGCCTGACAAAACGAACCATGTACTAAATTTTAATGAAATTAATTATTTGTTGTTTTGACGGCGTTGTGCCGCAGCGGTAGCAACTGCCTTAAGAGCGACAGATCGCGGGTTCGATTCCCGCTCTATTTAGATGTTTGTATTTACTGTACAGGCATGTGTTTCGGTCCGAGTGTGTTTGTCGTTGTGTATGTATTCCTGACCCTCGACACAGGATATCACTATCCCAATGAGGAGCCGTTGGGCGTGTAGTGCTAGTTTTATTGTTTCTCCCGCAACAAAAAACAATTTTTTTTTAAAGGTAATGGATTATGCCTGCATGGTCAATACAAACATCTGCCCCGACCAGGAATTGAAACCGCAACATCTGGAGCTGCAGACAATTTCGCTACCACTGCTCTTGCAGAGCAAAGACCGGTCGGCCGTCAAATCCTTAGAATATTTGACATGTCAAATCACACGACACAAATTCAATCATTTCATTAATTAATGATATCTTTCTACTAATGATTATCGTGGAATACAATTATCTATTTTAAGGTCAAATGCCAAATTATATATATATATGAATCAAATCAATATTAATATTAACTTTTTATTAGTGACCGACCGAAATTTCGGTTTCGGTTTCGGTTTCGGCCAGTTTCGGCCAAAAATCTAGTTTCGGCTTTAGTTTCGGTTTCGGCCAAAATATAGCCGAAACTTTCGGCCTCGCCGAAACTTGAGAGTTCGTGAGTTTTCGTGCGTTGTTCGGTAAACTTCGCAGCCAACTCGTGACCGCTCGCTGACGCGGCCAAAAAATCTCCAGAAATAAGTATTAGATTGATCTTTTAAATATTTTACAAGTTGTTTCTTTTTTAAGTTTACTCCCAATAGTAAATCCTGTATATTCATGACAAAAAAAATGGTTATGACTTAAGAGAATTTTTAGTTTTTATTTTATTTAACTCTTTTTACCTGTCTATATTATATACAGTGGTGGTCAACTAATTAGGGACATTGGTATAATAAGAGTAACATTTATTTATATTTTCCGTAACTTCAGTTTACATAAAGTCTTCATTACGTTTTTTTAATGTTGATCTGATCTTGATCATTTAACCAATGTTTTCTTAATAGAATTATTAAATTTTGGAATGGCTTGTAATTAAAAATAACAACAATTAAAATTCAACTTTACTTCTTCCTTCGTGCTAATATAACTCTCGACAAGTAAATAGGGCACGTAATAGGGCACTGCAGAAAACATTACAAATAATGAACGCAGAATGTAATGGAAGAGAAAAATGAACATTTATTATTAAATTCATTTAAAAAGCAGTTTTATATAAAAAATCAACATTAAATGTAATTTCCATAATTAACTATAGCCATATCGACATCGGCGCGGCATCGACTCGATCAAATAATGACAAGTTTCGTTAGTGAAGTTCTTCCAGGCGACTTTGGAACTACTATAGAGTTGGTTTAAATTTCTAGTTTGTTGTACCACAAATGTTCGAAAGAATTTATTTCTATGCTATTGGCAGGCCAATCTAAAAGTGATAGTAGTTCATCGGCAAGAAATCATTTAAAATAATAAACAGTGAAGTATATTTTGGATCGTTTTCGTGTTAAAGCACCTATGTAACTTCGCCACTAAGTTCTAGTCCAAATATTTCTCTTTTATTACAGAGCCCACAAAAGGAACTGTTTATAAAGCTATTACCAGTCTGCGATCTAAATTTCTTTCTAAGTACACAGTTTCAGTAGTTTTATAGGTTTGAAAATATTGCATAGCGTTGAAAACCATACTTTTGGAGCAAATCAAATGATAAGCTATTTTACGCTATGGCCATTTACGTTGAGATAAAATTGTTTTCGCTTGGTCGTTTCACAACTTAAATAAGTGACCCATGTTTAAGTAATAAATTGTGATATTAATTTTAGAAATCAAAACTATAAACTAAAGAATGACGCCCAATAAAAATAAAAAGGCTTTCCGCCTTTGTATTTCAGGTTTATTTTTTAAAAATCTTAAATAAAACACGAACTCTTGCTGTCCCTAATTAGATAGTCAGCCAGTAAATGAGCAATTTCGATGCGAGAGATTTCTTTTTAAATAACCCACCATAACATATTATTAGCTTCGAAAAAGTACACAACATTGAACAGTATACATCTCATAAAATTCAACTTTTAAAATATTTAACCAAATTATTTTCCGTTCCTAATTAGTTTTTACGAATGTATACATGCAAATAAATGTTAAAAAACTTGAAATTCAAATTTCAGTAAAAAAAACGTAATTTTAAATATATTTTTAAAAGTTTCGGTTTCGGTTTCGGTTTCGGCCGAAACTGAGAGGGAGGCCGAAAGTTCGGTTTCGGTTTCGGTTTCGGCTGAAAAACCAGTTTCGGTCGGACCCTACTTTTTATAAGTATGTTCCGCATTTCATGACCTCAAGAGAAAATACGTTAACCTTTTACTTTCGTCGGCTCGCATTTTTTGTCCCCTCGAGCGAAAAATTTCTCTTAAACGTCAACACCCTATGAAAGCGCTTAGCGCTTCTCTTAACGATTACTTAGCATTATAATGTAAATATACTCTTAGAGAGTGACTTAGGCGTAATACTTTTGTTTAAAACGTTGATGGAATTTATGTGATTCGGATTATTAAGTGAGTAATGACGAGCTACGCCCGCGGCTGTTTGTTGCTGATGTTAAGTTGAAATTGGAAGCCTCAATAGCTCAACGGTAGAAGGGCCGACTTAGCTCCGGTAACGCGAGAGTCGAGGGTTCGATCCTGACCCCCTTGGGCTATTGTCGAACCCACTCCTAGCGCAAGCTTCGTGCTTACTTGGAGGGGCATAGAAAAATTAGTAATGGCTTAAAAAGCATTGCTAATATTTAAAAAAACCAACGTTCGAGAACGTTCGGTCCAGACATACAGACAAACATTTGAATTTTTTTTTTTGTAAGTAAGTATATACTTTCACATAAATTTAGTGAAAAGCGTTTAATTTAAAATTACAAACGGATACTTCAGTTTTCTTTATTTGTATAGATTTCCTTCAAGAGCCAAAACTACATACGAACGAACTCGGAACAATTCTAAATTCAGACGAAAGAAACAGCGGACAAGAACTAGTCATTAACAGGATAGATTCTTCTTAAACTAGTACGATTCACAGATGCAGGAGACAAAAAGATTGAACGAACTGAAGAGAAAATGCATGTTTCCTATTGTTATTTTCATTAGCATTTTTCACACACATCGGCTTGATTTCCCTGTTGCCTGATTCTTAAAAAAACATGTGATAAAAATCTACATAATAACATTAAAATATTTATGTATAAACAAAATATTAGTTATGTCTTCCGATTCTATCAGATTTTTTATGTTGAAAACCTACAAATAACATATCTTTTTTTCCTACCTCGATGAAAAGTTGGCTTTGGACAAAATCGAAATTCAGATTGAGAAGAGGAGGAATGCACGTCGTTCTCGTCTTAATCCATGTGTACATGATTTATATAATATAATATAACTAGCGGCCCGCTCCGGCTTCGCACGGGTATAAAATATATAGCCTATATCATTCACTGAAAAAATGATTAAAATCGATCCAGTAGTTTTGATTTATTCATTACTGCCCGTGACCCGCACGCGTTAAATGTAATTATTTACGACATCACATTAGAAACCTCAATTTTTCTCCACTATTTAATGGATGTTATTATACATATAAACCTTTCTCTTCAATCACTCTATCTATTAAAAAAGCCGCATCAAAATCCGTTGCGTAGTTTTAAAGATTTAAGCATACATACGGACAGAGAAAGCGACTTTGTTTTATACTATGTAGTGATATTTATATAGTTACATACATAAGACTGCCTGCCTAGACTGCCTTTTGTCTCGACGGTTGTGGTATCGATTTCCGCGCGGGCCAGATGTTTGTATAGATCTGACTTATGTCTGTTTCGGTCTGAGTGAGTGTCCTTATGGGTCTCCCCACCGTGCCGCGGAGGGCATATTAAGCTGCCGGTCCCGGTTATTATCACATTACATCTGATAATAACCGTTAAATCTAAATACCTATTAATTGGCTCTTCTCCAATGAGTTACTGTCCATCCGTACGGGTTTGCGGAGGTCAGATGGCAATCGCTCTGTTAAAAAACTAGTAACCTGTCAAATCCGGATAAGGGTACTGAGCGAACCCTATCGAAGAAGTAGATAGTTATATAAAATATAGTATAAACGTTTTGGATTATAAATAAGACCCTATATTTCTAGTCAATATATTTATTTTAAAAAAACCCATAGAGTTTAAAATCCCATGGCAACCACAAATTAGAAATAAGTTGATATGAATAAGATCATTAATTAAGTTATTCAAAGTTATTGATTTAAATGAAATCACAGCCGAGATATCTGTTTAACTATTACAGCACAGTTTCGAATCCGCTTTTCTCTTATGCTCGTTAGCAGTCGTGTAAAAACAATGAATTATGCATGCTTACTGTAGCGATCTGAATAAATACTAGCACATGCTGATGACATTAATATTATGCTTCAGAACGAGCTTACTATAACTATTTCTTTTTATTATGATTCTGTCCCCCTGATGGTAAGCAGTCACCGCAAATCATGAACTTCTGTGACACTTGAAGTATCACATGCGCTTTCTTCAATCAAGGGATAAGGATTCCTTTTTTGCCTTTTGAAGTACAGAACATTGCACGAAATGCAACAATAACAAAGTCACTTTGCGAAAATTGAGACTTGGAGCCCTGTTTCAACGATTAAAACAGGTCGGAGCAACTGTTTATTATGATATGTCCCGGCGTCGGGATGTGACGACCCCATCAACCTGTTGTTGGGATAACCTCTGTCACAGCAGAGATTATTCCACCAGTGCAGTCAGTCACACTGGTGGTAGGTCTTTTGTTACAAGAGGCCGGCTAGGTATGACCGCAGTGTCAAATATTCTGCCGCCAAATAGTAGTGCTTAGGCAATTACTGTGTTCCGGTTTGAAGGGCACTGTACGCTAGTGAAATTACTGGGCGGACGACATTTAAGAACTATTATCTCGAAGTTGGCAACGCGTTAGTGGCACCTACTAATGGTGCTGCAAGCGCTCATAGGCTACGGCAACCACTTACCATCAGGTGGGCCGTATGCTTGTTTGCCAACTTTTTTTATTTTTTATGTTAGAAGTTGGCAAACAAGCATACGGCCCACCTGATGGTAAGTGGCTGCCGCAGCCTATAAAAAAACATTAAAAAAATTTGTTTCGGTCCAGGCATTTGTCCTTATGGGGCTCAGTGAACATAGAAGAGTACGTTAAGTTTTCGATCCCGGTTGTTATCTGTTAACTTCTGAGTATAATCGTTTACCTCTTGATAGATAATTTGCTCTTATCCAACGCGTTACCTTTGGGTTGAGGGGTTTAAATGGCAATCGCTAAAACTATGTTTAAAACTAGTAACCCGTCAAATCAGGATAAGAATATAAGCAGACCCTGGGTCCACACCGTGAATAATGCTAGGAAGAAAAAAGCCCTCTTAAATCTTATTCAATTATTAGTATTTATCTATATTTACTTTATAACTCGCATTTTTATTTATAAAATGATAATTTTAAATTTTAAACACTTACCTTAATTTATATAGTCATTTCTAACTATGGGTCTAGTTAATTTTATCCTCTGCTCAACCGTGGAAAATCAATCAAGTGTAAACCAAATACGATAATTACAATAAATAACATTAAAGAACAAGAAGGAAGGAATGACAAGGGAAGAAAGGAAGAAAGGGGAACTTCTGTAAGAGGGTAGTACTTCCCTGGATTTAATAATTTTAGTATAAAAAGTATTATACCTTTGTTTCTTTTGCTATCGCTGGACTCGATTGGCCCTCACAAAAATAAATTACATCACTGACGACGTAATAACAGTAATATTCGTAGTGTTGCATATCTTTCTCTCTCCCTTTCTCTCATAAAACTTCCCCACCCCTCTTTCTGGCACTTATCTCAGGTGATAAGCACGGTGATGACGCTAGTATTACGATAAGCATACAGTATGATAGATAATGGTAGAATTATGGTCCCCACTCGTCAGATTTACCGATCATAGCGCAACAGTAGAAATATTGCTGTTGGGATAACCTCTGTCACAACAGAGATTATTCCACCAGTGCAATCAGTCACACTGGTGGTAGGTCTTTTGTTGCAAGAGGCCGGCTAGGTAGGTACCACCGCAGTGTCCAATATTCTGCCGCCAAATAGTAGTGCTTAGGCACTACTGTGTTCCAGTTTGAAGGGCATTGTACGCTAGTGAAATTACTGGGCGAACGAGATTTAAGACCTAATATCTCGAGGTTGGCAACGCGTGAGTGGCACCTACTAATGGTGCTGCAAGCGCTCATAGGCTACGGCAACCACTTACCATCAGGTGGGCCGTATGCTTGTTTGCCAACTTCTAACATAAAAAAAAAAAAAAAAAAATTGTGGAATCAGTATCTTTTTCATATAAAAGTAAATATAAATAAAATGATGAAATTTATTATATAAATTGGAAATATTATTGTACCTTGACCTTTAAATAACCAATTTCACTGACACAATTATTAGTGGGTGAAATAAGCTATGAATCATATTTTGAATCACACTTTCATCATAAATATAAGTTAATTAAATAATAAATAAACGCTCCTCACTCAAGGGCCCCATTAGGATAGTTATATCATGTGTCGGGGTTCAGAAACGTACTCAATAAGGACAGTCACACTCAGACTGAAAAACATGCTTGTATGGTTTATAGACGCATAGCCGAGTGCACCCACTGATCGGTAAACGATCGGTAGGTTAAGCAACTTTAGGCGCGGTCAGTCACTAGATGGATGATCGCATAGTGGTATTTGAACCGAGCGTCTCCGTGCTTTGGAGGGCACGTAAAATGTCGGTCCCGGCTGTTGACAATTTGACAACAATCGATAAGTCAAGTCAGAGGCCTACGGGCGACCTGAACAACTCTGACACTAGGTTGGCCACTAACCACTCGATAAGAAGAAGAAGATGATTAATACAAACATCTGCTCCAAAAGCGTTTAAGGCAGGTTCACTACCGCTGCGTCACAACGTTGTAAAATAATTAGCTAATGGAAAGGTACTGATTCCGGAAAATTTGGTTGTGTTTATTATTTTAATGTTCCATAATATCATGATTTATATAAATATACAATATTTATATGTAGCTTCTATATTTATATAAATATACAAAGATATTAAAGGTAAAGAATGAAACTATATATTAATAGATAATAATTATTTTCTTGTACCAACAGCTAAGGTGG
Source organism: Hestina assimilis (assembly GCA_023373885.1). NCBI lineage: Eukaryota > Metazoa > Arthropoda > Insecta > Lepidoptera > Nymphalidae > Hestina > Hestina assimilis. Next base: position 14,414,678 of record CM041740.1, read on the forward strand.
TTGATCAGCTTTTGTTTTTTTTTAAAATAGTTTTTAGACACGCAAAAAAATAATAATAAAAAGTATATAACAGTGTTTGTATAAATTCCAAAGTTCGAATATCAATAATTGTTTGTCGATTTACTAGTATATCAAATAGTAATGTACGAAAACCAGAATCCATTGAATTCACAAATGCAATTTTGGTTATTTTACACAACAATTACCAAAGTTGCCTTAAGAGAAATCACGCAACAGCTGTGAGTAACAATTATTTCGTAATGGAAAGTGATCTTGGACATCTGACTCAGATGTCCGAAGTTGGGAAGCACTTTGTTATGGAAATGGTGTTACAATTTCCATTGACCAAACTGCTATGGACTTTAAAGGCTTCATGGCGGATAAAGTAGATGATTATTCATAGCCTCATGCACGAACTAAAGATTTATAAATTATTGGGAATCCACATTCTTGCAAAGCGTCAACAAGTCGTCTAATACATGCCTTCTGTTGTTGCAGATGTTAAAATAAAAGTTGAAAATAAAAGGTAATTTACGGCGAAGCATAAAATATGCTTTTTAGGGTTCCGCATTCAAAGGGTCAAACCCTATTCCTAATGGTACGCTTTCCGTCCATCCGTCTATCACCAGGCTCCATTTCATGAACCTGAACCGTGATCAGTTCGACAGTTGAAATTTTCACAGACGATGTCTTTCTGTTGCCACTATAACAAGATATAGAATAACATAACAATTTAACGGAGCTTAAATTTTTACAGCGGCCATACAGCAAACGTTATTTTTGCCGTTGTTATAGAATCCTTCGATTTGCACTTGGCCGGTTTTTATCTTCTTCCAAACTATCAACGCACCCATTTTGCTAATGTTTGTACTTTGAAGATTAAAATATATGTCGGAGAATGGAGATTCTCATAGACATCGTCATCAGTGGTTACAACTCTTGTGGGCTTCGTGTGGGTAAAATGCAAGCACAAAACAAGCTGTACAATATTTATTGCGGATTTACTCCTTAACAAATCATAGTATCATATCATATATTCGAGGAGTGGGTTCGGCGCACCGATCTGACTTCACCTCCCAATAATCTAAGAGTGATCCAACTACAATTTCACAATATATCTTATTCCCGTAAAACAACATAACTTTTGTTTCTTTTCTCATTCCCACTGACAGCGTTCAGATGGTGTCTCGACCCCACTAGAGGTTTCCCTCTACTCGATATGGCCAGTATTATAACAACTTAATAAAAACTTATACAATATTAAAAGGTGATAACAAATCAAATTAAGTTAATTTATGATTTAAAATGAACAAATATCAGTAAAATTATTAAAGAAAAGCTCGTTTAACATCCAACTCCGACATATATATATAATTAAATCATAATTATGATCCGAATGTATTATAAAGATCAGTTATAACATAACATGTAATGTGTTTGTTATTGATACAAGTATAGGTAAATTTTATTTAAAGAATATTATCAATGCCTTTCAAGGCATTACTAATATTCCCATTTCCTTACAAAACTTGCAGCTTGTGATAAGAGTCGGTACGACAATAGCTAAAGGGAAGCTGAAAGCTGCAACTTTCACGTTAGCCTTTTAACGTTGAGCTACTAAGCCAATATATAACTGACCAGTACTATTTTACAGAAATATACTTGGAAATTAAGCTGTTAAAAAACGATGTTTAACTTTAACCATTAACGGTATAAATGTACAGAAATAATTTGAAAAAAGAGTTAGCAAACAATTAATTTTGAACCTGAACTTTAAAACCATTTCACAATCCGCAAAGACAACACAAAAACCAGCATTATGAATTATTCTTTTGAAGTCGGTTATAATTTAATAGTATCGAACAGCTGCATTAGAAATATTATGAAACTAGGGCCAATGACCATCGAATCTAACGTAATTTATGTACACGGCGTCCTGTGTACCTAATTCTATGTACAGTCGTGAAGGCGCGCTGGAAGGCAGTAAAGGCCAAGTTAGTGTGCCACAATTAATATGCTATATGCGTCAACGCATCCTGAACTCATGATCAGAATATACGCGACTAACCAAATAATCTTGAACCATTCATGCTTACCATTTGTTTGTCAAAAGGTTCTTTCTTTTTGGCATGTCACTCTATTGCATCATTTGCAAGTGCATGCGTGGTTATATGATAGATATCTGTAGGCAAAATAAACCTTATTGCTTTGTATTAAGTGGTTGAAATGTTTGTGTGACGTCAACTTTGTAGAGGAAACGAAGGTTGAAATTTTAAATGCAAGCTTAGGATGTTACGAGGTCTGATCTCGATTACGCAAACCATTTATATAGTTAATATATCCCTCTGGTATTACTCTGATAGTCGTTTTTAACAGAAATCAATTTCTTTCCTCTTAATATTACCAAATATACTATATAATTATTATAAAATGGTAGCTTTTTAACGAATTCATGCTATAAATATATTCATTACATATATTATGAATATATAATAATAATTTTGATAATGGATTGATAAATATATTTATTAACTTTTATATAATAAAAAGAATATATATAATACGTCGTTATGTTTATTAAAATGGTAAATAAAGATTTATTCAATAAATAGTACAGGAACGTAGCAGAACTTGGCTTTATTTTGCATGAATAGCTCGATCGAGTAAGACCCACAATTTTTTTTTTTTTTTTTTAAATAAACGCTGCACACTCAACTTCAAGAAAAATTCAAAGGAAATTTACGCGAAATAGCTGTATCTACACTACTGCTTTCCTCAAAATGTTTGAGATTAATTAAATAAATAAATAAATAAATAAACACTGCACACTCAACGGCCCCTATTAGGATAGTAATATCCTGTGTCGGGGTCCGGAAACATTCACAATGACATGGACAAATACACCCAGACCGGAAAATATGCTTGCATGGCAAATACAAACATATTATTCTCCGAGCGGGAATCGAACCCGCGACCTGTGGCGTTTAAGGCAGGTTCGCTACCGCTGCGCCACAACGTCGTCAATTATAATTATTAGATTAATTAAAGTCAGAACTCCCAACGCCTCCGTCTCTTTCTATTCCTATCAATCTCCTTATGTATTTTCCTTGGGTCAGCAAAATACATGTTACACTATATTATGTAACAATAGTGTTACAAACCTGTGCTGCTGGGACTGTTAAACCAGTCTATACAAACCTACCGGATACAACTGAGCCGTCTTGGCCTGAGTAGGATGGTCTTTAGTGGTGGTCCCGACAGTCGTGCGCTTTTACGAGGTTTTTATTACAGATTGTAATGTAATACCAAGCCACCCCACCACCCCTAAGATCGAGCCTCGCCTCCTACGAGGGGAGTATAGTGCTTAGTAGGTCGCGCTGTGGCTCGTTCTACGAGAGACCCGTAACCTGTCACATGCACTGAGATCACACATCGAAATGTTTTGATTGGGCCCCTACGTCTGTACCAAAAAAAGGCTATAAATCCTAATATTAAACAATTTATATCTGCCATAAATATTCTTCATAGACAAATAATAAGAATTCCAGATTTTTGCCTAATATCCATTTGATACGGGAAACACGAAATATATTGACTCATCATGGTTGTCTTAATAAAGGTCAAGAATTCTCACGATCGGAATTTGCGGTTGATACTTCGTTTAGCGAATCTTTCTGCATGAGTTCAACCTTGAACACCCAATCCAAGCACCCGGTAAAGTAATTTTCCTTGGATGAAGCAATTTTAAAAATGTCAAATTGAGTAATCGCGTTCTTTTAAGACTTCAACATTTTAAGTAACCATAGTATAGTAATCCATAAACCGGGCAAAACGAGGGCCTACAATTCGGCGTTTCTGTTTGTATATACGCGTTTTCATTTGAAGATAAATGAATTTATAAATAAGACTCTATGAGTTTCTTTTGCACTGAATCCCGAACTAAATAATATGAGTTATAGCGTTCAGAGAATTTTCTAATTTAGGTATTTGACTCTTAGAAAAAATTACACAATAGGCTAATACGAAACATGAAATGAAAATAATAAAAACATTTTTCATACATGTATCTTAAATTAAAATTACTACGATTTCCACCAATTTTAGATTGTTGCCATCACTAGTCGATAACCGATCAATAGGTTATGTGGCTTTAGGCGCAGTCAATCAGCGGATAGGGCGTGGGCATAGGGCACGTAAAATAATCGATCTCTGTAAACAATTTCATGGCAGTCCAGAACAACTCTGATTCTAAGTTGTGCATCAACCACACAATAACACGAACCATGACCACACGAAAAAATATTTAAAAATATTTTCTCTCTATTCTAAAACACTGTAATTCCTAAACCTACAGACTACTTACGACCAAAAGTTCTTACCCAAAACCCTCTAAACCAGTTGCAAGCAAACCGATCACGTTATATAAACGATAATTATCGACGAGGTGCTTAAAGCTATTCAGAGCATTGACTTAACGAATTCATAGTAATATGGTCACATTACGTAATGAAATACGATAAACACTTCAATAAACAATACTTCTTCTTCATCCTAGCATTATTCCCGGTATTTTTATGTCCCCAGGGTCTGCTTATTACTCTTATCCGGATTTGACAGGTTACTAGTTTTTACACAGAGCGATTGCCATCTGACCTCCGCAAACCTAACAGCGAACCAGTAACTCATTGGATAAGAACAATTTACTTATCAAGAGTTAACGATTATTATCAGATGTTATTGATAATAACTGGGACCGACAGGTTAACGTGCTCTCCGAGGCACAGTGGGAAGACCCACACTCGAGACTAAAGAGTCGAGACTAAAGGCAGACTCGCTACCCACAACGCCACAACGGTGTCCCTCCAACTTCAACAACTTCAATAAACATTACTAAACCATTGAAATCAAAATGGAAAACGGTGTACCCAGAGCGAGAAATAATAAAGCACAAATATTAGCGTTGCCAATGCAGTAATGGCAGAACTCTTGTAAAGCAGTCTCCGTGATCTTTGTTTTGATGACATTATGACGATATTTCTTACTTTCAACACTCAGTATGGTAGACATCAATAATGTTTACTTATGGCAAACAAATCGCCGTCGCATTTGACGATTTCGTTGGCCCCATTACTGGTACCGTTCGCATAGCCGATTATAGACAAACAACTTTACAGAATTGGCACATTGGTTTTTACTACGAAGTTCTTAAATACGGTTTTTATTGTTATACATAAAATTATGTTAAACTATTTTATTTTTTTCAAAACGAAATAAAGTAGCTATCAAATTCTAATACTAATTTACCGGTTTATTTTAAGCTTCGTTCTTTCACCCTACTGCGCTAATAATGAATTTGTTTCATTATAGTAAACTACTACACATTTATTCAAGTGCTCCCTTAGGATAGTGATATCCTGTGTCGGGGGTCCGGTGACACATACAAGGACAAGGAGAAACATACCCAGACCGGAAAATATACCTGCATGGTCAATACAAACATATGCTCGACATATGAGCGGTAATCGAACCGGCGACCTGTGGCGTTTAAGGCAGGTTCACTACCGCTGCGCCACAACGTCGTCATAATATTATATTTTTATAGTTAATCAGAAGGCAAAAGGATAGATGGGCAATCTCTTGATAACCATTGATAATTTAGAACTGGTAATTTCTGCTCATAGATCGGTAGCCTCAGGGTCGAATATCATGCTCGAAAGTAAACTCCTAACCACAAAACTAAATTATTATATTCTTTTTGACCACCGACACTACAACCTTATGCCAATAACAACAAGGTTGTTTTTGGCCAGTTCACTATAACTAAAATAGTCACAGGAATATTGTCATTAATAAATATCTGTTTAGTTCCAATTCCTTCAATAACCCTTTCTGATCTCTTTTTCCTCCCCTGAATCTTCCTTGGTGGTAACATATTGTGATTGTCATGGTCCAACAGGACTAAGTGCGGAAAATAGAGCCCGCGAGGAAAAAAAAAAAAAAAAAAAAAAACATATTGTGATACCGGTGACGACGTTGAGGCCCAGCGGTAGCGAACGTGACTTAAACGCCCCAGGTCACGAGTTCTATTCTCACTCGGAGCAGATGGTTGTATTAACCATACAGGCATGTTTTCCGGTCTGGGGTTGTTTCCGACCCCCGACACTGGATATAACTATCCTAAAGGGGCCGTTGACTGTGTAGCGTATATTTATTTATTTATACCGCTGTTATGATTATGAAAGGTAACGGCAGGCAGACATCTTATTGGCCTCTGTTGCGGTATAAAAACATTCTTACCACCAGCGAAATGTAAACAGTTACAAGCGCAATTAGCTAAGCGGCGTTAAATTTAATCACATATACGAAACAGCCTTCGAAATATGATCATGACTAAACAAACGCTTACAACATAAAAGCATGTGAAACGTAGTAATAAAATACAACGGCGATCATCTACCGTCGGCGAGATACCGTCTGCGGTCCGTATCCCGATGGTCACTTTCGTTATCCATTACGCAATGATTCAAGTACGATTCCATTCATCATTTGCGGTTTATTTACGATTACGGGTCTTAAGCGATTCTTTTACAATTAAAAAGGTGAGGTTTTGATAGTGATGTTTTTGATAACCTTGATATTTAGTTATTTAGTTTTTATATATTTCGCAAAAAATACGCATAAAATCTTATATAAAATGTTACAAAAATATATTATAGACCATTGTGGTTCAGTGTTAGTGAACCTGCCTCAAACACCAGTTGCCGGGGATTTGATTCCCACTCAGAGCTGATTTTTAAACTAACCGTAATGTGTTTCTGTCGGAGTGTGTCTGTGTTGCCGGTCCCTAGTCTATTGGAGGAGGTTGAGTGTGTAATGTTTATCATTCTATTGATGATTAATTTTGTAACAAAAGTTACGATATTATAATAAAACAACACCAAAATTACAACTTGAAATAAATGATGAATCATCGTATCAAATTTCAACATTTGACAAACACTTGTGGTCCAATGTCAAATTTATATCTATATGTTTGAAGACGACTTTACCTCGAAATCTAACGCCTTACAAATATACATATATTACTCATATATTATCATACTTAAATATTCGTAAAACATAACATACTAATACCGAAAGCATTATAACTAGCTACATGGTATTTTACACATTTTATACAATCGTGCTGTAGTTGGTAGTGTAGTGTTGATGTTGTTGAATCTTCAGTTGTAGTCGTCGACGTCCCCGTGACTTTGATCTTCTGCTTCTTCCGAGCATTTTTCCCGGTATTTTATCTACCCAGGGTCTGGTTCAGATTTCACCGGTAACTAGTTTTTACGCAGAGCGATTTTCATCTGACCTCGGCAACCCTAAGGGCGAACCATTAAATCGTTGCATATGAGCAAATAACTTATTAAGAGTCAACGATTATTATCAGATGTTATTTGACAACAAACAGGACAGCTTAACGTGCTCTCACATAGACAAATGCCCAGACCGGTCTCAGTCTCAGTCCGTGTGTATTGTCATGAAAACCTAAATAACCAGGTTCTCCAAGCCGCAGGCGCTATTTGCATGTATGTCTTCCTGATAAGAAAAAAACGTTTGTCCTTGCTTCCCTGGCTTCGTCTCTAGAAGCTATACCGGACCCTGGTTACAAAACCTTTACATCGGCACAGTACTCACAGTCCATAAATTAAAATCGCTACTTTATAAAAGAATAATGACGACGTTGTGGCGCAGCGGTAGCGAACCTGCCTTAAACGCCACAGGTCGCGGGTTCGATTCCCGCTCGGAGCATAATATGTTTGTATTGACCATGCAAGCATATTTTCCGGTCTGGGTGTGTTTGTCCATGTCATTGTGTATGTTTCCGGACCCCCGACACAGGATATCAATATCCTAATGGGGGCCGTTGAGTGTGTAGCGTTTATTTTGTTTATTTTTTAATAATATGTAATCGCTACTGGTAAAAAATTATTAAAAATGCTTTAATTCAAGTAACTTTTTATTTGTTATTCTTCAGAAAATTATGTTCGTTCTTGTGAAACAAGATTCCTAAATGTGGAGCAAATAAATAAATCATTATCATAACGCATGTAATTAATTACACATGTTAAGAAAACCGTACTCGTTCGCAATGTTTTGAAATCATTAAAAAATAAAATTATTTTTATATATAAATAAAAGAACAAAGAATACAATTTGTTCATTTAGCCCGGGGGGAAGATGACTACTCCACCGCGATGGTAAGTAGAGTCCAAACGTGAAGGTGGCTGTTACCGTTTCAAAAGGAGAACCACACTAGCCGCCCTTGCCTTGCCTACCCGCATGATGAAACTGATTATACGCTAGCTAACCTCGATACTTGGCTGACGAGTAATCACTTTACGCGTTTTTCTCTAACATATGGTGGTAGGTAACCAGGAATTTATCCCTACCAGCATAGGACCACCACTAGGGTTGGTGGATATACAAGTCCTAAAATTTCTTCTATTATATGCCGGTTTCTTTACGATGTTTTCCATCACGGCTAAACACAGGATATATTCGAAACACAAATAAAGCACTTGAAAATTTAAAGGTGCTTGCTTGAAGCCCGCGAACCGTTCCCTTTTCACAGAGCTTAGATGTCGTCGGTTAGTTTTTAAAACAGACAAATTATCATATGGTAGTTATAGTTATACAATTATAAATAAAAATCAAATTAAATATATTATATAACATTTATACTTTCCAAAAAAAAGCAAGTTTTATGCTCATTACATATATTATTCAAAGTATAATGTATTACACATTAATGCGAGATGCATGCGTCACGACTCGCGATGCCCAGGGTTGCCAAATAACAGTATTCGTTCGAACAGTTTAAATAAAAATAGTAGTACCTAAAAATAAATAACACGCGTGAAGTTTTCAAAAATAAACTAACAGATAAACCTTATAGAGTCGAGAATAAAAATGGCACACACATTGCGTGTAGTGTTGTAAATTGTTTCTTGTTTTCGGTGAACGACAAATAAGATAAAATTCTCTTTCAAAGAACAACTGAACTTTGCTTTGACAATAATGGACGATTAACGGGTTTTTCCTTATTTTATTAATACTAGTCCTATAATTTACTGCTAAAAATGTACTAATCAACTTAATCTTACGTAACTTATTCGGTCTTATTAATGATAAGCCACATATACATATGTAGGAGTTTTGTTTGATTTATTTATCATGTTACAATATTAACCAAAGAGGTTGTAGTCTTAATATAAAGTAGAGGTGTTTGCTATGGACATCTGTCCAATCTGTCATGGTGCGTTCTTATTCAAAGGATCATGGATAGACGTATTTGGATGCAAGCGTCTATGGCGACTGAAGCACTATTTGATAAAATTATTATGGCAGACACAGATATCAACCACGCAGTTCCTAATCTAACGGATTCTCCAACATATATATTTTAAGCTTAGCTATTTTTCTCACCGTCTGACAACCCTGATGACGATGCTAAAAGCATCTAAAACAAGCGAACGAAAAGTAACTACTTCTTAACGTTAATTAATTATTATTAGTATCACACTTTCACTGACAAATGTATAGGATAATAGAACTCTATTGTTAAGTAAATAAGCCACATTTTTGAATTTCGAAATATTTCAATTTTCATTTCTTCTTTATAATTAGATAGGAAAATTAATTAATTAATGATGCTAATTTGGTTATCAATTTGTTAAAAAAATAGTTTTTTTATGAGTGCTCTAAAAAGAATATCTTCCTTTAAATTTTACATTAAGTTTAATAATGTCTGACGATAGTTTTAATAATTAAATAAATTCATTTTCAGTAACAAATCAATAAGTAGTTTATTGCAATTTGAAATTCAGTTTAATTTGTTTTATTGTCTATTATTAATATCTTTATGAATACATTCTTAAAATTTTGTTTTAAGCTGATTGAGATGCTTACCTAGCGTGCGTAAGAAACGCACGCAAGATTTGTAAAATAATATTTGTTCATTAAATCATGATGCGCAAGCAAAGCTACAGGCACTGCTGGTATTGAGATATATTAATCTAATAAATAATAGAAGTATGTAATGAATGAACGTCATTTATTTATTTTACATAACACCATTTATACAACATGTCTATCAAAAGGAAGGACAATCTCTTCCGATACCGTTTCAATGCGAATTACCCGTTTCACTGAGCGTTATAATGCTATAACTATAGTCAAATTCTTTTTCTTCCTAGAACTATTTCCGACATTATAGCTCAAGGTCTGCTTATTACTCGTACCCGGATTTGACAATTATTAGTTTTTACACAGTGCGATAACAGATAATCTATGAAACGACTGATCCGATTTTAACGGGACTTTTACTGATTTTATATAGAGTAATGGAGGCTAATTTTATTTTGGAAAAATAATAAAGGTTCTGTGCAATAAAGAAAATCATTACACCACGCGAGCGAGGCTGCAAGCGCAGCTAGTATTAAATAAGCTTTGTATGTGCTGAACTTTGACGCAGTAAAATCAACTGTGTGAGAATTCAACTTAGATTTTTGTAAACGTGTGGTAGGCTATACATATGTCATACCTGTAAACAAGCAATTCTTAATTATAATCTGAATCTCGGCAACGGCTGAAACTATTTTCATGACTTAGTATGCAGGGGTTTCGGGGGTGGAGGTGATTCTTCATCTATCGTGTAATGTCGTTTAATCCGTGTTTTCAGGAAAAGAAAACCTCGGTTCGAGTAAAGATGTCTCCAGTTCGATTATTTTTTCCTTTTTTAAAGTTCAAAAAGCATGATTTGCCAAAAAAAAACCCGCGCAAAGCGGTCATCCGACATATTATAAAACATGCTAAGCGTTTAAATATATTATGTAAATACTATAACTTTTTGCTATACCATTTGCATAATATTACCATTGAATAAGATTTGAAGGTTAAAATCGACATAGCTTCACGCATCCTTGGAATTATTTAACATGGTGATGTTCAGCTGGTTACTGGTTACATTTATTGAAAAAACCGTATATTAATTAGTACAAATGTCACTTCCTTATCTTATCTATGGTAAAAGTATTTCTTTATTGTCCCTATAACCATAAAGAGAATACGGCTTTAACGTCAGTTATTTTAATAAGATATAAAATCTAAAAATTTATTATAATAAGGTTCTGACTTTACTGATTAAAAACTCATTAGTTAAACTATTCAAATAATCTATACAAATAAATAAAATGGAAGTGTTTGTTTGTAATTCCACATTAACAGCTTTTCACTAAATCGATATAATACGGGTCTTCATGAAAAAATATTTTTTTAAATTTATTGTCTGTCCGACTGTTTGTTCCGGCTAATCTCTGAAACAGCTGAACAGATTTGTACGGAACTTTCACTGGCAGATAGCTGATGTTAAAAGGAGTAACTTAGGCTTTTATTTATTAGGCCCCCGACACAGGAGCCTAATGGAGACCGTTGAGTGTGACCGTTGAACGTTTTTTGAATTATAATATATAATAAAAATCTTCTTCTTCATCCTAGCATTATTCCCGGTATTTTTATGTACCCAGGGTCTGCTTATTATCCGGATTTGACAGGTTACTAGTTTTTACACGGAGCGATTGCCATCTGACCTCCGCAACCCTAAGGGCGAACCAGTAACTCATTGGATAAGAGCAATTTACTTATCAAGAGTTAACGATTATTATCAGATGTTATTGATAATAACCGGGACCGACAGCTTAACGTGCTCTCCGAGGCACGGTGGGGAGACCCACACGGACAAACGCCCAGACCGAGACAGAAATTTTAACAAACATCTGCCCGAGCGGGAATCGAACCCGCAACCGTCGAGACTAAAGGCAGACTCGCTACCCACAACGCCACAACGGTGTCAATATATAATAAAAATCAATAATATTTAATGATTAAAATATGAATCTTTAATTTGATGCAGGCGCGAAATGGTATGAAAAAATTTTAGGAAAGTTTTTGACAATATTTTTATACATTTAAAGTGACACACAATAAGTTTAAAAACTAAGCTATATTTTTCAAATTTTTGTGTCAAAAGGTGGTGAATACTTTCAAACGCTTATTTAAATAAACGTTTATAAACATTTAACCCTTCTCTGAAATATGATTTCAACTTGAATAAACGATAATATTATATAATTTTATTTTCATATTGTAAATTAAATAAAACATAACTTAAGTTAACTCAACTTACCAATTAAAGAATACACCGTTATAAACAATTACACCAAACAATAACACCAATATTGCAAATCACTTCACTTAGCACTGAATTTTTAAATTTTTTTATAAAAATTAAAAATTTTTGCTTAAACGCATTCGTTTAAATTTACGAGACGCAACTTAAAATTCGATAATCGATTGTCAGGTGACGTACGAAGATGCGCACGTGCACACGTGTTCGCGTCAACGATTGTAGCACCACATTGCGGGCACCTGCGTCGCCCACAGCACGCCAGAAGTGGGTTACATACAAACCATAAGCCTTAAGATTAATATAGTATGTATAGTATGCAATTTAATATTGAAATTGAAAGTTAATTGAAAATAATAAAAAAAAAAATTACTTTAATTAACAACGAATCAGCTTTTAAGTACATTTTCATTGTTAATTATTACTTTTAAAAAAACAATACGTTTAACAGCAGACAAGTCCTTTGAAAAGCTGGCAACTATAAAAATAGTATAAAGAAATATGTATAGTTTTACATTATTATTTATAAAAGAAGTAGGTTAAGTTTATTTTTAATTTATTTTGATGTCTTTTCTTTGTATATTGAAGTCATTACTTCAATGACGTCACGACACTTTCATAGTAATTGCATGATCTGCATTACAACGCATGCCCGGTGATTATGCGCGCACTGAGATCTGTGCATTTCTCGCAACTAATTAGAGTTCCGTTAAGTGAAACTGAAGACATTTTCACTGATAATTTAGAGGAAATTACTATTTACGATACCTTTAAATACTATCATAAATATGTGTTTATTGAATGTTAAGTTACTGTAAATGTTATGTATTTCACAATATGCATGTCACTTTTCACTTACTAGCCGTTGTCATCGGCCAGATTTATATTATTGGTAATAAATTAAATTTTCTCAAAAATCACACAATCGATTCCGAAAGAAATGCACGAGGGAGATGCAGATCTAGAATGCGGCATATTATGAATAAATACAGAAACCTTTGATTAAAAAAACTCAATTTTTGGGATGCAGAGAGGTATAATTATGACATAATTTCATAGTCATAATCTTTTTCTTTTTCCGTCGAACGAAATTTAGCTTTTCGTAATATTAACAATTTTTTTTCTCGTTTAAGTATAGTCGCTACGTTTAGTGAGTTATTAACGCATAGTGCGTAGGCAATAAATTATTTACTTGCCACTTTTACATTATTTTTAAATATAATTCATACTTTATAACACTACGATATTTAATTGCGATAATTATAACTTTCACTCATTCACGTAAACTTGACTTAAAATACCTGTCTCTAACTGTAAATTAAACATAACTACATAGGTACGTTTAGCTAGCTTTCTTTTTGATTAGAAATAGTATTTTATATATAACTTAACTATGTAACTGATTTGATTGTCCCATCAAAAGTTTACGGTAAACAAATTCAACACTCAAACCTAAAAATGTATGTACTAATATAATTTAAGCCCGCGACTATTGCTATTATTAGCTACGAAGTTATAACGACTAATATCATTCAGTATTAGAAGCTGAAAAACTCTAAGAGATAGAAAACATAGCTTTAATAACTAAACGTACAAAATTGACCTTTAGAAATTTGAAATATTGAATTCACATTGCAAATGCATCTTATGAATGGTAAAAAAGAAATTCGGAAAACCTGACTTGAAATGAACTTCGAGAAATTCTACCAAATTCTTACCAAACCGTTATACCTAAACATTCATGGCCGATTAAATTTCTTATTTAATAATGTGAAGGACTTGACCCAAAGAGTTGTTACAGAATAAATAGTTCAGTAATTTATTTCATACACTTATTAACAAGAACCAATTTCGAAATAACACAATAACAAAAATATGAAAGCGCATTTCTGTAGGCTATTGTCAGCCGATAACTGTGAACTAACGGGACGCCCTTATTTGAACACTTATATCTATCGGATTGAATAGCTAATATGATATTATTATTAAACGTTTGCTATATTTAATCCCACTTCAAAAGGTTTTCGAAAAATTGAGTGCGTGATATTTTAAAATATATGTTACCAAACATAGTCATTGTCTCTTCAATAGAAGAAATTTCTAATTCGGTCCCGTAAGCATTTAGTGACGATATGATTAACGACTTTTAATATTGTTTCAGGCGGCTGAAAAAGGTTTTTATATAGTCTCGATATAAAATAAAAATCTAAGAATCTTCTTAGAATCAGAATATTATCTAAATACGACCGCGGATTGGATAATGAAGTTAAAGTTCTCATACGTTAAAGAGGTCGGTTCTATATCTGCAGATTCCTTGATCTACTTATTAAAGAAAAGCTTCATGAAATTTTAGGTCACTATGCGACTAGTAATTCTTTCCGTTTCCTTATGTCTCGTAACTGAACTAATTAACAGACAAATGTAAATTTTAACATAATATTGCCAGTAACGTAGGAATAACGCGTTACTTTTACGGTTATATTATAACAACATAACAAGTTGTAACACAGATTTCTCCCTAATATTTATACATAATATATACCTACTCATTTTATGCTATAACGATTGTTGTGTGAAAATAGTTCCAGCGAGATGGCTAGTTCCTGCAGAATAAAACCGACTGAGCGACTCGATTTGAGCATTGGACAGTCCGGTTAGAATGGTAGATTTTTTTATGTTAGAAGTTGGCAAACAAGCATACGGTCCACCTGATGGTAAGTGGTAGCCGTAGCCTATGAGCACTTGCAGCACCATTAGTAGGTGCCACTCACACGTTGCCAACCTGGAGATATTAGTTCTTAAATATATAGTGCCTAAGCACTACTATTTGGCGGCAGAATATTTGACACTGCGGTGCTACCTACCTAGCCGGCCTCTTGCAACAAAAGACCTACCACCAGTGGAATGCCAGATAGAGACAGAGTTCCGAGCGCATGCTCGGAACGCTGTCTCTATTAACGATGACGTCCGTAGCCAGGTTTCGGGCTCGCAGGACAGGACAGTCACCCTAAGGATGGAATCATTTATGAGCCCTCGTTAGGGCTGTCCCTCTTCACAGCGTTCGTGAGGGTGGTCTCAGTAGGTATTCGGTCACAAAACAATTCAAATAACACTATGTAGTCATTCACAAAGTGATCACGCCTAAAGCGGTTTTATCTCCTGGTTGTTTTATTGACCAGCTAGCTAAGAGCATCTCATATCATTTAGATAATTCTAACTGTGAAAAGGTTACAAAGAGACAGAAGTAGTTTCACGTTTATATTCGATTGGAACCTCGTCTTAGACATTAAAATCAAACGAATCGTTAACCCAAAGTCAACTAACTACCTTATTGAGAACACTTTCACTGCTCATCACGATGACGCGCATGCTTGAACATGCAGTCATCTCGTTAAGATATAAGATAATATATTATAGTAGTAATAAAGGTATCTGTACATTTAGATATTTACAGGAAATAAGTTTCGGTTTTGCGCATAGGTGTACTTATTACAAAATAAATAAATCAACGCTACGGCCCCCATTAGGATAGTGATATCCTGTGTCAGGAGTCCCGAAGCGCACATAAGGATAAGGACAAACACACAGACTAAAACACATGTATCATCAAAACAAACATGTGCTCCAAGCGAGAATCGGATCAGAGACCCGTATCGCTTAACGTTCGCACACCGCTGCGCCACAACGCAACGGTTTTCGCATTTTTATGTGACTGTTTAATATCAAGCATTACGCAATAACTATTAAAACAATATCAATAAAAAAATTTATTTCAATTATTCTTATGTGTACACGAAACAAATAATAATTAATAGATTTTATTGCATCACGATGGCGAAAGCCGGAGATATATAAATATTACATAAAAAATTACAATACAGATTAGAACCAAATAGCTAATTACGTTAACTGGAGAGCGCATAGGGCGAATTTAATTAATGTCTACAGTCAGCCATGTTTCGTTAGCTCTGGTCGAGTTTATTTTTTACTAATGTTAGTTTATTTAAGGTTAGACCATGTTCGGCGAACTTGTTGACTTTAGTAGCCTGAACTCCACTTTAAGTCATAGTTTTTTTGTGTAATTTTACAGTCTAGTTTCTTATTTGTCTTCGGTATAACACAAACTATACTATTCTTAAGATATAATTAGTATGTAGTAAAAATAAAACTAGAACATAATCGTTTACTATTATTATAAATGCGAAAGTAACTCTATCTCTTTGTCTGTCTGTTGCGCATTCACGCTAAAATTACGGAACCGGTTTACATGAAATTTGGTATAGTCTAGATTCAGAGAAAGGACATGACTACTTTTTAATGCGAACAAAGGGTTGTAAGGGGTTGTAAGGAGGATCAAAAGTTGTACGGAAGTATCGTCATTTTAAGAGTTACAAGCTTGAAACTTATTTTTTAGGTCGATGATTGGATTGGAATATGAAATGAGGTTCAGAGTTTATATTAAATTCGTTATTCACGCAGGTGAATCCGCTGGGAGAAACTAGTATGTTATAAAATCATTATTATTTGATATTCATTAAAAAAAATACAAAAAGGGACATCCCGCTGAGTTTCTTTCACTGGTATTTATTTCTTAGGTCTGAATAAATTTATTATATCAAAAATCGTGATGGACTACTAATAAAGATGCCACCGTTGCACCGATGCAGCTGTGATATGACAAGTAAGGCTACGTGTCCAACAGAAATGTGCGAGGATGCCTAGCAAGCAAGAGTTGCTTGTCAGGGATGTGTACGAGGATGGATGCGAAGAAAATAGTGCTAGGGATGGACGTTGGTGAGAATCTGCAATCGGCTGCAATTCGGCTTTTCAATATAAATTAATCTTTTTAATACTTACTAATATTATAAATGCGAAAGTAACTCTGTCTATAAAATCGATTTTGATGAAATTTAGTACAGAGATAGTCTAGACCTTGGGAAGGCAACCACTCACGTAGTAAATGTATTAAAAATGAGATAGGGGATAAAAATTTAGATTTGTGAACCAAATAATAGCGGGAATAACGTCCCGCGAGTGAAGCCGCGGGCAAAGCTGGTATTCCGTAAAGATAATCAACCTGCTTTTGTTATACCTAAAGTAGTGTCAAAGAATTGATTGGCAAGTAAAAAGACGAGTAAAGCTATAAAAAAAACAAGGAAATTGAATCCAATTATGATTTTTCGAACCCGCCTTGACCTTCGCAACAGCACGACCTACGTTTAGACGATCTCAAAACAGGATTCGATTGATATTGAAAATAAACAATATAGTCTCAAATACCTTAACGGAGATAATGATTGATAATGATGATCATTGATATCTACAGGTAGTATATTTATCACGAATGTTTCACAATAAGATCGCAGAAATTGTTCAGAATTCAAGGTTCAATCTCTATAAATTCTTCGCCGGTTCTTCTCAGGAGCCGGTGAAAGAATCTGCCTTTCTACAAATAATACTTTGTACGTCGAGTAAAAATATTCATTTCTTTCATTCATTCATAAAAAATCTCCAAATTAAAGAAAATATTACGAAATATAGGTGTTTATGTAAATATGTATACTTACCTAAATACTTAATTACGTTATTCATATAATTTTAATAGTATATCAGATTTTGCAACAGTCAGCGGTTTTGCTTGTATCAAATTATGATAATTTTCTTTTAGACGCTAAGCCTTTATGCAACTGTACTTAGTTTCCCATATTTAATGACATTCATAGTTATCCCGGATCGGAAAGGGTGGAATTATGTAACCTAATAAATCCCAACAAGATTTTTTTACTTATCAAATTATTTTAAAATTTAAATTAACGTGGGAACCGCGGGTTCGATCCTGACCCCTTTGGGCTATTGTCACACCCACTCCTAGCGTAAGCTTCGAGCTTATTTGGAGAAGCAATAGGAATATTAGTAATGTCTTGATAAAGCATTACTAATATTCTTTAAAAAAGTTATGTAAATATTTTTCTATACTTAGTTAATTTATGTTACAATGTTAAACTTTTTAATATAGAATTTCTATTAATCAATTCGTAATATGTGAAACTATGTATTAATTTAACTAAATCAAACAGTTTCAAAAGAGATTTATCTATGAAGTAAAATGCGGTTGTGTGAAGCCGTAGGCGAAACTAGTATCTAACATTGAAATTACTCGTCCGAGCTTTTATAAACAAACCTACACGGCGTTTAACAATAGAATACAATTAAAATGTGTCAAGGTTAAAGATGACAAGATGCAGACATCTCTGCCAACTGTCGGTTTAGTCACTCCAAGCTTATAAATCATTTATTTTTATTTTCAAATCAAGATATCTTCAATTTTATATAGAAATTAACAAAAAATGCCTCATTGTTTTTGATCGCGCATAACGTAGAGTTAAGGTTATGTCGTTAATAAAATAAAGTTAGAAGTTGGTTTGTAGAAGTATTTTTTAGGGTTCCGTAGCCAAATGGCAAAAACGGAACTTATAATTATACATATTATTTTGTCATGTCCGTCTGTCTGTGAGACTATTGGCTCCATCTATACGAAATTGAGTAAATAGGTGTATTATTAGTAGCTTATTTCTCTTTACTTAGTTTTTCATATTACTTTTAATAATTAACTTAATTAAGTACTATGAAATTACCAACTTATTTTGCGGTCGATTTTAATTCGTTATTATTTTTAAAGTCCTTAAAATTCGTCATCATCATGCTGCGGAACCCTTTAGTGTAGACAGTGCGTGGTCCACAACGTACTTGACTGATAATTATTTATGTAAACCTATAGGTACCGAAGCAACTATATGAAGGAACAGCCAGCCTAAAGACAAGCGGTCACTGCACCCCATGCACGCTAACAATGCTGGTGCTACTTGCACGTTACCACACCGCATACCAGCCTCTTTGTCCTCAGCATCGGCTGTTCATCGTTGTCAACACAGCGGACTGCAACTCTTATACAACACCACATAATAATTATTGGATATTACTCAATGTTTTCAATTAAATTCTTGGTCCAAAGACTTTTCATAATTCCCAAGGCAATTCATTTCATAATTATAAAACCAAGGGGAGAAAATATTTTTTTTTTTTTTTGGCTGTCCGGAATGAATCCTTACGCTATGAAGTATTCATGTCATATACTATTCTAAGAGAGATTGGTGGTGTTAACAGTGTCTTGGCTCATCCCTTATCGGAGGAAGCCAGGGCAGTGTTCAAAATTGTTAAATTAGGCTTAAGTTTAAGATAGTATAATTTTTTATTTGTATTGTGGTTGTATAGAGCGACATAATCGCTTTTAAGTGATAAAGCTCTCTAAATAAAGAAATTAAAATATATTTTTTTTTTTTTTTGTCAGCTGCCATCAAAATGTTGTAGTAGCAAAGTTAAAGTAGGGAAATATATTTTATTTAGGTACTTTGCAATTTTCATTCAAAAAATATTACATAATTCATTTTAATTATAATAGACATATAAAGAGCAGGACTCTTTAGGATCGACAATTACAATAAATTCCATAGTGCGAATCTTGATAATGCTTGTAACTGAATCTCATTATCTAATTAGCTTTAACCCATTTATATTTATTTTTCGTTTACGACTCAATGCCGCCTACTCAGCACTAGCATGGCGGTAACTAGCCGACCGATAATGCAAATGTGACGCCCACCACGAAAGTAAAAGCAACTAATTGTGTATTTAAAAGCAATTACAGTATATATAAACGTAACAGGCACTTTCATTTGGAAACGAATATATATTCAATATATTTAGAAATATATATTAGTTTCCAAAAGAAAATGTCCGATTTTTGCGTAAAAATAGTACAAAATAAGTATTTTCGTTTTTTAATAGACCATAAGAGCAAACTATTGCATTGTATCCTATGTTTACAGAACAATCAATAATTATTGTGTATTACCAACTATGATGAAGATAATAATAATGGGAATGAGGATAAAAAGGAAGAAGAAATTGGAATGGGACTTTTGGCGTACCCATTTACAGAACGAAACGCATCAGGATGTCTGCTCCTGAGATGCTGGAAACAGTCAAATAATAATATTTTATTGTATCATGTACAGTTGTATGTACGTTGTACAGTACAGTATGTACAGTTGTACAGTTAAAATTGATCATTTTTTTCTACACGTATAAGACACTAATGCCTCAAAAAGGCTAGTAAAAATCCAATTTGATTATAATTTGACTTCCTAATTTACAAATTTGAGTTCATCATCCATAAATAATATCAAAATGAACCACGGATCTGAGATTCTGATCTTATTAATTACTTAGAGGTGACAAGGTCGATACAAGTTATTAGCTCAAAGAAAAAAAAAACCAAAGATGTTGTACATAACCTATAAAAATAAGTTCTAATATCGTGTTTATAATTTAAATTTTTAGTTTAATAATTAAGCAATGCGACAGCACTTTATGTAATTAGATACCATGCTCAGGGTCGTTTAAAACAGAAGTGAAAAATGGGATGGTTATTTAACCATTAAAAAGAATTTTCTTTTCGAACGTAATGTAACAGATATGCAAATCCACTTCACTTCACTTCACTTCTAGTAGAGCAGTACTTCCCCTGTCGAACCGGCTCACTCATGCCAAAAACAACAAAGCTCTCAAAAAAAGCTCAATGATATCATCAAGTACAGCTGTTATTCCACCGAGAATGAGATAATAGTTTTAACAAGAAGCCTAAATCGCAAAAACATTTCCACTATAAGAAAACATAGTATGATTAACTGTTTTTATAAGTCTAACAATTTGTGGTTTTTTAAAATGTACAATTAAAATATTAAGGTTTTTATGAAAGTCTGTATTTACCGATTTCAAAAATACATTACTATGTCATCGCCGTTTTGAGAAGAATTTGTAGAATATTTTTTATTTATTTATACACTTTATTGTACACCACATAAAAATACACAATCTCAAGAAGAGGAGAAAAAAAAAAATATGGGAGTACAAATGGCGGCCTTATCGCTTAAAAGCGATCTCTCCCAGGCAACCTTTGGGAAAGGAGAATTGTCGTTATATAATTAGGCAGGTCGTGCCGGTATAATAGACATACATACCAATAGTTAAACACTAATACATAGACTTGCTTACATACATAATAATATCCAATAGATATTCAATAATAAACTAATAAATAATTATACGATAAACATAAAAAATAATAAAGAAAATAATATAAATAAATAAACTATATAATATTAGGTGATAATATATGAGCCGTCTTATTCAGTCTCTGCTAGATAAAGTTTTTTAACAGATTTTTTAAAAGAATCTAAAGTTTTTGATTGCCGTATTGCTAAAGGCAGAGTATTCCACAATAATATAGCACTTACTGTGAAGGAGTGCTTAAAGAAATTAGTATGATGTAGGGGCACTTTTAGAGTATATTGCCTGATACTTCGTAAATCTGTTCGTGACTCTATGAATTCAAATTTTTCTTTGAGATATACCGGGGTATTTGGGTTAAATAATACACAGTACAGAAGAGACAATATATGTGAATCCCGGCGACGACGTATAGGAAGCCACTTGAGCTTTCGACGAAATTCAGAAATATGGTCATACTTGCGCAAGCCAAATATAAACCGTATGGAAAGATTTTGAAGTCGCTCAAGTTTATTGAGTTGACACTCGGTTAGATTAACATAGCTTGCGTCAGCATAGTCGAAGATAGGAAGTAGAAGAGAATGTGCTAACATAATTTTGGTAGGAATCGGTAAGAAAAATCGTAATCGCCGTAACGAGCGCAGTGCAATATATGTTTTCTTGCTAATCTCCTTCATGTGAACAGACCACGACAGTGTCTGATCTAAATATATTCCAAGGTCTTTAACCATGGAATTATATGGTATTATGACATTATCATAAATAATTGGAGAAATATTCTGCCATTCAACCCTCGAGGTCATACTAGGACTACCTATTACAATAACTTGCGTTTTTGAAGGATTTATTTTTAGACCATACTTCATACTCCAACAGCAGATAGAAGCTAGATCATTATTAACTTCCGAAATGGCGGAAGGTAAATTTTCGAGAGTTGAATGACGATATATTTGGACATCATCTGCATACATGTGATAGAGAGAAGAAATATTGTGAGTGATAGAATTAATGAAAATCGCGAATAGTAAAGGAGACAACACGCCACCTTGAGGTACCCCTGCCGAGATATCACGCCAGGACGAGTAGCTTTCGTCACTACGAATACGTTGACGTCGGCCAAAGAGGTAGCTCTGAAACCATTCTAGCACTGATGGAGATATGTTAATAGAACGCAGAATACTCAACAATATTGCATGATCAACGGTGTTAAACGCATTGCTGAAATCGAGCAAAGTCAAAATTGTGAGTTGTTTATTATCCATTGCCCATCTAATATCGTCGGTAACCTTGACTAGCGCTGAAACCGTACTATGACCAGGACGAAAGCCGGACTGGAAAGTACTGAGAAGGGAGTGTTTGTTAAGGAAATGAGACAATTGCTGGTAAACTAGCTTTTCAAGAATTTTGGAAAGGAATGGTAAGATGGATATAGGACGGAAATCAGTATTGCTTTTAGGATTAATTTTCTTAGGAAGAGGAATAATATGCGCTTTTTTCCAATCATCAGGAAATTTGCCAAATGATATGGAGTGATTTAGGATGTGGGTTAATATAGGACAGATTACATCTATGATAGGAACGATCATTTTCCGGCTTACAGTATCAAAACCAACGGCATTCGAAGAGATGGACAATACGCTCTTCTTAACATCACATTCAGTGAAAGAATCAAAAATAAACGGCATATAGTCTGGAGTTGAAATATTAGAAAGAATTTCAAGTGTTCGTGCTTTATTAACACCATCAATTGTGTTAAAACAGGAAAAGTGTTTATTGAGATCTTCGATGTCAATATTTACAGAAGTTGAATGGGATGATTTACCAACTCCAAGGGACTTTAGAAATTTCCAAGTTTTTAATGGATTGCCATTCTCAATGGATTGGTGAACGTGGCGACGTTGTGCATCTCTACACAGTGTATTGCAGCGATTCCGCACTTTATGATATTTCTCACGGTTTTCATCGCAATTATTTAATTTAAACTTATATTTAGCTCGATTCTTCTTCTTAATTAAGGTCTTCAGATCGTCACTCAACCAGGGAGCTGGGAGTTGTTTAATTCTTACTGGCCTCACGGGTGCATGAACGTCATAAAGTTGTGTTATCAAATTAGTGAACAACTCAACTTTACCATCAATCGTGTCAGCATTGACAACAGAGGTCCAATCCATTTGCGTGGCATCTTCATAAAGACGATTTCTATCGATTCCACCAAAATTACGCTGCAGAAATATTTTTGGTTTGGCTTTGGGAGGACGGACCTTGTAAGAGAGATAAATCAAATCATGATATGAAAATGCATCTGCAGGATATTGACCATGCTTCAAGACAGATTCAGGAGAAGAAACCAATATAAGGTCGAGAAGGGAAGGATTACTGCCAGGAAAATTGTGCGTGGGTGCAAGGGGCAAAATATGCAAATTACAAGACTCTGCTATAGTGAGGATAAGTTTTTGCTGCGGAGGTCATCTTTTTTTAAACAGGTGTTAAAATCACCCATTATAATGGAATGGTCATATAAAGGAATTAAATTTGCTAATGAGTTTTCGAATGTGTCAAAATAATTATAGATAGTTGGAGGACAATAAAATACACCAAGAAGAATTTTCGTATGCGATAGTATTACTTCAATAATAAGATGTTCAGCCGCATTGGATGCAGGTGGTTGAGTAGACAAACTAATAATATTAAAAGGAATGAAGGAGCGTAAGTAGATCGCCACCCCGTAGAATAGTAATGTGTATCTTTGGATTTTTTTTCGGAGTGTCTATTACCATTGTCCCAAGTGGCCTCGACAGCGTCACCGTCTTATTCATTGAAATATTTTTTTTAAGTCAAAACCTATAAAGCATATTCTGAATTTATTCTCGACCAACAAACAGACATACACACATACAAATAAACAAACTATAATTCTTAATTTTTTTTATGTAATGAGCAAACGGGCAATAGGCCGATGACTAAGATAATAATTTATAGCCTCTTCAAGTCTATTCATTTGTGTTTTATTAATTTGTGTCAATGTAACGAATTAATTTTTCCAAAGACACCGGCTATATTATGTTTTAAAGCTTTAAATATTTAATTTTATGATTCATATACATGTGTCATATATCTCGCGATATATGAACTTTGAACCTCGTATATTATTTTTTAAAGCGTTTACGTAATAATTTAAGTATTTAAATTACGTAGTATTTTAATTTTAATTATAATTTATATATTTTACTCTCGATATTTTACAAAATTTTATAGGGAATCATAATTTAATAATTTAATTTCTGGAACGAAAACTCAAACACTTTTTTTTTCAAATTTTATTCTAAACTAAAACATTTTATACACTATGTAACAAACAAATTAATAATAGTTAACAATGATAGTATATTATTGATTTAATAGAAAATTTGAAATTATATGTTCAGGCTCTATAGAACTATTCACTTGGTACTAATATAAACTGGATATATAGTATTGATAAACTTATATTGTCGTTCTGTTAAGGGCGTTGTATATAATTAAATTTGTAATAACAGAGCGACACCAGCCAGAGTCCATTTGGAAGGTTTATCTTTAGTTTTTAAATTGAATGTCCAAACGTATGTGGGTCCGCGAGTGCGAGTCTTGTACACGGGACACTCGTACATGTTGCGGAGGTCCTGTTTGTCCTGTGTTATAGCCTGGAAGTTTAAAATTAATACATATCATTTATATACAAATAATAAAACATACACTTGTCGTAGTTATATGATACCGTTGTGGCGTTGTGGGTAGTAAGTCTCACCAGTTGCCTCGGATAGCATGTTAAGCTTTCGGTCCCGGTTGTTATCACATAACGTCTGGTAATAATCGTTAACTCTTGATAGGTAATTTGCTGTTACCCAATTAGTTACTGGTTTGCCCTTAAGGTTGCGGAGATCAGACGGCAATCGATCTTTGTAAAAACTAGTAAGATAAGAGTAATAAGCAGACTCTGGGTAAATAAAATACCGGGAGTAATGCTAGGACGAAGAATACTTGGCATAGTTATAGAAAGAGAAACATATAAATTATCTCACGTTATAGTGATGGACAGTTGCGTTTGGACAGAATTCATTCAAAACAGCGGATAAATTACTTCCCGTATCAGTCAGGTTATAGATATCATCTTTGGCCATGAATATTAATATACCTTATTAAATTTTTCAACATAAACAAATGACTAACGAAGTCATCAATAATCGAATGTTTATTCCTAATTTCGTATTCGTATTAATTAATAAAGTTAAGAAATACAAATATATATACTTTAATTTTTGAAGTACCTACTAGACTTATGCTCCTCGTTGCACAAGTGGGCCGACTCGAACGTAGAAACTCACAGAAAATCGGCATAAATTAACAGTACCAGAAATGTTGCGTTTCCTGCGATGACTGAGATCACCGGAGGCCAAATCTTCCATCCCCTCTAATCCATCCTTTTTTCTGCCTTCTCATCCCTTCCTATGATTCTATTCCTAGGATGTCCTATCCCTTGTGTTGACAATGCACATCTGATACTTCATTTATCGCAAGCGTTCATAGGTTGCGGTGACTTGTTACCAAGAGCGGACGTATAGTTATTGACCAACCGTTATTCCATATAGGAAAATACGAAATTGTAATTTACCTCTACCCTCTCATTATATACTTCATTAAATATTGGATGCTAAATTGTATAGATACCCTGACGTTGATGACGGGCATGGGTGGGAAGAGGTCTTTGAGGCGCGAGTCCATGATGATCCCTGCGTGCACGTCCCAGCGCGCTCCCTCCATTAGCAACCCGTGCACGTAGGCGCCGTCTCGCGGCGCAGATCGTGTGTCAGCTATACTATAATTGATGACACAATATTTCAACGGTAAAAGAATAGAATACTCATACATTACGTTGTTGTTGTACGTTGTTGAAAAAGAAATAGCTCCTTATAGCAAAACAATAAACTTCAGTTATGATATCATTTTATACCAAAAAACACATACCTATTTAAAATAGTTTATCATGTGTACTGCATAGTTATGATTTGATTTGTATCTTCATTTTTATCCAGTGGCATGGTGGCAAGCAAGCATACGGCTCACCTGATGGTAAGCGGTTGCCGTAGCTTTTAAACGCGAGCAGCACCATTAGTAGGTGCCAATCACGCGTTGCCAACGTCGAGATATTGGTTGTTGAATCTCTTTTTTTTTTAGGTTAGAAGTTGGCAAACAAGCATACGGCCCACCTGATGGTAAGTGGCTGCCGCAGCCTATGAGCGCTTGCAGCACCATTAGTAGGTGCCACTCGCGCGTTGCCAACCTCGAGATATTAGCTCTTAAATATCGTTGGCCCAGTAATTTCACTAGCCTACAGTGCCTTTCAAAGCGGAACTCAGTAATGCCTAAGCACTACTATTTGGCGGCAGAATATTTGACACTGCGGTGGTACCTAACGCGCCGGCCTCTTGTAACAAAAGACCTAGTAGTGTGACTGATTGCACTGGTGGAATAATCTCTGCTGTGACAGAGATTGTCCCAACAGCGGGCAATGGGGTCATCACGTCAAGACGCCGGTAAAATAAATATAAATACAACCAATACAATCAGTATTCAACAAAGCAATTAAATATTATTACGTAAAATCTTCTTTCATCTTTTTAGTAACGTCACATTGGAGACACATCTTGTCGAGCGGTAGCTCGTAGCGGCGCGCCGTGCTCTGCATGATCGCGGTCAATAGACTTTGTGGATTAAAGAAACCTCCCAGCCACACGGATGTTGGTAACTTTAAAAGTAGTAAAATATATGTAATATTAGAAATTGTCTATTGAAATATGGTCACCATGTCCGAGAGTTAGTAATCGTAACTTACCACAAAATCTGTTGCCCAAGTCTCGAGTTCACGCAGTCGCAATAGCAAATCAACGAACCAAGCTGACAGGCCCAGCAACGAGGGGTAAGCTCTATTAGTCCATATGGCTGGAACCTGAAAATGATTTACATGTTATATCAAAATAGTCAATGAGATTGTGAAATAATTGCCTTTAATACTTACTTGGTCTAAGAAAAGTGCATTTTCCAATTCCTCCATATCCGATGTGATTGTCAGTTCACCCTGAAATTAATTAGTTATTAGTACCTACGATGTTATAATATTTTATGATTGTCTCCACCCCATTCCAGACTGTCATTTGACATGAGACTGTTAACTGTTAACATAATAAACCTATAAAATGAGTAATTTTAAAATAATACGTAAACCATGTAGAGACTAATGTAATTTAATAGGTAGGGAAAGTGACGTTGTGGCGCAGTGGTAACGAACCTGCGAAGCGGAAGCACAACTCGCGACCTGTGGCGCTTAACTACAGGTTGCGAGTTGTGCTCCCGCTCACACACAGCAGATCTTCCAGTCCGGTGTTTGTCCTCGTCCTTATATGTGCTTCCGACCTCCGTTATAGAATAAGGAATTTTTAAACATTAATTATTTTCAATAGAGAACAAAGAATCGTAGAATACCTTAAGACCTAAATCCAGCTCTCTTAGAGACCGCTTCATCTCCCCCGTTAAGTAGTTCATACGTTCGCATTCCTGGAAAGCTACTATGACGTATGGCGTCCTCTCTTCGACCTTTCCCATTATCTCCACCATATTGAACTCTTCTGGCAGCTTTTCCATCACTTCGTCTAACATTTGTTTTACCTGTTTAAAAAATATCACAAATAGTAAATAATAATACTATTAAAGTTTTTCTTTATCTAGACGAGTTAAGACTTCATGATTAGTTTGAAATAAAACAAGTTATATAATTAATTTTCATCATCATCGCGGACGCATTCCACGCCTTACGAGACGGGTCACAATCACAAACTAACCCACTACCTCTGATGAAGGACCTCTAATGGGTTGAACGATTGAACGTGAGTTTTAGCCGATAAACTTAAATAAGTTATGACACGTTTATTAAGAAAAACCTGTAAAGACAGCTTAATTTCATGCTGATAGAAGTAGACATATTTTATTCATTTATTATTTGTTTGGATAGGTTATTTTTTTAAGTGGTTGGTGGTGATTGTTTTTAAGTGGGATGGTTGCAACTTTGCGAGAGTTATCAGTCAACCCTTCTGTTGTGATGCTATAAAATAACTAACCTTATCTTCCCTTGTTACTGTAGTAGCTCCAGACGTTTGAGCGTCTCTCGGTTGCATTTCAAAAATGGTCCTAAATAGATTTTCAGAAGTAGTTGTCAAGAAACCTATCTCAGCATTCGGATGAAGGCCATATAAATATGGTGACTCCTGTGGCATTGCATCCTCTATATACTGATGGTAACCTATATAATCTGTATTCGGTGGTGCAAGAAAGCCTGGTGCTAATTGTAGTTCACCATCAACCTAAAAAGATTCTAAATTAGTACTTATGATAAGACACAAATGAATATTTAAAAATTGTTAAAGCATTACAAAACTTATTTTGTTCAACGGATAGACAATGTAGACACAAATAATTGGTGTTCAAATTTCGACTTTTATTGTTAAGTTTTTCTAGTGATATGTGTTTCTTAAGCACCACCTCTAAGACCAAACATTTACTTCACTTCACTGTAAATATTCCGTAATGATAATGATATATTTTTTACATTAAATGGGGGCAAACGAGAAGATAGCTCCTGATGATAGGTAGGTAGCCACTATCGCCCATGGCCATCCACAGCACCAAGGAGTTCAATGATCGTTGTCTGCCTTTGGGGAAAAGACACTCCTAAATCATATGGCGCAGCGAAGACTTCTGGAGGAGACCAGAGTTTGCACGTACGAAGGAGAAAACATCTCGAGGCACACACGTTAGATGCAAACCAAGCATTGATGTGGTGTAGATGGTATGAAGATATAAGCGGCGTATCTACTTTAAAAAGCAATCAGACATTAATTTGTATACTTACTAAATCCGATTGCATTAATTCTTCAAGATAAGCATTACAAAGACGTCTATCCCAATCATCGGTAATATGACCGCCGTACATAATTTCCCCGAAAAGATACCTCAAATCTTCCCAGGGTACTTTTGAGTTCGCTTCCAAGTAGTTGTACAACACGAATACGCTTATAGTTAAGTCACCTGCGAAAGGTAAAGTAGAAATATATCAAGTATATAGATAACAATAGATCATATACATAAATGACAATATATGTATATAATTAATTGATATTTCAAATTTAAGAACTTAAAAGATAAACAGAATATAAAAGATCCAAGATGCGTTTCCTTTCCATTTTTGTGATATTTCACATACTTACCTACGTTGAACGGATAAATTTTATTCCATCCTTGAGGGCCAAACTTTCTTCTTTCGGCTACAACAGCGTGAAAGTAGCACAAAGCAAACAGAATAGCTTTAAATTCTGCTTCTTTGCCACACATTTCTAATGTTTCTTGATTAAAATTATCAAGAGCTTTATGTAAATTTGCCTGTAATTTGTAAATAACTATAAAAAGCATCAACACCACAAACTGGATTATATTTGAAAAGTAGGGTATTTCATTATAAATTTACCACTTAACTAAAATTCTAACTATGAAAGTTCGTAATCTATATAAAGATGACGGTTACCAGATATATATATATATAGTTTTTTGTTTATTCAGGATTTGAAACTAAAGCTACACTAATGCTGTGCTTTGCATCTTTCACTTTCCTAAAATGACTCAACAAACACTACCACATACTTGCATTCCAGTAGGTGGTTCATTGGTTATCTTAATGCTAGACTCCAGAATGCCCTGTGGAATAATGTGTGCGGCAGGCGTAGCGGCCGGCTCAGCCGACATGAAAAGCCGAAAGTCTTGGTGACAGCCACCTGCGAAACTTTCCATTTTTTTCTCTAGACTTGGCAGCCATTTCTTGACCAGATGAATATTCTAAACGATATATATACAATTTTATTATTATTAGTGAAACGAAGCCAAATTGATCGAAAATATCATTTAATTTTATGTTAGACATATAAATAATACCTGTAATACAACCCAATGACCTTTCTTCAGGGATTCATCCATTGCTTGCTCAGCTACTACTTCCTGACCTTGACCCAAGGAAACATTGTGAAAATTCCCATTATCGGCTGTAAATCCCATGGCTTTTCCCAGCGCTTCCACATCCTTAAGCGGATTCACTCCAGGGGAAAGTATAAAAAATATTGGCGTAGTTGGACTGGTTTCCTCAAACGATTTACTAAATTCGACAGTTCGGTTCTCAACGTATTTTGAACCCATTTTTTCTTCGATGTATGTTCTATATTGTATTTAAATTTCACATTACTATAATTTTTAAAATGTTTTAATTTTTATCTAACTTAAATTTAATTTTTAAAATTGTTAATTCATACGGTAATAGATAAGGATAAAATCAAAAACAAGTAACTGTAATAGGACTCTTGGTTATAATCTGATGTAAGGCATCAGATTTTCTGTCCACTTACAATCCTTAAGCTTTAGTTCAATTGTTTAATTACTGTCTTTACTGTATGGATTGTGAATAGGTTATAAATGCCCAAAAACTACATAAAATAGTAAACAAAATGTACTCACGCGACAGCATACGTCATTCTGTCAGGCCGTAAAGCTCGCAACATACACAGCCTCTGGAGTGCTGTTTTATTTTTCCATTCCTATGAAAATTTATTATAATATTTTTAAAGCATATATATATATATATATATATATATATAGAATATATTTTGTTAAATAACTGCAACTACAAAATTTATAATTTAATATCTAACAGCATATTATTTAATACCTGTGGAAACTTCTCCCTTTCTGGACACTCCATTTCTACAATTTTCTTCCACCTCTTTGGTGAAGTCTCTATATCTCTATCGAGATTTCTAAATTCATCTTTACTAGCTAAAGAACAAATACCACCCCAGCTCTGGTTAGAAAGAAAGTCTACGGGACTCGTTACGTGAGGTTTGATCGGAAATCGAAGGAAAAAGTCTAATTCAGCTGGCGACACTTCTTCGCTCATTAGAAGAACCTACAAAATGCATTAAATATACATTTTTACACCGACTAAGCATCATTAAAAACCATCTAAAACCGTCCATGTTAAGACAGAATTTAACAAATGAGATTATATTTTAAAATATCTTACTACAAAACAAATACTTTTGATAATATACTTTCATATACATAAGATTTTTACAAAAACGTAATATACAATTTTAACCATTATGGAAAGTTGGAGTTTTACCTGAAAAGTCATCTGTGATGCAAAGATTAACTTGTCGCATTCAAATAAGCCTCTTGAAGTATACTGAAACACCGAGTAGGTGATGCAATCAATTAAATTCTTAATCCTTTGGCTGACTTCCTCAGCTGGTTCTGCCTTAGATATCGCCTTTTGAAAAACAACGCTAAATGCCTAATGTAACGTTAAAAATAAACCATTACTTTGTGGTATATTTAAACTAAATAAAAAGACAATTAATCATTTATACCTTTAGAGAAAATTGGTATATAGGATTGATAGTATTTAAATCATTTAGTATAAAGTAGAGAAGTGACGCTCGAGCCGCAGCGGGTCGATAGAATTCACGCGCTTGATCAATTTGATGTGAGGTTACTTTAGCCTCAGACACCTAAAAACAGTTAATATTTATGTATTTAATTAAATATCTAAGGTGTTAACTAATTGCCATTGTTAAAAAGCCGTTTTACCTTCTTTTCGATGTCAGCCGCAGTTTTTTTAGTAATTTCTAAATTCTCAATTAAAGCTGTGTCACCTAAAATATTTTCTCCTGCTGATGAAAGACGAGACAATAAATCGTCTTCAAGATTTTTCAACTGTATTTTAAATTCATTCTGTTGCTTTGTTAACTCTGCTTTTAGTTCTTCTAAATCCGGTCTTTCTGCTTTAACAACTTCAGCTAATAGCTGATCTTCGAGGCCATCGCGAGTTACCGTAAAATTTACCAACGTTGTCTGAGCCTGCATTTCGGGCTTGTAATGTGGGTTTGCTAATTTTGTGTGCAATATTAATTTAAAATTTGGACTGTATTCCACTTCTTTATCACCAATTTTAATTGCCCTGTATAATTTTCAAAATTTTACGTTTATATTTCACATAAAATTTTAACAAATATTAAATACAACTTTCCCATGTGTACGAACCTTCCTTTTTTTATTAAATTTCGTCCTAGCAATGGATCTAGAACCGGATCAACTGTTTCGCTAATATTTTCTAAGAGCACTGTGTCACCCTTTATTATTGCTTTTTCGATTGTATCGAGATAACCTTTTTGCCCAAGACGAATCACCTTTAGCACGTCACCATACTTCTGCTTTATCCATTTTACTCCTTGGAGCTAGATTTAATTATTTTTTGTTAAAACAAAGTTTTATAGTAAAAAAAATAAATAGTTTTACCTTACATCGTTTATACATCATTCATACCTGTGGATCTATCATCAGCGGCCATCGGTCGGAATTTGAAAGTATAGTAGCGTTTTCAGTGCTCATTCGATCAGAAGGCAATCCTTCATTATGCCATATCGCAATCTTGGTATCATCGGTGAGCATTGACAGAGGATCTAGTCCTTCCGTTATTGGAATAGGGGGCTGCAAAAATATTATTATACTTTTAAAGCATACTTTTAACAACGATCACTTACAAAATTTATAGAAATTTTACCTCCAAAGTTTTAAGGAAGACTAGCCAATTTTTATGCAATAGATCTAATCTGTATAGCTTTGTAAAACATCCAACATATGATATGAAGGCACAGACAAGAAGTACGTCACCAGGTAAGGTGGTGCTTTGCTGCATAAATCTGAAATTTAAAAAATAAATATAAAATATTTATCCACACTTTAATAGATTGTACATATGAAAGTAAATACATACATAGATACAGCTTCAGCCCATCTAACGTTTTCACTAGCCAGACCATTAACTAAGCGATTTGCTAACTGTATTGTTCTATTTGTAGCATCTGCTTCACGCTGACATTTCATTTTCTCCGCTGTTGCCTTCTCAAAATCTGCTGTTAACGTTGCTAATTGCTCTTCTAAGGACTAAAAAGATATGAATAATTGAATAAAATAAATTATAATAAAAATTCTAGTACTACAGAACTTGCATGTGATTGAAGTTTTAAAATTTTCTATAGATTTTAGCATAGCTTTCAAAGTTATAATTATTATAATCAATAGTAATCTAATAATCATACTTACAGCAACTTTAGATTTGATTGCTTTTAATTTTTCTGAAGCCGCAGCTAGTTCAGCGTTAGCAGCGGCTAATGCTTTCCTTTTAGGTTCTACATCACAGAACACTTCGTAGAACTTAATAATGTTTATTACCCAAGCACAAAGACCCGCTGCTGCTGCCGATTTTGATCTTACAAACTCTACAGGTACAAATAATACAATAAATATACCAAAAATAATTTCACATAAACATACAAATAATAACTTTTAAATTCTTTTTTAGGAATTAATTACCTGGCTCAAATTCAGAATCTTTAAGATAGGGCTGTATAGCCTTAATAACGTCTGGATGAATATTTTCTTTGTCATAGTTTATCAAAGACTCCAGAAACACATCGACCTTCGCCATCGTCATCTAATAAAGAAAGAACATTTTGATTTTGATGTTACTTTATAGTAATTTTTAGAAATTATCTTAACACACCTTAGCAGATTTCCAACTCCTATCCTTTGGTATCTTTCCACCAGGAGCTAACAAAACCATAACAGCTGCTGTAACGTTTGTTACAGCTCCCGGTGGTGAACCAAAAGATTTTAACTCAGTCAAGTTGGCTTTATTAAGAGTGTTTAAAGCTTCCTGGGCAGCTACCAATGCTGGTTCAGCTTTTATAAGATCTTCTTCGCAATCTTTTGTTTTTAGAAACTTCTTCGGCCATAACTGCTACCTTTTCTTCTTCCTCATCAGCTAAATTAATTTAAACTTTAAATTAGCTTTATTTATTTTAAGTACGCTAATTAATGATAATATAATTAAATAACCATTTTACCCAATGCTTTTTCACTCTGTACTTTTGCTGTTTCAACACCAACCATTTCAATAAGTTTGTCAGCTGCTTCATTCTTTTGTTGTAGTTCTACCTCTTGAACAGCTAATTTCACTTTCAATTCATCAACTTGGGAAGCTGTGCCTCGTAACTTTTCTAAACCGTTTTCCAATCTAAAATCATATTAAATGCATATTCATATTTTTATTTATTCGAGATTTAAATCAAAGCACTAGAGAACATCCTCTTCTCCGGTTAAGTGGTACTTTACCTAGTTATCTTTGCTCGAAGCTCGTCAGTTTTTTGATTAACTAGTTTGGCATATAAGCTTATTTGCTCTAGATAGCTTTTGGGCGTAGTGTAATTGTAACGTCTTTCATTAGATAAATATGCTTTAGATATAGTATTTACTGAAGTATGTACATATGCCATGAACCTTGATACGGAATCTCGTAAGCCAATCTAAAATAAAGAAAACATTGAACGGACCCGGGAGATAAAATATAATAGAACAATTATAATATGTTTTAAATAGGAAGCAAGCAAATTAATACATAATACATTTACCGGTAAGACATGTAGCTCCTCAAGAAATTTCATCGATACCGAAACAAGTGCCTCTTGAGGCCACTCGTGGAACCAGTTAATGGACGTGCAGTTAATCAGAGCAGGAAACTTTCTGGACCTAACTCGTAAAGTGGATCCCACAGGAGAAAAACAGAGAACAACTTTCAGTTGCTTACGAACGCGATCTATAAAGAATTTCCAACATATCTCTCTTGTATCCGGCAGACCTGCTCCTTTTACCTAAAAATAGTATAACGATATATTATGATAGGTAATAATCAAAAAAACCATAACACAGAAGCTGTTTTACCTCATTTCTAACGCCCCCAATAATGTTTTCTATGTCATCATCGGAGAAAAGATCAGCAACTTCACCAGAAGCCAACAAATCATTAATCAACACAAGAAACTGTTCATTGGCAACCTGAGCGTCTGTCATAAGGAACATAATACCAACATTTTTCAAACCTGTCTTTATATAAAGCCCGGATAACTCATGCTAAAATAAACAATAAATTTAAATTAATTTATTTTTAGCACATTGTCCATTGTCTAAATGTATAATTCTTAATTTAATTTTAATTATACCTTTAAGTCAGAAACCCCATAACCTTTCTTGAGTTGTATTTGAAATACTTCTAAGCTGGATATAAATGCTGCTAAGCGTGATAGAGATTGTTTTCCAGAACCCCCAACACCAACTAGAAGTGCACTACCCCTCGGACTTTCGAGAATTCGACTGATTCTAAAAAAATACATATTTCATTAATCTAATGGATTTCAAGTCCATCTTAGTAATAAATAGTTTTCAATTACCTGCATATATGCATCATGGCGTCCTCAAACAAAACCAGATTCATAGCAGCTATGAGGTCATTATAACTGGAGAGAGCTTCAGTAAGCAGTTTACTGAGCTGGTCCCAGGACATCACTGGCATATATTTTGGTTCACCTATACCACCCGCAAAGTGACAATAGATGTTTGGACGCTCAAATACTGCTCCTTCATCTATATCCTAAATAATGTAGTGTATTGAATATGGAATACTAATGCCAATGCTTTATATGTAATACATGAATAATCTTACGTTATGTGGAGTGAGAGACGTTAAAATACTTTTTCTTTGAATTTTAAGCTAAAGTTGATATAAATTTACATTTCAAAGTATTACCTCAAAATTCTTTTTACAAAGGTCAACCTGCATTTTGAGAAAAGCATCGATATCTTTATCTTCTGTCAATTTATCTCCGTAAACTCTATGTGTTTCGTGAAGCCAAAGACGTAATAAATCTGATGGATTTACCAAGCATTCATTTGTGCTAAAGAGGAAGCCCTAAAATATTTATATACAGAACTTGATTATTTTCATAAATATTTATATATAACTTGATTTCAGTGAGTTTTATTATCTAATGAATAGCTTAAATAATTAGGTTTTTTACCTGAAACACATTGGACAAGTCTCTTAAGTTGAAGATGTAATGAAACTTAATAGCCGTTGGCAAAAACACTTGTGACACTTTATTATGTAAAGCAATCGTTGCTACTACAACATTTTCTGTAAAAAATGTATTATAATCTAATATTTGTTTATATATGCTGAAATCAACATTGATGTCATAAATATATAAAAATTTAAACAAAAACATTACTTTAGAATTAAGTGCATACAAAATAAATATACGTTTAATGTGTATTTGATAAATTGTATTTATTGAAACACTACACTTACTGGATATCTTAGCAATTTGACCACTTATTCTCAATTCCGGGTTAGCTAGATGCTGACTTAAAATCGAATGATAAATATTATTTAATGCTTCCGCGTTTGGAAAACTTATCGCGAAAACGCAAAAATGCCTTTGTAATCTAGGGTTTATAGTAAAACTACCAGATGTAGGATTCATACAAGATACATATTGCGTGTTATGAATGTCTTTCAATGTCAATTTGGTTCGATCGTACCAGTGGTTGTAATCTAAGTGCTGCCTTATTATGGTATGGGGTTGTACAGTCCCATAAGGATCCACTTCAGGCATGTTCATGTCGTCTATAAAATATATTAATGTTTTATTGCCGGGTGGACCATAATTACGACCAGCTTTTTTCTCTAATGGTTTTTCTAGAATCTTCTGCAGCATTTCGGAAGTTGTGTAAAAATTAAACGGAATGGATTGAATAGCGTAATTTTCTGAAAGACTAAAATATTTGTTATTTGATTAATGGATGTTTAAATAAATCTTTTTTTAATTATAAGGATGATTCATACAAAATACGTACGTCTGAAGTTTTTCATTGACTAATACTGTCTTGCCACATCCAGCGCTTCCAACTAACATCACTGGGTGTTTTTTTTTCATGAGCAAATCCAAGAAGAATCTAATTCTTATTGTTTCTGCTGTTGGTACTAACACTGCCTGCAAAGTTTATTAAGCAAAAATGTCAATAATCTATAGCATTCATACAAAAGATTACTAAATTCATACAAAAGATTAAGCAGAAGGTAAATTAAACTTACTTGCAATGGAATATCTGTATCTAATTCAAACTTAGTAATTTTTTCGGTCCAAGGAGTAAACTGTTTCGTTTCAGGATCTATATAATAATCAAAAACAGTCCCACCAGCCGGAAACTTCACGTTTTTAAATTCGTTGACCCACCATTTAGAGAATTCTTAAAAAATATGGTCACTGTTAAAAATTATGTTAAAACAGTAAAATAGAAGAAATTTCATCACGAAATTTTACCTATCCTATAGTCGACATTCGTATCTTGGAACATAGCAGAACCAAATGCCCAAACGCAGGCAAATACAAAAAATATATCATGCCAGTCTTTTGGGCAATCCGGTGGAGTATTTTCCGGAACCAGTAAACAACTTAGTAAATGACAAAGCATCTGTATATGTGCCATATCTGCAATAGGCGTGATCTTCTTAAATCTGTTTCTAATATTCTCCAAGCAAGGAGGAATATATTTATCAAAAAGAATGACTAGATTTGACTTTTCGGCTGGTATTTTTCTGGTTTCCACCCAGCTTGTGACATACCTAAAAGCAAATGTTTAAAAAAATATTTAATATTATCAGCAATACGTTGAAATAGACTTGCGTTATATAGTTAATAATATAAATTCTAGAGCTTTTGTCAAAATTACTTACGGGTTCCAACCTAAATCTTGTGGATTGATATATAAAATACCAGCTCTTGAAACAGTAGCTGGCGTGGCTGTGCGTAAATTTGAAATCTCAAACATTAATCTCATACTTGGTGTAAGTGCTATTCTTTCATTACTGGCTAATGTCAATATTTTGTTATCATCCATAACTGTATTTAATGATTCGATCCACATTGGATCTATATCACCGTCTAACAGTATCCACTTAGGATTTTCACCGACTAGATTTGCTTGATCCCTCATAATAACCGAGAATAGTCCGTCCTTCCATTCTCTTGTAGCAGGATTTATAATACCAAACAACTCATCGTTGGTTACTGCTTTTGGATTTAAATCATTATATATTGGTTTCTTTTTAAGATTCTGATATGTTTTAAAAAGTGTTTTCCACACTTGCGTTTTACCAGTACCGGCATTTCCAACAATAAAGACTGAATGCCGAACTTCCAGTAGTTCTTCCAGCTGAACCACTTTTAATATAAAGTTGTCTTCAGGTTGCAAAAGCAAATCCATAGCTGCTTGTTTAACAGTTCTTTCAAATTCTAAATCACGTTTTCTTGGTACTTCAAGAGCAGGAAATAAATCACCAATTAATCCCATAAAAACAGGCATATCGTCTGTTACTATCTTTGGAATATTGAAATCGCGCAAAGTTCGCATGAGTACTTCTTCTTCCGGTCTTCCGGGATCTCCTCTCTAAAACGAGTATATTGTCAGTACATTATAATTTATCGCTGATTGAAATAAAATAATATATTAATATACCTTTAAAGAGCCAGCAACAACTAATACAGATTTAATTGCTCTCAACCCCCAATCGTAATGATCTTGTTTGGATAATAGCTCTTTACATAAAGTGTAAAGTGTTATAAACTTTCTAGCCAAAATTTTTGCGTCCTGAAATCCTTCAGCCACTAACATAATTTCACAAATTAATTCAAAATCTGGTACAACCATAGCACACGGTCTAAAAAGAGCTTTTAAGTTCTCCGGTAATTCTGTTCTGCCAGCGTAACCAGGATTCATAGTGATGAAAATGCCAACTGTAGGTACCAAAACTATAGTTTCACCCATAAAATTAAATTTCTCCTTTTTATCTCTAAAAATACATTATATGACTTAGTAAAAGCTTATCTAATGTTTATTAATTACGAAAAAATGAAATGAAACCTTATGGCATCTTGAACGGATTTTACTTGCACAGCGACTACAGACAACACTTCAACAGAAATTCTATTAAATTCATCAAAACATCCCCAAGCACCAGTCTGTGCTAATCCTTTGTAAATATTTCCACAAGACTAAAAAAATATAAAAATACCTTTTATATAAAATGAGGCCTTTTAACGAAAAACATATTAAAAACGTTTTACCTGATAATCCATTTGTTCAGAGCAATTAAAAACATAAACCATTATACCTAGTGCTCTTCCTAAATCTTTTGTTGTTTCTGTTTTTCCCGTTCCAGCTGGTCCAGCGGGCCCACCGCCCATTATCAAATGCAATGACTAATATAACATTAAAAGGCATTTTTCAATAATAAAAAAAATCATAAAATTGATATTATATAAAGTACCATACGTACCTGAGTTAAAGTTATGTAACATCTATCCGTCAAGGGTGTTATAACCAATCTGGGCGTGTTGCCTAAATACTCATAACTATACTTAAATTGGGCATCACAAATATTAGCAAAACAGTGGTGTTCTTTTTCACCC
This sequence comes from Hestina assimilis, assembly GCA_023373885.1. Classification (NCBI taxonomy): domain Eukaryota; kingdom Metazoa; phylum Arthropoda; class Insecta; order Lepidoptera; family Nymphalidae; genus Hestina; species Hestina assimilis. Next base: position 14,454,536 of record CM041740.1, read on the forward strand.
CATCTATAATAGAATTTTAAGTTCTTACTATGGTAATCTGTTTATGAATTTTGGAGTCAAATGGTAGAACGTAATCCTTATAATTTTTACACTTTATTTTAATTTGATTTTAAACACCAGCCAGAGGACCATCCTCATTTTTAAATTTTCTTGTAATTGCATTTATGTTTTGTATAGTAGATGATAGAATATATCTTCGTTTTAAATTTTATCCGTGGCGTCAACGGTTGTGGAGAAAATGTTATCATATGTACATTATGTATTTGTACAAATAAAATTATAAGGTTTCCGTTTCGCTAAGTAATAATAACCATTTTTATTACTAGTTTACAGAATAAAACCTACTTACAGTAAACATTTAATGATTCCAACCTATTGTGTGTTGATGTCAATCAATCAGGTCTATCTTAAAATTTTAGTACTATAGTAAAAACGATGTTTAATGAAAAAAAAAACTTGCAAAATCAAAAATGAATCTTTTACTTACTGTGTAGTTACCAAAACAAAAGCAACAGTATGATAAAGAAAATAACCTTTACAGAACTGTGCACATGATACAAGGCTATTTAAAACCTGTGTCTAAGTTGAGATTGCCATTGAAATGCCGATCCTGCTTCCACTTTTCCTTGAATCAATTTGCTGACCACATCTCTCGAATGTACATCTATGGTACAAATTGTCATAATTTTTTGACGATCTTGCTTGCTTAACTCCCCGATTAACAAAGTGATCAATGTACTCAGTTGAGACAATTGCTTTTTATAGTAATCTTTAAGGGCATTATCGTAACCTTCCTCTAGTCTACCGAATGCTATGTTCACTTCAGATGTCCACCATATCTGGGAACAGCATAAAGACACTTGTGCCATAAAATCAAACAACCATTGTTCTCGAGATTTTTCTTCGTATGATACTATTCCTTCTCCAAAATAGTGACGAATACTAGACCGCATGATATCTTGCAATCGGTTTAACCATATTTCAACCTAAAATTTCAAATATTACAATTAAATGTATGTTTACAATATCCAATATAGATCATCATAGTGTTAACTTACCGCTCCAGTACAATCACACTGACCGTGAAATGGTACAAGCTCACCGTCCTTGGCTATCATTCCTGAAGCTGTTTTTTCACCTGGTTTATCACTTTCAATGAACTGAAGCTTAGCAATTGAGTCAAATAGCTTTGTTAAATGTCTAAAAGATAAAAATTAACAACGTAATTTATATCTAGTTCTTAACAAAAAAAAAAAGCATTTTTGTTTTTCTTACCTTATTACTAGATCAGCTTGATTTCCATTAGATAATATATCTAGCAAATCAGCTGACGATACAAAATAAAATCTTGGGAATGCCAACCTTTTAGTTTCTAAATATTCAGCTAAGGCTTTTTCACATATAACGAGATCTTTTTGTAAGCTATCGAGAATTGCTACTAATCCCTCTTTATTTGTTCCTTTTACAACATTTGGTGTCTTCGACATATCTTTAGATAGTATCTTAGAAATAAAATTTTAATGTTATTCAAAAAATTACTTAATTAATCTAAAATCTTTAAATATCGACTTACTTTAAATTCAGCATCTATTCTGTCAAATCTAGCTGAATCATCCGGCAGTTGTTTTCTTATATCCTCTGAACTCATAAAAATGCTCTCAAGATGCGTCCATGTTCTTTGCACTTCAAACCATAATGTTATAACTTGATCTGCAACTGACAATTTTTGTTGCCAGCCAGATACTTCTTCTAAGAAATGTGCAATGAATTTAGATGTTATTAAATTTTGCAATTGCACCTGTAATATACGAAAATTAAGTAGCCAATTGATGTTCAATTTTTCCCTATGATTAATTAACAGTCAATGCTTTTATACCTGATTTTCTTCAAGAGTTTCGATAAGTTCTTCGCTGGCTCTAAGTAATATACAATTAGTCCTCGTATGTATTTCTTGTTCGAATTCCATTCCACTCCATGTAGTATGAAGGTCTTTTAATATTTTTTCCATAGACATTTCTTTAACTGCTTTATCAACAATATTTTTAACTTCTTCCTCAACCTCGTGAAGGTTTAAAGCTAGTAAGTCTGCTAAAGTAGTATTTGTGTCCATAATAATCCTCACCTACATTACAATCCTAATGTTACTTTTTGTCATGAGACAAAGAGAATATAATTCGATGATGATATTGATGACGAAACAAAAACCGTGCCGTTGTGAATATATGGTACATAATAAATACAGGCATGCATTGAAAATAAAATATTAATAAGTAGTGAAAATTTAAAAATAATGTATATTTTATTAGCTTGGTTATTTAATTGTAGTTTTGTTTTAAGTGGGAAATTAAAATAAGTTGTAGAGACGTTCCTTAAAGATAAAATTGAATGTGAACCCTTAGTGAATTTTGTCCTTTTAAACGACTACAAAAAGAGCATATTATTATAACATAACCATAACACAAACTATTTGTCCAAAACGCATAATATACTGTACTGCCGAACATTCTCTAAATAAACTTAATAAGTACTACTCAACTTTTCAATCCTATGTACGCGTAAGTCTACACACTATCAAGAGGAGCCATTAAGTCTACGGAGTATTCCAAATAAATAGCTTTAGGACCAAAAATACGCAATCATAAGCGCTTTTTTAAACAAATCAATAATTATAAAATCAAAATCAATCAAATCAAATTTATTTTTATTCAAGTAGACTCTTGAATCGTCAAGCGCTACCACTGCTTCGGAAAGCTGATTACCGCCGGCAAGTAACTCAATAGTTAAATAATAAAAATAATATTAAAAGAAAGTCTACCATGGGAAAACTACCAACGGGTTTGTTTATTTTATGTTTATTTATACTTACAGTGAGTTCAGGTGGCAATGCAGCTAAGCTCTGTGAATCATAAACGTATTTACAATTTGAAACCAACAGCATTTTTATTTATTTATTTCAATATTTACAATTTGAAAAATATTTATGCATTTCGTTTTTTAAAAAGGCATTTGATAGGAGCAAATTATACCAAATCACAACACCGACGCACGATGCATACATGCAGAAATGCATAAGAGTAAAAAATTTAAACCAATTCAAAAATAATTCCAATAAAAATTGTGCATACAACACATAGGCAGTATAATATAAACACTTTTTATATACAAATTTTATAGCACCAATGGCGGATTTTATTTACAAGATTCAGTTAAAAGGATATACCTTTTAATTATTTTACCTTCGTAGTCCTCATAAGTTGATCCCAATGCCTTTCCCTAATTGCAGGATTTTGGAGTTCGGCAACTGCTCTTAGTGAAGTAAGCATATTTTTCACTGTAGCTTCTAAAGTAATATAGGTGTCCCAGCTATAATATATTTTCCCTGTTTAATTTTATTTTTTCATATAAATAAATAAAACTGTCTACAATCTTACCTTCTCATCTCTTTATCTAATAATCTAATTTCTTTAGCAAACTTTTTACACTCAATATCCATGTTTTCAACATCAATTTTTCGCCACGGAGTCGTTTTCCAGTCTTCAATACTCGTCCGTACTATATACACATAATCCCAAAGTTGCTAACAACAAACCACGAAAATTGATTACTTTTATTAATTCCAGCCATCAGTTATTTTAAAAAATATTTTTGAATTGAAACTTCTTTAGAATCGTTGTGATTTGAAATCGTGCAACGGAATAAACGACTGGTAAGTGTGCCTCTTACAAAAATGTTTAATGAGCCAGAGCGAGAGCAAATGTCGGTGTCTATGTATAAGTCGGCGTGGTATGTTATTTAACAGTGTTTGTGAATATTTTTATATCTTGTTGCATATATTCATCTCATTCTTTTTCCGATTTACTAAAGTTTCACTTCTATCGTGTGTGAATCACACACACTACTATTTTTTTTATATTACCTTCAGCATTCTCAATTCTTTTCTACACTGCTTTAATAGTTTAAATTCAGGAACATTTACTTCAAATAGTGATCCAGATTCTTGTATACTCTTCATCTCGTCTTCCAAATGTAACATTTCTTTATCAACTCGCGACATCACCGCATATGGATCATCACATTCGTACTTGAAAAACTGTCCAAAACATAATGATATACTAGCAGTTATAGGAATTATGTAATAAAATATGATACAATGTTACATGTTTTTTAATCCTAAATAGTGACAAGAAAAAGAACAGTATGGGTGCAGTTAATTCGCATCGACATTCCATGCAAGAGTAGTACTTTTCCAAGTCAGGCCGAAAATTTCAAGGCTCTACTACTTTCGTTAACAATGAATTATAGCTTATCATGATTACGTACTTCATATTTCTTGAAGACTTCTCTATAATAAGTGACATGCGAGTCGAAGGTAGTAATTTTCTTCCTAATTCCAGCTACTTCTGCTGCTTGTAAAGGAGCCACTTGCTGTTTTACAGTTATAGCCAGCTTTTTAGTTGCTTGCCATTGTTCTGGTAACTCCTTGAAATATGAAAATTTATCTTATATAATAAAATCAACAAAAGAATTTATTATAATTATATAATTAAATACTTGTTAAATAATGTTTTCGAAAATCTATAAGCTTATTACAAAAGAAGGCAAAAAAATGTATACTTGTAAAAGCACGTTAACTTCTTCGGGTATGTCCATATCGTAAAATTTCAAGAGTTCGATCGTCTCAGTCAAAGGTTGAAACATGTCATCAGTGGTTAAGGCACGATCTTTAACATGCATTAAATAGCCCATAACAGAAACCAAGGCATCATAGTTTCCTTCAGGAACTTGTTGCAAAAGCCCTGGAAAATATTTTGTTTCAAATTGCATTAAAATTCATAGTGAATAGTAGATATGTATATTGCAGTAAATATTAAGAATGCTGTTAAAGTTGAACTAAATTCTATAACTTTGATTATTTTCTTTATGAAAATAATACCTTCGTCAGCTTTACGAATGAAGCTTCCCAAATCGCTTAAACTAGATGTTACAATTTCTACCAAATGCTCTTTATACATGTTTCCCCATTTTCGCACTGTATTTAACAATGCTTGTCTAAAAGGTCTGATGTCAACCTAGAATAATCAATTCATTATAAATTAAATTTAAATTAAATCACAGCTCATTCAAAGAACTCTTTCCTTCTTTACCTGAAACCATGAATTAAATACTTTGTAAGAATCCATATCTTCTATATCCATGAACAAGTTTTCATAATGATCTATTTGTTCTCTAAATGCTTCCATTTTCGGTGAACATGGTACAGGCTGAACAACTTCTTTATCTTCAGAGCCAATTCGATCAATTTCATCGGGAGTCAATATTCTACCATATGTTAGAAATATTTCCATAACAGCGTCTCGTTCCTCCAACCACAAGTAGGAATAGTTTTCGAATGTTTTACAAAAGTCATTTGCTTCTTCTACCACCTGCAATTTTATAATGAATGAATATTTGGACTTAAGATATTTCTAAAGATCTTGCTTATAAATAAAAAATGTGCCTTTTTTCCTTATTTCAAAAATTTACATATCTCAATTAAATAAAAAACGTTAGATAACTAAATTTTAAGTTGTTACTCTGAATCACAATGGCGTTGTTATTTAGGATCAAATAAGATCAAATGAAATCAAATAATAAAGTATGGTTTAATTTCAACGAAACGCGTAATAGTTACGAAAAATATACTTCTATAAAAGAAATATTAGTTACTCTTTCGATTCCATTTAAAATTTCATCTTTCATCTCAATGATATCACTATGGTTGAATATCTGAACTTCATATGAATCACTTTTCGTCGGATCAATTCTTCTGATAAGCGTAGACATTTTAAGGATATCATCTATTAAATTGTTAATCATAGCTGTAAAGCCTTTTTCTTCGTTTGGATCTAAACTTGGACAAAAAACCATGTCAGGTTCTAAAAGTTCTAACTGTGCTTCGAATAAAGGAGCTAATTTATTTTTAGGGTTCATATGTTCCGATACGTAGCCCAAACTGAAATGAGAAAAGAAGTCTCATTACAAATGCAAATGCAACTACAACTAAACTTACTAATGAATTAACTAAATTACTGACTTCTTACTATGCTTTATTTCATACTTTATTTCAAAGAAACCTAGCAACTAAACATATTGTTACGGAGAACCTTCACTGAAGGTTCTCCGTAACAATATGTTTAGTTGCTAGGAAGAAATCACTGGGTCATAAGGTTCAAAATTGCTTGCTACTATCCCTGTCTATTTCCTTGACGACGCGTAATTTCTAGAAAGATGTGTTCTCGAAAGGTGTAGTATAGCGTTCCGCGGACGAAACTTTCTCGAACCCGTGTTCCGCGTTATATAAGCGGCCCGGCGCGTCGACTGAGTCATTCAGTTCTGAGCAACAATCGAAGAAACTACAAGTGATACCAGTAAACAAGTGCGATAATTAGTGACCTCGACTATTCTTTCGGACTGTGATTGACCTGTGATTTGGACCTGTGATTTGTGAAGTTCTGTTGTGTAATCTAGATCTCAATAAAGTCTTATCTAGAGCCATCAGGTGTTTATTTCCAAATCCGCAAACCCCAGCCCGTAACAATATATTATAGTCAAGTAATCTCATAAAATATTTAAATTAAATCGTTTACACAGATAATTACATACCTACAAGCAATTGTTTTAAACAATGTTTCTTCAATCAATCCATCTACAAATGTCACATAAGCCAGCCATATCTCACTATCCTGACTGTTTTGCATGTTAAATAATTCCATATTTTCTTTTAATAGAAAATTAATACGTTCTGCCGTTTCCCTGATTTCACTATAACGCTTATTAGTCCTTTCTGGCCAATCGTCTAAGTTTAGTAATGTATCCTAAATAGATAGACATACCTATATATTTGTTAAGTGTACAATCTTAATGTTCTAACATTAAAAAGCTGAAAACCATCTTTGTAACATCCAATGCAATCAAACTGATTAGCTAGATGTTTATATATTAAATCATTTTGCTCTTAAATGCTTTACAAAGATTACAATACTGTTATTTCTAAATAATTATGTCTGAAATTATTACATCAAATTGTAGCGTTGTAATATACCTTCTTTCCCTCTTTTCTTTCAAATAATGGTTGCGATGCCCATGTCTTCATTATAGCTTTCATTTCTTTTAAATTATCTTGTATTTTTGACATACGTTTGAATAAATTACCAACTAGCAAATGAAGTTCTTCTAAATAATTCCATAAATCTACAAATATTAAAAATTATAGTATTTTATGTATATTTATTTAGCTTATTATGATTAATGAATTTCATTTGAAGAACCTTTTGAATTCCAATTCAATTCATTTTGTCCCATATCAATTCTATGGTCTATTGCTTTTATTTCATCTTCCACTAAATCAAATTCAACTTTCTGACTGTTTTTTCGTATAAGGTTGTACCAATCAATAGTATTATTGAGATTGATTCGATACTGTCTATATATTTCTTGCTTTTTAAATAATTCAAGGCTTTCGGGTGGCAAATCATTTTTGAAATCTTGATTATTTCTCAAATGATGAATTTCTTTCATTAATTCAAGTAACTAAAAAAATGAAACAATTTTATAATAAAATGATTAATACTTACGATACATCACAAAATATATGTGATAGTATATTTAATGCCACATTTTTATTAGCAAAAATACTTGGATATGATACAAAGGAATTAAAAAATTATATTACCGCTGGGCTAAAATTTAATATTAGCTCTGGTCCTTGGCGAGCTAATATGGTATTATTTGATTTACTTTCAATGATTTTAGGAACGTTTACTGCCCATTCGTGGAAATATTTTCTCTTAAATTCATTAATATCGGTCATCAGCTGTTCATAACGGGTAAAAATCTTTTTGGCTTCCTCGCTTTCTTTTATGCTGTCAGAAAAATAAAATATATTTAGATAAAGACAATATTTGTCTTTTAAATAAAATTATATACTTACTTATAACTTATGGAGCTTTGTAAAATTATACTATATTTAAACTATGGTATAGTGCAAAATACGTAATAACTGGTGCTAATTACTTAAAAAGATCTATGTGCGATTGAAGAATTACATTTTATATATATCAAAACCATTCAATCCAAATATACCAAATGTTTTGTAAAGATAAGTAAGCAAATAATCAGCTTTCGCAATTTGCCCCACCCAGCTTTGTAACGGGTGCGGCAAATTGCGAAAGCTAACTACAAGCTTATTATACACGAAGACACATCTGCAACTTGGACTAAACTTACATGTAGTTCGAATCTGAAATGTACTATTCATAGTGGAACAAAAAAAATTATTATTTTACGTAACTATTTAATTATTCTTCAAATATTTCCTCTCTACACAAACCTGCAGCTACAATTATGTAAAATAATAAAAAATCAATAATAAAAGGTAGTTTTTTTTATATTATTTATTTAGAGTTAATCTCACTTTAACTCACTGTGATGTGTGATTTTTTTCGTTACTTACGGGTGCTGTAGGTTTCTGAAATTTGAAACTGGTTTAGTAATTCTAGCAGCGAGTGTATTCATGTACAGCAGACCCCCAGCTATGGGCGGAAAAAATGCGTCTATTTCCATGTGACCGTATTTTTGCTGACGATGATATTGCTCCTTGAAAAGTTCCTATATAAACAAATATCAAAATGAGCTAACTAGCCGGCTAAATGACCGGCTAGTTAGCTAAATTAATCAAGCTAGCCGCCTAAATTAGTTAAACTGATCACCTAGCTAGCTATCTAATTTAGCTCACTGTTTTAGCCGGCTTGGCCGGCTTAATTGTACAGCCCTAATTAAAATAATAGAACCAAAAAAAAATTATATAATATTTTTTAGAGTGAAAAAAATTTAAATGAATTTTTATTTGAGAAATAATAATTTTTCCTTAGAATGATACAAATAGTGACTTACTTCACATATAATTATTTCTTCTTCAAGCATAACAATGATTTCAACATATTTGGCTGTAAATTCATTTTTAATAAGGGGTCGATCTAAAACTGAGCCAACAATATCAATCAACTGAAAATAAAAATGTTATAAATACATTTAAATCTCAAAAGCATAGGTTTAACCAACTTTTAAAAACATAATTTTAAAATTTTACCTTAAATATTCCTTCTAAAGTGGAACAATTATCGAAAGACTCCACTAAAACAGTAGATAATTTCAAATCTAAATCTATAATATTTTCTTGGAATGCTGTAAAATCTTCGTTGAAAGTTTCATCGTCAGGGTCCAGAACGTCATATGATTTAGACGCAAAACTGTGGAAATACCCATCGAATTCCGCTGAAATGTCTCTAATCTGACCTCCCAGTACTCTACCTTTCATTCCACCAATTTCGATTTTTTCCAATTTTTGAAATTCAAGGACCGTTTTGAAAAACCATTGTATCGTATTTAACCTGTTAAGAAACCTGTTCAATCGCTCGAACACCACGTTAGGGTGGAAAGTCCATGGGATAACCGTTCTGTCTACAAAATAAGTCGGTAGTCTCTCCTTAAAATATTCAAATGTGCTTCGAAAATTCTTTAGGATGTCGATTGTAAGTTGAATGCGTTGCCTTGCTTCGTCTATGTCGCTGTGGAATAAAGTACTCGGATCTAAGCATTTTTTTGCCTGAAAATTAACCATTATTACAAAAATTACATTACTATTCCCACCATACGAACAAATATTATTTTCACTACATGAATTCTTTTTAGTAATAAAAATTGTATAATATAATATAACATTATATAAATATTTTGCTGATATTTATACCAAAGTTACCTGATATATAAGCAAGTTGCTTATTTGTTTAATCAAAACCATAAGTTTTGATGAGCTGCAATAATACTTGGAGTCTCGCCACACCATACAAATTACGTGAAATAGCGGTCGAAACAGAGGCTGACATTCAGTGAAATCTGTATCTTCTAAGCCTTGAAAATGTTTCTCTAATGTACTCAAATATAAGTCAATTTCACGCGCTTCAGCTAAGGCTGTAAAATAGATTTAAACATTTCAACATAGACCATATTAGATATTCTACTTAGTATAAGTTTATTTTTTACCTGAAACAATGTTTTTAAAGAGTCGACTGAAGCAAGGGTAATATGCCGAGGTGGTTTTTTCAAGTATAACAGCCATACATCGAACTCTATCAGTTCGTAATTGATCATAAATATAATTTAAATTGCTGAGACGTGACTTCCAGAAAGCTAATTCTGTAAAAAAAAATTCGATCTCTTACAGAAACAAGCATATAAGGGTTACTTGTAATTTCAGCAGAAATATTACGTGTGTGCTGTTTTCCACGAATTACAAAGGAAGCTAAGAATATGATTGAAGAGAAATCTTATATATAAATGTTATACTTTTTATTTGATAAATACTCACCAGCACTTGGCAGTGGGTTTTGTCCATTCTCAAAAGCAAGAGATGAGTCTTCCATCATGACATCATTTATCTGTTGGGCCCATTTGATTACAACTCCTTCTATAGCACTCTTAAGATAAAGGTCTACTTCTTCCCCTCGCAACAAACCTTTTTCTGCCTCGTAAACTAGCTCAACCCCTACAGGCATTGGTAGTACTGTTTGACCATTAACTTTGCCTTTAACCTAAGAAGATAAAAAGGTTGCATAAGAATTTAATATATTAGCAAACTCAGACGAAATATACTTTAATTACAGATTTTTTGTCATGACGGTTGGACAAGCATACGGTCCGCCTGATGGTAAGCAGTCACCGCAACCTATGAACGCTTGTACTTGATACACATGCGTGTTGCCAACACAAGGGAAAGGGATAAGAAGGAAGATAAAAGATGAGAAGGGAAAAGAGGAACGGAACAGAGAGGGTGGGAGATTGAGCCTCAGGTGCTCTCACTTATCGCAGGAAACGCAACAATACCTACTGACACTGTTACTTTACGCCGATTTTTTTTGAGAGGGTAGTATTTCCCCGGTTGAGCCGGTCCATTAAAGCTGAGGGGAGCATGGCTCTACTACCATAATTTTTTTATTTATTAAATTATTATGTAAAAATACTTGTGTACAGAGTATACTTTTGTTTTTCAATTATTAAACTTAATAACAGTTGCATACTTAGAAACCATACCTCATAAACTGTGCTCTTAAGATTGTGTATTTGCTTAAGAATATCTTGAGATACGACAAGTGGCCATCCTTCATGATTAAGAGGATTCGACAAAAGCGGAACAAATACTTCGTCCACCAATGCCGCTAGTTCGTCGATCAACCTTGGCGCTAGATCTCCTGCATGATAAAATATGTTTTCATATGTAAATTTGAAAAAAAGGCCTTAATATTATATAAAAATTCCAATTATTACGTAAATACATACTCACCAAATATAACCATTTCGGCGCAACGTTCTTTTGGTACAACATCGGGTCGCTTTTTGACGAAATATACAGCTTTATTCTTCAAATAACAGGGAAATGTTATTACTGGGACCAATTGAGCAGCGTGTGTGAGAACTACGACTAAAAGAATAGGATAAGGCTTATCCAGGAAATCCTTTAACGTTGACCGGTGTTCTTCTATACTCAATACTCTCAACCATTTTTCCGGTTTCAATTTTAAAGATTTAACTACATAAGATCCTATGAAATCAAAACGTGGATCTTGATTGGAAGATGACGGACCAGGCTGATCCATGTTCAAACAATTTTTAACATTATTGCTTCAAGTGACTGTTACAGCCAATGTTCCTGGTTAACTGGATAAGACTCAGTGAAGTGGTGGAAAGGAAAGACAGAGCCTGGTAAAAGGCAAGTCACGCAAGCCGTATGGTATGCCATTATGGAACGATGTCTCCTTTGTAACGAGCCATCAGCTTTCGTACGAAAATAGATTACAAAGTACAGTATGCAAAAAAAACACTACAGTTTTGAATATGTTAAGTGAAGGTAAAGTTAGAAAAGTGTTCTCTAAATACTACTTAGAATTCATACTTTAATATAAAAAATTGTAGCTTGTTACGTTTAGTTATAATAGGATAGTAGTCGCGCATATTAATTATATTACCACTAAAATACATTTTAAATGTAATTACAATTTTTATTGCAGACGGTACATCTAAGTTGTACATTTAAAGGCGCGTACCAGGTACGCGCAGTGCCGCCCTGGTCTCCCACCAGATGACACTCGCGACGTCGCGAATAAGGTCAACTGTCGCTACGCTATCAAAGATGAGCATGGATTCGAGCTGTTTTCCACTGCCAGTAACAGCACGGCAAATTTTATTTAGGAAGTTATATAATATCCTCATTTGCTATCTACAAAATCGAATGCTCAATTCTACAGATTTCTTAGGGGTTGCTTGGTTATAGATATACGAATATGTAATTGTTTAGTGATATTGCTGATTTATAGAATGTGAAACCAAAAGGCTGGTTTCGTCCTAGCGAGCTTAAGCTGTTAGTTATTATCGTGAGATGAAATCGTTGGCAAAATTCTTACTAAATAAATTTATTGTACGAGAAGAGCCTTGCTTGTTTTTGTAGTAGTGAGTGGGAGCGCCTGAGGCCCAAACCTCCACACCATTCTTATCCTCTCCCTTTCTTTCCCATTTCTGTCACTTCCTATCCGGTCGACAACACGTTTGTAAAGCTGTTTTTATTGCAAGTGTCAATATAGGCTACGGTGAACGCTTGCCACCAGGCGAGCCGTATGTACGTTTCCCCACCTTCATGGTATTAAAAAAATCAGGTTATGTAAACATGCTTCAATTTCATCAAAAAAACCTCATAAAATACTTATAAAGACTTAGTGATAAAACTATAGTAGGTATGAGTTTTTTTTTTTTTTAAGAGTGAGCCCACGAACGTCTGCAACGCCAGAGGGCACGCAGGTGCGTTGCCGATCTTTAGGAAATAATAATTATACTCTTTTCTTAAAGTTTTTAGTTTCTCATGTTGTATCGGTTCAGAAAGCCAGAGGAAGTTGGTTCCACAAGTTGGTTACAGTGTTTGTGCGAGGAAGAAAATGTTTTCTAAATTGCGCTGTTGTGGATTTCCAGACATCGAGGTGGAGGTTGGAAACTTCGAGTTTTGTCGCGATGTCCGATGGTGAAATTCCACAGGCGGAATTAGACCAAAAAATTCCTCAGAACATTCCCCGTGATAGATGCTATAGAAGATGTATAGTGATGCAACATGTCTAAACAGTGGTAATGAGTTCTGACTATTGCTCAAAAAAAATATAAATACCACTATTGCACTAAGTTAACCTGTCATTTGATCATTTCCCCGCCCGGTGACGCTGTCAAGGCCAGTAGGGCCAACAGCAATACACATTCCGAAAGAAAAAAATGTCATTTGATCGAGGTACTTATTTATTTCTAGTATGCTTAAATAAGACAATATGTAGTATGTAGCTGTAAAAATATATTTATTGAATATTTGACATTATTAGAATATTAATAATTATATTCAACAATATTAACTTTTTGGGTAAGCTTTGTTTATAAGTATTTTTTTTCGCATAATATCGATAAAGTGGTAATGTGGTCGATTGACAGCTAAACACCAAACCACTTTTACATAGTAACATTTAAAAACACAGAATAGAAACTTCCCTTGCAAAATTCGCTTCGTCATTATTACTACTGCATCTACTCCAGCAGAATTTGCAGCCCCTTCACTCTTGTGTAACTTGTATAACTGTGTAAGCACACATACACTGTTCACACTCGTTCCTGCAGGTTCTTCTTGGTAGTCGCCAAAAGCGTAGTCTCCGCCACTATGGGTATGTGGAGAATGTGAACGCTCGTATGTTTGGACATTTGGGTGTTTATTAATCAATCACGCTAAAATTGAAAACATAAGACATTTTTATCACGGAAAAAAATTAAGTTGCTGTAGTCAGTAAACGTGTAGTCCACAAACTAAAATTTTTGGAGGCACGCTAATTCTCGAAAGTTGTAAGTAAAACAAACCCACCACGTATTTTTATGTGTCTTGCTATTGGCCTTACTGGTTTTCACAGCATCACCGGGTGAGAGCCGAGTACTGAAACCCGTGAAAAGTGACAGCCCATGCAGGGGCTCAAATTTGATTCCGTCCTTACGGTGCCTCCTACGAGGCCGAGCCACGGCTAAGGACGTCATCGGGTATGGAGGAAACGCTTTGAGCGCATTATAGGTGGAGGAAGGTGTCGTGTGCGTGTTTGAGCATTTTCTACTGTGATATTAGCGTCAGTCTTGTAGGACGTGCTTAGGCGGACTTTCTTCTATTAGCCTGTCTAATCAGGGGATTTGAGTGGGAGATACATTGATCGAAATAGTTTTGCGATAAGCGCTTCAAATGTTTAGGGATCGAATCGATTTCAAAGTCTCCATCTCGTCTCCAGAGATCCACGTTGCGCATATACCATGGACAGCCCGAGCCCTGCTCAAGAAACGGTTTTCATTTATTTGCAACTGTTTTTTTATATCGTGGAAATTTCCTTTGGGGCACTGTGTGCCCCCACAAAAAGCCCTGATTATTAATAATAATAAGTATGGAAAAATAACTTTTATTTGGACGTCTGGCATAAATTCAATAAAGCGAGCGAAACCACGGGCTGACGAGAATTGGTGGTTCGTTATTATTTATATTTTATGAGTCTTTCTTTGTTTTAGGTAAATTTAGTTAGTAGGAAAAAAAATTACTTCGAAAAGAATAACTACAGCCATATCTCAAAGTCGTAAAAGAAGTAAAGTCCATGCGAGGGGAACCTCCGGGCAATGAGATTTAAATTTTTTCACTTTAGTCACTATAAATCTGACTAATAGTTAGTAGTTGACTAATAGGTACTAATAGGTAGGTCATGCTTTTTTTTACCAAAAATCTGTAAATAAAACGACTAAGATAATAAACTAAGAGGGAGATGTAAAAGTTAATAGAAATATCTATAAAAACAAAATACGTAATGAAACAACAATATAATTAGTAAATAAAACAAAATATTTTATTATACATTTATTGATAATGACAGCGATGGTTGACTCGAATCCGCTACTTGGCAAAAATATTTCCACTAAGAAGTGAACTATTTTTGTATTTAAATATTAAAATCTCTTTATTATATTTTTTATTAAATGTTTACAATAATGAAGATGCAACCACCTACGCTACCAAGTAGCTGCCTATACTATACGCTTATCACATTAAAAAAATAATAAAGAAATACATTTGTTTTGTGATCTAAATATACATTTTACACAATCGTAAGACTGGCAAAACAATCAACTCATTACTAATCTAATAATGAACATCTTAATTAAGAAAAATTATACGTTAAATGTTTAAAAGCTCGTTACGAATTGACTGCAATAAATACAAAATACACTACGCGAATGTAAAATAATAATAATATAAAACAAATAATTTCATTTACCTAATGTCTAAATATTTAAAACAAAAGCACAGCACATGGTCAGCTTAACTTCTAAACGAAAAATTAAATTAGGACCTACGAGACTGCATTTAAGGTCACTATTAGCCTAAACCTAGGAGCCCTAGTGCACCCCCCTCCCCGCGCCGCCCCTCCGCCCCACAGTCGCCCAACCTTTGCCCGTGTTCTAACAAAACTACTGGACAATAAGCACATCGAGAGTTTCAAAGACACATCCTACAAATACGAAAACATCTTAGTAAAATTTCTCCATTAGACTTTTATTAACGTCGACTACACATTGAGCTGTCCTAGTCGAGGCCGGTTTACTTAAATTTTTTTAATAAATTACCGATATTCGTTTAAAAAATGCAAAAATTTATTAAAACGCGTTCTGTCTATAAAATCTAACTTAAAACCTACGTGTCCGGTTGAACGATAAAATTACGCAAAAATGGAATGTTTTTAAGTACGATAGTATAATAAGCATTTATTATAGTGAAAATCGGGACAAAAAATTATGTCAGTCGAGGCTTACACTACGTTGGCGTTTAATTCACCGAGTGCATAGTTAAAAACGGCTGAATATATCTTTATATATAATTTTATTAAATTTAATATTTATTAATCACTTACAATTATATATTTAATATACAACACTGTGTACAGGAATGGAGGCAAGTGAGGGGCTATGATGCAGCGAAAGTGAATACTTACAAATACTAGAAAATAACGAGGCGCCTTTAACATCTAATCGTGTACTCATTATGTACTTGACGATTACTTCACTAAGAGGATGGAATATACATTAGGTGAGCTAGACTACGCTTCGAACTCGATCGAAACTGTCGAATGTGGACGTTACCTAACACGACATACACGAACTAATACAATATATTATGATATCAAATTATTAACCGATAAACCGTTTCATAATTCACACTATTACGGAAAGAAAATATACACAAAAACGTTTATTGTTCGAATGTGGATGGAGATAATAATTTGAGGACAATTTTTTTTAATATTGATTATGATATTCAATTAAATATACATCTCGCCAAAAATCACTACAAACACTTATGTTTTTTTTTTAATTTTTATATTACATCTCAAAATTTTACCTACACAACCTAATCGATATAAGACAAGTGGCGCAAGTGTCGAGCGACGACGAACTAATGTTCATGTAAGAAATAGCGTATTAGATAAATGATAGATTTCGAAAGAGCAATCTATTATACAAAGTTTTATGAAAGGTATAAGGTCTAATTTCGCTCGTCACTTGCGCCTTACAGGATGTCAGTGTTTTTTGGCCAAAAATGTCCGTCGCATGGCATTCGGTGTACTAAGTACAAGTCTTTTTAAGGACGAAGATGTAGCATTGGACGATTTCGTAATACTATTTCGAAAATAATTAAGGGGTCTTCTAGTTTAGTGACAATAGAAAAATAAATCATTTACTGTGTCAAGTCAGTGTGGCAAGAGACTATCACAACGAAATGGCAATCGTGGCGACAATTGATCCTGAGCAATTTTGTGGCAAATGTAAATGCATACAAATATAAGTAAAGATTCAAGCTACCTATACATAGGTATGAAGTTTTTCATACCGAGAGGCCATCATTCTTACGGCTTTATATAACCCGGGGTGGAATTACAAAATGCTTATAGGAACACAATTCAATACAATTCAATTTGATAAATTCTTGATTTGACGATGTCTCAATTAAGACTGAATTATACATAAATGGGTAAGTTTCGTTGCGCTCGGAAAATACTCCAAATAAAATCATATACAATGAGCTAATATATAAATAATCCACCGTAACGTTTAAACCACAAACTATACAGTAAAAAAATATTCTATACAAGCAATCCATCGATTATCACCGATCACAAATAATCAATTGGTTCTACAAAAAAAAAAACATTAAATTATGAACATAACACACACTAAGATTCACATATTTACATTACGAAAGTAACAATAAAATTAAATCACATGATTGAAATAATGTCAATCTATTTACAAATTTAGTGGTCAATGAATAAAATAAAAATAGAAATCATTCATGATAATACGTTTCGCTAAAATGACGTCATAACTTCGAAGGGAAACCATGGATCCATCGAAGATTTATTGATCGCGTCAATAAAGTCGAGAATCGATTTTCCCGTTGTTAAATAATAAAATACGTGAAATAAATAAAGTTAAAAATGTTGTTTTGAATGGAATATTACCACAAATTATAAAGCACCATATGCGTTACAGGAATGCAACTTAATAATAATTGGAGTCGAGGTTGTGAAGGACTTAATCGTAAATCCAACTGCTGAATGGTATGAGTTTATTTGCCCCTGGTCTTAGTGCCGACTGTGTTTATACTGTCCCCGCGACTCCTCGACCTGTGCAGATTGTGAAGACCTTCGCCTGTAACAATTAATATTAACAATAAGTTTTGAGATTTGTACACACATTTCCATATATTTACAGCATACTTAGAAGGACCATGGGTTAATTTTAACATTTATTTGGTGATGATGAAGAGGTAACGAGAATAACGATGAAGTAGTTGTATACATCATGATAACAAACTGAGAGGTGGCTTCACAACGAACCTAACTACTAAAACGGTTTAGGAATTCTACTACATAGGACTCTCGATTTGACGTTGCTTATAGTATCAATCTATAAACTATATACCATACGCCATTGTCCAATTGAATATTGTGTGGAGCGGATTATGGCTAGAAATTTAACGTGTTTGAGCGGTATTCGGTATAGTCCGCCTGTTGTGGACGGAAAGGAAATGCACTGAGGTTGGTTGGTTGGTTGGTTTTATGGGTCCCCATTATGTAGTGAAACTCCCGGTTTTAACAGGTCCCCAAGAGGCTACCGTTTTGTCATAGAACCCAACCGGGTTCTCCTCCCAAGGAAGCCGGGTTTCTGGTAGCAACTTTTTTATATATCAGAGGGGTGAGGTATTTATAGCAAACGTGCAGCCTGCAAGTTACTGCACTTGATGTTAAGTGATCATCGCCCATGAACATCTACACCAACACCAGAGGGCATGGAGGTGCATTGACGATCTTTAAGAAAGGAATAGGCTTGGCTCTTGAAGGTTCCCAAGTCGTATCGGTGCGGAAAGACCGTATGCGGAAACTGGTTCCACAGAGAGGTTGTGTGAGGAAGAAAATGCCTTCTAAATGGCGCTATAGGAGTTCCAGACATGGAGGTGGTCAGGGTGGAATTTGGTTTTCATTTCCGATTATGAAATTCTTCCGATGGCGTCAATCCAAACAATTCCTCAATACATTCTCCGTGTTAGATGCGGTCGAAGATGCTGAGCGATCCAACATCTCTACGCAGTTTCAAAGGATTAAGTCGATCGGGGAGGGCTCGATCGTCGACAATTCGAACTGCTCTACGTTGGATGCGATCAAAGGGATTTTTCTCCCCATCACCAAAATAAAACTAGAAATGTTCCCATAACCAAAAAATTCTAGAAATGTTCCCATAACCAAAAAAAATCTAGAAATGTTCCCATAACCAAAAAATTCTAGAAACGTTCCCATATCCAATAAAATCTAGAAATGTTCCCATAACCGAATAAATTCTAGAAATGTTCCCATAATCAAAAACAATTCTAGAAATGTTCCCATAACCGAAAAAAATCTAGAAATGTTCCCATAACCAAAAAAAAAATCTAGAAATGTCCCATAACCGAAAAAATTCTAGAATTGTTCCCATAACAAAAAAAATAATCTAGAATGGTATATACCCTTGCTGCCGGCGCGTCGCAGCTCGGCGTCGCGGAAGGCGCGCGCGCTGCGGCCGCGGCGGTCCTGCACGAGCTTGTCGGCGCGCACGAAGATGCCGTGCCGCGCGCGGCACGAGAAGTAGCGCGAGCCGCCCACCGAGCCGTCGTTCTTACCTGACGATTCGTTATTAGGACTTATTAAACGATTATATTGTCACTATATTTTTATGTATCCACGATAACATAAAAATTGTTATATTATAGTTTCACTGACTTATTGTGAATCGTCGTTTATAATATCAAAGACTAGTTTAAATTAATTTTAACTTCTGGGTTGGACGTGTTTGTTTTTCTAACAGGGTAATCAAAATTACTACATAGCGATTGAATCGAATCGATTCATTACTCTTGTCGATTCGCGTTATTTATCGAATTATTATGAAACGATTCGAAACTTTATTTTTTTATTCGATTTATTATTTTTTATAAAAAAATATGTAAATTTTATCGATTTATTGAAACGAAATCGATAAAATTTACATATTTTTTTATAAAACATAATAAATCGATGGCCCACTTTATGAGGAATTTAACAATACTTGCTATTATATTTTACTAGCTTTTGACCCCGGGCTTAAATGCGTAAACAAAGATTGTTAATTTGATAATCAAGCAGTTTTATTCCAATTTGAAAAGATTGGTTCCAAACACATAATTTAACTCCCTACTTAACCTTCTACATATCGTCTTTTAAGGTTCGATTTATTTCTGTATCAAAGATCATCAAAATTGTAACAATTTAGGTGTAAAAACATAACAAAAAGACAAGAGTTTTTTTTTCTTATTTATAGTATTAGTTGGAATGATCCGTTGTAGTAGGTACGTACCGGTGGGCGCGTCGAGCTCGACGCCGACCCACAGGCCGGCCGCGAAGTGCGTGGGCCCGACGTAGGCCACCACGCCCGTGCTGCTGCTGAGCCGCAGCTGCACGCTCTCGCCCAGCGCCAGCCACTCGGGCGCCGCGTGCGAGCGCCCCTCCGACTCCTCTGCGGCCGGAGACGATTTACGTTTATTAATTATCTTCAATCATTAACAACAAACTTCTTATTGGGAAATTAATTGTCGTATTAGTTGTTGCTGGTGCCAAATTAAATAAAGTTTGTCAAACTTTCCGAACGAATTTTACTATTAGACAGCCTATCACTATCAATCGACTTTATCTTTTACGAACGCACAAAAATAAATAAAAATATAATTATATAAAAGCGTATTTTATTTAATGGTTCATTGCTATTTTATACACTACAACATAAAATTTACTTTTGGCACTCTAAAAAAGGACAATGATATGATCGTGGCTATTTAACTTTCGTATATTAAAGAACGAAAATTGTGCGTTATATTTGGAATGTTTGATTAGATCTTATAATCTTACGTATTTATATACGTAACAAAGTATTTATATATTACAGTTAATGAGATACAACAAAATACGTCACAATCATTAAGTTTTCAGTATGGGGATTGTGTAATGTAATGTAAATTTTGTTTTTTTCTAGTATCTATTGCGACAGTACAAATACACATTCTGTTCTACTTTCTAGCTATTACGGTTCGTGAGATACAGTCCGCTGAACTAATCTTAATAATAGAGTTCCGTTGTCATTCTTTGGTTACGGAACCCTAAAAATGGAGTCAAAAGTAGGAGGATGAGTCAGTCACCGTCGACGATCCGCTCGGTGGAGGAGGCGGGCGTGTCGCGCAGCGCGTGGCGCGCGGGCTCGTGCGCGGACTTGGGGCGCGCCGCGGGGTACGACGCGCGGGCGGCGGCGCGCGACGCGGCGCCGGCGCGGCGGCGGACCACCTGGAACGAGAACATTTCATTTCATTAATAGGCGTCCAGATATAAGCTACCATGCTTTTCTCTTTAATAGCACAATAATCATAATATTTTAATAATTTGTAGTGCAATTTTGATCCTTGTGAAATTTTTATTTCACATTATTTTTTAAAGTGAAACTTCTTTATCGGCGTTGGAAAAAAATTACCGTCACATTTTTCCGTTACGCGCCATCTTTTTCTTGTCGCTACTACGATTGATTCGAAGAGTACTTTCTCCAGCGGAGTAGGGATAGCTACATGCTATTCTGTTACAATTAATGAAATGCTGTAATAATGTAAGTAGTAATAAGATAAATTGAGATAATTGTATTATTTTTTTTTATTATTATATTAATTATTTGTATTCATGTCTATGATAATAAAAGCCTCTTGTTTAACTTTATCTAATTTAACTTTATTTAACCAATTTCTTTAAAGTTGCATATAGTAGATCATTTTTCGAAAAATAAGTCATAAAAAAGTTTCACTTCTTACTTGTGTACACTAGTACACGCACACATTTTTTCACAGGTAAATTGTTCTAGGGGAAAGTCAACGCAGATTTAATAATAAACCATTTTTGAAAGGTTATGACATAGGTACTAAATAGGTATCCCAGCGTCGGGGTGTGACGACCTCATCGCTGGCTGTTGGGATAATCTCTGTCACAGCAGACTTACTTACTACTTGCTTGCCAACTTAGTAACATAAAAAAATGATAACATATAATATAAAGTTTTATGTACCTTGCCGGCGGGCAGAGAAGTGTTGACAATGGGGTCGGGCCCGGGCGAGTCGCTCTCTCCTACAGAGGACGCCTCGCGACTGCCCGTCTCGTGACTTGACTGCTCCGAGCTCACTGACTCCATATCCGCTTCACCTATAAAATAATCTATATATATAAATAAATCCCTATATCCCTTGGTCACGCCATCACGCGTGAACGGCTGGTTGTTCGGTTTGTTATTGTCAGGAGAAGGTTCTTATGACAGAAAATATAAAATATAAAGTAAATTTTAATTTTAACAGTAAATATCAGGTTTCTATGGAATCGACGGGTAGGGAAGTTCGTATGGAAAAAAATGTATTACTTAATGTTAGTATACAGGTAGTTAGTTTATATGTGGAAGAACCAAGAACGGAATCAAAACTTCCACGGTAACGGGATAAACGGAACAATTTACTATGCACCCGGACGAAGTCGGGGCGGGTCGCTCGTAATAAATAAACGCTACACACGGCCACGGTCCCCATATCCTGTGTTGGAAACACGAACAATGTCAACCACAAATAAATACAGATAATAGCCTATTTATATGCTAAATTTGATCTTAATCCGTTGTCTTTTTTGCGTAATTATTTACTAACAAACATCCAATCGTCTAAACAAACGAACATATGAACTTTCACATTTGTTATATTACTAGCTTCCCATGTTTTGTGACGGGGGTCCGGAAAGACAAGACGACAAGCAAAAATGCAGATAATAGCTATTTGTATGCTAAATTTCACCTAAATCCGTTGTCTTTTTTGCGTAATTATTTAGTAAAAACATCCAAACGTCTAAACAAACAAACACATAAACTAAAATTTGTCGTATTACTAGCTTTGGGTTATGGTCCCGCTACAGACTTTCATCCCATCTTCTAGTTTTTTTTTTCGCGACAAAAATCGGTTCAGCAGGTTAGGTGTGAAAAAAACAGACAGAGGTACTTTCCCTCAATTAATAATATAGTGAAAAATCGCAATAGTCTACCGAAATTAAAGACCTGTAGTTGGTTATAGCTAATTCCACGAGAACCTAACACTTTTCGAGATGTTGGGATAACCTCTGTCACAGCAGAGATTATTCCACCAGTGCAATCAGTCACACTGGTGGTAGGTCTTTTGTGGCCGGCTAGGTAGGTACCACCGCAGTGTCCAATATTCTGCCGCCAAATAGTAGTGCTTAGGCATTACTGTGTTCCGGTTTGAAGGGCATTGTACGCTAGTGAAATTACTGGGCGAACGAGATTTAAGAACTAATATCTCGAAGTTGGCAACGCGCGAGTGGCACCTACTAATGGTGCTGCAAGCGCTCATAGGCTGCGGCAGCCACTTACCATCAGGTGGGCCGTATGCTTGTTTGCCAACTTCTAACATAAAAAAAAAAAAAAAAAGATAAAAAATAACCTATTAAGCTATCTGTGTGCTAAATTTTACCGTAATACGTTGAGCTATGTTTGCGTGTTTAAGTAACAAATCTCCAAACGTCCCAAACATCCAAACTTTCACATTAAGGCCTGTATGAAATATATCAACATCGATCAACATTCTTTCTATAGAAAATAGCTATTTTGTATTAAGTTGCGTACGCATCAATTCTCATTTCAGCATCGATTCGCATTTTTCTGTTATAAATGCTTATAAGTGTAACATTCGATATAACACGTTACAGTATTACACAACCGTCGAAGTGTGCTGAAGGATGCGTACGCATGCTTACGGATGCTGAAGCATGCTTAAGCGTGCTTAGGGATGCTTATGCATACGACGCTCATAGGTGTGTCTAAAATGAACACAACTAATGAATTATAAATATTTCCATACCAAATGATGTCTCGTGTCCCGTCTCTCCATTAACCTGGACGGGCTCGACTTTTTGCGACTGACTACACAGCACCGCGCTCTCCACAGGTATAGCGCCCAAAGGATCGACCAACTGTCCTTCCTTCTTAGTATCTTCGCAGTCCCTCAGGAACGGGTTGATTCTATTACGCGAGCCGGGAGTCAGGACGGGAGTTTTTGCCTTTTCGAACGACGCCTCCTCCAGTTCGTTCTTCGATTCGACAATTTCGTTCTTTAGTTCAGTTATATCGTTCCTCAGTTCAGTGATCTCGTTCCTGAGACCGGCCATCGACGTCTTGGTCCGGCTGAGGTGTGTGTAGTCCAATGTCTTGTCGAAGTCCGGCGTGTCGTCAACTGACATACTCCTGATCGAGAGGGTGTCGTCGTTTGTGAGATTTGTTGAGGATACAGCTTGAGAACCTGCAATAATAATAATAATAATAATAATAAATTAACAAATAATAAACCCTACACACTCAACGGGAGCCAATGGGAGCCGAGCCCCATTGGGTTAATTATATCCTGTGTCGGGAGTCCAGAAACATACACATGACAAGAAACACACGCAGACCGGAAAACATGCCTGTATAGTCAATACATACATCTGCTCCAAGCAGTAATCGAATCGGTAATCGAATTTTGTATCCATGATCAAGTTTTAACACAGTATTAATATGGCCAAAAAACGTTAACATTAATTAATTAAAGTGAAACAATGCAAAAGGAAACGAGCTTAGCTTAATGTTGCTTAAAAAGCTTCAGCTCGATCTGCACAAGATACATTTTAAAAAATTAACATAGTGCCGTGTGACCCTTTCAAAAACTTAACAATTTTACCACACAAAAATTAAAATGTAAAAAATAAAATAAATATATTTTTGAAGTGTGCATAATCTAAAAACAATATATAATAAGGGTTACCGTATCCACTCGAAGATATCGAGGGCGAGTTCTTGTTCGGGACTCGCTCACACGCGAGCTCGTGGAGCGAGTCGAGTGTCTTGGATGTGGGCAGGAAGCCGCGCGATGTCGCTCTGGACCGAGTACGCTAAAATACACATAACATAAAAATATATATCAATATATTTTCTAAAATACAGAAAGAATCTTTACGAATGAGTTCTTTTTCATAAAGAATTTTTGCTCCAGAGCATAAATAGGCCGTCACGACCGGAGAAGTTCTACCACATTACACAAAATCGGCAAAAAGTAACAGTATCATTACAGTTGCGTTTCATGCGATGAATGAAAGAAGCCCAATCTCCCACTCCCCTGTTTACTTCTCATCCCTGCCCACCTATCACGTCGGTTGGTAACGCACGTGTGATACATCAAGCTATCATGCGGAATATAATATATGCGGTTACTGCTTACCATCAGGCGGAAAGTATGCTATGTTTGCCAACCGCCATTACTTAAAAACACTATTTTATTACTAAAAAGAATATTAGAGGAATTTTCTATAGCGAGTGGAGCTTCTTAAAGGGTTCTTTAAGGAAAGGGTGAAAAAATTTTAAAGGATAAGTAACACATGCCCTATATTGCAAGCCTTGATAGGATTCTGTGACCTCTTAGCATCAGACAGGTCGTATGCTTGTTTACCAACTTTGTAATATGAAAAAAATAAATGCTATCTAATGAGTACATACATTTGAGCGAGGTGTAGTGAGCTCATCTGTTGGAGCTGATTCTGGTTCAGAGTGCGAGTCTTCATCGTTTCTACGCCCCGGTTCCTCGTGCAGGGTCGTCATACGCAGTCCCAATTTAGCACTTGCAGGTGACGCTATAAGTGCACATAAGTAATTAATTTCTAAGCTTATTTTTAATAGTCGTACATATCTGCTAGCAAAAATCTTAAATATAATTACAAAAATAACAAATAAGCCTAGCAAAGCTATGTCTAAGCTTGACGAGAACTCAAGAAACATACTTAAAATATATCAACAACTGTGAACAATTGTGCCTTAACTTCTGTTAAGGGTCGAAGCGAATATACTATATTATGAAATATATACATTTTGAATATAATTATAATTTTGATAATCGCCAATATCATGCGCGTGAATGATTTTCATGCCAATGTTACAAATCAAGTTGCTCCTAATGAGTCGTAGCAAAACAAAAACAAAACACGACCGATGAGACTGTTTAAAAAAAACGATAAAACTCCAATTTCTACGGCACTTCTTTTAAAATTGATACCTGTATACACAATAATAAATGCAATTTTCAAGTGGCACACGTATCAATGAAGATGTAGACAAAATGAGCAGAACCAAAAGTACATGACAAAGAACCAAAGAAAAATTTAGAAACAAGCCATCTAATGATTCTACGACTGTATCTGATCTGCACGTACACTTGTTCGGCGTCTGTAGTCGCAGTGAGTTCAGGTTCAAATTCAAGTTAAGGAACGTTGGACGAGCTGAAATAGAAATATTAAAATGCTTATCAATTTAACGACCCTACATTTATATTTACAACGCAACAATGACGGGAGTTGCTATATTTTTATTGACGAAGTTGTCAGATCCACTTTACAAACCTCAGATGCAGAATAATGTAAACATAAAATAGTCATTTAATTCAGAAAAAAACAATAGAAATATAACTGATCTGATATTGAATAATATCCCTAGTATCTGTGCTATTAAGCAGGGTTTTTTTTGTAAAAATAATATTTACTTGTATCATACCTATAGGTTATTAATTTATTGTTAAATGCAATGCAATATGCATCTTTTAAACTTATATCTTTTATTACTAAAAATTTATTACACTATCTAAATCCATGCGTTGTATAAATACTTAGTACCCACATCAGATCTTTTAATCATACGTAATACATTTTACTATTCACTACTTGGAACATGCACCTGACACCTAACACATACAATTACAAATACCTACAATCATTTCGATTTTCTCTATGGCTACTTTTGCTATCTACTTACATAGATACAAAACTGTCTTTAAAGTTTTTACTCTACCTCAACCTTTAAAAAACCTATTTTATATATTATTTGGCTGTAATATTAAACTTCTTTTATGCATATTTTATACTTTTTTCATAATACTTAATTTCGAGATGCTTATACTCTAAGTACCTTTGCCGCAAATCAACGTGAGGGAAGGAAAGGAAATAAATTACAGGTCATGCTAGTCCCATGCAAATGAAAATATACACGCAAACAAACACCGGGTAACACAAAAACAGAAGCCAGCCGGGTGCTCGAAGCTCACTGATAGTCGAAAGAAACATCAGCTTTTACTGTATTCAATATACTTTATGCTTTAATAAAATACGTTAATTTCTAACAAATTTTGTCAAATTTAACCATGAAACAAATTTACAGCCAATTATAAATCGAAAAAAAAACAAGTAATGATTCCAATCATTTATATCTTGAGCACAACTATTCGTTTCCAATGTTGCATTAAACATACGTCTAATAATTTTGCCATACAGTTGCCATTCCGAGTTAGTACCATTGATTGTCGTCTGTTTACCTGATAGAAACGAGCCTGAAGGTAGCGAGGAACCAAGATACAAAAAAAACAACGTTAGTTCGAACTGAGATCATAATTTTGACTCGTGTTATCTCGGTAGTATTATTTGAAAGAAATCCAATAGAAGTTCATTCAAATAAGTACTCCACAAAGATTGAAATAGAGATGATAATAATATCCACAAAGAAGTATATGAAGAAGAAAATAGTGAAAGATAGTGTATGGAGCATAGCATTGCCACGAAGCAAGTGGAACAAAACTTAAATCATAGTGGAACCAGAGGTATATGCGGTATAAACAGAGTGATATGATAAGTGACTGGTTTTCGTATTATTTGTTTGTGTAAGTTTAAATGTTTTTTATGTACTTTTAATATAAACAACTGAACTAAATTTATAGGTATATTCCATTTTTATATTTGCTAAACTAAATCTTGTTACACGCTATGTCATCGTGCATTTGTATATAATTTTATCAAACGCTAATATTATCAAAATCTTAAGCTACTTGGTGCACTAGACGCATCGTAACTAAATACTTAATACCTACTCTATTATTCGTAAAACAATAATTTAGTTATAGATCGTCACATGAATATTTCGAAAAAGATAGAGTCGTATGAGTGAGAGAAAAATAGAAAGTGATTTTAGGAATAAGACTGTTTGGTATAACGTTCGTAGTTTAAGATGTACTGAAAAAGAAAAACACATACAAATTTTTATTAGCTAAAAATAAGTGTTCAATGTATTGCTCCTTTACTTTCCTGTCATTCGAAATTTTTGTCAATAAAAAATACTTTAATGATGTGGATTTTTTTAAAATAAAAGCTTATTACTTGTAGACTTTATTCTATTAATTTAATGTTAAAATACACGCAATAAAAATATTAAAAGTTAAGTTTTAGTCGTTTTAAATATGTACTTATAATCACGATAACAGCGTGTTATTAGTATCCAAAAATATATAACAAAATAAAATAGACACTGTATTGTACTCACCGAGGCCAAAAGGTTTGGTGGGCGTGGCGATGTCGTTGTCGGCGTGCGCGGGTGCAGCGTACGAGTGTCGGTGCGAGGTGCGACGCGGAGCCTCGTCCGCGAGGTCGGCAACGCTGCCCGATCGTCCACCGCCCAGACCCGACAACGACTCGAACGAGGAATCCAAACGCATAATCTAGATAAATTAACGATTTTAATCATACATATAACTGACTGACTGACGGACCGAAAGGAGCGCAGCACTTGTGACAGATAAAATTAGAGTTTGTCACTAGAATTTGTCACTAAGGTATAAAAATTAAGTGAAAATTATCAATTAAATAATTTAGTTTGCGTTCCTCTCGGTCTGTCATTTAAGTCTGTTTGTTGTGGTCTTCTTAGCGATTCTAAATATGTAATGATATGTATGGGAATCCTCTACACGTGGACTAACTTAAACCTGGATTATTATTTATTATACCCATATACATTATTCCAATTATTATAAATTATTCCAACACCTCATAAGTTGGTGTGTGTATTTCGGAAAATTGAAGAGTGACTTTTATTGAAAAGTTCCAATTACCGTGCTGTTTCAATCAAAAAATCTCTTCTTGCTGGGAGTTGTTTGGTGGATAGAAAATAGAAGTGGATAAATTCTAACGGGAATTTTTATTCAATATTTAAAAAGAAATGAAACTTTAAACAAACGAAACAAAAGAATTTATCACTAAAAACATGGTAATTTTATTATTTAAAAAAAGACATTTTATTACACGAGGTAGCAAAAGAATAAAGAAAATTTGTAACGACTTGCATAACTATAACATAAGATAACCAAAGCCACAAAACGTTGAAACAACTAAACCGATTGAAACAATCGTAGCTCATTTACCACAGAATACACGATTTTATTGAAGGTAACCTAAAATCTAGATGTTTCTAAAAGAAAAAGGAACATTGATGATCGAACGTATATTATATACACACGGGCGTACGCAAGATTTTAACTTCAATGAAATCTTGAATTAAATAACAATGTATGAAAAAAAAAATTGAAACAATAGAGATTGGGAATTTGATCGATGCCCCACCTGGCACATACACACATAATTATATGGGTAGGATCGGGAAAGTACGAATCTCACAGAATATCGGCTATTTCGTTACGCCCTATCCTTCCGTCCTGTTACGCGTCCCTCCTATCCCTCGGGATTCCCATGTGATACTTCAATGCATGGGCGTTCCCATGTGATACTTCAAGTATCGCGCCAAATCATAAACCAAGACACTAAGCAGTTTCATCCAGTACAACATCCATTCATCATCATTTTGAATAGGCTCTTTTTTTACTCACATAAAATGCTAACTTAACCCTAAAATTTTGACCATCATTATTCCAAGTTGTAAGCTGCAAGCTGCCCCACCCTAGACCTTGTTTAACCTGACCTGACATTTTGAACTACTTAACTAATAACTACTGGAGAGAGTGGTCATAGTGGTCATTTTTACCACGCAAAGGGCCCTAAATTAAGATTTTGCCCTGCCCTGGGCCAAATCTTGGCTACGCCCATGTGTATGTATATAAAGACAGCGACTAAACACCATAGCTAGTACACCGAGTATGAAACAAAAGTTTGAAATGCAACATAGGATAGCAAGGCAAAGTGTAGGGCCATGCTCCACTCACGTTGGTCCCGTTCTTGGCCGCGGTCTCGAGCGCCTGCGACAGCTGCGCCCGCGTGCGGAGCGACAACACATACATTAGAGCTTGGATATACGAGCGAGTTTATACGCGACACGTTATGTTATAACAATATCAGTGTATGTGATACTATCTTTAATGAGTAGAGTTTTAGTGGAAATTGTTGATATATTTAGTTTAAGTAAGGTATAGTTCCCTCAGTTTAAAATGAACCGAAATGGCCGCTTCTGCGCAAGTACAATCATGGACAAAAATGTTAGACAAAAATATTGATTTCGTCCTATTGAAATTGTTTTTTAAATTTAGTTTTCCCACTTTATAAAAATTATGTATATATTATAGTTTTTGTTTCTTCTAAATTCAATTAATTATCATTATTAATTACTTAAATATAATAAAATAAATAAATAGTATAGAACAAGGTATTTAAAAAAATATATAGTTAATATACATTTTTATTCACTCACTTATTGGGATGACATGACTTTATCTTGAAATAAAATTTAATGTTCACACACTAGACAAAAATAATTTCTATTTTTATTTAATTTTTAATAATTTATTTTTAAAGAACTAAAACAACCGTGAGCGAGTGTACCAAAAGAGTCGAGCGTTGCTATAGTTACACCCCCTTCATTGCGAATTTTTAACTGAAATTTGTTACTGCGCATGGTTCAACTGATATTGAGAAAGTTATACATATAGGTATGTTAGTTTTAAAAAAGCTTTTAATATAAAAATATAATGCTTTTTTTCACATGCATTTAATTTTTTATATCATTTTTTAAACAATTCACTATGATATGTTAAACTCGCTTGTGTCACCGAACTCAATAAGGGCTGTAATACACCTAATAAATTTTTATGTAATTTAACGAAGATCTCCTTTAACGTTATTATTAAAAATATGATTTATTGTAAGGTTATTTGGAGAAGATCTATACAGATATATGTATGTATGTTAATGTGTTAGTCACAACATCGATAACCAGCGGAAGCAGTTATTTATTGTAAGCTCGCTCGTACGTTTAGATAATGTGTGAAGCGTCACAACATCGACTTAGCTGGTGTAATAATAACATTTCTAATATATATTTGTGACAGTGCCGTATTGAGAGCGTTTATATATATTTTTTTAATATTTGAAGCAGACGCAACATAATTAGGGTATTTTCTCACCACGCTACGCGATGCAACGCTATCTTGCTCAATTTGATCCGAATCCGATAATTCTGCCTGCCCTTGCAATGTTGATACGAAACGTACAACGTATTGCGTTGCGTTGCATAAAGTTTGTAACGCATCGCGTCGTGAGAAACTTCCCTGAAAATACCACAATTACTAGTGACACGTCGAATACGTTCTCTCCTTTTAAAACGTCTGCGTTTATTGTGTTTTACCCAATTTTATTGAAAGCTGTGATCACGTGAGCAAAATAATATTGATTTTTTATTTCCTATTGCTTGTTTACTAATGTAATGGAAACTGATGAAAAAAATATAACAATAAGAAAAATTACATTTTCTTCATCGGTTACTATAAATACGTGTGACAGATTGGACAATGAACCTATCTCCGTGATTAAAGAAGATAAGCCATTGCGAAATGAACCTTACGTCGTGATAACAAAGTACAGTATAGTACGGTTCGCTTACCTGAGAGAAGTTAGGCACGGAGCACGTCTTGCGCATGGTGATGGGTTGCCCGCGGGCCTGCTCGAGCTCCTTGACGGCGACGCTCTGGCGCAGGCGGTCCAGTGTGAGGATGCTCTCCACTGCGCTCACACCACGTGTGTATTTTTCTAGAAAATAGTGCAGATCAAATATAGTAATAATTTTTAAGATAATAAAAAATAGACACAGAAATATAACTACAATTTTTTTTCTTGTTATAAAAATTATATCAAACGCGCTAAGTTTATGACCAAAAAGTGGTCGAAGTTTCTTCCTAATACGTTTAAATATGTCTTACTTATGAGTTTTTTGTGATGTTAAAATATACACTCGATTGTACAGTGCATTTTAACAACAAAAAACATTCCAAAATGAACATACTTTAAGACACCGCTCGGTATATTTTATTTTTGATATATATATATATATAGTTTATGAAATCGTCAATTAAGCAGCTAGAGGTAATGTTTAATCGTTTGAAATATAATAAATAAATAATAATAAACGCTTCACACTCAACGGCCTCCATTAGGATAGTTATATGCTGTGTCGGGGGCCTGGAAACATACACAAGGACAAACACACCCAGACCGTAACACACGCCTGAATGATCATTACAAACATCTGCTCCGAGCGGGAATAGAATAGGTCGCTGGTTCGATTCCAGCTCGGAATCACTAATACAATTTATACTCGTTGAATATCTACTCCACTGTGAATACAGCTATATAATTGATGGTTCACTACATTCTTAACGGAAATGGACTGTACTGACGGAATTATTGGTCACAACTAAATCCAAAATGGCGGCTAAGGCTGACCTATATAGGTCTCCCCGTCGGCCGCGCTGGCCTCCTCGCCCGTGGCGGCGATCTGCGCCAGGCTCTCGCGCTCCTCCAGCTCCTCGGACGCCTTGGGGATGTTCGACACCACCTCGTACGTCACGCCCGTCTGCGTCAGCTGGTCCGACCTACGGATTACAAAATATTATACTAATACAGATACAATATGATGAATTGAAAAAAGAATTATAAATTTCAATAATTGCTATGATACAACGGTGAAATACGGACACAGAAAGCAGTCCGTTCCCATACCTTTCTATTTCAAAATAAATAGGTAAAAACCCCACAAAGAATCAACATACTAACTTCATTCGCTTATGTAAGCATGTGCCTAACTTCGTTCCGTTGCAAGCAAGTCTTTGACATTATGTTTGTATAGAAGGGCCTGTCCATAGTATACAATAGCCCCCGGTTTCTCGAACGTGGATCAAACTCATGTCAACTGTCGCCTGTTGATCATCGATTATCTTTAACCAATGAGCATTCTATATTTGGTATGTTAAGTTGACAAGAATTTGATCAACGTTCGAGAAACCGGGACTAAGTCTGTTGTTATATCGGAAAATACATGAAGGAAAGAACAGACAAGGCCTAGTCTAATTGTAATAGTACGCATATGTAGTATGTACCTGACGATCTTCTTCCGTATCCGGTCGGTGAGGCTCTGCCGCTTGTAGATGTTGAGCGCGAGGCGCTTGCGCAGGATGAGGTCCATGGGCGCCGGGTGCGACAGCCGCACCGTCGTCTTCAGGATCAGGTACACGCGCTCGTTCGCTAACGACGAAACCATCGAAGTTTATATATTATACATAGAAGACTCGAACAAAAACTATTGTTCAGATGTCTGAATGAACCCCGTTTCTTATTTGAAGCATCTAAACCTAATAAACCTTCAGACCAATTTTAGCGACGCTACGTCACGTCACTCGTCTAGCTACCCTATAAAACCTCTTCCCTCCTTCTCCTAACATTTTCATCATAAAAACTTGATTTAATTTTTTAGGATTGACTAGGAAACGGAAAAAGCTAAACCCCATGAATTTAGTATAACCCTCCTATAGAATATTGAAGTGAAGTAAGAGTATCTGTTCCGTTATGCAATGAGAGGAAACACCGAAGGCCAAAACCGTCACTCTTTCTTATCCTCTCCTCCTATTTCCTTTTTCTGTCTCCTCTATCCCTTGGGTTTCCTACTTACCCTTGGCAACACACCTGTAACACTATTGCTACTGGAAGCGTCAATAGTAGCCTGTGCTATTGGTGACCTCTTAAGATCAGGTACGCCACAACCTTGTTTACCACCATTTTGGTATTTAAAAAAATCATCGGCTTAGTTCAATACCAAGTTCTATACCTTCGGTGATCCGGTTGAGGTACTGCGAGTCGTGTATGGAGGAGTCCCAGGAGGCGACGGCGGACACGTCCTTGTCGTGGTGGTGCAGGATCTGCAGCTCGTAGAACTTGTTCCCGTGCTCCTTGGGCAGGATGGAGTGCAGGCCGGCCACCGTCACCTCCTCGCCCGAGGAGTTCGTCGTCAGGTCGTCGGCTGGGTTATAGATTATTGTTATTTTATTTTCGTTTAATAAAAACAAATTTCAGTACTAAAGAGATATAGAGCTTTTAAATTACAGTATAGTATTTTAATTCAATGAATTCAACTATTCATAAAAACAAATTTATTTCAGAATTCTTTCAGAATTATTTCAGAGGTTGCCTCAACCAACTAAAAAAACGATACTGTTATATCTTTATATACTCCTCCCTAATCCCTGACTAAATCCTCATTGAGTGATATCATCTAATATATATTTTTGGACATTTTTTTATGATGTGGCAATGAGGATGTGGTGCGATGTTTGTGGGTAAACACATAATACATTTTCACCCTTCACTCATCAAACCCCTATTTTTCAATAGCGATATTAGTAATTCAATAATTATCACGGGTGTCACTTCGGTTCGCAATTAGACTCTGTTAGAGGACGCTGCTATCGGGTGACAGATTTATTTTCGGGGCATGACGTCTGCCGGGCTCGCTAGTTATTATATGAAAATATGTGTTACCGTTGAGATCGAGGAAGAGCACGGGGATGTGCTGCTCCATGCCGGGCGGCGGGCTCCAGGCGGCCGGCGCGCCGGGGATGGGGCTGCCGGGGCTCGGCACCAGCACCTGCGGGCGGAGTGGGGGCTCATTAGCGTCTACCAGCACATTGACAGCGTTTGTGCCCCGATAACTACGATCTTTTATCTATAGTTTTTAGGTAACTTTTGTAAAGACCCAAGTGAAAGGCCAAGAAGGCAAGTGTCTCTTCATTCAGGAAACATATCCAATGAAAATTATAAATTACAGAGTAAATTAAGTAACGGAACTGACTAAGTTAATGTAAACTTTAACTTAGTTAATTTTTAATAAAATAAAACCATTTATTTTTGAAACCGGCATTACTGATCTTCGGAACAACGTATACTTTTTTGTATTCAATTCTGAACCCAATGAAGTTTTTTACACTTGTTGTTTTACGAAATTCAGCAAGGAATTTATGTTATCAATGCAATTCAATTCCATTTATAATATAATAAAAATAAATAATCAAAAGTAATTTAGAGTAGCAAAAATTTCATTTCGTTGTTTTAATTCTCAATTAAGATACCTCTTCTAAATAGTTGTCAATTTTTTTTAGTGTACAGTCACGAGCAATGAAATGTATACATTGTCAATTTTTCAAAATTATGTACACGCAATACTTTGCAAAAGAAAGTATACGAGTCTTACTTCATAAATATGTAACCGTCAATTTATTTCATAATAATGTATACAGTGACATTTTCAATACCAAATCTATAGTAGGTATTAGGTATACTTTTAAAATATGTATATTCGGGTAGATTTATACTACTTCGAATATTAATAAGAATAATAATAATTTCGCGTATATCTTTCTAAAGAAGTTTAAATGTAGTCAATTAGCTGCATATTTATATATAATTTGTCATCAATCTGTAGACGTCTACTATTGGACTTATCCTAAATGATGCCACCACTTGCATCCCGCGGCTCCCACTGGCTCGCTCTATGTCATCCGACCACCTAGTAGGAGGCCTGCCGAGAGAGCTGTGCTTGGAGTATCTCTACGCCATCAAATCAGAAATAAGGAGATCCGTAGAAGAACCAAATCGACATTGCACTAAGGATTGCAAAGCTGAAGTGACAATATATAATATAAATATTCTTGTCTTCACTGAACTTTTCTGATTGATTTCGATGACTTTTTTGGTGTTTGGTGTGGCCCTGAAGGCCTTAGAATCATAATAAGACTCGGAAGATGGTATTGAAATCGAGTTCTATTTTTTTAGATTTTTTTCATATATCCCATACCCTACATAAATATCTTAAATAAATGAACCCTAAGTGAACAGGTGTTTCTGAAATTCAAAACCAGTCAAGTGCGTGGTGCACCTTGCATAGTGGAAACTAAAAAGTTGCGCTGCTTGATGAAGAAGAATCTTTAGGACTTTTAATATAACGACATAAAATTAACCGCAAAAATAAGTTGTCAATTTCATTATGTCTTTCTAATTATTCAAAATAATACGAAAAACATAGTTACGGGCAAATTTATCTTCTTCAAAATAATTATTGAGAAAACTTGTTTTAACGTTCTACAACCTCAAATTTAAAGGGGGTATAACACAACTTTGATGACTTTAGACTCTTATCAAAGAAATTACTGACTTAAGCAAATAAGTCAAAATTACTCTTGGTTATTATTATTAAAGAAGAAGCCTAAGAAAAGCTACCTAACACGTTCCTACGTGTTAATTTCAGTTACATGTATGGACTACTAGCCTCAATTTTTATAGCCTCTAGATCTTTACAGATATGTGGTAGAATCTGACTTTCCACAAAAAAGTGATATGCTTTTTATATTGAAGAAAAATATTTGGTTATATCAAATCATATTTACATGGAAATAATCATATCAAATTATATTTATATGAAATTAAGTATGTAGGTGTATTCTATGAACCGATACACAATTTTTCAGCAGAAAAATATTTGATTTGATATAATCAATATTACATTTGATATAATCAAATATTTTTGTGTTGCAAAATTGTGTAGTGGTTCATAGGATACACCTACTTACTTAATTTCATATAAATAGAGCTAATAATTTCCAATTAAAATGCCTGTGACATAAATGGAGTGAAGTGGAGTCACATAAGTGCAGTGTGGAGATAAAATATAAATGAATTATAAGAGTACGTAACCCTTATAATTTTTCTATTTGGCTATGGAACCCTAAAATACGAAATGACCAATAAATAATAAATAAATAAACGCTGCACACTCAACGGCCCCCATTACGATAGTAATATCCTGTGTCGGGGGTCCGGAAACATTCACAATGACAAGGACAAATACACCTAGACCGGAAAATATGCTTGCATGGTCAATACAAACATATTATGCTCCGAGTGGGAATCGAACCCGCGACCTGTGGCGTTAAAGGCAGGTTCGATACCGCTGCGCCACAACGTCTGCGTTGTCAATGAAATTTATAATTTGACAGTTGTTTTTATTCATTCACAATACATCGCAAAATAAAGTATACGAGTTTTGTTTCAAAATAATGTATCCATCTAATAATATTAGAATAAAATTATGTATACAGTATGTCAAAATATTTTTTTTGGCATTGAAGGTTTTTATTTTTTTGAAAAAAAAAAAACTAGTCATGACGGTATTATTAAATTTAAAATTATTAGATATTTTATTTGTATATTTTATTTGTATATTTTATTTATGTATTGCATTTTTTTACAATAATTTTAATCAAATTACAAATGTCATTGACATTCACTTATAAAATTGACAGTCTTTAACGGGTATAAAAAATGCAATTATTGACGTTTAGGGAATAAAAAAAGAAGTTGCCAAACCTATATATATGTCTATATCTTTTACTCCTATTAGTGATTCGAAGCAACAGACTAAGATAGCAATATCTATATGAAATATGGTTACAAGAGCGGCAACAGGGTATGGTTCCGTCCATGGGGTTCTTAGTCTAAGCGTAAGATGCATACTGTGACATATAAGTGTCAAAGGAATTTATCCTTTATTCAATAGGAACATGATCGGTTTCTTTAATTATCAAAGGCTTTATGACTTAATAATATAGAATTAAAGATTAATTTCCTTTAAAACCTGAAACTATCGCAGTATCTATCTAGCGTAAAAAATACACGCACAAGCTGTAGTAAAATGTAAACGACTAATATTTAAAAAATTAAAACGTGTCTCAGGGCACGCGGTATGAACAAGTTGCCTTTGCTTATTAATTAATATTTTGTTCAATAAAAATATTGAAAAGTAAGTTTCTCTAAAGCATTCTACAAGAAAAACTGTTTGCGCATTCCTATTTACGTTTTAAGAACAAACATGCTTACATATCCACAATTCAATTATTATTTTACAAAAATGGTCATTTTATTTTGTGGCTTCGCTCTCCTACAATCCATCTCAACAAGCTCCATTATATCGCAACCCATGCCACTGCACAAATATAGAATTATACATACATACCTAAAATAAAAGATTTATCTAATACCCATACTAATGCAATTTCAAATAAACAGCTCATATTTGTAAATTAATGTAACGCATTTTAATAACGTTTAATTTTTTCTTGCATTCCCTCCTACGTCGCCTAACCTACAGCCAGATAAAGACGAGGGCAACCGCAGCGAAAGCTCCGAGGCCTCCACAAAAGAGACTTCGGAAAAAAAATCAGACTAGTGAACACTAGTACACATATTTTCCTTTGATTTTTTTACCTCCCAAAATTTAATTTTCTGGCCTAACCTACCTAAACCTAAGCCACGATAAGGAATTTCGTTCCAAAAATACTAAAACGCATTTTCTTATAAAATTGGAAGCGTTTACATAAAATTTATCCAGGATCTCATCATCAGATCTCGATATAGGTTATCCAATAAAACAGGCCGTCTTTGAGTAATATAAATTAAAAAAATATATTGTGTAGAATCAGTACTTTATTTAGGTTGGTGAAAATATGTTGCTAAAACTATCTTTCGAATACAAAAATGTTATTTTCAAAAGAGCAGTAAATGCATAATAAATTTTGATGTAAATATATTTATATAATTTTAAAGAAAATATGCTTATAACGTAGATTTTATTCAAAATGTCAATATATATTTATCGAAATCGGTCCACACGTTCAGTTCAGTAACAGACCACGTGTCTGTTTGTTCCAACAATTATGGTTTATATATTTAGTTGAAGGTGTATGTGTGATATGAGCAAAAACTAAAAATAATAAAACCTAGAACTTTATTTCCACGCCATCTTCTGGGTCTTATTGTCATTCTAAGCTATCCAAGGATACCAAATACCCAAAAACAAAAAAAAACATCAGCATCAATTAGAGAAATTCAGTGATATACACATAATAATAAAAGATATTTTAAAATAAAATTAATATACTGCTTTAGACGTAAAAATGTCACTGTATACATTATTATTAAATAAATTGACGGTTACATATTTATGAAGCAAAACTCGTATACTTTCTTTTGTAAAGTATTGCGTGTACATAATTTTGAAAAATTGACAATGTATACATTTCATTGCTCGTGACTGTACATATAGATATTTACTAACCGCATTCCTTTCTTCAGTAAGCGATACCCACTGCTCCACCAAACTTTGCTCTCGTTCCATATCCCGCTCACTTTTCAGCGACGGCGACATGTTCACCAATTTCTATAGACAAAATATTTTTATTGTGATAAATATTAATTCATTTAACCTTAATATATACTTCCAGCTTAACAAATATTTCCAGGTTTTCGATAATAAAATGTATATTTTACTTGTAACTGAGCGTGCAAATGTTGCCTGCGACGAGCGAGCGCGTCGCTCCAACGTTCCCGTAGTACCGCTAAATCCTCTTCTTGGTATGAATCCAATGGTTTTTGCAGTCGGGATCTAAACAAAAAAAAATAACGTCACGCTATGTGTAAAACATTTAATTTGATTTATTTACTCTTTAATTTGTATCTGTAGTTAATTACTTGCAAATGATCATATCAATTTTAAAATAATAAGTCCATAACGTCATGTCATAATTAAGAGTGTTATGCGTTGCGTTGCCTCTTTTTCAATCAAATCTTACACCGGCTAAACGATAGTGTTATTTGTATGGGTTTTGAGCACATCGTCGGCGGGTCGTGAGCGTGTTGTGAGCGTGTTCTGAGCGTGTCGTGAGTGGGTCGTGAGCGTGTCATGAGTGGGTCGTGAGTGTGTTGTGAGTGGGTCGTGAGTGGGTCGTGAGCGGGTCGTGAGCGTGTTGTGAGTGGGTCGTGAGCGTGTTGTTCGCGTGTCATGTGTGGGTCGTGAGTGGGTCGTGAGCGGGTGGTGCGCACCGGACGGTGACGGAGCCGAGCTCGACGCTGACGATGTGCTGGCAGATGATGGGCAGCGTGCCCGAGTTGGCGGCGGGCCGCACGCGCACGCCCACGCGGCGCTGCTGGCCCTGCCGCACCTGGTACACGCCGCCCGTCACGATGTCGCTGCGCGGGGACACCTGCGGGGTACACGCCTCGATAAACACCTCACCTACAGATACTCAAATGGCCATTTTATCTAAGAAACTTTACAGTCCCACAGAATGCCATTTACGTTACTTTTCATCTCTTCTCTCGTTTGTTCCCTACCTCCCTTTTTATCCCACACTCAAGTCGATTGATATAATTCGTTTAACTGGCGCTGCAATAATTCATTAGGGACTGGACCATCTTAGTGACATATTTACTTACTTAGTACTTGTACAGCACGCATACATTAGTGGTCATATGTGCCAATATAAATACATGACATTAATAGAGTCAAAACAAATAACTAACCTATCTAAACAGTCGTATTCACAGCACCTTACACATTCAATATTAAGAAACATTTTTCAAACTTTCCTTTAAAAAAAACTCTCCACACTCAACACATAACGTCGATAGTCCGGAGTCACACACAAGACAAGAAAAAACTCAGACCGGAACATATGCCTTTATGGCTAATACAAACATGCGCTCCGAGCTGGTAACGAACCCGCGACCTGTGCCGCGATAACATTAATAAGTGCTCACCTCGACGGGCGCGTACTCGCCCTGGTCGTTGAGCTCGTGTATCTCGACCCAGAGCTCGATCTTGCGCGTGAGCTCGGCCCAGCGGTCGGCCAGCGAGCGCGCCTTCGCCAGCTGCTGCTGCTCCACCACCCAGTTCCCGCACGCGCGCGTGAACCCCGCCGAGCGATGACCCCACACCTCGATCGACAGGGCGCCTTCTACTCGATGCGGACAGACAATTTTTACACTTTAATTTAGGTCGGTTTTTATCATATATATAGAGAACAATAGATTGCGGGTCTATATGGTGTGAAATAACAAAATTGAAGTGCAACCTAAGAAGTACAGAATCCACGCTTCCAAAACCGTGAATGTCATTGGTCAATTTTCCAGGCCCATTCCTACTGCCTTTACAGGTGCTGTTTTTTTTTGTTCAAAAGATTTAATAGGTGGCGCTATTTAAATGTCATTTCGAAAAAAATTAAAAAAAAAAAATACCCATTTCAATACAAAATCTATACATAATATTTATCATTATTATTTATTTACATTACATAAAAATTTATTTTTGTGTCATCATGCTCATTTTTAAGTAAATTACTAATTTATTTTAAAGTTATATATTATGTGATAGATTGCGACAGGACATATATAATAAGTGTGATTAGTCCCTCAATCACGAATGATATATGTCAAGCGTCATCAGTCCCTCTAATGGTCATACCGGCACAATGCTCGATGAACTCCTCTGTGAGCGGCACGGTGAAGTCCCGGCGGTGGTCGAAACGGAACGTGACGAGCTGGTGGCGCGGCGAGGCGGGGAGGGGCGCGGGCGCGGGGTGGGGCGGCGGCTGCGGCGCGGGCGCGGGCGGCGTGTCGGCGCTCACGTGCGGTGGTACCACCACCGGCTCGCCCCCGCCCCACACCGAGTACTGGCAGAACACGAAGTTGGACAGCGACGGCGGTAAGCCGCTGGCCTGCTTTATCACCACCCGGATCGTCACCTGCACAATCATTTGATTATTACAATATCATGTTGAAAAATACACTTTTTTTTATGTTACAGGCATACAGCCCACCTGATGATAAGTGGTTGCCGTAGCCTATGATCGCTTGCAGCACCATTAGTAGGCGCCACTCACGCGTTGCCAACCTCGAGATATTGGTTCTTAAATCTCCTCTGCCCAGTAATTTCACTAGCCTACAGTGCCTTTCAAACCGGAACACAGTAATGCCTAAGCATTACTATTTGGCGGCAGAGTATTTGACATATTCTATCCTGATTTGAGCACTAAAATAAATTGTTTACTTGTTGTGTAGCCGGATCTACAGGCTCGTCATCGTCACGCATATCACCAGAACTATCGGAAGCCGCTTCACATATTCGATCTTGTGGGAACTGTCCAGACACTCGACTGATTTCAACCTGAAAAATTAATGTTATTTTCGTAATTTTCCTTATTAATTATTATCAAATTGTTTTTAATAGCTCCAAATATATTAATAAACAAACCTGTAGCCTTCCAGCGACTTCTCCCTGTTGACTTATAATTGGTGTGTGGTAGTCCAAAGTGACGTCATGAAACAAGGCTTCTAGGAAAATATTCGCTACACCAATCAAATTATGATTCTCTTGAGACTCGTAGAAAGGATCTAGAGCCTTTTCACCTTGTTCCTAGAAAAAAAAATGGTATTCATCCAGTCACAACAACAAAAACCAATAATGAGTTTTTATATGAAAAACTAATACAAGAATGAATCTATCTAATTGATATTTAAACACGATTAATTTATTTTAAAAAAATTTATGATTAAGATAATGTTAAAACAGTAAAGATTAGTGGGATAAATCGAGAGCCTGTATTAAAAGCATTACGTGTATATACAGCACAATAAAAATATATAAATATAATATTAATGATGTGATATCTGTGTGTCAACTACATTATAAACGCACCGTTGGTGTCTCAGGATCGTTTGGTACAGCGTCCTGGAAAACAAATTGTTATATACGTCCCGTGCGATAGCAACTACATTCATGTTACAACATACTGCTATAACATATACGGTGCAAATTGTTAGTCAGTTAATAACTTAATAATTTGTTAAATAATATTAAATTAATGTTAGTTACAATTATATTTTAGCATATCAAGCCTTTTAAATCATTTATGTATTTTGTCAAGCTCTCTAACAAAAAATAATTTAAAACTACATCATTACAAAAGAAAAATTTTCTCGTTTTATTTAATTAGCTTAACCGTTCTAAGCAAATTTACCTTAATCTGACACAACCGGATTTAAGTTCCTTATCAAAACTATAGGATATAGATACTCACGTCTTGTACAATGTCGTCCTGTTGCCTCCGCCTCCAATCATCATACATATCGCGCATATCCACGAGTTTATTCTCCAACTTCTCCATGGACCACACCTGCGCACCGCGCGAAGGACGCTTCACCATTATCGCAGGCTCCGATACGAATGCGCCACGCTATAATAAGTTCACAATTTTTTTACACTAATTTAACTTTATAACTTACTACCAAATATGTTTGTTTATTATTTATGCTATTGATGTCAACATAGAAATTCTAACAATATGGTACTAGAAGTAGCATACTCGCGTGACTTTGTCAAAGCAATTGTGACTTACGAGCCACGAGTACGCATTACGCATGATGTCGTTTATTTTCAACTGTCTACCTATTATGCTGCCTGAGACAGCCCGCTGACAGACAGACGGACAGCGGAGACTTAGTATAACAGCGTTCCGTCGGCACCTTTTGGATACGGTAATAGGGTTATTGGCGATGTGTCGATGCACGCACCTTCCTGTTGGGGCTGAGGTTCTGCGGCGGTATCTGCAGCGTGACGCTGAAGCGCGTGTTGCGGCGCATCTCCTCGGCGAGGAAGTTGGCCTCCTGCACGAGCGCGTTGGCGCGCAGGATGTCCGCCTTGAGCCGGCCCAGCGAGCGCTTGAACGTGTCGTCGCGCTCGGCCGCCCAGCGCTCCACGCGCGCCGCCGTCGTCGGAGTACACGCCGTCATTTTACCTAAACAAAAACACACATTAACGTTCATTTGTTTTAATTAAACACAAGTCAGCAGGAGGCACGTAGGTGCATTTTTTTATGTTGTCGGAGAGGAAATCTGTTCAAAGATACCTGGCCTCCTGGGGAAGAGAACCGGGTTATGTGGGCCATGAGAGATGGTCAGTCATGGGGACCCACTAAAACCTCTTCGATGGCCGACATTGATGAAAGAGAGAGGCTTCGGGATCTCTTGGAGAAATCAATACCGGGGCATTCCGAGCACTGTGCTGGCAGAGCTCGGTCCCAGAGGGCGAGATGGACCTTATAGTTTGTTTTCACATGGGATCTCACAAGTTTTTGACGTAGAAGAACTGCGTTACGAGACTTGATTTTTTATTACATTTTATGTTATTGATGGTATTATTACTATTCCTATTAGTACTCCAACAAAGCTTGTAATTTTTGCTAGAAGTCTGTCCTTCTTCAGGCTTCAAAGGATTAAACACAACATTAGCCCA
This sequence comes from Hestina assimilis, assembly GCA_023373885.1. NCBI lineage: Eukaryota > Metazoa > Arthropoda > Insecta > Lepidoptera > Nymphalidae > Hestina > Hestina assimilis. The sequence goes on from CM041740.1 coordinate 14,498,612, forward strand.
CGGAGTCATTCCAGTAAACAATTAAACAGTGAACTGATAACATATACTCGAAAAAAATGATAAAAATAATGTAGTTGTTATACGTACGATACACGTTATACCTCCTAATTGATTATTTTTTTAACTAGATTTTTATATTATAATTTAACGCCAATATCATTTTTCTAATACTCACCGAGCTTCAATGGGTCATAGGAATACGGCGGATATGGAGTCGACGGTGACAATATATTTCGGAGCTGCTGAAATTGTCGTTCATACTCTTGTCTCTGTTTCTCTAACGCAACTGAAAAAAAAAACAATAATTATTTTTGTTGAAAAATATTTTAACAAAATAATGTTAAAGGATAATTTTTATAAAATGCACAGTTTCTCCCGTGTTAATGTACCATATAAATGTATATGTCCTGTAGTTCGCTTTTAGATAATTCCACAGGAACGTACAATTGCTAGGGCATATAGGACTTTTTCAGATAATAAACTACAAACATTCATACATTCAATCTTTCACATTTATAATATTAAGTATATAAACCTTGTTTATCCTCCTCGTGTTGCCTCTCGAGCCTCGAGATGGCGGTCTGTATGGGGTCGTTGCTGAGCTCGTTGAGCATGATCTCGTCGCGCGCGAAGTTGTAGTCTATCGGCTGCGCCGGTGTCTGGGGCTCGGACGTGGCCGCTGTGGGAACATGGGGCTTTTAAAATATTGTACTCTTAGAGCTAGACTTTTTGTATAATATAAAATATTTTAGCTGCATGAATTCGTTCCTTTGACAACGTGGGTCTATGTTTCCACAGAAGTATACGCCATACACGATTATTAACATCGCTTCGTTCCCCGTTCCGCACCGGCATTGAAGCTAAGCACGCTTTCGTGAACCGCGTGCATAGCGTTGACAGTCCTAGCTGCGTGGTCGGCTTATTCGAGCAAGTCACGGGTTTAGTAATGACGTCATTTTATGCGTAACATGTTAGTGGGTTCACACTATCATATACATTTTTATTTTATTTTTTTTATTGCGAACCGAAGCTAGACACGTGCGTAGCCTCTCCGTGAGCAGCTTTGGGGCCGCGGTCTTACTTATTAACATTAACATGAACGTACCCAACATTTAGTCAAGCGTTGGCCAAATTTCAATAGCGGCATGTAAGCTAGCCCAGTATTTGTGTTGCCACCAGAGGTTATAATTATACACTTGCAACATTAAAAAGAAATTTCTTTGCCACGTGTCGCATAAATTGCTGACTGTTAGTCAATGTACTGTGAGATTTTAGTATTTCCTAATAATTCCTATTTAACACATGCACGGTGAGATTTTAGGTGAGATTTTAGTATTTCCTAATAATTCCTATTTAACACATGCACGGTGAAAAAAGCAAGAACCGACACCGTTGTGGCGTTGTGGGTAGAGAGTCTGCCTTAAGCCTCGACGGTTGCGGGTTCGATTCCCGCTCGGAGCAGATGTTTATATTAATCGTATAGGCATGTTTTCCGGCCAGGTTGTGTTTGTCCTTGTCATTGTAAATGTTTCCGGACCCCCGACACAGGATATAATTATCCTAATGGGGGCCGTTGAGTGTGTAGCGTTTATTTATTTATTTATTTATTTATTGTGAATGTTTCCGGACCCCCGACACAGGATTTAATTATCCTATTAGGCCGTTGATTGTGTAGCGTTTATTTATTTAAAAAAAAAAATTTAAAAAATAAAAAAATAAAAAAGAATATATACCACTAGACTAAACTAACGATAAAAACGTATAACTCACTGATGTCCTTGGGGCAGTTGACGCGGAAGAAGTGGTGGTTCCCCCACAGGATCCTGTCGGCGTGCCCGAGCCGCACGCCGGACACGACGGGCGTGCCGTTGACGAAGCAGCGCGCGCCGCCCAGCGGCTCCATGAGCAGCCCCGCGCCCTCCACCAGCAGCAGGCAGTGCTGCGGCTGGATGCCCAGCCCCGACAGCTGGATGTCCGCCGCGCTGTCCGCTCCCACCAGCGTGCGGTCCTGGACGAGGGACGATACCGACGTCATTAACACTAAGTTCACAAGCAAATACAACCCACCTGATAATGGTGGTGATGACATTAGTATAATATAAATTTAAAAAAAAAATAACGATACAATTTTATTTAAAAAAAAAAGGTTGCTTCTCCGAAATCTGTTTGACAGTCATCATTGGTTTTAATAGAGGAAAAAACTACATATAAATGTTTCAATAAACTATTCCAACCATTTAAAGTTTTATTCAGTATAATATGACGCGATAGAATCAAATTTAATTATCTTAAGTTTTTTTTTTTCTAAAATGGGTATGCTTTTGACCTCCATAAATCCTTAAAGAGTTTCGGGTTGCATGCGTTTAGAAATACAGATGCCGGAAGCGCACTCCACTCCCTAGCCGTTGGCATTATGAACGAAGAACGAAAGTGCATAGTTCGAATATTGGACCAAATATGGGTGGTGGTTGCACCGAAGTACAAATTTATTAGTTAAATTTGTTACCAAATTTTAAAATATTTAGACAAGACTTCCACTTACCTTCAGATAGTACACCAACAATTCATTCAGCGATGGATCCGCATTAAGGTTAACTAAATAAAACTTATTCTTTTCCACTTTAATGCCGCTTGCTTGTACACTAATGCCCATCTTTTCTAGGGCATGCTGCCTTTCGCTTTGTATCCGACCTGTCGATTAAACAACAAAACAAAAATATTACATGCGATAATTCTATTTCAAATATTAACCATATTTTATTATCATCAAATTGAAATTGTTATTGTAAAATTAACGTTAAACAGCGTGTAATTGTTAATGTTATTGTAATTTTAATTGTTAACCTAAAACTTGAGAACATTTGCACGTGTATTGAGACCTATAAATACGGCCACTTTGTAGTTGCCGTTGATTCGCGTTCGAGCCCTCGTACAGTACGGACCTATCTACGCCGTCGTGAGGCTGCCTGTTGAAATAAACGAAGTTTACCAAATCCTGAAGTTTTCTTTGAAGGACGTCAGGGATGCTGATGTCACACATTCTCAGCCTCACAAATCAGTCAGTCGCTCAAATAACTTGGTCGCTTTCTCCGTGTATATATTCTGATGTGAATACTGACCAGTTTCGACGAGTTTTTCTTCCCACGTGCGGGACATTTCCTTCATCAGGTGCTCACTTTGTGCCAACTGCTCGTGGACGTCTTCGCCCACAGGAGATCCCTTGAAATAATAAATTCATTAATGATAATATGTTTGAAAAACCCGTTTGACGAACGTTGTGGCGTGTTTGTAGCGACCCTCCCTAAAGTCTCAACGTCTCTTCGTATTGATGTTATAAATATCTGTCTCGGTCTGTGTCTTCCCATCATGCCCCAGAGAGCACGTTAAGACTCGGGAGCTCGCTCGCCTCGGGTTGGAAATCATCGTTGGAAAGATTTGCGAGCTGGGTCTGCGGATAGCGCCTCACAAGACCGAGGCGCTATGGTTCCATGGAATGTCGAGAAACAGGGAACCACCCGTCTCGCACATCTGGGTGGGTGACTCCGAGGTCCAGGTGGGCCGGTACCTCAAGTACCTTGGCTTTACCTTGGACGGTAACTGAGGTTTCGAAGAACACTTCGAGCGCCTAGTCCCCCGAATTGAGAAGGTAGTGGGTGCAATGCACAGACCACTGCCTAATCTCGAGGGACCGAGGGAGGAAGTCCGCCACCTCTATGCGGGGGTCGTACGGTCCGTGGCCCTCTACGGGGCGCCCGTGTGGTCACACAGATTGGGCATCCGCCGTTGCAGAAATAAGCTCTTTAGTCTGCAGCGAAGAGTGGCCATCCGGATCGTACGGGGATATCGTACGATATCGTATGAGGCGGCGACCGTACTAGCGCGCTTTCGACCGCTAGACTTATTGGCGAAGATGGACGCGAAGGTATATGATCGGATCCGCGTCCTCCGCCAGAGCGGCAAAAGTACACCTCCAAGTGCGCTCGAAGCAATAAAACGCTAGGGGCTTACCATTACAAAAAAAAAAGGGCTATCAAATCCGGGTAAGAGTAATAAGCAGACTCTGGGTAAAATACCGGGATTACTGTTAAAAACAAAAAAAAACAATAAAAATCTATTAATGTGTTTCGCCTATCGCTCGATAAAATAGTATCAATAAAAATACATTGTTTTGATTGTCAGAATAACATCGAACAAAGTGTGCATCAATACATCGATTGTTATTAATTTTAACGTCTAAGGCGCCGTAGAAGCGGTCCAAGTCAATAAAGTGCCACTTAGGTGGGTGACGGCGCAAATACTTTTATCTTATTAGCATTCTTCGAGCTGGTTAAAGCCTTTTACGGATTATCCTACCGCTTTAACAGGGTTTCTGCCTGGTGAAAAGTTTACAATGCGTTTTAAGGTTGAACTCTTCTTATCAACTCTTACGTACTAAGTTCCTGTTATTATGAATTACCCTTCCCAAAACAATTTTGTATTAAGTTCAATCCCTGATGACTATTTTACTAGTTCACGATATGTGTTCTGAACTTATAAGTTGAACTAATGAGTTTCTTGTTGGTTTTTACAGATGAAACTATTTCAAATTCTTGATACGAGATCCCTATAATAATATACTTTATTACTTTTGTGTGGTTTGTACTGCATAAACATTTCTTTTTTTTTTCTTCCTTTATTTACATTTTTTTAATTCAATTAAAAATAAATACGAAAAAGTATTAAAAACTTTTAAGACATTATAAAAATGATAATCCTACTCATAACTATTGACACCAAGCTCCCGACGCTTTTTAAATATCTTTTTTCTTATTTATTTTTAATGTTTTAGTTGAATTTTCTATGTAAGCGTGTTTTTTAGTATTTTTACTATTACTTTTTAATAAAATGTAGTTTAATATGTACTATGTTTCTGACAAATGAAATAAGATTCCATGTTTGTATAATAATACAATATGATGTTAAACTCACCGTAGCATACTTCAGCATCTCCTTGAGAGCCTCGACCTCTTGCCGCAGTTCTCTTATGATCCTCGCGTTCGGATCCTCGTTGACCACGGCGTGGTTGACGATACGTTTAGCGCGATCAGCATATCTGAGCGTCGATAATGTCTCCTCGTAATTATCCGCCGCCGGCGACACTGTTGCTACCTATAAGTATTTACATTTTTTTTCATGTTACGAATTGGCAAACAGGCATACGGCCCATCTGCTGGTAAGTGGTTGCCGTAGTCTATAAGCGCTCGCAGCACCATTAGTAGGTGCCATTCTAGCGTTGCCAAGCTCATAGCTTACTTCACTTGTTTAATAAGCTGGTAGGCCTTTTATTGCAGAAGCCCGTTAGGTTAGGTTAGTAAGCAGTATACTGTGTTTCGGTTTGAAGGACATCGTAGCTAGTGAAATTACTGGGCAAAGGAGATTTAAGAACCAATATCTCGAGGTTGGCAATGAGTGAATGACACAAATGTATGATGTTGAACGCGCTCATGCGACAACGACTTATCATGGAATCAGGTATTTTATTCTGGTTGTGTATTCCTTGACGCTGCCAAGGCCAGTAGGGCCAACAGGGCCAGTAGGCCAGTAGGGCCAGATGGGTCGTATACTTGCTTGCCAACTTCGCCATACAAAAAAAACAATAATTCCTTTTAGGGTAAATGACTCCCCATCACCAAAAAAGGCCGATCATATTAAGTTTGAAAAGTCTTGACAAAAGGCAGGAAATGTCAAACAAAGAAAAGACAATTTTAGGCACAAAGCGAAATAACAATTGCATTATTGTGAATGTATAGCGGATACTGGAAGCTATCTGTGTAAAGTGCGGCGACCAATATATCATTCAGTACTTCTATAAGAGTGTCAGTTCTATTGTAACAATATTACGAATAAAGATACATAAAAATCTTATATATAAAATTCTCGTGTCACAATGTTAGTTACCATACTCCTCCGAAACGGTTAGACCGATTTTCATGAAATTTTATATTCATATTTAGTAGGTCTGAAAATCGTCTACTATCTATTTTTCATACCCCTAAATGTTAAGGGTGGTCCACCGCAAACAATTTTTGTAAAATTTTTTAATTTTAATTTTTATATAATGTGGTATTAAAAATACATACAACCCTAAATTTTCACCCTTTTACCATCAACCCTTTTTTTAAATAGCCATATTAGTAAATCAACAACTTTCACCGGTGTCACTTCTAGACTCGAGTAGAGGGCGCTCAAATTCAAACTCAAAATATTGTTTATTCAAATAGGCTTTTAAGCGCTTTTGAATCGTCAAATATACAGTCTGTTATGTCCGCCTAAGTGAAGCTACCGCCGATTCGGAAGGTAGATTCTGCAGAGAAGAAACGGCAAGAAACTCTACAGTTACTCTTTTCAAAAATAATCACATTACATTTGTCAAATGTACAATTAAGCTATATATCCCGCATGAAACTCAACGTATATTAATTCCATGCCACATTATCTGCAATATATTCATTAACGGAATAATAAGCTTTATTTAGTAAACACCGCTTAGTATAACATTTAAATTTCATAAGTGGTAGATTCAAAATTGTCTGCGCTGCTATCATCGGGTTCCAGATTTTCGGGGCAAGACAACGTCTGCCGGGCCCGCTAGTTACTTATATATTTTAAAATATCCTTACCATAACAGTTTTGCTGTTCCCTCCTAAATTATCTTTTAACAGCCACGTTAGCACTGAATCCCTGTAGGGCACGAACTTGTCTTTGTTGGTCTTGCCGGATGATTGATCCGCCAGCTTCGATATTACCAGACCTAGTGTTGTTAGGGACCTGTGAACAACGCCCTTTTGAAACCCAAATTTCTGCAGTAATTAGAAAATGTATTATTTTACAATTTTGTACTTATACATAGGGGGATTTAAATCAAGATATAGAATTTAACGACTTATAAAAACTTTTATAAATTGATTATTAAAAACAATTTCCTGCGACTTCGGCCGCTTGAATTAAGTTTTGTAATGAGGCACATTTATTGCAATACATCTACTAAATAGCTCCCGATACAAACTTATCCCCTATTTCACAACACATCTAAATCCAACTAAATTCATCAAAACCGGGAAACAAGTGAAAAGATCAGGAAAAATCTCCACAATAATTTTCGGACGATTGCACTGTTACAGCGTTTTGCTTATGTGTCGTCCAATATCTATTGACACAGATGCAATGTATGGGTTATATTTTAAGCAATTTATTCTTACTTATTTATATTCGATCCCTCCTTCAGTCTATCACCAACTGCACCTGTCTTCACGGCCCTCTCGGATCCCGCCAAATCGACAAGGGACAGCCTCGCTACTTTCTCCCCCGTGACACCGGTTGCGGTGTCGCATAGTGTCTGCGTCAACACCACGCTGAAGACCGCGTGCGATCTCGACGATTCACTGTTCATGTTAGTTGCTGCAACTGTTCTTGATTTGTTACCTTCCGTCATCAAGTTGTCAATGTCCTGTGGAAATGTGTATTGTCATTTAGAGTAAATGGTCTACTAAGAGTTAACGATTGTTATCGGATCTTATGTTGTAACGACTTTGAAGCCTCAATGGCTCAACGGTTGTTGGGCCGACTTCACAACGTTAACGCGAGAGCCGCGGGTTCAATCCTGACCCCCGTGGGCTACTGTCGAGCCCACTTCTAGCGCAAGCTATGACCTTATTTTGAGGGCAATAGGAGTATTAATAATAATTTGAGAAAGCACTGCTAATATTTAACTTCTTCGCTAACAAAAATTTAACCTAATATATAAACCGGTATGCAAAAAGGCAAAATGGAGTTTGGTATAAAAAAGGAGAAAAATGTTAACTAAATGTATTTCGTAAACTACGTATGTAAATATACTAATCCAAATCTAATACTAATCTAACCATGTTATATTTTTGATAAGTAAAGTATATTATGCAAGCCGAGATAGCGTCCACGCTTCCAACTCTTAGGAGTTGAATTCACTAAGTGGACTAACTTCGTCGACTTAATGATCTCCGAAGTCCTAGTTTTACCTTTAGAGTCCCGGACAAAGTTCTTTAGTGAAATTAAATTATGCAGTGTTCACAAGGTGTAAACTTTCACAAAGAGATTGTTGGACATTATAGTGCAACAAATGTCAACCTTTTAATGTCGCCCACATACAAATAATACATTTTGTCTCTTTACCTTTGCATAAGCAACTCACACTATTAAAAAATGTTACGTACATTGATACATATTTATTGGAATATATATAGTTCTTAATTAGTAAATTGTTTTTCTTATTCCGTTGTTTGAAAGATTCATCGTAACGAACTTTATAGTAGTGTTAGTAAAGTCCAATAATGAAAGCTTGTCATACTTCAGTTACAATTGAAGAAATATAGGCAACAATATAATATTATGAACACATAACATAAACATACTCTTTTATACTTCAATCTTTTTGTAAATTCCTATAAAAACAGAAATAAAAAGAAATGATAGCTCTACATCTGTTAGCGGGAAAACCAGAGTGTCAGCCAGAGTTCCCTGTTTCATGTAATGTCATTTTATAAATTTATTCATTCATTATTGTTGTTTACTAGTTATGTGTTAGAAAGACCGGTAATTAAATCCGCTCGCCGATTTATGTTTATTACGATTATTTGTAATTAAGGATTTGTAATTAATTTTTACTTTTAAAAAGTCAACTCGCAATTGATTCCTAAAAATATTATATCAAAAATTGCTTCGCGCAAATCTTGTTATATTTACGAAGAGTCATCAACTAGTCTATGACATTTTGTCGGTATGATATATTAATGTTTGAAACCATGTATACAATAACAATATTGTAAGTAATCATAATGGAAGCACCATTTAATTCATAATCATATTAAACATTAAAAATCATGTAAAAAACATTAACACTAATTATAGCAGTATTAAAATTCACCCAGATCATGTAGAATACAAACAACGATAAATGCTACATATGTATAGGAAAAGTAAATTCCATCCAATTCACATTACATTAGATATGAGAAAAACCAATAGACTGGAAATATAATGTTCATACATTATTCCACCTACCTTCCTCAACTCGACTTAATATAAAGTTCAAACATAAATCACGATTGTATCGAGTTTTCGAGCGATACAACCGCGAAGTCACCGTTATCTGGTAACTTTTATAGTTTGGAAAATATTTTTTTGATGTATTTTGAATCATGCAATTTTATGACACGGGTTAACTTAGTTACAGAAGTTCATCTAAGACATAAGGATTGAAGCATCTGCTCCCAACACTGGGAGCGATAGATCGCTCCGCAACGAGGGAATTTACGTTCACTTGCCGTTTCAGTAATATTTTTTTACTGTTAATAGTAATAACTTATATATTTTCATATGTTATTCTGATTGTCAACATATGAATATGATGTTTTCGTCATGAGTGGATTGGCTCAAGTAGTACAGTACTGCTACGTTTCGATCGAAGTATGACCTCCAGAAACCAAATCTCCCACCCTAATCAGTCTTCTTCCATTATCCCCTCCTTCACGTACCCCAGGTAGAGCACTGTTTTTCCCTATCTTTGGTTTCACTACTGAAAATAGGCAATGATAACTGGTTTCCATCGTCCGTCATCCGGCTGTCAGCCTGTTAGGGACATTTGTTGCATAAAACGATATTAATCAAATCAAAGTAACAACAGACACACAAACAAACTTGTAGAAATTACACACCGGACACTTTATTTTAAAACAGCAACGATTCTACTCTTCAATGAATTATTTATGGTTAAAAAAGAATCTATAACTGTATCTCTATTTTGAATTCTTTCGCGTATTGTTTATAAATATAATTTATGTAACCAACAAAATTACGTGTGTTTATTAAAGAATTGTTTCAATGTTTATTATTTTAAAAAAAAAAAAGGTATATTAATCATATTATATAAATCGACCTATCAGATCAAACATGGATGGTTGCGTTAATTCTATAAGAGCCTTGATCCAATCATATTGTAAGTTCAGATATTCTTCTTCTTCCCAGCATTATTCCCGTTATTATACGAGTATTTACCCAGAATCTGCTTATTGCTCTTGTCCGGATTTAACGGGTTACTAGTTTTTACACCGACATCTGACCTCCGCAACCCTAAGGGCAAACATGTAACTCATTGGATAAGACCAAATTACCTATAAAGAGTTAACGATTTTTATCAAAGGTTATGTGATAACAACCGGAATCATCAGCTTAACGGGCTCGCCGTGCACGGTGGGGAGACCCACAAGGACCAACGCCCAGGCCGATACAGTTATTTGTAAGATCAATGCAAACATCTACCCGAGCGGGAATTGAACCCGCAACCGTCGAGGCTAAAAGCACACTCGCTACCCACAACGCAACACCGGTGTCGTTCATATATTATATTAGATCATATATTATAGAAGTAAAAATAAACCCCTTAGTTATATATAAAATTATGATTAATGTAATGTAAGAAAACGTTTTATTACATAATGTAAATAATAAACCCGTAATACTTACCCCAAACTTTAATGTTGGATCAATGCTGATCTTTTGTGCGACTTTTCATGTTACTACTTTTACAACCGAAAATTTATAATAGAATTATTTAAACCAAGATTAACTGCTGTGCTGCGGTAAAAATACATAAGTATAGAATAGTTGTGGTTAATGAGCTCGTTGAGTTATGTTTTATATCTCCGGAGATCGTAATAATGTCATAACAAAATTTAATTTAATTTGACGACGATGTGGCGTAGCGGTAGCGAACCTGCCTTAAACGCCACAGGTCGCGGGTTCGATTCCCGCTCGGAGCATAATATGTTTGTATTGACCATGCAAGCATATTTTCCGGTCTGGGTGTATTTGTCCTTGTTATTGTGAATGTTTCCGGACCCCCGACACAGGATATTACTATCCTAATGGGGGCCGTTGAGTTTGCAGCGTTTATTTATTTAATTTATTCTTTGCAAAAGATTTTTTTATAAAAAATAAATAAAAATATATCACCAAAATTAAAAACCTCTTTCCTTGTAAATAAATTAAAATTGAGAAGGAAGGGTTGCAAATAATTATGTAGGGCAGGTAGCTAGTATATCTAAGAATTCATGAAGCAAGCGGAACACTATTCAGATTATTGCTCTTTCAAGAGAATTATCTTCAAAGACCCTACACAATAGAGCTCGTAAAGACGAAGAAGTCCTTGAAGTCGTCAACTATAACTTGTAAACTTAGTTAAATAAGTAAATTAGGTCATGGAGAATAGCACGAACAAACGATTCTGATAGGGTCACCGGCTGAATAATCGATGTTTCTAATCAGATGGCACTTTTACCGCATTTGTTCATCATTGGGTTAACAAAGACTTATCGATAACGGAGAGGGAACGGAAAGAGCATATAAGAAAAAATATAAAGGTCTATTGAAATTATAAGTTCTTATACTTTAAGAAATTACGCTCTTTTGCTTCCGTGGTATATCTTCGGAAAGAAATAAATTAAATCAGCCTAAACTTTGTATGAAACTTTTTAATGCTCAAACTTTTCGAATTAAAAGATCGTGTAAGAATTACGAGTAAAAACTATCGATTCAAAAGGTCTTTTATTCCCACTTTTTAAATTACCTAAAGAATGGTTCCTCGTTATGAAAAGTCAAAAATCACTGAAACCATGGAGTTATATATATATATATCATTCACGACATGATCTCATTCAATCCCGGCAAGATCACACTAATTAACTCATGTTACCTCCAACCTAGCAACCGTATGTTTATCCTCCGCACCAGGGACTTAAAGCGAACTTTTCATCTTAGGAAAAAATTGTCTATGGCCTGAAATTGTCCGAATAATCCTTGGGTGAGAATGTCCTACTTTTCACTCTAGGTGCGTAATATTATTACGTAACTGATAAGCGTCGATCTTGACATTTTCCATACAATCAATATAATAAACGCGACATTGGCGAAGTAATGTATGCTCAATTCAAAAAGAAATCAATTTTATTCAAGAATTGAATTTAAAACACAAGAACACACTATAGATATTTCATTCATTCATTCATGTGTTTCAAACATACATTGATACATACATTGATCGTGTAAAGTTTTTATATTAAACGTTCGAACGCAACCGTTAGCGAAAACTAAAAACATTGTCGAAAGCGTTTCGCTAACTTCAATCTACGATCGACTCTCAAATAAAATCCAATCCATTCCCGATTTTAGAGTTTTAAGCGGTTAAATTAAGAAACCAAGTAGCAAGAACTTTATACAAGTTTAGAGGAAAATAAAACACAGACGTTGTTATAGTTGGAAATGGAGTAATTCAGTTTCTTTAAATTAGATCGGTTTGCTTAATGGCTTTACCTTTTCATTGTTAAGATAATATCGGAATAATGTAATATGTTATTTAACGAGTATGAGATACGATCCCTGAAACATAAGTTTTTAATATCAAATATACAAATTATTAAACTAGAATAATTAATTGTAATCAGTTAAAAATATAAGTATTTCAAGATCTTTTATAAAATTGAATATATAAATAAAATCTAATGTAACGAACGCAATAAGAATTGAACAAAAATGGACACCAAATCCATTCATTCAGACTCAAAAAAGAAAGAAGACTTAGTACACAGAAAAGGGAAGTTGCCTGTTGCCTAATCAGTAGTAGATTAATTAAGTTATGGTCACTATCAAGAAATATTAAAAAAAAAAAAAAAAAAAAAACGAGTTCCCACTGCGTCTGTATCTGTTTGTTTGTTTGCTATAAAATCAAAAAATTACTGAACGGATTTTCATGAGGTTTTCAGAAAATAGACAGAGTGATTCATAAGCAAAGTTTATTTGTATACATTGTATAAATTAATTGAAATATGGCGATAATTATTGAATATTTCCGGGAAAAACAAGCCTCTTTTATTGTAACAGCAACAACCCGCGTCTGGTAGTATTGAATAAATAATTACTTTTTATTTTTGTTTAAAAAACTTACACCGGCTCAATATGACTCTAGTGTATATTAACAATCAATCCATCATATAAAAATACGTAAATAAATAAAGCTATGTATCTTTAACTCGCAGATGTATTTATCTGTCGTTGTTTACCTTTTGTTCGTTACCATCAACGGATCTCTATTTACGTTTCCCTTCGGCCAATTTTACCTGTTCTCTGCGAACAGCGTCGTAATGACGGCAATTTGGCGTTCGGTGCCGTCCCGGTGGAATCGTTTATTCGATTTTGAGTGATTAAACATCCGACACGACTTGTAAAACAACCCTCGTCTGTAAATTTTATATGTTTAAATCTAGTTTATCTCATTTCCTACAGCCTCATTTGTTTGTTAAAAGGTAACACTAAATTAAGCTCTAGTTTATTATGAACGCGAATCAAGCATGCGGCCTTTGGTGTAGAGGTTAGTTATTATAGCGTAAAGGCTTCCGTTCAAGCTTGTAATTATTAACATGAATTATTATCCTAAAACAGGCAAGCCACCTTAGCAACTGAGTTTCTAGAAGGTTAGATATTCAAAAACGTGAAAACCATGTAATTTTTCTAGTATACAATATAACATAGGCTTAACTCTAAATAAAATGTTGTTGGTTATTTATATGAAGTTGATTTAATTTAGCAATTATATTTGCAATCAATTAGAAAAATAAATATCACGACCGGAATAATATTGTGTAATTGACTCTTCATAATATTTTATGTTACAAAAACATGAAAACGCTTTCTTATATGAGGCAGATTTTTTGTTTTAAAATACAATAAACAGACTCAATCGCAAGCGGCATTGTTAAATAAAAAGAGTATGAACACTAATCGCGGTAGACTATCGACGTAATCGCGTGGACAGTAGGTAATACATTATAAATCAATTTTCTATTTCCCAAATCTCTACGCAAAGTTTTATACATTTCACGTAAGACAGAATATTACTATCATAATGAAAGCTATTGAATGTGTCCTACTTATTATTATTATCACTATAGATAAACCCTATTCGAAAGAGTAAGTTAAGTCTTTTACGAAAAATCGATATCGAATCGATACGTGATGGATGGACACAAAAATATATAATATTCATAAAATCGTTTGTAATAGGTAATTTCATAAAAAGCAAACACTAGAGAACATTATAAGCGTTGCATTGCTATTGATACAAAATCGAGTCGTGTTTTAATTTGCAATAGTGATGCAGTCATCAATATTACAATAGCGACCGCAATTCAGAGCGAAACCTATAGAAATTATTGTTTTATCGTGATTAAAACTAATAATGTTGTAGCACTTTATTGTAACAGATTCACAAATAATATCAATAATTCAAATTAGTTTTAAATAAATAATCCTTCCTCCTTCTTACAACCTGGGTTTCTTCAAATGAGGCATTTTGCGGGTTGGCATGGTGAGGGTGGCTAGTGCCTTTCGCCTTCGGAAACCATATCAGCCATCTGCGCGTGTGGACTCTACTTCCACTTACCATCAGGTGGAGTAGAGTCATTTGCCGGTTTTTGGCGATTGAACTTTTCTCGGTGTTGTATTTTCGCCATACAAAATCACGAATTACTGACTGATTAAATACGTAATCTTACGTATAGCGCCAATTCAAGACATATTGCAGTACCAGAGCATCACCCTTCACCATTAGCGATTATACCCACAAGTAAATGCTTTTACAGTTTTTTTACTTATTAATGCAAATGTCAAGAAAATCTAAAGTCGTCAAAAATGTGAATAAACAAACACAAATGAGACAGATAAAAGAAGCTATTGTTTGCTGTTGTTTAAAATCATACACAAAAGCCCAGCTCGGGACGACTGTCCCGGTATACAAAAGACAAAGCGTCTGATACGTCCAATTAAACAAAATGCAACGAAGTAAATAAAACAGTATAGAGGCAATGTTATCACTCGCAAATACGACGACGACGAGGAGTTCAGTATAATGAACAGTAAAGACACGCTTTTGTATGAAATAGTTTGCTTTCGTATTTGTGCTAGATACATACGAAAAAAAGCTCCGTTTTATATCAGTTTTATCTCTAATTTTAATTTACAAACTATATTTAAAAGTAATTAAAATTATACAGATAATATCCACGTGGAGTGATAAATAGAATGCTACCAGTATTCCTCGCTTAGTCGCCATCCAAATTATTTGGAAGAAAAATGTAGGTATATAATATTTTCCTTTGAAATACCGCGTTGACGTAAATCTCACTTCATATCTCGCAAATGAAAGCTCAACTTCACAACAGTGTTGTCATGTTATGAAGAAACATAGACGATCTTTTAAACTGATGTATCTAGTTGTGTGAAGCGACTAGTAACAAAAAATAGATAAAATACAATTTACAAGCGAAAGCAGAATTATTATAAAGTAAGAACGGACCAGATTAAAACCACAAAGTATATAAATGGAGGTGTATTATCAGATTAAATCGAATTGAAGATAACAAAGACTGTTATATCAAAAACCGAAATTGATGAGTCGGTTTAAGTGCCAGCCGTGGAGAAATTAAATATTTCCAAAGTAAAACTGCCGAACTGAAGGGTGTTCGAAGCGAATCGAGAGAAATAATGGATACCGTTAAGCCCTCGAGCTTCAAGTTAGCGTAATGAAGCTGTCGGAACGGCCAATCTGAGAGAACCCAACGATTTCATCTAAGACGGGCCAATTTTTGATACACCCAAACAATATTTATTTAACTTCCACTTTCTTCGTAGATATTCAAATAAAACGACCATTCTTGCGTTGAAAATGAGTTTCGTGTTAAATTTGCCTTAAATCCTCTTAAACAGATCGTTTGTAATCAAATTTTTTCTTGATTCATTTTTCTTTTCTCATTTTGATTAAATTTTAGGGCGTGTTTATATCCATTAAAGATTCAATTCGTATTTTTTAAAATAGCTTTCATATTTTTGATGCATAATTATAATGTTACATTAAAATGCAATGAAAGGTAAAGTTTACCTATAATAATCACGGCGCTGACACGGCGCCAACGCAGTTCTGTTTCTAAATTTATAGCGTGGGTTTTATATGCGCAATTTCTATTGGCCATATATTTATAAGAAATAATTAAGTGTGATTCGACAAGACATCCGCCGGCGGTCTTTCCGAACCGATATGACCCGGGAACCTTCAAGAAAAAAGCCTATTCCTTCCTTAAAGGTCGGCAACGCACCTGGATGCCCTCTGGTGTTGCAGATGTTCATGAGCGGCGGTGATCACTTAACATCAGTTGAGCCACCTGCCCGTTTGCCCCCACTTACATAAAAAAAAGGATTGCCCATTTACATTACTATGTTCTTCTTCTCCCTAACACTTGCCTTGAATTTTTTGCAGGGTTTAGTAATCCTAAAATAGATTTGACAATAGGTTTTACGGAGTGCTTAGCTCACCTCATCAGAATTTGCCACCTTAATATGTTCTCTTAGGCATGTTGGAGAGATAAATAGACGATACACCAATATGTATGAACAATACAAACATTTGACCCGAACTGAACCGCTTGAAAACAAACGAAATATTTCCCATATAAATTACTATTCCACGAATACGCTTCTTATATATTTTAAGCCCAATTTGATATTCCCAGAACGCTTAATAAAACTTAAGAAAAGGTTTATTACACAGTAAAAGTTTGACCTTACGAACGTCAAGTTTAATTTACACGACCGACCCGCAGGCTCACCCTAATAAGTGACAAAGGATTATTATCAGGGTCTCACTTCGTGACCTTTCCGACTGAATGTTAGATAATCATGGGCCAAGAAATTCAAAAGGATAAAGTTAAGTTAGTGTCATTCAGTTCTTTCAAGTTTATTCAAGATTTTTTTGTTATGATGATAATCCATTTTAGTGTAATTTATGTTCTTCATTTCGAAGATTTTCAGAGTACATATTACAGTACCATATTCTCTACCTGTATGTTAGAAAAGTTATTTAAAAAAGTTTAAACCAAAATTTGTACTACAAACAACACTTTTAACTAAACACCCGAAGGTACGTACTCAAAATTGTTTTAAAAAAATATTAATTTAATGTTGTTGTATTATAACTCTAGTGCAAGAAAGTGCCTGAAATTCTCGTATGACACGAACCTGGAATGATGTCACGGCGAGTTGTGATAAGCCGTCCACATAAGGTCCTAAAACGATATGCTCCCGCACACGTAAAGACCGTCGCGTCGTCTCTGGGTCGAGGAGATCATGCACACGTTCATTGTATATCTCCATGTAAGACACCTCCACCTGTACATAAAAATACCAAATTTATTTCTTACACTAGTTGATTTCATGTTGTTATGAAAAGGTAGAATACTAAACCTAATTTCTCAGTTTAAAACAAATAAGAATACAACTTATGTATCGTATGTTTTTTACATACCTTGTACGTAAGGGCGGGAGGTGATTGCTGACGTGCGATCCTATCGAATAGAGCATCGCAGAGGCGAGGTATAATGCCGCCTTCGTTGGGACCGGGCGCGCCCATCATCGTGTAGGACTTGCCAGAACCTAGACAAATGATTACATAATTAAATTTAGTTTCACCTTAATTAGTTTTTGATCATACGATTGTTATACGGCTATATTTTTTTATGTTAAAAGTTGGCAAACAAGCATACGGCCCACCTGATGGTAAGTGGTTGCCGTAGCCTATGAGCGCTTGCAGCACCATTAGTAGGTGCCACTCACGCGTTGCCAACCTCGAGATATTAGTTCTTAAATCTCGTCTGCCCAGTAAATTCACTAGCGTACAGTGCCCTTCAAACCGGAACACAGTAATGCCTAAGCACTACTATTTGGCGGCAGAATATTTGACACTGCGGTGGTACCTACCTAGCCGGCCTCTTGCAACAAAGACCTACCACCAGTGTGACTGACTGCACTGGTGGAATAATCTCTGCTGTTACAGAGGTTATCCCAACAGCGGGCGATGGGGTCGTCACATCCCGACGCCTTAAAAATATATGGTCGATCACGCTTCTGTATTTTAAGTAAATAATAGTAAGGTATGATTTTGAAAGATATGTCATAGATCTTTCAAAATCATACCTTACAAAAACATGTTGTTGTCATAGTTTTTAACATCCTCGTTCATCCCTGGGATACTAAAGGAAAATTAAAAATCCCCCAGTTAAGGCTATATGTTATATTTCAGCCTGTCAATAAGTCACAATACTCTTTTGTACGTTTTCGTATAAACAAGTGATACAAATTGATAACGCTAAAAGAAGTGCTTCTAGCATAAGTAATTACGAATGAATAGCTTAATGAATGATGTTTAATTAAGAACACGAACTATAATTCTAAAGGGATCATTTCCCAAAGTAATTTAACCAGTACCTTTGTATAAAATAAGACACTCACATACAACCTACGCATCGTCTTTTATACATTAAAGAAATGACAGCCATATCTGTGGCCATGATATCATTTATATTCACCGTGTCCCAGATGTATGCATCCAATATTCCGTTTGTGGATAGAACGGATTGAGAAGAGTGATTCCGAATTTCAAATTGATAGCAACATTATACGAAACAAAGGCGCTTCTGTGTTGACAGCTGCGATATTCGTATTTCGATATCAACGAAAAACTACCGGAAATTTCTCTTTTAAGGAAGTATTATTCTATCCACTGTTGCAATGTTTCCATCAAATAAAAAGCATCATTATGTAAAGATAGATGTTGTTTAATAGTTGTTTTTATTTTATTTCATTTTAATCACTTTTTTTAGATAGTGTATTAGGTTTTATTCGTTGGTCTTACTTTAATTTATATGAATAATGTTTTCACATATAATTGGGTTATTACTCAGTTAACAACCCTTATTAATTTACGTTATATAATTATACCATTGGTGTAACGTAATATAAATAAATAAAAAAAAGTTGTCTTTGATTTTTATTACATGCATTTATTGATAATAATTAGTTAGACTAACGATCAATTAAAAATGAACTAGTTTAGCACAGGTTAGAAGTTTCTCGCAGGCGGCGTAGTTAGCCAAGTATAACAAGCTTAATCCTACGCTGAGGCCGTCGTGAAACTCGAGACGAGAGTAGCGAGGCGCATTAAGAAAAGTGCTTAGTATGAAAATGTAGTTTAGAGCCGCACCAACCGCCCATACATTTTGCTCTTCAATTAACGTTGATGAGAACACCTGCTTTATGCATACACTAGAGATATGAGAACGTAAAATATTAAAACTTCAAGCTCGAGCTAAAAAGCATAAAACGTGAAAAACGAAATACGTATACGGTGAAATTCAATGATTCACCGCTACGTTTGTTACGATAGCTCGTTGACGTAACAATAGAAACGAACTCCAATTATGAAAATGAATATGCACAATAAAAATGAATAAATTTTTAAACTATTCGCAATCAACGTTGGATACACTGAAGAATAAAAATTTAAAACAGTAGTGAGAGGTGGACATGATCTTTGCAAACATATTCTACGATAAATAGAGCCTTTTTACTTTAACACTCCTCATATTCTGTGACAAAAGAGATATCTGATGTATAATAACAAAATAAATGTTACATTGTTTTCATGCGTGCGTGTATTGCTGGAAGCGAGGTTTATATCATAAATCAAGAGTAAAAAGCGTTGACATGTAGCGATGGCGGTAAGGAACCAACCATTACTCTTCCATGCCTTAGGAAAGGCAACTTATCGTGGAACATACTGCACTGAAATTCTTCTGATACAATTTGATAAATGTATCTTTAATGTCACTATGTGTTACTGTATAATATATTTACAGTAGCTAAATACTGGCAGTAGTCCCCAATGTTAAAGTTAATCTATTTATATAAAAGGTTTTGTCTTCAATGACTGACGGATCAACGCACAGCCTAAGCCGCTGGTTGTAGAGACATGAAACTTGGAGGGTATGTTCTTTGTAAAACGTAAGCATCCGATAAGAAATGATTTTCCGAAATTCTACCTCCAAGGAGGTGAAAAAGGGGGGCAAAGTTTGTATGGGACAACGTGATTCCTTGTTCCAATCTTCTTCAACTTTTGCATCAACCTTTTAAACAGAGTTAATGGAAGACACGTAGTAAAATAAAAAAAAAAAACTAATGATTTGAAGTATTTTTTTTTTAAATTAAAGTCCATACTATTGTTAGCTTGATGAAAAATCATGTTTTGATTTTATAGAAATATTGTGTATTTTCTAGATTTATTCGTTCATATTTATTAAAACTATTTGATTATTACGGAAGTTTGATAAAAATATAATTTTAGTTATTATTCACTTTATTTCACAACTTGTTGATTTTAGTTTATGATCTCTTAGAGTGTATTTGTATATTTCGTATTTTTATGAATTATTAGAAATCGGCGTTAACTTCCGGTAGTTTTAATCAAATGGCATTAATAAGTCAATTGACGGTTTGTTATATTAGTAAATCATTGTGTTGTCAAAAGGGTGAGATATTGTCAGTGATCGACGAACTGTTAAGCAAGTCGGTTGTTTAATAGTAGACGAGTAAAAGTTGTCTATAATAAAGATTGTGCAGAAGAAGTGTGTTTTTTAATATTTGAATCCAAAGAAATTTTACAATTCAGAAGTGGGATCGCACTGAAGATTCTGGTATATTGCTTACCGCTTTGGTGTGATCATACGCCCGTTATAAGGTATGTTAAAACTATGATACTGATTGATTTTCTGTTAGATTAGAATTTGGAAATTTTAACTGAAATTGCAATGAAGTGCTTTTGGAATTATGTTTATTTAGTTTAAACCAAAGTAGCAGATAATTTTAATTAAAAGTGAATCAAAGAATATAAGTCGTTAACTTATATTAAGTGATTTTAGTGGAGTTTTTGATAAGTCTTACTTACAAAATATGTGATTATATGAAATAGATACTCGCTCGTTTTAAAAAAAATTTCAGAACCGTGGAATTGGTATAACTAATTGAAGATGCCCAGTCAACGGTCCGAGAGCAGACGGTCTAATGAGAGACGTTGCAGTATTGTGTTGGGAGGACCTTCGAGACGCAGCCGATCTCGAGCACGTGGTCGAGGCTCAAGGCAAGATCATCGTTCACCAGCAGTGCAGGCGTCCCGCTCCGGAAGTCGTGATTCCGAGCGGCACAGGTCCAGAAGATCACCTCAGAAGATTGAGTCACAGGCAAGAAGCCGACACAGGTCAGTGGTCACATCTCTATTACAACGTCGCACATCACGTGTGTCAGTGACGGATATGCAAGGACCAACAAATACGTCATTAGATCGTAGTCGAAGCAGACTTAGGCATCACATATTACAGACCCCTCTTAGAGAATGTGGAGCTAGGTCGCGTAGTCCGATGCGCCGTTCTAGTAAAATAGCTAGATCTAAAACACCACAGCCACCATCTGTTGATGTGGTTAATATTGAGTTACTTAAATGTATCAAAGAATCCTTGCAATCTATCTCCGCTGTAAACCCGCAGAGTAAAGAAAGATTTGCTAATGTTAATGTAGTACCTGAGTTCGATCCTAAATTGAAAAATCAAACAATTGATACCTGGTTAAATAAAGTAAAAGAATGCGCTGAGATTTATGGTTGGGATAGTAAACAGACCGCTCACTACGCTCTTCCAAAGTTAGTTGGTACTGCGAAAAGATGGTACGAAGGACAACAATCAGTATTGCTTACATGGGACGAATGGGTCGCGAAATTAATATCTGCATTTCCATCGTACGAAAATTACGGGCATTTACTTACGGAAATGTTAGCAAAAAGGGCGAAACTTGGAGATGATTTAGAAAGTTATTATTATGAAAAAATTAATAGCCTTGAATCGGTGCGGTATAGTGGGAAGAAATGCTGTAGATTGTATTGTTTACGGGATAGATGATAGGTCGATTCGTTATGGAGCTGAGGCAGTTGGTTTCGATGATGCCGATAAATTGTTAGGTTATCTAAGGGGCGTTAAGCATGAACGATTAGATAAGTTTAATAAGACACCGTTCCGTTCTTTAACTGAAAATTATCGTAAACCCATCAAGAGTGATTCAAGTAGGATTTTGAGATGCTTTAACTGTCGCGAAACAGGTCATGTTGTATCGGGATGTAAAAAGCCTATTGTTAAATGCCAAAAGTGTAAACGTATTGGTCATGATGACCCGGAATGCAATAGAACTGTTTGGATAGATAAAGCCGAAGTTAAAACATTATGACTAGAGAACATAACGGACTCAAGATTAAATGATAAATTTATTAAAAATGTACACGTTAA
Organism: Hestina assimilis; assembly: GCA_023373885.1. NCBI lineage: Eukaryota > Metazoa > Arthropoda > Insecta > Lepidoptera > Nymphalidae > Hestina > Hestina assimilis. The sequence continues at coordinate 14,520,889 of CM041740.1, forward strand.
TAATGTGCAATTAAAAGGATACGTAGATTTTGGTAGCGAATGTACTTTAATAAAGGAGTCAGTTATGAAAGAAATCGTACCGCGTGAAATGTGGCAGATGAATAATTTACCAGCTCTCAAAGGTTTCGGTAATACATATGTGAGTGCTTTAGGTAAAACTAAAATTTCATTAGTTATTGACAATGTCAAACTTTACCTAGAAGCAATTGTTGTTCCTGATAGTTATCTGAATTATGACATACTTATAGGACAGACTGCTACGGAGCAACCACACATATGGGTATTTAAATCTGATAAAAATTTATTGATCACTGATAAATGGACGTCTGGTGATATACGATTGGCTTTAAAATCCTTTACTACTGTTTCGGCAGAAGGTTGTATTTCTGTAAAAGTGTGTACCAATACAAATTTTAGTGGAATTATTTTTGTTGAAAATGGTCATCGTTTAAACTTTAGTGTAGAAATCGGTAATTATAATTTCAAAAACGGCATTGGTTATTTAACTATTCTGAATTACGATAACAAATGGATTCAATTTAAAGAAGGTCAAATCTTAGCACGTGCTTTTACTGTCAAAACTAAAAATAATGTTATGGGCATTCATAGAATACAAGAGGTTAATAATCATGGCGGTAAATCACCACTTAAGATGGACGATTTTAACATTGATGAAAACTTAGAAAACAGTCAGAAACTTCAATTGTTCAAAACTTTAAATCAATACCGCGATTGTTTTGCCAAAGACTTGTCAGAATTAGGCCAGACAACAATTGCAGAAATGAATATTCAATTATTAGATTCAGAACCAGTCGTTTATCGGCCATATAAATTGAGTCATTCTGAACGTGAAGAAGTTAGAATTATGATTGAAGAACTATTAAAATATGATATTATACGAGAATCTCAATCTCCATACGCGAGTCCCGTACTGTTAGTAAAAAAGAAAACGGGTGATAAACGGCTTTGTGTAGATTATCGCGCTTTAAATAGAAAAACAATTAAGCAGCATTACCCGCTACCTCGTATTGAGGATCAGATCGATCGTTTGGCTGGAAATCGGTATTTTAGTGCTTTGGATTTGGCATCTGGCTATTATCAGATTCCTTTGAGTGAACAAAGTAAGAGTAAAAGTTCTTTTGTAACGCCTGATGGACAATTTGAGTTTAATAGGATGCCCTTTGGGCTAGCCAATGCACCTGCTGTTTTCCAGCGAACTATCAATCTGGTTCTAGGCAATTTACGTTATAATATAGCATTAGCTTATATGGACGACGTTTTAGTACCAAGTAGATCGTTTGAAGAGGGTATTAAAAGATTAGAGATCGTACTTCAAAGGTTTAGGGAGGCTGGATTAACTTTAAAACCCCAAAAATGTTATTTTTTTTCAAAGTTCTGTTGATTATCTTGGTTTTGAAGTTTCTAGGGAAGGTATAAGACCGGGTAATAAGAAAATTGAATCTGTCAAAAATTTTCCCAAACCCAAAGACGTACATAATGTTCGACAGTTTATTGGCCTAGCTAATTTTTTTCGGCGTTTTATCAGAGGTTTTGGTGAAATAGCTCGTCCCCTTACAAAATTATTAAAGAAAAACTCTGTTTGGATTTGGTCCCAGGCCCAAGAAGAAGCGTTTGATAAATTGAAAAATGCTCTTATCTCGAGACCAGTACTAGCATTGTATGATCCCAAACTCGAAACACAAATCCACACGGATGCTAGCAAACACGGTATAGGGAGCGTACTGCTACAAAAACAGACTGATGGAAATTTTAAACCTGTTGCCTATTACAGTAGACAGACCTCGCCTGAAGAATCTCATTTCTCATCGTATGAGTTAGAAACTCTTGCAGTCATTGCCGCGTTAATGAAATTTAGAACGTACGTGCTTGGATTAAGCTTCACCATTGTTACAGACTGCAACTCTCTTAGAGCGACGTTTTTAAAACGTGATATGGTACCGAGAGTTGCGAGATGGTGGAGTTTAATTCAAGAATATGATTGTAATGTAATATATAAATCTGGTAAAGGCATGATACATGTTGACGCACTGAGTAGAAACCCAACGGTGAAAGATGCAGGCATAATTCAGGCTATTGACTCTGTAGATATCATGACTATAACAGACGACTGGTTAACGACAGTACAGTTAGAGGACTCTGAAATACAACGAATTAAAAAAATACTTTCTGATAAAGAGTTTGATGACTTGGTAGAGATACGTAAGAATTTTGTCCTTAAGCGTGAGAGACTATATAAAATAACTGATGAAGGATTAAGATGGGTAGTGCCAAAAGGTTGTAGATGGCAAATACTCCAAAAAATCACGATGAGATAGGTCACTTTGCTTTTGATAAAACGCTAGATAAAATAAAACAACATTATTGGTTTCCACGCATGCGAAAGTTTGTAAAAAAGTATGTTAATTCTTGCTTAGAGTGTGCTCATAATAAACTGCCATCGGGAAAAAAGGCTGGGTTCTTGCACCCTATTCCTAAGGAAATGACACCCTTCCACACTATTCACATTGATCATGTAGGTCCATTTGTAAAATCAAAAAGAAAAAATTGTTATATTTTAGTAATTGTAGAATCATTCACAAAATTTATTGTTTTAAAGGCAGTTAAAAATACAAAGTCCACTTCCACTATCACAGTTCTTAGAGACTATTTTGGAACATTTGGTTTACCAAAACGATTAATTAGTGATAGAGGCACCTCATTCACCAGTTCAAAATTTAAGAATTTTATTACTGAAGTAGGCGTTCACCATATAAAGAATGCAGTTGCTTCACCTAGAGCAAATGGTCAGGTAGAGGCGGTATAACTGAACTATTTTAAATTGTTTAGCTTCACAAAATCACGGTAAAGACGAAAGACTTTGGGATGATAGACTATTACAGGTACAATGGGGACTAAATAATACCGTTAATAAAGGTACAGGTAAAACTCCTTCCGAAGTTTTGTTTGGCTTAAGGCTTACTGGGGTTAATGAAGGTAGCTTAGTTTCGGAAATAAATGATGATATAATAGAAAGCAGTCCTAATGTAAAAGAAGTAGGCACCGAATATAATAGATTACGTAAAATTAGGGACGAAGTAAATGAACATACAAAAAAGTCACAAGAAAAACAAAAGAATAGATATGATAAAAAAAGAAAAGATCCGTTAAAATTCAAAGTTGGGGATTTAGTGAGAGTAGAAAGAGCAATGCATTCTGTAGGTAAAAGTAGAAAACTGTTAGCGAAGTGTTCAGGGCCATATAGAATTACTAAGGTTTTAGATCACGATAGATATGAGGTAGCAGATACTCCTATTACGAAAAAAGGGGCATCAAAGTATAAGGGTGTATTCTCTGTCGACAAAATATATCCCTGGCTTTGCTTTAGTAGCAAAGGTAGTGAATCATCTAGTAGCGAGAGTACTAATGATTGATTTGTTGTATTTATGTCGTTTTGTTTGTATAATAATGATTTATTTTTTCATAGATGGTCGATAATACGTAAATAAAAGTTAAAATATGTATACAATGGTTTAATACAAAAATACATTATTAATTGTTCATATGAAAATTTTACTATGATGAGATTACAAAGTACAAAGTTAATTGCTAAGTATAAGAATTATAAAACTACACTGCTATGAGCGTAAGTGTAGATAACTACTTGCAGTGCAAAGTGCACGTGTTAATGTTAAGTTGCTATGAGCGAACACAAATTTTGAAGTGCAAGGTGCACATAATCAAATGATTCGCTATGAGCGAATATTATTTTAAAGTGCAACGTGCACATACTAAAACTAATCGCTATGAGCGAATATTATTTTGAAGTGCAACGTGCACATACTAAAACTAGTCGCTATGAGCGAGCTTTATTGAAGGGCAGTATAAGAGCGCAGGTATAACATATTATAATATTGATGTGCAACGTGCATAGTAAAAATAGAATTGAGTGATTTAAGAATAATGATTGTTATCTTTGAAATGAAATTATATATGTTGTGGAAATTCAATTATCTAATAAGAGTATCTATTAGTATATTCTAGAAAATACATAGTTAAAATATGATGTCGAATATAATTATGCAATTTTTACAATCTTTGATTTTATTTTTTATTGATTTTTTGATTATACTTAACTTTACCGAAATGTGTTACCGAACTTTTCGCGGGGACGCGAAATTTATCAGGATGGACGAATTGTTAGCTTGATGAAAAATCATGTTTTGATTTTATAGAAATATTGTGTATTTTCTAGATTTATTCGTTCATATTTATTAAAACTATTTGATTATTACGGAAGTTTGATAAAAATATAATTTTAGTTATTATTCACTTTATTTCACAACTTGTTGATTTTAGTTTATGATCTCTTAGAGTGTATTTGTATATTTCGTATTTTTATGAATTATTAGAAATCGGCGTTAACTTCCGGTAGTTTTAATCAAATGGCATTAATAAGTCAATTGACGGTTTGTTATATTAGTAAATCATTGTGTTGTCAAAAGGGTGAGATATTGTCAGTGATCGACGAACTGTTAAGCAAGTCGGTTGTTTAATAGTAGACGAGTAAAAGTTGTCTATAATAAAGATTGTGCAGAAGAAGTGTGTTTTTTAATATTTGAATCCAAAGAAATTTTACACTATAAGCTTAATATCACCACAAGGCTCTCCACAGTCTGCCTACAAAGAGCTGAACGTGGTCACGATACTCAGCTGTGAGGGAACGACAAGAAGATGAATCTTTATAAGAGTGTCAACTTTTTTTAACATCGGAACATTTTGCACGGCATGCATAAAAGAACTGTCAAAAGACTGCAGTCTCTATACTAAAGTTAATGTTCTCAAGACATCCAAAAAGGTACTCTTGCTTAAAAATGCATCGTGTCTCGATGTTGCGGCGGAGATAGCGCTAAAACAGCTCGTCTCTGGCAGGCGGCCAGCAGAACTGTGGGGTTTCATCATAGGTGCATTGTCGGAAGAAATTACTATCAGTTTCGTGGCTAGACAACGTGTGAGACAATCAGCTTTGTGTACCCAAATTTCGGATTAAATAATTTATATAAATAGTTAATGATAAAGATGCTTGTTATGCATTCCTACATGCATTTTGGCTGGTTTGGTTTGGCTCGCAGTAACTGATATTGTGAACGAAGATACTAGGATGATTAGAAGTAGCAGATTGTTTACTGTTTTCGGTATGTATGAGCGCCGGCTTGGTAAGTTTTATGCTCACACACAGTATATCAAAGTGAAGATGTTCGTTGTGACGTGTTCGTAACGAGCCTGCTTTGAACCGCGAGGGTCGCGGGTTCGATTCCCGCTCGCAGCAGATGTTTGCTATAAATATCTGTTTCGGCCTGGGCGTTTGCCCTTGTGGGTCCCCTCACCGTGTCTCGGAGAGCACGTTAAGCTGTCGGTCCCGGTTGTTATCATAACATCTGATAATAACGGTTAACTCTTGTTACATAATTTGCTTTTATCCAAAAAGTTACTGGTTCACCCTTAGTTGGTTGCGGAGGTCAGATAGCAAACCCTCCGTGAAGAAACTAGTAACCCGTCAAATCCGGATAAGAGTAAAAAGCAGACCCTGTAGTATACCACGATAATGCTAGGAAGACGAGTATATCAAGGTTAAGTAGCAGTATCCATTCTGTTGCGTTTTGTTCGATGAGTACAGATGCTTGAGGCCCAGCCAACTCATTTAGCTGATTCTTTCAAACCACTTCCTATTGCTCGTGAGCAACAGCTTTTCATAAAACAGACAGTATGTGTGTCACTTTTGTTGGGATAAAACAAAATGAGGAATGGTTTGCCTGTCTGAATGGGCTATGTAGGGTTCTAAGTAACGCCATAAGAATCTCCTCAGTGGCCGACCTCAGTACATGAAACAAGTCATAGTATCCCCCGCAGAACAAGCACAACCAACCAGACCGAAAGACATACCTGTATGGTAAATATAGACTGTGTCCCGAGCAGGAATTGAATCCGCGATTGTTGGTGCTTAGAGCAGGTTCACTACCACTGTTCTACAACACATGTTTTACCCACCTCTAATATATCAAAAGGTTCATGAACGAAAATAAACCACAAACGTATCGCCATAAGTACGCATCAAATATGTGTATATTCGGACGGAGGTCGTCACGACCAGTCGAGCGTATTATAACCCAATAACAACCTGTCATTTGCATATGACTAAATATTAATTCGCATGGAAATGACAAATTACATTGTAGCGGCGGGTCTGTGCCTTTAGGGCGGTTTCATAATAGCGTTTTTTTTTTTAAGTGTATAAGGTCGTTTCGGAAGACGCTCTCACATACGCACTTCATTTCGCGCTTCAAAAAGAGGGAACATTTCGGCGTGTAGGCTCGAACCAGTGGTGACGAATGTAAGTAACATATTTATATGAGCTTATAATCGCGTCAACGTTATAGTTGCGCATGTGGTAAAAAGCGCGCTCAAATTTACATTCACGCGCGTTATAAAACAAGCTAATAATTATCTACGTTCGTATAAAACGCTTTTCTGAAGCCTCCCTTATATGTGACTATATTACGATACATTATACAATGTAACTACTAAGTCACAATTCTTGTTTGTAATATTAGAAGAAATCTTTATTCATAGAGATAGTTTAATTTTTCTAACCCCTGCAGCCGACTTTTGATAGTAGTAAATTGCTAAAAATAAAAATATTTCAACTAGCTTAAAAAAAGTTTTGCTGTGTTCTTCACTTTCTGTGTTACAACTTCGAGTCATTCATTAAAAGTTATATATATCTAAATAGTAAAAGCTCTTGTGAAATGTGTAGCACAGTTTTACTGACTTTTGTCGGCTAGATCGGAGAAGCACTTTCCTGACATAAAATATCAACTAGAAGTAGCAACATTCATATTGCCTCCTTTCGCCTTGAGTGAAAACGCCTTCTTGCCCTTGCTTCTTCTTATCCATTCCTCTTGTCCTATGTGTTATTATACATATAAACCTTTCTCTTCAATCACTCTATCTAATAAAAAAACCGCATCAAAATCCGTTGCGTAGTTTTAAAGATTTAAGCATACATAGGGACAGAGAAAGCGACTTTGTTTTATACTATGTAGTGATACTACATCTGCCAGTAGAATTTAAAGTGGAGTCTTTATTTTTAATTAAACTTTGGTTATGAAATCAAGAACTTAAACAAAACATTACATGTTTTAAACCCTACTTTTAAATCCCGACATACAATATTGACCAAATGTATGAAACAACTTTATCGTTGAAGCCTTTTTGTTACAAAAATATCTTTCGTACAGTTTCGTGAGCACAGCCCCTCGACAATTAACGAATGCAAACACTAGGTAGTTGAGACTCAGTTTACTCACCAATTGAAAAGAGGCAGCGACAAATTTAAATTAAAATAAAATCCATTTCAAAATTAATTTAATGAGTAATTTAATTTTGCTTTAAACTTTTGGCCGCAACTAAAATATTAGACCGAAAACCCAAAATATTTCCCGATAAACTATGTATTCCAAACTGCCTGTTTATGAAATACTAGTGAAATTCTTATTATATAAATTTCCATTTTTGGACAATATTATTGAGGTTTTTATCTAAGCAAAAAATAATAATCCATATCCCGCTACCGCCTCAATCTCCCTCTTGAACCTCTCTTCATAAGTGACATAAGCTGGCACCTGCATTTTAGGTCACCCGGACGCGCCACCTGCTTTCAACACGCTTTGTTCTCGTTTCGCGACTGTAGGTGCTTTACTTATACGTACTTACAGGTACGTTCTATAGACCCTCCACTTTTATAAAGTATACATAAGACGTTTTATTGAGTACAAGTCTTCGGAAGTAGATAATGTTTCAAGAGGTGACTTTATTCTAACTGAAGTTACGAACTCCTCTTCTTTTTCTTCTTCCTAACATTATTTCCGGTATTTACTCAAGGTCTGCTTATACTCTTTCCCTGATTTGACGGGTTACTAGTTTTTACATAGAGCAATTGACATCTGACCTCCGCAACCCAAAGGGCGAACCAGTCACTCATTTGAAAAGAGCAAATCATCTATCAAGACTTAAAGATCACTATATGATATTATGATAGCAACCGGGACCGACAGCTTAACGTGCTCTCCGAGGCACGGCTGTGAGACCGACGAGGAAAAACGCCTAGTTCGAAATAGATATTTATAACAAACATCTGCTCTGAGCGGAAACAGAACCCACAACCACCGAGGCTCAAAACCGCTTAACTGTACGTTCCAACCTAAAAAAAATAGGTAAATCTTAGGAACAATTGAATTATCGAAAAAAAACGTATTTAACTTTGAAATTAGCAATTTTCTGGGCTACGAAATGATTATTAAGTTTTTACGAAATAACATTCAATTAACTATGATTTTAGTTAACTCATTGAACAAGATGCCGCCGTCAGTCCAGAAACTACGAAAAATATTGTATATTGTTATTAATATTAAGTTATCTATTTACGAAAAGACAGTCAAATTACAGCGATTAGACACACTGTTCCGAACTGTATGGCCGTTGTTATGTAATTACAACTAATTAATAACGTATAATCGTATATAATTACCCTAATTCACTCATCCATCACGTCTGAATACAACTAAAGCATTGTGAGTTAACGGTAAAATAATTGATGAATTAATGGTCACTGGCAGATTGTGTGTGTTTTATCAACATCTATTTAGAACCAAATTTTACTCTAAAAATTTCTAGGTCGCTCTCGTCTAAGAAAGCTTACAGAGCCAGAAGCATCACATCACCAACACTAAGTGTAAGAAGAATGAAGAAGAGAAAAAATATAAGAAAGAAGCCAAGTGAACAGAAAGACAAAAGCGTAGAAGTTTGACCCAACCACATGATAGTAAGCGGTTGCCGTCGACTATGAGCACTTCAAAACCATTTTGAGGGTGTCAATCACGCGTTGCCAGCCTCGAGATATTAGTTCTTAAACTTCCTTTGCCCATTTATTTCGCTAGCCGACAGTGCCCTTCAAACCGAAACACAGTAATGCCAAAGACGCTACTGCTTTGCGGTTGCTCTTGCAAAAGACCAACCACCAGTGTGACTGATTGCACTGGTGGAATAATCTCTGCTGTGACAGAGATTATACCAACAAGCGGGCGATGGGGTCGTCAGGTGCCGACAGCTAAATTATGCTTCATGCGACTTCAGTGATCTGTGTAGCAACAGTACTTTTCCAGTCAAATTTGCTCATTCATGTACAAACAGCAAACGCTTATTACTCATTTTTGTAATGGCTCGTCAAATTAATAAATGTTATCTTATAATGAATGGCTACAAGAAACAGATGAAAATGATTATAAAATAAATAAAGTAATCATAAATCAGAATGAACAGGGAAAAGAAAGACGAATAATTAAGATAAATGTTTTCAGTCATTATCAAGTTCAAAGATACTAGTACTACAGAGAACCCTCGGAATTAAATTAAATCTTCGTCTTGTAAAAACAAACCATTAATTGCAGAGCTAGAAATAGAACATTTCTAAATAGTCTTTGTTTTTCCGATTTTCTAAAGAACTAACTTTTATTGCGGCTTTCAAAAAGCGAGATAAGTTACATAGTATTTTAACACGCTGTTCTAAGATTCATGTGTATGCATGTAATGGAAACTTTGAACATAATTTTGACCTGGTTCAAAACTTAAGATTAAATCGAAATTTTGCATACTGATCAACAACCGATGACCATTTAAAAAATCCAACTAAAATATGAAAAATAAATAGAAGTTTCAAAAAAAAACCAAAAACAAGCCTTTGTAGAAAATCCAACTAAAAAATAAATAAGAAAGAAAAGTTGTAAAAAAATATTTATTGAAACTGTAAATCTAAGCATTATTATGCCTGTTTTTTTTTTACATACTCATCAATCGGGAACATTTCTGGCCTTTTGTTAATGTTGATAATAATGGTCAAAGAATAGACCGCCACTTTAAGAAAGTTTATATGTATTGAATATTTTAGTATGGGAATATAACACTAAGTTTAATTATAACAACGCTAAGTGAACTCATCACTATGATAATAATTTATATGAGCTACGTAGATGTTTATTTCTCACTGCATTAGAGAAACATTGAATATTCAAAATGTGACTAGCTTTTAACTTTGCCGGAATATGCTAATATTTGAACAAACAAAATTGCTCGCGTACTCGCGTTGGAGTAAGTTTTTAAACAAAACATAACTTATCGTTAGACATGGACCCGGACGGTGAGGCGCTTTCACCGCCCCGTCTACGAAATATAATTATTAAATTTAAGTTATTAATACACATTGGATGTAGAATTATATTTTATTTATAAATCCGAAACTCCTAGACAACAAAAGCTGTGATTTAAAAAATATTAAAAAAATATTAACAAAATATATATATAAAAATAAAATGAGATATCAAAATATGAGGCGCTCCGGCGGCGGTTCAGAGTTTGTACTACAATCGTTATTCACGCTGGCGAAGCCGCTGGCAGAAGCTAGTGAGTTTATATAGTTAAAAACTTTGCATATTATAATTACATTATGTTCATTGATATAACGGTCTTTTCTTTTACGACTCATACGGTTAGAAGAAAAACTATTACATGAAGATTGTATTTGAAAATTTAATAATGAACTGAGGACAAGTTCAAGTGGGAAAAGTTGGTATGTTATACCAACTTTTCCCACTTGAACTTTCAAATATCCCCAGTATGAATGCACAATGCAAAGTTTACCTTTATTTTTAGCTTTAGGATTGTTTCTAATATGTATAAAACTTAAGATGCTTGGAGCGGTGCTTATGTTTGATTATATAACTATGCTGTTTCACGTTGATAAAACTGAAAAAGTTTTTTCTCAAGAATGCATATTGAACACCCCAACATAAAGAATCAAAATAGTGTGTATCCTTGGTATTGGATTATTGAAATATATAACATATTTACAATATCTGACTGTGTGTAATTAGGAGTTATGTTGAAATATTAGTTATTATAACGAAATGAACTACAAGCCTTATTTGGTAATAGATGTGGTCTTATGAAACATTATTTACTCACTCGTGTTTAATTGCTCTCCTGAACAAAAATATATATAAATACTTACAAGTATAGCCTAAATAATATAACTAAACACATTGATTAGTAAAATCTGTGTTTGAAAGATGGATGGACCTTTTTGGAGGCAAAAGAAAATAATGTATTATTCTTAGCCATGAACATACGCCATGTTCAATGCTCCGATCTGATGCCGGAACAAAGCGGCCTTACAAGCCATTTGATAGATATCTATCAATGTGTCAGAGGAACACATTGGGTGTAATAACTTTAAGCAAAACGTCCTTTAGCCGTTTTTATCCGTACATTTACGTAAATTCAGGCCTGATACCTCCCCTAGGAGCAATTCAAACGCTTTTGTTTTTCGGATCCGAAAAAAAACTCGTTATAGATTTTTTTTACGTTAAATTAAGATAAATTATACATTACGCAACGAAAACCTCAAGTCCCTTAAATACTCACATTACGATTGATAGAATGCCGGAAACTACAAGAATTTAGTTGTTTCGTCTTTGATAAAAGAATCGTTTTAAATTCTTTACTGACCTATTTACTTGTGTTTATGTTTGTGTGATATTTTGATATACATGCACATATGTTTGTATTGACCATACAGATATGTGTACCGATCTGATTTCCTTTGTCATTGTCGTTGTTTCCGGTCCCCGACATAGGATATCACTATCCTAATAGAAGCCGTTGAGTGTGTAGCGTTTATTTATTATATTGTTATAAAATCGTTTTATAGTGGTGTTAAAATTTTAAAGTTTTAAAATGTATTGAATTAACTCGATATCGGCAAATCGTATACAATCAATCGAATTAAAAATCACAGCGAGCCATTACTCTGCATTGGTTTAATACGATAGCAAGCACGTGGTTGGAGTGTGGCCAACATTGGTCCAAGAAATCTCCTGGAAGGATACCAGGGGGCACTCCGAGGCTTCAGGAAGCAATAAGAGCGATTTGTCACATTATGCATGGCAGCATTCCAGCTGCGTGAGTGCGCACATATATTGGTGCAACTCTTTTTAGACTGAAAACACAATTGGGTCGAAAAGAACAAGAGATTGATGACAGTCCCCATATTTATAACCATAATGCTTCATGCTTTTATATAAGGAAACAAATGCGTTAAAATAACTTTTATTGAAGTGAATTTATCACGACAGGGAATAAAGACGACGGTAAATATCTTCACATGTTCATCTGTCCTCGTCGAAATCTTGTCTGTGTTCAATTAATTTGTTACAATGTTGCAGACTTGACTATTAGATAAAAACGTATGGTTATGTGCTCTTGTATTTATTGCTAACTTGGTCTGTCAAACTTAAACAGAAAACCAGCAAAGTAAGTACAAAAAAGGATTTCTTAATGTCAGACATAATTTTGAAGCAATTAATTACATATGTAAGAAACCCAAACCAATTTAACAGTATTTTTAATACCTACGATCGAAAATCTATATTACTTTACAAAATACAGCTAACATTTGTAAAGTAATAACGTAATTTCTTGATAGTTCTTTTTTGTAGAATCGATATATTTTACGATTTGTACCTTCGTTGACCCTTTTATTTTACGTTGTAAATACCATACTAACTTGGAACGCCTATTTGTATCAAGCATATCCTAAGTTCACAAAATATTACTCCTAAGAGAGTCAAAACATTTCACTGAAAAATATATGACTTTAAAGATGTATCTTCTTTGCGGACCTCATACAATTATGTCCACGGGCCAAGTTGAACGGACACGGTGAAGCTGAATAATGACACAGTCTACGAGAATCAAGTCACGCCTGCATCATATCTGCGTGTACTTACTATACGTAGACAGTTTAAAAGCGAAACATGGAACAAGTCAGAACAAAATATTTAAAGAAATGAATTATGAAGATAACAGCTGTTTTGTTGGTGATAATATTTGGGAGAACACAACGTATACATGGACGCAAATAAACAATAGCTTATTTGCGGCCATGTATACGTACATGTATTTGCCATGTCAACCCACAAAATTGAAAAAACTTAAGTTATATATGCAGAAGTGTTGTTAAATGGCTGAAGAACATTTTTCTTTCATATTTGTAGGGTTTTAAGCTTCTAAAAAAGTTATTTTTTAATCATGCAATTTATGTATTACGTTAAACGTTTTGGGTTATATTATATACAAAAAATACAGTTTGTTTACTTATTTTTGTGAAATTAAGTAAAATAACTTACATCAATCTGAAATTGCCAAAAACTTGGCCAATACATAAAAAAATCATATAAAGCAAGTTGTTCAAAATTTTCGTACGCGTTTTTCTCGAAATGACATTCGTGTGGGTTGACATGGTATTGCTTATTTGCGTCCATATAATGTGAAAAATGGAGGAATGTTTGACTCATAGATATAGTTATTTATACACAACGCCTTTGAAGATAGAGAAAAATAGTAAATAGAAAATACTATAGTGATAAATAAGGCAACCGAGCTCAGCACTGTCTTATCTAATTTGTTTATCGCTTCGTCCAACAATACGCTAGCCGGATTTAGCCGAGGAAGAAATCGAATTCAATAAGAATTTAGTTTTACTTAACATTCTTATAACATTTCTATAATAAATATTTTTAATGACAATTCAGTAAGTTCGACCGGAGAAGAGACGCTGATACGAAATATCGGTGTGAAGTCCCATAGAAGAACAATTCAAGTATCATCATACTGTTGCGTTTGATTTAATTCGTGTGATCTATAAGATTTTGAAAATATCAATCTGCCATCATACCCATAGACTTACTATGGACAGGCCCTTCCAAACAGAAAAAATGTCAAAGACACACTGGTGCCCCTACGTAAATTAAGCACCAACGGAACGGGACGAAGTTAGTCATACACGTCTTCATTTTTTAATTGTATATAGTAAGTCTATGATCATACCTCTTTTCCCACCCATCCCCCCACTGCCCCCTTCCCGTAAGCAGCCCGCCTGTGACACGTCTACATTATGTCTATAGGTTAACGATTATTTGACGATTCAAAAATTCTTAAAAGCCTATTTGAACAAAGAATATTTTGAGTTTGAGTTATCGCGAATCATATATATTGTTTATATTTTTCATCCGATTTTTAATTTTTTTAGACAGGGTCAAAATGACGTATATATGACGTAATAACGTATTTAACATGATCATCTTTAACGTTATCACGGCATTGAAAGCAATACCATCGTAATCAATTTGTCATTAAAGCTATATCGACCGTAATAAAGTAATTATTGAATCCGCACAGAGTTTATTATTTGAAAAACGTTCTTAAGTAGGTAAAAATACAGTTCATATTTAGAAGGGAATACCGTCATGCCTCTTAAGACTAAAACACCAGGCGATTGTTCAACCTCGCCCTTAGAGGCTTGTTCTGAAAAATAGGTGAAGTGCCTATTCATTCACAGGTTCACAAGGCTGAGGAGTTACTAGGTAACGAATATGTATATAAAGATGTAAGTTATGCACATTTGTTATACCGTGCTCTTAGATATAAAGGATTAGATATATAGAACATAAAATCTTTAATTTTCTAAATTACTCAATAAATCATTCTATCTATTAAACACAAGACAGGCAAATAAAGTATGGAGTACTTTCTATGAATCTGATATATATTTATTTCTGAGAACACAAACATTATATATGATAATAATCTATTACAATAATAATTATGCTCAGAACAATTAAATATGATCTATATCGTAATAGGACACCCCGTGAACTATAATATCAGAGATATAACTCTCAGAGGTCCAAGTACTGGCTCAAGAAAAGATACAATAGCAGCATACAAAAGAGAAGAATGATAGAATATAAACATAATAATAAAACAAATTGTAAACATAACGATTTTAAAATTAAATTACTAAAACCTTCGTCTAAGTTATAATAAAAAGTAATCACGTTAGTAAGCCATAGGATTAGATCAATATGTTAAAGAGTAGTTCCGTTTTATATGTCCATATTATGACAAGAACACAATTCTTTTATAAAAGAAATAGAATCTGATTTCTTTTATGAAAGAAATTCTTTTATGAAAGAAATGATCTTCGATCTTACGTCAATTAATCCCAAATAAATAAATGTAGAAGGCGACAATCCATCCAGATTTAAGTTAGCTAGAAAAAGTATTTTTAAGATGTCCAGAAAGCTAAATTGTAAGAAACCAACAATATTAACCCGCGAAATGGCTCCCACATAAAATTGTAAAAGTTTTATCATAACACGATATTTAGTCAAGTAGTCACTTGATTTAAAGCTTTAAATATCAAATAAAAGGTAATAACATAGTCGTAATTGTAAGAATTTGTATTAACGTTTAAGTAGATATATATAAACGCTATACGATTTCAAGTTATACAATGACATAAATCGTTGTTGAGCCGTATGACCGAAGCGATCGTTCAGTGCCATGTACCTCCATTCCACGCTACGCGCCTTTAATAGCTTACATGGTGTAACAAATCAGCTGTCCGCGTTGCGTAGGAAATGCGGTTTACCTGCTCAAGTGTCCACCTCCATATGCCACTGTTAACGAGCACAAGAACATATAATGGCTTATTTAATTGAGTTATTACGATGTAATTAACAGACCGATTTCTACACACAGTTGCATCCGCGTGGAAACAATAAACCATGTTATTATTAGGTAGGTATTTTTAAGCGCTGATTGTGTAAATAGAAGGTATGGCTGTGTTTTTAGATGTAGATTTTTAATATTTTTTATCTGATTGTGTTTTGCTGTTGGCCTCACCGGCCTTGACATCGTCACCGCGTAACCTACTACTGAGGCCTGGCCGTGAAAATGGGACGACCCTCAAAGGGCTCAAAGTTAATTTCGTCCATGAGGTGCCTTATGCGAGGCCGAACCGCGGCTAAGGAGGTCATCGAGAAATCGTTGTTTGCTTGGGTGTAGTATGTATGGGGCGTTATCCAACGTGATCTTATCGTCAGGGTAATGCAGAACGTGATTAGGATGCCTGACCTTAGTCGGTTTGTAAATATAAAGTTGTAAGCAAAATAATTGTTTATTTATTTGTTCTGGTAATCTGACAGAATCAGACTACTGGACAGATTCTAAAAATGATTTTATTAAGACCAACCCTGAGGTGGTGCTTTAAAACAAATCTTATGAGTTTGTTTCTTTGAAAACCCTAGATCTATACGCAAAAGAAGCGCCGGAAGGTAACTAATAATTAATTTTACTATATCGTATGCGTCTTTCAAAAAAGCCTATTTATTTTTACAAGACATATAAACAATCTTACATATGTGAAGTAGGTATATTCATGGTAAAAATAAAGTAGCGTCACAAATTAGCGTTTCAATAATATAATCAATTACGCGCTATTTTCATATCGAAAAATATTCAAAAACCAACAAGCCGTGAATCAATTACCACGGTACAGTTTAGCCATAATCTTGTGCATAGCGTCGCAGATGGGGCGTGAAACAAAGGCCGTTAGTGGGTTAGCAATGCGCGGTGGCCGCTTTTGTTCTACGACCTAGAGCCGATCCGACCCCGTGCGCTGAGCGCTAATTGCTGTTTAATAAAACGAAACGGACGCCGTGGTCTTCACTAAAGAAAAAAATAGATATTAAAGCAATTAGTCGTGTATTCAAAATTCGTAACGATAATCTTAATTGGGAATGTAGTTTTGAACATATTTGAAACGTTGCCTTTTTAAATTATTGATCAAGAGGTTCAGTTGAAAATAAAATATATTGGTAATTCCATCATGTGTATATATAATCTAGTAGCGCCTGCCCCGATTTCGTCCGGATACATAGTAAAATTTAATTCCATTGTTGATCCCGTTACCGTGCGTGTTTTATTCACGTTGTCTGGTTCTTTACCAATAAACTACATGTATACAAACTTTAAGTTTTTTTGTGTGAGAGGGGCAAACGGGCAGTAAGCTCAACTGATGTAAATCACCGCCGCCCATGAACATCTGCAACACCAGAAGGCGTGCAGGAGCGTTGCTGACCTTTAAGGAATACGCTCTTCTCTTAAAGGTTCCCAAGTCGTATCGGTTTGGAAAGACCGCCGGCGAAAATTGATTCCACAGAGTGGTTGTGTGTGTGTGTGTGGTGGCGAGGAAGAAAATATCTTCTAAATTGCGCTGTTGTGGATTTCCAGACATCGATGTGGTATGTAATACAAATTTTTCACTAAAAGCTTTCCGATCCCGTTAATCCCGTTCTTCCCGTGCAAACCTTGTCCTGAAAATTACTAATACAACTTGAACCTTGCGCTAAGTGGGTATGACAATAGCCCAAGGGGGTCAGAATCGAACCCGCGACTCTCGCTTCAACGGACCGGAATCGGCCCTTGGTTTAATTTGGTGCAGGTATTCTGAAATTATGCGGGTAATGCGCGTACAAATATTTCGACAATTCATTTTTATTTACATAGGTTTTCATTATACCTACATGCCTCATGGAATTTTTCTCTGCTTTAAATACATTATTTTAATGTATAGAAAAATTATAATGGCAATCTAGAAAATAAAACGTACAAAGCGTACAAATAATTCATACTTATAGCTTATTTTTAAATTGTAACAAACACTAGAAACGAAAACATATTTCAATATTGAACCAGGCAAATATGGCATACGCAAACACGAATCGCAATTTATTCTGAAGTGCACGTACGTCGTTCTACTCGTACCATTGAAAATATAACTGATTCAATATTTTGATAAATTACCTTAACATAGAAGCTGAAACTAGGTATCGATCCAAAAATATATTTATAAAAATGTATGTTCAACCCCTACTAGGAATAATATCGGGAATACAGAAAACACTAAACAATAATAACAACAGCCCTGACCTGATCGAAACAATTTTCTTTATGGTCAGTTCAAGACTTGTTTAAAACAGAACATTCAACCAGTTTCAACCATTATAGAGATTAGCCCAGATAAATTCAATTTAATGAGATGATAATTCTCCATCTAAGACCCACATATGTATAAGCTCTATTACAATTACACAGGATATGGTTGAAATGTATTTAAAAGGTCTTGATATTAATAAGGGTTACGGTCCAGATGGCCTCCCCGCTTTATTTTTAAAATCATGTCGAACGACTCTATCATATCCAATTTTTGTATTGTTTAATAAATCATAAAAAACTGGGATAATGCCTTCTCTGTGGAAACGATCCTATGTAGTTCCAATTTTTAAATCCGGTGACAAACATAATATACAAAATTATAGGCCTATATCCAAACTGTGTGTCATTGCAAAAACTTTTGAGAAAATAATTTACGATTTAATTTCTCCCGTATTACGTTCCATTTTACAAGAACAACAACATGGATTTGTTAACCGTAAATCAACAGAGTCTAATCTCTGTGAATTAGTGCAGCGTGTGTATTCAGCTATGGATGAGGGTTACCAGGTAGATGTCGTGTATACCGACTTTTCCAAAGCCTTCGATAAAATCTCACATAAGATCTTACTAAGTAAATTAAAACTAGTCGGTATACACGGCAATCTACTTCGTTGGATGTGTTCATACCTTCGGAATAGAAGTCAAGCTGTAACAGTCAAAGGCTTTTGCTCTTCTTTCTTACCTGTTTCATCGGGAGTGCCTCAGGGATCTCACCTCGGTCCTCTACTCTTTAATTTATATATTAATGACGTAACCAATATTATTAAAGATTCTTCTATTCTTTTATACGCGGACGATATGAAAATTTGCAGAAGGATTGCGTCTCCGCTTGATTGCCTTCTCTTGCAAGATAATCTTAACCGATTATGTGTTTATTGCAGGGACAACTCTCTGTATTTAAATATAAAAAAATGTAGTATCATTTCATTTTCGCGGAAACGCCATCTTTTAATTTACACAT
The DNA here is from genome assembly GCA_023373885.1 of Hestina assimilis. Classification (NCBI taxonomy): domain Eukaryota; kingdom Metazoa; phylum Arthropoda; class Insecta; order Lepidoptera; family Nymphalidae; genus Hestina; species Hestina assimilis. The sequence goes on from CM041740.1 coordinate 14,539,859, forward strand.
TAGTAAGACGACAGCTAAAGCTTATCGCATGCTTGGTTTTGTGTTCAGAACTTCAAAGGATATTAAAAATACTAGCACCCTTAGACTGCTGTATAATTCGTTGGTTCGACCTATACTTGAGTATGGTTCCACTGTTTGGAACCCGCAGTACAAAATTCAGATAAATCGGTTGGAAAGTGTTCAAAAAAATACATTAAGTTTGAACGCATAAAAGGCATGTCACTAAATCGAACCGAAAACTGTTCAAATTTATTGCCACTTGCTGATAGAAGACTGATTAGAGACCAAATTTTCTTATTTAAGTTGATAAAGTATATTGTAGACTCTCCGTACCTTTTAAGTTACCTTAATCTTAAATGTCCTAGAATTACAGCACGCAGGCATTTGCCTTTTATACCACCCGTCACTCGAAGCAAATATGCGCAAAATAGTTTTGTCTATCGAGCTTGCACAAATTATGATAAGCAATTTAGTAGAGTCGATTTTTTTAATGCTGAAAATGTTCATATTGTTAAGAAATTTTTAATGGAATGTTTAATCAATGATAGATTGTCAATATAGATAGGAATTTATTTTATAATTATAATTATTGCAATAATATTATGAACTTGAACCTGAATTTAAATTGTTGTCATTTTACTAATATTTTTATTATTGCTATCTGATTATTTTTAACATATTTATTTTTTTACTTTTTTTAACAATTTTCGATTATTATTTAAAATATTTAATTATTTAATGTTATTTTTTTAAATTTGTACTGTATACCTTATCTCATTACCCTTGCACTGTTCTAACCTATATACTATTTGTAAGTGGAAACTTTATTGGTTTGTGTTTTAGATATAGTTTTTCTTTGTTGAATGTAATACTGTACTGTATGTTTCCCAAATAAAAATAAAATAAATAAAAATAAAAATTAATAATTATAAATTGTACATTTATAAAAAAATAATTGGACTCACTTAGAGCCCTTTAGGTTTGGCACTTTAGGTGTAGAAAGAATGGACAAGGTCACGTCCGCATTTTAATTGGAGAACAAAATCAGCAATTATTCAAACAATGAAGAAATTTTATAATATTAATGGACGCAAATAAGCAATACCATGTCAACCAACACGAATGTCATTTCGAGAAATACGCGTTTGAAAATTTTGAACAACTTGCTTTATATGATTTTTTTAATATATTGGTCAAGTTTTTGGCAATTTCAAGATGTGTGTAAGTTATTTAACTTATTTTCACATAAAATAAGCATACAAACTGCATATTTCGTATATAATATAAATCAAAATGTTTAAAAATACATAAATTGCATGATTGAAAAAATGGCTTTTTTCGAAGTTTTAAAGCTTAAACCCTACAAATATTAAAGAGAAATGTTCTTAAGCCGTTTACTAACACTTCTGCATATATAAATCAGTTTTTTAAATTTTGTGGGTTGACATGGTATTGCTTATTTGCGTCCATTTATGCTAACAATAATAACATTTAAAACTCCGTACTTTATGGACTTACATTGAGACAAGAGCTATAATAACAATTCGAGAAACATAATTTTAATTTACGACCGCTCCCAAAAATTTAATAAAATTTATATCATGTAATTTATTTATTGACGTGTTTTCTTACAACCAACTAATTTATTTGAATTTAACTTCAATTAAAAGATAAATAAATAATTGAGATAGTAAACAGAGGACGATTAGTATCTCCATTTATTATTAATTTATTAACAATTGTAATTTTATTTATTTTATGTATTTTAAAACAATTGTAATTTTATTTTATTTCAAATTCATATTATATAATTTTCCAATTTATATTAATGAATAACTAAAATTATTTATTTTATTTAAAATTTTTAATATCTTAGATTGTTTATTTTAATTTATACCTTATTTGTACAGTAAATACTAAATGAGTCTCTGTTACTTGAAATAAATGATTTTTATTTATTTATTTATTTTTATTTATTTTTACTCTCCTGATCATTATTAAGGACACCTCAACTTGTAAGTTTAATACTTTTCCATTGCGTCAAAACAAACGTTAAAATCAAAAGGTCTGTACCAAGCCATCGATATATCTTTACACAATGCATTGTCATCATCAAAGTGTACTATGACAAGACAGCAAGAAAGTAGCCACATCAAAATATTTACAGAGCACTTTTTTATTTCTTTTCATAAAGATGATAAAGCAAAAAAAATACTTGGTGTTATAAGTATCAAAATTACAAGCAGTAGTACAACACTGGAGTAAAATGAAATTAAAGAAATAAAGTTAAAAGTGCTGGATGTTTACTTAAAATGTCTGAAGAGACATTTAAATGTACACTTTTAGTAAATGTACAAAAAATTAACAAACGGTTTTAAATTAATTGACTATCTAAAGACCTTTTTATTTTTCTTTTATTTTTAGACGGGGTGCTGAGGCTTAGTAATAGGGTTCCGTTGGTACCTTTTGAGAAGGGGGCCGAATCGTCTTAAGCTTCAAACTAAGATGCCAACGAGAGGCCAAAAATATTATGGACAAGCACTAAGCCTTAAGTAAAATAATTTCGGGCATACTGGTTTTAAAGGTGAGTTCAATACAAATACACTATTTTCAAAAATGTACCAAAATGTTTCAAATTGGTTTTAAGTAAACTTTTATAACTTGTTACCAATTACAAGTAATTCAGAAATTAATTGCGACAATGCGCGCAACGTTTAACATATCATACAAAAATATAATTTATTTCACATATTGCAATATAATATGATATATGCAATTTAAGATACCTTTATCCAAACTTTAACCATATAACTTTTAATTTATTAAACAAAATACAGTCAAGAAACTTTTATACTAAAATAGCCTTTCATCAAAGATATTAATCGGAAGTTACAAGCTTTAAACAAAAACCGATAATTCAAATGGCGGTTAAAAAAATGAAATGAAATGAGAAGTCACAGAACAGAACAGGTAGTCTAACGACGAGATATAAAAATGTTTTAGTCAACGAGAATAGAATTTTAATAACTAAATTTGTAACAAAGTCCACTAATGCAATGTTGAATTTAATATAACCCTGAAAGTTTCTTGAGATCCTAAAGCGTTGAGAAAATTTGAACAAATTGGTATTCAGCAAGCGGACGTAGGGCGGGCAGCGGTACACGATAATGCACTCAAGCCTGGAAAACTGTTTTGGTTTATATAAGCGAGCGTAAAATTAAATTCCTACAGGATATTGATTCATCTATCTGTCTGGAGTTTGCGGGAAACGTCAGTTATCATCAACCATTTTATTAACTAATCGGTTTTGTTTATATTACAAATTGTTATGAAAACTTACGCATCTACACTAACGCATATTGATTTTAAAATGTGAAAATACATCTGTCTGTTTTTAACCTTTTAAGTAACTTAGCGCCTAATCCGATTTCAATAAGCATTGATATAGAGGTAGTTAGGACCTTCAAGAAGAACACAGAATACTTGTTAAAGCGTTAAGCTTCTCTTCCGACATCTATAATAAAGTTATTATGGAAGTAATCATATCTATCAGATTATTTCCCTTTCAAGGCTAAGTCAAAGGACTAAAGAAGAAATTTAGCTTAGCGATAAATTCATTAAAAGATTATTTTTTTTAAAGGATACTAGCAATGCTTTTTCAAGTCAATACTAATACTCCTGTTGCCACTTCGAATAACCTCGTAGCTTGCGCTATGAATGGGTACGACAATAGCCCAATGGGCTCAGGATCGAACCCGCAACTTTATATAAAGGATAAAGGAGTCTTGCCATAATATAATTAACAAAAATTGTAGGAAGTCCTCTTCTCGCCATGCTACTAATCCGCAATGCAAAAGGTCACAATGAATTTCCTAACTTAATTAAACTTCTAAATGGAGGGACTTTCGCCTGTGCTAGTGACAATTTAGTCAGGGATATATCAAGCGACCTTAATGAGAAAATTTCAACAAAGAAATAATGCCACTAGTTTAATTACATTCCCAAGAAAATAAATGTAAACACTCATAGTTACATTATCAAACAAGCTATTTTGGTATTCATAATTATAAAATGTTTAATCATGTCAAAAGGGTAGCAGGAAGAGATAATGAAAGAAGTGAGTAGGAGAGGAAAAAAGAGGAGTGGCTGATGAGGTAGGTATTTAGGCCTGCGAAGCTTACATTGAACGAAAAACAACACGGGTACTGCAATTATTATGTTCAAAGGTACCATCGGTATCATCATCGGGCAGCTAATCCGAAACAGCAAAGCCCTACCATTCCTATAAACTACATTACCAATAATACCAATAGCATTATCATATTCATATATCTTATCACCTTATTACGGTTAAAGCCTCATAAATATTTAACACCAAAGTATAAAATAGTAGGGATCTGTGAGGTTGGAACCTGAATTATTTATTATTTCGTAAGAGGCAAAAAAGAATTTTTCAGCCGTACACGCTCATTGGTATTTTTAGAATGATTATTTCGTTACAGTGGTTTGACGACATACACAAAAAAGCCAGGTCGTAACTGTATAAAATATATGACTTGAACGAGAATCCAAGATTCTCCAATTACCAGCGTTACAAGACGAGTTGCTACGTTAACGTTTGAGAGGTCTTAAGTATCACGTTGTAATTTAACATTTAGGTGTTGATGGTAACGACGCTTTTAAATAAGAACACTGTCTAAATACGTAATAAGAAGCGATACGCACTTAGAAACAAATAGTTACTGCCTCCGTATTACATATTATAATCCCTTAATTATAATCCCTATTATCGTAAAATTATTTGAAATGGGCCATAAGTATTAGCAGAATTCTGGCTAAAGCATCAAAACGAAGTACGTTATGGCATTTATTTAAATAAGTTTACAGTTACTCCTTCAATACATATACATATACGTGGCAAAGAGTACTCCTATAATCTTTTGTTTATTAACCCATTCCCTGCGTATAAAATAGACACAATTGTTAAACCATTGAAATATTCATATATGGAACAAGGAACCTGTTAAGGGACAAAATGTCTCATTAACACTAAATATCGTCAAGAGCTACTAGACAAATAAAAACGATACTCAATAATTTTATCTTTGCTCTATTTATAAATAGTAATCGATTAAAATCTCCTTAAAGAGTTCTGTGGGATAATCTCGCCCACCTTCTTAGTGGCACAGGCAGCAGCATCTTAGGCCCCGTGCGAAAGCGCATGCCCCGTGCGAGCATTCCTTTGTTCACGCATGACATTCGACATCTATACGCTTAAGAGTTTTTGCATATTTTCCTGCTTTATTTTCTTCTCCTCTTCGTTAATTAATGTGCCTTCTTGTGCTATATTCTTTATGCTTGTATGCTAATATACTGTAAAACTATTGTGTGATTATCTGTACACTTCTGATAAATATGTGGACTCGAATATAAACATTATAACAGTAAGAGACTTTTATTTATAATGATAGTGTTACTCATCCCACAGTTCTATTACGTAATATTGAATGAAGTAAAAGTAATGTCTGCGGAAAGCCGAGACTAATATTATGAACTAAGACACAAAGAAGCCTTAGTTGGATCAGCAACAAGTAAAACCGAAGTAACAGTATACATTCGGCAAAGTTCTGTGGAATATACGATATTCATTACAACAGAAACAGGTTAAACAGGTTATAGTAACATAACAGTGAACAACTAGTCTACAATCTGTAATGCTAAAGAAATATTTAAATTCATCTATTGATACAACGGATAGATTGTCATCTGTCATACGATTACACTACCAAAACAAAGAACACTATCTTTAGATCTATAAAACTAGTTAGTACGCTTTAATAGAAGCTTTTTTAATGGAGAAGTTAAGCAAGCATGGATTTTAATATTGGTGTTTAGTTGTCCATTTGCTCATCTTATGATAAGTTAACCGGTATTTCTTTCATATACTTGACACTGTAGAAACAATTGTCAAGAGCCTGATTTTTTATATCTGCCCATCTTTTTTTTTACAACAATATGCATATTCTCATGAACGAATGCGGATGAAATCACAAGCAAAAACAAGTATTCAATACCAATAGTAAAAGACTAATTTAGTAAAATGATTTTGATTGTTTTTGTTCAGCAAAATTTCGTAACATGCCTTATATAAAAGTCCTCGGAGTAGGTTTTTATGTTATTTTGTTTAAGCTATAATTAATGTGAGGTATATCAATTTATAATAATGAAATAAGGGATATTATGATAATACCATTAATAATACTCGTTTTACTTTGAACCTTTTTAAACTTTTGTACTTTAAAATTGTTACAAGAAACGCTAACAAAACCATTTTTGCCGTATAGTCACAGTGAATTTTAACGTTATGAATAAAACAACGTTTTGATTCATACATCACAAAAGTTTTTCGAATCAATTTATCGCGCTAAACCTCTCCCCTGAATAGAAAATCAGCAAGCAATATTAACAGCTCTACCACGTCTGAATGAAAATAAGGTCGCAAAAAGTTTTAGTCCTTTTTTTTCTAGTACAATTTTTTAATGCAAGATTATTATAAGCTGCGCCTTTTTTAAAATTTCAAAAATGATTTATACTAAATACACATGGTGTGGATGAGAACTGAATACTGTTGTTCCCAACGTACACCCTCTAGCATAATCTTCCAGATATAACATTATCTAATGAATTTCCGTAACTAAACGTTAACCTTCAATACGTAATAAAACGTGCGACACACAAATATATACTAATACTTATGGCGCAAACCCAATCTTTTCGCTGTATATATTATACGGTATATATCTATATAATCTTCGTAGATATATATATCTTCATAAGAATCAGCTACGCGATAACATATTCCGGAGCATGTCTCAAGTTGAAACACGCTAAACTCGAGCAATCCTCCCGCACTTAGTGCCACGCAAATTATTCTCAAAGCATATTCCGCCATAATTTCTCGCGCAAAGCCTTGGAGATCCTAGCATCGCCCTAGCTTACATTTGGGGCTTTTCGTTTGATACATGACACGAAAATTGGGTGTTTACGTAAAATTTTTTTTAACGCGTATACCTTAATTCATAAGGGCTTTAGGCATCCAAGCAATTTTAAGCCCGTGGTTGAAGGGAAAAAAACGAACTGTTGCGTTGAGACTCGTTATTCCGCCTGAGTGAGTGTTGAATGAAGAATGAATGGGGCAGACGAACCGTTGGAAAAACACTTTCGATTTCTCTACCGTATTACGGGAACAAAAACTGCTAACTGAGAGTAAATTCTCTTTGTAAATGTAAAGAGTTATTGAATATTAAAAGTTCAGAGATTCTTAGTGTTGCAGTTATTTTATATTTTCTTCTCCCTATAATTTTGATATTGGTATGAGCACTTTTATTATTTCTTGCGTCCTACGATTTTCAGTTACCGGGACAAAAATTGTTATAATCAAGGATATGGACTACCTATATACCAGAACGATTTAGAAGGCATTTCCTAGCACGGCCATTCTATGAAACCAGGTTTCGCCGGCGGCCTTTGCGGACCGATATGACTTGGGAACCTTCAAGGGAAGAGACTATTCCTGCATGGTCGGCAATGCATCTGCATACTCTTCGGTATTGTAGATGTTGATGGGCGGTGGTAACCGCTTAGCATGATCTCTGTTGCTGTCTGTTTGCCCCTACTTTTTTTAACCATCCTATTGATAAATAGCTTTGCATCTATAAGATCGGTTTAAGTTATATAAACAAGGTTACCCGTCTATGATTTCTTAAACAGATTTACTGATTTCGTCTTTATAAACAACAGTATATTTCTTTCTCTTTATATTCGGGTCATTTACACAACAACAATGTAACAGTTTAACCCAGTAAGTACGAACATGACTTTGACTTTAAAATTTTACTATAATTATAATATTTTTATCGAAAATACATATGAATTGCTTTCTACTTTCACGCAAGCTATAAAAAATAAAATATGTAAATCTTTATTATTACATCTTCTCTCCGAAAGAGAACGTACATCTTCTTATTACAAATTTCAATTTAATTTATGCTGCTTCTAGTAGTAAACCAAACAAAAATTTTCACAAATATTTTGCTATCTTTCTCGCGTGTGATGATTAACTTCGCACTTCTAATAACTCATCAAAATAATTAATTAGTTTACGCGCAAGAACAGTGTTTCGGAAAGTTTAAAGTTGAATGAAATTATTTTATTATTTAGTTGTTTTTATATTATTAAAATGAATGTAATCTTGACAATAAAAATATTTTTTACATTTACAACGAGGTAATTAGAATTTGATAAAGTTGTAAAATTAAGTGTTTCCAAAAAAATACGTAATTTGTATACACGCGAAAACTGCTCTGTACCAAAACCCTACATTATGAGATTAAGTTTAACGAAGCGTAGCAGTTGTATCGAAGGAAGAAAATAATTAAGTAGGCAAACGCAGCAATTAGGCTCGGCGTTAAATTGCGTATTATACTTAACTTATGTAACACCGAATTATAACGTTAATCACTTTAACACATTTAAAAATTTACTACAACAAAAATCCGAAGCGTTGCATGAGAAGCTGATAAAAATATAGTGCAAAAAGATAGAAAATGAAAATAAAACGGTCAAGTGCTACAAACGTTTAAACTGACGCTGTGTACATTAACCTAATGACATCAACATGAAGCGTTTCGTAATTATAAAGCATCATAACAATTACAGAAGCTCAGACATAATTAAAGCGAGCCCATTTAAATATTAAAAAAAATAAACATATACACCTCGACTATTAATTTCTTTCATACAAATATATTTTGTACATTTTGTAATAATAAAAATATGCTTGTAAATATTCTCGATGTGAAAGTATAGTTATTAAGTTACGATGCATTTATCAAAATCATGACACCGTTGTGGCGTTGTGCGTAGAGAGTATGCCTTTAACCTCGACGGTTGTGGGTTCGATTCCCGCTCGGAAATCTGCCCGACCAATGCAAATAGTATCTGTTATAGTCTGGGCGTTTGTCCTTGTGGGTCCCCCCACCGTGCCTCCCTTTTCGGTCCCGTTTGTTATCACATAACATCTGATAATAATCGTTAACTCTTAGTAAATAAATTTCTCTTATCCAATGAGTTACTGGTTCGCCCTTAGGGTTACGGAGGTCAGATGGCAATCGCTCTGTGTAAAAACTAGTAACATGTCAAATCCGGACAAGAGTAGTAGCAGACTCTGAGAAGATGCATTTACGAGAACATATAACGAATATTAAAAAGCGATTTACGTTCAAATCGTTATCGCCAGGAGAGCCGATAAAACATTAAAGACTCATAAAACCGAGATAGGGTTTAACCGAGATCAAAAACGAGACTACATAAAATTTATGTTGAACTGTTATTTAATGTAACATGACTCTATTCGTCGCCTTACATAGCGTCCATGTAGACAACATTAGCTTCAAAAGCGTCACTTTATATTCGCTCGTTAAGGAATTGGTAAACATTCGTTTGATAAACGCAGAGAAATCGTAGATAAAGAAACACGGAGAATGATGACAAAATTGGATGGAAATTTTTACTGTACTCCGCTCGCGTGAAAAATATTAACCTCTAGATGTAATGATTTTCTCCTCATTTTTGAACCTTAATTAAAATATAAACACTTTTGATAGTTTTAACTCAAAGGAATACCTGCTGTTTAATATGATTCGCTTCAGCGGCTTGAGATCAATGAAATTCTATCAAAAATTAAAGCAATCGTCCGTCAGGTGGGTACGAATCAAAAATGAAAAAGACTTATGTACAAGGCGCTTTATATAATATTTCAGGGATCAATTTTATACTCTTCACGAATCATCCCTTCGCAATTTATATTTACGTGAGGTATTTTTTAGCAACACCCTACTCACTTGACGGAAATTTGACGGTTAAACAAAAAGGCCCGAAATGAGGGCGTCGTTTGTGGCTTTGTTTCTGTCGAGAACAACGTCAAATAATTTCAAGTAACCCCTACATACCGTATCCGAGCAAAAAAGCGTTGTAAAATTCTACCATCATGCCCCTATTCATAAAATTCTGTCGACGTGTTATATATAAAAAGAGATGTTAAAATGTCAACCCCACAAAAGAAGTTGAGAAACATAAAAAAAGAAAACATTCTTCCGTCAATGTTTTCATGTAACTTTATCTTTTCAGTTCAGGCGTCTGAAAATCTGAGGGTTTTTCTGCGAGCGTATTTTTTTATTATTTAAACATTTAAGTACACAAATTTGTCATTCTACAGAACTTAATTTAGCTTTACGAATCCTTAAATACCCTATTGCCACCAAAAATGGTAATATTTTCTCAAGCCGGGCGATAAACAAGATTAAAATTACAGCCGCAGTAGTCGCGGACCGTAGATAAATCTCAGAGCGTAGAAATGGTTAGCCAGTAATACATTATGGACAAATCCTATTGTCCAAAATATAATCCCACGAAATCTAAAATATTTAATTTAAATATTTCATTGTTACAATCTTTAAAATAATTATAGTACCTATATTAAGAGGGTTATTTTCTAGATTAAATTAAGCAAAACATTTTCTTTTAACTTTTAATAACAGCCCTGACTCCTAAGACTCCTTCCAAAGTTCATAAAGATTGATTAAGCAAAGAAATCGTGAACATTTATCTCAAACTCAATTAAGTAAAAAATATATAACAAAAGGTAGTAACTCATTAAACATCCAAAGATATATAAAATAATATATTACACCGTATCTATCTGTAGATATTTTTTAATCAGAAACTTGGCAAGTCGACACATGCCACCGACTCCTGGGCGTAATCTTCGCGAACGGGGTTATTGCTCCCGTGAGTCATCTAAGCAAACTAAATAGGTGGAAACTAGGCAATGTTTATACAAAGGACAATAATCAAGTTGGATTTGGTTCATGTTTTTTTTTGTTATTGACTCAAGACTTCCTTATCTTGACTTACTTTGTGAAATATTTCGGTATTTATTCAATAATTACTAGCAGCGCTTAGGGCTTCGCTCGCATTAGTGTAGTTGTAATGCTGAGCTATCGTCTTAGTTATATTTTTTATTCTATAGGGCACATCTATTTAAAAATGGAAATTACAGACACCCTACAATACAGGATACGTCCTATATAGTTTGTTTCTTGATAATCCTACAGGAAAGAAGAAACAAACGAAAATTGAATTCCACCATGTTAGGTGGCAAACAGGCATAATAGCCGTAACAAGGGTTAGCAATCATAGGGCACAACCTCGACCAAACGCGCCATCTCGTTTTCGAAGTAAAATTCAGTCCGATTGAATTGGCTCCATACTCGTGTACCCCCGGGATTACCGACAGCGAAAGTCGCTTAGCTGGACAGAAAAATACTATCCCTCTCTTATATATGTAAGACGTTATATATTCACGAATAATTTTGTTAAAAAAGTTATTACTTTCGACATCAAAAACGAATTGGTTCTAAATTTGTTTGAATGTTGCACGATATTTTTATTGATTTGGAACAGTTTGTGGAAGACGGGGGTTATGTCTTAATGGTGGTCCTGTATGTTTCTTATGACCAAGGACTCTTAGATATTCAACATAGCTCATTAAAAAGTCATTCAATGGGATGGAATTAGAAACGAGAACCAAAATCACATACATTGTGTTGTGAAGCAATGAGCGGGGCTGGCACAAAGACGGTGTCACGGCGTCCATACACCGGAAGATGCAACGTCGGAAAGCCTCGTTCTAGGTGGAAAGGTGACATAAAAGACTCAGTGGGAGCCGCTGGATACAAGATCGGTCTCGGTGTCATCTTTTAAGTGACGACTACGTGTTGTTACTACCGATGTTAGGTAATTGAAGCCAGTGAATTGACTTTTATTTATTATTAACTGAATAAAATGTTTTTCATTTAATGACGGTTGGCAAACAAGCATACGGTCCACCTGATTGTAACCAGTCACCGCAACCGCGCGATACTTGACGTATCATATGCGCGTTGCCAACTGATACTGTTACTTTACGCTGATTTTCTGTGAGAGGATAGTACTTTCCCGGGCGAGCCGGTCCATTTGTGCTGGGAGGAGAATGGATCTGCTACCATTTTTGTATTTGATTTTCAAAATCAATAACCTTTTAAGCCGTGCTCTTTACCTGTTTAACAATATATACAATACCGAAATTTATTAATTTGCTGTCGATAATAATAATATTTAATTATAATAGTAACATAATAATTTCACACAGGACAATAAGATCATAAAATGTAAGTGAAAGGTAAATCCGTCGTCATCATTCGTTCTCTATTATTTTCTAATAAAAGGAAACATCGCAACCGATCGACGAGCAACTCGCTAACAATATACGATAAGAATACAGTGAATTGTGTAACGTAACAAAGTATATTCAGTAATAGAAGCCATACTGGTTACGTATGCCTGATTATCTTATATAAGTTGTATGTTATCTTCCTATTTCAGATAAAAGTACAAATACTGGGAATTGTAATCGATATTATTTTTTTTTCAAACTTTCTTTTAATACTGAAACTACTAACTTACAGAAATCTAAATACAAGGTCCTAGAAAAGCCGCGTATTACATACAAAACCGCTAGATTTCTCCCACCAATGCTGCCACTACTACATACGCAGAGCACGTATCGTAAATTTTATATCACATTGCTATATGCGCTTTTACCGCTCCAGATATTAAATATCTTCTACAGTTATGATAAGCAAAGTGAATAAACAACACTTATGCATTCACCACTCGTGGCTCATAAGTCACAATTACGGCGACATGGTCACGCGGTGATATGCCACTTCATTATTAACGAGATTTCTAAGAAATTACTGCACTGAACAATATATTAAAGCATAGTAACAGCCCGGTAACCTCACATTGTCGGGCAAAAGTCTCCTATTAGATGGATTACTAACTTAATATATCAACGTTACTTCTGTATGGACTTATGTACACATTCACATGTCGCAGTACTTATTCAAATACAGGTTTCCTGACAACGTTTACTTTCAACGTAAACAATGATAGGTATTACGATCACCAGGATTTTATACCCTAAGGCAATATCTCATAAGCCCACTGAGCTATCTTGACGTTTTTTATAAGCACAATATGTAATTTAAAAAAATTAGCTCTATATATCAAAGTTTGTTTAAATATACTAACAGAAAGAGAACATATATTACACAATCGATGGGATCGATGCCTTCTAAAAGATTTATCAAATTGAATTGGAGACTCGAGTTCCTTCTATTATATACCATGATGATGACTTTGAGCTAGTAGTACTAACCTGTCTGTCCATATGCGAAGATACATGCATTGTATCCCTCGAACGCATTGTCCAGAATGTCCCGACCTAATGCGTCGAAAACTGTCTTCTGTGACGCGAAGTTCGGCAGTGTGGGTTCCAGCGAGTAGAAACAGTGGTCGAATGCAAAGGTCTTTGGTTGTTTCCTAGAAGAAAAAAAATTAAATAAATAAATAAACTCTACATACAAGGCCCCCATTAGGATAGGTATATCCTGTGTTGGGGGTCCGGAAACAAACACTATGACAAATACAGCCAGACTGGAAAACATGTCTGTATGGTCAATACAAACATATACTCCGAGCGGGAATTGAACCCACGACCTGTGACGCTTAAAGCAGCTACGTTACGCCATCAGGGCAAGACCTTTCTTGCCCTGCGATACCCGGGGTGCCCCTATTCGGGGACGGTGGCTCGCATAAGCGGGCCTTTCCGCGTCACTATGGCGATGAGGGTTTCGCAGAGTTTTAGTGGGACTCGACCGCGTGTTAAGCAGCACACTACCACTCACTAGTGTACTTCTCGGAGTACACTACGTTGAGTGGTGTGCGTAAAAGCATTTCTCTGCGAAAACAAAAAAAGGTTTCGCAACGTTAAGTTCTTTAACGCTCTTCTTTATTTTCATCATTAAGTACCATTTTCATTAATAAAAACGTTATCCGCTATAATAATAGCCTATTATTTATTGAGGAAGGTCAAGAGACTATATGGTACTAAGCTTTCACCACTAGGATTGGAGCAGTTATAATACAGGTCTATGAATCTGGCAAACTTTTAGTCAGTACGCAAACACACGATCATAACATCAAATCATCAGTAAAATACGCTGTAGAAGGTAATTGACTATTATAAAATTACCAATTTCTATAATTTGTATCCAGTCTGCACAAAACATTTATTTTTTTCACGAAGACTTTCGTGTTAGTCTACAGTAATTATTCCTAGAATAGAAATTCAAACTAGTCCTAGTAATTATCAATATCTAATCATTATTATTGTCGTTTCTAGGTCGAAAGATAATTCCAATGCAATTAGTTACTCCTTCGTCAATTACCGGTCTCAACTGTCTTATTACAAAATTAGTAAAATACTAAATAAATAATCTTATTATTAAATGGACTTAGCTTAGAAAACAATAAAATTTAAGCTTCATTTTGTCTCTAATTCTTACATATATTAAACGTCACATTCTAGATTAATACATAAAAAACGCTACACAATCAACGGTTCTAGAATTATTTTTTTATATCAAGGGACAAAAGGGCAGGAGGTTTACCCGATGTTAAGCGATTACCGCCGCTCATGAACATCTGCAAAACCAAGGGCCACACAGATTGCGTTGCCGACCTATTTATGATAACACTGGTTATACGCTGGATGACCTCGAAATGCGGCTGAGGAGCAGTCACTTCGGGTTTTTACCAACGTACGTACAGTGGTAGCTTACCAGACGGACCTTTTTTTTAAGCCCTACCGAATTTCTTCCAGGACATGCAAGTTTCCTCACGATGTTTTTCTTCACCGTTAAGCACTTAAGAGGTGTTTGCCCGAATTCGAACCCACGACCTTCGGTTAAAGTCTACACTTTCGATCCATTGGGCTATCTCGGCACTCTAACACAACCACAAGCACCGAGACTGGAACTTAACTCAGTTCTCAAGCGATCATTTATCTAACCCGTAACCAGAATTTAAGGCAGGTTAGTAACCACTTCGCTATAATCGAAGAAATTATAATTAAAGTCAGTTATAAAAATGACTACGTAGTTCGTAAGCGTCGACAGAGTCTCAAAGACGGATAACATTAATTCAAAAAATAAAAATAAAAACGTTTCCGTCTCATCCAGTAATTAAATTAATTTACGTAGTTCAATATCGTGTTCTTATCGCCGAATATTTTACGCGAAAGCGGCCATGTTTCAATTAAATTAAGCTAATGGTTGTCGGCTGTGTGAGCTGGCACGTGTATCGTGCCAATATAAACAGATATATCAAACAAAATTACCAAAAAGAAAATTTGTTATTCGTTAATTTAAAACACATTTTCTTCTTACATAATGAAACAAAAATCATCAATTGACATAAATAGAAATTTGAATAATAATTACGATCCATATTGTATATCATATTAATTATTTAAAAAAACTATAATAAAAGTTTATTTGTTTCCTACATTGAAAGCATTCACAACAAAGAGTTGTTTTGATTATTACTGGACCTGACTCCAAAACAAAAAAAAAATTAGATAAGTTTGTTCAACCATCATACAAAACGGACTGGACAGATTTAGATGTCATTTCTTATATTTAAAAATCTATCATTAATCTTAATACTTTTAGCATCTTCAGAAATTAATAACATTATCCAATAATTTGTTGTATATTCATGTTATTCACTGTTGACTAGTTCAGAAGCAACAAGAACCAAATTGTCAGTTGTGATAGTAGATAAGAACTGGGAATTGCCAAGAGGAAGGAGGCTCATCTGATGTTAATAATCCCTCTTACATAAAAAAAAAAATAGTAATACATTTGTTTTAATTTATATGTAGTTCTTCTACTCCCCAAAATATATCTAGAAGAAAATTTTCAAGTTGACGTTTTTAAGTTCTTTATACATAAATTAATTTCAATCCATTTTGTTACTGGTTCTTTACAATTTGTAGAATTTAGATAACGATCGCTCTGTCAAAAATACTGGAAAAGTGCTAGTAAGAAAAAGTAATAAAGCTATAAAGTTAATTTTTATATCGAAAGCAGCGCGCATATTCGGTTACTTTAAATTAGTTTTCTTTAGTATTCAGAATATGCCCCTAATGCTCCAGCTTACTGCATTTTGCGCTGTTTTATCTTAAACGAATTGGAAAACAAAACTCTTAAACACATAAAGAAATATGTAATAAAGTCTTTATCTTTCCTCTTATTGAGTTTTAATTATAAATGGATCAGTTCAATTGGGGAATTATTGCTATCTCAGAGAAAATAAACTTAAAGTATCATCTTACGTTTCGTTCGATAGAGTGAGCGCGGAAGATCCAGACACAAAACCTTTGTACAATTGCTTTTCCCACATACATTAAGATTCTGTTCTGATTCTATCTGTGTGTCAAATATCATCAAAAGTCATTACAGCCAGCTACAAATACAGAATTCCTTTTTGATTCCATTATTTTTATAAAACAATTGTAATTACGCGCCATGCTTATTTTAAATTTATTTAAATATTTTTAAACATAAAATCGCGTTAATAATTCTCTTTGATGTGTTTTCGCCCTCTTTGATAAAAGTTATGTATATTTTTTACATTCACTTAATTGGCTGCTTTATCTCACCTGCATATACTTATTAAAGTTCCTCGGAAAGAGTATTTTCATTTTATTTTACAGTTAGAATTTAAAATATTTCATACGAGACAGCGTAATTGGTTGAAATTTAGTATTTTAAATTGAAAATAAATACTTGAATTTAAGTTACATTCATTTAAATAAAATTCAATATACAAATACGTGAACGCTCTAAATTTTCATAAAGTAGCGATTTATATAGAATACGAAGCGAACCGTTTCGCTTCGGTATTTGAATAAATTTGCTTTTACCGAACTCTATTTTTAGAATATAGTAAAACAGCTCTGAAAAAAAATTAGTTTTAAGTTCAAAAAACGGAAAAAATATTCTAATTAATCCATTTTAAAACGTTAATTATCTCAAATTTGAGGGGTATGATTTTCTTAAAGTAATTTATTACGCAAGAGAAATGAGTGGTGACCTCGTAAAGGAAAGCCCACTGGATTTTGGTGGCGCAGGACTCTTTGGGGCATTCATTCTTTGTATTGGAGTACTCTTTGGGGGAGGCCTACGTGGATGTCCTTCGGCTGATATGATGATGATGATGAAGTAAAACATCCTTAGAGATTTGGGTTTGATTAATGAGCAGTTAGAAGTCATCATATTATATAGTTAACCAGTTTACCTGCGCTATAAAGATAAAATTGAAAAAGGTGCCTCATAAGTTCAACTGTTACTATGATTATTTCGGATCCAAAAACAATAAAATATTGTATCATATTTTATAAGTATATACAACTGCAAAGAAATAAATTAAGAAAATAATCTCCTAGCAGGCGAGCTAATAACTGAAGCGGCTTACGGTCCGGATTATAGAACATGGAACAATAGCTTTCGTATGACAATAGTCTTCTCATATCTTTATTATTTCCACTAGCAACTAACTGTTATTTGAAATTTCTACGCCTATTATCTTCTACTATTATTAAGATTAATATTTAAGTTATATGTGATTTACAATCATGTTAAAAAACGACCCTGAAAGATATATTCTTTTGTTTTGTATTTATATGATCGCTGGTTTTGACTGGGACTTCGTTTTTTTTCTCGTGGGGATATCCTAATCGATGTCTCTCTTTTACGGAGGCCACAGGAGGCTATGTCGGACTTTGACCGACTAAAATCCCAAGGTACTCTTCACGGCGCCTTTTGTCGGAGCTATGGGTGTGTTTTCACATTCTTCCGCGGTTTTGACAGCACAACCTACATTCAAGGACACAATCTTCAAGGACACAATCTTATTTAACAAGGTATCACCTCAGGCTTTTTTTCTGTTAACTGCAGAAGTACTATAGTAATATAAGCAACCTTCTGCGATGCACCTGTACTACTTTATTTATTTCAGTTGATGTGAGCAGAAGAACGGAGGCTCTGACATTGTGCCCTCGAATTTGGCAAACTTTGTGAGGAGAAATATGAATTATTATTATTTGATGATACGAGATGTAGTTCAGATCAGCTAGGTATCATGGTGCGCGGTTCATTCTTAGCCGCGTAGGTAAATTCATATCCTAGACAAAAGTCATATTAATCAAAATTTGTCGCACGCTCGCAGGTCGCAGCCAGTTTACTTGTTTCTCATACAATATCTTAAAAGTTTTTTGCAAACATAAATTAAAATTTAAAAATGTAGGTAATATAAGCATGACTAAGCAAACATTTACGAATTCTATTAACATTTCATAACATACAATAGTTTTCCATTTAATATTCCGCAATGTTCTCCAAGCGGTGAAATAGTTAAAACTTTCGAACTAGATAACTATTTACATTCCGATCCAACTTTGGTGAAATTCATTATCACCCTTCCCTTGTAGAGTTTTTGTATGCATTTGCTTGCATTGTTAACAAATTTTGTCGTTTCAAAAGTATACTACTTTAGTTTTGATTATTATTTTATTAAATATATGTAAAGCAATATTTAAGGTGTCCTTAAACATTTACCAAAATACGAAATAAACAACTTCTGCAAATTATTCTAGACTGTAAACTCACTTAGCCTTAAATAAACAAAACAAACTTTAGGTGGCTCTTAGAGTTGTTACATACGAAAATTGGAAATAGGTTATTGGTAAACATGCAAATAATATATTTATATCTATAAGATTTTTATACTCAGTTTAAGTGGACTATTTATCACAAACTGCCATAAGACTTATAAAGTTCTTTTAAAAATTGAGTTTTAGTTATATAATTAGTTTTTATCGAGTAAATTCGTAGTTATAATATTGAACACTTTCTATTGTAATCTTAATTCAATAAGTCCGATAGAAACGTGTGACCTTGTCCTAATCGCTGTATTGTTGCACATACAGCGTTTGTGCCGGCGCGGTGATTTCACAATCATGACGAAGCGGAAAACGTCTATCAAAACAACATTGAAAATCTCTTTTAAGTTTTTGACTTTTACATAAATAGTACATTTCATATTATTCTAATTTTTTATTTGAATGTCTTGTGATTATAACTTTTCTTTATCAGGTTAGTATCCAACCTTTAGTTAACAAAAGTTCTTGTAGAAAAGTATTTCCTTCAAGTTATTGAAATAATTAACTAATTATATGTTAGATATTGGTAAGTCGCCTGATGAAGCAATAAAATATTAAGAAACGCATGTATGTACGATTTTAATACACAAATGACAATTTGGTAGAATAATTACTATTGAATCAATTGAAACATCTGTATCAAACGGGAATAGCAACCAAAACGTTTTAATAGCAAGTCCACTACCTTTATAAAAACGGTTCTCTACGAATAAAATATATATATAAATAAAGATTCACCCTTAGAGTTATGACTCAGCGTAATTAGTAAATTTCATAACATATACAACTAGTAATCACTCACGAAAATGCAATTCGGCAAATCCGACCACGACTTAGCAACTGTCCAAAATGTCTAGACTGAGTAATTGATTGAGTACTCCTATGTATAGGTATTTCATGAATAAGACAATTTGGTGGCGAGATCTGATTTAATATATTATGATTTATTAAGAAATCTTGAATTTTTTTATGTTACAAGTTGGCAAACAAGCATACGGCCCATCTGATGGTAAGTGGTTGCCGTAGCCTATGAGCGCTTGCAGCACCATTAGAAGGTGCCACTCACGCGTTGCCAACCTCGAGATATTGGTTCTTAAATCTCCTCTGCCCAGTAATTTAAAAATGGAATATCTGGACCTATGTTAAAATTTATGATACCGCAAGATTGGTTTCAATTTCAATAATAATAAAAAATATGGGTTTCAGACCAAAGCATCTGTGAACTTGTTGCATATAATATAAATATATAAATAAAAAATCGAAAACACGACCACACTTGTATAATAAATATTCCTACAAGTAACGGTTAATAAAAAAAAAAGTAACAAAAATATACGTTGAAATTGCCAAAGCAAAATAGTTCAATGTATTTCATGACCTGAATATGAAACCCAAGTTTATGATAGGCGGTTTTCTAAATGACTCCAACCAAAAAGGGTAAATATTTTCACAGAATTCGATATTATATCGAAGAAAATATCTTTTATAACCCTAACGAATTATGTATAAAACATAGTACAATTTTATTTCACACCAACAAGGTGGCAAACAAAGTAATGGCTCGTAGGTTGGTTTTACCGTGCCTTAGACGCTTGTTACAATAGTATCACGTGCGATTTGCTAACTCAAAGGATTGGAAAAAGAGAGGAGAAGGAAAGGGAGTGCGGGTATGTCGATCTCTCACATCGAACTGATACTCCAATTTCACGCTAATATTCTTTGAGATGTACTTTTCCAGTCGAGCAACGTCTATTTGGAACGAAGAATTTCTTCCAGAAAATGTCATGATAATTAAAATGAATTCATAAAGTAATTATGCCGTTGTTCTTCATCCTTCTATTAATGCTCATTTAATTTGCTAATACATGTTTTTTTATAGAATACTTTCTGCGGCACAGATATTAAATAAAATCTTTATGGTAAAGAAACGTAAATAACATTCTTACGTAGAAAATTCTCGCAACGTAAAACGCCTACACAAATTAATGTTGCAAGGACGACGAAAGTGCTTTATGCAGGTATTCTCCACCTCGTAAGTAGTCGTTAGCGTCATGGAACGAGATACGAAAAGCCTAAATAAAACTGAGAAACAAAAATAAAGCAGCGTTTACATTGAAAAAAATAATCAAGAAAATTTAAAATTGTTTCAATATTAGATTTTTATAGTTGTCTTCATAAGTAAAGCTTTGCTGTTTTCGATCCACGAGTGAGAGCACCGGAGGGCTAAAGTTTCCTTTCCTTTTTTGTTCCTTTATTTTGCCTTTTCCCTCCTTCCCTGAGATGCTACTGGTATTGTAGGCTACGGGCTAAAGTGACCAATTATAATCATGCTAGCCGTATTCTCGTTTACCAGCTTCAAGTGCAAAAATTAGGACGGAATATTGATGTTAAAATGGTTTGGACTTATGTCCATAAGGCTATTTTATTTGTGTTAAGCTTAAACATAAATTTCTATCAGTAGTTATGTATTTTAAGCATATAAATATTTTCTAATATTATACCGTTTCCTCCTTCGAGTGCGAGGGCGTCGTTACGTAAAATTGGCCAACAATTGCAATTTTAGTTGCGGAATCGCTTTACGATTGCATATTATTAACATTAGCAGTAAGCTGATTCAGACGGAATTTGTATAATAAAGCATCGTTCAAAATGTATACACTATTCTCAGTAAGACGGCACATCAAAAGAAGCACATGGGATTTATAAAATCTTAATTATAATAATTTATTTATTTCACTATCATTACTTTTATTATCGGTTAAGTGACGAATTGGAAGCCATTGCTCCAATTTTTATACAATTACAGATTAGAAAAATAGATAAGATTTTTAATTCGGCAGTTTCATTCATATAAATTTGTCGTAGCAATAAAGCATAGGTATTACGTGACATTTAAAGTATTAAAATCGTGCACTGTGATTAATAGTTTATAGTGAAATCGAAACGATGCTTTGAATTGAAAAAATCGTTCTGACGACCGACAAAACGAATCGAATGTAATTTAATTATAACTTAAATAAATAAATATTAAATAAACGCATGTAGCGTTTATTTATATTCTATATACTCAACGGCCCGTATTAGGATAGGTCGGGGTCCGGAAACATACACAAAGACAAGGACAAAGACATCCTGACAGGTATGTGACCTGTATGGTCAATACAATCACCTGCTTCGATCGTGAATCGTAACTGCGGCCTGGGGTGCTTAAGGCAAGTTCGCTACCGCTGCGCCCAAAAGAACGATTACCGATTCGATTTATTGATAAATTGACATTTACACTTACAGGTAATCAATCAATCTTTATGTCATGTCTAGTAAAATTAAAGTACAAGAATCTTGGATTCGATTTAGCTATATAAATAACATAAAAATCAATTTGGATGTAATATACACAAATATAATACTGTTATATCACAGAATAAGTTATATAACAGATTTAACGATAAACGTCCATTTGGTAAATAAATGGAAATTGGTAACAATAGGTATACAAAGCATGTACGCGAGATTAGACCCGGTGACCGTAGTTTAGGTAAGGTCAGCCATCCTTTTGTATTTTAATCCCCCAAAGTGATGGCCTAATCCCCTCAATGGTAATTCGATTACAATTTATAGAACAATATATCTTAATGTATAAAATACAATGTACCTTACTTTATATTTACTATATTTTTTATGTCATGACAGTTGGCAAACAAGCATACGGTCCGCCTGATGGTAAGCAGTCCCTGAAACCTATGAACACAAGCGCATTGGCAACCCAAGGAACATGAGGGACGGGATGAGAAGGGAAAAAAAGGAAGGAAACAGAGGGAGGTGGGACGTTGGGCCTCCGGCGCTCTCACTCATCCCACGAAACACAAAAACAGTAACTAATGACACTGTTACTTGACGCCGATTTTCTGTGAGAGGGTAGTACGTCCCCGATCGAGCTACCGTGAAAATTATATATATTGGTAAATTGAACAATATACATATAATTTATATATGTTTGTTCACACCTGACAGCTCTAACTGACCATAAAAGACTAACAACGCTGACGTTGAACACAGTGTACCCTACTATTGTGAGTAAAGATAAAACCGACATAAATGCACGAGAAGAGCGCAGTGACGCGACGACAGGACGCCGGAAGAAAGCGTAAAATTCGCCATAGAATAGTACTCGTTGGCGGCAAGCCAGACACTTATTCATCAAAATTGCAAAGCAATGACACCAAAATACCCAGTTTTGAAACCGAAACACCCCGAGCCAAGATGTTTTATGGGGCCAATTGGACGCAAATAAGCAATACCATGTCAACCCACACGAATGTTATTTCGAGAAAAACACGTTTAAAAATTTTGAACAACTTGCTTTATATGATTTTTTTAATGTATTGGTCAATTTTTTGGCAATTTCAAGATTTAAGTAAGTTATTTGCTTATTTTCACATAAAATAAGCATAAAAACTTTCGTATATAAAAAACCCCAAAACGTTTAAAATAATACATATTTAAATTAAATGATTAAAAAATGCTTTTTAGAAGTTTTAAAGCTTAAAACCCTACAAATATTAAAGAAAAATGTTCTTCAGCCATTTACCAACCAACACTTCTGCATATATAACTCAGTTTTTTCAATTTTGTGGGTTGGCATGGTATTGCTTATTTGCGTCCAATTTTAGAATATCAATAAAAAAATAATAAACGAATAAAAATTATAAGAATAATAAATGAATACGAATAAAAATAATAAATGAATAAAAAAATAATAAACCCTGGATGAAACATTCACAATTTGAATGCGAATGGTAATAATCTTTCGATGTATTCATTTCCAAGATACCTATGTCGTAAATTTAGTTCAAACGCGAATGAGAATATAATGGGCTCCAGTAAGCCGGGAATTGCTGTTATACTGTGTAAACTACGGAATGATTAGGATATACGATACTTCTAAAATCGCGCCGAAACGCTACTAGATATCCATTAGCGCTATGTTATCTTATCAGAGGCTGAGTTGCGAAAAACATAGCAAATTAATGTAAGGATTTTAATTTAATTATTTTCAGATCAGAAATATTAATTTAATGCCCCCATCCAAAATTTTGTAAAGAAAGAAAAAGAATAAACGCTATACACTCAATGAAACCCATTAGGATAGTTATACCTAGTGTCGGGGGCGCGGAAATATTCATAATGACAAGGACAAACACACAGACCGTAAATACAAACATCTACTACGAGCGGGAATCGAACCCACGACCTGTGGCGCTTAAGGCAGGTTAGCTACCGCTGCGTCACAAGGTCATCAGGAAGAAGAAGAAGGAAGAAAGAAAGAAACAAAGAAAGAAAGAAAGAAAGAAAGAAAGAAAGAAAGAAAGAAAGAAAGAAAGAAAGAAAGAAAGAAAGAAAGAAAGAAAGAAGAAAGTAAAATCTTGAAAAAAGTATTTAAAAATAGTTAACTTCAATTGTAAAATGAAAACACTCAAAATTATAACGAACGAGAGAACAAATATCGCACTTAATAGGAATCGCTACAGATGTAAAGGCGGAAAGACATTAAAGTACAAAATAAATCAAGCTCCCCACATCCGAGCTGACAGCGTAGCTTCCCAGTAATACCCCCTCAAGTCGCTTATAAGAATCGGCTAGGGGTTGACTTGTTTCATTTCTTCATTCAATACTCGCCTATGCCAGCGGATACAATCTTCTAATTTTGACCAGAAAAAATATCAAAACTTCCATATTATGGCTATACCATATTTTTCTATATATAAAATAGGTACAGCCATGTCGTAGTGTAGCCTGAACAATAAGTTTAAAGAACTGTTATTGAAATTAAACTGCAATTTAAATTTAAGCCTATTTTAGAAAAATCATATGAATATCTTAATTAAAAACATCCTATGACGTCAGGTACTGTTGCGTTTCATCCGATGAATTCGAGCGTCGGAGGCTAAATCTTACACCCACTCTTTTCACTTCCTTTGATACCTTCTCATACCTTTTCCTCCTATCCCTTGGGTTGGCAGCTCGAACATAATACTTAAAGTATCGCAAGGCCTCAAAGGTTGCGGTGACTACTTACCAAATACAAGAGATCGTATGCTTGTTTCACCATCATCATGATATAAAGAAAACTTAAATAAGTGTGAATACATTACATTACATAGAGTCAGTTGAATTCATACCTTCGTGGAATTTTAAGAGATTCATAAATAAAGACATTAAGATTCGCAGAAGTTATTAAAATATTCAAAACTCTGAATTTCATGCTATTTGTAAGGGAACAATTAGTTGTAACTTGGAATATTCGAGAGGTAAATTACCGATTTATGTGTAAATTACATTTAGACGTAGATTGGATAAAGGTTGACAGACAAAGGTATGAAAATTTGATTTAGCTCCATCGCAAAACTGAAAAATATAGGACGAGTTTATACCGAAGAGAATTTATGCCGACATTATATTATAAATTCAATTCGTATTTAATAAAAGAGCTTTAGAAATTTTGTTAGGAACGTTTTTCCGCATTGAATTTTATTTAAAACCTAAAACCGTTTTTTATACTTATTTTAAATATCAACAACGAACAAGCACGAAGGAATTAATTATTATTTATAGTATATCTATACAAATAAATAATATCGAAGTGTATGTTTGTAATTTCAAAATAACAGCTTATTACCCAATGCACATGAAAGTAAAAAGGTATTTATTACAAAAACAGGCCTTTTTACAATTTTTGTCCGTGTATTTGTTTCGACTAATCTCTGAAACGGCTGGATTGATTATAACGGGACTTTCACTTGCAGATAGCTGATGATACATATAAGGAGTAACTTTAGCCTTATGAGCCTATCTTACATAAATAAAAGAATTAATTTTTTGCAACAAAAAAATTACAAAAATTATGCAGACCACGCAAGCAGAGCCGCGGGAACATGTAGTATATTATACAAATAAAAACTCTTTCACGTTGTCATAAGTGTTTTTTTTTTTCGGATAAAATTTAATTTTTCCAAATCAGTGGCAGTTTTTACTACCATTTTTCGTATTATTATTAATCTATACAGTTGTAAATATACATAACTTTGTATGCGTAAAAAATACAACACAACAACACAATAAAACAATTATTTTTATTCAACGGAAGACAAAGCCGCAAGAAAAATAAATAAATATTGCTTTTATCATATCAAAGTTTCTTATTCACGATTAAATGTAATTTATGTAGAGAAAATATCCAAGTTAACGCTTCAACTACTTCTATAGACATTTGTAATAACTTGTCGCAAAGTACACGTCATAATCGTGAAAAGTAATAATCGAACAACATCCTCAAATATTAGAGCGTCGTAGGGGTGAAGCACCGGCTCAATATCCTCCCCCGGCAGATTACCGTGTCTACGAATGGGTATACTTCAAACGTTATTGAAGCTAAGTACACTACTGTACTAGCGCAAACGGAGTAGATGTTACGACTTCTAACTAGATGAACTTACTTATAACTAAACTTTGAGAATAGCGATGGAATATATGAAAAGGCGTTCTTATCGCGGATTTGTTTTTAATTTAAACTCATTACGGTTGGCAAACAAACAACGGTCCGCCTCATGGTAAGCAGTCACCGCAACTTATAAACGCTTGTGAAACTTGAAGTATCACATGCGCGTTGCGGTATGGTAGTACTTCTCCGATCGAGCCGGCCCATTTATGCTGAGAGGAGCATGGCTACTACTACCGTTCTTCTCTCTTATAATAAATAATATATCCCTATTTTTTTAAGTTTAAGGTTGAGCTTCTGTATGTTTTTTGGTTTGTTTACAAACTTCAAAATTTAATATATGAGAGTAAAAGTATTCCTCATGCCAATTTATTAATCTGTTACGAAATAAATTTTTAAATCAATTAACGTGTGTTCCATCAATTGACTTAACATACATTGTGGAAAAATAATGTATAAATAGAGTTTCATACTTTCGTTCCATATGTCCCACAATTCCTTAACGAGGTAGTTCAAAGATATAGAGGAGACGATCCCTTACGGTCTTTAAGTACCTTTAAGAATAAGTGTCCTTAGAAAAGATGACGGTTGGAAAACCTATTCAAGAGGTAGTTTTAAGCACCCTATAATAGTTTACACGTCGAGACAATATCAACTAAGGATACACTGAAGATGGCACTACTCGTTACTTAAATAGAGAAAATGTACTGCGTAATATTCTCTTGATGATTAAAATCTTTTGTTAGAATAAATCTATTTGTAGTTCTATATTGATTGAGTGGCCATTAGACAACTTATAGTATATGGCTATGAAGAGGTTTGGAATTTGGAGGAAGTAAAGTTCTTGAGTAGGATACTCAGTGCAATCAGAAATTCAGCCCCTCAAATCCTTCCAGGTAAAAGTACATTCTTCTGAGATAAAGACGACGTTGTGGCGCTGCGGTAGAAAACCTGCCTTAAGCGCCACATGTCGTGGATTCGACTCCTGCTCAGAGTAGATTTTTGTATTGATCAACAGGCATGTTTTCCAGTGTGGATGTGTTTGATACAGGATATAACCATCCTAATGGAGGTCTTTGAGTGTGTAGCGTTTATTTATTTATTATTATTTTTGTTAAGATTTTTTGAAACTGGGTTTTGAAATATCATTATGAAATACGTATGGTTACTAGTAGACTTCTGTTTTGACTTTACAGTGTGTTTCATGACGCGCAGGGTTTCGATCCTCCAAAATTTCATCATAAATCTTTAAATATATTTCAACATTCGGTTAAATAATAAGTTTTCAAGGTTCGATGTAGTTTTCAGAAAGCTGGTCACGATATTCTAACAGCTGTTCTCACTTTCGCTTATTCGAGTCACTTATGGCCTTCGTAGACACTATTATCAATGCGGACAAGACCAGAATAATATAATCATATTGTTGATGTCACTGACCTCTACATAGCAGCAGACTATTAGATAATATTTATTGCAGTTTTATT
This sequence comes from Hestina assimilis, assembly GCA_023373885.1. NCBI lineage: Eukaryota > Metazoa > Arthropoda > Insecta > Lepidoptera > Nymphalidae > Hestina > Hestina assimilis. The sequence continues at coordinate 14,567,568 of CM041740.1, forward strand.
TTTATAAAGTATATTGAAAAGATATTTATAATATATTCTTTAGATATTTGTTATTATGGTTTATTAAAAAATCATGATAAATTGGTTGAAAAGCTCGCCCGTTGCCACTGCAACCTGCTTTTATTGGATTCCCGATTTCCTGTTGAGATAAATTTTTGTATTGATCCTTTTTACGTTTTTTTAAATAAACGCTACACACTCAACGGCCTCCATTAAGATAGTTATATCCTGTGTCGGGCCGAAACAGGTTTGTTTTGTGTGTGGTACATAAGGGTCCTTCAACAGCGCACACTAAGCGCCTTAAGCAACTGGTTCGCTCTTAAATTACAGAGTTACAGAGCTTAAATAACAACGAACATGCAAAAACCAGTAAAGCATCAAATTTGACAGGAGGTAACAGTGAAATGTAGGGAAAAATGCTATTGCGACATTATCACAACAGCATCCCGACATTTATTTGAAATAGTAAAATATTGTACATAAATAAAACTCACACACATGCATACATACATAACATACACTTACACACATACATAACATACACTTGCACATATAAACAACATACACATAGATAACAAATTTGCTTACATGTAAAATTTCAACTGTTGTTTAAACTTATATTTATTTTTTATATTTTTTTAATTTTATATAATTTATTTTTACTATTCTTTTTGGTTATATTTTAACATTAGTAAATTAAAATAGTTTATTCTGCGTACAACTTTAGCAGCAAAACTAAGTAACGGCACCTCCGTTACTTAGTTTTGCTGCTAAAGTGTGGTGTTAATAACTACGCCAGTGTATAACTAATGTAGTTATTATCGATATACTGTATAACTCTTGATGGTACTGCTAATACTATTCAATAAATTTTATTTTATTTTATTTAAATGTATTTATATTATATTGTATCAATTACCAAAAAGATGAAGTTGTTACGCTCACAAGCTAATTATTTTATTCAATTATTTTTGAAATATATTATATAAAATCTTTCTAAATGGAAAAATTAACGACTTGTTACAGTGGATAAAAGTAAAATATTTATGGAACATTTTAGCATAAAACATCAATAAAATAAAGAGTTGAGAGTTAAATGTTACATTGACTCGAGAATAACCCAAAAAAATGGAAAAACTTCGTCACTGGATTAGGGTTATGAAAACTTTGAAGTTCAATTCAATTTCGTAAGGCAATTGATAAGCGTCATTTTCTAAATATAAAAAGGTTTATATAATTTTTTAAATCATTGGGTTTTCTCGTGATGTAACCAAATACTTTATAAAGCCTTAACGCTATTAAAATTTTCATTAATATTCAATACTGTGGGCGGCCCATCGCAAAGACTAGCAAACTTAATGTTAGTCTTCCTTGGCATCGTCCGTCCAAAACTGGACATTTTATTCGTCTGCACCCACGCCGTGACGACATCGTAAAAAAGGACAAAAAAATAATGAAACGGGACGGGAATAATGTGGAATAATATAACGAAGGGAGTCGAGGGGACATGGAGTTAAGGGCACTAGAGGTAAACAAGACGCTGGGGTCGCGTTTATCTCCGCGTCAGGGAAAGGCTCGGGGCGATGACGTCACGGGCGCCAGAGTGACTCGGAGCGTAACAACTGTGCTCGTGCTGATACGCTCTCGGTACGACGATATTTACACACATATTCTGAATCAATTAATCTCAAATAAAGTGAAACAATCTAGAGGATCAATTCACCAACAAAAGACACCATTGTCATTATAATTATTGTTATGTAATTATTGATGTAAAATTTTCAATCAACTATAACTTTTTGAAGAAATATATACATCTATACAAAGAATAATTATTAGTTATTAATCAGTAGATCATATTTTCGTTGACGCATACAAACACGAATAAATAGGTATCAATGTGAATTCAAACGAAATTTCGTTAATAAACAGAGAGGTTATTGGGTTACCACCTCAATATTCCAGGTATTCAAACTCGTTTGGTACTTTAATGAAATTCCACTAGCGTGAAGCCGGCGGGCGTCTACTTGGAAAATTAATATAAATTTCTCATCAAGCAGTATTTGTCGCTAAACTTGAGTGCTATGTCACCATTAGACAGAGTACGATACAGCCATTACCCTATGTAATTACAGTTTAATTACGAACGTTGGAACCTTTAAATACAACATATCTATAAACTATACCTATTTGCTTTAGATAACCTAATATTAAAATTATAAATGGCAAATAAAAACTTATGATATGAAGCCAATTTTTTGTTTGCTTCCTGTAAATAGAATTTTAAGTCTGCTATATAAATGCTAATCCTTTTCTGAAGCTTTAACCAATTTGTAATCATCGAAAACAAAACTAATAAATTTTGATCTAAAATCCTTATCCTTACTAATATTATAAATACGAAAGTAGCTCTGTCTCTCGATCTGTCTGTGTGTCGATCGAGATTTCTCGCCAAAACTTTAGAATCGAATTAAATGAAATTGAGTACACAGATAGTCCCGAGAAAGGATATTGGCTACTTTTAATGCGAAAAAGGGTTGTAAGGTATTGAAAAGGACGATGAAAAGTTGTATGGAAGTAGCGTCAATTTTCGAGCTTGAAAATTATTTTTAAGCTGTTGATTAAGTAAATAAATATGACATTCAAAGTTTATATTAAAATCGTGATACACGCGGCCGAAGCCGCTGGCAGACGCTTGTGGTAAATAAATTATCCCATGTCTAAAATGACCATATGAAAGCATCCATAGATTTATACAAGAAAACTTTCTATTTGTAAAGGGTATTTTTTGAGTGATCATCACTTTTTATCATTGTTTTAGTGCACTTATTCGAAGTTCAGTAAAAAAAACTTCTGCAATGAAAGTTCCATTCGCCAACACTTCAGTTCGGAAATCTCACAAGAATAGCCCATTGTCTCGACTCGTCTTTATCTGTAAAATGTCAAGGTTCTTTCAAAGGCGAAGTCTTCACAAACGGTATAAAGTATTAAAAACCTAATTTCTTTGAAATCAAAATGATTCCTTCTCTTCGAATTGCAACGCAATATTTTATCTTTCTCCTACTTGATAGAATATTCAATGATACCTTTTCTTACAATTCTTATTTATAAACATACACATAGTAACTACGCAGACATAACTACATTACCATTTAACCTTTCAAAAATCATGTTACAACAGTGCTAATTAAATTTAGAAAACAACAAATTATATTTATAAATAGTATTATTATTAGCAAAGATCATATAATTGTATGCAAATTAATGCAATGCATAGATAATGACCTCAGTTGAACTTAATTTATAAATAAACATTTAAATATTTAGTAATAACGATTATGCGTATTTCCAGAATGAAAAGGATACATTTTAATGCTGCTCTACATATTTATATGTGTTGTATATTTATTGTTTTTGTTATACGAATAATTTGATTGTTGCGTGCGAAGAAAACTCAAGGAATGATGTTTGGAGAAAAAGAAATAACTATCTTTGCAAAAAATCTTGCCTATTTGTTGTATTGTCTGGCTGTACATTTTTATACTTACCTGTTCAATAAAACGCAAGAATGTCTGTAAAAATACATAAACAGAAGAATGTCAAAGTGTGATACTATAGGAAGAAATAACACCCTTGTTATTATTCTCTAACGCACTAGAACAGGCATTAAGGATTTTCGACTAGAATCGATGTGCTCGGTGACTACAATAGGCTTAAGACCTGACGTTGCCAAGAAAATTGTTCACTAGCAACGCCCCGAAAAATTTCCATGCACTACATCCTGACATGATAGAAAGAAGGAATAGGAAAGGGAAGTGGGTAGAGAGTAGTAGTGAGTACTCCCTCTGAGTAGGGCTTAACACTCTGATATTAAAATGTTTGATAGTTGGTTCTTTTAGGGAGCCAAGGATTTAAATGTCCAGCTCGGATGATCATAGAACATTCGCTCATTCATTTCGGATCATTTGCTCGTAACCGAAGAATAATTTCCGCAAGCTTAGTCTAGCCTAGTAAAAGAAAAAGCTTGGTCGTATTAAAAGCAAAATCTATATATTAATTCATCATAATCAATTCGATTCACAGAAAAAAGGCAAAGATACCGGTTCATTTTATTGAAGAAAAATAATGAGCGTAGTGACCTGTTTTGGGGAAGACCAACGTCCAGCCATTAGACTGGTTTTTTTTTTTTTTTTTTTTTTTTTTTTTATGTTAGAAGTTGGCAAACAAGCATACGGCCCACCTGATGGTAAGTGGCTGCCGCAGCCTATGAGCGCTTGCAGCACCATTAGTAGGTGCCACTCGCGCGTTGCCAACCTCGAGATATTAGTTCTTAAATCTCGTTCGCCCAGTAATTTCACTAGCCTACAATGCCCTTCAAACCGGAACACAGTAGTGCCTAAGCACTACTATTTGGCGGCAGAATATTGGACACTGCGGTGGTACCTACCTAGCCGGCCTCTTGCAACAAAAGACCTACCACCAGTGTGACTGATTGCACTGGTGGAATAATCTCTGCTGTGACAGAGGTTATCCCAACAGCGGGCGATGGGGTCGTCACATCCCGACGCCGGTAAACTTTGGTACTTTCGAGACATAATTTATTTACAAAAATGAATGTCATTTTCATGAATATTTTGGTGTTTTGGATATTTGCTCTAGTATATATTTTATAATAGCTTGTGCTCGCGGATTCTAAATAAAGCACCTTTATTGCTATCAAAATGATTGACCCTATACAAACTCATCCCTCAGTTCACCCCCTTAATAATTTTATTGCGGCAAAAAGTAGCCTAAGTCTATTTTTATACCAATATTCATTAAAATTTATTCAACGGTATAGAAGTTAAAACGTTACACACAAACAGACGGGAGTAACTTGGATGATAAAAATTATGGACCGTAGATTAAATACTTAAATGCTACTTAATATTTCTCATATAATTAATTTCCCTCGAGCTTAAGATCCTTTATTAAAAATAAAAGCTTTTCATAATATTAATATAAAGCCGAATTGTTTATAATTGACGTCAAAATAAGAATAAAAAGAAATGAAAAATTGCGTTATTTATTAGAGAGGTTATTAATTGTAAGAAATTATTTTTATTTTAACGTTTGTTTTTTTTTCGCGAAATTACAATTGCAAAATGAGTGTTTTTTATTTGCCTTATATTCATGATAATTATATTATGACTATCCCGAATCACACTTGGCTAGTGTTATTGTTTGTTGAATTCTTTTGTGTTTACAGTCACTTGTTTGTAAATCATTTTTACGAAATTAATAGTACAGCTAAGTAAAAATTCTCCATACTGTGTCAAAAAAAAAACTACCGTAAATCATTGTTTAGGTCATATGTCAATCTATATAACCTGTAGAGTGAAGAAAGTGTACGTTCTGGATAAGTATGCTATCTAATAACAGGAACCACCAGTGTCGGTTACCGTAAAGCAGTATATTAATGGCGTCGGGATGTGACGACCCCATCGCCCGCTGTTGGGATAACCTCTGTCACAACGGAGATTATTCCACCAGTGCAATCAGTCACACTGGTGGTAGGTCTTTTGTTGCAAGAGGCCGGCTATGTAGGTACCACCGCAGTGTCCAATATTCTGCCGCCAAATAGTAGTGCTTAGGCACTACTGTGTTCCGGTTTGAAGGGCATTGTACGCTAGTGAAATTACTGGGCTGAACGAGATTTAAGAACTAATATCTCGAGGTTGGCAACGCCTGAGTGGCACCTACTAATGGTGCTGCAAGCGCTCATAGGCTGCGGCAGCCACTTACCATCAGGTGGGCCGTATGCTTGTTTGCCAACTTCTAACATAAAAAAAAAAAAAAAATTTTTTACGAAATTAATAGTACAGCTAAGTAAAAATTCTCCATACTGTATCAAAAAAAAAAAACTACCGTAAATCATTGTTTAGGTCAGATGTCAATCTATATAACCAGTAAAGTGAAGAAACTGTACGTTCTGGATAAGTATGCTATCTAATAACAGGAACCACCAGTGTCGGTTACCGTAAAGCATGTCAAGCATGCAAGTCGGGATGTGACGACCCTACCGCCCGCTGGTGGGATAACCTCTGTCACAGCAGAGATTATTCCACCAGTGTCCCAAGATTATTCCACAAGTTCCAATCAGTCACACTGGTGGTAGGTCTTTTGTTGCAAGAGGCCGGCTAGGTAGGTACCACCGCAGTGTCCAATATTCTGCCGCCAAGTAGTAGTGCTTAGGCATTACTGTGTTCCGGTTTGAAGGGCACTGTACGCTAGTGAAATTACTGGGCAAAGGAGATTTAAGAACTAATATCTCGAGGTTGACAACGCGTGAGTGGCGCCTACTAATGGTGCTGCAAGCGCTCATAGGACAGCACTATGCTAATGGGAGCTGTTGAGTGTACAGCGTTTATTTCTTATTCATTTATTAATTGAAATATATGCAGGTCCGGTAAATTGTCCCCATTATTCTACCGTTAACGTTGTTGTTGACACACTGCAGCGCTTTTCTTTTGAAATATTAAATTCCTTTCCACTGTAACATTACCTGAAACAAAAAAAATCAAAGTTAAAATTGTTTTACCGTAATATCGTTATTGTTTACAAAATAAAGGACCAAAAATACGATCATAATATAACAGATAGCATAGATCAACAACCTTAAAACTTCGTCATGTATTACATAATAAACTTCTTGCATAATTTATGTGGGAACGGGTCATATTATGTGGAGCCCTTTCAGTAGGTATATGATTAGAATATTCGTCGAAATTTATTCATGAACTGTAAAAATATCTTATTCAAAGCTCACATCACGAAAGGTATGAAATTGGAAACGTGAAAATTATTTATGGGAATAAATTCAATACACGTTTCGAAAATTACCGAATCATGCATTTCGTTACAATGTCCTGTTGATTTAGGGATAATTATTGTACTAAAATGACTTTTAGTGTTTTTGTTCCAAAATAACTTTTTTAATTCGTGTTTAAAATTATCTGTATAAAAATGCAATCAAACGTATAGCTGGCCAGGGGGTTTACCATGAATTTTTAGTAACTCTATGGCGATCCATTTTAATTCAGGTAGTAAAATGATTCCGATTTTATATGGACATGATATATAAATATATATATGTCATGGTACAAAATAGCGATGTAGCTCAAATTAGTTTCTCAATTGAATGGCAATAAGAGTTCATAGTAGGCCCCCTGATCGTAAATAATAACTACGGTATATTGCTTTCCATCGGCTTCAGTCTGATATCAAAAGAGTAGTGTATGTTAGCAACCATGGAATATCCTTTTAACCCTCGAGGGCCCACAATTATCGACTAAAATTTCAACATAAGTACAAATATTGCGACGTAACGATATATTAGGTAACTATTTCTTACATTCTATATAGCTTCATAGATAAAAAAGATGTCGTTGAAGTCTTCACTTCACTTGATCAAAATGATTTTAGTTTAAATTTTAACAGACTATACCACAATTTTGGGGTGTAATATGAAACCATGCGAAAGAAAACACTACCCATTTTCTTTCGCATAAGGCACCCGAAATATGAAATAAATTAGGGTCCCCATGATGGCTGTCCTTTATTCACGGCACAGTCACAGTACGCCCGGTAACGATGTCCGAAAAAAAAATATTTTCGACTTTTAGTATTTTTTTGCTACTCCAATCTTATTGATTATAGAGTATTACTATTTTTATACACGCAAAACCTTGTTAGACTTGCGTTAGTGAAACTCACGTGTGCATATGTAAATTGCATTCTGCATGTGTTGACATGTGAGTCACATGAAATCGCGTTGATTGTACATTGTACAACTCGGGTAGAGATATGGCAACATATCTTCTACGTCATCAAGATTTACATCATTGAATAATTTCGCATTACGTAATCGCATGTTTTCAATAAAGAAGACTCGATTTTTTTTTTTGAGGAGAAATAGATGGTAGTTATGTTTCTACAAATACAACTTGAAAATGTTACAGTAATTCATCAAGTCCTTGACATTATCAATGCGCCGACAAATGTGGTAACTATGACGTTCTCGTGTATTGGTGTCTTTATATTTTAACACTATTAGCATTCGGGGATCATCGAATGTTACAGCTAACAGCTATATATTGTTGTTTTATATCGTTGCTAAAATAGCATTTGCCCCCTACTTTGTCCGCGATGACCTTAGAATTGGCTCCGTAGAAAAATGAACATTTGTAAGTAAATAATGTTTCATAAGACATATCTATTCCAAATTTCAAGTATACGCCAGGTATATTTTTGATAATCACAGAGGAACCTTACATTTTCGGGCTATATGTTAATCTAGATAATAAGTTTTCTGTCTGCTAAAGTTTCTTCAATTCATTTAAAGTTCCTTTACCTGGTATAGCGATGTATAATGCATTATTCAGTCGGATATGCAGCCGGAGCAACTTCCGATGGTCAGTCGCATTATGAGAGGCTACTATATAACACTTCACATACAGTCCATTGTTTTATTTCCTAAGAAAGGCTGAGCGGAATCTCTAATGCAATTCTCGAGTCTAGCCAATAAGATTCGCAACTAGAAGACTTAGTAAGAGCCTAAGAGCTATTGAAAAAGGATCTCGGATGACGTCAGCGAAAATACTATTGAGCACCTGATCTGTCTTATTATCAATGAAAAATTCGTTGAAACTTTTGAATAAAAATAGCTGTAGCAGTAGCATCACAAGCATGTTGCCGAACCCAAGGAAGGAGTAGAGAAGAGGTACGTGGAAGGAAAGAAAGGAGGATATTAGAATTGACGGCACTTTCGCTCACCGAACGAAACGCAAAAGTACGGATACTGTTACTTCACGTCGATATTCTGTGAAACGGTAGTACTTAGCGGTCAAATCTCGCCATTCACACTAAAAACAGTAAGGCTTACCGTTTTAATTAAGGAATCATTATTTATATTATATATTTATATATAATTATTATTTTCGTACAAGGTCCAAAGTACTTTTTTATCGCTAAAAATAGAAATGTGAAAATCATCATATAATTTCCGACGTACAAATTTATTTCCCCTGAGACGAATTCTTTTTCGCTTTGAACAGCGAACGTCGATAGATCGACATGTATTAATAAATTCTGCCCCCTGATACACGGCCACAGTCTCGCCTAATAATCGCAAATTTGGTTGTAAATGAGATAGCACCATATAAAAAGGCAGGTTTTCACAACGCTAATATTTGCGTATTGAAATATTCTACCAATATTTTTATTCCAAAAGTTTTAAACTCTTAGCGAGACAGTATACACAAAGTCTATTTTAATTTGTGACCACTGAGGATTCTGTCAAAGTATTCTTATGACGTACTTCACGGCAAAAGCTTGCACTAATGATAGTTTTATACTAAAACAAATCCCATATTAATGTGGTAGGGAAATCTCTTTATATAATTACGCGTATACATCCAATCGAAACATCTCCAATGTTGAATAAATAATATACACAAGGACAAAGACAAACACCCAGACCGGAACAGCCTGTACGGTCAATACAAAAATATGCTCCGAGCGGGAATAAAACCCGCGATTTGTGGCGCTTAAAGCAGCTTTCGCTATTGCTGCGCCATAACGTCGTCAATCTACAGACAAATGCAATGGATTCAGTAGTTATTTACCCACCAAATCCTATTACTCCCCCCTTTAATCCAATCGAACCGGTCGCCGTAGCGACTGCCAGTGCAAACATTAGTGACGTAAACACGGGTTAAGCTGATATCGATTGAAGGCACAGCGACCTCAGAGACGTCACTGACTCGATCGACATCACCATTTCTTGACACAATAAAACTTGTAAGAAAATAAAAATTTGTATCATTATCCGGTTGTTATAAAGTAGACATTATATTTGGTTTGTTTGGTCTGACTTTGCAGATATTTAATTATATTGTATTCTGTTCATTAATATCTGTAAAAGAAATATCTATTTTATTTGCTGTTGTTGATTTTGTTTGTAAGGAATACATATTTACTATTTCTAACGAAGAGTTGTGTCAAATGTTATTATTATTAATGTCGCCTTTCAACATCTCTGACATAGATAATGCGGTTACCGTTACAGAGTGAATTATATTTCGTCTTGACAAATACTAATATTATTCACTTTTGACGTTCAGAACTTAATATTTTACACGTACACCGCAATCTCTACAGCTGACGTGAAATAAAATAATGCATTACAAATCACATAAGTTTCTTAATTTTTTATATAAACATTGGATCATTATAAAATATCAGCAATACTACTAATTTTCATTGTTTTTTAAAGTGCCGAAAAAGAACTTTATGCGTGTAGTCACAAAGCACCAGTGGCTTTACTGTCCGTTTACACCTGACGTAATGGAAAACTAAGGGCAATATCATGGTAATTCTTTAAGTTTTGAAGGATATCACTTCCTCGGCCGATTCACTGTGACGTCACCGTTTTGGTGTTTTGGTGTTCATGGGAATGAAAACCGTGACGAATGAGCGGGAGCTCAGGCCATAATATTATGTTTGTATTGACTATACATCCATCTCTCGGTCTGGATGGTTGTTTTTGCGCGTTTTCAGGACCTAGACTTAGTTTTTCACGATCTAATCTAGTCTAGTCTAATCCTTTTAGTACACTCCAAAAAATTACAATGATCAAATTTGAACACGTCATGACTTCATAACGCATAAATTAAACAAAACAAAGTGATAATATTAACAATAAGGCATTGTTTAAAATTGTTTCATGTTAATTGGCTCGAATAAGGCAAGGTCATACTACGTTTAGGAAGGAAATAATTTCATCAAGAACCTCTTTGAGGTTATACATTTGAACAACACTTAATGAACCATTAAGGTGTTCTTTCGTGACGTAACTCAGCCTTGAAGATAAGTAACACTTTTATTTTTTTCACAATTGTAGTTAAAAATGATTTAATTATCATGACCTTGGATTTTTCAATTTAACTTTATTCGTATAGCTAAACATGGTAGTATTTAATATAATAGATCATGGTCTATATTTAACACAAATAAAACTGTTTATGTTGTGCTATTACCTTGTCCATGTGACTCATATCATGACATAAGACTCGTCAGTACATAATACTCGTTTATAGACATCCATTTATTACATTACATTACCTAATTTCGAAGGATTGTTTCAAGCCTCGGTTCGATTATATATTTGAATGAGAAAAGCTTGCCGAAAGCGGAAAGCCCATAACATTAGTTAATAAGGAATTCGATCGTGTCACAGTCCCCAGAGGGAAACGAACCTAAAACTTGACTGTCGCCCAAATTCATAGTTACGATAGCACGCACCATTTGTAATGGAAACTTCCAGAAATTAGAATTTATCGCTACGAGATTCCCCTAAAAGCAAAAGTAGTACTTTACTACTTTTTATAAGTGTTCGATGACCTTTGCCCTTATGTCGATTGAGTTTTTGTTAATGTTTTGATTACACTACATTAAGGCATTACATATATCAGCATGGATCAGCATTTTTTCTGTAGAAAATAGCTATTTTGTATGAACATGCGTACGCATCGATTCTCATTTTAATATCGATTTGCTTTTCTTAGTTTTCTGTTATAAATGGAACACTTGATAATTATAACACGTTACATTACTAAACAGCCGTCAAAGTGTGCCGAAGGATGCGTACGCGTGCTGAAGCATGCTTATAAGTGTAAGCTTACAATATAACACGTTACAGTACTAAACAGCCGTCAAAGTGTGCTGAAGGATGCGTTCGCATGCTTACGGATGCTGAAGCATGCGATGCTCATAAGTGTAGCGAAACATTTTTCAATAACGCATAATATAGTCGCTGCTTATACGACACCGCTGTGGCATTGTGGGTAGCGAGTCTACATTAAGTCTCGACGGTTGCGAGTTTGATCCCCACCCGGGAAGATGTTTGCATTGATGTTACAAATATCTGTTTCCCAGTGCCTCGGAGAGTTGTCAAGCTGTCGGTCCCGGTTGTTATCAAATAATATCTGATAATAATCGTTACCTCTTGATAAGCAAATTGCTCTTATCCAATGAGTTCCTGGTTCGCCCTTAGTGTAACGGTCAGAATCGCTGTGTAAAGGCTAGTATCAAATCCGGACAAGAGTAATAAACAGACCCTGGGTAAATACTCGTATAATACCGGGAATAATACTATGAACAAGAAGATAGTTGGTGCTTATAATTTACGGAAAGGCGTTACGTTTTTAGCGTATACGTTATTTGTAGACAAGAAAAAGTATAATCTATAGTCTTGAGACAGTAAAATTGAATGTAATGAAGCTAGCTAGATCGAGTATTAAGCTATTATTGTAGTGGTTTCCTTGCAATACAGTGCACGATCTACCGTCACGAATTTGTTTCTTTTCGATTTCGTGATTTACATCCTAGATGGCAATCTTACTTAAATACGCTATTACTATAATTAATCAATGATCAATGCGCATTGATTATTGCGCATTGATTATTCTTAGATGGTGTTATTCTTCTCGTAATCGATTTAAAATAAAATAACAAAGTGCTTCCTAATATTTTGTAGAATTTAGTATGAATGTTCATAAAGACATAAATCCCAATTCAATGTCGAAAGACTTCAATACTAGAATGTCGGACTTTAACAGCGCCACATATATGTAGGTTTAGAACTTGTTTAGTGCTCTTGTGCTAAAAGTTTAACACCAAGTAACGAGAAACATGGGAATGATACTTTTCTTTATAGAACATTTTATTAAAAGAAAAAAAACATTAACGAATTAAGAAATTCTGGGAACAGTGAGGGATTTAGAAGCAGGCTGAGTAGAATTGAGCCTAGGGCGGCTGATTATTGGGGCGTCAAATATTTGGACCAAATTATTTTTTGCTACCTCATAAAAATAAAAATAAAAATAGCATGACGGTTTTCTAATGTTTTACAGGTAGAAATCTACAACAAATTTGACGATAACTTTCCCCTCTCACTTGTCCGAGTAGCAAACTTCCATATTCAGTATTCTAGAGTAAAACATTTTCCCAAGTGTCCCAAGGCAAGTTCAGCAAGGGCAGCAAAAACCTTACAACCCATGAACCTTGAAAATTTGAAAATCCGCCACTGTCTGGGAAGTCAAAAACATATCATATGTATAGGCTTTTAATTAAACATTAAAGCGTAAATATAAACAAAGTTTTAATTAAAATTTGTATTTATATAAATCTACGTGTAATTTCTCAGAATTCAACCCTCCAAAGCTAATTTAGTAGTTGAAATATAGTAATCATTTCACAATTCGCCCTTTGGGTGTGTCTCGACTTTACGGAGCGTGAGCGTCACGCCATTGTAATTTCATAAAACCCTCATATTAGAAAATGGATATGAATTATTTCAATTAGATTATTAGACTATAGACTGCTGCTTAACGTTTTTTAACCAACTTCAAAAGGGAGGTAATCCACATATGTATTTAGATATATATGAGTATTAAGTACATAAACGTACTGTATACTATAGACCTTTCCATACAAAAAATTAAAAAAACTTGTTGGTGATCCTTCGTAAATTCAACATCAATGCAACGAAAAGAAGTAAGTCATACCCTAACATAATCCAACAATTATGTTGCAAGCTTGTGACTAACTTCGTTTCGTTGCGGTTATTTTGAATTTACGAATAAATAAATAAATAAACACTGCATACTCAACGGCCCCCATTAGGGTGGTAATATCCTGTGTCGGGGGTCGGAAACACATACAAGGACAAGGACAAATCCACCCAGACCGGACTACATGATTGCATGGTCATTACAAACATATATGCTACGAGCGGGAATCGAAACCGTGACCTGTGGCGTCTAAGGCAGGTTCGCTACCGCTGCGCCACAACGCCGTCAAGTACGAAGGCATTAAAGTTGCGTTAATTTTGAATTTACGAAATAAAAAAAATTATGATAAGATAAAAGACAGACTCCAGACAGTTAATAAAACTCCTCAGCAGCGGTATACCATCTAATTAACTATGATCACTGGATCTTTTATTAGACCTTGAAGCTGAATATTGAAATTGGATGTTTTATTATTTGAAACAGTCCAATTATTCTGTGTAAATAACGTTGAAAGAGATTTTCTCTGTTCAAATAATACAATATTAAACAGTATTTACAATTCATCCAATGAATATTTTAACATACTTATCGCGAAATATACATAACAAAGATATTGCCAAGTAAATAAGCTGACGATAAAATACTGTACAAAATTTACTAACTGAAAGAAATTATTATTATTCTTATTATACGCGAAAATAGTAAAATATTAATGTCAATCATATTTTAATAACAATCATCATTAAACAACAATAACTCGACTATTCAAAGCAACATAAAACGAATAGCTCATAAACTCGGACATCGGAAGGACGGAACACCACATACATAATCACAGACGCGATGAGTCATTACCCGTCGTCGTCGGTTCGATACCGGGACCCGATGTTATAATATGAGGTATGTTTGTGAAGGCGTGGACTCCCTAATGAAAGTCAAACACGCGAACCCCCGCCTCGAGCCCCCGCCGATGTTATTAATATCAATATTCCACGCTAGCTCCTCTCAGTTTTCGTACTCGTTTGTAAACTTCCTCAGACCGGAATGTAAATGGAACGGTTTATGCTAATGCATCGCTAATTTTAAAGAAAAATGATATTCTTGTTGCTTTTCCACCGAGAAAGATAATTAAATCTCTGTTAATTGAGGATGTTAGAAATTAAAAAGATAATAGAATTTCTTTACAATATTATATTGGATAGGCGTGGACATTTTTATAAGCAGAACCTTTCAGTTTTGTCCTTCCCTTTTAACTTTTAAACTAATTCTAAAAAATTCGACGAAAATGAAATGCGGCTGGTGACAGGGGAATACTAAGTCTGATAGAATATCGAAGTGACGCAAAAGCATATTTTTTCCATAGTGTTGCGTTTTTATTAAAAGCTTTTTTTAACCTTGCAATATTTTTATTGGTACTGTTACCTACTTGATGTAAAAGTAGCTAAAGGAGGTATAGATACACCCACACTGTTAAATATTCTACCGTAATGTAGCTAACGCAATTACCGGGTAAAGGAGATTTGAACAAATAAATGGTGTATCAATCAGGTGGGCAATATGCTTGCTTGCTAACTTAAAAAAATGACACAAAACCTTAACAAATGATTAACCTATAACTTCCTAGTGAAAATTATATGGACATCAAAGGCAGTATTCGCATATGTGTTGCAGTTGGCCCTACTATCCTCTATAGCATCACCGAGCGTGGGGCCGAGTACACACCTGTATTTTTACCCTACTATCATTAGAAATATTATATTATAATAATTATGAATTACATCAAACTACTATACCGAATGAAAATTTTTGTGTTATTCTTTTATTATTGTAGGTACTGTTTTAAGGAATAATAAAAAAGCCATGTGCGAGTCACACCCGTGGACTGAGGAAAAAAATGTTTTCTTTCATTCTCTTTGAGATTCTAAGCGCGTCGCCGACTCATTATTAACAATGTTTTTTATGTTAGGTTTTTATGATTTTTTGTTTAATATTTCGCACCATTATAACACCTAGCTTGCCACTTGTATTACTGTTTATTATTTTTGCTCCATTACGGTAGAGAAGACGGCTAAAACATATTTCTTGGTCTTTGAAGTGTATTTTTTTTAATATTATTATTTATAGGGATATTCACAAACACAAAGTTTATGAAATTTCCAACCGCCATGTCTATTGCAGAGCAATTTCAATGTAGAACGACAGGACAGTGTAAGCTTAGTAGGTAATTGATTTTCGTACAGGACCAATAAAAATATTTTTTATCAATAAACCGGTAAACTATTTCTATATATGTATTTGACAAATCTTTCGTTAAAACCTTTTATTTGTATACCACCACCTGTAGTTGCAAACTAGCTTACTATAATTCTACGATCTTAGAATTTTACATCTATATCCTGAAAGATTACTGACACCGCCACAGCGGTTTGGCGTCTTGGTAGCGACTCTGCCTTTAGCTTCGCAGGTTGCGGGTTTGATTCCCGCTCGGGGCAGATGTTTTGTATTGATTTGCAAATAGGTATCGGTTTCGGTCTGTTTAATAGCTAGTAACCTATCAAATCCAGATAAGCGTAATAAGGAGGACTTGGTTAAATATCGAGAATAATACTAAGATGAAGAAGATCCGGAAAGAGTTTACTACTTTCTGAGTTAGACAAACACGGCACAGACAAGCACCCAACACCGTCGTCGCCGGCCAAAACGAGGTCCCTTTTATGCAAGTCGCGATGCGATCGGGCGAAAACTTCTGTTAGGGTGTGATCCGAGTTGCTCTCATTCCCAATGACTGAGGCATCTTAAAAGTCTAGCTGTCCTTTTTCAGGACCGAATCTAAGTAATCGGCTACCCCATTTCGTATCGCAATCAAAGCATGTAGAGCCAAAAGTAATAGAAAAAATAACTCTAATTTATGTAACTTATTTAAAAATCAAAATCTCTTTTATAGTAACGCGATAAAATATAAATAAAGTGCTAAAACATTTCCAAGTCCAAATACATAGACCTAGTAAATAAACAACATAAATTCTCTCTAATCTAAATAGGCAACGTTTTTCTCCCTTTGCGAAACCTCGACTCGTTGTGTGGGCTCCGTTAAATAAATAAGTAGCGTGCTGTACCAGCAACGACCTTCACCATCTGCGTCCGCTCTAAAAATAAACCGTCTGTTTTCTATACGTGCCTATGCCTACAGAAATATCCTTCGAAATAATTTGAAATATTCAAGTGACGAGATTTATTATTCAACGTATAAAGCGTAGCACTTATTTGCTCATACGTATTTAACAAAGGCTCCAAAATTATACCTTAATACTAAGAAGAGTCGGCGAAATAAGCTCAGTTTAAAATTGTTATACCATTTTTATTTTTTATGCCTAGTCATCATTCCCGATGGACATGATTTGTACAGTTGTAATTATTTGTAAATATAGTTTAAAGTAAGTTTTGAACTGCAAGACTTTTGTACCTAATGTCGGTTATTTAATGTATAAAGGTATCTAACCTTTCCCTTACTTACTACTACTTGAAATATTTCCTTTTATTAGGTTCTAGAACGATAAACATGAAAAAGTAAGTTCTTTATAACATTGACCTAATTCACGCTATGGTTTACTCGTAATACTACTTAGTAAGGTCCTATTCAGTGTTTAATCCATTTGACCTTTAAGCCCGAAAAAATATCCTAACGTGTGGAACGTTTAATACCGAATAACCGCTGAATGTTTAAATAGAAATTTTCACGTAATAATATTCAATACGCAGCAATTCAAAGCGGGTTATTCTGAAAAAAAATATACCACCTTTTTATCTATGATAATTTTATTGTAACAATTTCGGTATTCAAAAGATGTTTTTAAAGTACCGCTTTAAGCGATTACTTCTTTTCTTACGAAGATCTTTATTCTTATATAGAATTATCTATATAAGAAAAAAGATCTTCTAAAGAAAAGAAGTAATCGTGTAAAGCGGTACTTCTAAAGAAAACTTTATTTATTTTATTATAAAATAAAGAAAATATAGAAATATGTAAGTAGAAATACTAGTTAATTTATTGAATATTAAATCAGCTTGTATATAAGAAGCGCTTCGAAGCGCTACATAATAAGAGCTTTGACAGTTTTTATTTTTTTCAATTTTATTTTAATAAGAACTACGTTGTAATAAATGGCGCGTGGCTTATAAACTTATTTAATCAATTTTAAAAGCGACGACTAATACTGTTCGGCGGGCACAATGTAAATGGGTGAAAAGATTCATAAGGCGTATGAAATGCGAAGGGTTCGAGATTAGCTTTTTTCCTTTCATAGAAGGGTAAGTAGCTCGCAAATTTCATTTTGAGCCCGTACGTGCAGACGAGATGAAATGAGACCCTTTTCGCTGAGACCTTCGTGAAACGCTACAAAACAAATACAGTAACAATGGGTAAGTCGTTTGCGCCAAATTGAAATTAGACATGTTCCGTTTTCGTTGCGTGAATAGAAAAAAAGTTTCGTAAGTACAATCACGGCGAAACCAATCTTGCATTCGCGCGTTAACCCTGTATCCGATTCGGAAACAAGATACTCTTCGTATGCCATCAGACTTACTGACTGATCTCGTTTGTTGTACAAGGTCGGTATCTGTTGAACAAAGGATCATTTGTTACCGAAGAAGGTTGCCCTACTGTTTGTTATAATTAACTAGCCTTGAGGAAGGGAAAATCTTTAGCACATGGCGTACTTGTATCTTCCACGAGAATAATACTACGCCTTTGTTACTACACGCGCTAAAATCGCTTAACACGTGCGTCATCATAGTACTACCGCATTGTCTGCAATGTTTACACACGACGAGGTCAAGTAGAAAATTGCAATTCGCAATCAGAAGCAGTAACAACGCACAATGGTATTAAAAAGCTGTGAATGTAGCGATTTTGAAATGGATCGATGAGTCAGCGCAAAGCGTGGGCAGAACTTACAGTTCCAAGTTTCTAAGGTAGGATTACAAACGAGGCAAATAGCCCCCTTTTATGGTGAGAGCTTTCAACTATAAAATATATAACAACGTAATAACTAGAAATAAAAACAAATGAACGTTAAATTATTAAAGGTAATAAATACATCAATATTTATAATTTCAAGAAACTCTTCTTGCCGATAAATAGTTGGTCAGTTCATCATACAGACCAAAATATATGACAATTACATAACAATCACAAAGCATTTAATGAACAAGTTTACATTATATACATACAAGTATAATATACAAGAACCTAAAACCTTTGAATTAAGACATAAAATGTCAAGGTAACATGATATTTTAATGCTTCAAGGAATTCTACTATTCGGTTCGGATAGAAGATACGGATTCACATCAAAGCTAAGTTCTATCGAACATCGAGCTTATTGGACACGATACCGAAGTAATATTGACATTTCGAACATTTCTCCAGCAAAGAGATAATATTTAATCTCGTGTCCATATTTACGCTCGGCTGACTGATACGGTCAACTACAAAAGTATTAAATAAAAGTAACAACAAGTATTGCATGTAACGATGATAAAATAATAACGTTTTTTTTTTTGACGGAGGTCTTTGTAAGAATACTAGTCAGGTGGGAGGAACATGTGATTGCTTTACGAGTTCCGCCAACTTCCTGTCTTGAGAAAACACAGCGGAACCTCCCACACACGTGGACACGTGCAAGTTTCACAAGATATATTATTTAGGATGGTAGAAATTTACAAAGTGTATCTGCCCTACTCACATATAGAAGTAAGGTCAGCTCGACTGGTAAGGTCCCAACCTTTCATAGAATATCGACGTTTAATAGCGGGAAACTCAAACTTCCGATTCCTTTATATCTTTCTTTTCTTCCTCCTTCCTCTCTTATCCCTCATCTTAAATAGCAGTGCAAGATACTTTAATGTTAATAAAGGTATTGCAGGCGGGGAGTGGTGAAATGTTTGAAGACGTCGTCGCGCAGCGGTAGCGAACCTGCCTTAAACGCCACAGGTCGCGGCTTCTATTCCATGAATATGTTTGTATTGACCATGCAAGCATATTTTCCGGTCTGGGTGTATTTGTCCTTGTCCTTGTATGTGTTTCCGGACCCCCGAAACAGGATATCACTATCCTAATTGGGGCCGTTGAGTGTTCAGCGTTTATTTATTTATTTAAAAATAATAATTACATTTGCCTGTAATTTAAGCATTTCTCTTTAACCACCATCATCCATTTACTAAATGATTAATTAGCTTGTCCCTTGCTGCAGTACCTTTACTAACAATAAAGTAATATTTATATTATAGTAGTTATTACAGAGCTTGTATTTAGCTTTTTAAGAGGTATTATTATTGTTACTGTGAACACTATGTTCAATCAAGTGCTTTTAATCAGTCAGTCCTTATTACGTAAAAAATTAGGTTACCAAACTCATTCTGAAATACGGTCACACGACACCCATGTCATATTACTTAAAGCCGAGAATCCAAAAGGACAGACTTTACACATGTAAAAAATACAGTCACAAAACACTCTTGTCCCGTGATCAGGGAAGAGTATGAAGCATTGTTAGAGATTAAACGTGTACTCAAAGCTCCACATCACGGCCTGATGCGCTTTCGAGCGAAATGGCCTATTTCGTTCCGTATATGTTCACGGTGTAAAATGATTTATATAACAATATATTTCAATCATAGATATATAGTATGGTTGTTTTTTAAATGAAAAGCTTGTTATAAACGTCTATACATTTTATGTATTAAGTAAGTATGTATTTCTTAATGATGAGGAGTTTATTAATGTTGTTGTTTTAATAGTAGCTTCAAGGAATAAATAAATAACGATAAACAAACACGCTTTTACAGGACGCGTATGTTTATATTGAAAGTCGTAAGAATAACATTCGACGTTGTTAGCATGATGGACGCACAGACTTGATTCTATCTACATAGTGAGTAATTGGTTACATCTACAATCAACATTAATAAAAAAGTCTAACCAAGATCTCGAAATAGGCCGAGATATATAAAAGCCTTTTGCTTTCATTTTCTTTTAGTTTTAGCCATGATATGCGTAAATGAAAAAGAAAAAATATTTTTGTTGGTGGAGATAAAGAAATGGCGATAAAGAAAGTCGATGTTGACAATATTAGGCAGAAAAAAACGCCAGATAACTGCTATTTCACTTACAGCATTAAACATAAATAAAATATAAATGTATGCATTAGGCATTTATTAATAAATAGGGATAAAAAATAAATTACCAAGAGACAATTACAAAAAAAAACATTATAAATGAATTACTAATATTACTATTTAAAGTACTATATAATGTAATTTATTAATTGCCAAGTAGTGGGTTATTGATTCTAATTAATGATTGAATTAATTAAAAAGGCTTGTACTTAAAAATAAGTTTAGTAGATTTTTAAAAATTAAATGTAATGTAAATAAAAATACCAAACCCTCGGTTCTTAAACAAATTTGTGTATAATAATTAATACTCAGTATGACGTGGTGTAACGGAGACAAGCTGTCTGCAAGCGCTCGTGACTTACAAATAGGGTAACGGACTAGCAACAGCCCTAATTGATAAGAGGAATACAGATTCATTCCATTGAAACTATACTACGTTCGCGCCCACATTACTTCGTCCGCCTAGATTGCTAAAATAAGTTCTGCGTTTTCGTTAAAATATCTCTCAGCCAATAACATAGTGCGATGAAATTTTTGTAAGGGCAAAAATAATGAAAAAGTTTTTCGTTAATTATAAACTAATAAGCAAACGCTTAAAGATCACATAAACGAATTATACTTCGACAAAATTTAGGTTTCCAAATGTTAATATCATACGAAAACCCGATTATTAATCATTTTATTAAAATAAACTTCTCCAAACAAATGCTACACAATGCATAAGAATTTAATTATAACACGCAAGCATTCAGCAATAACACCAATAATAACCAATCCTCCAATCCGCGATGCTGATTTAACGAAATTCAATTAGTTCCCTAAGCTTCTTAGTGAGACAGATATCCCTACGAGATTACACGACTGTAAATAGACGTGACGTAATACTCGAAAACATTCATAACCCAACCCACGGTATAATCCCTACGCAGGTCATTAAACGGAGAAAGCACCTCTGAGAGTTGCTTAATTTAAATTTCTAGAATTTACGAGTAGAGCTTAAATAAATTTCTAGAAACGACTCGCAGGCTACGCTTGAATAAATCATTTGAGAATGAAAATAGTTGTAAACAACCGTATAATTAAAGTACAAATACAATATTTCTATGTCCATACTTATAATGGCTGTGTCCCGCAGTTTTGCCTGCATTAAATTTGAATGAACGTACCTGAAAATTATAATATCGACAACGGCTCTGCCTTAGTGGCACTGACCTACCTACAACACGTGTTCGATTTCCTCTTGAGTCACAGGCCACACTGATTGTGTGCTTCCGGACCCCGATGAGTGTGTAGTCATCATACATTTTGTCATTCCTGTTCAATTTCTTAGTCTCAATAAATTTTAACCCTCTATATAAAATTAATTTAACAGTGTACGTTATCTGTCAGTCAGTCCACGATTAACAGCAATGTTTTATAACACTATAGATTATAATCAATCATCGATTATATCATAACCGACTTATATTAAAAGATAATCCTCATAATTTTTCATATCTATGGGTTTTCTTTTATTTCTAATCATCCAAGGCATTTAATCCTTATACTAATATTATAAATGCGAAAGTAACTCTGTCTCTCTGTCTGTTGCACTTTCACGCCGATACTACTGAACCGATTTAAATTAAATGTCTACCAGAGACAGATACTATAACCTGAGGAAAGACGTAGGCTTTTAATCCTAAAAAGGGTTTTAAGCAGCTGAAAGGGGGGATGAAAAGTTCTATGGAAATATCGTCATTTTTATAGCTAGAAGCTTGAAACTTATTTTTTAGGGTCTCGATTCGATATAAATGAATATGACATTCAAAGTTTGTAAAAGGAGAGGGGGTCAGAGTTTGTAATAACATCGTTAATCACGCGGGCGAAGCCACTGGCAGAAGCTAGTTCCTAATATGTGATTCGTTGATTGGTTATTCCGGCAATGTCGTAGAAAGCTATTATTTATCCAATTAATTTTGGCGAATAAGCCTAACGTTCATCGTCCCTATGCGACAGAAGTATATCTATCAATTATATCTTTTATTTGTATAACATAAGCTAATCAGAAAACGCTCATTGGTCACACGCTACAGAAAATATCAATTAATTATATCTTTTGTTGTTTTTATATAAGTGTTAAGGACGAATAACTCTTTGTAGTCAAAATCACAAAGGGCGTAATATTTAATAACACTTGCTTAACTCTGCGCGATTTTCGTACCGGATAACGCACTTTGTAATCGAAAGTACAAGAAAAACTACAATGTTCGCTCTAAAAGTAATTTTATACTACGATGGTGGCAAACAAGCGTACGCCTAGCCTGATGAGCGCCTGCAACCCAAGAGGTATCGCATGCGTGTTGCCGAACCCTTGAAAACTTTTTCAACCTTCCCTTGAAGAACCCCATAGTGTAGCGTGTTGAAAAAACCTTGGCAGGGAGCTCATTTCACAACCTAATATCACTATTGCGTTAAAATATTAAATTAACACCTAAGACAAAATGCACTATAATGCCAAATAGTATAGTAATAGTTTGCAATTTACAAACTTTCTTTTCATCGCTTCGAAGCAACAATAGTCACCATTTATCTAGCAGGTACTTGAAAGTATAAATAAGAACGATTATAAATATAACTATACCGTTAATTGCCGGATGTCGGAAAGCAGAACAGAGGCAGCCTTATGTCTTTATGTTGTCTGTGTATCATTTATGTGAGCCGCTCTTTGTTTCAAGCATCGTCACAGCGCAGATGTGAGATGTGACAATTCTGAATGTCGTAACCCAATTTTCTGATTTTCTGGTTAATCTATTTTGTGTCTTTCCCTTTGTGGTATAATTTTAAAGACAATTTACAAAGAGAAACCAATGGAACTAGCAAAGCCACGGGCACAACTAATAAATATTATACAAACGAGACGAAATATTCAGCGTCAATTTGTTTAAATATCTTCTGTGACTGTGAGTGACACATCCAATATAAAGTTCACAGCATCTCATTTCGTTCAACTAGTGAACGGTTCCATTAAACAGGTTTATTTCGCACATTTCCAACGAATAAATAAATTTAATACTCCAATATAAAATGAATCAGATGTATTTATTTCAATGCCAGCCTCAAATTAAAGAACGTATTTAGGTCAGGGTAAAAAAATAGTACGCCTGTGAATATTTTATGAGTCTAAAAATCAATATTATGTTTTGAAAAGTATGAAATTTAATGCCTACATCAACATAACTATAAATTTGTGTATTGAATTTATTTGTAACTAAGTTTATGAAAAACGTTTCATTAGTAGAACTACTTAGACTCCACACTAATATGATTAATGTGAAAGTAAATGTGTTTGTTTTTAACATTTTACGGGAAATGATCTTAATTTAATGGTAACGGTAGGTAGCGGTAGGTACGTTACTACCTACCGCTGTTATTGTTTGAGAAAAAAAAAAGCGCATAGGCTACACTTTAAATCGATAACATATAGGTTTTATAAATTTAAAACATGTTTATAAATTATAACGATAGATAAAAATAATAATAGATTTCTTCAATGTACTTAACATTCCTATAATAACTATATTTAAAAAAGGCACGCAATAATAAATTATAACAATAATAAAATTTTAAACACAATGTCGAACCAGCACAAGTAAACCACGCGCTTCCAAGGCCCGATACAAGGCCGAGGCAAGGTTTCGCTATGTATGTAAACCTGATTCTTCTATTATTTCTGCACGTATGAATACAGCATTTGTAAGGTTCATGTGAAAAACGTCATACGGTCCAGGGAAATTGTTTAGAAAGAACTATACGATCTTTTAAGAGTTTGAAAAGATGATAATTTTATTTCCAATCTCGGAATATAGATGGTCGTTAATTATTCATGGTTCTTCAATTATTTCTATATTTAGAATATAATCTTTCGTTTACGTTACCAACGATTAGTGTGAAAAATGAGGAGTCAATAGAAACATATTATAAATAAATAAATAAACGCTACACACTCAACGGCCCCCATTAGGATAGTGATATCCTGTGTCGGGGGTCCGGAAACATACACAATGACAAGGACAAATACACCCAGACCGGAAAATATGCTTGCATGGACAATACAAACATATTATGCTCCGAGCGGGAATCGAACCCGCGACCTGTGGCGTTTAAGGCAGGTTCGCTACCGCTGCGCCACAACGTCGTCATATTGTCTGTTAAGTAGTGGACTGACTAATTAATTTTAATTAATGTTACTTCATACACATATTTTATGAATAACCATAACCATTATATTAAAATCACCAAGAGACCTGGCATATTTTACCTTAACTAAAAAATACTATTTCCGCCGTTATTATGTTTGGGAATGATAACAAAATATTTTATTTAATACATATGAAAACATTCAACTTCATGTTTTAAAACTGATTCTGATACATCTATTTATAAATTAAAATAATTGAATGGCGAAGACTATATTTGTAAGCGAACTTGTCTAAGCCTTCCCGTTTTGATAGCATCCATGGCCACTGATAAACATACAATTCAATATACAATCATTTACATAAACACAAAGGCACGAAAAATATATCATTGTATTAACCACAGGTGTTTTCTTATTTTGGGAGATATTTTTTATTATTTCTAAATCCATTAAACATCAAATTATGTCATGTTAACAGGTCAATACAACTATTCTTCATATTTTCATAATTCAATTAGATAGGTTGTTGAATAAAAAATTAAATAGATTTAATTTAAGTAGCGTAAGAAGAATTTTGTTTAATGCTTGTCTGAACTCAGGATAGCTACCTTGTTAGCCTAACAATAACTTTTACATAAGTTTACAAACCTTTACTTGTTATATTCAAAGGAAAGATCCTTTGAATATAACAAGTAAAGGTTTGTAAACTTGGAAAAGTTCATGAGATAAAGACCTACGAATGAATAAAATATTAAAAGTTAAAAACTACAAAAAATATTTATGTTGTCTGCTACTCTAATGAACAAATTCTGTAGTTCGTACAGTATTATGCATAAAATGTAAGATTAGAATCTTATAGAAAAGGCATCATACTAAATCCAAAATCATTATCTTCTCCGTCTTCTCTTTATATACCGCCAAACTAACGTCGGAATTGTTGAGGTCGCCAATAAAAGCCTCTCACTTGACTTATCAATTTGATAACAGCCGGCAAAGACTTTTTTAATGTTAGAGCGATAAACGGGCGGGAGGCACACCTGATCTTAAGCAATTACCGCTGCCCATGAACATCTGTAACACCAAGGGGCATTTACGTGCGTTGATGACTTTTAAGATGCAACTGGTTATACACTGGTTGACCTCGAAAAGTGGCTGACAAGCAATCATTTAACGAGTTTTTCACTAACGTACACGGTGCTAGCTAACCACACGGGCTTTTAAAGTCTTTTAAGTTGAAGCACAGAGAACCTCAGTTGGTAGCCCCGGTAACAGCCTTACCGCGTCTGAAGCTACTTAACCCACTGATAAACGACCAATGAACGAATCGGGCTTCAGCTTCTCATTTTAAAAATAAATCATATTTGTGATTCGACAATTATTATTCATATTGCAATGCATGCAATGCACATTTTCCATATGATTTATTTCGTTGTCCGCACGTCGGGCATATTAATTGCATCAACAATGCACACGTCTCGTTACGAAAAACAGCCTTGACTTTAGCAATGTCGTGCATTTATGGAGTTGCGACGACTAGCTTCAATGTATGCCATTAGTACAATATCTCATGATAATTATGTTAATTTATATTTTCCGTTTATTTTCAGAAATAAATATCCGTTAATCATATACTTTTTTGCTGGTGTTGCAAAAGAAACCCAACAATTTTTTTTTGAAACAATATTCTATTGAATAAAAGGGAATACATATATGAAAATACACATTTGTATTGTATTGGATTATACTGAAAAAACCATTATAAAACTTCGTGAATTTTGATGCTCATTACTATGTCATGACCTTTAATTTCATGACGGCTAGTAAATAAGCATACTGTCCGCCTCATGGTAAGCTGTGACGTAACAATAACACATGCGCGTTACTGACTTAAAGCAGAGGAAGGAAAGGATAAGCAGGGAAAAAAGGAAGGGAACAGAGAGGGTTGGAGATTGGGCCTCTGGCGGTTTCACAACCTCTTACCATCTGGTGGGTCATATGCTTGCTTGCGAACTAAAATAAAAATAAAACCTTCAATTTAAAAATAAACTCAAGTTACCACCATCACCACAACGCCTCAACGTCTGTTCTCTCCAATATGTACTTTATATACATACGAAAATTAAAGTCTCTAAGTTTGCACGACATAAAGATTTTATGAGACAGAGGTGCAGTCAAGATGGTAATAATATTTGGAAAGCGATTACTTTGACTACGTGAATAAAACATGTACTTTAGAGCGTATAAAGTTGCACTTAGAAAGAATTAAAAGCAATGATTTTTATGTATTCTAAGCTCATTCTCTCAAATATAAAATTCGTTGCCTATAAATATAAAATACAGCTTTAATATTTTATTAATTTTGACAACTATTTATTTCATTTCAAACTTAGATAAAATGCCGCCAAAAATACTTACAAACTGAAATAATAGCGCATCAAATAATAAGGAAAAAGGCAAAAAAATACTACCTACATAGTAAGTATGCTATGCAGCTATGCAGCCTTGTTTTACCGGAACACGCAATACAAAGCCAAAATTAAATGCAGATTTCGTGAGTTAATTTCGGACCTACGTTTATGCAGCATTGTGCTTTGAACTGATGCACAATTTACCTTGTTACGACACTAAATGATGAGAGGGTTTCATGCCGGGATAGCATTCGGCGTTAGTTTATACGAAATCGATCGATATCAGTCGTAGTCATCAGTTGGAACACAGAATTGTTTGAATTACGTTTGCATTTAGCTAAATTTTCAATCTGGATTTTAATTTAAACTAAAAAGAATTTAGAACAAATGTGTGCTATGGTAAAATGTGCTATCATAATACACAGAAAAATACAAAAATTAAAAAAAATTGCACATTCTACGTCACAGCCTATGTCACTCCTACCTTTAAGGTGATTCTAATAAATTTTAATTCTACCAAAAAAATCGCAAACCTTATTAAAAAAATATTCAAATTCAATGTATTTTAATAACATGTAAACTTATTCCAAGGTAAGCGATGTACATCTAGAGGCTACGTTATAAATATGCTCACCTTAGCCAACCCCATTTAATAATGAGAGTAAGATTCCATGTACTATGGTAATCAAGCAACGTCAACATACAGCTCGGTTTAAATATCTACATCCAGCGGTGATCTAGGTCATGTCAAGAAAAACTAGGTAGACGATTTAAAAAGTCTCCGCTTTTTCAAAGTGCTCTACGGCCGCACTGGAGCATTCTATGAAGACAGGTAATACATCTCACAGTAGGACATGGCGGGTAATGACGATTTGTTGAAAAACTTTTCAACTCATACAAAATTAAAAATGTTTGTCTGTATATAAGCGTTTTTAGTTTAACTGCGAATTAGTAGCGTCCTTTTTGTTACGATCGTTATGATTCTTGAACAAGTATATCTTAATGTGAATAATAATTTTGAAAAGACCTTTATATAAAGTTTTAAGTTACATAATATACATGTCATAAATTATACAAGAAATTATGCATATTATCACATTTTTGCACACACATGACGCCGTTGTGGCGCAGCGGTAGCGAACCTGCCTTAAGCGCCAGGTCGCGGGTTCGATTCCCGCTCAGAGCAGATGTTTGTATTGACCATAGAAATGTGTTTCTATGGTCAATACTTTTCATTTGTATTGATGGTCATTTGTATTGACCATAGAAATGTGTTTCGGTCTGGGTGTATTAATGTGTCCTTGTCTTTGTGTATGTTTCCGGACCTCCGACACAGGATATCAGCGTTTATTTTATTATGCACATGCTATTAGCAACATTTTTAAACTGCGGCGGGCTTTAAAGAATTTGTAAATACATATACATTATAAAACTAAAATAAATAAAATAAGTCCAATATTATACGGCGATTAACTAGAAACGTAATTATTATCGTAACCGGCGGGAAATTCACTCGATATCAACAATTTTCATATCGCGCTTGAGTCATGCCACAACTGATTTATACTAGAAAATGTTTATTGTTTTACACAACATATAATACAAATATATGTAAATATACATACAAGAATGTTTCAAGTACTTTATTTAGTAACTAGGGATTAATCGTTACTTCGCTCGTGTTGAGTAAAAAAAAGTAAAATCGAGCCGGTTAACTTAATCAAAAATAGGTAAGAATGTCCGGACGTCTACAGTTTAAAGGTTAGGAACCAGATGTTGTGTACAAGGAAGAACAACGACCCTAAGCGGATGTACCAAATTAATTCTAGCTATTTAAAAACTGATAAAACTTGAGAGGTGTCAAGGGACACCCGGATGGAACGAAGTTCCTTTCGATTAATTAGTGAAGGAATTGTAATAAAATTTTATTTTTTTAAGTTATAATAATATTTTTTTATTATTAACATTATTTATTATTTACAAAAACCTGTATACACTCAACAAAAATAATCGTCGCGACACCACACTGTTCAATGCGAAATAGAAATGAAAATATCTGGCTTGCTTTCTATAAGAGAGAGAGAGACAGACAGAGAAACATGCGACGCCGCACAGCTTACAATAGCTTACTATAGCAAATAGTGTCGTGACAACTTTTCGTAAGAATTTTTTCCGTCGACAACAACGCTTTCACAACGCGCGATAAAGAACTTCGTTCCAAAAACCATCGTCTGATCTTAAGACGAACCTGTTTAACATGACATCTGCCGTGAAAAGGTCAATCGCGTCGGTGCACAGCATGCAGGCACGTCGACCTAACGCGTCTGAAATTACTGCTTACTGGTAACACGACGCTGCACTGCGCTAACGGTTAAACTTTAATTACTAATTAGCCATGAATTAAGAATAAAGACAACGCTCGGGGCGTTGTATTGCAATTATCCATTGTTAAACCCATATTAATAAGTCATGCTTTGTGAAGGCGTGTTCGTTTGTAGATTAACTATAATATGGTTCATTACATATTTAAAACATAAGATTTTTGTAATATGCTATCTATGTACTTTGTTACTTCGTAAGTATTGGCCTTAAATTGTAACATTAGTTCTACTAAAGACCATACTATTGGCAATGGAAGTTATATTTTCATAAAATGATCATTAATATTTCATTATTTATGAACTTGTAATAAATGACACAGAAAAAGATTCTAAACCATGGTGCCTCTAAAGATTCTAAAATTTTATTAACCTAACTTCAGAGCGTCATACCCAGTCACCACTTTATTTACAAAAGGCATATCAATTTGTTACAACTATCTCATGTTTGAGATAATGTCGACAAGTCGAGAATTGGCCCTCAGGGTGAACCCCAAACGCTAAATGTCAAGAGGCTGTCAACCAAACATGATACAGGACAAAGCTTACGTAAGTTTCAGAGACAAAGTTTCCGATTAAACTTTTTAAACGTAATCTTGTCCTACTATTCATACAATTCGAAATATACCAATATTAAAACGCTGAAGTTTTGAAGCTGTTTGTTTGTTTGGTTGAACACGCTAATCTCAGGAACTACTGGTAAGAATTGACAAATTCTTTTTGTGTTGAATAGTCCATTTATTGAGGAAGACTTATAACATATGTTATCCATATATATAATATCATCCGTGCGTGCCCTGCGTAAACAACAAAGTTACGCAAATATTATGTATTATGGAATTGTTCCCCTTTAAAAGTTGTGAAAAAATCTTTTTTATAGAAAACAAATTTTGTTCTATAACATCACGCTACGACACAGTGACCATAAGCGCGGGTGAAACCACAGGCGCAGCTAGTATTAGATAAGAACTAAAGCGACAATTATCAATCGAATGAATTAACCCAACAACCCCATCTGGCATTCTGATAACATTTTTATATAAAAATCCAAATCCCCTATGTAAGGCGACACTGGCTAGTAAACGATTACTTCGCTAAGCAGCTTTCGGCGCGGTCAGTCAATGGAAGTGTGAACGCGTATTTGAATTTCATTTAAGCGTTCTCGTGCTTTAGAAGGCATAGAAGTTGGTCCGGTTGTTATCAATTGGATAATAGTATAAGAATGCAAAAGCGCACCCATAGATCCTACAAAAGGCGCCGCGCAGAATACCGTGAGGTTTTAATCGGTACGAGTCGTACATAGCCTCCTGTTGCCCCCGTAACAGAGAGGCATCTATGAGGATTTCCCCACGAGAAAGAAAATAAAAAAGTAGTCGATCATTTAATCTGAGGCATATACGGCGAACTAAACCACTATGACACAAGGATTGCAATTAAAGAAACAATATACAGATAATTTAAAATAAAGTATGGAGGCAAATTGAGATACATGATAATGTTTGCATTAGGTAGCCGAAGGTGGTCCACAACGACAGTCAAATAACTACTCATACGACCTAATTCCAATAATATTCCCTTTTGAATTATATCCATTATTTCCACAGTACAACAAAATTAGCCATCAGTAATGCGTTACCTTTACGTGCTATTGGTCTTTGGCTCCTCTTTTGTTAGAGTAATTGCAATAATTTTCGAAGCCTACCCATTTTTCTGTTAACAATTAAACATGTAGACTCCTAGAATTGAGACGAAAAGTTAAATGAGATTGCGTAATTTAGTGGAAAAAAAACATGTTAGTTGAATAAACGAGAATAATGAAAATATCATTTGTCAACCTTGAACCTACTGACCGACCAACGTTTTTGTCAGTTGCAGTTACTCATACAAAAGTTAGTTTCATTATGTTAAAAATAATAGATTTTTATTATTTACGATTTTTTTTATGTTTCTAAGTTGGCAAGCAAGCATACGGCCCATCTGATGGTAAGCGGTTGGCGTAGATTATGTGCGCTTGCAACACCATGGTTCTTATATAGATAGTGACATTACTCGGCAAATGCGTTCTTAGATCTTTGCCCAGTAATTTCACTAGCGTACAGTGCCCTTCAAAGTGGAACACAGTAATGTCTAAGACGCTACTGCTACCTACCTAGCCGGCCTCTTGCTACAAAAGACCTACCACCAGTGTAACTGATTGCACTGGTGGAATAATCTCTGATGTGACAGAGCGGGCAATGGGGTCGTCAAGTCCCGACGCCTAAATAGATGATGTAGTATAAAATTATTCTATAATTCGACATAAGTATAAAAACTTTTAATACTTTACATTGTTCGCAGACATAAGGAAAATTAACATAACGCAAATAAGACTATAATATGAAAATTTTAGTCATAAAAGTTATCCGAAAGATAACGACAGCTTTCAACTTGACAAATATCAGGCGTAAAACTTAAGATTTTCTGAGTCATAAAAGGGAATGGCATCACACAACCTGCAATATTGAGGACTGTGTTTCAGCACTCAACTTGATGAGCAAGCATCTGCTAGGGTTACCTATAACCGCTAAGTATTTCGTGCTGATCTCACATTTATTCACGTAATAAAACCGGATTCGACTGTGGTGGCCGGCACTCGAATCTTCTATACAAATAAATAATATTGAAGTGTCTTTTTGTAATTCCAAATTAACAGCTTTTCACTAAATGCATATAAAAGTATATACGGTAGTTACATTAACAAACCCAAATGTTTGTGTATGACTGTCTGTTTGATCCGACTAGTCTCTGAAACGACTGGACCGATTTTAACGGGACTTTATCTTATTTTGATACGTAGTAACTGAAGCTACTTTCATTTTAGAAAAAGAATTAGGGTTCCGCGCATTAAAGAAAAATCCGTATATCACGCGAGCGGTATCAACTAGTCTTATACGAAACATCAAAGAGAATTGATTATTATCAGTACACTTTCAAGAATCGTTATCTCAGCGATCTAAATTGACGTAGATGTTTCACTACGATCGAACCAAAGTGAAAGAGCACAAAGGAGTTTAAACAAAGAAAAAGAGGTTCTTTACGACTTCGTATAAATAATTCTGAAACCAAGTCCCCGGCGGCTAAATGAATGACTGAGGCATTGTGTTCTATAAGATGAATGAAAATGAACTGTTGAATGATATTAAATTGCAACATAATACCGTTCTTTTTTACAATTTATTCAGCGTATTTACAGCCCTGAACAATATTACTTCTTACGATAGAAACGACAAGGTTTCCATTACCATTTTCTCACGAAGGCCAAATTACATGAAGCTTCTTGTATTACTAATGAGACCTCTGTTCTAACATTTAATCAACTAAAGGTTTTCACTTCGAACACAGTCGAGGCATGGAAAGTAAATCATTACATAGAAGTTACAGTTACTTCTATAAAACATTACGACAGTAAAAGTCTCAAAAATTGATTTTGATAATTATATCCTGTGTCGGGGGTCCGGACACATACACAATGACAAGAACAAAAACATCCAGACCGGAATACATGCCTGTATGGTCAATACTTGCAAACATCTGCTCCGAGCGGGAATCGAACCGGCGACCTGTGGCGCTTAAGGCTGGTTCGCTACCGCTGCGCCACAACGTCGTCAACATCAACGTCGTTATTTATCTAAAAATAAAAATCTAAAGCCTAAACTACTAAGTTTGAAAAATTATTTTTTATCGTCTATCTCTTCTATTAAAAATAATCGACTAGGTATTACGCACCAAAAACGTATTATATTATTTTTGCGAAAAGAATTGCGCGAAACAAAAGTATGCATACGTCTGATTTATCCAGCCGTTATCAAATCCACGTCACCGCGCCCTTAATCTTATCGTTCGGGGTTGACCCATGTCATATTTTACCTTACGGGCATTATCATATCTTGTTTTTATTATCTATCAACAAATACATTCAGAATGTAGGGTGTAGACATTTTTACGCTTAAGTGTTTTTATTTCACAAAATCAATCGAACGTAACACCATACTGCAAGTGATGTAGGCCTAAAGGTTATGTTCACTTGTGATACTATACACTAGACCCTACAGGATTCACCGTGCCCAAAAGAAAAAGGGTAAAAATGGTCGGGGAAGTAAAACTTCCCTTGTCCAGTCCAATAGTTTATGCCTTAAACTGCAAGGCTCTGGTATAGTTATACAACTTTTACAGGAATAGGCAAAGATCTAATATGTGAATAATTTTTGAATTAAGAAATAATTGGAATAAGTATTGAAAACGCTCTATGTTGTTCTAAGCAATTGATACACACACATACAAACGTTTATTTTCATTAATATAGAAGATAGTTATTAGACAGATCACTGAATAGAGGCCAGTAAATGGTTTCTTTATAAGATCAATTGTATACTAGACATTTTGAGTACTATAGACGACATGTAAAAGTCTTCGGGTTTTAGAGGATTTAAGATTAAATGATTTAGGGTTTATTAGAGTATTTTTTGCATTGCAAGCAAAGTTATAAAATCATTAACAAGTCCGACCCCCCTTTGTTGCCCTCCCCAGCTAAAAGGTTACCGACCGTAGGTACACAAGATTAGACCATTTATGTTTATTTTGTGAACTCTTTCTTTGTTATAAGAAAAGTTTGCTTTAATCTTTAGGGATTAGGGATTAATTTTGTGTTCGCAATTCGCTCGCGTCGTCTAACTGTGCCCAAATTTCACTCACGTACAATCTAGTTGTCTTGTAAGCATAATTAATTCAAGTTACGGTTCCTCGCCTGCAAATATTCACTCAGAATGTTTGATAATGCACGAGTAGCAATTAAATCTGGTTTATACGAAACTAGCTTCTGCCAGTGGCTTCGCCCGTGTGAATAATGATTTTAATACAAACTCTAAAAACCAGAGGGGTTTTTATTTACAATCTTTCAATGTCGTATTTATTGAAATCGAATCAACAGCCTAAAAAATAAGTTTCAAGCTTCTAGCTCTAAAAATTGCGATACTTCCATATAACTTTTCATCCTCCCCTTTCAACCCCTTACAACCATTTTTCACATTAAAAAGTAGCCTATATCCTTTCTTAGGTTCTAGACTATCTGCCAGTAGTAGTACCAATTTTCATTTAAATCGGTTCAGTAGTTTTGGCGTGAAAGCGTACACTCCCGATGACGTTCCAAGCCTAGGCTCGACCTCGCAAGAGGGGCCCTTGGGACGGATTCAACTTGTGCCCCGCGTGGCAGTCCATCTTTTACCGGCTGAGGTCTCCAGAGCCGGCCCCCCCGCCGGTGACGCTGTCAAGGCCACTAGGGCCAACAGCAATGGACACCTGAAAAAAAAAAAATAAGCGTACAGACAGACAGACAGACAGACAGACAGACAGACAAATAGAAAGACAGACAGACAAATAGAAAGACAGACAGACAGGCAGAGAGACAGAGTTACTTTCGCATTTATAATTTTAGTAAGGATTGCGGCCATACTAAATAGATTAAATGTTTATATAAAATTTAAAACGAAACCATTTCTATTATTCTAGTTCCATTATAATAATGCCTATTATGATATCATATTTACTAACTATTACACAGTTTCTTCTATCTTCATAAATAAAGTAATTAATAACTCAAAACAATGAAGCCAAACAAAAATAATATTTTGACAGAGGTACACAAAAAAGTAATTAAAATTCAAACTCAGCATTACCCCAAAATATATTATCTTAAATGTTGGTTACGATCTAAATCCCACGTATCACCGTTAGGCACTGGTCGAATTGGACACTGCACGCCTACATACTAATCCATATCTAAAATCAGACAACCAGGCTAATTAGTATTATTTTTTAAATATATGTATATCTGACGGTGTCGATGCCGATATAAGGACATAAGACTAATGTTTATGCTCTTTCGGGTTTACAATACAAAGACGAAATAGTATTACTAAGATCAGAAGTTTGAGATGAGATATGAGAGGTGTAGAGGTATGACGTGTGTAAAGCCTCCAACACGAAGGGAACATCCTGCGACCAGGCGGGTGATATTGCCTGGCGAGCCGAAGCCCAACGACTTACGTTGGGAAATTGTATATATAGGTGACGAGCGTAGGAAACACTGATAGCGCGATTTAGGATCATGACGATCATTGTCCATATCGCTGCGTAGTATGCCATGTAGGTGTCGCTGTAGCTTGATGTGAGATGTGACAATCTTGTCTTTTTATCGAGTTACGTCGTGTTATATGTAGATGGTGCTACAAGAAGTATAGTATAAATTACGATGCGAGGTAGAAGAGAAAAGAATAGAAATATAGGTCTAGAAATTTGGGCTATCGGTATTCACACTTATGATGTATTTTTGATCGAAGAATTAAAACGTAGCACCTGAGTTACTACCACATCACGCTGATAGCGCATCAGAGTAGTACTTCTCGCGTCAGCCCATTCATGCCGATAATATATAATAACACACATGCTCATTACCAGCACGAAAGCATATTATTTATAAGCAATTGCTACTTAGTAGCATGTGTGTCTAAGCGTTGCTAGTAATAAGCATGCTTATTTCGGGCATGATCAAAAATCAAGAGGTTTAATTTTCGAGCATGCTGGTGAAAGGGGTTGTCCTTCGAGCGCGTCTGAATAAGTTTGCTTATAAGAATTCTAGTAAGTCGTAGGTAGCATCGATTTTATCAATGTGTATGCTTAAAACTAGTATGCTTATTGCATATAGATAATGTGAACAGACGCTAAGCAAGCTAATTTTAATCATACAAGCATGCTTAAAAATGAGCATGTGTGTCAGTACCTCAAAGCAAAACTCAACTCAACTTATTTATCATAAGTATTTAAAAGAAAGCAGTAAAACTCTTTACAAAAATGTTAAAAATAAATTATATTAAATGCAAAGGGTTCCAAGGGTAATATAAAATATATAAAAACGTGTAATAACCGTCGAACATCGAACATCATCGTTTATAGCGATTTTGATAAAGCCTGATATTAGTTCGTTCATCTGAACCCTCGTAGGAGATGAAATCATTTGGTTTATATTCGGCACCGACGCGAGGTACAAAGTCTTCCGTATAATGAAACGCCGAATCGGCCGCGTTGAAATATATCCCTTGAGAATTTTATACTTACAGAATCGTAATATAGATGAGAATTGTGGATAAAATGAAAGGTAAGGTTATTACGGGTTACGTTTAAACCTCGTGAGAGGCTTTTCGAAGTTGTACAAAGAATAAAACTTCCCAGTTTTTCAAAGAAATTCTGAAAAAATATACACATACTATATGTCCTGGATAGGATGTTTAAAAGCATTTTCGTCACTACTCGCTGAATACTTTGGCGATTTTATATAAAATAAAGCTAAAATGACCCTATCGATACGAAATATACAATTTATCCGATATGGCATAAGTACCTACAGGAGACAGATCCGGACATCCACACCTGGTTATTCAAGTTCATTAATTTATGTTTTGAATTCGTTTGTTAACCTGCTAAGCTCTTTAAGCGTATTAACCTCCCTGTCTTGTCTACCAATTCACAGTGGTGCAGCGGGATGGAGTTAGCTCGTAATATTCATCCTTAATAAGAGAGGAAGGCCAACAGTGAAACATTACTATTACGTATTTTTTTCTATAAAACAAATAACCGCCTTTTAATTACCAAACAAAATTAATTACCTTTTAATTATGTTAATTAATTTCTGAACTGCATATAATAACAGATTATTTCAAATAACGATAACGCCAGTAAGGTGTAATTCTTTTACGGAATCATGTAGATATTTATAAACATGATATAATAAAGAAAGGTGAGTACAGCATACAATATGTTATCGAATAATCGATTCTGATAAGGTAGAAAATCAACATATTCAGTTTAAACACTCGATAGGCCACATTATGAAATGCTTGAAAATAAACTGGTTTTAAAAAAATTCGGAAAGTTTATGCGTGTTTCAATGGTTCTATTATATTGTACAATGTTAATCTTTAGTTCTTGATAGACAATTTAGTCGAGTTTTATGAGCTATTCGTCCTTAGAGGGCCGCAGAGGTCAGGTGGTATTCAGTATATTTGTATTGTTATGCAGTCTATCATACGTGTATGCCTACGCTTGTATATTTTAAAGAATTTCTTGATCGCCAGTTTTATTAATTTTTATATTCTACTCAACTGAGTTGCTGCAGAAACCATCGCATTGATCAAAAGTTAACCGCCCCAAAGACTTGAATAAAGTCAAAAACATATATGTAATACTCCCTTTAATTTTTCGTAATTTTTCTACACCACCGTATTGGATTTGGACTTAGAATAGATCTATGTTTTGAAATTTAATCAATATTTTCTTCATCTTTAAGTAAAATGGCTATTACATATATACGTACAGGAGTGATAACATTTCTAGAGTTTCGGTTTTTTCAAGTTTGCGGGGCCGAACATGAAAAAGGAATTTTAATGAAACATTTTTTAAAAAGCGGCCAAGGTTTTCTTAAAACATAATTGAGTCAATAAATCAAGTGAAATACTTCGCGTTCTCAAACGTTAGGCACTTATTTTACACAATTTAAAGCAATTGTGAAGCATCCAAAAAAGCGCTTATTACAGCCGTTACAAAATGATGTCGTAATTGATGTTGATCAATGAAGACCAAAAAAAAAAACGTCTACGATGGCGCATTTGGGTCAATCAATAGGGCACGACATCAAGACTCGTTCCATTACCCGACACGCGACATTTCTTTGCAAGTTTTTATCGTTAATTTCATTAATTCCGTTGGAATCCGTTCAATAAATGTCAGAAGTCGAACATCCGAACAAATAAAGCAGATAGAACAGGGTAATCCCATTTCATCCTCTCACTTCGTTTAATATTCGATTTTTTCTTTTTCGTCTCTTTTCCTTAACAGTATAACATACGATATATTTTTGTTAATAATAATAAGGATCCTTTTTAATTTCATGAATGGCTATTTTATTTACCTGTCGTTGTGTCAGGTATCGATACATTTTTAAATCTGATTGCCCAAAGGCATAAGTGCAATTACCGTAACTGGCTCATAAAAAAAGAAAATTATTAGTATTTTAATAGTATAGCAATATATTTAATAATGTGATGATGTATTCGCATCTTCAAAAAAATTCCAGAATGTTTATCCGAACCGCGAATGACAAGTTTTAGCTTTAAATAAGGCATATTACTCGTTAGATGAATATTTATCCCATAAAAAAACTTGTAACTCTTTATTTTGATGGATTCGATTCAGGACCGAATGTTGTAATAATTATAATACAATTGTCCAGTTTCTTTATTTCAAAAATACTTTTAAACAGAGTCCTTCATTAAAAATAATTTTAAATTTGATAAAATTAAAAATGAAGTAATACTCTCAAAAATTATAATATGCACTTTTACAGATGTAATATAATTTTAATTTACAGTTACATAAATTATCCACTTAAAATGAAATTTTACATACTAAATTTGGCAAAGAAATACTTAACAACCAGTGGTTGCCTACACCAAGGAAAAGTTATTTATTACATGACACCGCAGCACGGAGGCGGAGCGGCGGAAAACGAAATATTCACAGTGACCTAACTCCCCGTACATTTGCAATAAAACCGTAGATCATACAAAATTATAAAAACAGCCTACAGAATGTGTTGGAAATTTTTTGAAAGTTTTAATGAATATTGAAAACGGAAATAGTCATACAAATTTAGTAAAAACACTTGAAAAATACGTTATAATTTTTTTAAAGATTATTTTCGATTAATGTTCATACTGTTACTGTGCAAACACAATCACTTACATAACTTATCTATATTATTTATATCCAATAACAATTACTTTTAATACTGAATATATAATGTATAATTATAAGTTACTAGTTTGTGTCAATGTCTTCGCCCGCATCAATGATTTTAGTGCAAACGTTGAACGCCCATTTCACCTCTCCAGGGATGAATTTTGGAAAATTTTAAAACACCTAATTATTATCTTTAATTATTCGCCAAGTTTCTAGCTTCTAAGAGTAGTTTTAAAAATGACAGACATCACATACAAATTTTCAATCCTATTTTCACCCCCTTAAAGGGTGAATTTCGAAAAAGCCTTCTTTAGTGTTCGTTTACGTTTTAAAACCAACAACTTTGAAAAATTTCAGCTCTCTAGGGCCGATGGCTTAAGGCTGGGCGTTTATAAATCAATCAGGTCTCGTCATTTATAATTATATACGAGTAGATTCAACTATTCCGTTCGGTTCGCGCTCAAAAGTAAAAGTACGCATGTCGAGCGTCGTGATGGGGCTCACATCCCGTCAGCTAGTGATTAAACATTATAATATCATTCTGACATTAGGGGCCGAACAGAAAAGACGTGTTCACAATGTTTTAATAGCAAAAAAAAAAAATCCCTTGTAAGCAAATACCATATTTATTAGTTTCACCAATAGCATTATAATTCATTGCACTATCATATGTTAGTTACGCTGTTGTGATTCAAGCGAAGTTTAGAATTGCTGCCGTAACAGCTCTTCACCCCCGCGGGTAAGCAAGACGAATATATATTTTTGACTCGTTCACTACATCCAACATAGAATACCCCGCAGATACAACAACGCATAAACACAGATCAAAAATGAGCTTACTACGCTCTCCAACTGGAAGTGGCTCTCCGGCTGGCCGATGTGGCTCGTTTCCTAACTTAACAAGCATTGATTCACAATCCGAATTAACTGACAATCAAGCGTTTCGTTACGAAACAAAAGGAAACAACCAGATGATAGTGAAAGTTTAACATTAATAAAAAATGAGGTATCTCAATTAGGTAAACAGATGTCAAATGTCATGTCGATGCTCACTCAATTTACAACCAAACAAAACGAAATCATGGATAAAATATCGTTGGATGTGACTAACTTAAAACAGCAGATTGGAGATATGAAATCTACTCTGGATCACATGAACAAGGAATATGGAATTGTGAAATCAGATGTTTCTATCCTGATAGATAGAAATAAAGACATAGAAGTAAAGATTAAAAATATTGAATCCGAAATCTCCATAATCAAAACAAACCCTTTAACGACCACTCAAAATAAAAATTCTGCAACACCTGAATCTATCTTATCAGAAATAAATGAACGTGAAATCAGAAGTAAAAATATCGTAATTACGGGGATATCCGAAGCAGTTGCCTTGAAGAGAGAAGAAAGAAATAAAATCGACAAAGATGCAATAATGAAACTATTGAATACAGTTCATGATATTTGTCCTGAGCCACAGAAAATAATACGACTTGGTAAATATAACTCAGATAGAAATCGGCCGATCAAGGTAATATTTAATTCACAAAAGATTGCAAAGGAAGTGTTGAAAAACAAAAATAATCTGCAAGATAAAAATGTTAAAATATATTCTGACATAACACCTCAGCAAAGAATGCATATGAAGAATTTAATTGAAGAAATGAACGAAAGAGTAGAAAAAGGAGAAAATAATTTATCTATTAAATATATTAGAGGTATACCAAAGATCATCAAAACATCACCAAAAAACTTAAAACAATCAAGGGCACAGACACCTGATACCTTAGTTAGTACAATAGATGACAATACTCATCAAGTAGTCGATAATTATGACCAAATTAGCTTTCATAAGAAATCACTTAAGTTTTTCTATCTCAACATTCGTAGTATTGTGAAGCCCGGAAAATTCGATGAACTAATTTGTACTCTGAAGGCATTCAAAAATACCATAAATTTAATTATTATTACTGAAACTTGGATCAAATCCGATGATGAGGCAAAGCGTTTCCAGATCCCAAACTATACTCACTACTATAACTATAGAAATGATGGACGAGGTGGTGGGGTGTCCATATTTGCTCATAACGATCTTAAACACTCCTATATTGAAGATGCATATACTGATGGAAACCATCATCTATGTATTCATCTCGTAAACTTTTCTATAGATGTTGGCGTAGTTTATAGAAAACCAGACTCAAATGTAAAAAGTTTAGAAGATTATTCAAGACTACTTTGCAAACAAAGAAGAGCTATAATAATTGGTGATTTTAACATAAATCTATTAAGCAAAGAGAGTAGTACTCTAATATATAAAGAAGCAATAGAAGAAAATGGTTATCGATTTATAAATAATATCGACGGAGAGTTCTGCACACGGGAGACATCAACATCTAAATCAATAATTGATCATGTCTGCACTAATATCAAGCATAACAATTTTCACCTTGCTATAATTGATACTCCATTGTCGGACCATAAACAACTATACTTAGAAATAAAAAGGTATAAACAAAAATCAAAAATAAAAATACAATATGAAGCTATAGATTATAAAAAACTTTATGAAATCATGAAACAGGAGGATAACAGGAACAAAGAAAATGATTTCATTACACTAGAAAAACGAATTCATAACTGCATTAAAAATAGTAAATGTATTAAGTTTAAAATTCAAAACCTGCCGAGTCAAGATTGGATTAATAAATCTGTAATAGATGAAATCAAATATAGGAACGTTCTATGGAAACAACATAAAAAAGACGAGAGCGATGAAAATAAAAAGAAACAGTTTATAGAAAAACTAAATGAAGTAACAGAACTTATTCAAAAAACTAAAAGTAAATACTATATCAAAACTTTTGAAGAGTGTAAGAAGAAGTCATCAAAGATGTGGAGTCTTATAAACAGTCTATCTAATAACAAGGCAAAAGACAACACCACTCCAAATAGACTTATAACTAAAGAAGGTAAAGTGATATCTAAATTAGATGATATTTGTGAATACTTTAATAACTTTTTTGTAAATGTTGGTGTTGATTTAGCCGAAGAAATCAAGAAAAATTGTAGCCAATCAAATAAATTCTTAGTAAGTAGCTCTAGATTCAGTTGTAACAAACTAATTGATTTTCAGCCTGCTACCATAGATGAAGTTTCTAAAATAATAACAAATCTTAACTGCAATACTAGTTCTGGATTAGATGGTGTGAATACAAAATCAATTAAATGTATAAATAATTTAATAGTAGAAGAACTAACTCGTTGTATAAATAAATGCCTACAAAATGGATGGTTTCCTGATAGTCTTAAAGTAGCAAAGATCACTCCTATATACAAAGCTGGATCTAAATCAAACCCAGAAAATTATAGACCTGTATCTGTACTTCCAATTTTATCAAAAATATTTGAGAGAGTTATTTATACTCGTCTTGAATCATATTTAAATTCTTTTAATTACATTTACGATAAGCAATATGGCTTTAGATCTAAATCAAATACACTTTCTGCAACTATAGACTTAGGTACTAATATTCAACTCAATATTGATAAAAAAAAAATAGGTCTCGGTGTTTTTATAGTCCTAAAAAAAGCATTTGACACTGTTTGTCATAGTCTGCTCCTAGAAAAATTATCCAAAATTGGAATAACTGGTAACGTTTATAATATTTTTCGATCATATTTATCTAACCGGAAACAACTAGTAAAGATGGGTGAAACTACTAGTACTTCTAAAAACATAACTTTTGGAGTACCCCAAGGTTCAATTTTGGGGCCTCTGCTATTTCTTATTTACATTAACAACATTAATTGCATTGGCTTAACAGGGGAAGTAGTTTTATATGCCGATGATACCTGCTTGTTTTACTTTGGACTTAGAATAGATACAATTATAGCGCAAGCACAAAGAGATTTAAATATTCTGGATGAATGGTTTAAATCCAATTTATTGACAATAAACACAGCTAAAACTAATTACATGATTTTTGCCTCAAAAAACAAAAGAATTGGTGATTTTACCCCACTAACTATTAACAACATAAAAATTACTAAAGTAGATCATGAAAAATACTTAGGATTAATTCTAGACAGTAAATTGACCTGGCTTCCACATATTCAAAAATGTAAATCTAAACTTACATCATTAATGGGTGCACTTTGTGGTATTGTTCGTTGCCTACCGCGCTGTGTTCGCTACACAATTTATAACTCCCTGGTTAAACCACATATTGAATATCTCATTGAAATATGGGGCACAT
The DNA here is from genome assembly GCA_023373885.1 of Hestina assimilis. Classification (NCBI taxonomy): domain Eukaryota; kingdom Metazoa; phylum Arthropoda; class Insecta; order Lepidoptera; family Nymphalidae; genus Hestina; species Hestina assimilis. The sequence continues at coordinate 14,611,407 of CM041740.1, forward strand.
CATCAAAAGTACATCTGACTACGCTACAAATCGCACAAAATAAATTACTAAAAGTCTTATTTCATTATGATTACTTGACCCCTACAGAAAAACTATATAAAGAATTAAAATTAATGAACTTATACCAAACTTATAAATACTATAACTGTATACTTATTCGAAAAATATTAAACAAAGATATTTCTTCTAAAATTACATTTCCAAAAAAGCCGCAATCACATAAAATGAAACTAAGACGAATCAACAGTATTGACTTATATGCCCCACGTACAAATTACGGGAAAAAATCCATTATGTATGAGGGCTCCAAAATTTATAATAAACTACCTAAAGATATAAGGGAAGCAAAAAGTATGCTAACCTTCAAAAGATTACTTAAAAATCATATAGTGAATAAAGAATCTTCATCTATGGTACATAGAAAAACATCTTTTTAATGCGCTTAAATTCACTTAATTATCGATACTTTGTCTATTGTTTATAGTCTAGAATATAATTATAATTTTTAAATAAAAAAGCAAAAATCGTATTATAAAATATAATTTAATAAATATAGTGAGTTAAAACTATATTAAAACTTTATGTAGCATGAATATACTACCAAGCTTTATATTACCAAGTTTTCAAACTATTATATTATTATCACCACATGATACACATATAATATTTTTAATATAGACACTTCCAGTAGTGCTTATTCTGTATAAATTCTGTTGTCATATTTTAAACTTACCCACATTTTTTTAGATTTTGTATAGTTAGTTTTAAATTAGTACAAAAAGTTTGTTTGCAAGTGTTCAATGTCCCCAATTATTACACGTTATATTAAGTTATATTATTGTTTCTCATGTAAGTGAATTGTTTGATTCTTATGAGAAAATAAACGATCTTAAACCGTAATATCGGTTTATCAATACTTACAAAAGTATATTCGATGATTGTTTACATTAACTCAACATTTTTAAGCTATACGAAAATGATTAAATTTAACAAAAAAAAATGTAGCGTAGCTTTAAGATCGAAATAAACTACTAATTCGATCCGCTTTAATAATCCAGATAAAAACGAATCAACGTAAGTTTTTCACAGTATTAAAAATAAAACATCGAATAGTCAATAATAGCAAACAACTTCAAATAATATTTAGTTTAAATTTAACAAGTATTTATTGCTAAGTGTTTTACGCAACATGACTTTACAATTTAAATCGCCTTTCTCTTATACTAATGCAAAACATCTAACCCGTAATAATTTAGAATAACGAAATAAATTACTTTAACTATATCGTGTACAAAATTATGAATTTAAAAATATGTAAATCTCATTAGCCTTTATTATTATTGTTATAAGAATGTAAATAGAATATTTTTATACGCTTTTTATTTTTATATTTACATTTTTTTTTGTTTCGGTAAACTGTAAACGAATGCGCACGCGTCGCTTGCGTAAAACAACGTGCCAACCAGAGCATCTCGGCATATCTTTAAATTTTTGAACACTTTATTTTACGAAGACTATTTAATTACATTAGCCTGGTTAAAATAACGAAGTAAATATACTTTAGTATGTAAATTTTTAATTAAAATCTTTTTTAAAGTAGAAATTTATGAATTTCGAAATAAAATATAATAGATTTTTAATATCAAACTGGTATAATGCTACAACTTTTTGTATTATTTTTTAAGTGATTTCATAACAAAAAAATAAGCTGGTAGTTAAACTATCGAATGACATACAAGAAACTTGATATTTTTGTCATTTTTTTTAATAAATTGTACGGAGTCCGTATTTCACCGGTTTTCTGAACGCACTATTACTAATGTTATTCTCTATTAAACAGTATTCGGCTATCTTCGGGCCGGGACTTGGGTTCGCGATGGTTCTTGTAGATTTATCTTCAAACTTATTTTAAAATTCTGTCTTAATTTCAGGTCATTCTTTCAATTTTCACAAATAACTCTGAGCAGCGGACTCTTACTAACGGGTAACAAATGAACAAGTACAGCGCCCCTTTATTTAATTTTATTCATTTGTGACTTTTGCCTGCTAAAAGGTTTTGGGCCACTGCTCTATAAAAATTGCGAAATTAAATGTAAGAAAAAACTTATCAGTATAAATAATTTACATTCAATGTATAGCGGCTTATTTGCGAAATAATTACAAGGTGTTAGTCTACCGATATGAACTGTATCGTGATGGACATCGACTCTTCCGGTATTCTTCATTACACTTTAATCTAGGACAAGGATTCATTGAGGTCAGGGTTGTAATCATATGTTCGCAAGCATAGATTGTAAACTTGTTTCACAATGAAATACTAAACGTCGCCTGTTATAGCGATAATTTTGATAACGTATACCCTATCATTTCTATGTGTCTTATGGCCTCACTGGCTTTGACAGAGGCATTTGCTGAGGGAGCGAGTTTAGGATCGGAACGTTTATGAATGACAGGCGTTGTGGGCAAACTTGATCCTTTCATAAGCCTCTTGCATCATTGTCATCGCCACACAGTAGAGCGTCATCGGTAGTAGGCTTGAACCTGCTTTTTGCGATTCCAGATAGACGTAGGCTTGATTTAGTCACATGCAGTCTTACTTGATATAGCTTATTTCTACAGAATTTGCGATCTAAGGGGATTCCAGAGCACCCTGACTTATTAAAAAAATGTCGTGGTACAAATCTCACATTAACTGCGAATCCGGGTAATTTATGAAAATTTCTCCCGACAGCAAAAAAATAACCTCTTCGCCTCCTCGGTAATGGCCATAAGCCTTAATCTCTATTTATTTATTTTAAATTACCATAAACAATCATTTTTAAATTACTACGCCTTTATGGGAATGCTGTATAAAATATTCATACAAATTTAGTTTGCATATCTAGATAATATGTTCGAATAGCGATGTCAATAGAAATCTTGTTTTTATTCGGGTTCAACGAACTACGATAAAATCTTAGTCAGATAATAAATCGTAACTACTCCGCTGTTATTAAATATGTTCGCACAAATATTTAATGTCAATAAAAAAAACATTTAAATGCGTTTTATCATTATCAGTGAAAAAAGAGCGTTAAATCAAAACTTTCTTTTAAAATGAAAATCTACTTTTCTCTTTAATCGAATTTATTTTCAAAGATATTCCTAAATAAATCCATAAGCGTATAACGTTCATCTCTAAATTAATAAAACTAAAAAAGACACCTTACTTTGACACTTCTTTGATTAATATAAATGAATTTGAAACGTAAAAACAGTATTTTACATTTGGCCTGTAAAAAGTATCAAATCAAAACAATGTTTTATTAAAAAAGTTTTATAATTTATTACGTTACCCGGCTGTATGCACTTGTTTAGCCTAAAAAATAATAAAGTTTTTAATTTAAGAGACGTGTTTGTTATACGCGTTTTACCATTATAAGTGTTGCAAATCGCATCTGTCATCGCATGTTTCGTCAGAAAAATTTGAATGTAGAATTTACACACATTTAACATATTTCAGATAATTCTAATTATGGGTATTTTTTTTTTTTTTTTTTTTTTTTTTTTTTTTTTTTTTTTTTTTTTTTTTTTATGTTAGAAGTTGGCAAACAAGCATACGGCCCACCTGATGTTAAGTGGCTGCCGCAGCCTATGAGTGCTTGCAGCACCATTAGTAGGTGCCACTCACGCGTTGCCAACCTCGAGATATTAGTTCTTAAATCTCGTTCGCCCAGTAATTTCACTAGCGTACAATGCCCTTCAAACGGGAACACAGTAGTGCCTAAACACTACTATTTGGCGGCAGAATATTGGACACTGCGGTGGTACCTACCTAGCCGGCCTCTTGCAACAAAAGACCTACCACCAGTGTGACTGATTGCACTGGTGGAATAATCTCTGTTGTGACAGAGGTTATCCCAACAGCGGGCGATGGGGTCGTCACATCCCGACGCCAATTAACAGATATACTTACTTAAAATACCATTTATTTAGATATATTCTAACATAGAAGATATACCATATCATATTTCATTTTTTTATGTCATGACGGCAAGCGTACGGACCGCCTGATGGTAAGCAGTCACCTATGAACGCTTGCGAAACTTGAAGTATCACATGCGCGTTGCCAACCCAAGCTATAAGACGGAAGATATGAGAAGGGAAAAAGAGAAGGTAATAGTGGGTGGTGGACGTTTGGTTATCCGGAACTATCATTCATCGCACGAAACGCAAAACAGTTACTTTACGACGATTTTTTGCGAGAAGGTAGTACTTCCCCGGTCGAATTGGCCCATTTGTGCTCGTAGAATAAAAGTGATGGGATATAAAGTAGTATTAGTACTACTTCATATAATAATTATTTCGAGTATGATTTCCTGTAATAAAACATTCATACCTTTCTTTGTCGTGGGTCGACTGCGGATACTGTAGGACGGTCTGCTGCCCTTCCATTTCCACAACACATTGTGTCCCTAATTCGAGTTCTGAAACAATATTATACAATTGAATATTCATACCACCAGTTTTGAACTGTACAGGCTCTTTGAAGTAAAACAAATGTTAAATTAACATTAATTTTAATAACTTATTACCCGTTTCAAAAAGGAGGAGCTTTTGAATTCGGTTGTGTTTTAATGTTTTATACCTCATAACTGCCACGTTTATGAATCAATATGGAAACTTTTTTTCTAGCTTTGAATGATATGCCTTTCTTTTGGTCCCATTGAAATTTCAAGAAAAAATACCCAAAGTATGAAAAATATGGATGAAATTTAATGACTTTAAACTTTGTTTATAATTTTTTTTTTTTTATGTTAAAAGTTGGCAAACAAGCATACGGCCCACCTGATGGTAAGTGGTTGCCGTAGCCTATGAGCGCTTGCAGCACCATTAGTAGGTGCCACTCACGCGTTGCCAACCTCGAGATATTGGTTCTTAAGTCTCGTCTGCCCAGTAATTTCACTAGCGTACAGTGCCCTTCAAACCGGAACACAGTAATGCCTAAGCACTACTATTTGGCGGCAGAATATTTGGACACTGCGGTGGTACCTACCTAGCCGGCGTCTTGCAACAAAAGACCTACCACCAGTGTGACTGACTGCACTGGTGGAATAATCTCTGCTGTGACAGAGGTTATCCCAACAGCGGGCGATGGGGTCGTCACATCCCGACGCCGAACAATACGAAATTTAAGTTTTTTACTTAAGAACACCGTCATCATTTCATATTAAAATATGACTTTATATTATAGCTTCAAAAATCTATACATTATGTTGATAGTCCCTTGAGTTAACGCCAGTTGTTCACCAATTAGAGGTTGATTGGTATAAAACCCGTTTTCGTCTTGTAGCTCGACACGTGTTCTTATTATTAACACGAGCTCGCAAAACTTCGATGACATTGATGATGTAATGCGGAAAGCCTTTAATCATATTCCTGACGGGTTATATTATTTTATCGGTTCATAATCTTGTTATATTATAAGTCCCCATTTTATTGTTTTTCTAATCCTCATGATTATTTACTACTTTCAATAGATATAATTACATAATGTAATTTACTTTTAAACAGTATAAGCAAACGAATACTTGATTGAAAGCCTGTCTAAATAAAAACAGACACTATGGCCAATGTTCAGTCCCTGTTTACGTTTGGTAACTTATTGATCATACCCAGATGGAGTATAAAAGGAGCCGAGACTTCAGACCACTTGCCGAACAAAGTGCGACAATGCGAACACTTCATGATTCGTCGATGTTCTGTTTCTGTGTTTGCTTCAAGAATCTTTAAACATGCAATGTATCGAAACTTGTCACATGAAACCAATCGCACAACTTGTTTTGTTAAGTTTACGTTCGCACTCAATAAAGCTGTAAAATGTTTCAACTGCTTTCAAAATTTATGAAATGTACGTCAAACAAGCTTCGGTTCAACAAGTTATACGACAATGCCCAAACAGCTCGGTAAATTTACAGAAAAAAGAGTTTTTAACATGTTTTTATGTATGATTTCTAAGGGCAAGTTCACTGGTAGAGGTTCGTACATCCCCGGTCGAACTATTCATACCAAAATAGCAAGGCTCTTCAAAACATTTTATCTTACGCTATTGAGGGTATTAATCTTGTATACAGTTATCTAAAAAAATTATAATCGTTATCAATCAAGCCTCTGTCAGTTAATAACGTTAAAACAAACTAACAAACAGAAAGAAAACTTCGCGAGTTGTCCGATGACTCAACGCCTCGCGTCGCGTCCGCACCGATTCTTTTTAAATCCGGTTTTAGCTGTACTAGACTATTGTAAGGCAAATGCTTCGAGTAACGGAATATAGCTCTTGAATTTAGATTTTATTTGCAAGCAAACCTATATCAATAGATTTAGTAATGTTATTTTTAATAACATGCTTAGATAACGGAGATTATACCCTAACTCAAACAAATTAAGTATCTTTTGGCATAGGTATTTATAGATATCAATTTCAATTTAATAAAATCAGGCACACAGATATAATAAATATATATGAAGATGCCAACTACTTATAGTTTCTATCAAAATGATTTCGATTTAATATAGTACTCATATAAATATGTATATGTGTGTGTATATGTATGTTATGTGTAGAATATGTATATAAACAAAATTGGTAAGAATAACTCTAAATGCAATATTATAGTCATGTTAATGTAACCAATATTTTTCATGTCTTCTTAATTGTGTAAATGAAATGTAAAAATAATTACAAAGGAAAAATTACATTTTGCAATAATTTTTTTTCATCAACTTATACCTCCTAAAAGTTATTAGTTGAAACTCAGGATCTACCAATGATCCCTAAATAAAATGTCAATAAAATTATTTACTAACTTTGTGTTTCTTTTATACACTAAATTTGTACTGTATTAGTTAAGTTACTAATTTATTAATACACAAATTTGATAACAATGATTTCTAGTGAATAATAGAAGTTATTAATAGTAAGTTTCAGATTTCTTGATGGGATTCAATTGTGAAACTATGAATCCACACAGCTTCTTAGAAGAACATTATTATTAATAAGTTTGTTTTACTAAAAACTGTAGTGATAAACAATTATGTCATTACATTTTTCGCACAATTTAAATTATATTAGTATTTATTTATTTATTTATCCTCACAAAATAAAAAATAAAGAGAAGTCAAAATGTTTCAAGTAATTTACTCAATCGGCTGTAATTTACTCAAGCTATTTCTATGTTACAATACATTGGACTTGACTATTTTAAATCTACTTAATTTATTTATACAGCCTTAAGTCTATCAATGTGCTAGCAATATTTCCACAAAAGAAATCTTACCAGTTTTTTGTAATCAATATCTTTATATTAGTACATTTGATAATGGTATTATTACATTATCACTAAATACTTCCACTTTGAAAATGATATAATGATCATAGATTTAATAATGAATGTGGAAAAAGAACCATCTTGTGACACAGTTAAATAAATTACAATAACCAGCACCTGCTGGCTATTTATATCTTCAATAACATTATTTATACTAAGTACTTATTTGGGTACTTGTTTTCAAGGTGTAAATAATTCCAGTGTCAATAAAGGAGAATTATCATCATTATTCAACATTTGATTATGTGAAAAACAATTATTACATTGTAATATATTATTTATTGTAGAAATTTAAATATATAACAAGCACAATGTCTTTTTATCGCTATATCAATTAATGCTTATCATAAGCTCATATATTCTTTGCTCATTGGTCATTATGAGCATTATTTTTTATTGTAATTTATTTTATCTACAAACAATACTTCGTTTATTATGTTTGTATCTACTAATATTCTAGTATAGTCAATATAATTGCTTATTTATATTAACAATTATTAATTCTTTATTTACAAAGCTAAAACTCGAATAGCGTTAGTCATTCATAAAATCAGTTTATCACAACGTAATAGCTTATCGAAGGTAAAAATCTAATGAAAAAACTACGACGCGGTCATATTTAACTATAAAAATAATCATTTTTATCTGCAGTTCATTCGAAATTGCAGATAAACACAATCACACTCCGTCACCTGTAAGATTGCAAATTTCTTTATTTATTACGAGTATAATACCAGCTTACCTCGCCTGTTAAAGGGACGAACCCGAACGGCCACTTTTATCTTATCCGAGGCCATTTTTACACTCAAATTACACAAATATATTTAAAACACAACACTTTCCACAACTATGTTTAATAAATTATTGCACATATTCACCCATATTCTAAAACAACAAAATTCATTATTTCACGTTATATTCATGACGTTCCCAAGATGACACTGCCCGCCATATTGTTTTTAGTGTGCCATAGTGATTGACGAAATCGTAATACCAAAAAACCGTAACAAATCGTTTCAGATTATTTTTATTGATTTTATGTCTACCTAATTTGAAACACAAAATATTAAAAAATATATAACTTTCTCAGATTAGTAAGTTTTAGAAATGATTTTTATATACATTATCAAGCAATTTATAAACAAGTCACTGATGCTGTATTTTTATAATATAGAAAATTATCATAGATAATAAAGTAAAGAGTACACTTTCTATGTTGAAAAGTGTCCGCCTAAATTTATTAAATAAGGATAACTCTACGGTAGCAATTAGGTAATTAAAAGTAGTCTATCCCAATCAGTAAAATAAAAAAGTCAAGACGTGTCAATCAAATAACCAATCCTAGGCTAGCCTAGTCTATCCTAATCAGTAACTATAAATAAAAGCCAAGACACTAATAAAATAACAAAACAGCATGTCAAAAATTAGAAAACCAAAGATCTATTTATACTGCATACTTCACTCCGTCGCTATTGCTATTGCTACTCCAGCGTCATTCTAAGGAGGAATTCTAAGCTGTTATTTACTGCGTCAACTGGTAATTTTTGCAGCTATTCTTCATATAAGTTTATTCTCCTTACTTTTTATTCCCCATGTAAATAATACATCTATAATATATTTTTTACATGTTAATTTTAATTTACCAATGGATCATCTTACAATTCATGAATCCGATGATACCTGGGATTACTTGAATCAGCTTGCAGAGTACGTTACATTTATATATACATGTATTCTGAATATTATGCATTAAATTAAATTTAAATGATTACTTTTTTTCAGGATACGCTTACAGATGTTTATTGAATATTAAATTTTTAAACGGTTAAAAATATTTGTTCACGTCAAGATGACATTTGAGCACCAGGATTTTCATGTCAACGATCAATGTCATCCTTGATCCTCAACTAAGATTTTGTCAAAACATCGGTAATTTTAATTTTATTTTTAATTTTTGTAAATATTACAATATCTTTTATATTAACAATCACGGCTTGAAAGGTAAGCTAAATTTTGTTTTATTATTTTTCGTTGTAAAAGAGTGAGCATAACATAAATATGATCTAGAAAAGTTTAAATTTTTGCAAATCATCTATATAAAAACTACAATATACAAAAGAGTAATTGTTCGGAGTACTTTTTATAAGAAATCTTTAATTTCAGGTATTTTTAGAAGTAACACCAACAATCAAAGATATTTTAATTAATATGGCTTCAGACCCACTATTTGGTTGGGATCTAACTTTTAAGACAGTGGAAAAGGACATCAAACGAAAATCCGACGTTATTATAAGTTTTATACATTGGAATTTAATAAAAAGAGGTTTCCGAAGCATTGGAATTGGTGATGAGGTATTAGCAACTTAACAATAAATGAGGAGAATGGAAATTTAATAATACATTTGAGGTTTACCCTGTTTTACAAAGACTTATACTTATTATAAATTATAAACAACCTTTAATTAATTTGAGTAGTTATAAAAAGTTTTATATATTTAAAAAAAATGTTCAAGTGTGTTAAAAAAATGTTTAGACCACAATTTAAATTTAGAATAAGCTATTGTGAAATGTGTTTTTTCATATAAATCCTATTTGAGTAGTATTACTTAATCTTATAAATCTTATATTTTGTTGAAATGGATATCATATAGTATAAAGTTTTCTTAAAATCTCATGAAATAATTTTATGTAAATTCAATTCTCCAAAAATATTTGTAAACTTTGGATGATTTAAAGGTTTATTGTACACTATAGATTTATAGAAAAACTAAGATAACATGACATTCTACTCCAGAATTCAAAATGTTTAAATGGGTCTGTGGAAGTTTCACTCCACATGTGTTTGTAGTTATACGCTAGGACAAAAATAAATCCAATGATTTGTTGTTCAACTAGTGGTGTTATTAATTGCTCGTTATTATTATTAGTATGTTGCTACAACATACTTTATGAAAATGACATATGCATTGTCTGGCTAGGTACGGTTAGTTGTCCAACAAATCGGCCTGTTATGATCATGTATACCTACTAATACATACAATGAAACAGTAATTTGGAGGGGCATGCCACATTATCATAGTTTATTATTATATTATACTTACTGATTTTGTTTAAATATTTTTAAACTCAAGTGCTTATTATTTCATTCTATCATATGTATATTATGTAGCGCAAGTTGTCAGGTGATGAAGAAAAAAGTGAGCTACTACCACCTGCTTGGAATGATAAAGAAAATTATACTCTACGGTATGTTTTTGAAGAGAAATTGTATATATTACATGGATTGAACACTGATGGAAGCCTTATTGTTAATCTCATGGTAAGAGTTTATTTCTAATATAAGGGGGTCTACCATGTACTTTTATTGTGATTACAATAACAACCTAAACTGAGCCTACATCATAACATCCTACTGGCTCGATAGATTCCATAGCTTTGTACAAATTGTGATGTCAGAAAATTATATTAAATTTATTTTAGAATGTTAAGTCACGCATTTAGTACCTGAAAATAACTTAAACTGAATTGCATCTTAATAGAATTGTATACTAAAAGTTCATGATAGCCCCCAATCAATTAAGAGGTATAATTAAAATAGAAATATTTGATACAACTAATAAATTTATTTAAAGCTGACTAAACACAGTGTGAATAATAAATAAAATCATTATCATCCTAAATTTAAAACTATCTTAAAAGCATAGTGTTTTCTATTTTTTTAAACAATTGTTAATGCAAATGAATTTTTGGCCTCTGGCTATATGATAAAAACCATTAAAAAGAAAAAGATATGAAAAAAAATAGATGAAAATGGTTAATATTTTAATATAAATTGTCAATTTCTGTTAAATACTTAATCTTGTCATTATTTTTCATCAGAGATCGGAAGACTTGGCAGTATCTAACATAGCAACTAATATAGAAGATACTGTAAAGAAAACTAGTGGTTCTATTGATAAATTGTTACCTAACCACAAAGATCTCATGCACAACATTAAAAGGGACTTAATTGATTCGATTGTTGACAAGCAAACAAGTTCAGCACAAACTCAAACTGTTGGTCGAGGTATGTTAAAGGGAAATTCATTATATACTTTTAATATTAATATCAAGTTATATACAAACTTTAAAATTAAAATATAAATATAATATAGAGGCATTGAGCCAAAATTTAAGGTCTTTTAAAGATTGTTAAACCATTACTGCTACTATGATGAAATAGTTTCTGCTGCATGAAAATGCATATTGGAATAACTAATGAATGGTTGGTCATTTACAGAATCATTAATTTTTTTCTTACTAGCTTTATCATGAAATAAATAGTGTATTTTGAAATAATTGTTAGTGCAATTTCATAAGTTATGGTTTTTATAATAATTATAAGTAATATTATAAACATATTTTTAATTGCAGATAGCACACATAGCAATAGCAGGGAAAACCCTGTTAGAATTCCACCCCAACCTAGACCTCAAGTTGGGCCAGAAAACTCTAACTTGTGGTAAATATTCTTTCTATGTTGTGTCATCATGTTTCAGAAGAACAGATAAAATACTGATGTGGGGTATATTCAGTAAAATGTGTATATTGAGTAATGATAACAAATAACAATAAATGCTACACTCAACGGCCCTCATTAGGATAGTTATTAGGATATAAGGTGTGTTTGTTCATGTATGCGTTATGAACAAACACACCCAGACCGGAACACATACCTGTATGGTAATGCAAACATCTACCCCAGGCTGGAATCGAACCCGCGATCTGTGGCGATTAAAGTACGTTTGCTACCGCTGCGCCATAGTGTCTCCATAACGTTTATCAATTAAGTAAATTCACTTGAATAATTTTATTGATAAAGCTTTCTCTGGTGCATATTTACAATTTTGGTAGTGGAAAGGTAGATTTGATTCACATGACAAAATGGCAATTTCTATGCTGGCAAGTTGCTAATATTATATTCTCGAAATTATTTTATTACTTTATAATAATATATCATGATTATAAAAATAATAAATTAAAAATGTCTTTGAATTTTATGTTTTCAGGGAGCCACCTCCTCCAAATGCACGGAATATTGGACGCTCCGATCTGGATCCATTTGCAGCTCCAGGAAGTGGAATGATATTTAACCCTTTCATTCCTGGTCGAGGTCCAGAAAATCCAGGACTTGGCATTCCCGGAGGACTTCCGAGGTTTGTATATTTTTAATGCGAACTACTAAATAAGATTTATTTTAAATTATAAAATTCAATAATTAATTTATTATTATTTGTATTATAGAGGTGCAGTGCCGCCTGGAGCACGTTTTGATCCGTTTGGTCCTCCCGGCTTTGGCCCCCTGCCTGGTCGACGACAGCCACCACCCGACGCAGATCACCTTCCACCTCCAGGCTTCAACGATAATATGTTCATGTAATCTAACAATTTGTCTTTGTATATGGGTTTATGATATAAATTATGCTAATTTAAAATTTTGTTTGTTTTAGTTGGATATTTACGATTCTGTGTAACCAAAAATTAATTTAATATTATTTTACTAAACCAAATGCCATGGAAGTTGTAAAATCTTCAAATTTGTTAATCACTTAGCTTCTCTTGGTTTCTGAATGTTATTTGCTGTTGGCCCTAGTGATATTCACAGAATAACCGGACAGGGACCGGAAACCACTTGGCCTTTACCTTTCAAAACTAACAGCCTTCGCGGTCGGTTCTGACCCCCTACTTCGTACATTATGTAGGCAGCGCTCTTAGTGCGTTCCTGCCGATGGACCTCGCAACGCCATGGCGGAAGCGGAAATTCATAATTCATAAAAAAGGGACTCTTCTTCCTAGAGGCCCATAGGATTTTGAATAATATCAATTGAATAATAGGCGTCAATGGTGGTCATATGATTCCAATATATTTTTATAAAATTATTGTCAAGGTAAAGCTATTTTCAATCGTTTTACAGCTTATTCATACTTAGCTTAAACGATAGCTGTCGCAACCCCTCGCTGCATGACAAACCATTAAAGTCAATATTATATCTAGCTCTTCCCCTATGGCTTCGCTCACGTAGATTACAGAAGCGATAGCGATTTTCAGAAATTTAAGTAGGTAGGTACTTAATATGTTATTGATTTAAGTATATTTGTATAATGTTTTAACCAAACATTACACCCATAGAATTATATTATATAATTTCACACCATAACTCTCATTTGTCGTTTAGTATTTTACAAACCGAAAAGTAGCTCAATAATGGTCGCAAAATCATTCGTCAAGCTGCAGGTCCCTAGTGCAATCAGCACTTTTTATAACTAAATAATTTTTTTTATTAAATTTTAATACTGTAATATTGCAACAATATAGTTCAGTAAATAACTGAACGTGTGTAGCCTGCTTAATAGGCATTTTATTCTAAATCATCATAGTTCTAACGATATTATTTTAATACCGCACATAATTATACCTAATACATCTGCTGATAGTATTAATCCAGGCTATTTTGATTTTTTAGCACGTAGTAGTAGTATGTGTACACATAAAACTGATTTAGAAGTTTTTTGTTTTATTTACTAGCAACTCTGCAAAATTTTCTTAGTTGGCAACGTTAAATTTCAGTTCCACAATTTTTTTCGTGCGGTGCACACGTTTTCCGCGTGTGTGGTGATTTTATTAGCTGTTCACGGCTGAATCCGTTCAACTTTTATTCAATGTGTATGGCTGTGGAGGTAAGTGATTGTTTCAATAAGTTTTAACGGCTTATAACGTCCTCGAGGGTATTATTTTAAAAGGTCATGCCCTCATAAGTAAGGACGTCATCGTGCGGGCGTCGTGGAACAATTATCATTTTCCTTTATATGTTAACTTGGCGGAGTTATTCTATAAATACATAAATACTTCTGTAAAGTTCATTAATGGAAAATTTCCACCATAAAAATCATAACAAATATATTGCAACTAAAAGTAATGTTCGTAATTATAATATTTATATCGGTCAAATTCCTAAAATTTATTTAGAAAAACATCTGGATCTTGTATAATTCATTAGTTATAAATAAAGTGCCATATTACCGCCTTATTTAGTTGTATCGGTTTACTATGTAAGTATATAAACTTCTCGCTTCGAGTACCGTGACATAGTATTTTCGATTATAAATTATAGTATAATTTCTAATTAATTCATGATCCCCATTTAATTTCCTATAATTCCTATATGAAACTCCTAACGAACATACATAATATTATGTAACTTTTAAATAATTAAAAAATATATAAATATTTTTAAAAATACCTTCATATAATTCTTTTAACTAAAAATATTATTATGAAAACAATATATTTAAATTCCAACCTAAATTCTAACCTAACCTATACATTATAGGTAAATTGAATGTAATTGCTAAAGATTGTTAAATAACTGATTCAAATTTTATCATGAAAAAGTCCTGAATAAAGTTATTGACAAGGACTACAAATTCATTAATGATGAAGAATGTTCAAGAATTCAATATAAACTCAAACATGAAGATGTAGGTATTGTGCAATCATTATATTATTTTTAATCTTACCATTTAATATTCTTCCTGTCTGAGTAAATCATTGTTAAAGTTGTTTAATATAAAAATAATAAAACTCATATATCATTTAGTACTGAGGAAACCTTTTTACATTTGTTTTTGAACATTATAATGTTTAAATAAGTACATACAATATTCTAGAATGGTTAAATATATGCCAAAGTGCACAAATGAAGCTAGGTACAAAAAAAACACCAGAACTATTATAATAATAAAATATAATCTACAAACTTATTAAATTACATACGGAAACAAACTATAATCTCAAACTCAAACTCAAACTCAAAATATTCTTTATTCAAATAGGCTTTTAAGCGCTTTTGAATCGTCAAATATACAGTCTGTTATGTCCGCCTAAGTGAAGCTACTGCCGATTCGGAAGGTAGATTCTGCAGAGAAGAAACGGCAAGAAACTCTACAGTTACTCTTTTCAAAAATAATCACATTACATTTGTCAAATGTACAATTAAGATATATATCCCGCATGAAACTCAACGTATATTAATTCCATGCCACATTATCTGCAATATATTCATTAACGGAATAATAAGCTTTATTTAGTAAACACCGCTTGATATAAGATTTAAATTTCATAAGTGGTAGATTCAAAATTGTCTGCGGAATTTTATTATAGAAGCGAACACCTTGCCCCACAAAAGACATACTCACTTTGTGAAGCCGAAAACTTGGTGTAACAAGTTTATCTTTTCTTCTTGTATTAAAGCAGTGTCTGTCACTGTTTGTGTCAAACAAATCAACATTTTTATGAATATAAAGGATATTGCTGAGATATACTGCGAAGCAACCGTCAGTATGCCTGCCTTAGTAAACACATCCCGAAGAGAGTCTCTAGCTTGCAAATTATAAATCGCCCGAACAGCTCTTTTTGAAGAATAAATACAGTCTCAATGTCTGTAGCATTACCCCAAAGTAATAGGCCATAAGACATAATACTGTGAAAATAACTGAAGTAAACTAATCGAGCAGTATCGATATCACTTAATTGTCTAACTTTCCTAAACGCGTAAGCAGCAGAGCTGAGTCTTCCTGCAAGGGATGTTAAATGAGAGTTCCACTGAAGTTTTGAATCCAGTGTTATTCCTAAAAATACTGTATTATCAATTATATCAAGATTTGTATTATTCATACTTAAAATAAAATCTTGTTTCTTAACATTTGGCATTGAAAATTCTACACATTTTGTCTTCGCCGCATTCAAAACTAGGTTATTTACAGTAAACCATTGTTGTACAAGCGATAAAGAATTGTTTACATCGTCATAATTATGCTTATTCCTGTCAACCTTAAATATTAGCGAAGTATCATCAGCAAACAATACGATATCACATATACTTTTTACATAGAAAGGCAAATCATTAATGTAAATCAAAAATAGAAAAGGGCCTAGAATTGAACCTTGTGGAACGCCCATTTTTAGTACAGATCCAGAAGACTTTATTCCATTAATTGATACCTGTTGTAATCTATTAGATAAGTATGAGGCAATGATTTTAAGAGCTTTATCAGTGACACCGTAATGGTTCAATTTATTTAAAAGCGTCTCGTGTACAACACAGTCAAAAGCCTTAGACAAGTCACAAAACACACCAATCGCATTCTGTGACTTCTCCCAAGCGTCATAGACATGTTTTATGAGCGTCACTCCAGCATCAATGTAGAGCGTCCTTGCTAAAGCCATATTGTTGGTTGTGAAAAAGGCTATTTAAATTGAAATGAGATAGAAGTTGGTTAAGTAAAATTTTTTCAAATATTTTACTTAATGACGGGAGTATGGAAATTGGCCTATAGTTACCGGGATTAGTTTTATCGCCATTTTTATAAAGTGGTAAGATTTTACTGCATTTCATAAGGTCAGGAAAACAGCCCGCATCTATACATTTATTAAATATAAAAGCTAAATATGGAGCAATGCTGTATATTATATTGTTTATTAAGTGAACTGAGATACCCCAAAGGTCATGAGTGTTTTTAATATTTAATGTTTTAAATGTTTTAATAATATCTATTGCATTAATACGTTCAAAGGAAAATTTTGCATGGCATTCAGAGACATTATTTTGTAATATTTTCAAGGCCTCAGAAGGAGTTGATCTTAAATTACAAGTTATCTGTGATGGTTTTTTGGAGAAAAATAATTCAAATTCATTTGCTATTTCTAGTTCCGTATTCACAATAGCGTTATTTATATTTAATTCAATTGTCTCTTTTTGTTTTGTTCTTCCACATACACCATTGATAATGTCCCATGTTGCCTTAACCTTATTTTCTGACTTCATGATCTTATATTTAATAAATTTGGATTTAGCACAGACACACACTGCCTTAAAAACCCTTGAATATTTCTTAACATATTCCAAAAAACTTGAGCTCTGATTCCATTGCCTCATACTATATAATTCATATAATCTATTTCTGCTTTTATATATACCATCCGTTGCCCAATCAGAAAATTTTATTTTTATGTCCTTAAATGTACTTTTAATTTTAAAAGACTTTTCAAATTCATTTACAATTAATTTAAAAAGGAAGTATAAGAACATCTGGATCATGCACAAGTCAAGTTTAACTTAGACAATCCTGAGCCACAGTACCCTTAAAGCAACTGACCTTATTACTTGTTATAGGCCTATATATGATTTTTGTTTATTTTTAATAATATTATCATTGATAATGAATTTGAGGCCACTATGATCTGAGCTTATATTATTAATTATTGACTTGTCGGACACCTGACAGTGACAAAAAACATTATCTATACATGTCGCGGACGTTTTTGTAATTCGAGTGGCTTCAGTGAATATGTTTGACAAATCAAAAGATTTGAATAAATTTATTAGCCTAACACCTATTGATGTCACTTGTAATAAGTCGACATTGAAGTCACCACAAACGATCACAGATTTATTACTCTTACAAGCCAGTTTGAGGTATCTTCCATCACAGATTCGAATAATTTAAAGTCCCCAGAGGGCGGTATACGCTATTATAATATAACGTTGAAGTTCCACGCAGGATAATTCAATAGTGCGCTCGATAGAGAGGGAAACAATATCAGATCTACATTTATTTACAATGTCATTTCTTACTAAAATTAGTGAGCCTCCACGAATAGAATTCACTCTTACGAACTCTTCACTTTTTTTGTACACTTATTCATACTATGACTCACTGTAATGGTTTTAAAAAATTATACTTTTTTCCAGAATCAAATTAGATCATAATATATGGAATTTAAATATTTTTGTAGAAAATATACTAGTTTATGCCATTTTATATAAATATAAAAGGAAAATTAAATTAATTACAAACTTCTCCGACTTATCTCTCCCAAACTATTGTTACAAAATTTTGAATAGACCTGTGCTAAACAATGTTCCCACAGAAGGGTTGCTCTTTGATGCAGGTATACCATGGGATAAAGGTGCTTTACCTGTTTTGAAATATTTGAATTCCATCAATCTACCTCTCCATTTTTCTTATGTATGTTTTAAAATACATGAGTAGAAATAAAAATTCAAAGTTTGGAGATATTTAAGATTATATATTTCAATTGATGAAATAATTTAATTTTAATTCAAAAACATCAATGAGTCAGCCCAGCCTATTGTTTAACAGACAATAGTTTTTTGATTGTGTCATTTAGGTTTTACTTTATACAAATGTATGACTTGATCCGAAGAACATTGCCTACTTACTAAAAAAAAAATATGATTATATATTATTTATAACAATACAAAGTAAATGTTTTTTTACAATTCGATAATACATGACATGGACGTGACGCTGACATAATCTTAAGAATAATTTCATTATTACGTTTATATAACATTTCGTCTTTATGATTCTATCAATATCGATCGATATTCAATTCACCATGGTGTTGATTACACGCGCTAAAATAGCTATGAGTTCACACAACCTTATAATCAGTAGTGTTGACGTCAAACCGAGAATGCAAACATGCGCAATTTAGTAAATCGAAGCGAAATAAATGCAATATATGGATCACCAGTGACGTGCTTTTTTCTTTTTATGATGCAATAGTACAATAGTTCGTAGAAAAGACTGACATGTGAAATGACGATGAAACGAATGATTTCAATGTTCGCTTTGTTTAGTTTAAATAAGATTCTTACATTTTTAATTAAACGGCGTAATAACATCGTAAAAAGCTGTTTCTCATTACTGTTATGAAAAGATTGTAAATTTTATAATGTACCTTGTTTTTCCCGTTTCCTAGTAAACACGACCTACTCGTTTATTATTTATAGTAAGTTCGGTATCCCTGATTGGGGTACAGGACATCGACCCGGCCTTGGTAAGCGTGTTGACCCTGCGCAGGCGCTGATGCTATTCCGTTACGTTGAATCTGCACGATTTTGCACGATTATTCATATGGCGACGAGTAATAAAATTAATAAGTATTTTTGTCAAAACTCAAAGTACCTAAATGCTAACAAAATGAACATTGTTATGAAGAATGATGATGTTTTCGATAAATTAGTGACACTTAAATATGTATGTATCTTCATGTATGCGATGGCGTCATTTTGTAATAACATTGTTGTCGGAGAAACTAGGTGTACAATTGTGTTAATTTGCTAGCTACTAAAATAACTTCAATTAGGTATGCAATGAAATTGTTGCAGCTAATATTAGATTATAGATAGTAACGTTGTTGTTAGCTCCAGCTATTTTTAATTTAAATGTATCCGAAACCATTGAAGTAAATTGTCTGAATTGAAGGCTATACACTTGAGTGTACCTGTTAGGATAGTTATATCTTGTGTCTGGGGTCCGGTAACATACACAATGATAAGGACAAACACACCCAGATCAATACAAACATCTGCTCCGAGCGACCTGTGGCGCTTAAGGCTGATTAGCTGCATCACAACGTCGTCGAAGTTAACAATAAAAAAGCTAGGTATATTAAGAATTTTAAAAGAAATGGTATCCGGTGTGACTCAATATGTTACTGACTTGAAATTATTCAAACACCATCTGAATAACAATCCTAAATCCAGATAAATTGCTTATTATAAAATTAATGCTGTATTATAGTGGCTTTTGTGATTTATTTATAAAATAAATAAGTGTTTAAGAAACGAAAGACAATGAGGTGTCGTCTTATTAAGTATCATATTGTATATGATCATAACAGAATTTAACTTAATACACATAAGATAAGATTAAACGAAGAAATGATATATGTATACACTCGCATAACAATTTTTTCATAACTTCTATAAAGATCACTAGACATAATATATATACCGTACAAACTTCATGTATTCTATATTTTTACTCTGCGATTTTATTAAGAAATACCAGGATACACATTCGGAGAAATCCGAACCCTACGTCGTTCGTTGCTAAATCGACCATTAGGCAGACAGAGGGAGGGCCAGTCGGTATACTATATAAAGAGCACCGGTTTGTACCGCAGTCCGCAAGGGCTCTAGGGTCGTTGTACCGAGCCCCCGAATGACGGCTTTCGAACTCAAAGGGCGACGCTCTCTCACTACGTCCTTTCTTTACAACTACGTACTAGGAATGATTGATGAGCATACCTCCTAAGTTGTCAATGAAGGAACGTAACGAAAATACGAAGAAATCGGAAGATACGTGATGTATAATAGATATAAATTAGGTTTCAAAACCTTAGGAAAAGTGTAAGCACATTTATTTTAATAAGAACATAATTCTTAGTTGTTTTTTAGGGTTTTCGTAGCCAAATGGCAAAAACGGAACCCTTATAGTTTCGTCATGTCCGTCTGTTCGTCTGTCCGTCTGTCCGTCTGTCCGTCTGTCCGTCTGTCCGTCTGTTCGTCCGTCCGTCCGTCCGTATGTCCGTCCGTCCGTATGTCACAGTCATTTTACTCGGAGACTATAGGCTCAATCTATACGAAGTTCACTAAATAAGTGTATTCTATGAACCGCACTACGATTTTGTAATAAAATCTTAAAATATATAAGAATTAAGGGTAGCAGTCCATACATGTAATTGAGTGTTGAAAAAAAATTTCAACGTATGCCAACGTGTGAGGTATCTTTGGATAGGTCTTTTAAAATGATAAGGAGGTTTGATTTTGACTTTTTCATTAAGTCAGTAGTTGTTGAGATATTAGCTCCTAAAGTCGTAAAAATTGTGAAACCCAGTGATAATCCAGCTGCAGAACCCTTTAGTTTCAACTGTGCGCAAAAAATATTATTGAATTTCAAATCTTATATTTAACAGTATATTAAAAGATAAGTCTAAAGTTAATGTTGCCAGTTGTAAAATCTTTTATAATCAGATTACAACAAAATATATTTAAATTTTTTTTTTTCTATAATTTTGCCTATTTGTCGAAACATAACGTGAAATATTAGTACATTTTCTGTTACATATAACTCTCCATGAGCTCAGGATGCCTGAAGTTCGGTTGCTGTCTTCTTTGTCTACCTCTCACTGGCACATGGCACAGCATGGTTGTTGCCTCAGCTTTTTTCAGTCAACATAGACTACAATTACTTCTTTCCATTGGGCAAGTCGTATGCTTAATAGCCACATTTGTGACACAAAAATGTCACCTATAATAGAAGTTCTATTCTGGTATTTTATTCTATTATATCATCTATGGTCTTCATACAACACAAACTTTATTGTAAAAAAACATAACAAGTACTTGTTAAGAAAGCCTCTTAAGTTATTGACATTTTCGTTTAATTAGGGAGAACTATAAACTCGAGAGCAGATTTATTTAGAGCAATTAATATGCAAAGCAAGATCCAATCTTATATAAATTGTATAAGCGTTTTGTTAAAGAAGGGTTAGCCCTTCAACGAATTTAGGATCATTGACAAAAGATGTCGATTTATCAGCTTCTCGGTTCATACTACGAAAACGTCTCTTTATATCAAAACGTTAGTTTCGATTTACGTCGTGTTTAGTTATCATCTTGCATTACTAGTAAATGACCATGAAAATAAACCTTTGTTTGAAGTCAATAAGAGATAATACGGATTTATTTTTTATTATGTCTTTGTTGTCAATAGAAAATTAGAAATCATTGATTTTTCTACTTAAAATCATAAGTACATAAAACATAGTGTGATAAAGAGATTTCACAGAAACAGGCGACTTATCAACTAGATCTATCGATTCTAAGTACCGAAGTGTTTACTTTTTATTTTACGTCGTTAGGTATTAATAAATGTATACAGTAACATCTATATTTAGATTATTGTCGTTGCCAAAATCACGACTAAATATAGTTCTTTTAATTAGTAAAACTGTTTATGTGCAGAAAGGCTTATATTAATAATTAGTCATCAATAAATTACGTCACACGAATTTAATTTTTTTGCTGAAAGACCGGGGAGGTCCGACGTTGTCGTAGTTTGTCAAATTTTTGTGAGGGAAAACAGCCGTTCTGATTTTAGTTTATTAACTAAAAAGTTTCATTTTAAATATCGTGTCTAAATATTCAGATATATTAGAATTTGAAATGTGTGTGGCGTCACAAAACTTAGGAACCCTCCCCACTCCTTGTGACATAATTTCACACTTCATTGACTCTACGTCACATTTAACTATGATGTAAATTATGAATAGGTCCTTATGTCAGCTTAGACTGAACTAGTAAACCCTACGCCACTTTCTTCACTTTTATTTCATGAAAATTGTATTAATTTATAAAGTGTGAGTGACTTGTATGTGCCTAGTCCTTCGAATATTTAAGAATCATTTTCATCGATAACATACTAGATTTTTAAGCATCATCGTTCTGCATGAATAATCAACCAGATCCTGAAACCAGGGCTCATGTTTCTTACGCTTATGTTGGCGACGCTAATTAGTATTCTGTCTGATCGCAGAAAGGCTCTAAGGCTCAGGACATATAATTATAAGTGCAATATTTAAATATAAAATATTTTATATTAAAAGTAAGTGCAGCACCATGTCATGGAGATGTTTTCGTTGTCATGATTGATTGCAAACGAACAAAATTTTTAACGTTTCCAAATTAAGAAGTCATTCCATATCATTATCATAGATATTCCATTTGTAGATATACGCCTCTCCAAGGATTGGTCATTCGCTATTTTCTGCCATTTTCATCGCAGCATGACCTGCGCATCCTGTAATGTCGTCCATTCAATTTTTCGGTCCGGTGTTCGTATATAGTTTCCATTTTAACTTAGATTTCATACAGAGATTGTGTTTCACTCACGGCCAGCCTAACACTACTTTGCCTTGCTATGGCAGGACCTACATTCTTCGATCCCTTGGCCACTTCTTTTGCGAACACCATGGATTATTCCAAGCATCAATCCTTTGCTTCTCGCCTTTGACCCAGTTGGAAATTATCCGTAAATTACTTCGATAGAGCCATGTTAAAGCATTATAAATTTTTGTTTTAAATATATCTTTAAATCACACTTGCCGCTTAAACAGAATTGCCATTTTGCTAAAGTATTTTATGGATAAATTTACGCTGTAATTTATTGCTGGATGTGCAATTTTGACATTTAAGTATAGTTTATATACATCAGACAGGCGGCGTAGAGAGCTCTTCGTGCCTATCCGGGTCACTGAGCTAGGTCACGACTCACGCCACGGTCAGGACACGTAACGATTTTGAATATTAAAACAGTTGTGATAAATTCAGGATCGATATATAACTATAAAGTAGTTCATTGTTATTGATCCAAGTTATCATCAGTTTCTTGTTAAATTTGAACATAGCACATAAATAAATTGAAAATGTATTTGTATCGTGTTTATTTCAGTTAGTTTCAATGTCCTTGTCTGTGCTGTATTGTCCCATCGATGTATATTTTATGGGCTGATTTACATTGGACGTCACGGTTCACCGTTTTGTCCCGACATAACTATTTATCAATGTCATTTACGTTTCTCGCTTTCGAAGTGGGCGTTTGGCTAACAATTTTTATATCATTACAGAAAAATATTTTAACTTATGTGAATAGCATTTTTTAGTATCTTTACGATAAAATAATACTACTTATTTAGGTATATATATATCAAATTGAGTCCTTGGATGATACTTCGAATATACTTAAAAGGTAAATTTAAATATCGTTTCCGCTTACATAATTTTATAAGGGTTATTTCTATGGTTATTATATTCACATCTGTTTGTAATTCGTTTTTATACAAAATACTATATACAATATGAATGGGAAAAGAATTATGATTAGGAATTTTCCGTAAGTATTAATTTATATTTACAACTACTTATTTACAAAGTTCATGCACATTAAATTTAATGTTGATTATTATGCATATTAATATACGAATTTAAAAACTATATAATATAATCAGTGCTATAATTTATAGTTAATCGTAAAATATTTAGTTCTATAATGTTACAAATAAATATTCCATTACCTAGTCTGAAAGTTAACACGACCCAATTTAGGAAGACGTTCTAAAGCAAAAGGTCGCTCTTTATTTATCCGTTCTGACATTGCGTTGGCGTAAAGTTATTTTTAGCTTCTAGAAGGTCGTGAATCCTACCTAATCTATGATATTGTAGGAACGGGCGGGAGTACGAGGCGCAGGCGGAGTCGATGACCGAGTATTGATCCCGACGAAGTGGGTCGCGACCTGTTTCCCGTTGCAATACAAACGGGTAAGGCTGCACCGCTTGTCTCGTCAGACGAGATTATCCTACATGAATAGCCACGACCACAATTAACTCAATACCGACATTCAAAGCCCTTCAAAGACATTAGTATCGATTGTGTGGTACTACCCTGTTTGTTTTAGTCTTTTGTCACAAATAAACCAATTAATTACATTACTGTATACATTTTTATGTATCTTTTTAATGATAATGGATAATAAACTTGTTATTTGTTCTGACTAAATGTAACTGGCTTGTCCTTAAAATTCCGTACTAACTTCCAGTCACGAAAATCCGCGATAACTCGTAACCGGTACGAATCTATCGGCTGTAACTACAAGTCATTTCGAATCTATACATAGAATTTTACTCATTGAAATTAATTTTATAATATCAAATAGATTTCAGCCGTGATTTTG
Source organism: Hestina assimilis (assembly GCA_023373885.1). NCBI lineage: Eukaryota > Metazoa > Arthropoda > Insecta > Lepidoptera > Nymphalidae > Hestina > Hestina assimilis. The sequence continues at coordinate 14,636,418 of CM041740.1, forward strand.
TCCTCATGGATTAAAATTTTACGGCGATAAAAAGAGTTCTATGTTCTTCAAGGCTCCCATGACTTCGTCTCATGGATTACATTTTATCGCGATAAGAATAACTATGTTCAAGGTTCAAACTGCTTTTACACCATATATCATACAGCTCGGTGCAACTGCTTACTTGTAAATAACAAACAGACAGAGTTTAGTAGTGGTAGAGCCACGCTGCTCCCAGCACAAATGGGCCGCCTCGACCGGGAAAGTAAACCTCACAGAAAATCAGGTTAAAGTAACATTGTCAGTATGTACTGCTGCATTTTCCGCTTCCCATCGTTCCTTGGGTTGGCCACCCGCATGTAATACTTCAAGTATTACAAGCGCTCCTAGATTGCTATCACCGGTTAGGCGAACCGTATGCTTGACCAACAATCCTGAAAAAAAAAAGTTACTTCTGCATTTGTTATAATAGTCTGGACTTTGATTTTATAACGAGATTGGAATATTTTGTCGATTTTGATTGCTACTGCCCAGATTAATTTTCATCACGGAGAACTTTAACTATGGATAAGCAGAGTCATTCCTTTTTGCGGGTGTTCTCTTAAGATTTGCAGTGGCTTTGTGAAAGTTGAATTGCACGTATCCCCTCCATGGTTCAGCACAAAACATTCATGTTACATTCACTTTCAATTGACGGTATTTTAACCTTACAACTGTAGTTTCATTGTATGTTTATATAGTTTTGAAAATGTAGCACTTTGAAATATATTATTAATATAACATTGTTATTTGAATGACAGATTTAGTTTACCATAATAAAAAAAATAATCTGATTAATGTATTCTTATCTTTAGGAATATGCTGGAGGCGATCTTATCTCTAAGAATAGATATAAAAAAAAACATTTTATCTTTAGGTGATTTTTGTATATCATTTGATGGACAATATCATTTTTAGAATCTCTCAATTTATTTTTGTTCTTGTTGCTAAGAAGTTTTAATTGAAACACTGACCTTCGGGCCTTTTTGTTATTAGCGCAAAGAGATTGCGGTCGTGCCCGTCCTATTTATATTTTGTTTTGCGACTCGATTAAGATTTTATTAAGATTATTTAATGTTGGAAATAGGTAAAGGTATATATTTTCTTTTTCTAAGAAGTTTATTGGAAATTCTTTGATGGAAATTTTGTATTGGTTTTAAGATGCATATTAATAAAATTACTTTAGAACACTAGAGAACTATAGAACTTGTTCTACCTACTATTTTTATCTATAAGTATATCCTGTTTATTTCTTCCTCAAGTCCATTCACTTAAGCTATGCCACTTTGTTTTCTTCCTTATATTTATTTAAAGTTACGTAAATGTCAAACTTATTAACAAAGTGGAAACGGGTTTTTATCGTATTGTGGTTTGGAATATAGTAGGCACGTTGTTCGTGGGAGTGCCGAAGCTGAACAAACTCAGTTATTGTTTGTGTTGGTGAAGCACGTTGTTATAGGTTGCCGCGTGCTCTGGTCACGTGTGAATACAAGTCGATTTGAAGTCACTGCCAAGAATGTAATGCATCTTTGATATTTGAAATATTCTTGACATGAGTTCGTCAAAATATTAATGGTATCTATTAATACAATCTTATCAATCTAAGCTGAAATGAAAAATAAGGAAATGAATAAATAAATAAAACGAGCTACTAAATATATAAAACGAACCAAAACAGCGTTCGCAAATCACGGCGTCGGGATGTGACGACACCATCGCCCGCTGTTGGGATAACCTCTGTCACAACAGAGATTATTCCACCAGTGCAATCAGTCACACTGGTGGTAGGTTTTTGTTGCAAGAGGCCGGCTAGGTAGGTACCACCGCAGTGTCCAATATTCTGCCGCCAAATAGTAGTGCTTAGGCACTACTGTGTTCAGGTTTGAAGGGCACTGTATGCTAGTGAAATTACTGGGCGAACGAGATTTAAGAACTAATATCTCGAGGTTGGCAACGCGCGAGTGGCACCTACTAATGGTGCTGCAAGCGCTCATAGGCTGCGGCAGCCACTTACCATCAGGTGGGCCGTATGCTTGTTTGCCAACTTCTAACATAAAAAAAAAAAGCTGAAGTTATTTGTCCCCGTCTTCACATTATTTTTAGGTTTCTATTGAGACGTAAATATCTACTGGAAGAATTTTACGAAAGCCGTCCAAGATGGAAAAATAAGGAAAATGAAAAGTCACGTTTTTAAACTTAAATCTTTAAATAACTTTGTTTATGTTTCGGTTACAAATCAAGTAAAACGTGGTTCATTCTTTGAAAGTAGGTGCTGAAAATATAATTATTTACTATGCAATTTTTCAAATTATTCTTTTTTCATTTAAATAATTAAACCTGAGTTGCTTTCAATGGCAGAACTGAGTTAAGTTTGTGTGAAATTAAACAACTGCTTAGGGCTGTTTATTTCAGCAGATAGCTACTTCTATAAAGTAGCTATCTACTAACCTATAGTTAGGCTTCATGTAGGCAAGGAAAGGTAATATAAACTTAATGTAAAGAAACATTTTGTCCTCGTGGATCTCGACACTGCACTTGGATACTAAGTGCAGCTCTCGGTCCCCGTTGTTATCACATAACATCTGATAATGTGTGTGTTATTATTTCGATGCAAACAACTTCTACTAATGACTCCTTGTCACAATACATTATTTATCAACGAACGACCAAATGCTGTGGTACCTGCCTCAAGAGCGCTATTCTCGCTCGGAGATCTTTGTATTGATCATTCGGATACTTGTTCTGGTCAGAGTAGGTTGCGATTATGTATACTTTCGACAATATATTGTAGGACTATCCCAAATTGTAAGCGTTGATAATCTAAATCGGATGACAACCCCAAAAATGAAATATATTATTTAGCTATAAAGTATGCCGACCCAAGTTAGAAATGAGAAAAGGTCTGATGGTTTTTTTCCAAGTTTATTACTGTTGGCCCTAGTGGACTCAAAAGCATCACCGATGGGGTAGAGGAGCGTAAGCGTAGACTTGGAACGTCTTTGAGAGGACTGATGAAGAAGCTATAAATTTAACGTAAAAAACAAATAGGAAAATGTTTTCTTTTATATTGCGCAATTTTGCTATAATTCAAAATGAGTCATTGTTATCCTTATCATATCCTTTTGTTTAATACTGTGCATACTTATGACGCCAAAGTGACTTTGTAATGAAGTCCGTTAAGAATAATAGTAAAATACAAAACTATAGTGTAGGTGGTTTTCAATTTATTACAAGCCTTACGGCTTTATTAGTGGGCGGACACTATACAACGGTTCTACGTAATTTGTTTTCTAGTGTAGCAAATCACAAGTTCTAGACGTAGAAAGGGATTGAATGCAATTAAAATAAATTACTATTTTATAACATTTAATTTTATTAGTACTTATCTGTTCGTACCACCTCAATTTCAATGCCATTTAGCTATATATATCTCACTATAATTGAAGTTGAGTTTTTGAAGGCTGATTTTTTATTAATATTTCTTCTTATCGTTTGGTGGAGAGGAAGAGGAGAGAGAAAATAATGGCGTTAAAATCAGGATGGTGCTCCACTTCTGCACAACCTTTTATTCTTAAAAGCTTTCATTACAAGCCTAGCCATTAATTTTTTTTTGGCTTCAGATTATTTTCAAAAAAATTACTCAAAATAAAATTCGGATACAATATGCATAAGATTGCGTGAACGATTGTGGACAGATTATTGAATTTATTTTGAGACTTTTAAAATGCTATTTAAGTACGCACATGGTATATTACTGATTTATTGCTATTACACGCAAATGCCTCGATTATATCCTGTACCTTGCAGTTGTGTTCATTGCAGCTGCGTAGGAGTAAGCCCGGTTTCTTTCTCGATTTACTATTATTAGAAAATGACTACAGAAGTCGACTGCTAGACGACGATTCTTAAATAAACTTCCCAGAACATTAATATTGTTACATTAATGCGTTCAATTGTAAGAGTTGTGTATAATGTCATAGACACAATATTCAATTAACATTCAATTGAGTAGGCATTGTAGTCTGATATTTAGACTAAACTTTTACATTGACGGTTTCTTCGATCATTACTATTAGATTAATATTCAATAAACTCGATTTGTTTAGTCTCGCTTCAGCCATAAAATATTGTTCAAGGCAACTGTTAAATTCTACTGCTCATTCTACCGGCACAGTATGTATCGTATGTATGTAGCATGTGTGTATCTGTGCTTCAATGTGCATCGTAAGCGTGTGCGTGGGTTAGTCGGGTGACGCCATCGTGCTGCCATCGCCGGCGTCGCGTGTGACGTCGTGTCCGCGGTTGTCGTCGGTGCGCTAGCTCGTTGATCGTTCCCGCCGGCGTGCCCCGTGCCCGCCAGCGCCAGTCTCTGCTCGAACGCGGCACGGACCGTGTCGATCCGCTGCGATGTGAACGCCTAAATCTTACCACTGTCTACATCGACAGCTTCTGTTGCGTGTGCATCGATTTAAAGTTTTAATTTCGTGCCATTACATTAACTTTTTGCTTTTCCAAAACTTATTTACACCCGTTGTGTGGAATATAAGTAAGTTATGTTTTGTGTCATCATTAACCTCGGTGCTCTGTATTACTGACACGTTTTAGGAACGAAGTCTTGAGTGCCGTGTGACGAAAGTAGCATTCCGGGAATAAAAAAACATATTTTACGCCCCATTGCTTGGATATGATCAAAATAAGCGGTCAGGTAATGCGTCTTGACGAAGAATTTGAAAATTTGTAAAGGCTTCCTGCTTTGGTTTCGTATTTTTGCCCTGATTTTTTTTTTTGACATTCAACAGGTGGCTTTGACATATTTGTTGATGAATTGTTTACCTAGCTTTAGTTTTTCAATGGAATCTAAAATATAAACAGCTAAGCGTTGTATCAGATTGCCGTTTTCTATATTTTCTCTTTATGCTTACTGTAGAAAGTGGCCTGAATTCGATGAAGAAATCCTAGTTATTCATATTAGCATTATTTTAGCAATACATTATTGTAAATCTATATTGAATACCTAATAAAATTCTTCATTTGTTTTTAAATGAATTTGCAAAGTAGACTTCTATCCTACTCATTGGTATAGAATAATTGTAGACAGTCAATAAACAAGCTTTAGTTAGACTTATGTTTGTGCACTTAGTTTTATTAATGTTACCACCCACTTGTGGCTCTTGGGTGTGTCTCGAACAATTTGTATAAAATGAATTTTTAAAGGGAATATGTATAAATTAAACGAGCGGATTAATATTAGGTCTATGGAGTACATAATATATCCCACTTTAAATATTTGGCCCTAACAGTTTTTTTTTTTTTTTTTTTTTTTTTTTATGTTAGAAGTTGGCAAACAAGCATACGGCCCACCTGATGGTAAGTGGCTGCCGCAGCCTATGAGCGCTTGCAGCACCAGTAGTAGGTGCCACTCGCGCGTTGCCAACCTCGAGATATTAGTTCTTAAATCTCGTTCGCCCAGTAATTTCACTAGCGTACAATGCCCTTCAAACTGGAACACAGTAGTGCCTAAGCACTACTATTTGGCGGCAGAATATTGGACACTGCGGTGGTACCTACCTAGCCGGCCTCTTGCAACAAAAGACCTACCACCAGTGTGACTGATTGCACTGGTGGAATAATCTCTGTTGTGACAGAGACAGAGGTTATCCCAACAGCGGGCGATGGGGTCGTCACATCCCGACGCCTTTAAATTTTCGTTATTTATTGATATCACAAATTTAATAATATTTTTTGAAATTTTTGTTTTTATCCGATAGAATAATTACAAGCATTTAGCATGTATTGGCATATTCTGAAAAGCATTTGCACTTACATCTGTTTGGTAATATGCCAATAAATTACTTAGGTATATATATTTTTTTATATTTATGTATTGTACAGCCGAACTCTTTATCTAATCAACCAATCCTGATTAAAAGAAAAAAACCTAAAGAATTTTATCATTGTTATGAAACATCGGTAAAAAAAATCGTTTTGGACCAGTTACTATAGATTATTTTTTTTTTTTTCAGTTTGATTCTATTAGTTTTACTTTTGTTTGGTCCAACTTCAGTACAACACAAAAAAACCTGTTCTATGCCCAATATAATCGATTTTGATAACGTATTATCTATCGATTATAATGCTTATCTCATAATGTCGTGATACCTATAACTTTGAAGAATTATTGTGGTAACTAAAGAAACTATCATGGTCACTAACTGAAAACTAGAATTACATATAGGAGAAGATATTCACAAATTTCGGAACTGTTTTGTTATGATTCTTATTGCTTAGAAACTAATCACGAGGCGTCAAGTTTTAGTTGATAGTGACGTCCAGAATGTAATATTTATTACAAACAAGGTGTCGTCTGAAGGTTTGCTGTGACACATTTATTTGTATGAATTATAGTATCGTCGATAAAACTCTAAACCATCTTGGGTGGCTACGTGACTTCGTCATAAACGGTCGCACATTGTTGTCTCAGAGCTCCTTCTCGCAAGATAAGCCACGACTTTATTGTATTGTTTTGTAAATAACTTACAGGATTACCGTACCAGTTAGTGTTAGATAACGTAGGTGATTAGAGGTTAACTTTATACCATTCTGCGTATATTAAATTAATATACAATATGGATATTGTGGAGTCGAAATATATATTTTTTTTAAATGTAGTTGTTTGTTTTTTAGAAACATTTACGCAGTCAGTGATAGGTATGAATCAAGGTTATGTTGATTTCCTAGAATGATGGGTAATAAAGCCGAAGTAGCTAGCAAGAACTAAGTGCATAGCAGAGTAGTTGTGGTCGGACGACCTCGATCAAATGTTTCCGCTACCGGCGCTCTATTGTTAGTTATTTTATAATGGTCTCAAAAGTTTTATAAAATATGCATCTTTCACATTAAAAATATTATTTTATTTTTTAAACCTTAATCAAAGGAAATTACTAATGTCTACATTGAGATGTTTATATTGATATTGGCTTTTTTACGTCTTTAGAAATAAATTCAACAAACAGTGTTTTAATAATATTTAATTATACATCGCATATATTACTGAGTTGTGTAATATAGTGTTTCTTATATTGTGCATATGTTAAATGCATACTGTAACAGCTTCCTTGTTGTGGTTGAACGTGTTCTTTGTGGTTCTCTTGTTTGCCACGTGTTTGTACTCTGCTTATAAACATGACGTGGTGTTAAGTTGGACAGAATATGAAGTAATACTATAACAACCATTTCATGTTAATCATGTGACTTCATCTTCCTAGCATTAATACCGTTTTTTTTATTAATTTGAGAGATTACTAGTTTTTACACATCGATTGCTATCTGATCTCCACAAACCTAAGGGCGAACAAATAACTTTTTGGATAATAACAAATTACCTATCAAGACTTAACGATTATTATCAGATGTTATGTGATAACGACCATGTCACTTATATGTATTAATTTTCAATAGATGTGCTTGATAATATAAATTCCTATTACAATTTCTTACGCTAAATTGTAAAATGACAATGTTGACGGAACAAGTACGATCATTATTTTATTTTTCTAAACAAATAATTAGAAAAATGAATACGTAACAAAACAACATTGCTTTTTAATTGACTATTTATTCAACAGAACCGGTCAACATTGGTTTTGTACCGTGATTTCAATACGACAATACTTGATACTTCAGATATTGAGATAAAAATAAAGAACATGTTTTTTGAATTTTAAATATGAGAAATTAAATCTTTTGAATTAATTTGTAAGATCGTCACAGCAATTTTTAGCTACAATTGAAATTTAATAATGCGAGACACTGTCGAAGGGGCGAGAGATAAAGGTGCTAAAGTAAATCGTCTGCATTGTTGCATATGGGTGTAGGTGGTCTGGATGTTATCGACCGAAGCGTCTGCTAGCATTTGGGATAATCTCACACCCTCAGCTAACTAATGAACACTTAATTGTCTGAGATTCTAAATTTCCTCTGGGATTATAACATTAATTGTGATAGTTTACAACCTGCAGAGTAATCATTCAACGTATTACTTTAATCCAATTACTATAACGTTCTTAACAACTATTTAGGTACCTTCGTTATTGTTGTAAATTAAAAATGTTTGAGAAAACGACCTAATTATTAAATTGCTTAATTAAAATACGTGTATCAACATTATATTTGTATAAAACGGTGATTAATTTATCCGTGGATATAGAGCTGTCCAAATTCTCAGCGTGAAATACGCACGTCGGCTATCCTCCTGCGTTCTGTTTGGCTACAGCCCAAGTCTGGTCGTTTCCCCTTGAATGAATCTTCGCGAAAATAAATAATTCTTAAATATTTCGGCTATCAGCATGAGACTAATCGACGGAGTAGCTTCAAGCCTTATTTTATATCAATAGGCATTTAATATTAAGTAGGTATATTCGTGAAAACAAATTTGACGTGTTTGAAATTACTCGGCTCAATGCTTTGCCAAAATAGCTTGCGACGTCTTTTGTATTTTGTGCGCAGTAGCCCGTAACCCAGAAAACCCTATTTTTATCTTCATTTAAGAACACAACAAAGGAATCTATCTTTTAGTTGATTTGGAGAAAGATGACAGGTAATGATTGCTATTGCAATCTTCTCGTACAGTCTAGGTTTAAAGGTAATCTGTCGATATTTTTAATTGCAAGAAAATTGACATTACTCATTGTTCGCGAATAACCTACATTCGCTAAATGTGTCACTATTTCATTCTTATCTTGCAGACTACAATTCAACACTATAAACTTGCTATCTTGTCGGTGAATAAATATTTGTGGACTAATGAGAATTTTAGTAATTTATAAATAAAAGATTTTTTTTTCCAATTCTTCTAATTGAAATGAATACGGACTGATTATTAGTAGAGATAAGTAAATAAGACGTCATATCTTAATTTGTTAATTGATTTGTTTTAGCTGGGCATCTGTTCTGTGGCGACATTGATGGAGTTCCGCTTGGACAGCGCGGAGTACTGCCAGGCCCAACACAAATAAATTCGCGGGCGTCCCGTGAAGGCAAGGTAGCGGGCCAGCGACAGGACCCATGCTGCCGGGAGCGCGCGTCTCTCGCACCCCAAGCACTTTGCGATATACACCCATCCATTTGTAAGTAGATTTATATAATTAATACTTTCATTGCTCATACCTTTAAGGCTCACATTATAATTGATATAGAGCGCTAAACGACCAATATAAGTAATAATCAAAACATACAACAAGTGTGTTGTTGCGTCGTGTTTACAATAGTGTTATCACTTTATGTATACACAAGTGATGATGTGAACGCGCTAACAAGTGATGTGCTATTGGCACTGGATCAGCAGTTCGCGAATACCGCTGGACGAACACTTTGTACGCTATTTTTAAAAAGTTTTTTATCCACTTCAGTCGCCATTTGCGCACTGACGCAAATATAAATATAACTATATAACTATAAATAATATGATAACCAAAGTTTTGAATCATTAAAACGTCGTGCAGTTAAAAATGCTTTTTTTCTTGTTTCAGTTACCTTAAAATCGGAACCCACGGAGCATATCATTTGCAGAAGTAAACGACTTATGTTTTGTCGAAAAATTTATTATTAATTTCGCTTCCCAATTCGTAAATTTTGCTTATTAGTCTTCGAATGTGCTCAAGTGGTTGAAAGCAACATCCATGCGGGTGGTTCTAATTATATAATTGGACCCTTTTTAAAGAAAAGTCACGAAACTGGAGTGTGTTGTGTGGAAATAGAGTGACAATTTGTCTGTTAGACTCTGACGGATTGCTACAACTTGACGCGTGTGAATAAATCTGCCACCTCGGTGCGGGAGTGGTGGTATATCCTCTTTGACTGTTGGAACTTAAAGTGGTCACTATGAAGCAGAAGGACATCAGGCCGGCGCCGTCTCTAATCGAGTACAAGAATATGCGCTTCCTCATTACCGACCGACCATCGGATGTCACCATCCAAAGCTATTTACAGGTATGTATTTATAGTTATACACATAATTAAACACTATATTTAGATTAAATCTTTTACGATGACTTTCAATTCAATTTGATAATAAAAAAGAATTGGGTACTTTTGTTGCCCTTGATACGTCTTTCGACTTTCAGCCAAGTTACGACTTGGAAAATTGGCCATCTCGAGTTTTCTTATCTATAGATAGTATATAACGAGGGAACCGCCATCTCGTTGAATGTTTTATTCTCTTGTTTGTAAAGCTTATTTCGGACATGATGAGTCCTTACAATTTTACGTCAAGTGGCTTCGCTGCTCTTGTTGTGGGTGGAGAAAAATATTTACACAATTTACTTCTAAAATGATATTAAGGTGGATAAAAAATAAAATATTGTTGACTCATTTTCATTGTTGTCTACAAAAGTAGCATTATTTACTAACCACTTTTTGTATTATGATTCTCTTCACAAACAGGATTTATTATTATTTTTATATCGTATCTATCCTAGATGGAAAAAGTGTTCTTAATAGAAATCAGATACCTCAGGATAAGTAGTATTGAGGCATCAAATAATATGTATGCATATTGTTACTTCACGTCGATGATAAAAAAAAATTGTGAGGGTAGTACTTCCCCGGTCGAACCTAGTAGCGGAGATCTACTCACTACATTGATTTTAGTATAAAAGCATATAATATTCTGATACAATAATATAACAACTGGTAAAAATCTTTTTTCGACCCTTCGATATATAAAAATGAAGCGTGATTTTAACTTATCAACTCTTGTCGATTAGGGTGGAAAAGTGGTGCTATTGTCTTGTTCACAATGGCTCACGTACTTTCGACAATAAATCTCTGCTCTCATTCTTGGAATCTTGCAATGATATACAAACCTAGTGTCGTGTTGACTTGGCTACTCGCCGGTTAGTGTTAATTAGGTCTTTTTAAATGTTTTTTTTTATTGTTACATTATATATTTTATATTTTTCGTGGTTAAAAGTAGTGTGTTTGATTTATAAACAGTGGATAAATCGATAGGCCATGGCCTGTCAGGCAATATCACCCGCCTGGTCAGACGATTCTCTTCTTGTGTTTAAGAGACGTCACACCTCGTTCTTCCAAATCGGCATACGGCCTGCTGAATATAATATGTAAAGCGTTTACTGTAGTCTTTGTTCACATATAAGAGGGATTCTACTTCCTACTTTTCGTCTCATGCGGGAACAAATGTTAATCCTTTAAACAGGGTTCGATAACGGATTTCCATCATGCAGGCTATTTTCTAGTTTACCTCCTTTGTCGTATAAAAAATAAGTATCAGACGAAATATTTTCCTATATTATCTGGTAGTACCAGTAGGTATAAAAGAAAATTACAATCTTAAGTTGTTTAAATTTGAAGTGGTGTTATGTAATATTATTAAATATTTCGACATTTTCCTCACTCGGTAATCGTCACGTAAAAGAATTTCGATTGATATAGAAGCTAATCATAACAAGATAACTGATGACGTCAAACATTCGATGCTATGTTCAGATAGTTTCGCTGTCAATGTACGCAACTACGAACAGACTGCTGTTTTATTGTTTCTAGAAATACGATCTACGAATTCGATTAAATTTGTTGTTGTGTTGGTAATTTAGATTTTGGTCCTACATGAATTTCATTTAGCAGCAATCAGAATGTTCGAGACGAATATTTATAAAGAGTTTAATTGAAATCTGCTTTAGTAACCTTTTAGAATTAACATTTTTATGATAGTGTAAATTATGTAGTTTTCTGCTTCTAGACAAGCTATACTATTTAGTCAGTAATTTACTTCTTCAAGGGCCGGGAAATTCTTAATCTCAATTCTTCATCTTTAAAAAATAAAAAGACGAAACCTCTATTCGTTGTTTACGTAAGCCTTAGTTACGTAAGTCTTATGATTTAAATTTTTTACCTATTGATATTTGATTATCATTAAAGTTACGGCTTTCTAGACAACTAACTAACTAAACTAAATAAAAAGAAAATTTGTTTCTGTTGAATTGTTGGTTAAAAGATTATGCTATCTTTCTTATTTGCTTAACGGTATTACATTATTTGATAGAATTTACGATAATATTAAAATAAAGGGGCTTCATTGATTTCCCTTTCTATACAAACGTTTTCGCTTATTTGACTAAGCCTTCGAGTAATTTTGATAAGAATCCATTGTTTCATTCAACCATTACTAATAATCATTGTTTATTTAGTTCAAGTGCTATTTTTTATATAATTATTGATATATATTTCAATACATATACCAATGATAAAAATGCTTTGCTATTTAATAAATGTAACTACAAAATGTATAGATTTAGAAAAGACATACCTCAATTTCCTTTTTTTTTACTGATAATAATATTCTGAATATAAATAAGCAAATATGAAGTTTCAGTATTGACGGGCTTTAGTGTTAGTAAAAATTAGAAATTTTCAATATTAGTTGTGGTTGAATTACGACCACTAAGGGTTTTGAAACTCACTAATTTTATGAAAAAACTTAAGATCAGTTTGGAGTGTAGATCATTTCAAATAAAACGTGTGCTAAATTTGCGTAATTTATGTAACGAGGACGTGATGCTACACATAGAGCCTCATTTATAAACGATCGATGCCCGTATTATCAGTAGCCACTTCACAATATAATGCATTCAAATAAAAAATGACTTTCTCTGTTACTTGTTAGCCGTTACACCGTTGTGCCTTTCCCCCTCGGTAAGATGTTTGTATTGATCTTACAAATATTTGTTTCGGTCTGGTCGATTATCCGTCTGGGTCTCCCATCGTGCCTCGGAGAGGACGTTAAGCTGTCGATTCCGATTATTATCACATTACATCTGATAATTAATAATCGTTACCTCTTGATGGGTAATTTTCTTTTATTTAATAACTTACTGACGGTTAGGTTTGTGGAGTTCAGATGGCAATCGCTCTGTGTACAAACTTCTTCTTCGTATCGAGTTGTTAGTGCCAACCTAGTGTCAGAGTTGTTCAGGTCGCCTGTAGGCCTCTGATTTGACTTAACGACTTTCATCAAATTGATAATAGCCGGGACTGACTTTGTACGTGTCCTCCGAAGCACGGAAACTTGTAATAGTAATATGATATGATATGACTGTCAATAGGAGCTGAGGAAGCACAATGTGTGCACGGTGGTTCGCGTCTGCGAGCCGAGCTACGACACGGCACCGCTGAAGGCGGAGGGCATAGAGGTGCGCGATCTCGCGTACGACGACGGCACCTTCCCGCCCGCCAACGTCGTCGACGACTGGTTCGAGATCCTTCGCGATAAGTGAGTAGCCGCGCCCTTTCTGACTACATACAGACAACTTGACGCAAATAAGCAATACCATGTCAACCCACACGAATGTCATTTCGAGAAAAACGCGTTTGAAAATTTTGAACAACTTGCTTTATATGATTTTTTTTATATATTGCTCAAGTCTTTTGCAATTTCAGATTTATGTAAGTTATTTTACTTATTTTCACAAAAAATAAGTATGCAAACTGCATATTTTGTATATAACCCAAAACGTTTAACATAATACATAAATTGCATTATTAAAAATGGCTTTTTAGAAGTTTTAAAGCTTAAAACCCTACAAATATTAAAGAAAAATGTTCTTCAGCCATTTACCAACACTTCTGCATATATAACTCAGTTTTTTCAATTTTGTGGGTTGACATGGTATTGCTTATTTGCGTCCAACTATGTATTAAAAGATATCTGTATCAACATGCATTATGCTTCTGCGTTTAGATGCATCGGTAGCCGCATTAAACAGCCGTGAGCAGATTGCAAATCATTATAATACTGTTTGTGAATTTGTGTGTGTGATTTATTACATAACCGTAATAATAATAATATTTCTTATTAGGGTACAACATATAAAGCAACAATATATGAACAAATTCGACTTATTTGTATTTGTATAATATTAAACACAAGGACAAAGAGAACTAAAAATAAAACTTATGTAAATAATACAAAAATAAGGAAAACACAGAATGAAAATAACCTGAAATTATTGTTTATCTTAATTTTCTTAATAGTGTGTGTGCGCGGGCGTCTGTTAGGCCTAAGCTATGGAGCTTGGAGATAGGTCATTGAAAGTAAATGTATAAGTAGATTTTCCACAGCCGTCAGGCCAATTAACACCTGTTAATTTTCCACTGATAGGTTAACGTCTCAAGTCCTGTTAAAGCGATTATGTTTTATCAAATCCAGTGAGCTAATAGCAATATCTCTGTTTGAGAAATTACTAATAAATCAAAACGGTTTTCAACAAGATGGAAAGAAAGAACAGTTACTATATGCTTATTACCTATTACACATGCTTAGGAGACTGTTAAGACTTTGTGGGTAGCGAGTCTTCCTTTAGTCTCGACGGTTGCGGGTTCGATTCCCGCTCAGGCAGATGTTTGTTAAAATTTCTGTTTTGGTCTGGACGTTTGTTCGTGTGGCCCCACTGTGCGTTGGAGAGCACGTTCTCTGATGATAATAGTTAACTCTTGATAAGTTAATTGCTCTTACCCAATGAGGATGTCAGGTGGCAATCGCTCCGTGTAAAAACCAATCGTTTCAAATCCGGATAAGAGTAATCAGCAGTCCCTGGGTAAATAAAATACCGGGAATAATGCATGGACGAAGAAGTTACTATAAGCTTATTAAAACAAACAGTCGCCTTCGATGTTTATGAGCTAATTTTGGCAATGAAGTAATTTATTTGTGTTCTGTCTCTGTGAGTCTTCCCAATATAATATATAATAATGCAGGACATTAGTTATCACGATAATTAATTTTCCATAGTAAAACCTCGAAACTTTCTATTCGCCGGTAATGATAGGGAAAGGTCCTATGATAATCTTTCTGGGTACAAACGTAATACTGTCAGACTTAATTTAGAATAATGTTTAGCTTTGACGTTGGTACAGGACTATTGAATTTTATTTGATGTAATGGTATAAATAACTGAGGCATCATAAATTAATTGTACCAAAAAGTTTAAGAAAAAATGCTTTTGACGTTTTTTTTTTTTGCAAAAGTCATTATAATAATGGACTTGTTACATTTTTAGAACTGACGTCCTTTGATGAATGTTATTGACCGAACAGAGCGAGGTCGAGTCCACTTGCGTAGTCCGACGTTTGTATGTATGTGTGTTTGTTCGGTGATAACATACAGCCCGTTGATCAAGTTATTACAATTCTTATAAGTAGATAGATTATATTAATATAATGCTTGAGTTTCAATATGAGTTTAAACGTATTTTGGTTTTTGAGCTATGAAACACTGAACCTTCGAGCGTTATGTGAAAAGATTGACCATAATAAATTTAGAGACGACTTTAAAATTTGCTGATATGCCTATTTCATTTTATATGTCTCCGTGTAAGCTTTAACAACTTTTTCCTTATTTGTTTATTATTCGTAACATGTTTAAATAATTTACAAATTAAATCTTTAACTCGTTAGTAGAGGAATTCCTTTTAAATCATAAAAAAATAACAGTGGCGATACAAACAAAACATAGATTGGCTAGAAGTGACGTCAATGGAGACGCCATGACAGTTTTCAGCGTTTTCGAGTCAAATTAGAATTGTAATTTTAAAACTCAATTTAGATAATGTAAAGGTACAATTTATGATGAAAAAAATGGCGTTTATAGACAAGGTAACGTATTAAATATTTTTTTAAATTTTGTCAACTAACTTATTGTAGCATAAAAATAGAATTAATTTGAAAACAAAACTGTACACATCAACGTTTCAATTGGGGGCAAAGTAATATTATTACATTCTAGAGACAAAAACTGCCCACGCCGATTTACGCTAGGCCGATTAATGCTCGGTTTAAGTATTGTATTGTGGGAGCGTGGGTGCTTGTGTTAGTTCCCGGACTAACACGAGACAATCCTTGTTGTTCTGACATATTTTAAGTCCATATTTTTTGATATTCTTTTATGGTCTAAATATTTCTAATACATAATGTGAGGTTGGTCCGAAATAAAAAGTTCAGGAATACCGATTATCCCTATCCCTACTAAATCTGAAAGTAACACTGCTCATGTTTGTCTGTCTGTCACGCTTTCATACTAAGCCTGGAACCGATTTTGATGAAATTTTACAGGGATAGAACAACTCTTGGGAAAACTTGGCTTTTTTACAACAAAATCTTGAAGGGCTACTAATTTATGTTGTATTAAAGATGCCGCATTAAAAATCATTATTCACACGGCTAAAGACGCATGCAGAAGCTAGCTTTATATAATTATAAAGGTGTATGATTGTTAATCGCAGAGCGGCGAACAAGCCGGAGGCGGCGGTGGCTGTGCACTGCGTGGCGGGACTCGGTCGCGCACCGGTCATGGTCGCCATCGCGCTCATCGAGCTCGGCATGAAGTACGAGGAGGCTGTCGAAAACATCCGGGAGTGAGTACCCACAACTTGCACACAGAACACTATCCGTATACAAATCTGAAACACTAACAGACACAAAGAGACTGCTCGAACTAAATGTAGAAATTAGTAGTATTCCTTGAGTATGTATGTATCAACTTTTAAATTAAATTGTGTAAAAAGAATTGGATCAAATGGACAGGATATATTTATTTAAATATAACACGAGGAAGCTACATCAGATCAATAACATTAATATTCGGATTTTTCCTGTAACTAAAACTTGATTGTACTTAAAAATTCTACTACTTACGACGATAATCAAAAGGGATATATATAACTGAATCAGACAGTGACAAGTCTACCTTGGACCTAATCGCGTGCGTCCATCGGTTATCATAAACTCTGAGCGTTCCACCAATCCTTGACGACATCCTAACCACTTTGCTGTGGTTGGGTCTTGCTGGCGACACCTAAGAACGGAATCGCCGATTACCCTTATCAGATTTCTTCCCTACCTCGTGTTGCTTTTAAGACCAAGCCCACAGCAATACATATTCCATAAAATAGTCTTATAATGATTTCTAAATAATAATACCTCTCTCTGTATTTCAATCTTTTCCACTTTTATTCTATTGTGATTGCAAATTTTTATTTGTTAATGCCACGCCATTATAATATTCCTCTTTTATTTATTCTCATCATAAAGCTGTATAAGAACAATATCCCCATTGTACCCCATAGAATCGATAACTTTTAGTTTTGCCTCCTGGCCCTTGATTACGCCCTGTCCTTTCATTGCTTTTAATCCATTGTCGTGCTAAGAATACCAGGCACAATAGAAAATCGTGTTTGTCCAAAGGTGACCTAACCACTACAAACGACGAATGGAAGATTTTTTTTAATTTCTTACTGTATTAACTTCCGGTTGGAATTTCTATTCTGTCATTAAAAAGTTAAATTTAATAAGTTTTAAAACTTCTTAATATTAATAATACATACTTTAAGCTTCTTTATTATTTTATATAATTTATTTTCGAGCAACCTTACTATACACACCTACCTTATTTTGATAAAATTGTTAAATTAAAAAACTGACCACCAAAACCGTAACGATCTTTAAATCGCATTTAGTATTTTAATAAAATTTCTAAATATATGTGTATCAAATTGACAGCCAGCGTCGTGGTGCAATCAACGCTAAGCAGCTCTCGTACCTGGAGAAGTACCGACCGAAGTCGCGTCTCAAGAAGAACGGCCACAAGAACTCTTGTTGCGTGCAGTAGCGCGCGCGGCGAATGTAGCTCTGCTTTCACACACACACTGACACACGGGAGCCTAGACGACTAACTAGTTATAACTTAACCACCAACAAACCCCCCCGCCCCTCCAAACCCCTACCTGCTCTTCTGATCCCTTCAACATTTCCGAGACCGTCACCTAATTCTCTATCCACCCGAGCTCGCTCTGGAAGCCCGGACACTCCCGACGCCCGAGCCGATCTAGGATCCGGTCACGATCTCGGCTGTAGTACCGTCAGCATAGCAATTGGAGATTATTAATGAATTTTCTTTTTGAGAGACCCAACCGTGTGCTAATGTTCGCATGTCCAATGTAAAGGTGTATATCCCTCGTGCTGTACTTGCTCTAGCGGAATACGTTATTAGACGAGCCACGATTTGTGTTCATAGTTGAAACAGTTACTTGGGTATTTACATACTTTATCATAATAAAAATCCAATGTCCATAATAAATATAATCGAGTCAGAGTCGAGCTTACTCTTCGACCGTTTAATGATTTTTGTTTTGTAATTCTTTGTGTGTTGGCATCATGATATATTTTCCTAAATAAACTGAATATTATTTTTCTTTCTAGAGACTTATTATTATCGATAAGAGAAATTGAGACATAATAGGGAGAAATCTTGATGATTTTTTGTGTTTCTAATATAATTCTGTATTGTATGACTAAAATAATTTAATTTTTTCAATTGTTATTTTATTTGAAATGGAAACATTTAATTTGTATGAAAGCACCGTTTATTAATAATGTCACGATTATTTTTTACAACCTTTGACTAATTAAATATAATTCTAATAAATTGTATTCTGACGCAAAATGATAAACTTGACTCACTAAATGTTCCAATGAAAAACATAGCTCTTTGATATTATTTTTCTATTTCTAATTTTATGAAGATAATAATCGAAATATATGATTGTGTAACCACGGAACAGTCACATTCATAAATAAAAATATTTATAAGCAAAGCAATCGATGTTTAATTACAAACCCACCTATATAAATCCCTTTTTATTATAATAAATACGATTAATAAAGCTCAATTAATAGGAAGCCTCAATAGCTCAACGGTAAAAGGGGCAACTCCGCTCCGCTAAGGCGAGAGTTGCGGGTTCGATCTTGGCCCCCTTTGGCTATTGTCGTACCCACTCTTAGCGCAAGATTCGAGCTTACGTGGAGGGGCAATAAGAGTATTAGTAATACCTTGAAAAAGGCACGTCTTTATAAAGTATAATATATATCTATGTTAATAATACATCAAAAACACGTCGCTTGGCTATTCTTCTATATATCTATAAGACTCGTAACTTTATATTTGATTCCGATTGTTGTATCCTATTTTTGTTTTCATTTTGTAATTACTATTGAATAACCAAACGATATAATAAATATGTAATTTTGTTAAACCTAAAATCGTAACAAATCTTACTACGTACGTACTTATCACGCAAAAAACGACTGAACTATTAATGCGTATTTTTTAATGAAAATTCTAATTTCTTATATGAAACTAATATAACATAATACACTTAAATGTTTCATCGGTTTTTATCAGTTATATGAAGCAAATGCATTGTCGTATGGAGAAAATACGCCTACATATATGGACGCAAATAAGCAATACCATGTCAACCCACACGAATGTCATTTCGAGAAAAACTCGTTTGAAAATTTTTAACAACTTGCTTTATATGATTTTTTTATATATTGGTCAAGTTTTTGGCAATTTCAGATTTATGTAAGTTATTTTACTTATTTTCTCAAGAAATAAGTATACAAACTGCATATTTCTTATATAATATAACCCAAAACGTTTAACATAATAAATAAATTGCATAATTAAAAAAAATAATGTTCTTCAGCCATTTACCGCATATGTAACTAAGTTTTTTCAATTTTGTGGATTGACATGGTATTGCTTATTAGCGTCCTTATGTGGGTTTCAATTTATTTATCATATCACAGTATAGACGAAAGAGGTTTTAGTCTTAATATAAAGTAAAGCTGGTTGCTATTGACTGTCGTCACGTATCTGTCATGGTGCGTTTTTATTCAAGGGATCATGGATAGGCGTATTTTGAGGCAACGTCTATAGCGACTGAGGCACTGATTAATAAAATTATTAAGGCAAACACGAACATCAACCACACAGATCCTAATTTAGCGGATTCTCAGACATATATTATGAAAGTATTTTGTAACGAATGTCGTTGCATATTTTCATAGCTATGTCCTAGTTACAATAACAAACGACGTCACAATGGTTAAAGTCACGGCCCATTAAACCATTGTTCATTGTTTCCTTTAGTAATTATTATGGAAATTTAATAAAACAAATAATTTGATTCCAACATCAGGTTGGCGTTTATTTCGACAATAAGTGTAATTACATACATTCTTAAGCTACTTTGTGATTAGAGAGACTTTAAAGAAGAGAGACTTTGAAGATGCGATTGATTAAAACTTGTAAATAAATGCTTGAATAGTCCAAGGTGTCTCGTATGATACGTTAAACATGACACCATAGGCTATAGATGTCTTGTACTATTAAGTTTTACTAAAACTCAGACTTATTTTTTATTTCTTATTTTTAGTATTTAGCCAATGTAGACCATATTTATTTATAATTAAAATTTTGCCAAATGCTGGCTACGCCCATGGTAGTGACTATGCTAAAACTTACTAGTCACAAGGAATTCAAATTACAGAATATTTCTTCATTAACGATAATGGTATGGAGAAAGATAATTAATGAGTTTCGATACCTTAAAACCTAAAATCTTTTATATAGTATCTTTTATATAATATATTTTATATATTTATATTATATAATCTTAGACTTGATTAAGTCTAAAGAGATTTTTAAAAAAAAAATATCATAGACAACAATATTCTATAAATGATCGTTTAAACTCTGATTTATAACTAAATATTTTTAATGACTTATATAAATATTTTAATTCAATATGTCATAATTTAGGGGTTGTCGAAATTTGCATTCAATATTTGTAAATGAAGATTTTGACAATCCTTGTGAATAATATATATAATAATAAGTGAATAATATCCAATATTGAACATTTGTAATCGACTTGAATTGATTATAGATGAATAAAGTAATCAATAATAATAGTTATTGAAACTTAATTTAAGAGGTAGATTAGAATTCAATATTACATAAAAAATACAAATTCATAAAATATACGCTGCCTTGGCTTATAATTAGATAATACAATTTGATAAATTGTAATCAATATTAATTTTGAATAAACACTATAATTTAAAAAAATAATAATTAGATTTTAAGTATCTTCTTCCGCCGTTGCCGTCAACCTCATGCTCGCTCAATTTCATTATTTTATAATACAAACGATGTCTTCTCCTCCTTGTGTCCAGCTGAAGTAAAAAAAAGGATTTAGTGGACAACAATAGACTATTATATACTATAGACAAGACCTTCCATACAGGGAAAATGTAAAAGACTCGCTGGTGCTCTTTCGTAAATTCGTCACAAGCTTGCAACATATCGAATAAAATTGGCTATGTCTGCTATATTACGTCCATTCCACGATTCGAATTATCGATGATAATAATTAATAATTATTATACCTCGAAAATTCCCTAATTAAAAATTTTAAACTAATCAATTAAATGCTTTTTATGAGAAATTATTATTGATTAATAATTCTTTATTAAATATTCTTTGAATTTTCTTATTAACTTAAGATTATTTTTTTTTCCTGAAAAGATTAATAAATAATGAATAATAGGTAAAGATATTAACTTTTATCTTTTTAGAAATCATGTTTAGAAAGTGATTCGATTCCAAGTAAAAAATACAAATATGTAGTTGTGGCTACTTATCAATTTCTGATAATTAATCTGATAATCTACATCAGAAAATTATAATATATAGAAGACGCCCAAAATATAGACATGTCAGCAGTGTCACAATACTGAGTGACTTAATGACATAATTATGTCATTCATATTTAGAAAGAAGTGCTGCCAGCTGTTTGTTACAAAATCGCCTAAATTAGTCCTTTTGTAATGTCCATGAAAATATACAATAACCTAGCAGAATTAATAAAACAAAGTATTAATAAATAATTAAACAAATATTAATTATTCACTACCAGTTCATACTTCTGAATGTTGTTGTGGTTATGTTAAAACACCCAACATAAGTATCATCAAACATAACCATAAAACTAGTAAAATATAAAGAACAGGACTGTATCTGTGACAAATTTATCAAAAACGCATAACATTATAATTAAATAAATCAATTATTTATTTCATAAGTAATATGTATATATATACTAATTTTCGTCTTTAGTTTAGTAGGCGAAATTTATTTATTAATGTATAATTGTAATTAATTTATTACATAAATTAAGTTATTAATTAATAATTTTCTCCAAATTTAAAGATTTCGTTTCGCTGACAACATTATTAGTGCGCTATTTCCAAGTTAGCGAATGTACACACGCACACATTGGTTGTTATATTGTCTACGTTTCGCGACGAAATTTTTTCGAAGCTGAGGTTCTATATGTTATAATTCCATAATCTATATCGTATTTTTTCTTACTTGAGCTAAGATGTGAAGAAAAAAGGCTCGATCACAAATCACGATATTTCCAGGATATAACACACTAAGTTGCAATGACTATTTGTAGAAACTACTTTCTATAAAAACGGATAAATTTTCATTCAAAATTTGCTGTAAATACTCACTACAAATAGCATTTTATAAATAAAATCACAATTCCGACTAAAGCAATGACCACAGATATTCAAGACGATATGTCAGTTTGACATATAATTATATGGATGGCAATAAGCAAATGTGAGAATGTTATCGTATTGTTTTCAACGCATTTTAAACAATTTTATGTTTTTATACTGCTTATTTTGTAGTGTGTAGGGGAATCTAATAAGAAAAAAGTTTGCATGACGTATTTTATGACCGACCGCCTGGTTGGACATCATACGTCCTTTTGTAAGTTTTCTATCCATTGGGCCATGGCGTCCCATAGTACATTTTTCATAATATTAGTACTAAAGTATGAACCTCTTACGCCGCAGTAGCGGTCAATGAACAGGTTGACGTCGAACTTCCGCTTGCACCCGTCGAAGTTCATGTAGCGCACCTTGCCAAAGATGGCGCGCTCCGTCCAGCCCTGGTCGTGGAGACCGCATATTGACCACATGCACCCTAAAAATGAAACAAATCATCCAATAAATACACTTTACGCTACTATTTTTTTCATTTCTTTTTCTGTCAGACATGGTACTCATACATATGGTGTGTACATCACTCAGTCCGCAGCAAATATTTAAAAACTTAAGATGGTCATTCTGGACGATTTCTGATTTTTTAATTTCTGGGACTAATAAATACTTACTATACTATACTGGGAATAATAAAACGCTACACACTCAATGGCGTAGTTATTATGGTACCTTTTAAGTGTTTGCACAAAGCATAGAGTAATAAAATAATCAAGTCCTTTGAATTCATAATTCTATGGTACAAAGCCACAAGTAAAATATGCGTGGTACAGATCTTTGACTCTTTAAAACTCTTTTCTACTCCACTGAAGTGCCTTGACAAAATTTCGGTAGAATCTTATAAAAAATTTTAAACTGCCCCTAGCTATTGTCAGAGTACTGACCAATTATTCATATTATACTGACCAATTAGTGACTAATTAGACCATCTACTTACGAGGTCAAATTTCATTATATGGGCTGCCAACATGGTTGAACTGAATCCCAGTCCATTGCTGGAGTATTGCTGCATTATTTAAATTTTAGAAAAGGATACTACTAATAGACTTTGCTGTACTAAAACTAGATGACTTACCAACATAGCCATTAGGGTCCCTTCCGTCAATGCTATAATGGTCATTTAGGTAGATAGCAGCTTTCAGTGCCTGTTCAGCGCTTGTGCTCCATTCCAAGATCTTCTTGCACCAGTACATCCGAAGAAAGCCGTGCATCTTCCCTTCCTCCACAAGTTGTAGCTGCGCTGCATTCCACAGTCTGTCATGTGTGACAGCGTTGGTGAGCTGCTGTATCTTGTATGTGTTCTCCCTTATGTCCCGTCTGAGAGAATGGTTAAAACAAAGATTATTTTGAGGTCAACAAATTAATTAAAAAATATATGAAACTAGCTTTTGCCAGCGGCTCTGCCAGCTTGAATAACGAATTTAATACACACTTTTTCACCCCTTAAAGGTTTAATTTTGAATAATTCCTAATTAGTGCTCGCTTACATTTCAAAAATAATCCACCGGTGAAAAAAAAAACAGATTACATTTTAATATTTTATCTTACATTTTAATTTGAAATTTTTCGTATTTCATTGGTCCATCTGTTGCGATTTTATACTTCGTGCGTACGTTAGATAATAAATAAATAAATAAATAAACGCTACACACTCAACAAGATAAGTAAAAAATTTATATACGTTTTAGATAACAAGTATTTATTACCCGTGTGACGTCACACGAAACTTGAAGTCCCGCTGGGCCCATTCTTCAGCTGCTGATTTATTATTTATGTGGTGAAATTAATTGGAAATAATGACGTATAAGTATTGTACTGACAGTAAATTCCCCCAGCAGCAGTTAGTTTTATGCAATCTTAACGCGAAAGTAAAGACACAGATACACACTGGACACACACACACACACACACAAACACACACACACACACATACATAATATATAATAGTTACCTGTGTTCATTGAGAGTCTTCTGCGCCCAGGAGCTGGCTCCCTTGACGCTGTCATAGTGTTTGCAGTAGAAGCAGTAGTTATCAGACAGCTCACGACGGACGATACACTCCTCTAGATAAGCATTCACACTCTCTGCATATTTTGTTTTGTACTGCTTGATACATAGTGCTACTCTCTGCACTGAAATTTGACCTGGACAAGAAAATACAAACTTTAGATATAACATGACTTTTATAACACACATTTTCATTTCTGAAGTCCTTTAAAAGATGATCAGGAAGGCTTAGCAATTAGATTTATACAGAGTATTTTTAATTTATCATTTTAGGCCTTCATTTATCTTTATTTTTCTTATGTCATGACGGTTGGCAAACAAGCATATGGTCCGCCTGATGGTAAGCAGTGACCGCAACCCATGAGCGCTTGCGATACTTTAAGTACCACATGGGCATTGTCAACCCGAGGAACAGGCGGGAGGAGATGAGACGGGAAAAAAAGAATGGAACAGAGGGGATGGGAGATTGGGCCTTCGGCGCTCTCGCTCATTCCACAAAACGCAACAGTACTTACTGATACTGTTACTTTACGCCGATTTTCTGTCACAGGGTAGTACTTCCCTGTCGAGCCGGCCGATTTGTGTTGAGAGAAGCTCTGCTCTACTAGAGTAAAATGGTTTGAATAGTGTTTATTCTTTTCAAAGAAAAAAAGAGAAATCTTTTATTAAAAAGTAAAAAATATGCTTATTGTGTACTTAAAAATGATGTCAGACAAAGTTTTTATATTAAACTGTTTTATATTAAGGCCGCTCTAAGAGTTGCCGACTCTAAATTAAACCCGACAGCTGATTATATTTTTTAGTGATCATTATACTGCAGATACAAAAAACCTTTATAAAAATAACTAATACAATTCAAAAGTATTATTCTGTTTGTAAATGTGAGTTTGTTTCTTATGCTTTTACACCTTGTTGTATATCATGATTTGTTATTTAGTCATCAGTTGTCAAATTATTATTAATGTACCTACACTTTACTTCGCTTCTATTATAAAAGTGATGTTAAGGTCAGGCGTCGGGATGTGACGACCCCATCGCCCGCTGTTGGGATAACCTCTGTCACAACAGAGATTATTCCACCAGTGCAATCAGTCACACTGGTGGTAGGTCTTTTGTTGCAAGAGGCCGGCTAGGTAGGTACCACCGCAATGTCCAATATTCTGCCGCCAAATAGTAGTGCTTAGGCACTACTGTGTTGCGGTTTGAAGGGCATTGTACGCTAGTGAAATTACTGGGCGAATAAGATTTAAGAACTAATATCTCGAGGTTGGCAACGCGCGAGTGGCACCTACTAATGGTGCTGCAAGCGCTCATAGGCTGCGGCAGCCACTTACCATCAGGTGGGCCGTATGCTTGTTTGCCAACTTCTAAAAAAAAAAAAAAAATAAGGTAAGGTAGAAAAATATCATCTGTCACTCATTGTAATGGTTATTATTAAACATGATTTCTACAAATGAATTGTGTTTAAATATAATACACCTTAACTTATTAACCAATTATTATGAAATTTTCATGGATGCAAAAAAGGTTATAGGGTCTATTCAACTATAAAAAATGTTCCCGTATGATAGAAATATAACTATTTAAACCGTGATGTGGCATAATAATTTGGCCAACTGACATTTCCCTGTGAATATAAACAGAAGTTGGTACAAACAAAATTGCGGAGAGATGCTAATATCTTATTACAGCCCACTGAAGATGGATAACTAAACACTACACACCCAACGGGATCCCCTATTGGGAAACATACATAAGCACAAGGGGAAACACATCCAGACCGGAAAACATGCCTGTATGTTCAATACAAACATCTGCTCCAAGCAGGAATCAAACCCGAGACCTGTGGCGTTGAAGGCAGGTTCGCTAACACTGCACCACAACGTCGTCAAATGGATAGATATTTGAATACAAAACTAGTAGGCAAAGTCTTATCCTAGAAAAGTTTCCTCTTCTGTTGAGGAAAAGTTACTTTCTCATGTTAAACACTGAAAAATATGTTGTTAATTACCAAAATGGAACCACGGTGATAAATTGCTTTGTGCTTCAACATTCGGATCATTCCTCATTTTAGCATATATTTTTAGACGTTCATCAATGAATGTCTTCAGAAACTTGAGTGCACTGTCATAGCCGGGCGTAGCCCATTCTACTGGCTTCACCTTTGGATCTGCATCTCTAGTCTCTATAGCCTGATCCCAATTTATTGGCTGGAAATAAAAAAAAAAGATGATTAGCCATTCAATAAAAATGTAAGCTGACCGGATACTGTAACATAGTTTACACTACATTATTTTTAAAGTATAATGTAATATTAACATATTGATAACAAACTATAAAAAAACAAAATGTGTTTGGTCAAACTTTTTTTATATCCCCTCTGTACAAATAAATAAAATACTGACAGCTTGAAATTATTGTAATTACTCCTTATAGTTTTGTAGAACACCATTGTGGTGTGTTGGTTATAAGTCTGCCTTTAGCCTCGACGATTACGGGTTCGATTCCCGCTCAGAGCAGAAAAATTTCGCTTATTGGTAATAAGTATAAAATTTTACCTCTGGTTCAAATTTGCTGTCATATGGGTGTTTAATCACTGGTGGAAATTCAGTAAGAAACTCATCAAGCTTGGAATTGATTTTGTTTCTTATAGTCCTGGCAGAGTACTCCTGCTTATCAGATGCAACCCAGCATGGCACTATATTATGTGCATCTACCTGAAATTTATAATTACCAAACAAATTTATAATTACCAATAATTTAGTATTCTTAGGATTGACAGTGACTACAAATTATAATCATTGGTAAGTGTAACACCTGAAGTGAAATAATGGATTTATACGTGTAGCACTCAAAGTAACTGTGAGTTTGCAACAGGAAACAATATTAACACTT
This sequence comes from Hestina assimilis, assembly GCA_023373885.1. Lineage (NCBI taxonomy): Eukaryota > Metazoa > Arthropoda > Insecta > Lepidoptera > Nymphalidae > Hestina > Hestina assimilis. The sequence continues at coordinate 14,663,832 of CM041740.1, forward strand.
GTCATAGGAAACAAATCGCAAATCTTGTTTTTTTGAGATTAGATTCATACTCAAAAAAACTAGTTTAAAATATTTGACATATTTCAAGATTTGTGAAACATCAAATAGTCAGCTTCAGTTCAGATTAGGCTCGACTATATTGATTAAATTTAATTTTTAATACTTTAGTATATATTTATAGACTTACTATATACTATATACAGGCTCTTGCATACAGACAAAATGTCTAAAGACTGTTTGGTGGTAAGTCACATACTATAGTTCCTTAAATGTAACTTGAACCAAAATGGCCGCTTCTGCGCAGGTACAATAATGGACAAAAATGTTAGACAAAAATATTGGTTTCGTCTTATTTCAATCGATTCTTTATAAAGTAGGTAAACGGAATGATGTATATAATATAGTTATTATTTCTTCTAAATTCAATTAATTATTTATTTATTATCCTTATTAATTACTTAAATAGAATAAAACAAATAAATAGTATAGAAAAAAGGTACCTATATATAAAAAAAGTTAATGTACATTATTAATAGTAAGACAGACTTCTTCGTATCTTCGCGCAGTATTATTCAGGGAATTAGTTATATTATTTTCTTTTAAAAATAACTATAAACGTCAAATACCATCCTTCTCTCCCATCTCCTTAAAGTTGATTGTGGTCGAGGCATTATCTTGAAATAAATGTTAACACACTTGACAAAACTAATTTATATTTTAATTTATTTTTAATAATTTATTATTAAAGAACTAAAACAACCGTGAGCGAGTGTACTAAACCCGGCCCTCCTCATACCGCATACGGTTAAGACCCAAAAACGTGTTACTGCGCAGGGTTCAAGTTACATTTAACAGACTATAACTTCATTTCAATTATGTTAGAAGCTCGTGACAACTTATATAGTATATAACAAGTCTATGTTTATACTAGTATTTAATTGCAATAAAGAAATTATTACTTGTATCAATGGCACATCTATCTTCAATTTTTTTTTAAGTTGTGATAGCCAGCCCAAAGGTTCTCTCAGTGGGTTAAAGTCACACACTACAGCTCCAATTTTGTGATCAATCACCCATTGTGGTAAAGCTTCTCCGCCACAGCCTTCTAGCAAGTGGAAGGATATATTTAGTTTCTTGCATTCCTCGGCTACTTTCTCCAGTCCTGAAAATTAGCGTAGCAAAATTTAAAATATCATTATATATTTTTATTTAAAAAATATTTCTATTATAGAATATAATTGTGTTGCTTACCTTTAATAAGAAAATGAAACTGCCTCAACGAAGCATCTAAATATTTATTTATTAAACAGAAACATACGTGTAGTGGCACCTCATTTTTCAGAGCTAATTGTTGGGCGTACAAAAGAGCCCAATTATCCTGTACCCTGCTGTCTCGAGACATCCAATAAACTATACCTTCGGAATCGTCTAAGACTGTCTGTTCATGTGAAATTATTCTCAAACGCTTTTTGTTAAAATCAAAATTCAAAATCGATTCAGCTGTATCTTCTCGTTTTTTCTGTATTTCATTCATAAAATCATCAATATTGATGCTTAATTCAGGAGATATTTTTGGTTTTTTAGGTGTGTAAGATAATCTTGTAATATTAACAATCGTTCTTTTAGTTCCGGTAAGCATTTTAAACTTTTTGAACCAGTTGTGAGTAAACAGTGAGAAATTAAAACAATCAAGCGTCCAAGCGATAACGATTTGATTTGACAAAGACAATTCTAGTCTTTTTATCTTTGAACAAATCGATTATCGAAACCACACAGGAACAGATAAAATAATAAATAAATACGGTACCGAGTAATCTGTAATTCAGGCAGAACTACCGAGGCAACAAATCATAGAGCAGAGAACTACATCCTACAGGTTATATTATCATACTTTAAACTTTGAACTAGTTAGTAGAGATTAGAGACTACAGCAGTGTTGTTTTTGGAAGAACTAGTTTACTGTTCGGATGTTCTAAAGAACGAGATCCACTGATGTTGGCATAATATTGGTACACCGATATCGTCGATATTTTGTAGAATTATCGAAAAACATCTTAGCTAAACCATTAAAAATTATAGATTAACCGAACTAGTTTACAATTTACAATTAATGTCACTGTAATTTGGATTGGATTTCCGTTTTCCTTTTTTTACTAACTCCGAGAGCACGTGACTACACTATAACTGATGACTGTGAAAGGTAGTGGAAGTGGAGTCCATACGTGAAGGATATAATAATATAATATAATAAGGATATAACACGGTTGCAGAAGGCAAACTGCAAGATTCCTCTTCATGCCTCATTTGAAGGACTCCAGTTTGTAAGGAGGGAACACGTGTGTAGGTAAGGAATTCCATTTTTTCGACGCGTGACAAAAAAATTTCAAATGTGAACCTCAAAATCTAGTAACGAACTAGTTTATCAAGTCACGTGAACTAGATGGACCGAATCCCGGTGATGACTGGTATTTACTTGCAACTTTACATAAAGATATACAGAAATATCATGGACGTGTATAAATGTTTATTTCTTTTAAACAAAACGATATACAAAGTTCAAAAGGTTTCTTCGTAGATATGCATATTTTTAATTTTCCATATTATGTTCGTGATCATCTGCTTGCAACTGATGTACTTCACTAGTACAATACAATAGTTTTAAATACTCGCTGCAAGGGTGACAGTTCACTCTCTCTATGTTCATTTTAATGCATTGAATCGAACAAAACGAAACGAGTTTGCACCAGCAACATATAATCTTGTTTTCATCCAACGGTATAATGCATTCAAAGCACACATTAAACGTTTTGTCCTAAAATAATATTTTTCAACATTAATTTTTAAAGTAAAACTTCTAATGTGACTTCCAACAAGGTTGCGTTAAACGTTTAACGCTACCATGGAGGGGGTATAAAAGAGACAGAGTGAGAGTGAATAAATGGCACTCGAACGCATGCGCGTAGTATACCGCATACCTGTTATAGGCCAGCGCGAGCGTTAATAAAGTTATCATTATTATATGTTAATAAAGTTTGTCTTAAAGAAACAATATGATTTCACTAAAAATCGATTTCTACCCCTTCCTATTTTCATTTCCACATTACGAAGTTTCACTTCTTCCGCGCGGAGGGACTACACGCACTATTTTTTTCATGTATGGATGCTTGTTAGTCAACTCGTAAAGATTATTGAACGGATTTATATAAAATTTGGCAAATAGATAATTTATGATTTGAATTAACAGATAAGTTAACCTTTCTATTCTAAATTATGTCGTTATAATAAATAAATTTTAATCGATAATCCGTCATAACAATTACATTAACACAAGCAAATCCGTGGGCAAAACATATTCATTAGCTAAGCATCAATCGGATAATGAAATGGAATGGAAATCAGTAGTCGGCGTCGTTGTGGTTGAATTATGAGTTACATGGATTGATTTACATAGATGCTGCATAATTTTCAAACATGAATCACAATAATTTTACAAGAACGACTTACATCCTTTACCAACTCCGGTTTTAAATATAAAAATTGTGAAGAGTCGAAATCATAGCGGGATGTTATTTTTCTTCTTAAATTTCGCTGCCGTAAAAGCCGAGTCACATCCATTTCTATAGCATCTCTCAAAGGCGCTGTAAGAATTTGTTCAGAAGTCTCTTTGCCTTTACTTAGGGTATAATTTTTCCAAGACATAAATATAACAATGCACAATAAATGTCGCAGTATTCTTTTGTCATTGTATATTTTATTTCTTGTAGTGGACAGTATGTCCCATATTTCGAAACAACGTTGCGGAGTGAGCCATAAACAGTTTTTATTTCCATTCAGTTCTTTTATTATCATATTCCAATGCCTGTGTCTGTATCTGTAAAATATTGTATAGTATTATTAATTATTATTTTATTATTCTTGTGGTATCTTATTGTAAGATGGGATAAACTGCTTACTATAATAAATTGATCCTCAGACACTTTCATAGTAATGGGATGGAAAATTTTATATAGACGTTCCATTTTCAAGGTTGCCGGGCTCACACCGTTGGGTCGTAGGCGAGTCCAGAGCCTCCATGTCAATTTCGTGGCTCGGCCTCGCAGGATCTTAACGTCGGAGTCAACTTTGAGCCTCCGGGAGAGCTGTCGCTTTTTTATGACTGGGTCTCAGTACTCGAACCACCCACCGCCCTTGTGACGCTGTCAAGGCCAATGGGGCCAACACATTAAAAAAAGGTATATAATCCATTCCATCTTTTCTGGTTGAATTAAATATGTCTTTTACAAACGACGCGACGTCCTGATAAATAAAATGAAGATTTTGTTGAATCTCACCTGTTGATAATCTTAATAAGTTCTTTCATTAGCTTCGCTTGAAGCCATTTAATATAAATCAGTCTCGCGCAATCAGTCAATAGCTCTGTTGCTTGTTTATAATCTTCCACCTCGTCGACTGCCATTTTTGCGACTGACTTAGTTAATAGCTTTTCATCTTTTTTTGGTTTTTCAGGTTTTTTAGTTTTTGAATCTTATGTGTAGAAAAAAAGAATATAATTAAAATAATAATAATACACGCAACAAACAAACAGTGTGTTTGACGCAGGAATGTAGTTTATTCCTTGAGGACGGTTGCCTTTGAATATGCAACAGGCAAATCGAATAAAAAAATTTGTTACGGGCTGGGGTTCGTAGATTTGGAAACAAACACCTGATGGCTCTAAATAAGACTTTATTAAGATCTAGATTACACAACAGAACTTCACAAATCACAGGTCCAAATCGCAGGTCAATCACAGTCCAAAAGAATAGCCGAGGTCACTAATTATCGCACTTCTTCACTGGTATCACTTGTAGTTTCTTCGCTTGTTGCTCAGAACTGAATGACGACGCGCCGGGCCGCTTATATAACGCGGAACACGGGATCGAGTAAGTTCCGTCCGCGAAACTACTACACGTTTCGAGAATAAATCTTTCTAGAACCCACGCGACGGTCGAGGAAGTAAACAAAGAGACTAGCATGCGATTTTGAACCTTATTCCCTTGTGATAAGGTTATCCGTAACAATATGTTATAAAATAAAGAAAATGTAGTAATAATAATAAACTACAAAACACATGTATAACCACTCAGGCCACAACATATATGGCCAATACAAAAATTTGTTCTGAACTGGAATCGAACCCGCAACCAATGGCGCTTAGCGGCTTCGGGGTCACTGAAACTGCGTCACATCGGAGTCATATTGCTTTCTCAACTTTATTAAAAGTTTTAGAAAATTATTTATATATTAAACAAAATTTTAATTTTGCACCTACTTTCAGGACTATTAGATTTAACTTGTGTGCTGTCCATTTCTGATAAAGTTTGTTTTGTGAAAACAAATATATTCTGGTAAATATTTTCATTGTTTTGGCATTTTATCAACGGATCAGCTCCGAAAAGCAATAAATGTGTTAGCTGAAAATCATTATTACAATAATAATTAGATAAGGAGTTAAGTATACGCAATGCAATGAAATCAGTCGCACTGAGGGTAGTTCCTTTGTTGCAACCAGAGCCAGTTAAGTACCACCGCAGTGTAAAATATTCTAGCACAAAGCAGTAATGTCTTTGGCATTACTGTGTCCCGATTTAAAGGGCACTGTAGGCTAGTAAAAGTACTGCGCATGGGAGATTTAAGAACCAATATCTTCATGTTGGCAATGCGTGAGTGCCACCTACTAATGGTGTTGCGCGCGCTCATAGGCTACGGCAACCGCTTACCTTAGGTGGTCCGTACGCTTGCTTGCCAACTAAACCAAAAATGTGTTGTTTTACCGTTTGTAGTCGTTCCGCACTTGATATGCTTCTGAAGAAAGGTAAAGTAAACATTTTTATCAAAATACTTTGATTGGCACGATTAATAACAGCATTTGGTTCAATTTTAGGGTTGTTGATAAAAATATTAAGAAGTTCCAAACTTTTATTCATTGCTATATCTATAGCAGAGCGACCCTGGAATTGAGCTGTTCCACTGCAGTTATGTTCAAGTAACAAATCCAATAATTGGCGACGGTTCTGTGAAAAGTATTTTTATTTCATTATTTTGTCTTGGTGTTTTGAATAATTCTCATGATGTTCCAAAACATTTAGTTAGCTTACGATGGGTTCGAACCAATACTTACTTCTTCTTCGATATCACTTTCAGTTCTTCTTCCTACAACGACATGCAAAAGAGTTGGTCCTGGTATAATTTCGTCTGAAGCTCCTACATCTTTTAATTCCGGTTTATAATCAAGTCTATGACTTGCATCGGCACCGTTTTCTAATAATGCTCTGATAATTTCTAAGTTATCATATGTAAAAGGTTTGGAAATTACCACATCCAATGCAGAATAATTAAAAATCTGAAAAATACAAAAACCCGATTTATAAATTAAGCTATTTTTTATTGTAAATATTTCATGTAATATATAATTCCTATGGTTTTTATTATTACTTCTGTATAAGTTTCATTTATATCAGCTCCATATTTTATTAAATGTCTTATTAAATCAGGACAATTAGAAGTCACCGCAATAAGCAGAGCTGGTTGAGGACATCTTACATATTTTGGATTCGCACCATCTAATAGTAATTGGAGGATTGTACCCATTGATTTTGAAGACCTTTAAACAGAGATATGAAACATTGAAAAAATATTCTGATAAATATTCGTTACATGTATCCATTTAAATACTTTACACAAACATTTCGATTTTAATTTTTTGAGCACTATCTATCGATTGTTTATCTTTATCATCAAACATCATATCTTTGCTTGTTTTTATTGTTTCTTTTATTACTTTTGATGCAACTTTTTTTGGAGCTTTCTCAGTTTGTTTCTTTTGATCTTCTTCGATTATATCAATATCTTTTAACATATCATTGACATGAAACAGATATGGAATAGGATTTGCAGTAGTTACAGTTGTATATGTATCAGTAACTGTAATACAATATTCATTGCTGATGTCGTTGTATAGTTTCATTTCCTCTGAAATTGGTTCAGCATCTGATTCTATTTTGAGTAATGCGGGATCAGTTTTTTTCTTGGCTGGTGGTGTATCTTTCAACGATACTAATGATGACTTTATTTTCTTTGAGCTCATATTTTTGGTTTTGCTTGGGATTTTTGTCAGTGTACCACCGGTGCTTGGGGATGAGTGATCACGTATCATGTTCCATTCGAATAGCTTTTGCACAACAGGCGCTGTAGAATAATACATACAATAACATTCAAGCTTACCTAGAATATAGTAAATGTATAAGACGTATAAATCATTACGTGGAGCACTTGGTAGAGGTGGTGGTAGTAGCGCTTGGAGCATTGCATTAGGTGGAATATCATTTTGAATGCAAGTATATCGCATCAGCGCTACGCCGAGTGGTGTGCAGCAGTTGTCATTATACGAATCTATATTAGCACCAGCCTCGACAAGGAAATGTACAATATCTGCCTGATCTCCGCACTAAATGTAAAACACATTTTAAAATAAGTGAAGGATTTATTAAAGTATTTTTATATTATTTTAAATAACAATATATTATATTATATCATAGTAACTAAATAATAAGTATTTTTATAAAAAATTCAAATGCTATTTTTTTAAAGTATTGTCATATGTCATTTCCTACAGTATTATTTGTAAGATTTTTAAGGAATAAAACATATATTTAAAAAAAACCATAGCTTAAAGCGTTATCAAGTTGTTATAAATGCGCTTTAAGACTGAAGACGAGTGGAACTTCAGATCCCTTTTATTCACCTGGCCTATTTTCTTTGAAAGAAAGCAAAGCTGTTCAGTTTTCACATCAACAAATAAAAATAATAATCATCCGACAAAGGCTAAGAGGGTAAAAATAAAAATTTAGGTCACCAACTTTTGAGGCTAACTTTTCCATTGTTACCCACCCCCATACTTTCAGTTCTCATGAATAAAGTAACTAAATATATCATAGGTTGCTAAAATTAAATAACAAGCCATTCAAAAACAATATTAACTTACCACAGCGTACATCACGGCTGAATTACCATGACTATCGCAAATATTAGGGCTTATATTGTTCTCATTGACAAGTCGAGCAACATCTGAGATGTATCCTAAATAACAAGCCATCAGCAACGTTCTAAAGTGGAGACCATTTAATTAATAAAAATAGAAAAAAATGTAAAAAGACCAAATAGAACAGGATTTTTTAACTTTATGATACTTTCATCATCATCATTTTATGATCATTTAAAAAAGAACATTTCATTTATATCTGCCGGATGAGTGTGAGAACATCCTTTTTCTAAATCATCTAATTTGTAATTTTTATATCTTTAGCCATATTAGATACCTTATCAAAGACTTAAAAATACGTCACAAGAAACTGTAAGAATTATGGTAAATAAATAAAAAAGTATACTACGTTCGTTCATCTAATTATTGGCTATAGCTATATACCTGCATTTTAATTCGTAAGTACCAGGTGGTTTGGTCTGGTTTCTAGGTCCGGACAAAATAGATTTTAGGTCTAATATTGATGGATTTATTTGTTGCTGATGCTTAAAAGAATGCTTCATCATATCTATTACCATTCTGTCATTATTCCAAGCATAATAAATCATATGCTCTTCGTCATCGTTCTATAAAATTATGAAAAAAAACACATTATATTTCAACGAATTTTAACCCAGATGTTTCGATTTTTATAGTGGCGCTATAAAGATATTGGAACGAAGTTTCTTAACGCGGCATACGGGTAGTGCGATTTAGTAGATAAGTCACGTAACGAAATTCCGTATGCTGTGTGTGTGTGTGTAAGTATCGAGCCTACTACAAGCAAATGAGCACCTGAGCACATTTATAATAAACTCAAACCAGAACAAAATGCGAGCAAGAAGAGAAATATGGAACTACGTCTCTCTTTTTATGATTAAATAATATTAAATACTTACTCCATCATGATCTGGAATCTTGTCTGTTTCTTGTAGCATGTTGATTTTTCCTTTATAATAGTCCTGGTTAAAATAATCCACGTGACATAGTGGACTTGAAATATCTGTACAGTATTTTGGATACACTTTACTCCATCGAGCAACTGCTACACGGGAGTCTGCACCACATTGTTTGAGCAGTTCTATAGCGCTATTCACTTCACCAAACTTGTAAATGAATTGACAATTGACAATCATTTTTACACGGATAGTTAATTTACAATGCAAGCGATCTTATGGAGGAGGAGGAGTGATAATTACTTTAATGTAAAGGTAATTGTGCACCACACCGAAACTTTTTGCTGAGCAACATAATGCAACACAATAACATTAGGTAACATTCTTCAACTTTTGCGAAAACTATCGCTCTTATCGCGGGTAGCGTAAATTAATAAAATATTATAAAGAGTAACATTCATATACAAGCGATTTACCCGAAGAAACAAAAATTTCTGTAAATTTTATCAATGGTTCTACATATTGACTGTATCAAAACTTTGGACAACGTTATTCAACATGAGAAAATATAGTTACAATAAACAAATAACTTTTTGTAATCAAATGTTGCCTACCAACACTAAGAAACGTTGCTCTACAAAAAGCCGGTGTGTAACTTAAAAATCAATTTTAATTAAAAAACTCGGTTTCAATATTGTCCTTATTCCAAAGAAAACCATTTACTTACAGTTTTAATTGTTGGTACCAACATAGTTCTGTGTGACTCTACAATGGCTCGCCCAGCCGGGATGGACATAAAATCTGGTACAATATTAGGTGATGATGGCGACCAACTCAGTCTTATAATTTGAAGCCCTCGCCACAGACCCACATCCACACACAGATCAGCATGAAATTCTATACCAGGACCCCATCGGTAGTTATTCAAGAATAATCCCTAAATTTTTAGATTTAATTTACATAATTATTATTACAAAGAAACCTAAATTGAGCATTATTTGCTTGCTTTTCTTTTTTATCGATTTTAAGTTAATTATTACGTTACTAAGGAGCCTAAACTATTAGTTTTAAAACAGATTCAAATAATTGTCTATTTTACTCCCGTAACTTGTAAAGTCTACTTGGAAGATCATTAATTTATTGATAAAATTTGTAATATAAATAGAACTTTTGTATGAAAACATGAGCTAAAAAACTGTATATCGTATATATACTTTTAATATAGCTTACGCATAATTTACGTAAAAAAAAAAAATCAAAAATTACGGTAAAAGTTCTTCCATTTGGATATGACATTGTTCCGTAACCGTGAATTTGGTTACAATAAAAATACCCTTCGTAAGATACGAAGGCGTTTTCAGGTCCTCGATATCGCCAACAATAGTCTCCGACACCATGCATTGTATCACGAACAAAGGGACCATCGTACCATTCTAGAGACTAAAAAAGAGTGTTTATTAATAAACGTCTATTTAAAAAAACACTTATGATTTTTGATCATTAAGTACATAATACATATTAATAGTAAAATTAATCAGATTTTTTTTAGATACCAAGTACCTTACTTTTATTTGATATATAAGGTAATATACTTTACAACTTTTTAAAAGTGTGTTTGTGTTGTGTTATTCTACATATAATTGCAGATAATGAAAAGAAATGAAACATGAAATTTTTACTTTAGCTCCCGACCAATGATTTGCTCTATCACCGTTCTTTCTGCCTTCTTTATCTTTGTCTCCCACAAAATATTGCTCATAATCCCAGCTTCTCTCTTTAAGAGTACTGACGGCTTTACAAGTCTTATTTATATTCAACATGTTTTTTATAAATAGTTTAATGTTGTAAAATGTATAATTCTATTACATTTACTAATAATGTTTTTATGTCTAAAGGTCAACATTTTTAAATCTGTTGACATTCATACAAAATACATGTTGACACAAAAGAGTTCAATAATAATAAGTCCGCTTATAAAAATTGGTTTAAATAAAAATTTCAAGTATTCAAAAAAAAAAAAGACTTGTTGGGGTGTTTTCTAAAATAATTAGGGTACAATTTAAACACATAATCAAATCTCTGTATGACAATAATATAGAGAGGAAAAATTTTAATATGAAATTTATTAAAAAAAATATTTGTATAAACAATATTCAGACCCACACAACACAGTACTAGAAACTACTTTTTACATTCACTGTTATAAAGAGTGATTATTAAAAGACGTTATTAAATTTGCTAAATTAACAACAATTGCAACGCCACCAACTATTCTTCGCTCTTTCGAAATAGGTGTATTCCTGAAAACAACAGAATTTAGCGAATTAATTTATCAAAAATGTATAAAAAATTAAAAATCTAATTTTGCTTTTAAATGTACCTAAATATAAATTTTTAATATAATAAGATTTGATAGTGCTTGAGCAACTTTAACCGCCAATGGCTAAAATAATAATTACATCCTGAACTTTCAAGAACCTGGTTCTCTCTCTCTCTGACTCTTTTTTTTTGTTTTCGCTTGGAAATTTACGCACACCACTACACATAGTGTACTCCTCAAGTACACTAGGCAGTGGTAGTATGGAACTCGGTCGCCTACTAGTCAAGCGGCAATACCCACTAAAAGTCAGCGGAACCCACATCACCATCACATCACCATAGTGGGACGTCATAGTATTGTAGAAAAATAAAAACTATACATTTAGCCGAACATAGAAAAGGAAGAGGTCCTTTTTTAAGTCCGTTAGAAATACCAGCTGAACCTCCTTAGGCCTTGAAGTCGGTTATAAGGCTTAAAGTATAGTTTAACTTACCAATAAAAATGCCGCACCCAATAGTAAAGCTTTATGCTTCGGCTGGACGGCTACGGTAGGGAACATTATGTTGGTTGTAAAATTGACGAGTTCTCGATTCCAGCCGTGCGATATTTTTCCTACTTCACACAGAGAATCTCCCGTTAATATCTGAAACAATGAATTGTATAGGATGCAATTTTGACTTAATAAAAGAAATTAAATAGACACAATCCAAGGTTTTTTTTTACTTCCGACAAGATTCTAAACTTAAAGTCTAATAACGAACGTGGACGCTCGAAAAACTCTAGTATGATAGCAATTAGGGTAGGTAAGTGGCAACCATAGATTTAATGTAGGCTTATACCCTATATCATAGTATAAGCCTCCTCTACATCTAACAACGAACATCATTGCCACCTACGCTTCTAATGTTACTTTGAACAGATGTTACAATAACGGGTTTTTACTAGGCAGGTCGTTCTGTACTGTAAAAAAATGTATACAAACAAAAATCTTCTATCTGTGAGCTTACCTTGAACTCGGAAAGTTGGAGAGCACTTCGTTTCAAAACGGCGGGACCTTCAATAACGTAAAGGACGACATCCCCTGCGTCTCTCACGAGGTAGAAAGGCACCATCCACGTCCACTGCTGTTGTATTCGACCTACATAGTCTCCTGGTGGTGTTATCACTTTCATTTCCTGGAGTATTTAGAATCACTATTTCAAGTAAATGAAGATTCACTATCTCAAGTCGTGAAGATAAGACGGTTGGTAGTCCTACCTGTAATCTACATGGGAATAGGCACGAAGCGCCTGCGAGCCGCCTCTGCAACACCAATGCTTCTTGGCGTGTGCTGTCATGTAGATGCATTACGAAGGCTCTACCCATCCCACATAAACTTCTTTGTGTAGGTGTCGACACTTCACTCGCAATGTATAACGACTCGCCTTGTGGTACTTTAACAATATATCTATTTTCTGAATCCATCCTGGACGTCACTAAAATAATAGCGTTACGGTTTATATAATAAAATATTTGTCAATTCAAAAATCCTTGCAGATATTATTTAAAATTGATGTGTTTGTTAAAAATCGCGTAAAAACGGATGAACGGATTCGAGTGTAAGCTACAGAGATGCTTTATATCCTGGATTAAAACAGAGGACGCTTTTTATCCTAGTAAATGAATTGGCTTAGCGAGTTTTATCAATTTAAGTTGAAAATAATAAATCATGCAAAGTCGTTTCATAAATTTTTAAATTCATTCAGCCAATTCTGAATTCCACGTTTACAAGTCGCAGGCATATGCTAGTAATTGTTTCCGAGTACGGGAGTGAGAGTGACTGAAATTCTAGAGAAGTTCACACTACACTTTCAATTGTTAGGATTTACTTCAGCGACTATCCGGATATTGTATCGGGCTCGACCCGGTCAGTATTTCTATCGACATTAATTATTATCAGGGATTGATGTGAGGGCTCGACTGGGGAAGTTTCCCTTATCCAATTATCAGGATCCTTATTGTATTTGGTCCGATAAATTACAGAACTGGCTGAAACTCGATACCACTTATTCTGCTGTCGTCTTCATTTTTCTCCTTCTGTATCCTTCGTCTAAGAAGCGTTATCACACTGACATGTTTCTGGTGCTGCGAGCGATTATAAGCAACAGTAATGCATTACTGTTCCTTACGTAGTACCTGTTCTGCGTTCTGGCTTAAGATATTTTCAGACTCTCGAAATAATGGATCTTATTTTGCGGTGTCATTATTAATCTATTAGGTTACTTACAGTCATTTAGCTCCACTGTTTGGTGTATAAGTAGATTTGAAGCACCGATGAGGAAGTCTAGACCATGTATAGGTATAAATTGGCCTCGATTATTGGAGCGCCAGTCCGTCGTTGATACGGGAAGCTCGGCTCTGCTACTCTCTATAAAAACAATAAAAACTTATTATTATCTTTATTATTATTCAGTAGAATAAAGAACATAAACATTCATCAGCTCTTCTTGTATATTTAAAATGATAACATTGCTAATACTAGCCACAGTTGCTATTTAATCTTTTTTTATATTACTAAGTTGCCAAGCAAGCATACAACCCATCTAATGGTAAGCGGTTGGCGTAGCCTATGAGCATTTGCAACATCATTTGTAGGTGTCACGCATTGCCTACCTCGAGCTGTGGTACCTAAATAGACGGCCTCTTGGAATAAAAAGTCTACCTACCGCCATTTAAGTTGTTGTTTTATATTTGATGAGATGAGTTTTCTCTATATAAATTGTGAAACACGAAAGAAGATATATATCGATATTGTAAAGCAGCAATACAACACAAAGCTACGGTCAAAAATATGTGTATTATGAAGTTATTAGGAAAACAAAGAAATCTTACCTTGTGCATGTGGTTGTACGCTTATTACTAAATTTGGTCTTAGCGTTGATCCATCATCTTCAAAAAAAAAGAAATTGATTTGTTTACAAACTATATTTAATAAGAAAATTCTAGTGAGTCAGTATATGTATATATAAAATAAAACCATACTAAAATTTTAAACCTATTGTTACTCAGATACCAGACAGTTATATTTTGCTTTATTTTCAGAATATGTCTATGTCAAAATTATGCTTCACTGTTACGTTGTCTGATTTGTTTGGGAGCTTTGGAATACAAATTATTTTTAAGCACTTTGACAAAAATGCAACAAACTGTTAAAATTTAAAGTCCATCTAAAGTAAAACTAAGTAATTAAATTTGGATAAGTGTTTCGAAATCAGCTTGCTAAATGACATCCACCGGTCGACGGTGGATAAGCGCCCCTTGAAACTTAGAGCTGACTACGCCCATGGTGCCAGTGCATCCAAAAGCATTGAAAAAAATGAAGCACATAATTAATAACATTTTGATTCATGTAGAAATTATTGGTGAGGTTTTTTACACGTTTCTTTTTATATTTAGTGCATTTCAACTATACCTTCAGTTGCCGTAGGATTATCAATACCCCTTTCAGCTCCATTAACACTTTCCATAATTTAAACACTTATGTACAATCACGTTTGTAGACAAATACTATAATTATGATATTGTTTTTATTAACACTCGATTGCACTGAGCTATCGAAACAATTCAATCGTGCGTTTGCACGCTTCGTTATCAATAGATAAATCTGTATCATTATCACACAACACGCCTAAGTTGTTATGTTCAGTACTTTTAGCTTATCATCCTAGCATAATTTTGGAATTTTTGTTGTAATTTTTGTTATGTATTGTTACCATTTTTATATCTCATAATAATAATCATTGTTTATAAATGATGTCCATGATACCACTATCATGGTGGATAGGGTATATAATAATAAATAATCAATAAGTATGATTCAGAAGATTCTAGAATGGTAAAGTCCATTCTAGATCTTCTTCCTAGTTTTATTCCCGGTATTTACACTTATCCGGATTTTGATGGGTTACTAGTTCTTAACCAGAATTATTGCCACCTGACCTCCGTAGCCTTAGGGCGAACCAGTAGTTCATTGGATAAGAGCCTAAGAAATTGCCTATCAAGAGTTAATGATTTTTATCAGATGTTATGATAACAACCAGGATCGGTAGCTTAACGTGCTCTCCAAGGCACGGTGGGGAGACAAACGCTCAGACCAAAACACATATTTATAACAAACATCTACTCGACGAAACATCGACCGTCGGAGTTTAAGTCATCCAGCTCGTCCATGTCGACGAAGAAACACGATACGGCTAGTAAAGAGATTGTAGATACACTTGATTTCCTAAATATAAACTGTCTTCACTGTAATCATCAACGTCGTAAGCGTTAACACCTAAGATGTAGAGCAAAAATTCACATTGGACGTCCAACCAAATGCAGCAAAATGGATACTATTCCTTTTACCATTACCTTTACACTATTTGGTGGTATTATTGCTAGTATTTTGCATGATTTAACCAATTTTAATTTTATATGTATTTTATCGCACTGATATTATTTATTATTAAAAAAACTTAGATTCAGTTGCTTTATCTTTATAGGAATGGGACTGTAGTTATAATGTTACTAAACTCTATAGGAAATATGAAATAAAACAAGAGTTTAAACCCATTTATATTAATGTGTTATCATGATCTCGAACATATTTACGAATAAAGTGATAACATACACGTTTTATTTATCCTTTGGCATATAATTCAGATCTTCGACCATTAGAATTTACAATGAGTTGCGAATGCCACTACTTGCAACAATATAATAATATGTCATTGTAACAAAATTTGAATTGAAATATATATTATTTTTGCCAAAAACTTATTCGGAAGACATAGAAAATATATAGTCTTATTTGAATATAATGATGTCATTTGCAGATTAAGTTGCATCCTAGTTAAAAATGAAGTTTTATGATGGTTTTGTATGATCGCTTACGATATGGAATTTGATTAATACTTTAGATATGACTAAGTTTTTTATTAGTCTTTAGAAAGCAACAATTCTTTATTGTCCTAGTATAGTCTAGATTAGTGCACTAGTGCTAATTGTGCTTTACATCGTCCAAGATTTCCTTCGCGTAACGGTGGCTAGCATGACGATTACTTTTGAACTAAAGTTCATTCCTTCAACTCCATCGCTGGATAAAACAGTTGCTTTCCAGCGCCATGTTGGCCGTCATTACATACTTTTTAAATGACATTTTCGAAAAATCCTAAAAGCAGCTTTAACATTTTCCAATCTTCTTTAGCAGTAATGTTTATATACTTCTATATTAAACAAAAGTCATATATGTATAATTCATACATATATGTGTAAATACGTTATGTAAATTTAGTCGAAATATCAATGTCTATTACTTTTCTTTTAAAATGTTCCATTTTTATTTTTTTTTTCGTTATTTTAATTTTTATAAATACATATAATATAGTTCTGATTAGAATATTAGTTTAAAATTTCGAGTTTATAATGTATTCATATATTTAATATTTCATTAATAAACGTAATACTTAGTTTACGTTGATACACTTAAACAAATATTGTATATGTAAGTAAACATTTAACAACGATAGACATACTTCTTTGAAACATCCACAATATAAACGTCATCTATAAATTTTTGACGACTCTTCCACTTTGACCAGAACCAACAACTAACGATGAACGTTAAACAATCAGAAATGTAATGCAAAATATATATTTTAGCAAAAATCCTTATACAATGTTTAGTATTTAAAAAGGGAAAACATTTAACAGAGAAAGCTTTTCAGTTTTGCATAAAATATTACATAAATCTTAGCAAATATAACGACGGAATATTATAAAACAATTTTATTCGTACTCGTTTTTATATAAAAGTCGCTTTGACCAACGCGTACGAATAAAATTAAAATGAGAAAGTGATCTAAGTATTAATCGATGGTGATTATTTGTGGACACTAGGATTAGTAATTTAAATGACATTTAGAAAAAATACACCTATTCAAAATGTTTATAAATTATTACAATAATAATATTTTATTCAGTATAATAGTAAAAGAGAAGCTTTTAACAAATGAGTATTAAATCCCATATTCGTTGAGCTTCCTTCTCCTTATAAGTTATTGTAATCTTTGCACATTATTCATACGTTCATATGTAAGGTCGGTACGTAGATTTCCTTATCCGTTTAGGGCTTTTTGCCAGTCAATATTGAGCTTTAAAGTAGCGAGGAGGCAAGGGCTAGCTTCGCATTCACCATCCAACTCATCCACCAAATTTTCGTGCAGTTCCCTTAAAGCCATCAGTGCAGCCCGCGCAGCTCGTTGGCAGCTCATATCACCCTCACACGACGAATCAGCTTCAGATAGAAATACTAGGTCGCATGTTGTTGGTGGAGCTTCCTCCTGTTGCGAAAATACATATTATGTATTGTGACGTATAAGATCTTCAAATATTTACTAATAGAAATTACCGTCTATACTTACACAAAGATAGCAAATCTGATGTAAGCTGCACAAAGGTAAAAACAACTGGCCACGATCTCCTGCTAACAAGTCCACACCACGGC
Source organism: Hestina assimilis (assembly GCA_023373885.1). NCBI lineage: Eukaryota > Metazoa > Arthropoda > Insecta > Lepidoptera > Nymphalidae > Hestina > Hestina assimilis. The sequence continues at coordinate 14,681,633 of CM041740.1, forward strand.
ACCTTTGTACAATCTTTGCTAAAACTGGACAGGAACCCAATGAGCTAGCTAAAATAAAAAATAATGTATCAATAATATATCACAAAACAATAAAAAAAACACTAATTATATTAATATCTTACCAGTAGGCATCACGGGAGTGATTTGCCTTCCACTGCCACCCATGTATCCTTCGGAGAGCTGTTTCTCCATTTTACCATTTAAATACTGCCCAGCCCCTTGTTCATCTTCGAAATCATCATTATGTTCAGTTTGTGTTGGTATGTCATTGCTCATTACCACCTTTTCTTTTTTTATAACTACTCTTTTATATTTGGCATTAGAAGGATCAGGAGAGGTTCGCACAGCAGAAGATGCTTTTTGCATCTGCAGACTTTGTTTGAACTCTTTCAATGCTTTTCGCATTTTCTCTAAGCTGTAAGCGGCAGCCAAACGAGAAAGTAATTTTTCCTTCATTTCTTGTTCTTCTTTAGAATCAAGTTCTTCGCCAATATTAGAATAATGTAGTGCTTCATCCACTATTAATCCTTCCATATTTTTCAACTTCTTATCAATGTTATCCAACTTTGATTCGTTATCGGACTCGGAGTTTCTCTTTTCACCTTGAGCAGATTGGTCATTATGCATTCGGGTGTCTGGTTCTATGTTAGGCTTGACTTGTACGTAATTTCGCTTTGCATAGTTATTTTTTCTAAAAGAATTTAAGGGATAAATGACCTCCTTATTAAACGTGTCAAAATACTGTTTCTTTAGTCGATCTTCATTGAGACTATTAAGATTGGAAACCGATTTTTTAAGCCTTTTGTCAATGCCAAAATAATCTGACCAGTCAACTGATTTCTTCTTTATTCTTTTTGGTTCTTCGGCCTGTTTTTTCTCATCTTCTTGTACAAATTGATAGTGATCATGCTTGTGTTCGTTATCATACTCGTGTTTATTTGTTACTTCTTTTCCAAGCGCTTTTGGTGGGTGGATATTGTGCTCATGATCATCGTGGCTGTCAATATTAACTGAGGTCGAATTATGATTATGTTCTGTGTGGTTGTGATTTATAATGACCATAGGTGGTTTGGCATCGTGAGGGATTTCTGTTTCGTCTGCGCTTCGTTTAACGGGAGATTTAAAAATATTATTTTCAGTATCACCAAATATTTTTGACAAGTCGCTAATAATTTTTGGATCCGTTCCCAGACTGTTTCTAAATGTCTTAGTATCATGTTTGTTCTGTTCCAAAGCAAATCTTTTCTTTTGGCTGTTGAAATTGTAAGGACCACTGCTCCGCTTACTTACAGGAAATCTCTTCTCAACGGTTTCGTATGCATATTGGTCTTCATCCGCTAAATCAGAAAGGCTATCATCATCGAGTGGTTGGAACGCAATGGCATATTCTTCTTGCATATCATCCTTATCGTCATCCTTATCATCATCAGAAACTTCATATGTATTATAGTTTGGGCTAACTTTACCTAAGCTCTCTCCAATATTCTTATTTTCTTCGTTCTCAATGATTACAGCTTGGTCCATATCTGAATCCGGGCTACGTTTCTTTTTGAACGCTACAGGACCCCAATTATTAGGATATCGCTTTTTAACTATTTTATCCTTATACAATTTGACTACACCGTTTGAAGGAATTTCGTCATTCTTATTACGACCAGGATTACCCTTGTATTTCGTAAAGAGTTCATCTAGAAGTACTGCAAGGGGCTCACCGTTTCTTTGACGTCCATAAATATGACTTTTTTCTTCTTCTGATTCTCTTTCTTCTATATCTTCGTCTCTATCCATAAACAAATCTCGTAGTCGGTCGTTATCTGAATGTTGACTTCTTTCGCGGAATGGAGATAATTGCCTCGGGTTAGAATTCCCTTCATTAGTCATTGAATGGTCCTTAATAACTTTGTAGTCATAGGTTTGAGGTAACATATCATTACCCACAAACCGAACAACATACTTTGGACCTTCTTCAAAACGTACAGTTTCGTCTTCATAGTCGGGCTCTGTGAATAGTGTGTATTTAGTGTTTAGTTTATAATTTGCTTTTAATATATTGTTCACATATTAATTTATTAAAAAAAACCACTAAACACTGTACTGTGTTTTGCTGCTCTGTATTTGATATGAAATAAGATTAAAATGTGTATATAACCCAGTAAGATAAAGTAAGTTATATAAACAAAATACCATTGTATGTAGGGGGTTGTCCATTATCGTAGAATGTTTCATATTCCGGCTGCTCATACGGCACTTGTATCGTGCGCCCGCGCTGTCGCCGTTGCAACGCTTCAACAGCGCCGCGCAAGGACCCGCCGCGCTCCGCAGTGCATACTACCATGCACGCGGCTGCCACATACAGCCATGTCAATTTCATTTTGCGTTACCTGTAGCAATAAAATAGTTCTCATATTTTATTACAACTAAAAGTTATAAACATTCATTATATATATTTCATTCATCATAGTCATAATTTAATTCGTAAGATAAAGTAAACGATCTTTATAACGGAGAGTTTATTGATTTTCTAGAGTGTCTTCAACTGTAAAAGCTGGATTTTATTACCAATAAGACATACAAGTGTGGTCGACACACAATGATAACGTGATGAAAAGACTATTATTTTTATTTTTATTGCTATTCTTTGTTATGGACGTATATTAAATAGACATCATTTTTATATATTTTATATTTGAAATTTAAGCCCAATAGAAAGCTAATATATTTGAGAAGAACTCCGATGTAGTGGCAGCGAAGCAGTCTGATTGTCATTGGTTTAATTTTTTTCTGACGGTTAGCAAACAAGCATACGGTCCCTCTGATGGTGGTCACCGCAACTTGTAAATGCTTGCGATACTTGAGTATCACATGGACATTCCAAGGGATAGGAGGGAAGGATTACACGAAAAAAGACGAAGGGAATAGAGGGAGTGGGAGATTAGGCCTCTGGGGCTCTCACACACCGCACGACTGTGTTACATTACGCCGATTTTCTGTGAGAGGTTAGTTCTTCTCCAGTCAAGCCGGCCCAAATTTACTGGGAGGAACAATGCTCTACTAGTACTGTTTTCTATTGCATATTACAACATTAGGTAGATGTTGCCCTTGTACCGCCGTTGTGTACGTTAATTAGCAAAGGTCAAAAAGAACGAGTATTAATGGGAAATGATAATGACTTTTCATACAAGCGTGGCAAGAAAGAATGAGAACATCGTTATTTTAAAAAAAAAACGAGCCGAGAGAGTCAAATGAAAAGTTGATAATATGTACGCTTTACAAATTTTACCGATAACTGGAAGCCAAAATTTTTCGACGCCATAAATAAACGCTAAACGGCGCACGCCTATATATTGAAGAATGGACGTTTTATCTCAGAAACAGCTGTTACGTATATTTAAATAAAAATCAGAATTTGTTTAAGACGTCAGCCAAATTTCAAAATAAAACTCAATAGTGATTATAAAAATACAATAGCATTCAACCCCCGCAGGCTACGCCGCCCACAGGTGGGCGGTATCGACCATTTTATGAGCCAATTCTATAGAATAGAGAGACTATAGTCGCAAAATAATTATCGATTTTTTTTAAAAATTAAGAGATTAAATGGTACGATATCAAAATTTTCTTTAAGCCTACAGAATTTTAAAGCATAATTTAAGTGATTATATCCAAAAGAGGAACTACTTCAGCCCGCAGATTCATATACCTAGAATTGAAATAGTTGCTGTCGTACTTGGTTGTGAAAAATTGTACCATCAAAGTTTTATTGTTATTGCTTTGGCCTCGATGATATAAATACGTGCCATTTTTAAAGCATTACCAAAATTATACCATAAAGTCTATGGTATAATTTTATGGGACCATTATTTTATGGAAACAAAAACCGATATCCAAACTTTTTTATTTATGTTTTAAGTTTTTCTAGAAGTATAATTATTTTTGTATTAAAAAACCGTTTTACAAAACCGTTGGTAGACTAAGATTTTTTTTAAATTGTTTATTTATTCCATATAAAAAGCATTTTTCTGTTATTGATAGGTTTAAATATTTACCTGAAAATAAGAATTAATATAAGACAAAATAAGAATAAAAAGTAATAAGTTACTGGCGTAAAGTTGAATAATTATACAAAGAAAGTGTACGGTTTTAAAAGGTGTGTATATAACGTTAATAACATACGTCAGGTCAGTGATATAGGTCACCATTTTCCTACATAAAACAAATACGTCCAATACTCAAACAATGAAAGCCAGATCAAATAATAAAATCTAGAAGCTAACTAAATTGTTAGAACTAAATCGACGAAGCCTGAAGGAGAATTCAATGTATACAAGTACTTACCCTAAATCATTTATCAAGACACAACAAAACACGGCGGTGACTTTTTTCCGTGTGCGAACACTGAGGCGTCTGGATAACAACTGGGATACTTAAAGTTGGCAGCCTGCGCCTTACCTCGTGCGCAGTGGACACTACAGGGATCCGCAGGTTTCAGGGGCTACGGAACTCGCTATGAATGATATAGCTGAAAAGATATCAGAGGGGCGGAAAAGAGTGGGAGGGGAGCTTATATAACGCGATCGATAGAGGGAGGACCGGGCTTAGGCGCTGTACACAGTGTTGCAAAATGTTTATTTATTTTTATTGGAATCAAGTCCACTCTAGTTTATTGCTTGCTGTATTAGCGTTTGTTTTGCTTTATTTATTCCCAAGAGTTAGTTACATTGCGCTTTTAGTATTGTGTAAAATAAAGTTTTATAAAACCATTATATAATATTGTAATTGTAATTCAATGATAATAACATTAGTTACTTTAACAGCATTGTAAGTGTGTTACCAATTTATCATTTTTTTAAATTATTTAATATTACTAAATTAAAGTTACAAATAGATATTTTCACTGGAAATTCTTTATGATTAGAAGTACGTAGAGTTAAGATATTTCCTAAAACAAATAAGTAATAAAAGCTTATTTTAACCACTTTTAAACAAATCTTTCCAAAATAACTGTCTATATTTATAAAATTTTGCCCAGGACTACATACCAAAGCTTTATCAATAGGTTACTGTAGGCAAAAAAAACTTGATATTTTGACATTAGTGTACACTAATTTATCGCTTTTTACAATATAATAAATTTCATTTAAATGACCTGGTTGCCATGTTTTTAATGGCATTTAAATCGAAGCATTTTGTTACACAAATCTCAATTAAAGGCATTAAAGGCATTTGATTCCGATAGAGAGTGTATACTGCTAATACTACATTAGGTATATCATGACAGTTTTTGCCTTCTGGTGTGAATTATAAATATTTATGAAAGTGCTCCGTATGTGTTGTTTCATTTATTATTAGTACCACAGAGCCAGAAAAAACCCTTCAATTAACACTACCCTTGACAACCTAATCTCGGAATGCCATACCATTACAATTTTCAATTTCGATCGGATCAATTTTGTAATACATCTAGTTATAATATGCAATAAATATAATACTTATGTTATAAAATTACTAACTAACTAGTTCCATAGTGTACTTTTGTAGGCGAAGTTGTTGGTGATACGTGTACTAAAGGCTATATGCAATTTATTGAGTACACTTGGACTGTAGCTTCGCGTCCGAGCCAATAGAACTCCGATCAAACTAATTTAATTGCTACATAGATGGAGCTCTCGGTGTTCGTCACTTATAGTGAAATTAGATGTGTCTATACTTCGAAGTACGCATAATTTAAAAATATATTATTATATTTATTTTCAACTCTCAGCCCGCGACTTCGTCCGCGGTGACCTTTTAATTGGCTTCAATTGAATCATTTGTTCTCCCGAACACATCTAAACCCAATTTTAAATGGAATACGCTTTGTAGCATGACGACCGTTGTGGCGTACTAGTAGTGAGCCTGCTTTGAGCAACGTAGGTCGCGGGTCCGCTCAGAACAGATGTTTGTTACAAATATCTGTTTCGATCTGGGCGTTTGTCCTTGTAGGGTCTCCCCACCATGTTAAGCTGTCGGTCCCGGTTGTTATCATAACATCTGATAATAATCATTAACTGTTAATAGGTAATTTGCTTTTATCCAATGAGTTACTGGTTCGTCCTTAGGATTGCGGAAGTCAGATGGCAATAGATCTGTGTAAAAACTAGTAACCTGCCAAATCAGGATAAGAGTATAAGAAGAAACTGGATAAATACCGGCAATAATGCTACGAAGAAGAAGACGTTCTGTGGCATGTATTTTTATAATCCCATAGGAACCTAACATTTTTCCGGGATGAAAAGTATCTTTTGTCTTAATCCAAGTTACAATCTATATCTGTGCCAAATTTCATTTAAATCCGTTCAGTAATTTTTGAGTATGCATGATTGAGTAACAAATATCCATAAACCTTCACATTTATAATATTAATAGGATTGTCTAAAATAGTTACATTTCTGTATAATATAAATTTATTGTATACTTATTACTTAGTTTAAATTTAAAAGCAGAGTTAAATCTCGCTACTCATAATATTCAATATTTTTAAGCCTTTCAAAATCGGTAAGAGCACGTTTTCTCGCAGAGAAAATTGTAAATATTGTGGACGTGGTTTAACGAGAAAAGCTCTGAAGGCTTCTCATTCTTCTATCGCGGTATTTAATTGAAGACGCCCGCTAGCGTCGAGCACCGCGCCGCCCGACGTGATTATTATGTTTATTTGCTCTCTTCTTATTTGCGTTGCTTCATGATTTTAATATGGCAATATTTTATCATCTCTTAAAATGTTATATGAGAGGTTATATACTTGATTTACATACCTTTAAAACCATTAAAATTCTGAAATTGAAAATGATGCATAACATGATTTATACTTTTCGACGTGGCTATCAGCAGATGTTATTTTATTGGTTTATCTTTCAATAGAAATAGGTAAATCAATAACAACCAAAATCAATAAAAATTATTATGTAAAAAGTATACATGTAAAAGATACCACCAACCATCACGATTCGATTAAGGCTTTCGAAAATGAAACTGTGGCAGCTAAATAAGTTTATGATGGTAGTGGCGAAATTTCCCCTTAATATTAACTGGTTTTCATTAAGTAGTTGTTGTAAAAATAATAGACCCAAAAGCAAAGATAAACGAATAATTAAAATAAAGGATGTATTAAAAATGCGTTTTTATTTTTGTACTGTTTAATCTTACTACATAACGATTAATATTCACAATTAAAAGTATGTATTAACTTTACCAAAAAAACATAGTGTAGTAAAAAAGTAACTTTAAATGTACGAATAAATTATTATAGCTTACAATATCAATGGCATAACAGATCTTTTATGAACATTTTGTTAGTGCTTATTACTAAAAAAATAACTAAAAATACGTATCTACTAAATTATGTAAATATAAAATTGTATTACATATACTCTTAAAAGAAAAATCTAAAATGATTCGAATAAATTTTTAGCGTGCGTCGTTCGCAGAAGCCATCTTTGCTAAAATACAACAGTGATTTCCATGAGTCTTGTTTAGATGTTAAAATAAGTACGCACAAATGGATATCGTTAGACAGATCCAAAGAATTATCAACTTAAATATACTTAATTATAATGTTCAATTCCCCATGGCACTTGCATGACTATTAAATAAATATAACTATACATATAGTAAAGCTGGGCAAGAATAAAACTTTCGACAAAATGACATATAATCTTCATAAAAATGAGTTTTTATCCAATGGTAACTGTTATTGTTTTATGTTGCCATAACATAACGTAATAAATATAATATATCGATATGGATACCCAGTTCCCTGCCCAAGAAAATATCAAATAACGATCGGTAAACAACATTGATAACACAATATTTATTTTAACTACATTTCGTCGTTCGGCTCTTCGGCGTCGGCCAGTTTAACGAGGCCTATAAAGCTCTTCTCCGGCTGCATCAGTGAGTGTCGGTCTCCACCGGTGTTCCTCACTGCAAGTCTATCTCCGGCTTTCAAGAAGAGAGCCGCAGCTGAGAAGCAGGAGTTCGGTTTTTCTAAACGTTCAGTGGAGTGAGTGGACTGAGCGCATTGAAGGAGTGTTTCACGTCCATCAATGTATGCGTTGGTACGGTGTAGAACCCACGATATTATGTCATGGCTATCTAAATAATAGATCTGAAAATATAAAAATAATATATATGTTAATGTGTTAAGCTCGAGTGGTTACCTATCCGCCTTCGCCGGAATACTCATGTTCTATGCATTTTGTACAGTGTACTGTTTCACGACTCAACGCCCTTTTATTTAAAAAAGAAATTTAAATTTCTTGGAGATGTTTATCAAACGTTAAGATCATCTGACAATCTTAGGCTTCAAGTACCAAAACATAATACAAAATTTTATAATTCTTCGTTCGCTGTACAAGCCGTTCTTTTATGGAACTCGCTACCTCTCCACATTAGACGTGCTCACAACTTATCTCTATTTAAATAAAATAAATTATTAAATTAAACAAAAAACCCAACTGCATTAATAATAATTCCTAAAAAGGTAAAAACAAGCTCTATAATGACTACTATAATATAAATATACTTTAATGTTAGTAAAGGAACTGCAGACGAGGACAAGCATTGAAATAAAACATAATTATTATATTTTTCCGTAATTTAAGCACTTCCTTTAAACTCCATCATCAATTTACAAATTGATTGATCAGCGTGTTATATATATATATATATATATATATATATATATATATATATATATATATATATATACAAGGAGAAGACCTGAATTACTTTTAAACATGAAGCCTAAGCCCTTCACCCTAAAAAGCTATTTTTTTGGTGTTGTTTTTAAAACGTAAACGGGCACTAAGAAAGTATTTTTTGAAATTCAACCCTCAAGGGGTTAAAAAGGAGTTAAAAGTTTTGTTGGAAGCTCATCATTTTTGAAATTAAAATCATGTATCATTGTTTTTGGGGAACTATTAACACATTTCCTTCAATCCTGCCCCTGAAGATGTAAAGCTTTATATGAAAAAGAAAGGATTTGTTCCTCCAAATTTAACGCAACGAAGCCGTGGGCGGAAGCTAGTTATAAGTAATATAACTTAGCTCTCTGCACTATGCAGGTCTAACTAGAATGTCGATTATATTTTTGGCAAGTTCTATCCCACAAGCTTGTAACTTATTTCGAGTTGAGCATCTGCCCGCGACTTCGTCCGCGGTGACTTTAGCATTGGCTCTAGAGACAAATGAACCATTTGTAAGTAAATAATCACTACGTAGTATAAAACAAAGTCGCTCTCTCTGTCCCTATGTATGCTTAAACCTTTAAAACTACCCAACAGATTTTGATGCGGTCTTTTAATAGATAGAGTGATTGAAGAGGAAGGTTTATATGTATTATAACATCCATTAAATAGTGGAGAAAAAACTGTTATTTTTGAGGTTTCTAATGTGATGTCGTAAATAATTACATTTAACGCGTGCGAGCCACGGACAGTAATGAATAAATCAAAACTACTGGATCGATTTAAATAATTTTTTTAGTGAATGACATAGGCTATATATTTTATACTCATGCGAAGCCGGAGCGGGCCGCTAATATTTCATAAGACAAAGATAAAAAAGTTCTGTAGAGTGTTTTTTGATAATCCCATGAGAACCTAACATTTTTTAGGAATAAAAAGTAGTTTATGTCTTAATCCAGGTTACAATCTTTGTATGTGCTAAGTTACATTCGAAGCCGTTAAATCGTTAATGTGATGTGTGATTGAGTAACAAGCATCTAAACATTTTTGCAGTGCGTTTTTGATAATGCCGGGGGAACCTAACATTTTTTCTGGTATCAAATGTGTTAATTCAGGGTGTGTTAATTCAATATAAGCTCTCTGTGTGCTAAACTTCAGCCAAATTCGATCAGCAGCTTTTTCGTGAAAAGGCTAAACTACTTTCTTACTCCTCTCTCATATTTGGCTCACGTTGTCATCAAGATTGCAATAACTATTGATGGAGTGAAACGCATTTTTACGAAACAAAACTGACTTTGAAGTTGAAAATTGCAATTTTGCAGCATTGCGTCAGAGGATAAGGAGTGCGGAGAGCCGACAAACAGGCAGACAGTTGCAAAAAATATAAATATATGATATTTCATCATTTAGTTTTTAGTACAGAGTAACATTTCTTATAAGAATCTGAGATGTAGGTACAGACACTTAAAATTTATATTTTTCTTACATTAAACAAATTACATGACTAGGAATCGAAAAATACTTTTATTATAATATATTATGCTTATTCCTATATTTTATTACTTAATTATTTATTAATTGTACAATACATTGAATAACATGATATATTATTATAGTTTGCGTTTTAGAAGTTTAATTATTTTATTAATCTACCTATTTATATAACTATGCCGTATTTTTTATTTATAGAAAATGCTTTAATTAATTATTCTAGACATTGGGAGTGGAATTGGCAATCACTGGTCAAAAAAAAAAATCAAACTTCAATCATCGATATCTCGAAAACTAAGCAATATATCGAAAAATTTTATTTTTACTTTTCGTCTTATTTTATTGAGTTCTACAAGGAACCAATATCAGATTTTAGCTCTAAGCAAACTGTGATATTCCGCTTTGAATAACTTTGCTTCTGCGGAACCCATGTTAAAATAATGTAGCCTATGTCACTCTCACAACTGAGACGAATCGAATGATACCCTATAAGTCGATGTACGTCCAAGGGTTTAGCCTGTAGAGCGTCACAAAGAAATAGACATACATACATACATACATACATACATACATACATACATACATACATACATACATACATACATACATACGCTCGAAAAACATTACCCTCCGGCAGTCGGGTAAAAACAATTAAAAACTTACTTTTTGAATCAATGACTATCCCTTTACTTTTATACTTGGCCCTTAATGATTTACTTTTATTATTTATGCCAAACGCCATATTTATTTGTATATATATATATATAACGATATGTATATAGATATTTGTTTATATATATTTATTAATATATATATTTGTATGTTTATTCATAATTATATCATATACTATTTATATATTTAAGTATTTATTTACCTATTTTATTTGTGTATACTGAAGATATTTGATTTAATATTATATAGATAATTTTGTTCTGCTCATCTTTTACGCCACCTACTTATGTTTCACAAAAATTCTCCTATACCCACAGGTAGTCTGGCAGAAATTGCTTTTTAGCAATAAGACCGCCTGGTTGTACCAATTTATCTGGTTTTGTAATGTCTTGTAAATTTTTTATGGTGTACAATAAAGAATTTTATTATTATTATTATGTAAATAATTCTTATCCTTTTTAGTGTTCCGTAGCCAAATGGCAAAAACGGAAACCATATAATTTCGTCATGTCCGTCTGTCCGTCCGTCACCGTCATTTTACTCGGAGACTATTGGCTCTGTCTTTACATATAAAAATTATCGGTAGCAGTGTATATATGTCAATGAAAATGAACGAGTTGATAAAAAATGTTTAACGTATGTAACGTATAAGTTAACTCCTCCTTATCTTATACTAAATGTTTTATTTTACCTGCACATATACGAGGTAAACGCCAGTATGATGTACATGGATGTGCCCACTCCTGGTGAGAGTAGGGCGTGGGTGTGGCGATGCCATGGTCCAGGGTGCAGGGTACCACACGTCGTGAGGGGCACCATGAGCCACGCGAACCAAGCCGTTTCCTAGAAGATTGTTTACCATAATTTACAATCCCAATTTTTGCTCCAATAATCTGCATTCTCTCAATAATTTTCCAATTTAATTCCTTTCATGAGTAAATTGTACAAAATTGGGAAAGTATAATTGTTAAATTGTACTTCAGTTGAGAGGTCATGTAAGTGAGGCCACTCTGAGCCTCTGAGTTGGCAGTTTTATTTTGTTAACAAGTGCCCAATTACAGCCCAATTTGAATTCTTTTGTATATATGTTATAAATAGCTGTATTCGATTCAGTATTTTTTAAAATCATGTTAAATCACCAAATTCAAATAATTGTTACAACGTTTTTCGAAACTTACAACGCCATTAAGAAGCATTGTAGATTTTTATTTATAGAGATTCTTTACATTTCCGACCATAGTTATGTATATGACTTCAATAACAATTGTGATTTTATTGTTACTCATGACAATTCAACATACCTTTGAAGTGCTCGTGAATTTCAGTACTGAGATGTGAAGTGTTGCCGTGGAAGTGAGCCGCTATAAATGGCCTCCGCTGACCGCTCTCCTACAAATAAATTAAATTAATTTTATGATGAATTTATAATAGTATGTAATAAAGATAATTTCTATTTCGAAACGTTTTCTGCTTGCAAACACGTAAATTGGGAAATCAAATGTGTTAGTATGAGAAAATTGGTTAAGAAATCATTTGTTTAAGTGTTTCATCAGTAACTCCCTATTGCTGGTATACGTCAATGTAACATGCCTAAAAGATATATCATGTCTATATCACAAGTTTAAGTATATAACAAAGAATGGTGTGCAGTGGGCGTGGTAGCTTAATGTGATAGACAGTTAGTAGCCATAATCATCTTCTTCTAAACTTCTATCAATATGAAACCTATTCAAAATCCGCTATTATAAAATAATGTGCAAAACCATAGTATAGAACATTCTCTATTAATTTTTTCTTAAACTATAATGGTGGCAAACAAGCGTATGTCTCCCCTGATAGTAATCGGTCACCATAATCTATAGAAGGATGAAACACCAGCAGCATTACCTTTTTTTTTTTCCGGAATGTGTATTGCTGTTGGCCCTACTGGCCTTGACAGCGTCACCGGGCGGGGGCCGAGTACTGAGACTCAGCCGTGATAAAGGGACAGCCCTCACGGGGGCTCAAATTTGATTCCGTCCTTAGGGTGCCTCCTGCGAAGCCGAACCACGGCTAAGGACGTCATCAGAGATGGACATTACCAGTGCATTACCAACCGATGGGACGAAGGAGACAGGTAAGAGAAATAAAGGAAAGGATAAGAATGGGTTGGGTTTTGGCTTCCGACGCCCCCACTCATCGATATGGTAACAACGATATAGATACTGTTGTGTCTGTAACATTTGCTACCTCCATCGGTGACGCTGTCAAGGCCACTAAGACCAACAGTAGTAGACACTCCGAAAAAAAAACCGTAATGTTGCGTTTCGTTCCTTTACGTCGATATTTTATGGGGGAGTATAGTTGTAGCAGGGCTCTACTACTACAAAGTATATTGTAGTTTAATTTTTCAGTATACTAAGAAAAGAATAATCAAATTTCACATCTCTTACCTCATCATTACTATTCCGAGCTGTTCTTGATATAGTGTGAAGGGTCATCTTGCCAAGAGGGTCACTCGGAACGAACTTCTTCGTTTTCCGTCTGAAAAAACTTTTCCCTTCAATATATTTACTTTATTTCTTTTCCCAAAGAAAAGATAACATGGATTTTATCTTATAAAGTTATGGATATACTTTTAAAATCTCGTTCGATATTACTTAACGAGCAGCTCTGTTAAATAATCGAATCAAATATTTACCAAAACGTTCTATTAATATTAATATTATTTTAGCCAAACTTTAATTTTTCGATTAAAATCTGATAGTTTTTAATGACAAAAGTTTTGAAGAAACGTAACCCTTTATACAAATCGCACCTTTAGAACGAAAACGCCACAATAATGAAAAAAAAAACGAAAATTTAGTTATCATCGTAAAATGACTTAAAACGAAATTCTCAATGTAACAATAGTCGAAACATAGCCCTATTCGAGCTTAAATAACTGACGTTAAATAACACGAAAATATAATATATGAAAGATTGCTTTTTAAGATACGTCGTTTTCGTTCTAAAGGTGCGAAATATGTTTATAGGAAACATTGCCCTTCAAATAATAAATTATATTCTTAAAGATGACAATAATTATAGGTATCCTTATATTAATTAATACTTCGTATTCACTACAACATACGGCGGCGGCGTTGAAGGATGTCCCAAAGCGAGCCCTGTTTCCTTAATTGTAACACAGAGATATATTTCTGTCGTCTAACTTAAGTAAGTCCTTATATTGACGACACTAAAGTCACAAAAAATCTCATTGCCTCGTTTGCCTATTAGTGTTTTGAAGGACAAATATAATTCACTCTAAGCGAAATAAAAAAATGCGTAATATTAATAAACGCTAGACACTCAATGGCCCCCATTAAGATAGTTATATCCTATGTCGGGGTCTGGAAACATACACAACGATAAGGAAAAACACACCCAAGCCGGAACACATGCCTGTATGTTCAATACAAACATCTGTTTTGAGCGGCAATCGAACCACGCGACCTGTAGCGCTTAAGGCAGGTTTTCTACACCTGTGCCACAGCATCGTTCCACATAATTATTTTACTGACGTTTACTTTATGCGTGTTACGTATAACGATTATTATTAACTAGCTGTACTTGCGGCTTCATTCCAGTCGGATGAAACCACCCTGTTCCACCAACTAACCGCATCTTATCGCCCGCCCGCACATTCTTTCTTATTGCTCGGCTTTTAAGTATCGTATCGTGATTATAACCTATAAGCCTTCCTCAAGAAATGTGCTAATAAATGCAATTCAACCAAACAAACAAACTCTACAGCTTTATAATATATATATATCTATATATATATATATATATATATATATATATATATATATATATATATATATATAGATATATATATTGTAATATTTCATTTTAATCAATAATTCATCATAAAATTTTCTCACTTAACAACGATTCCACAAAGTGCTTTGTAGGTTTCGCGGTTACCACGAGAACTTACGAAACTATATTATATTACATATGAAATACAATACATCCATTATGATCGAACACAAAGGAGTGTTAAGGCAGTATTACATAACACTGGTATTATAATATCTTAGACGTGTAGACTCGGCTTATTGATTCCGTCGCGTCATGAGATACTCCATAATACAGGTATATTAAATTCTGCGGAGCTAAGCAACGACGCGCCGTTAGAAGTATTTTCAATATATTATGAGGAATTTATTATACTTCATTCGATATCACTTGAGAAGTTATTCGTTACATCTAAAGTACATTTACATTATAATATAAGCGTCGAGAGTGTC
The DNA here is from genome assembly GCA_023373885.1 of Hestina assimilis. NCBI lineage: Eukaryota > Metazoa > Arthropoda > Insecta > Lepidoptera > Nymphalidae > Hestina > Hestina assimilis. Next base: position 14,696,793 of record CM041740.1, read on the forward strand.
TCTTTCTACCGTCTATTTTACATTAAGATTTGTGTTTCACAAATATTAAAATAGTGTAACAATAATGGAACTGTTTAAAATTAATGTCTAGAAAAAAATATGTATGCGGATAATTAGCTTTTTTTAGAGTTTCGTAACCAATTGGTGCCAACAGATCCCTAATAATCCTAATACTAAGCCTCCGTTGTCCGTCCTTCATTCAGCGGGCTTTATCTCACAAACCGTAATAAGTATAGAGTTGAAATTTTCACAGAATAATTATTTCTATTATCAAGAACAACAAATACTAAAAATAAAATAAAATTTAAAATAAACGCTTTTATTTTTCCCCGTACAAGAAAGTTTTTCTTTTACGTTTTTACTGTATCTCATCAACTGTAATAGATAAAAACCTTCTATGTCCGAAACGCACTTAGCCGGTTTCTATTTGAATAGTATTTCCATACTCCTTGATGAGATCATCAGATATTTTATGTAAGTGTAGCACTGAAGTATAAAAAACACGTAAAAATACTTTTATAAAAGACAAAAACGTCTCTTTAAATACAAAATGCAGCTAACTGTTCAAAATTTCATGCACTCGAAATAATTGTTAAAGTAAGTTATTAAAAACGTTTTGCTTTATCACAAAGAAGCTCTTTAAAATGAATACATATATTTAAGTTCGCCATGCTGGAGCCGCGGGCTTCCGCTTTATAATTTAACAACAAATAGCGCTAATTGGAACGTAAAAAACAACTCGCAATTTATTTTAAAAGGTAAAATTCGTGTTAATTTAAAGATATTCTTTTTATGTTTCTTGCTAATTTTAATTTACATTTATGTTTTTATTTGAACGTGATATTATCTAAGTGATTGGAGTGTTTTAACTCTATAACTGAATTCAATAATTGCAGTTGTCTCAGAAATATAGCTCTTAGATATTAAAATCTGTCGTTCTTAGCCGAGTCCTTGATTAGGCCATTACAAAATTTATTTGAAATAATCGACGTTACAGAATAATCTTAATTCCAATCAAATAAATAAAAAACCCCTAAAATAAGAGTAGAACCAGAATTGAGATCCTACACACATATTTGACAGCATTTATTATACTTTGGAAAGGCCATGTTAAATAAAAGTCAATAAAAAGTCATGTCCGTAGCATAACTAATACAATGATATAAAAATTATATAAGATTGATTGTTTGATATTTTAATAACCTCTTTTAATAAGGATCTCTAAGAACATGTCATACGTGTTCTCTTAGTGAAACTCGATAGCCAATGCGGGTGCATTCCTTTACTGCATCGTAATCGCAAATCTTAAACAAGTTTTTACTACGTGATAAAATATATGACTCTTTACAAAAAAAAATCACTAACTAACCACAGGTGTTCCGAAGTATCTATAAAAACCTTAGACTATTCCAATGTTTAAAGGTCTAAGATAAAAACATAGACGTCCTTTTCTATAATCTAGGTTAAAATATATCTTTATATTTAAGCGAGATCTTTAAGAGAGAATCAATTCTTGTATATATAATCTGAGTATCGGAAACGGCTCCAACGATTTTTATGAAATTTAGTATGGACGGGGTTTCGGGGCAAACAATCGCTCTAGCTAGGATTCATTTCTAGATAATGTCGTTTTATCAGTGTTTTCAGGCAATGAGAACCTCGATTCGGGTCCAGATGTCTTTTATTATAATGTCGCTAAGGTCAAAAAATATTATTTACATTTTATCATTATGTAATTCGTACCTAAATATAACTTCCTGTACGGTTATTTAACCATATATATAATTGATTGCCTAAGAAATGAACATAAAAACTGTGTCTACTTACTTAATATATTACAACTTTTTCTGAAGCAGTTGGGGGATAGTTTCTTTCCCAACTTCAAACTTCATCGCAGTTTCACTAACAATGTAATTTATCACTACGTTATACTTTTACTATTACAAAAAGAATTCAGGTATTGCGGATATTTAAAAGTTTTCCGCTAAGGTTCCATTTGCTAACTTCAAAGACCTTATGATGTTATAGAACAAATTTGATGACCGTGAAAAAGATTATAGTGAGTTAACCTTAAATGATAGACATATGATGTCGCAGTTTTTTTAGAACTTTTAATGGGAGCAATCATACATAATTTTTACGTAACTTTAACTGTTTACGCAGCGCAAGCAACGGCAGCTGTCCAACAAATATTTTTCACTGATGATGATGATGAACAATTCTTCAATTCAAGCCATTACTGAGATTACCGGGTTGGCACCGTTGTGGCGTCGTGGGTAGCGAGTCTGCCTTTAGTCTCGACGGTTGCGGGTTCGATTCCCGCTCGGGCAGATGTTTGTTAAAATTTCTGTCTCGGTCTGGGCGTTTGTCCGTGTGGGTCTCCCCACCGTGCCTCGGAGAGCACGTTAAGCTGTCGGTCCCGGTTATTATCAATAACATCTGATAATAATCGTTAACTCTTGATAAGTAAATTGCTCTTATCCAATGAGTTACTGGTTCGCCCTTAGGGTTGCGGAGGTCAGATGGCAATCGCTCTGTGTAAAAACTAGTAACCTGTCAAATCCGGATAAGAGTAATAAGCAGACCCTGGGTACATAAAAATACCGGGAATAATGCTAGGATGAAGAAGACTGAGATTACCTGGTTTAACTAACAAACAAACTCTTCAGTTTTATAATATTGGTATATGGTATGGTATAGAATATAGATTTTTTTTTTTTTATGTAAGAGGGGGCAAACGAGCAGGAGGCTCACCTGATTTTAAGTGATCACCGCCGCCCATGAACATCTGCAACACCAGAAGGCATGCAGGCGCGTTGCCGACCTTTAAGGAAAGAATACGCTCTTCTCTTGAAAGGTTCCCAAGTCGTATCGGTTCGGAAAGACCGCCGGCGGAAGTTGATTCCACAGAGTGGTTGTGCGAGGAAGAAAATGTGATTATGATTATATGATTTATTAGCTATTTCAAGATAACAACCGAGACCGACTTTTTACGTGCTCTCCGAAGCACGTAGACCCATCCATTAAATGACCGCGCCTAAAGTGTCTTAAACGATAAGTTGTTTACCGACCAGTGAGTGCATCCGACTATGAACGATTGAAAATGATGATATCGAGTTACAGGAGTAAAACAGGATATCTTTCTCTCTTTAAACAATTCAGTAGCCACTACGTAAGCTACCTTAACTTTAAAGCACGTATACGAATGTATTACTGTGAAAGCTGTTTAAAATTATTTTCCATAGCCTGTATGACAGACTACTAATATCTTCATCCTGTGTCCGCATTCCGCATCACGAAAAATATAAACTGCGTCAGGCAGAAATCGAATGATCTCGACCACCTGGCATAGCTGGCAGAATCAATATCACCACGCCATACGAGCTGTCAAACTTTAGCTAAGGTCATTTAACGAAATCTTAATTCTTAGAACTTTAGTCATTAAAATAAGTTAGAGACTTAGATTGGTTAGGTTTTTCAACAAATATTATATAAATGATATTTCTTTTTCAATTGTTTTGTTTTCATTACAAAAATAAAACTAAGTAATTATTAATTCTATGGAATAAATCGTCCTATTTTAAGCTTGTCAGTCTTAAGATATGATAATTTGAGTGGCTACTGTTGCGTTCTTAATTTAACTCCCTACTTGGAAAAATCCACAAATATTTGCGGTAAACTTTTTGTTAAGAATGACCAAATAAAAATCCTTTTAAGGTTTACACCTTGAAATATTGCCCGTATACTTTTAACGAGCTTTATACGCGACGGCTGTAAGTTAAATATATAGCAGATAGATATAATAATGTAATGTACATTGTATCTGAATAGATGGTTTCTCGTATATTTTCATCAAAGAGGTTATATTATGAATAATTTCGCTAAACCTAGGAAAGCATTTTTATGTGAACGTATACGAGGTCACTTCAATATAAATCATTTTAAAGATATTATAGTCCGACTCATTGCCACCAAAGGTGACAAGAGTGGTTCATTTTTCGCACAAAGAATCGGGATTTAGATTTAGCGGGGAAATGCAGCTAGCATTCTTGCAAACATTCCCCGTGGACATGATTTGTACAGTTCTAATTATCTGTAAATATAGTTTGTGTTGAATTGTAACTATATATGTTGTAATATTGGCGATTGTTAATAATTAAATATAAATGGTTAAAAAACGACGTTGTATTAAACGATAAAACCACTGAAAGAAGGAAGAGCTACACATGTACGATCTTAAGTCTGGATTTGCTGGTTGGCTGCCAGAACCAACACAGTTAGTATTATGTATTAGAATATAATTACTATGCATAGGAAATATTATACATTACTACCCTGTGGCCAAACTGTCTTAATATCTCCCACTTTAAACCTTCATAGGTCAGAGGTCATAGAGCTTAGTATACTAGTATGATATAGGTACAGGGTACATCGCTAAAGTAACACCGTTTCATCTGAAATATATGTATCTAATATAATCAATATACAACCTCTCGTCCTTAGTCATAAGTTTCGGCGCTGCGAAGTCAGGGATCATTTCAGAACTAGCTTCTGGGAACACGCTGCGTTTGTCTCGCTTGTCTTGCGTTTCTGTCTTCGGTAACAAGGGTGGTAACGCTGCAAAATAATTGAAAGCTTTTAATAAGATTTTAATGTCTTTCGAATAATACAAGGATCCTTGGAGCAATTGAAGACTCCAGCGGTGTGTATATTTATAAATAATTTTATCCTAATAAAATATATTATCTTTAAGACATCTCCTCATCTTAAAGGCGATCTGGGCTAGCAAAGATAAAAAATTCTGGAAGCAATCGGTATTGAATCTGGAAATCGGTTAAATGAAATTTTTAGATCTCGTACCACTTTCCGGAATCTCTGGATTTTCGTTTAATAGTCGTTTTATTTCTTTAATGTTTGACGGAAGTTCCTGATTCAAGCTTGTCATCGTATCAGTGAAGTCTTCGGGCTTCAATCGAACCATATTAGTGGTACCAATCTGCGAAAATAAAAAATATCTATATTTATAAAACCACAAAAAAAACATTATCAACACGCAACTGCAAATCTCTGTTTATTTCTATATCGTAGCTTTGATATCCTAGAAAAGATATATGTTAATAATGTTGGAGTTTTATAAAATATTTCATCCATAACCTTTATATTTAAATAACGTGTTTACTTATTATTCTCAAAATCTCTCTTTATTTTATTCTAAACAACGTAAGCAATGGGATTAGCGTCCATCTCGGCCAAGATCCATAAATACTATACATTTATGATAAATAAGCTTAATAAATGTAATGAAACCAGGCAAATTACATCTTTAAAACTGCTCGTTATCAGTTTCGAAAGTTAAAATCTGGTTGCAAAAGTAATATTTTGCTTTTGAGAATGAAGATTCTTTAAAGAAAAATAAAATACACGTTTAATATAACAATAAACATCTACATGTTATTATTGCTACTTGAGATTGATTCGTCGTTTTAAATAGAACAAAATGTTATGATACGGTATTTCTTTTTAAGTAACCTTTCTATGATATATAGTAGTGGAGCTATGCTTCTCCCAGTATAATTGGGCCGGCTAGACCGGGGAAGTACTACCCTATCACAGAAAATCTGCGTAATGTAACAGAGTAAACAGTACTCTGTTACATTCGTGTTTCGTGCGATGAGTGAGACCGCCGGAGTCCCAATCTCGCTTGCCCTCTGTTCCCTTCCTTTTTTCCCTTCCCATCCCTTACTTCCTATCATTGGCGTTGGCAACGTGCATGTTTATACTTCCAGTATCGCAAGTGTTCATAGGTTACGGTGCTGCCTACCATCAGGCGGACGGTATGATTTTTACCAACCGTCCTAAAAAAAAAATAATAATATATATAATTTATATAAGTCTGTCTGTTTGTCTTCATAGGCAGATAGGTATTGGCATTTGTTTCTATATGTGATGTCCTTATCTTAATGGGACTATAATAGGGGCCATTAAAGCGTATCACATGCGAGTGAGATAAAGATCATTTTACGACGAAACGAAAATAATGTGACAGCTATGAAATATATAAAGCATTAGATAATTTAGTAAAAATGATTTCGACATTACGTCATTCGATTGGACTGTATCTAAAAACTATTGCCGTCTGTAACCACCCAAGGCTATACGTACAGGACGACGAAGTATGGCGACCGGTGTGACGCAGTGTTAGCAAATCTGCCAAAAGCCGGAGGTAGGAGGCTCGGAGCATATGATTTGATTGACCATACTTTTTAATTTGGTTCTTTATTTTATTATTTTCTTTCTATATCTCCTAAGTCATTTATCTGATCTTTACGTAAGTGAAATATTTAGAATGAAAGAAACATCAAAATCTGTAACTCAATGGCCAAGACATCGTGTAAGATACACCAAAAAACGGCCAAATGTATGTCCTCATAATTGAAATTGCAACTACTGTTGACACGTTCATACAATTTTGTTATTTTCATGAAAACATGAGTGTCTTAGCAGATTTATATTACTTCATTGTTTCGTCTTTATTTATTGAAACTGAAATGAATACCTACTACAATTAAGGCGCGCGCCCGGGGCAATCGATTCAGCCTTTCAGACTAATCGGATTTGACAGCGATACTAATTAGCTTTCAGTCGCGATAATACGCTTTGAATACAAATACAACAGACTTTACAATGTTATAAGTGTTACTGATTCGAAAAATATTGTTTTATTCAGTTATCATCCAAAACAGTTATTAGAATAATATGATATATAATGAGACACTTATAGTTCGTAAATTATCAGTGAGTTTAGCAGCTTTAGGCGCGGTCAGTCTATGGATTAGTGTGGTCACCATTAGGTACGACCATTGTGGTATTTTAACTGAGCATCTCCGTGCTTCGAAGAGCACGTCAAAATCGGAACCAGATATTATCTAATTACCTATTACCTAATTAGGTTTCAGTAAGTCAAATCAGACATACGGGCGACCTAAAAACCTTAAAAACACATCACTAGGTTTGCCAGTAACTATAGGGCAAGAAGAAAAGTTAATAGAAGTAGGTTCATAAGTGAGGTAGCTGAAAACTATTAAATCTGAAAGATTTTTTTTTTTTTATGTTAGAAGTTGGCAAACAAGCATACGGCCCACCTGATGGTAAGTGGCTGCCGCAGCCTATGAGCGCTTGCAGCACCATTAGTAGATGCCACTCACGCGTTGCCAACCTCGAGATATTAGTTCTTAAATCTCGTTCGCCCAGTAATTTCACTAATTCACCTCTGATTCACCGTTTATAGCAAAAAAAATAATTTGAATAGTTCTGATACCACCACAATGTTTGATGTCAAAAAGCTAAGCGGTTTCTCGCTTGTTTTGAATAAAATAATAAACATATTTAAAGTAAATTTATATTCCATTTCATTCGTTTTCCTGCTTAAATTTTTCATCGAAGCCATTTCAAAATATTTTTAAAATGTTTCTCGATGACAGCTGAATAACCACATTTAGTAACAAGAAACACTGCGAAGCGGCTGTCTGTCAGTTCCCAAAACGTGTATGTCTTGAAGATTCAGGTCAATACATTCAATGTTTAAGAAAATACAAAGAAGTATATTTTTATTTTTATTTTATTACACAGCCCACTTTATACCGTTTCCGTATTTATGAATAATATATGTTTGAGTGCGTGTGTCTAAAAGCGTTAAATTTAGGAACGTGTATTACAATAGTCATAAATTAATATTATTTAAAATTATTTATATTAATAGCTACTCTAGATCTAGGATTTTATCGCGGGTGCAGCTAGTAGAAAATAAATATTGGTTGCCTTTTATTATATTCTTTTGAATAATAATCGTGCAGATGAAGTCGATAAAACTTCGATATAAAAATAAAACTTCGAAATTCAAACAGTGCCACTATTTAAATTTCGAAGCTATAATAACAAATTTAATGATTTATTTAAAATATTCCAGAATTTTATTACATATCATCGTCAAAAAATCGTCGAATAATAAAAAAAAAACACAAAAAGAAAAAGAAATTAAGCGATACATTGATATTAAAATTTAAAATGAGATCGTGTTTTATTTCATGACTAAATTTTTATTTACTTTTTAATCCAAATAAAAAATGAAAACGTTAGTAACCGACTTCGTCTTCATAATTATTATTCAAAAGAATATAATAAAAGGCAATCTTTGATTTCTACTAGTTGCGCCTGCGGCTCTACTCGCGCGGTGTACTGACTTTTCTTTGTTGCACGTAACCCTAATTCTTTTTGTAAAATAAAAGTAGTCTAAGTTACTCCTTATAACATCAGTTATCTGATAGTGAACGTTTCGTTAAAATTGGTGCATCGGATTCACACATACACGCAGATAGACAGAGAAAAATGTTAACAATTGATTTTATATATATACGGTATATACTTTCTATTATTCGGAATTACAAACAGACACACTTCCATTTCATTTATTTGTATGAACAGATTTCCTTTATTACCTACGTTATTACCACGTGTATACTTCTCCTTACCTTTTCCCTGCGCCGATCGTAATCAGGATACCAATCTCCACTCTCAGCGTCATCGTCTCCATCATACTCATCATCAGCGAGCGTTGCATCGTCTTCTAGAATTGTCAGTCCTTGTAATTTATCCAAAGACTCGAAACTCTGCTTATCTTTGCTTGTGTCTTTGGTATCCTCAACTAAATTACCTTCCTGATCATCATCAGCGTATATCTGAAAAGAATATAAAAAAATTATAACATTTATTCATTTTGTAGAATATGTAGATTTAAATTACCATGCGTCTTACACCTCAACGGCTTTACTTGCATAGGGATTTTTTTATAAAGATGCAATTGTAAAAGGCATTACTATTGCCCTACCAAATAAGCGCGTAGTTTGCGTCAGGAGTGGATACGACAATAACCCAAGGGGTCAGGATAGAACCCGTAACTCTCGCGTTAACAGAGAGGGCCTTTCTACCGTTCAGCTGTTGAGGCTTTTATTATATATTTTGAAGTTGTGGCCACAGGTCGCGGGTTCAATTCCCGCTGGGAGCATATATTTGTATTGACCATACAAGCATGTTTTCCGGTCTGGGTGTGATTGTCCTTCTCATTGTGTATGTTTCCGGACCCCGACACAGGATATAACTATCTTAATGGGGGCCGTTGAGTGCGTAGTGTTTTTAATTATATAATTTATTATATTAATCAGGATTTTGGAATATTATCGTGAATGACAATACATTAGGTTTATAGTCTCGCCGGGGCGTCATGGTTGTATGCGAAAGCGGTCCCATGACGTCCCATTATGGCGTAGACGGATTCGCAGAGTTTTAGTGGGTATTACCACCTGCTTCACAGGTGGTCGAGTCCCACACTACCACTCGCTAGCGTGCTCTTAGGAACACGCTAGGCGGAGTGGTGTGCGTAAATGCATTTCTCTGCGTCAACAAAAAAAAAAAAAAAAAAAGGTTTATAGTCTTATGGTTCGTAATTTAATATCTCAATATCAAAATATATATTCACTGAACATAACCATATAGTACACTCTTGTTAAAACACGTTAAGCTTTAAAGGGGTTAAAATAGCCGTCCGTTACATGAAAGCCGTGGCATTAAATGCTTAGTTACAAAAATAAATCTCTTCATTTAATCGCTATAACAAGCGAGGACGGGATTCAGTGTGCTTGTTCTGTATTTTATTAGTATTATGATTGAATAGAACATTTATAACGAACAGCTGCAGACTTAATGATTTATCGCTTTTTAAAGACATTCTGAATTTCGTATATACAATTTATAAAACCGGCATAATATCGGACTCACGCATAAAGATTTCTGTACCATCGTGAAGTAAAAATATCAACTTTCTTATATGTATTGATAATGAAAGAAAATTGAAAATGAAAGAGGGACAATTGAAAATGAAAATAGGAAAAATTGAAAATGAAAATGAAAATGAAAATTTTCAGATTTCATTATTTCATTTTCATTCTGTTGTGGCGTTGTGGGTAGCGAGTCTGCCTTAAGCCTCGACGGTTGCGGGTTCGATTCCCGCTCGGAGCAGATGTTTGTATTAATCGTACAGGCATGTTTTCCGGTCTGGTTGTGTTTGTCCTTGTCATTGTGAATGTTTCCGGACCCCCGACACAGGATATAATTATCCTAATGGGAGCCGTTGAGTGTGTAGCGTTTATTTATTTATTTATTTATTATTCTTGAGACAAACAATGTTAATAATATTAACTTTCCTATATGGGATTCTTTTTATTTTAATTTTAGTATTTGTTGTTACAACAGAAATTCACATTCTGTGAAAATTTCAACTCTGAACCTATTATGGTTTTAGAGATACAATCCTCGGACAGACGGACGGACAGCGGAGGGTTAGCAATAAGGTTACTTTGCCATACTTTCAATACGGCACTCTAAAATAGTAAAAAATATTTGGTACAAAAACGGTTTTCTGATTTCATTTAAGCTAAGTAAATAATCATAAATTTAGTTTGTTTTTGAAAATGTATTTAGACGTTGCCCCTCTGAAGAACATTTCCGTGTTTTATTTAATTTAAGCATCCGTGATCCATCTCCGACGAAAAAATTTAATAATGAAGAATAACTTAATCTTTGCTCGCAAACTTCCGCCCTTATAAAACAAAATATAACGTTTCGTGAATATGGATTAATATAACTTATATGGATATATAAGTTGGAAGTTGGAAAGAGTATTTGGATAGAAGGTCTGTAGAAAAAGGTATTTGGTACAAGACCATCCAAACGGAGCCTCCTAAAATATTGCTTTGCTGACGTACAATTAAGTCAACAACTGCTGGTTACTAGTTTTAGACTACGGTCTGGGCACATTTCACTAAATGCGTTCGGATTTATGATGAAGATCGTTCAGTCGCCATATTGTACACAATGTAATGTCAGAGAGGATGTGTACCACGCATTAGTGGAGTGTGCTCGGGTCGGAGCAGAACGTAGGGCCTTTGAATTACATTTCGGAATTAATTTAAATAGTCTTGGACAGTGTAATATTATTTTATCTTATCCTACATCAAAATTAGCACCTACTATGTATTATATATTCCTAAATTTATTAAAATTAAGAAGGCAATGATTAAGTTATATGTAGAATCATGGGGCTGACATAGTCGCTAAGCGACTAAAGCTTTTTTTTTGTTTATTAGATTTAAAAAAAAAAAACTTATATGGAACTTACTTAAGTATATCTCGCTCACTGAGGTAAGAAAATGATAATAGTAACCTTTTTAAATACTTATTATGCATTCTCAAACTTTCCTAAGCTTTGTATTTTAATATTATCATAGCCCCTCAATTATGAAATAACTATGAACAAAGTTTTTTATGTATTCATTAATAATATAAAAATATTGTTAATTCTATAAAGTTATAAAACATTTATTATTTACTTTTTATGTTAAAAGTTGGCAAACAAGGATACGGCCTACCTGACAGCAAGCGGCTGCCGCAGCCTATGAGCGCTTGCAGCACCATTAGTAGGTGCCACTCACGTGTTGCCAACTTCGAGATATTGGTTCATAAATCTGCTCTGCCCAGCAATTCGACCAGCGTACAGTGCCCTTCACACCGGAACACAGCCTAAAGCCTAAGCACTACTATTTGGCGACAGAATATTTGACACTGCGGTAGTACCTACCTAGCCGGCCTCTTGCAACAAAATTGTGACTGATTGCACTGGTGGAATAATCTCTGCTGTGACAGAGGTTATCCCAACAACGGGCGATGGGGTCGTCACATCCCGACGCCGGTAAATCAAAAATTAATTATTAAATAATTACAAATATCATTAGCAAATTATAATATCAATTATACAGAGGTAATAGATATTGCTGCTTACTCAAGCTCAAAATCTTCAATTCAATTCTTGAATTAATGGCTTTATAAAATAACCATTAGCTTTATCTTCACTACTGCCTTTTGGGGCCAATAAAGAGTATAAAACAATATTATTAATAATAATATGTGTTATTTAAAGCATACTATTGGTAATGTATTTATATATTTAATTGCGTAAAGTAGCACCATCTACCATGTTTTTGCTCATTTTATCTGAAACCAGGTTGTCTGGAAGAGATCGCTACGAAGCGATAAGACCGCCTACCTTTACATACATACTTATAAAAAATTATTCTAACTTATGCTGTATTTAAAGTGGTGAACCATAAAGTATATTCTAGTCTATTCTATTCTATAAGAATACTCATACTTCGGGCAATGTTAAGTGCGTCTTTACAAGACGTAAATGTTTCAATCGATTTACGATTTCAAATGCTAACCATCAATAACGTACCGTCCCTTTAACAGCGATATTGATCGTCTGACCCTTCGAACTTATCGATAAGCAATCTCAATCATAATAATCGAAGAGTAATAAAGCAATAAATGTTAATTAATGTTCGCTACCGCTTATGTTTCTTTGAAAAAGTAATTTTAACAATCGACACAGCCACAAATTTATTTTATACTAGTATACACACACACACGCAAATGTTTTTATTTATGTTATTAAGTTGGAGACCTGATGGTAAAAAGTTTTCATATCATATGAGCGCTTGCAACACCATACATTTTTAGGTGTCACTTACGCTATGCCAACTTTGAGATATTGGTTCTTAAATTTCCTTTGCCTAGTAATGTCACTAGCTAGTGTCCTTCAAAACGAAACACAGTAAACTGCTTTACGGTAGAATAACTGACACAGCTGTGGTACCTACCGGCCTCTTGCAATAAAAGTCCTACCACAAGTAAATAGTAGATTGACCATTGACGATGTTGCTGCATACACAATGCAATTTATAAGCAGTAAACAACTTTAGATGCAGTGAGCGCCTTAAGAGACATTAAATCTGTTCACAATCGTTAAAGATACAGCGTGAAAAAATACAAATGAATTTAAAATCTATGTAGATATCGGATACCCTCGACACCTGTTATCAACTAGAAAATAGCTGATAATCTTCAAACGGCGCCGCAGATTTTCTTGAATCATGGCTAAGAAGTCACCTTTAAACTAAATCAAAATCGTTTCAGCCTTGGGAGCCACGGATACACATATTAAAGTTATTACATCTCTTTTTAGCTCAGACGTTCACACAGTTGAGTTGAGAAACTGTTTAAAATCAGTTCCAAACTTTTATATATATCAAAATTTATATTTATAATATGATCGTAGCTTAGGGTAATAGAATGGAGGGCGTTTAAATTTATGTCCTCAATCAATTTGAGCGCTGAAATTGGTTTTGACGGGCCGCGTGCCGCCGCGATATTTATATTTTATGATATAAGCATTCATATTTTAATGTAGGCAAAGCATTTTTTAATAATCACTTTTACGGCTGTTACACACAATTATATATAATTATTATAACTATAAAAATTCTACTATTAGTAGATACAATAATAATTAAACTACTTAAAAAATAACAACAGCCGACTTCAAACATCTCAGACGAAAACAATTCGAATTTAGTGATTTAATGTATTTAACTTTAAAACTTAGTGGTTTTTTAGTAAATTCTTTATTTCGAAAATTCTTCCATATCATTACAAAAAGATTTGTCAAAATTGGTTGTCTAAAGGCAAGGCCTGACATATACACAAACTTATCCAAATATGGATTATGATTTTAAGTTAATTAAAAACGACAATCGAATTCAAACGCTAGTTGTAAATGAACGCAGAAATAATCTATTTAAATCGTAAGTAAGCATGTATAGATTATAAGTGGAGTTGCTTATTGTCCTTGATTACATTAAAATGTATCAGAAAAGGTTACATACACACAAACGTCGATACCCCTTTAAACCCTCTTCAGGATAGAATTTCAAAAATCCCTCCTACATAGCTCAAGGAATCCTTTAAATTTTAAATCTTTAGGTACAGAGGCTTCTGCTGTACCTATATGATTTGTCAGTCAGTTCATCAATCACTGTACTGTTGTAGAGATTTTATTAAATAAAGTATTAATATTTATAATAGACTTGCTTTTAGTTTAAAAATATAACAAAATGTTTTGCAAAGCCATTAAATAATTATCAATTGTATTTCCCAGTGACGTAAGAAATGCTTTTCATTCTGGTTCATCCGTTTATTTATTTTTGTTACATGAGTATGTATTTTAGAACGTTAAGAATTACGAGAGCGTTTATATCGTGTCAGTGATGGAATGCGTTTTAAATGTTTTAACACGCTCATATCTTATTAAAACTCATTCAAAACAATCTTTTTTGAATGCTCATTCATGATGATTTTAAAATTTTAATTAAATTTGCGTAGAATGGTTTAAGGTACATACCTTAAACCATTTTGAAAATAATGAAAACATTGTGAAAATACGATAGGCCAAGTCGAGTGCCTAATGCACATTATATTTAGAGGTACATGCAACCAAGAGACAGGTTGTTAGCTCTATTACTTTGAGGAGTTTCGTTCATATAAAAGAATTTATCCAGTTACATAAAACATATTCATTGAAATGACACTTCAAAAATGAAAGCAACTTATATAAGCTATTAATTGTTTCGAATTCTTTTCTTTTTTTAAGAAACCAGAAGTTTCATTCATCAGATCATCACAAATTTTAAATAACACATCGGTTGTCAGCTGTCACAAATATGAAGGAACATAGCCAAAAATTACAAACAAATTGAGAATTTTTAATTTAGTAGAAAATTACAATTGAATAGAGTTTGTAAGTGTTTGAAATGAAATAAAACATATGGCAATAAAACGTTAACATCTGCTGTAAATGTGGCTAGGATTATAGCGCTCAATGGCTATCTAGAGCGATGGTAATTCTTCGATGGAAACGCTAATAATAATCACGGTAACCATTGCTACATTTCAATGCAAGCAGAGCGTGAATTTTCCCAGCTGGCAACGCGTCAACAACTAATAAGATCGGGCGTTGGTCCTTTGTCTTTCGAGATCATTGAACTTGTATCAAAACATACGTTAACACGAATACATAACTCAAAACTGTAAGACCCGTTTATGATTTCACATAAATGTTTTTTAAAAACTGAAGTTTTAATGTCTTGCCCCGATTCGCTAAAATAAACGAATGATAAAGAGTAACTGTAAACTGTAATGGAACGCGTAAGTGGATCAGGTCTCATTTCCTGATCGCCCTCCTGACCCGTTAGCGCAAAATGGCAGGCAGGAACGCATCAATCCAATTGTAACTGCAGCTCTTTCAAATGGGAACTAAATTGGGAAATTGATTGAGCCTAGTCCATTACTCGATCGAGTTTCTTTGATAATTGAAGAATAGCATCGAAGGATCTTTAATCGAAACGGCTGTTTGACCAACATGACTGACGGGTCGCGTGCTCGTAGAAAAGACACAAATTTAACGGTCATTATAAATAAACGATTCTAAATATTAGTCTAGTAAAGTATACAATCTTTTAATTACCGTTAATTTAGAATTTAGTTTGTAATTTTGTGAATATAATAATTTTTAAAAAATCTCGCTCGCGCGAATTGCGAACCAAGATTTTTTATAAATAATGAACTTTTCACGAAGTCTTTATTTAAGCGAAAAAAAGTACGTTACGGATTCATAGTTAAAATTGGCTTTGATAAAGTTGAAATTGTTTGGGATGACGATCCGTTAATTAAAAGGTATTTAAATAATAAAGGGCTATTGTGTTAGGCTTAATGCTACAAGATATCTTTTATTTTATCAATTTGTTTATTTACGCTTATTTTTAAATGTTTGCTGTACCCTCTGTACCCTTCCTTATTTCCCTTTTCATCCCTTTCCTCCTATCCCTCGTGCTGGCAACGCATGTCATATTTCAAGTATCGCAAGTTTTCATAGGTTGCGGTGACTGCCTATCATCGGGCGGACCGTATGCTTGTTTGTAAACCGACATGAAACACAACGGCGGGTACAGCTTGTTAACAATATCATCCTAATGTGCAATTTTTATAATATATATTAATATAATGTAAACTATGTATCATCTAACAAAAGTATTTTAGAAATAGATACGAGTGTATTAGCATCCCCGAACGCGTCCTTGGGCACCCGCCCACATTGACGCATGCTCACAAGAGCACTATACCTAGACATCCTATAAATATGACGTATATATTGAATAGAATGCTCAACGCTTTACGAATACCAGAATCGCCTACGGGTGGCGCATTTAGAATGGATATGTGTATGTTTGATATTATTTTATAGGTACCTTTGAACCAGAACCTTTAAATGTTAGACACAAATATGTAAATAAGAATAACGAACGTGAATATTAACTTTTAAAATTGACCAATGATAATCGTATACATACCATTTTTAAACATATTTCAAATCAAATCAAATTCAAATTGACAATGATAATCTTGTTTTTTAAACAATTTTTATATAATCGTTTGTTCATTTGTAATACACTAATTTTTTTTTAAATATTACTGTAGTTTTCCAAAATATTGGGAAAAATATAAATCACTATTGGTACTATATTGTCAAATGATTGTTTATTTCCTTTTTCTTTATATTCATATTATCATAGTTATCTTCATTTTCATCATCATCATCATCATCATCATCATCATCATCATCATCATCTTTATCATCACCAACATCATCGTCATTAGTATCATAATCATCATTATTGTAAAAATTTTCTTCGAAACATGTATACTTACACCGACTTTTATATTTTATATACATCATAGTAGAATATAAAATTTATCACATTGACACTATCATCATATTAATTAGCAAAAATCGATGACAAGTATTTACCAATTATATTTTTTCTTCATATAAGTTAATTTACAATATTAATTAAAAATATAATGTAAAGTTACTGCGATTGATACAATAAACTTTTGAAATAACGTGCATTGAGACCTGCCTACTCTAAATCCGTGATTCTGTCTTTGATTAGACATGCTTGTATCATCTACACAGACCGATGTAACCAACCGATAAAAGTTAGGCGTCCTAAGCACGTCCTGCAAGACCCTGACGATAGGATTACATTAGAAAATGCCCTTACACAGCACAGACACGCACACAACACCGTCTTCGCCGGCGAGGACGAGGTCCATTGTTTCGCACGTCGCGTCGCGCTCACACCGTCGGGTGAGTCTATCGTATAGAATGCGCTCGGAGCGCTGCCTCCATCTCCGATGACGTCCTTAACCGTGGTTCGGCTTCGCAGGAGGCACCCTAAGGACGCAATCAAATTTGACCTCCGTGAGGGCTGCCTCTTTTCACGGCTGAGTCTCTGTACTCGGCCCCTCCGCTCGGTGACGCTGTCAAGGCCAGAAGGGCCAACAGCAATACACATTCCGAAAAAAAAAACAGTCTTTTCTATGGTCGTGTCTGTATTTGATATCCTTAAAAATAAACTAGTAGGTAATTGAAATAGTATAAACAAACTATTCACCTCGCTATTTTTTATTTCACTACGCATTCAGCTAACTGGGCCGGAGCCAATTCGATACGGTTTTTATTAAAAACATTCACGACAGATAATGGCATTATGCCAGTAATCAGCACCGATTACGTTCGCATAATAACGATGTTTATAGTGCTAATTAATTACACCTTTCGTTACATGTATTATTTTTAAATCGGATCGTAATCAAGAAATAGAAATTAATTAGGTATTAGACTGTTTGTTGAATTGGGTTTAATTTTTTATTACTTAAGTTCTTCTTCCTAGAATTTCTCTTGGTATTTTATCTACCCAGGGTATTACTCTTATCCGGATTTGACCGATTACTAGTTTTACACAGAGCGATTGCCATCTGGCCTCCGCAATCCTAAGGACGAACCAGTAACTCATTGGATATGAGCAATACACATCAAAAGTTAACGATTATTATTAGATGTTATTTGATAACAACCGGGACCGACAGCTTAACGTGCTCTCCGAGGGTGGGGAGACTCACAAGGACAAACGCCCAGACCGAAACAGATAATTGTAAGATCAATACAAATATCTGCCCGAGCAGGAGTCAAACCCCCAACTGTCGAGGCTAAATGCAGACTCGCCACCCACAGCGCTACAACAGTGTTTTTTATTATTTAAATTATAGCATTTAATTATCCACTATCTGATCCACATCATATTTGTAGACCTAAGACAGTTGAAGTGGGTTATTGTTGTTTTAAAAGACAAATTAAAAACATACATCATACATCCAACAAACGTTGAAGAAGAAAATAATTTAAAAAATATTCAACGCCGATGGTTTTTCTATGAAAATACCAAAATGTATTTTACAAGACCTTATTAAAAATAAACATAATATGATGTACAATTTCGACGAAAACAAACCCACGCAATATTTTCATGATATATTATTATTAAATTGTGTAGGAAGCTTTTAACTAAAAATAGATTTCAAAGTCGGCGTACATAGGAAAATTGAATACGTATTTTCAATACAATTAATATCAATACGAACCTTCCTGGAAAACGAAAAAAGAAATATCTTACTATAGATTATTAGGAATTTATATAGAAGATAACCTCAGATGGAGAAGATCCTTCTCGGAAATAAACATATTAGTAAATATTATTAGAACTTTTACTATTTAATTAATTTATTTTCCGTATATACGGTCTTCGAATATTCGTTATGACTATAAAAAAGTTCTGAATGTGAATATAGTATAGGATTTCTTTTATATAATTATTTATTAATGAATAGATTAGGAATATTTATTATATTGTTACGGGCTGGGGTTCGCAGATTTAGAAATAAACACCTGATGGCTCTAAATAAGACTTTATTGATATCTAGATTACACAACAGAACTTCACAAATCACAGGTGCAAATCGCAGTCCAAAAGAATAGCCGAGGTCACTAATTATCGCACTTGTTCACTGGTATCACTTGTAGTTTCTTCGCTCGTTGCTCAGAACTGAATGACTCAGTCGACGCGCTGGGCCGCTTATATAACGTGGAATACGGGTTCGAGAAAGTTCCGTCCGCGGAAAGCTATACTACATCTTTCGAGAACACATCTCTCTAGAACCCACGCGTCGTCAAAGAAATAAACAGGGAGAGTAGCAAGCGATTTTGAACCTTATGACCCGGTGATAAGGTTCTCCGTAACAATATTAATATATTGCGTATAAATCTAATTCATTTAAACGAGGAATGCTTGTATATATATATAATTGGGATCTCAGAAACGGCTGCACGGATTATCATGAAATTTAGTATGCAGGCGTTTTCGGGGACGATAAATCGATCTAGCTAGGATTTATTTTTAGAAAATGTGGCTTTGTCCGTATTTTCAGGCCGTTGTCGAAACGCCATCTATTATCAACAAAATAAATTAAAAATGTCAAAATATATAAGTAAATTCACAGCGCACTTGAGCGACACCGCGTTGCTTTGGCAACAAGGATTTATTGAATTGAATCGAATGACAAACATTTCTACAATGAAAGTTGACGTTTTCTTTAATTTATTATAATATGTCACTGACTGACAGCGATACGTCCATTAGAATTTAACAAAATACTCAACAATGCCAATTTTTGCGGATATAACTTGTTGTCGAAATCATTATTTTATTATCCAGGTAAGGCTTCAATCGAGTTACCCTTAATGACTTTCGATTTACCAAAAACAAAAAAAACCGAGCATAGCTCGGTCAACCAGGTGCTAAACATTAAACTTAGATTGTCAACTTTATAGGTTTTGGTGACCGCTTTTCATTCAACGGACTGTATGCCTATTTGCTACCCAATGGTGGTTTCAAAAAAGACCCCATATGTAGCTGAGATGCACTAAATAGATAGAAAACGAATACCTTAGCCGAAGGTCGCAGGTTCAAATCCGGGCAAGCACCTTTAAGTTTTCAAGTGGCTAAGACCTGTATATGCTGGTAGTAGGGCTTAAAAAGGCCCGGCTGGTTAGGTACCATCGTACTTTGGTGAAAAACTCGTGAAGTGGCTGCTCGTTAGCCACGTTTCGAGGTCCGCCAGCGTATAACCATTTGTATCCTAAAAGTGCGACAACCCATCTGCATGCCCTCTGGTGTTGCAGAAGTCAATGGGCGGCAGTAATCGCTTAGCATCAGATGAGCCTAAGACCAGTTTGCCCATTCTCCGATTTTTTCACTAAAGAATTTCTTTGCCCAGCCGTGTGGCTGTATATATTTACAGGAATGGGATGCAACCTTTTATTTAATTTTTACTCCATTTCTATTTATCTCCATAATTTTGTACACCCGTAATACCTTTTATATATATTATATATATAAATAAATAAGTATGAAAGTTCTGTAATAATATCAGGAGTCGGTCCACGTCTCGTGGATCTGAGGCACAAATATGCATCCTCTATCGAGTTTTACTTCTTGAGCCCTCCATGAATAATAATCAGCTCCTGAGACGAAGTGTAAAACCAGAGATCATGACTTGAAATCTGAATTATTAATATTGAAGGGTATAATTTTACGTAAAATATTTTAACACGTTTCCTGTCCCATGAACTTTGCATGGACATTTCAATACTTTGTAATAATTGTGTCTATTTTACAGACAGAGAATTGTGCCGCCGCCAAATTTCCCGTTCCGGTTTAGCGCAAAAATACAAGTGTAAGTTGCTACCGGAAGTTCCTAAGTTAATAGAAAATGCTTTAACAAGTTTCATTCGCGTATTATCAGTTAAAGCATTGTGTTAAATAAAGTGATGAAGTTAAAGTGATAATTATTGTGAGTGACAGTGGTTAAAAAATGTATGATATCTGATAATAGAATTATATTGTTATATTATCATTAGTCCGGTGTATGGTATTGGTGAACTCATTCGGTTTCTTTATAATGGGTTAATTATATTAAAACTTACACTTGTTAGTTTTATGTGTTTATTAATAGCTGTGTTTTGTAGTTTTATTTGTACCATTTTACTACACAGGGGTGGTGTCCTTTTTCGCCATCTCTATGACATAAAAAAATATTTTATTTTTGGATTTATAAAATATGGTACACATTAGCTCGTCAACTAGTTATTCATGAACTAAAAAAATATTGACCTTCGTTATTCACCATCATCCCCGGTTGCGATCGAAATGTTCGCTTCGAAGCCCAGGGTCCGCTTGTCGACACACTTTTATACCGTCATTAAAACTAAGCCCATGGAAAACGATGTGATAAAATTATTGGTGTTTATATGAAGCTTTTATATAGGTATATAATACTGAGTGTATAACAATAATAGTAATAAGAAGCTTTATTGTTAGTGGTTTTTAATTTCGCTGTTTCATTAGTTGTGTAAAATTATAAACTACGCAGACGGCGTCATGGTTCAAGGCTAATTAAAAATAAAGGAGTGATTAAACCAGCTTCCCTTTTATTTAAATTTGATATGTTATTCGTATTTTCACGTAACGTTGGTTACACATTAACACGTGCACCACTTTGAGGGATTTTATAGGCTTTGATTACACGCTTTGATGCCGGCGGAGCCCTTCACTCAACGAGCAATCAAGAGTAGAGCCGTTCTAATCCTTGTATTTATGTAAAATTTGTATCTTTACATAGTTGCGTAGCCTATTGTCACAAATTTTCACAAGGCAGGGCTTATTTACCAATATAGTTGATATTATTGAGTAAAATAAATCCTCAAGAAACACACAGTGGAAAAACTTTTTTGTGAAACATACTAGAAACTTTTGTATCTGTTACACGTTTAAATGACACATTAATTGATATACCTATATCCTCGTTTTCCGGCGAATTATGACGCAAACTACATCAGCGCGAAAAATAATATTAACCTACATATCCGACTGAAATAGACCTGCATTCAAAATATTTCCCTTCGAAAATTCATGTTTGGCGTCCGTCACCACCGCTATGCCAACTAGGTGTTTATATCTGGTTATGCCTCCGAAGGCGAAAACATTCATATAAGGAATCTTACCACAAACGCGTTTTAACTCTTAAAACTAGTCGTACCTATTTACCTTAAAATACAAAATTTCTTTGATATTATAAAAATTAATAGTTAAATAAAGCTGAATAATTTAAATCTTTCTTATTTATTGAAAGCTAAGATAGTTTAAATGCCATTACAATATGTAATCCAAGTATCTATCACAAACCGTACTTGTACTTACACGTTACTTTACCTACCTCTTTCTATATTTTATTTGAGACATAAAGATTATTGGATTTTGTATAGGTATACGATTTTATTTAATTAATATAAAATATTAAATAAATAAAAAAATAAAAATATTAATGTTACGGTGAGGACGTTATCCGTGTTATCCCGGTTGCTATCACGCAACATCTGAAGATAACCGCCACGATTTGATTAATGAAAAATTTTATTCTTACTTTTCATTTTATATCGCTGATATCTATAGTGGCGTGAGCCAGTAGTAGTAGAAACAGTAGATTACCATTAGTTCGATTTCCAAGAAAGTTAACTTATGGAAAAGGTAAGACTATTGCGGGGCTTTTGGTCCCGATCAGTGGCGATGAAGCAGCCACGTAAAAATCACAGAGGTCGATCGTAAAAGGAAACAACTTCATTCTCATTCATAAAAAGTTACCCTGCTTTATGATCAGCGCCAGGACGTCACGTTTGATTTGGCGGATTGGCGGAAGCGAACCCGTGGCGACCCATGTTGTATGGCGCAGGCAGTTTGTTGGGTTTCAGTGGGTTGTACTTAGCTCAGAATGGTCAAGCCAAATATTAAACTACACTAGTAGTGGTGTGCGTAAATGCAATTCCCAACATTTAAAAGGGAGGTTGGACTATTAAGTCAAGCTATGATACCTAGTTGAGGAGAAATAAACACCTATCATTCTGGAACACTGTAGGTAGTAGCTAGGTAAGATTAAAACGGAGTAGAAACTGTTAAGCAAGTATCATCCTTATTTTAAAATTTGAAACATAGATGCTTAGTAGAAATGCGAGCAGAAACTAGTTAATATTACAAATAATCTATTTTAAGATGAGAACCAATTGACCTTCTGAATCTGTGGTAGCTTCTGACTATTAGAGCACTATAACGCGCAGTATAATCTCTAATATCAATTTAATAGCTTTTATATTTTGCGTGAGATTATTATTTATGGACCAGAAACGGATGTTGCAGTAATAAACATTGGCAATCTTAAGATAAATATAATATCACCTTGAACCAAAACATTATATGTTTTTTATGAGTATACAAAAATTTTTGTAAATATTTGTGTCACATCAGATGTAATGAGAAGTAATCTTTTTTTTTTTATGTTAGAAGTTGGCAAACAAGCATACGGCCCACCTGATGGTAAGTGGCTGCCGCAGCCTATGAGCGCTTGCAGCACCATTAGTAGGTGCCACTCACGCGTTGCCAACCTCGAGATATTAGTTCTTAAATCTCGTTCGCCCAGTAATTTCACTAGCGTACAGTGCCCTTCAGACCGGAACACAGTAGTGCCTAAGCACTACTATTTGGCGGCAGAATATTGGACACTGCGGTGGTACCTACCTAGCCGGCCTCTTGCAACAAAAGACCTACCACCAGTGTGACTGATTGCACTGGTGGAATAATCTCTGTTGTGACAGAGGTTATCCCAACAGCGGGCGATGGGGTCGTCACATCCCGACGCCATTAAATCAATGTTTTTATTTTGTGGAGTGTAATATACTTACTGTGATGTTTGTATTATATGATCTACAGATCTACGCTTTAAGTCAACGGTATTGGTTTAACTTGTGGTAGAGAAAAAACAATATTTCTAATAAAAATTTGTATACACAAAACTCTCCGATAAATAATTCAAGAGTCACTTACTATTCAGAAAATTTAGTTAAAATTCGATCACGTATATAAACAAATGCTGCATTGCAGTAATTGAGATAAATAAGCAAAACTATGACTTCAACGACTCTCTAGACTCCTGACTAGAGCAATTCTGAAACTGTAAATGGTAGTATTTATAATTATTAAAATACCAATAAACGATTTAGGAAATACAAAGTGTACATGTACATACTAGTAATAAGATGAAGCTCAATTTAGAATACTGCGAATAGAAAGGTGTACGCAGTACATAATTCACACGGACAAGCATAGAAGCACGCACGCAAACACATACCATGACAGCTAAGAAAAGCGTCATGCCGTTCGCTGTCACGGCATACGAGTTTATTTTATTGCCAAGATATTTAAATCTTTTATAGATAAAAAATTAGTTGTATTCGCAGTGCCTTGGCTGCTGTCATCAAGAAAGATTTCGACTTGGCATAATGATACTTTCATACAGAATTTTTTTTTTTTTTCGGAGTGTCTATTGCTGTTGGCCCTAGTGGTCTTGACAGCGTCACTGGTGGGGCCGGGTCTGGAGACCTCGGCCGGTAAGAGATGGACTGCCACGCGGGGCACAAGTTGAATCCGTCCCAAGGGCCCCTCCCGCGAGGTCGAGCGTAGACTTGGGACGTCATCGGGAGGCCTTCATACAGAATATCGAAGTTTTGTATTTATATTATTACCTATGATGGAACAGGGTGGGGGTGGGAGATTGGGGCTCCAGCGCTCTCAATCATCACACGTAACGCAACGGTACCTAATGATACTGTTACATGGAACCGATTTTCTGTGAGAGGGTAGTACTTCCCCGGATGAGCCGGCGCTTTTGTGCTGAGAGAAGCATGGCTCCACTACCGTAAAAAACCGTTTTGTTACGTAGTCTACGTATACGTAGACTATGGTAACCGTATTCAAGCACACAGACAATTATAATTATTCCTATTTGCCACCAGTGGTGACATAACAAGTATAAACACAGAATTATTTGGAATACAGTTTTTTCCGACAACAGAATCTGACGTATTTATGTAGTAGGGACCGAATAAAATTACCGAAATAAAATCAATTTCCTCTGAAGTATATGTTTTATTTGTATTTTATTACACCTTCTGGATCTGTCGAAACCCATCACGACATCAAACACCGTCTAAACTATTTTGTATTTACATTGTATAAATGAGTTATCAGAAACCCGTCTGGATATTTATTTCTATTAGAGTAACTATCAGATGAAAAAATACTTATTTACATTTTAATCTCATAAGATGATAGTATCATTAACTCATTATAATATCATTCATATGTTAGTCTATAAGGCATATATGTATGATTAATGATTTTAAATAAAGAAATAAAGAAAATATATATTTTTTTGCTTTTGTACAATGTACCAAGTGACGTTTATAAAACTTAAAATACACACTTGAACAAACTGCGCGTTGTTTTCCATGATGGCCTCTATAAGGCTGCATAATTTTTGAATAGATTTTGAGTAACAATGTATTGAGTTTCTTTATGGTTATTTAGAAGGATTTTTACTTTTGTATCGGCTTAGCTTTAGTAAAATGTATAAAACAAAGTTATTAATAATTTGAATTTGTATACCACTACATATGTATTGTTGGTAAGCCTGTTATTGCAAGGTAGGTACTAGATACCACCGCAGTGTCAAAATTCTACCTCAATGCAGTAGCGTGTTTTGCATTACTGTGTTTTAAATGGCACTGTAGCTAGTACAATTACTGGGAAAAGAAGAAGAACCAATATCACGGGGTTGGCAACGCGTGAGTGACACCTGAAAATGAATGTTGTTGGAAGCGCTCATAGGCTACGATAACCGCTAACCATTAGACCATATACATACTTGCTTGCCAAGTTAGTTAAAAGTTCAGTTTACCACTGATTATATTTATCAACACCTCGCCTCTACGTTGCAAACTATATGTCTAACCAACTTTTATGACCAATGAAAGTACATTTCTAAAAACCTGTACTTATCAACTGTTGAATTAACATAGAATTATATGAAAAAGTTATAAACTGTAGTTAGTTTACATATAACATTCGAAATTAGTTTAAGATTAAGTCAAATATTTAAATAATGTAGCACATAACTGGTTCTACTACTATATTATACCATACAAATAATCTCTAAGTAATAAGATATATCTGTACTGACGTACCACACATTAACATAGATAGCGTGACTAGACGAAACGTAGGCGACCCGGCTCCAGAGCAACACAATACAGAGCAAACAATGGCATCACGTGGGCTATAATGACTGTTTATTCAGGAGCAGACGTCAAGACGATAAGGCTTTTAAGCTTAAACATGACCCTACCGATGTTAGTCGGGTTCATTCATTGGCAGCAAAAGGGATCTCTGACGTTATTTCAAAGGATGACGATATTATGTTCTATTAATAGCCATACAAAATAAGTATATGTATAGGAAAAGTGAGAACATACACTTTTTCTCTAACTTGTATTTTTATGAGTGGTAGTAGAGGTATTGTACTTTTATGAGAGGTTCGTATTTTTGCTTTCTTAGTGTTTAGGGTTGCGTGCCTAAAGGGTGCCAACGAAACCCTATTTTTAAGCCTCAACCGTCAGTCTGTCCGTCTGTCTGCTTGAGTAGTAGATGAGGAGAATCTCACGAACCGTAATTCTGTTGCCGCTACAGCAAAAAATATTTAATAACATATAAAAATAAAGGAACAATACCAACCCAATACAAGAAATTGCTGTATCTGAACCATTATATATAATACTATATAGAATACTCTATCTCGTGTCCTGTAATAGATAAATACTTTCGTACGTTGATCGCATATTATATTTTACGGTGGTACGAAATCCTTTTCATACACGCAATCATTCCTCTTTCACATCATGATTTTATTCTTTGCTTGAAATAAAACTTGTTTTACATATTTTTGATAGCAGATTACTTGTTTTTCTCCGCAAAAATTTACAAAAGAATCTGTATTTCGTTAAATTCGAATGTTTACGAAGAGTCAAGGATTATTAACAGATGTTTTGCGGTAACAACTGGCACTGACAACACCAAGGCCGTAAAATGTATCGCTATTTTCTTTTTCGCTTATACGTATCGTATTGGCTACCCAAACATTTGGCCCGAGATGGAATTAGTAAAGGGAATTTCCTGAAAAGGTTCAGCAACATTTTTCTATTTTTCTTTTTTATTTTCTAGAGAAAATAAATATATTTTACTAGCTTCTGCCTTCGGCTCCACCCACGTTAATTACGATATCTTTCACATAAAAATAATTGATTCCCCATACAAATTTTCGTCCATTATTTTAATTTTCAAGTTTTATTTTTCGTCACAAAAAGTAGCTTGTAATACACTGCATGGTCCCATCTATAAGTATATATTAAAATTCATCATAATCGGTTTAGCCGTTTAGGGATGAAAGCAAACAAACAAACTCACTTTCCCATTTATATTATTATCTATGATTAATTGAGATGATTAATTGACACCAGTTTGGCGTTGTGGGTAGCAAGACTGCTTCTAGCCTCGACGGTTGCTGCTTCGATTCCTGCTCGGGCAGATGTTTGCAATGATCATACAAATATCGGTTTCGGTCTGGGCGTTTGTCCTTGGGAGTCTCCCCATCGTGCCTCGGAGAGCACGTTAAGCTTTCCGTCTCGGTTGTTATCACATAGCATATGATAATAATCGTTAACTGTTGATAAGTAAATTGCTCTTAACCAATGAGTTACTGGTTCGTCTTCAGGGTTGCAGAGGTAAGATAGCAACCGCTTTGTGTATAAACTAATAACCTGTCAAATCCGGAGAAGATTAATAAGCAGATCCTGGGTAAATACTTCGAGGATGATTAATTGAGATGTATATCATGATATACTTGATTGTATAATTCTTTGTTATGTAATGAATAAGGCGACGCCTTCAAAAGCATCACAGACATTATGAACTTTCCGTATCAAAGATTTCGCAACAATATTGAGGCCGGCAACATAATTATTGTATAGAAAAAGGACTGTTATTTTTAGCTGTTACTTTGCGTTAGACGGATTCTTTTGTATCGAATAAGCAATTTGAAATATAATATCACATGATATCGTGAACAATGAAACTGTAGCAACAATGTTTCAATATTCTATTCATCACGAAATTTTATTAGCAAAGTTGAAACCTTAACTTATGAAAGTCACAAGGTCGTAATATCACACGTGTAGGTACGGTTACAATACGGTAGGTTTTTGAAATAGCTATATATTTTTTTTGGGTTTTATATTCATACCATGTTTTGTATATTTATGATTATGATTTTTTCTTTAATAATTAAGTTATGACAGTCATGAAGTCGTAATGTACGTGTAGCAAGTAGTATGTGTCCGATTTTCCAAAAGCAGTGGATATTTACCATTGTTATTCTACTTTTATATTACATACCATGTTTTGTATATTTGTCACTGTTTTTTTTTTATTTTGTGAAGATATCAAGCGATATTCTAATCACTTCAGAGATATTCTGACATCAATTAAATTCATACGTCTTATAAACCTTCAACAGACGCCTATAAGAATCTTAAATTTTACTGCACATAATATTGAAGCAATATGTACCTTAGAAATAAGCTCATTTTCAATCAAAATTTGGTTTCATAAAGAGATATTATTTACAAAATCAAAATCAAAATTATTTTTATTCAAGTAGACTTTTAAAAAGTACTTTTGAATAGTCAAGCGCTACCGACGGTTCGGAAGGTAGATTCTATCGAGAAGAACCGACAAGAAACTCGACAGTTACTCTTTTCAAATATATGTTTTTTACAATTGTATTTTTAATATAAAATTTGGTTCTTGAATGAGATCCAGCATTATTAAGAGTCCCAAGCATTTTTATCAGAAAAATATTCTTCTAACGAGTAATAGGCTTTATTGATAAGTTTATTTTTTAACTGAATGTATATCACTATTTTTGCTAAAAGACTTTAAATTATTCCTAATATATAAGAGGTTAGAATAAATAAATTGTGACACCACAGTAATTATACCTATATCCTTAAAAACATCTCTTAGGGAGGCCCGCGCTCCTAAATTATAAATTGCCCGAATTACCCTTTTTGAAGAATAAAATAGTATTAATGTCAGCCGCCTTTCCCCAAAGAAGGATACCGTATGACATAATACTATGAAAATAACTGAAATATACGATTCTCGCTGTTTCTACGTCAGTTAGTTGTCTGACCTTCCTTATAGCGTACGTAGCGGAGCTAAGCCTACCCGCTAGAGATGACAAATGAGCGTTCCACTGGAGCTTGGAATCCAAAGTTATGCCTAGAAATTTAGTTGTGTCAACTAGAGTTAAGCTGTCACAGTTCATTTTCAAATTTGGAATAATTTGTTGAACATTAGGCATCGAAAAGTTTACACATTTAGTCTTCTTTGCGTTAAGAACTAAATTATTCATGGTAAACCAATGTTGAGCACGTGACAACGTATTATTTACCTCGTCATAATTTTTTAAATTCCTGTCAACCTTAAAATTAACGAAGTGTCATCGGCAAATAACACAATATCACACAGCTCTTTTAAAAATATGGAAGGTCGTTAATATATATTAAAAACAAAAAAGGGCCCAAGATGGAACCCTGTGGAACACCCATTTGCACGGAAGAGCCGGATGACATCACTCCGTTAACGAAACAATAACGAAATAATATCTCTTTATGAATAAAATAACATGAGAAAATTAATGAGAGTGTCACGTAACCACTTTATATGAAGATCTAAACTTCATATAAATTCCTGTAGTAATACATCTGTAATTAAACAATTAATTTACCATTCAAAGCTTCTATTAGACCGTAGTTAGACACACGTGTTCCCTGGGAGCAATTGATCTAACTGGTCCAATTCATTACAATCATTTAATAATAATTAATTCTATGAACTCATAACGCTATATTTAGAACAAACAAATTAGTACCTACCGGGAATATTAAAGCTTATTGATATAAAAAATAACATGAAACTTTTCCGATAGAATAAAATAATCAAGTAAAGAAGATTCATCTTCTTCATTCATCACTCTATCACTATCCCGATATTGTTACTAGGTTTTGCTGTGTACTAATCTAGGTTTAACGACTTAGCTATTACACGGAAGAATTGCCACCCCACTTACGCAACCCTTATAGAGTAAATCAATAACTGATTGAATCAGAGTACATTATGAACCAAAGCTATTATTTTATTTATTGTTACTACGTTGGCAAGCAAGCATAAGACCCACATGAAGGTAATAGGTTATCGTAGATCCTATGAACACTTACGACGCCATTAATTTCTAGGTGTCACTCATGCGTTGCCAACTTCGAGATTCTATAATCTCCTTTGCCTGGTCAAATTACTAATAATTTCACCAGTTACAGTGTCCTTTAAACCGAAATACAGCCATGCCAAGTACACTTCTGCTTCAGGATAGAATATCTGACACTGTAGGGTTACCGACCTGGCTAGGCCTTTTCAATAAAAAGCCTATTATCAATTGTTATATAACCAGGAGAAGTTTAGCTTGAATTTTATTACTCATGGACTCAAAAAATGTGTGATCATTATAAATGTCAATAATAATAGGAATATAGATAATAATAATAGAAACAGGTTTGCACCAGCAAGCTGTATTATTTATATACGATTGTACGAAACGGAAAGTATTTCAAACTATTCATAGTGATTTGAGTAAGTAGTAGTCGAGACCTAAGTTAATTTTCCATAATTATGTATAATCTGATCTGACTAGATATTGTTCTCTAAGGTCTTCTCACGCGTTAGTAAAAAGTTAGCCATAAGTCTCATTTCATTTACAATATTTTCATAAATAGTATTTTCTTCCTTCAATTAAAATGTATAATTAATGAATAATGAAACAGGAATACGCTATAATATACTAATTATTAGTAATCTTAAATAACTTTACGTTTGACGAGAAATAATTTATTTATTTTACAAACTAATCTCGTAAGAATATTTAAATATAAATTGATAAAGAAAATTTATCTAATTGTATTAATATTTCTCATAAATACGTACAAAGTTTAATATATAAGTTACATATAACAATTGTCAAACGAGGTACAATAATTATTAATGGTACATAGATACTCGACGCATGTTAATATTTCAATGTACCTGTCCTGTACTACCTGTTGCCGGGTTTCATTCTTCCTTTCAAGAGACCCTCATTATATACGACAAAAGATATCTCGTGTCAAAAAAACTCGGGACCATTGTTAGAGGGTCAGAAAAAGCGTATGATTTGTGTAATCGTCACTAAAACTATCTATATTAGTTATTTCTATGCCGTTGAACGTTTATTGTTTTTGCTTTAAGTAGGCATGCCCGAAGAACAAGTCTTTCACAGGGATTTTTTTATGTTACAAATTGGCAAACAAACATTAGGCGCACCTGATGGTAAGTGATTGCCGTAGCCCATGAACGCTTGCAACACCATTAGTAGGTGCCACTCAGGCGATGCTAACCTCGAGATATTGGTTCTTTAATCTCTTTTTCCCAGTAATTTCACCAGCCCACAGTGACCTTCAAACCGGAACACAGTAATCCCTAAACACTACTATTTGGCGGTAAAATATTTGACATTGTGGTGGTACCTATCTTGCCGGCCCTTTGCAACAAAAGACCTACCACCAGTGTGACTGATTGCACTGGTGGAATAATCTCTGCTCTGACAGATATTATTGCAACAGCGGGCAACGGGGTCGTCACATCCCGATGCCTAAAAAGTATAAAGTATAAATTCTAAAATTGATTATATGAAAATTTAGACGTATTAAATCTCTTGTATAAATTTTTTTATTTACAATACGTTAGGCTATCAATTATGTTAACTTCAAGTATTTCTGATATAACATTAAAATCCACTCAGAAAGGCTTTTACTGAAGTCAAGAGGTAATGTGGGAGTGAGGATGGAGGCGTCCTGGGGTAGGAAGGCGAGAGATCGATACTGGGGTAGCTCGAGTGTTATAACTTGTAAGGGAAATTGTGCTGTCTGATTTTATATTAATGTTTTTAACTTTTTCATTTTGAATATTGAATTTTATAATTTAATTAAAAATCACGCTTCAACTGTGATATTATTATTAATTAGCGCTTACCTACTGATTTTAACGGTTTTTAAAAAACTTTTATATTAGACACTTATGACACTTATACAACAAGTATTTGAGGAATTTCTTAAGAAAAATGTTAACGAAAAGAAAATTATGTATAAATAAATAAAAACCAAATAAGCTAACTTTATTAAATGCTTAATAAAGAGGAATTTATAAGCAAAGGAACATCGCCGTAATTAAATTATGTTGGAATGAACAAAAATGTTTGCTCTTTATAAATATCTTACTTAATAAGGCCTTATGTAAATAAAGTCGTTGTTGTTTTATTCACTTATTTATCTACTTAGCTCAACGGAAAACCGTTCTGACGTAAGAGTAGTGCATGCGGTAGATGGTTGTAGTACTGGTGGTAGGCCTGTTATCACCACCGTTGGTACAACCGTAGTGACAGTTGCACAAAGCACAAGGCAGTAGTGTGTTTTGCTATTGTCCTTTTGTAGCTAGTGAAATAACTGGGCAAAAAAGATTTAAGAACCAATATCTCGAAGTAAGCAACGCGTGAGTGACACTTAAAAATGAATGCGTCGTAGGCAACGGCAACCACTTACCATCAATCAGGTGGACAAAAAATCAAATATATATTTCGGTGAAAGTTTTGATTACATCCCCTATAGAATGATCAATTTTAACTGTTTGTAGCATTTTGGACTAGTACCTAATTACAGTACTAGTTCACTCTTAAAAGCTTAAAGAGGTTAAATGTCAATCCCTCTGTAAATTAATGTAATAAGGGAATCTCGGAAAAATGTTGGGAAGAAGAAAACTACTAAAGTTACTACTACTACTACTAAATACGTCAACATTTTACTTAAGATGTATGTATGGTATACCATTATTAGGTATGTATTGATTTAAGCTAAAGCACCTGTAATGTTAAGAAAGAAGATTTTATCAATTTGTATTTATATTTTGAGATTGTTTTAATTTCTTAATTACCATTTACTTCAATCTTTTAAAATCGTTAAACAAAGAAAACGTTCAACCCATTTCAAATTTATAAAAAAAAAACGAATAGGCACAATAAATTCGATAATTTAGACTAGTGGTAGACTTGACATTATGGTCGCAGTAAAATAAAGATGGCGGATAGTCTATCTGCGCTGGCCTTCGGGCGTCGGAGATCTTATCGAGGAACATTTACGTGCAGCAATGTCGTTTATTAAATGAGGATCTGACTGCCATTACTATTTTCCTTCATTTTCTTTCATTCGATTTTCGATTTAAATAAAATATTCTCAACTTTTTTTGTCGGCTTAACTTTTGTGAGTACTTTATTATTTTTTCTTAGCAATGCTTTTAACACAGACTATAATTATATGTATATGCCTGTACATACTCCATCCATACAGACAAATTGTCAAAAATCGCTGGTGCTCCTCGTAATTAGTTCGTAGTATAACATTATGATATTATGATTTTTTATATAGAGCCTGGGTTATTTTCTGAACTTCTTCTTCTTGTTATCGAGTGGGAGTGACCAACCTAGTATCAGAGTTGTTCAGGGCGCCCGTATAGGCCTCTGGCTTGACTTTTCGACTATTGTCAAATTGACATCAGCCGGGACTGACTTTTTACGTGCCCTCCGAAGCACGGAGAGACGTTCAGTTGAAATACCACTATGCGATCACCCATCTAGTGACTGACCGCGCCAAGAGTTGCTTAACCCACCGATCATTTACTCATCAATGACCGCGCCTGGCTATGAGCGTCTCTTATTTTCTGAATTTAACACGGTGTTAAATTATATATATATTAACTTTTTTTTTTTTATTTTCGGCCTCGGAGTTTCTACTTAATTGAATACTGGTACTCTGGTGTCCATCATATCGTTAGTTCCTTGTGTGCCAAATTTAGTGCACAATAATTCCTAAGATGAATGAGAACAATAGATAGTCCATGGACTAGATAGAGTTTTTAAAACTTAACCGTAGTTGACAATGTATTTTCTTCCGTTGGGTGTAAGGAATAGACCAAGTATCTATTATTAACATCGTCAGTATAATTATTCAAAAGATAATTCAAATAGTTTAAAATCTCAGACAGTTGTTTGTTTGATAACGATCTTGCGGCGACAATGACGTCGTGTGTCTAGCTTTACTTTATTATATAAATAATGGATAGGGTAGAAGCCCAGTGATCCAATTTACATGTTGAGCATTTTCTATTTCCAAAACATCAGCAAAGTTCTAAATGCATTGCATTTTGTTACAATTACATAAGTACCTGCTTAAGCTACTTGTGCATAAAATAATTTTACGAAGACTTAGTGCGCAATTAGTCCACATAACACTAAAATAATGGTCTTGGTCTTTCAGTCTTGCTTTTACGAAAAAAGAATGGGCAAAGATCCCCATCCCCTCTAATTATTTTTGCGGTCTATTAATATGTTAATATTTAAAGTCCTGAAGATTCTTCTTCATCAAGCTGCAGAACCAGTTCAGTTTCCACTGTGCTTGGTCCAAATAATTAAACATTAGTAAAGGTGTTACCACCACGGTTGTTTCGGCATACGCTCTTACACGCACGCTTCAATTTGCGCTTCAAAATTTGGGCTGCTTCCGGGGTGTACGCTCGAACCGGTGACGAGTATCAGTAAAATATTTATACCGCTTTACATAAGGCGCTTCAACAAATCCTTAAGCACGTCAAAGCTCGTACGAGTTTCGCGTTTGGTAAAAGACGCGAAACTCACCTCACGCACCTATGGACGAAATCAATTTTGAGTCTCCACGAAGGCTTTTTCTCAGCTACCATATGCACCTATACGTGCTTTGAAAAACGAGCTTATGGGTTTGTCTGAAACCGCTCTTCGAATAAAGGTTTCTTACTTAGTTTAGGGATAGATAATATCTTACCTGCTGTAATAATCTTTTTGTGTTCAATTTAGATGTTCTATGTACCTTCTATATGTTTTACTTTGATTTTGGATAAATTAATATATTGTTATAAATTTTAAAATGACTGTAAATCTGATGTTTCGTTCATTTGTCTTTTTCGAAATTAGTAGACTTGCTTCTCAATTAATTAATTGTATTGGCATTAAAAATACAGTGAATAATAAAGTTTTATTTTTAGTTTTGTTTTAGGCTCTCAATATACGGCGAATTAGTTAGGGGAGTATTCAAGGAGAGAAATAAAATATTTATTTATTATATAACGTTACAATTTCACACTCGGATTAGGACAACAACATCTCGACCGGAACACACCTTAAGAAAAATTCTGCTCCGAGCGGGAATAGAATCCGCGATCTATGGCGCTTAAGGCAGGTTTTCTAGCACTGCACCAGAAAGTCGTTCAATTTATGTATATGATTTTTAAAGAAATTGTATAAAATAAAGAAAACAAATACTATAAATGCAGTAGGTACCTTCTCCATCCTAGCATTATTCCCGGTATTTTTATGTACCCAGGGTCTGCTTATTACTTTTATCCGGATTTGACAGGTTACTAGTTTTTACACGGAGCGATTGCCATCTGACCTCCGCAACCCTAAGGGCGAACCAGTAACTCATTGGATAAGAGCAATTTACTTATCAAGAGTTAACGATTATTATCAGATGTTGATAATAACCGGGACCGACAGCTTAACGTGCTTTCCGAGGCACGGTGGCGAGACACGGACAAACGCCCAGACCGAGACAGAAATTTTAACAAACATCTGCCCAAGCGGGAATCGAACCCGCAACCGTCGAGACTAAAGGCAGACTCGCTACCCACAACGCCACAACGGTGTCCAGTAAATAGGGGTGCAGTAGGTATCATTGAAACTAAAATTTCAGTTATCCATAAATACGTCAATTGAAATACTTATTATTAAAGTATGATTCATAACCACGAAGCAAACAACGGTTTATATTTTGTAGGCATTGTGTGGGTGTTAGGTCAATATTTGTCATGCGGGCAGTCGGTGGACAGTTTAATTAGATTTAGTGTGGGTAATCCTCTGCTAACTCGATTGTCGGCCTCCATTGTACCCACGATACATCTTGTGATCGCAATCATAGGTCATGAACTCGTTGTAACAAATATTTAACAAGTAGCTACACCATCCATCTAGGTCACATTAAAGAACTTTATATTTTTTAAAGAGAAATTTGAAACTTGATAAATACCCATAATTTGGGCAAAGTAATGATCTCAAAGCATCTCTGTAACTCCGGCACCTTAGCGAAGCTTAAAAGAAGCAGTTTCATAAATATGGCTCAAACTTTACCCTATTACGATGACGTTGTGGCGCAGCGGTAGCGAACCTGCCTTAAACGCTGCAGGTCGCGGGTTCGATTACCGCACGGAACAGATGTCTGTATTGACCATACAGGCATGTTTTCCGGTCTGGGTGTGTTTGTCCTTGTCATTGTGTATGTTTCCGGACCCCGACACAGGATATAGCTATCCTAATGGGGGCCGTTGAGTGTGTAGCGTTTATTTAATTGTAAAGCCTCAATAGCTCAACGGTAGAAGGGCCGACTTCGCTCCGTTAACGCGAGAGTCGAGGGTTCGATCCTGACCCCTTGGGCTATTGTCGTACCCACTCCTAGCGCAAGCTTCGAGCTTATTTGGAGGGCAATAGGAATATTAGTAATGCCTTCAAAAAGCATTGCTAATATTCTTAAAAAAAAAAAAATATATATATATTTATTACATATTATTTATTTACTACTACTACTACTACTACTACTACTACTACTCCGCTGGCTCAGCGGCCCGAAGTGTGTCATGGCCTCCGAAATCAGAGATTTCCAGCTTTGTCTGTCCTGCGCTACTTCTTGCCAAATATGGACTTGAAGGTCACGCAGGTCAGCTTCGACTGTATCCCTCCAGCGATACCTCGGACGACCCACTGGACGTTTACCAGTAGCTCACTCTAGGTATGCTCCTTTAGTTGCCCAATCATTGCCCATCCTTTGAAGATGACCCAGCCAGCGAAGTCTGTTAGCCTTTATTATGCCTATAATGTTAGGCTGTTCCACCAAATTTTCAGTTTCGGCATTTGTACGGATACGGAATGTGCCATCTTCTCTTCTTGTTGGTCCCAGGATTTTTCAAAGAACTTTTCGCTCCGCTACCAAAAGCTTATTTATTTATTAAGTATTATTTTTAATGAAATATCAAGTAACTGTAATTCGAACTCTTATATTCCAGCTGCTAAAATCAACTGTAATATTCAAACTATTATCTAACCTCAATTAATATTTTATCAATGAACATTATATATAATTATTCACGTCATGTTTACAATCAATAAGCAATATGAACGCGCTATATTTAATTATACTTTGTGTAATGGTCAAGACAAAGGAACCAATACATTATATAAGCTTAATCAATATACTTTAAAAATTAATCCACAGGATATTACTACAAATACTTTGGAAATTCCACATTTTTTAATCCAAAAAGCAAATGAATATTTTATCTATAACTCAAAGAGATATAAATCCGAAGATAATACAAAGGTCAACAATGAATACTGTCGTTAAAGTTTTAAAGGCATAAAAGATGAAGAAGCCTTTAGGGCTGAGCTTAAGGCGTTTAGTGAACTGTGTTATCTTATCTGTACTAAAAATGATGACGCAAAGTATTTTCAAGCTAATACCTACGACGATTTTTTAAAACTAATTTGAAAAATTAATGAAAGATATATTTTTTTTTTTATTTCATGATCTATAAACCTATAAACGCTTGCGATACTTGATGTATCACACGTGCGTTGCCAACCCAAACAACAAGAAAGAAGGAATAAGAAGGAAAAAACTGAAGGGAATAAAGGGGTAGGATACTGGACCTCCGGCGCTCTGACTCATCGCACGAAACGCAACAGTACAATTACTACAGTTTTATAGTTTTATTTTCTGCGAGAGGGTAGTACTTCCCCGCTCAAGCCGACAATTTGTGCTGGGAGAAGCATGGCTCTAGTTCTTATAAAGTATTATAATAATGACATTATTTCATAGTTTTAACTTTTAAAGCATATAAAATTATTTCGATAAGTCAACGGTATTTTCAATTAGGTACATTCGTCGTTGTATTTTCATTCATTATTTCAAAGATTTAAAATCACAGAAATAAACGGATTATCATATCTTCAGGATAGAAAACAAAGCTGTATAACTTGAAAAGCCTACGATTTATCATTGAAATTTTTAAAGAGGCCTTTGACGTTACACATTCGAAATTATTAACAAATTGGCCTGCAAACATTGGCGTTATTCCAACGTTTGTACAGTCTCACCCAATCTATATTTATTTTGATCTATATTTAAAAATTATCTATGCTACATTTGCACCTCTATGACGTTCATTTCAAGCTTTCAGTGGATATAAGTCACGTGGACTACATATGATAAAATTATCTCAATACCGAAAATTTCTCCATAACCATAGACTACATACTATGGCCCTGCCCAAAAAAACAAAATGTCAAAAACTTGATGATGCTCCTTTGCAAATTCAACAACAAAGAAACGAACGAAATTATTCACGCGAACTCTTTCGATTATGTTGCAAGCTTGTGACTAACTTTATTTCGTTACGTTAGTTTTGCATTTACGTAGTCTATGCTCATAGCTAGAAAATAATTAATTAACCACATATTATGACTATATTTGTGATTGTAATGTATATAAATATGAAAACAGATTCATTAATAAAAGAGAATACATATATACAAGCTCGTTCATTAGTAGCGTTATTACTTACGAAAAATATATCAGGGTTATATTATATGAATTGCCTGCATCTTAACCTCATATATAAGTTTATATAGAAATTAACAACAGTTTTTGAAATATGCTAATCTGATTACCTAATAAATTAAGTTTTACAAATCCTAAATTTTACAAATCCAGAGTCCGCTAGGCGCTAAGCGAATATTAACGAAAATAAGCGAATAAGCTTGATAGATAGCAAACTATTTATTTATACCCATAATATTTTACCTAAGCATGCTCTCAGTTTTCTAGCTAAATTAGAGCATAATGACACTATCTTCGTCTTTTATATCGAAATATCTAAAATACCTTTACGAAAAGAACTAATATTGAATATAGAAAAACAGCGCTTACCGGTGTAATAGTGGCGCTAAAAAAACTCACACATAAACTTTAATGCGTTTATCGCTTACGATAACTATAAGCATACAAATTCATCACTCTTCCATCTACTTAATAATTTATACGAAATTCTAGTAGCAGACACGTAAAGCTGTTAAAAATTAATGACTCCGATTAAAACGCCCATTTCACTGCCGCTTCATTCCTCAAGATGTTTTAAAAGCTTTATTATTATATTTTAATGTCTTGTTAAGATTTCGGCAATTTAAATTTGAGTTTACTTATCGCATCTACTATAACAACAAAACAGAACAAAACTTATTGCGTGTTAAATAATTTGTTAATATAAAGATGATGATAAGGACAAGACACAAATGTATACATATTATATTATGTATTAAACCATTATTAATAATTATCTTACTAGTAAAATAAAATCTGTTTTATAATTTGTCCAAAAAACCCTACGAAAGCTCTATTCTTTTTGCATTCCGTACCCAACGGATAAAACGGGACCCTATTACTACACCTCCGCTGTCCGTCTCTGTCCCTGTACGTCTGTAATCAGGCTGTATCTCATGAACTGTGATAGTAAGACAGTTAAAATTTTTATAGATGATGTATTTCTGTTGTAGCTATAAGAACTAATACTAAAAAACAGAATAAATGAAATATTTAAGGGTTTATTAAAAATCGTTGTTCACACGGGTCAAACCTTGGGCAGAAGCTAGTAATATATATACTAATAAAACCCGAAAAGGTTATCTTTAAGAAGGCTATCAGTAATTCAACAATAAATACACACATACACATACACATACACAGTAAATAGAATAGGAAATGAGTTATAACACTAAGCTCTTATCGCAATCTCATACAGAATTTCTAATTTGCGTGGAGTGGTTTGGTATTTAGAAACAAGTCAAAAGGGAATTAATGAAGCCTTCCAGAACATAAAATATGCCGTGTTTATGTTATGATACAGATTTTACGTTCTGTTTAGGTGAACTAGAACGCTTATCAAACGAACTTTGATAATATGGTAATTGTTATTACTAAGATGTTTATAGAAATTTTAAAGCCGTTATAACTATGTAGACTGATTTTGATGAAAAGTAAATAGGTATATTTAACGTAAAAAAAACTTTCACAACTTGTACAAAGTGAATTACTAGTAGCAGCTTTTGGCAGAGGGTCTGAAGCAAAAAAAGGAGACCAGGATAATTCAGGTCAGGTCAGGATGCACAGTTTGACAAAAGTCCAGTTCAAACTCAAATGCACTTTTTTTCATGACGGTTGCCAAACGAGTATGCGGTCCGCCTGATGGTAAGAAGTCACCGCAACCTATGAACACTAGTGACACGCTTGCTCTAAGTATCACATGCTCGTGGCCAACCCACAGAACAAGAAGGAAAGGATGAATTATTTATTTATTTATGCACCAAAAAGAAAATACA
Organism: Hestina assimilis; assembly: GCA_023373885.1. Classification (NCBI taxonomy): domain Eukaryota; kingdom Metazoa; phylum Arthropoda; class Insecta; order Lepidoptera; family Nymphalidae; genus Hestina; species Hestina assimilis. The sequence goes on from CM041740.1 coordinate 14,737,347, forward strand.
GTTAAAAAAACAAGGGACGCACAGAATGATGGTACAAAAGGATGACTTATCTCTAATATGAGATATCTACCAGAAATCCTGAGAAAAATTGAGATTATTTATATAGAGTATGAAAAGGTGGTGTAGGTGCAATAGATACAACATTAAATGCAAATACCTTATACATATATATTAATAATATAATTATATATATAAAATATAACCAAATATATATATATAAATACATACATATATAAATATCTATAAATACATAGAACTTACATATTAATAAATACATATACTATGTTATAATGATAGAGATAGGTAATAATCAATTTATGATCAATAGAGGAGATTGGGTCCCCGGCTTTTACTTTACGCCGATATTCTATGAGAGTAGTACTTCCCAAGTCGAACCGCCCCATTTTTGTTGGGAGTAGCGTGGCTCTACACTCGTCCACTATTCTGATGCTTATATATGAAAAAAAAAATCTAGCTAAACGATAACAGTCACTATTCGATGTTTACTAAAATGGTGATTGGAGCAGATATTATATAATAGGTAACAAAACAAAAGCTCTATATATACCGGTTGCGCTAGAAGGCCCGACGCGCATCATTTTTTGTTTATAATCCTAACTGGTTTCTGCAAACAAAACCAGTTTTGGAGGTAGCACGGATGTCCGCCACCAATTCTGGTCTGGTTATTTCGTTTGCCAAAATCTTATACAATGATTTAAGGCTCAAAATAAGAACTACGAAAATTAAATTGAATTACTATTGTTTATTCTACATGCAATTACAACATATCGTAAAATAGTATTTATAACTTTAGAAAAGTTAAATATGCTTTAAAGATTATAAAAAAAATATTCTCCTAATGAACTTTATTTTTAAATTAATATATGTATTTATATTTAATGCAAATAAAACTGAAAAACCCGTATTGGTAAAGAATTAAATAAAACATTCGTAACAATTCCGTGTCAGCAAAAACAATTTTGTTGTTTAGCATCGTCGGAATTATTTTGAGCTAAAACGTTTGAAGTGGCATAAATAACTGTTTAACTTCTAAAACATCCTCATACTTGGCACACCTTCGCAAACATTTCAGCTTTTGTTGTGACCAGAAATAACCAATATGTTATTGCAAACTTTACGATCGATTTCGACGAATTCGAAATGGATCGGTTTGTGTACATTGTGGTTTAATTCGCGGTGATATTTTAATGACGCCTTTGATAGCTTGTTGACGAAATTTTTCGTTGTTTTCAACATAACGGAACGTCTATTTACGTGCACACCTTTAAATTTTTATTACTGTTTAAATGGCAACAGCAAAATTTAGAGTTTTATGAGTTTGAATTGAATTCATGAATTGTTTCATGTTCCGTCACCACATCATCGAGTCAATTGACTGTAATGATCTCCGTGCAGCTGTTTAAAACCTTGGACTAGGTCTGACTTATTATCTAATACCAAGCCTCGTTTTGTTACTATACCGATTACATAATTACGATAGCTGAGGAAATAATTACATACAATTAACTTCATCATATTCCATAATAACAATTTTATCAAGTTTCTTGCTTAAGTATTAAAAATGATGAAGATATTAGATATAAAAATAATTTCGTTTGGTATTTGTAATACATTGCCTAAGGTCTGAGTAATGAAAATTCCTAAGCCAGCATTCGTCAAATTAAGAAAATATATACTATGCATAAAAGTCTAGGCACAATATTTTGCAATATCAATTAACGTGTTTCGTTTTACATCTTAGGAATTTAAAATATTTGCCTGCTCAGCACTAAAGTAAGCAATAGATCCAAAACCTAAAATCAATATGTATTCAGTAAATATACTTGTTTAATTTTAGACTTTGACTTTATCTATGACATGTTCAAATATGTCAATGTGTTGGGAAAGAACGTAGAAAGTAAACAAGTGAGCACTCACCGTATCCTCTAGAGCTTTGAACTCGTTGAAAAGCCTGTTGTTATCGAGTTTCTGGTTTAAGGACATCACGTTTGCTGACATTGCAATCATGTTTGCAGAGAGCTCCTCCACTTCCTCTCTGAGACGAGCGAGTTGTACCTCTCGCACGATAGTAAGCACCAGCAGCCATATCGCCAAGGCTCCTATAGTCACACCCAGGAAGATACAACCATGCCGCTGCCGGCTAACTCTCTCCTTACCCGTATATTGTCGTTCGAAATCTTCACTCATTAAATTCTTTGATAAGTCCTTCACATCCTTCAAAGCTTCCGTCTGTGTATACATCGTGATAGGCTCGGGTATAAGTGCACGATTTTCAGCCATCACACCCCTGGTGGACACTGCACTCGCGATCTATAGCACGATAGCAAACTGGGAGTAATTAGCCGTTATCGGCCCATTATCGTTTTCTAGGAAGGTCGGGTCGAGTTATTGATAATAGACGCACGTGCTGAGAAACGTCCGAAAGTCAGGAATATACGCGTGACCGGCGAGACGGACTAGAACCGAGTGGAACAAAACGATTAAACGAAGCGATTCGACTCGTGCGGTGAGCGGCGTCCGCGCAACGCTGCATACGACTCGTTGACGTTCAACTATCCGAATGCAGTAATTGGGAAGATTAACCTTCGTGAGCACTCAAGGAATAAACAATTCACTATATACTGATAAACAGTTGTTAGCATTGTAAGCATTCTCCGTAAAAATCATTATACACTGACGTCATTTCTCATGATTAAAATAAATACATAAACATTATATCAGTATAAGCGTCATATTACAACAGAGATTATTCCACCAGTGCAATCAGTCACACTGGTGGTAGGTCTTTTGTTGCAAGAGGCCGGCTAGGTAGGTACCACCGCAGTGTCCAATATTCTGCCGCCAAATAGTAGTGTTTAGGCACTACTGTGTTCCGGTTTGAAGGGCATTGTACGCTAGTGAAATTACTGGGCGAACGAGATTTAAAAACTAATATCTCGAGGTTGGCAACGCGTGAGTGGCACCTACTAATGGTGCTGCAAGCGCTCATAGGCTGCGGCAGCCACTTACCATCAGGTGGGCCGTATGCTTGTTTGCCAACTTCTAACATAAAAAAAAATAAAAAAAAAAAAATAAAAAAATACTGATTTATCATGTTTTTAAAATTTCGGTATTTTATTAAATTCATTTTGTTATTTTTTCATATAAATTACCCATAACAGATTTAAATATAAACCAACGTGTCTATTAGCAACGGCAATAGTTATTTTCCTCAAGTCAAGTAGCTCAAGGAGATGACAATTAATCTGCGACCTTCCAATGTTCATGCTGGTTCTTAAACTATTAATTCATCAAGGTCTAATTTACTTCTACCAAATCTATTTTAATTATGCCAATAACGGAGTAGTTTTTCGGTAAAACCCTTCAAAAACAGAAGCTGTCTTCTAGTCAGCTTTAAGAAAAAAGAAAAGTAATTTTACAGATTGACATAAGTACCTATAATTTAAAACAGAAATCCATTACGGTCTGTTTAAGGTCTTCATTTAATTAATCTCTCATAATAATCAGCTTCCATCACTGTATACAAGCGAAGGTATTTCTCACATTATGTTCCAATGTATGTATTTGAAACTTTTCAGTTATTATCACCTCAAGCTTGAAATCACATATCTTTTAATTTCCTCATCGATCAATCACTTCAAAAATCATATGAAAATGTTATTTTAATTAGGAATTATTTTGATTTTTGATTTTTAGTGACTGAAACCAGATTTTTCCGAAATTTTCATAAAAGCTTAATATCCTCTTTCCAAAAATTTTTATACTAAACAAAACTTATACATCGTGGCTGTTAATCTGCCGAATAACAAAATTTTAAAAGGATTAATCGTGTCAAAGAAATATATGTTTACCCATACCTTTATGGTAGGTACGTATTAAGCAATAAATTCTCCATTAAGGATGTATTTAATCTTTTAGTACAGTTTCAATTTTTGAAAATATTAATGGCACGGTACAATCTTTCTAAATACAATATTGTCATTACACATGTGTTTGAGTAATTCAATGCCGTAATATTTACATCATGATGGTCCGCCTCTTAAATTACTGAATAAATTATATGATCAAAATGATTACTGACATATTATTTCACATATTTATTAAAGTATATATAATATTTATAAATGATACTAAGTATACTCTTTTTTATCTATGCATTAATATCTATAGGTCCTCTATTTTAATGATAACTTAATAAAGCGGTTTTGATCAAATATTTAATCAAATGACAGACATGTGTTTGACATTATCATTTTGAATGTAAACAGTCGATGTTTTATTTAATTTAATTATCACACGATTGAAGTCGGTTATTATTTTATTATTGTTACAAATTCTGCTGTATCTAAACCACAACTACGGTCGTCGTTGACTCATCCTGGTTTATTTTCTTTCAGTAATACAATAATATAATTATTTTACAAACTATTCGTGCGTCAGTAAAACGCGCATTTGTGAATACATCACAAGTCAAATCAAAATAAAACAGGCACTTATCGGGTTTATTATTACAATTTTTGTATTAGGTTTCTTTAGTATCAAATTCGCAACAACATCTCCAATTCAAACATACTGTATATATTGCATAATTTGTTTTCGCTTTCGAATCAATCTTCGGTTGATAAAGCATTTTTCAAGATTTGTACGTATGCGTTATATTAAGTTTTTTTGTGTTATGCCAACGGTATCAGCAGAATTAAATTACCATGACAAATGCCAGTTTTATTCCCCTAGGATATCGTCTATATCCTTTTTGAATAGGACTAACCGTAAAATTGTGAAACAATTAGCCATAATATAATTACTGTCAAAGATCTCGTAATGAGTGAGTGAGTGAGTGAAAGTGACAACTAGTCAAGTCATTTGAGTCTTGTGTCTTTGAGTTTACTTACATTTATTATTTAGTATATGGCGATTTAATCAAGGAGTGAAAAAGTAGCATTCTTTTGAGTAATACATATCTATGCTTATAAGTTTATTTTAATATACTTATTGTAATAGTTTTTAATAAATACAATATCAAATTGCGATTACTGGTGCTTATGAAAGCTTTGCGAGTTACAGGGGTTATAACTTATAGTTACTGTCAAAGCAACTCGAAAGAATATTACATGCTGCCAACTCATCGCTCTTTTTTCCGAATTTAGCTGACACAAATCCTGTCCTGTCTTTCTAGACATAGAGCACTATAGAAATGTATCTAAAAGTCAAGATTGTCGGAGCATTTTATTTATAAATGATAAAGTATTTAATATGCAGGTCAAATATTAATCTCCTGCCGTTTGAAGTCAGTTTAAATATATCTCGAGCAATTCAAAGTATTCTCTTAATATAATTGATGACGCAGGCGTCAGACGGTTCAAAGATCGCTCCATTAGATTGCACGAGGATTGACAGTATCTGATTCTGATGCTCCAATTACATATATGTACCTTAGAATGGAAGAAATGCTAGAAGTGTGATAAAACCTGCGTTGGTAAACGAAAAACAAATGGCCCTCGATTATCCGGACCTTAGATATACGGATTTGCGATTATCCGGATTAAGATAAAATTAATATTTCAATAATTACTATTGCAATATTTAATAGTTTTAAGTAGATATGAAAGTACATATATAGACAAAAACTTTGGTTCATAAGTTTTTGTCGACATTAGAATACTCATTTTGGTTCATAACTTTTTGTTGATATTAGAATACACATGTGCTACGCAAAACGCTCATACGCGGACGGGTAATTTAGGTTTCTAGAGTTATACAAGGATCGCTTTTCTTAATAATTTTGATCATCCGAATGTCTAACTATTAAATCTGTGAAGTGTTTTCTATTTTCGCCATCGTGCCTATTATTGTGCACTACAGTAGTTAGCGTACGAGTAGATTATTATGGAAAAAGAATAAAAAATAAAAATCATTTGAAATAATTATTTTTTTAATATTTAAACAAAATAAGTAATTTCCAAAATTGATTGACATATTTAGTGTGTAAATTCTTCGCCACTATAATAGAAAACTTTTATAAACTTTGAATTAAAATATGATAATCACTGCTAAATTTGCTTATTAGCTGTTTAGTGATTCATGACACCAAAAGAAATGATTCATTAATAAACATTCAACTTATTGTGGGTCGCTGAGCACGTTTAGCTATCCGTCCGGACTATAAAAGATAATAATCGCTGATGGTGCGAAATTTCTTCCAACTCAACGGCTTACCATTTCGAACTTAAAGAGCTGTCGAGATCAAATGGTTATCGCTCGATATAATAATTGTAACCTTGTAAGTTTATATTAGCCTACTACTTAAATTACAAGCAAAAGCTATCAACACAAAATACCACTATAATTGATATTAAGCTTAATCTTTAGCAACTAGAACATCAATAAATTTCTTAGAAAAACCCCATAGGATTTCGTGATATAATATTTATTTATTAGAAGCGTCTTCCCGCGACTTCGTCTGCGATGAAAATATAATGGCAATAAAGAGGAATGAAACATTTGTAAGCAAAAAATATTTTATAGGACATATCTATACCAAATTTCAAGTAGAAGTTCTTTTCGTTTTTAGATAATTCCGAAAGAAACTTATATTTTTTGGGATCAAAAGTATCATATGTGTTAATCCAGTAATAAACTATTTGTGTACTAAATTTCACACAAATCTACTTATCCATTTTTGTGTGCTTAGCAAACTTCCAAACAACTTCTACTAGCCAAATGTGGTATGAATATTTTATTTGTAAATGTAACAATCTTATAAACTAAACATCCATTCGAAAACTAAAATTCAATTGCAATGATCATCATATTAAAACAATTATGACATCATCAAAATTAAATTTTTAATAAAAAAAAATTAGAATTGAAAGTACTGGTACTGGCTGTACCGAAATATGAGCTAATACCAAACTATATTTCATTAAAATCGCTCCATTGTTCAGCATAATGTATACCTACAAAATTACCGTGACAAAAGATTAAATATTTTGAGAAGGTAAATTTAAGTTAATATAATTTATTTATTTAATTCAATTTTAATTATGAAAATTAAAAAGATTCAATTATAAAAATGCACATACTACATAACATGAATACAGAATGATACAAATTGTTTTGCGCTTGTTACACAATAAGGTCAATTACTTATTTAGGCTTGTCATCGTGATTAAAATTAACAGGTTGGCCAAGTCACGTATCTACAATTTCATATTCCTACATCTTGTCAAAGAAAAGTTCATAACCTAAGACGGCCAGGTTAACAAAAACTGGCCAAGTTCAAACACGCTCTCCGAGGTACGGTGGAAAGAACCACAAAAATAACGGGAACAGGCAAGAATCGAACCCGCGACCGTCGAAGGTAAGGCTCGCTACCAACACGTCACAACGGTCTTTTAGAATTATTTACTACGTTACTACATATATATATATATATACGCATTTTGTGAAATTTTGTACTGTCTACTACGGTTCCAGAATACAACTCTCTGTCAGACTGACAGCCTAGGCTAGTGTGGGGTCTCACTCATTCTCTTTAGTCAATTGGTAGAAATGCATAAAAATATAATTTAATTCTTTCGCATACTTTGAAGTTTATTATACTGCATATACTTATATATACTTATATGCATATACTTATATAGACTGCATAAAATTAGTAACTCTTTTAAGAGTAACTGTATACGGTTTTACAATACGATCCCAGAAAGCGTTCACAAACTTTCTATAAATAAATTTTAAAAAAAGGTCAAAGAACGTTTGTGTGGCTATTATAAAATTAGTGAATACCTTGAGGACACCACGCCTTGGGAATGAGACAGTCACTCCAGGCTTTTCAGTGATTATAATATGTAAACTAGTCACTTTAAAAAAATACATACAAAAAAAAGATAAAACCGCCTGAGTTTGTTTCGCCGGTTCTTCCCAAGTGGAGGTTTAATTTTGGAGCCGGTGGTAGAATCTGACTTTCAGCAAATAAGTGTAATGCTTTTTATGTTCAATAAAAATATTTGATTTGATGTGATTAAGCTACAATAAATACCTATGCGTAGCAATAATCAAAATATGTATTTGTTACGCATTCAAATACAGTCATAAAGTTTGAATTGCTAATATTATTATTGTATTATGATGACGCTTTAGCGCACTAAAAATACCTAATATTAGTCATATTAATCATCAATCCAATGGCCAACTTGTTATTTTGTACTGTTTTATTGTTATTTATTACATTTACAAGGATAGTGGCAAAAAGTAAACCATTGTAATGTCGTGCTGTCTGACTCTACATTTGAGACCTGTGTGACACAGCCTTTTTAAGATTTTTCAGATGTATTTTATGAACCGTTCACATATATTGTGAGAAGTGTGTTCTCTCCTATAACCTTTAATTGAATTAGAAATTTTAGAAGTGTAGTGAGTTGTAGAATTAGAGTGTAGCAATAAATAACTAATAAGCCTAAAGATTTTTATTTTTATTTTATTATTATATTAAGTTGTAAGTCTTTTTTAAGTATAGCCCTACAGCCTATTTTATATCGTAAATGTGAATGTTGCAATGTGTATGTTTGGCACACTAATAGCTTATGAAATGGATTATGAGACTATCCCGAAAATATATACGTTTCCTGTGTGATTAAGAAAGCAAATTGGTCTTATGAAACAGAAAAATAGTTTTTAGACGGTTGTACGTCTTATCAACTAAATTAATGCGGCCGCGGGCACTACTAGTAATTAATATTTTTTTACATTTGATGTATAGAATGAATCTTTTTTACAATGTTTTTTGGAAATTACTGTAAAAAACAAATTTAATTTTACAAGAATAAACATTTACTATATCTCGACCGCTATAATCCAACGGAAGCGAATCTGTCTTATAAAACTTGCGAATTCGACCATACAAACATTTGTTCCGGTCTGGGTTGCTGTGCTTGTCTTTGTGTGGGTTTCCGGACCCCAGACCCTGGTCGAAAATATCCATCGTTCGGGTATCGTTTTTTTCATTATTATTATTTGTTTTACTTAATGACCACATAACTTTTAGTCAAGTCTTGTTACATTTGAGCCACTTTCATATTGATACTTCCTTAGAGTAAAGAGTGACAAAATTGGAAACGAACCGTTCTTTTACTTTCAACAAAAAGTTTGTTCAAAGTATAATGATATAACTTTTACGCAAACTTTACTTAAAGCGATCACCTCACATTGAATTACATTAAAATCTTTTTATAATTAAGGTCTCATGCAGAAGAACATTTGAAGTTATAAATAGAAAATACAATATTATGTGTAAAGCGCTATGTTTCTATTTAACCAAATTCTTCTTTCATGTATTAATGGCTTACGTACATATTGTGATATACACAGAAATCTTTTCCTTTTAAATTTTCCTTGTATAACTCAGGTTCAGCTTATTGCAGCATCAATGAATTCAATTGCTTAATTAGTTCTTCGAAGTTGCTTTTGTGAACAACTAGGACGAGATTACAATTCCCCACAAATGCGTAATATAAGCTATATCACAGGAAGCTGAGCCATGACTAATAATTGAATTTGAACATTGATTTCAATTATTTATTGAGTTCAATAAAATAATTTTCTTTTAAATTAATATCTCCCTATTTATCCAGTACTTATCTATATACATATATTACCTATTCTCATGAGAAATATTGTATTTTTGGATGTTCGCTTGTTCGGATGTTTATTACTAAATCACGCAAAAACGACTGAACAGATTTGAATGAAATTTGGCACACAAGTAGATTGTTACCTGTATTAATGCATATGATACTTTTTATTCCAGAAAAATAATAGGTTCCCGTGGTGTTAACAAAAATCGAACAACAGCACTAGACTTTGTTACACGGGTCTTAACCGTGTTATGGAAACCATACTTATTAATTTTAAAATAATAAATGTACAAGTAATTCTGTCTGCTGTTACCTTCATACCTAACACTACACCGATTTGAATGAATTGTTTTTGTTTCATTTAAGTGTCTGTATCATAAAATTCTTTGAAATTTTACTCAAAGTGAAAAAGAAAGAAGAAGATATGTGATTTTTGAAGTTATACTTCATTTGGCGCGTTAGGGAAAAATGATGAGTAAATTTTTACGATGCGCGCACATCGTCACAAAAAACCGACACCCTGAAGTTAGCTATAGTCAACATTTTTTTGTGATATTTAAATAAACTTTATTTAACTAGATAATGCGTTATAATAAAACTTTCAATGTATTAAATACCTTTTAGGGTTCCGTAACCAAATGGAAAAAACGGAACCCTTATAGTTGCGTTATGTCAGTCTGTCCGTCCGTCCGTCCGTCCGTCTGTCCGTCTGTCCGTCTGTCCGTCTGTCCATCCGTCCGTCCGTATGTCACAGTCATTTTACTCGGAGACAATTGTCTCAATCTATACGAAATTCACTAAATCGGTGTATTCTATCAACCGCTCAACGATTTTGTAATGAAATCTTAAAATATATTAGAATTAAAGGTAGCAGTCCATACATGTAACTGAATATTGAAAAAAAGATTTTTAACGTATGCTAATGTGTGAAGTCTTTTAAAACGATAATGAGGTTTGATTTTGACTTTTTCATTAAGTCAGTAGTTGTTGAGATATTAGCTCCTAAAGTCGTAAAAATTGTGTCCCCCTCCCCTCTAACTTTTGAACTATGAGATTTAAAATTATCAAAAATTTGAGCTTGTAGAACATCAAATAAAATTTCAACCACATTTGGTTTGAAGAAGATAGGTCTACAAATTTAAGAGATATATAGGTTTTCCCATAACTTTGTTTTTCATATAATTCTTAATAATTACTATGAAATTACCAACTTTTTTTTGCAGTCGTTTTTAATTCGTTATTATTTTTAAAGGCCTTAAGATTCCTCAAGCTGTGGAACCCTTCAGTTTCAACTGTGCGTGGTCCAAAACGCAATTGACTGCTAATTGTTTCTATTGTTAGTATCGTTTTTTCTATAAACGTAGAATAAGGCGACAGATAAAATTTTTGAAAAGATTTTTATCTGGTTTTAAACAATCCTATTGTAGTTACCTACTTGCTTAACCTAATATAAGGTAAGTATATTTTGAACGTTTATGATTATTGCTGTTCCGTGTACAGCGGTTCTTCAGTAAGTTTAGACTAAAGAAGCTTTGGTAGTTGTACCGAGCGTAACAATAAATATCGATCTAATATTCAGACCCTTTATAGACGTGTTACGAGACTTGAGTATTTTCTGTAGTCTGATACCCTCGTTTCTGTGCTTCTTGGGTAGTCTAACGACTCGAGAATGTAGTTTTAATAGTTTTTGCCCGCGGCTTCGTTCATGTGGATATATTGTTAATGAGACAACTTTATTAGTATAGAAATGATTAGTTTTCATACAAACTTTCACACCCTATCAATTATTTTTACGGCGTCGGGATGTGACGACCCCATCGCCCGCTGTTGGGATAACCTCTGTCACAGCAGAGATTATTCCACCAGTGCAATCAGTCTCACTGGTGGTAGGTCTTTTTTTGTTGCAAGAGGCCGGCTAGGTAGGTACCACCGCAGTGTCAAATATTCTGCCGCCAAATAGTAATGCTTAGGCATTACTGTGTTCCGGTTTGAAGGGCACTGTACGCTAGTGAAATTACTGGGTGGACGAGATTTAAGGACTAATATCTCGAGGTTGGCAACGCGTGAGTGGCACCTACTAATGGTGCTGCAAGCGCTCATAGGCTACGGCAACCACTTACCATCAGGTGGTCCGTATGCTTGTATGCCAACTTCTAACATAAAAAAAAAAAAAAAAAAAAAAAAAAAAAAAAAAAACAAAAAAACAAAAAAAAAAAAAAAAAAAAAAAAATTTAAATAAAAACAAAAAAATAGCGAATGCCCTTTTTCAAGGATCTATTACCTTACTAAATTAACAAAAAATCTGTTCAACGGTTTAGGCGTGAAAATGTAACAGACACACAGACTTACTATATGCTTTTAAACCTATATAGTTCGCAAAAACAAATCGGTAGGTATCTTTTTCTTCAACTGATTTTCGTATTTTAATATATATACCTATTTTGAACAACAAATATAGTAGAATATCGATGACAAGGCACGCACGAATAAAAGAAAATATTCATAGCAATTTCATACAATAGGTATTAATTAAAAAATATTGCGCCTGCACTAGGTGCCTGCAAAGAAATTAATAGCAATAAATATTCCACGCACATTTGCGCACGTTATTTTATCTGAAATGAATGTTAAACTTTAGTAGAATTTCTTTTTCAGAAATACAGATAGGTAATATATATTGACCATTGTATAAAGATATATATAGAACCAATACTCTAAATGGAAGGACATCTAGTATAAAATATTAATAAAGATATAATTTCAAAAGCAAAGACGTGGTACAATTTTCTTTGGGCTTACCGATTTTTTTATTTGTTCTTCTAATAACAGTCTTTTACTACGCTATTTTACCAAACACCATATTATGATACACAGAATTTATGCTAATAGTCCCCGTTATCGGCAATCTATAGAGGTCAAAAACAGGAGAATAACATCTCTTTAACGATTAAAATTCTTTAACTTATATAGACTTAGAGGTTGCAGAAAACAAAATGAACTTCCAGATAATAATTGCAAGTAAACAGAGAAACTAACCGCCATAGACTTTTTTTAAAGAATATTAGCAATGCTTTTTCATGGCAGCTTAACTAAGCTTAGCCTAGGGTCAGGATCGAACCCGCAACTCTCGCGTTAACGGAGCGGAGTCGGCCCTTCTACCGTTGAGCTTTTGAGGCTTCCAACTTTGTAGAGAACGTTCTACCATATATTATCTATGAAGATATGATTAAAAAAGTATCACGCATTACGTCATTGTTGGCTATACTAAATCCGAAACAGGTCAAACAATGAAACTGATCGATTGACATAGAAATACGATACTTTACCTTGGACCAAATACTAACTAACAACAGCCTAGATCACAAGCCTCATCCACCGCAAAGAGACTAACTTTGTTTAATTGTTACAAACTGGAACATTTATTGAACGATATTATTTGTACTCTTACAAAGAAAACATCATTTTATTAACCAGAAATTATCTTTCAAAAATATTTTCCTTTACAAGATAAGCACCACCTACTGAAAGTCAAATGCACTGTACCTATAACCTTCGCTAAGTGCATGAAATATGTTGGCAAAATTTTATAACAATCGGATTGTATGGCAGCTTATGATTTCATAAACAAACAAACATTAGAATTTATTTGTTAGATAGTTAAAAAAAGTAAATTCATTAGAATTCGTTTAGGTACATTAGATAGGTCAGTGAATAGGTTAATACCAAGTACTTATAAAAAGTCGTAACCAATTATTGCGTTAGGCCTTTTATAACAAGAGGCTGGCTAGGTAAGCAGTTATTCTACATCAAAGCAGTAGGTATAGCTAGGAAATTACAGAGAAGAAAATCTAAGATCCAACATCAAAGGTTGGGTGGCACTTACAAATGTATGGTGTTGCAACTCATACTGTGACTGAACCTACCTTACTTTTATATATATAATATAGAAATAACATATATTTAAATAAATACTAATTAAAATGCACGAAAATAAATAGCATAAAACTACGTAATTGGCACGTGTATCGTCTAAGCGGCCAGGACCCTTGTTACGTTGTGATCGTAATAACCCGTGTTCTTTTAGAGCATCAGAGGCAACAGGTTCAATTCGACAATGGAAAACAATAATATCTTATTTATTATATGGTTTAATTATATTAGTGTAATATGATTATCATAATAAAAATATTCATATAAGCCCGTAAAGGCTAAATGGTGAGATAATAAATATATCCCTATACTTTCAACACCTCTTACGAGTAGCTGAAAGTAATCCGCTCCTACAATTCTTATATACTTAAACTCTATAGTAAAAATATAAAGAAGAGGGGGAGATCGATATTTTATCCCTATACTTTCAACACCTCTTACAAGTAGCTGAAAGCAGTCCGCTCCTCCAATCCTTATATACTTAACCCTTTCTGGGAAAACTATAAAGGACGGGAGAAGGTCCATGGCCCCGCACACGCCATCGACTGTGAGCTCCAACCATATATACGAGCACTCCCGGGTAAGGGATAGGCTATTTATAGTGCGCCTGCGACACACAATTTGATTGTTATAACGTGAAAGGACATAGTCCTGGTAATTTATATTTATAGTGATTTCGTTATCGGGACGCAAGATTTATTCTTTTATATTGTTATTATTTTCATAGCATAGAAAGGGATCAAGCCCTGATATTTTATAATAGTATCAATTAAGACCGAAGTCACATAATATTTCATATTTATCTTTGTATGAGAAGGCAAAACGCCATAATAATTGAGGGACAAGCCCTGGTCATTATATATAAGGGAATAAATTCCTGGTTCAGATATGTATTCGAACATTAAACCGCCAGGCGGCATTCCGTAAGCACAATGCTATAATCGTCAGCCTCACCTTAGTGAAGTAAAATTCATCAATAATAATAAATAATATCATTTATAACGTATATTTGTCATACCACTATATGTGGTTAATATAGAGTTTATATTTATCATAAACTTCACCTTTGTTAAGGTATTTTCATCAATAATGCTATTTATAGCGTATATTTCCTTTATCACTATATATGTGTAATATAGTATTTATAATAACCTCACCGTAGTGTAGGCAAATTCATTAATAATTATATTTATAAGTATATTTCTTTTATCACTATATATGGGTCATATAGTATTGATAATATTCAATTCTTTATAATATCACAACCGCAATTCCTTAAAACTAAGTCCTACCTAACCCTACCTAATTGGTATTTAAATTATCGTATTGTCTTATAATTAATATTCGTTGGCTTATATCGTATTCGTAATCGCATTGTCTTACAACTAATATTCTTTGGTTTTATGTCATTTTCGTATTATAACTTTATATCATAAAACCATAGCACTTGCTCACGCAAAGTACCCTTTGGCTCAATACTCAAACATACATCTGAATCCAGTTCATTATTTAAGACGTGATAAACACGCATGATAAGAGTTAAGCAGGCCACACTGTCTAATACTAGTTAGCTATCTCGAAGTGAGAAGCAACCAGTTGCCCTATTAGTATGACATGCTACAATGTCAATTATAAAAATCCCTATTGCTAAGCTAAGGGGGCGTCTCTAATAAGAAGACGAGTCATTTTGCTACAAACGATATATAATATTCCAGCGCCTCAGCAACAAACCGAACTACATCACGGCATCGACCTAAGTCGCACCACCGCAGCAATTCTAATCTGTATCACTGGGGCCGCTTCAGCAATGGACCTGAGGAAACTACTGCATCGATATAAATCGCACCACAGAGTCAACCCCATGTCAACATCACATCAGCAAAGTCAAAGGACCTCACTCGAGGACACTATAGACATGACCAAAATCATATCGGAGCCTCATACTTAAGCATCGGGTCAACTAAGATTAAAATCCTCGGGCCTCGCTTAAGGACACTATAGACATGACTCAGGCCACATCAGAGCCTCAAACTCAAGTATCAGGTCAACTACAACTCACAAAACATTATACACGTATACAGCTGAAATATAATTATTTATTAGTTACGACGCATAAATTCTTCCCAACGCATACTTTTAAATCTTCATTGAATTCGCTTCTTCTTAAGTTTCAAATAATCCATTAGATTCTGAAACATAAACAATATTTGCGCCGAAGCATTACTTTCGCTATTAGATAATATTAAAGAAACGGAGTAAACTTCGTTTCTTAATATGTATCAAACATATATACATTTATAATTGACGGACCCACAAACCGTCATTAAATATTTAATTTATAATAATAAATTATATTCAATATATTTCAACGATATAAATTTGCCTTTAACATGTATAGATCATATTATTCATATTAGATCTCTTTTTGCCATAATCATAGACGGACCACCATACCGTCATTATTTAATAATTATTGTATATATATTTAATATATACTTTATATATATTCTTTGCCATGCATCACCAATCACCATTAATAATATGTATAAAAACCATATACGAAGATCGGAAACCTTAACTAGCATTCTAGCAGCATGGCCGCCCGAACGCACCGTCTTGGTAAATCGTCCACATATACGCGGGGGTAGAGACGTCAGACGGGCACTCACCAAGCATACGCTCGGAGACACCTTCGCCGACACCACACCCCTTATATATGTGAAACAGCTGCAATGACATTCGGCACCTGAATCCGTGATTTTCCATACATTTTCCTTTTTCTATGGAAATTTTCATACAAAATTTTATAAATTTTTGATTTTGTAAAAATATTGTTTTCGGGGTATGTCCATACTTAGTATTACGTTGCACATAGTCACGTGGTCGGCAAACGATTTTTTAGGTTAAGCAACTTTGGGTGCGGTCAGTAAATGGATGGGTGACCGTCCAAAAATGAGTTCAAATTATAGAAATATGAACATATTTTAGAAAATATATTGTTTTAGAGATTTAAATAAAGTGTAATGTTGAGATCGTCACATTCAACCCCCTAAATTCTATGAAGCTTGTCGGAATAGAATTTACAAACTAGGGAAAACCAATCTTAATGACAATTAAAACTATTTATCAAGATTATAAAAAGCACGAAGTCAAACAGATCAATTTAATTCATTAGCAATACAAATATCTACCATCATATTCCTTAGTATTGAATCTTACATTTATCACAACCCCAGATTAATCAACCCCCAAAACTACAAACTCAAAACTCCCAACAACCCCCGATATTATAACTGTTAGAATTAACAACCCCCAGACGTCATAATTCCAATAATCTTAAACAATTCATTACTAAGCATCATCATTTTCACTGCCACATTGAACCCGTATACTTCTTCAAACTCTTTCCATTTCACGGTCAGCAAATTGTAGGCTTTTGCCTACTATCATAAATTAAATATTCAGCCGTATAGAATATCCTTGTTGCAGACTCCAAATAATAACTATCTATTTAAAGTTAATGACAATATATTCCATTTACAGTGATAGAAATGCCTTAATTGTGTAATTTTGATATAACTATCATATAATGGTAATCTTTTATAAGCTTAAAAAAGCAAAATATTACTTATATTTCATTTAATATTATAATAATAGCACCATCCTGGTCACGGCACCAAATTGTGACTGAACCTACCTTACTTTTATATATATAATATAGAAATAACATATATTTAAATAAATACTAATTAAAATGCACGAAAATAAATAGCATAAAACTACGTAATTGGCACGTGTATCGTCTAAGCGGCCAGGACCCTTGTTACGTTGTGATCGTAATAACCCGTGTTCTTTTAGAGCATCAGAGGCAACAGGTTCAATTCGACAATGGAAAACAATAATATCTTATTTATTATATGGTTTAATTATATTAGTGTAATATGATTATCATAATAAAAATATTCATATAAGCCCGTAAAGGCTAAATGGTGAGATAATAAATATATCCCTATACTTTCAACACCTCTTACGAGTAGCTGAAAGTAATCCGCTCCTCCAATTCTTATATACTTAAACTCTATAGTAAAAATATAAAGAAGAGGGGGAGATCGATATTTTATCCCTATACTTTCAACACCTCTTACAAGTAGCTGAAAGCAGTCCGCTCCTCCAATCCTTATATACTTAACCCTTTCTGGGAAAACTATAAAGGACGGGAGAAGGTCCATGGTCCCGCACACGCCATCGACTGTGAGCTCCAACCATATATACGAGCCCTCCCGGGTAAGGGATAGGCTATTTATAGTGCGCCTGCGACACACAATTTGATTGTTATAACGTGAAAGGACATAGTCCTGGTAATTTATATTTATAGTGATTTCGTTATCGGGACGCAAGATTTATTCTTTTATATTGTTATTATTTTCATAGCATAGAAAGGGATCAAGCCCTGATATTTTATAATAGTATCAATTAAGACCGAAGTCACATAATATTTCATATTTATCTTTGTATGAGAAGGCAAAACGCCATAATAATTGAGGACAAGCCCTGGTCATTATATATAAGGAATAAATCCCTGGTTCAGATATGTATTCGAACATTAAACCGCCAGGCGGCATTCCGTAAGCACAATGCTATAATCGTCAGCCTCACCTTAGTGAAGTAAAATTCATCAATAATAATAAATAATATCATTTATAACGTATATTTGTCATACCACTATATGTGGTTAATATAGAGTTTATATTTATCATAAACTTCACCTTTGTTAAGATATTTTCATCAATAATGCTATTTATAGCGTATATTTCTTTTATCACTATATATGTGTAATATAGTATTTATAATAACCTCACCGTAGTGTAGGCAAATTCATTAATAATTATATTTATAAGTATATTTCTTTTATCACTATATATGGGTCATATAGTATTGATAATATTCAATTCTTTATAATATCACAACCGCAATTCCTTAAAACTAAGTCCTACCTAACCCTACCTAATTGGTATTTAAATTATCGTATTGTCTTATAATTAATATTCGTTGGCTTATATCGTATTCGTAATCGCATTGTCTTACAACTAATATTCTTTGGTTTATGTCATTTTCGTATTATAACTTTATATCATAAAAACCATAGCACTTGCTCACGCAAAGTACCCTTTGGCTCAATACTCAAACATACATCTGAATCCAGTTCATTATTTAAGACGTGATAAACACGCATGATAAGAGTTAAGCAGGCCACACTGTCTAATACTAGTTAGCTATCTCGAAGTGAGAAGCAACCAGTTGCCCTATTAGTATGACATGCTACAATGTCAATTATAAAAATCCCTATTGCTAAGCTAAGGGGCGTCTCTAATAAGAAGACGAGTCATTTTGCTACAAACGATATATAATATTCCAGCGCCTCAGCAACAAACCGAACTACATCACGGCATCGACCTAAGTCGCACCACCGCAGCAATTCTAATCTGTATCACTGGGGCCGCTTCAGCAATGGACCTGAGGAAACTACTGCATCGATATAAATCGCACCACAGAGTCAACCCCATGTCAACATCACATCAGCAAAGTCAAAGGACCTCACTCGAGGACACTATAGACATGACCAAAATCATATCGGAGCCTCATACTTAAGCATCGGGTCAACTAAGATTAAAAATCCTCGGGCCTCGCTTAAGGACACTATAGACATGACTCAGGCCACATCAGAGCCTCAAACTCAAGTATCGGGTCAACTACAACTCGCCAAAACATTATACACGTATACAGCTGAAATATAATTATTTATTAGTTACGACGCATAAATTCTTCCCAACGCATACTTTTAAATCTTCATTGAATTCGCTTCTTCTTAAGTTTCAAATAATCCATTAGATTCTGAAACATAAACAATATTTGCGCCGAAGCATTACTTTCGCTATTAGATAATATTAAAGAAACGGAGTAAACTTCGTTTCTTAATATATATCAAACATATATACATTTATAATTGACGGACCCACAAACCGTCATTAAATATTTAATTTATAATAATAAATTATATTCAATATATTTCAACGATATAAATTTGCCTTTAACATGTATAGATCATATTATTCATATTAGATCTCTTTTTTGCCAGTAATCATAGACGGACCACCATACCGTCATTTATTTAATAATTATTGTATATATATTTAATATATACTTTATATATTCTTTGCCATGCATCACCAATCACCATTAATAATATGTATAAAAACCATATACGAAGATCGGAAACCTTAACTAGCATTCTAGCAGCATGGCCGCCCGAACGCACCGTCTTGGTAAATCGTCCACATATACGCGGGGGTAGAGACGTCAGACGGGCACTCCAAAGCATACGCTCGAGACACCTTCGCCGACACCACACCCCTTATATATGTGAAACAGCTGCAATGACATTCGGCACCTGAATCCGTGATTTTCCATACATTTTCCTTTTTCTATGGAAATTTTCATACAAAATTTTATAAATTTTTGATTTTGTAAAATATTGTTTTCGGGTATGTCCATACTTAGTATTACGTTGCACATAGTCACGTGGTCGGCAAACGACTTTTAGGTTAAAGCAACTTTGGGTTGCGGTCAGTAAATGGATGGGTGACCGTCCAAAAATAGGTTCAAATTATAGAAATATGAACATATTTTAGAAAATATATTGTTTTAGAGATTTAAATAAAGTGTAATGTTGAGATCGTCACAATACGCTACCACAACCAATTTATTCTATTCAAACGCACATGGGCTAAGACAACAGCTAACCATCAGGTTGGTCGTATGCTTGCCAAATTAGGCTAAACACATAAGAATATCCTAGTCGCATAAAAATAAAATATATTACCAATAAATGTAAAAAGATCTTTTAAACGAATTTCCTTAAATTCGGCTCTTCAATTTTCTATATACAGAAATTTATTGGAATATTTTATATCAAATCAAACAGAAACGGGTTACAAACTAGCGATAGAAAATTAATGATTTTATCGACTGAACTACCAACGCTCGGAATACAAACATTTTCAATTAAATTAAAGCGCTCTTAATCACTTAACGGTGACTCCCCCGCTGCTATGGGACTTAATTACGTTTTCATTGAAGACGTTGCCTCAACGCAAGTTTATTTTACATTTAAACAAATCCAACGATATCTCAATTTCTTAGTAATACCAGACTGTATGGCTCCATGAGTGACATAATAACCTCGAAACATTTTTTTTGTCAGCTAATTAATTCAGTACAAATAGTAATTTGCGAAATCACCTATTGTAAAACAGTAAACAAATTACGTAGAAAATTATACTTGTTACCGATTAATTCTAAGATTATATTAAAGTGCAACCTTAACTAATTGTTTTATAACATGTTAGTAAAAATTAGCGCACCGCTTTTACATTAACGTGTGTATTATATAATAAATATTTTTAACACGTGTGAACTTTGGTGCTATGAAATCATTAAACGATTAATTATGTTTTTTTTATTATATTATGTTTTATTTCAATAAATTCCCAGCCAGAAATTAAAGTACACGAAACTAAAAGTTGGGACCACTTTTTACAATAAGACTTTATGTTCAAACTAAATCGGCTTGCACACCTTCTAGGAAAAATTAATTTGTATGACTACTATTTGTATATCTACGTGCGATTATGAATTTGGTGAAATTAATAAAAATAGAAAGTCTTTTTTTTTACTTGTTTATGTCATACCATTGGTGATTACTTTTGGTTTTAAATTTCTCAGAGTTAAAACACATATCGCCAAAGACAACAATGCCGATATATCTGTTGCTGAATCTTATCGTCAGTCGTATCGATGTCGTACGTTCTAAAAAAATCTTTAAAAATATTTAGTAACATAATACTCAGTAGCGATGGCGTGTTTATACAGTTACAAGATTCAAAAACATACTCTAAGGTTCTCACAATTTAAACGCCTACTTATCGCTACCTCGTAATCACATACGGATGCTACATATCAAGAGGTCAATCGAAACAAGTAATAAAATATTTTTGATATACTATTTAAGCGTATGGCGGTTAGCAAGAGAGAATATTAATTCAGAGTTCATTAAACACAATCAAGTAACTATGTGTAGAATTTGAAACATTATCTTTGAAATAATTGCTCAATATTAGCGGCGGCCGCGTAGACATTGGCGTGGAAACAAATAAAGTATGTGGTTTTGTTGTTGTTGCTATATTTGTATGGTAAATAACAACTGTTAATAATAATTGTTATAAAATACAAAAGTCTTATCAAAACCAGTTATGAAGATGGCCAGAACAATAGGTCAGGCACTTTTATTTATATATTTGTTTTAAGGTTCATATTTATTTGAGTAGCAGCTAAAAATACACTTGTTACATACAAGAGAAAACGATTTTGAACTCCAGTATGAATATCTAAATACTGAATGAATACTATTTTTTGTTTTTACGAGAAAAACCTTTTTCTTTTTCGAACGATTCACAGCTACCCTGTTTCCTGAGAACTGGGACTGTGACTGGGCTATGAAGAGTTTCATGATATTGTTCCGATATCCTGTATAGTGCAGACCGGAGTCGCTCAAGCAATGGGCTCTCCCAGTCTGCTTGTGGTTGGCGGACTGCTGGTGGATCTGATAACGCTTCTAAGGAAACGGCATTTTCGTAACCCTAATTTAAATACATGCCGGTTGGCAAAGAAACATACGGTCCGCGTGATGTTAAGTAGCTATCGCAACCTATGAACGATTGCGACACTTGAAGCTGATACTTGATCAAAAGGGAACACTCTGTGGAACCAACTTCCGCCGGCGGTCTTCCCGAACCGATACGACTTGGGAACCTTCAAGAGAAGAGCGTATTCTTTCCTTAAAGGTCGGCAACGCGCCTGCATGCCTTCTGGTGTTGCAGATGTTCATGGGCGGCGGTGATCGCTTAACATCAGGTGAGCCTCCTGCCCGTTTGCCCCCTCTTACATTAAAAAAAAATAATAATAAGGAAGGGAACAAAGGGGGTTGGAGATGGGGCCTGCAGCTCTCTCTTTACACGAAAAGACTCTACACGCATGAATATTACAGCCAATTTTCTATGAAAGAGTACTACTGCCCGGCCCATTAGTACTGAGGGTAGCATGGCTGTACTATCTATCGAAAAAGTCGAATGCACCCTTCTCTTCAGGTCTTTTCATCAATTTCAAATCATTAAGTTAATAAGAAATCCTGGTAAAATACCTAACAAATGTACTAAAGAACAAAGATATGTGAGAATTCCTATGGTTATATAGCACACAATAGATGTAAGATGTACCTTTGCTAATCTAAACTACATTTAAAACACATTATTTCGCTTGACTAAACAGATTTATACAAACCTTACTATAAAATATATGTGTTTACTATGTATTAAGTTGAATTTGAACCACAAATAACTTGACCTAGCTCAAACAAAAAATTTACTTATTCGCTTTGCTTAGGATTATTATTGGTATTATTGTAAACAAAGTCTCGATATCAAGGTGTTATATTTCATAGATCAATAAATACAAAGAAATAAGCCGATTCATGTATTATTACATAACGCACAGTTATATTCGTTGTGTACTTCACATATATTCAGGGAAAAGTTAACTTTAACAGTATGGAATAAGTACTATAGTTAAACATTAGATTCTTTAAGTAATAAGGGTGAATAGAAATTAATAGTTTATGCAATTTTACGCGCTAGTAAAGTGTAATAGTAATAATTGTGCAATCATTTGTTTGGTCGTAAATTGTCAGCATCCTCGTAGAGAAGCTAATTCAATTGTGACCTAAATTTCTATTTAGTATTTACTATTAATACATTTTTATTTTAAAAATATATTGTATAAAGCTTTTAATATTGGCATTATAACAAAATGACTATATTTAACAGAAAAAAATCTTACCAAGTTTTTGGTAGTAGGGCTAGGTATCTTTGCTGTTTTTTCGCTTATGAAAAAACCTTAGCGTTTAACTAAGACAAAGTAGGCAAGTAGAATTTTCACTTAAATCATTAAAATAAAATTATGATTGTTATATTTTTTCTTCTAGTCTGATATTTTCAACGGAAACTTATCTGTCGAAGATTCCCTTCTTCACCACCTAGAAAAAACCGGACGTGCGTGTCGGACTCACATAGAGGGTTCCATACTACGAATATCGTAGACTACGAATATCAAATATTATTTCTAAAATTTATTCCATTTTTTTTATAGCCGCAACAAAAATACACATTCTGTGAAAATTGTAAGCCTAGCTACTATGGTTCGTGAAATACAGCCCACTGACAGACCGTCGGACAGCGGAGGCTTAGTAATAAAGTTCTGTTTTCATCCTTTAGGTACAAAACCCTAAATGTATAATTTGTATAAGTAAAAGTAATTAGCAACGTAAAAACAAAAAACCTAAATAATTCTACCTCGAATATTTAATTTTACAAAGTCTGACGAGAACTTTTGATATTTCATTATAAAAGAAAAAAAAGTCTGGGTCTGGGGGAAGGAGATGAGGTCGTTCAACTGTGCTAAATCCTCAAATTACTTTACTAAAATTATCGGAACATTTTCCAGAAGCTGACGCCACAATGCTTTAGGCTCTTCGGATACTTTTACGAAACACTTTCAACTTGGTTTGTTGAACTTTCGATAATAATATGCAAAGTGTGCTAAGAGATAATTAAAATATAAAAAATGTTACGTGTTTAATATTCAATTCCTTATGAGCTGATAAGAGGATTTGGTATTTTTTGACAAACATGAATAAAATGTTTTTCGTCTATTTTACTGTTTTCATTGCCATTCCTTAAAATGAAAGTACTACGTAAGCTTTTAAAATTGGTTCAAAAATCTAAAAGCTGGCAGAAAGGACAAACTACCTGAACATTATATTTATATATAATACTTGTATGAGCCTTACATAATTTAAATATAACTTGACTTAATTAAACATATTAGTTTGTACTTAACTATAACTTCAAGTAATACAATGTTTTGTAGACAAACATTATTTCAAGCGCCAAAACAGTTTAATGTAAATCACGTGTTTTCAAACGTGTACATTTTACAAGAAAATGCTTACAATCCAGTCCTAGTAAACATGTAACAAGGTGAATAGTTAAATAGATTCAATTGCGTGATGAAATAAGATGCTTAGATCACAGTCAATGTAAATCGAATCAGTTTAAGGCCACCAATTATTTCATTAATAAACTATTTTTATAATTGTAATATTAATAGTATTTTTATCTCTGTCTCCGTGTCTGTAAAATAAGGGCTGGGTATAAATTTCTGTGTAAGGACAATGGTACTAATATTATAAATGTTAAAGTTTGGATCGATAGGCGGATGGATGTTGGTTACTCAATCACGCCAGAACGGCTGATCGGATCTGTATGAAATTTGGTACAGAGATAGATTATAGTCTGGAATAGCACATACTATGCCGGAAAAATTTAAGATTCCTTCGGGATTATAGTAAACAAATTAAAGGTCGTATCAACTTGGAACACGGTATAGATGTATGTACGTATTTTGTATGTAACAGAATAGAAAAATAAATTTTAAATGGTAGTCCGGCATAACTAACAACCAAGACGCGGGTGAAGCCGCGGTCGTTGCTAGTAAAATAATAAATAAAGATATATTCATTCCTTCTGCCATTACGGCAAAAAAAGTAAACGATCCAATAGAAACGATTTGAGGCCCCGTGAGGGCTGTCTCTTTTTCGCGGCTGGATCTCAGAACTACATATTTTAAAAAAAAATCTGAAAAGATGCGGTTAACCTATTGTTAACCGCATCTTTTCAGATTTTAGATGTTACAAATGTGAAGAGCAATGGGGAAAAAGGTGGAAGCGGTGAGTGATAATAGGATAGCTGTATTGAGGAAGTAAACTTATCAGTACAGAAACCGCAATTTGACATCCATATCCTGTGTTAAGTTGTTTGTTTTTTCTGAATGTGTATTGTTATTGTCCTTTCTGGCCCTTACAGCGTCACCTCCTGGTAGTCAGAAAGGCTTGAAATCGATTCCATATTTTAGGGGGCATCCTGCGAGTCCGGATGAGTGCAGTAATGCTCAAAAAAGGCTAAAATGAATCTGGGAAATCTCTTACTCCACCAGAGCAAAGCTGCGATCATCGGCAGTTAACTAATTAGTAGGAAATGAATTACTCAA
Source organism: Hestina assimilis (assembly GCA_023373885.1). Classification (NCBI taxonomy): domain Eukaryota; kingdom Metazoa; phylum Arthropoda; class Insecta; order Lepidoptera; family Nymphalidae; genus Hestina; species Hestina assimilis. The sequence continues at coordinate 14,763,152 of CM041740.1, forward strand.
TTATTCTTTAATATAATTACTCATTATTTGTATTACTATGATAAAAGAAAGACAAACATTATAATCTTGTAAATATTAAGGTCATAACCCAGTTCTTATTCATCTAAAACACTCGAGACAATTTATTTAAACTGAAGATAACTTTGATAAGAAAGAAATATAATATAATTATTAATTACACTAAAAAAATACTTTTAAACATCTATCTTGTTGTGTTCTGTAATGTTTTAGGAATACGTTGATGACTAATTCGACTTCAAAACGGCGATGGTTATCAGTTATCCGTTTCACCAAATTTTGTGTATATATTGTTATACATGTACATAAATATAACGTTTGTTTTTTTATGTAAAAGGGGCAAACGAGCATGGAGTCTTACATAATGTTACTGCTTGTAATTCAAAAATAAGTTTTTTTGTCTTTTTGTTAGCGCTAATCTCGGAAACGGCTGAACCAATTTTAACCAGACTTTCACTGGCAGGTAGATAATATAAGGGGTAATTTGGCTTCTTTTATTTAAAAAATAGAATTTAAATTCCGTGCAATCAAAATCGATACACCTCGCGAGCGAAGTCGCGGGCGCAGTTAGTTATAAATATGAAGAAGAAGAAATGGAAGAAAAATCTCCTTAGAAGGTCAAATGAAACGATTGTTTAGGTTACGAATTTGTCGAATACCTAATAATAGCTTACCGTTATAGTTATATTCATATGGGTACATTTTTTACGCTTTGTCCCAGTTTGGAGAAGGACTGTGTCACTAACGGTCTCAGATACGGTATTTACGTTAAGATAACTGTTTTAATCTAGAAAGTACCTAATTGTTTATTTGTTATCTATAATAATAAATAAAATTGAAGCGTCTGTGAATTTTTATTATTTAAGCGTCTGCTTTCAAAATAACAGCTCTTTGCTAAATGAAATCCATGTTAAAGTGTATGCGCTATTTGTAACAAAAAACTATTTTTAAAGTGTTTGTTTCTTCCGTATAATAATCGAAATGGTTGAACCTATTTCGATGGGATTTTAACCGGCAGATAGCTGATGTTACGAGGCGTAACTTGGCCCACTTTTATTTTGCTATGTATTTTACTTTTATAAAGGTTGGAATATCGACCCATTTACCGTAGATTTGAAGGTTGATCGACAAAAAAATATAACTTTTATAATATCCAGAATAATATGTCGATAAGGGGCAATTTTTGTTTCATAAAATTTAAATTTCTATCAATTTATCTGTCTAAATGATTATTATAGATACGATTTTATTTTTAACAAACATGAATTATACATTTTGATCAATAATTAAATAGCTCCACGGTAGAAGAGCCGACTTCGCTCCGTAAACGCGAGAGTCGAGGGTTCGATCCTGAGCCCCTTGGGCTATTGTCGTATCCACTCTTAGCCCAAGCGTCGAGCTTATTTGGAAGGGCAATAGGAATATTAGTAATGCCTTGAAAAAGCGTTGCTAATATTCTTTGTATAAAAAATATATATATATAAAGTAAAACGACAACGTTTCTGATACGAGTTTTTGTGCACATTATTGAAGACCTTTGTGAATTCTAAAATCAAAGTTATTTGTAATTATTGATGAAACGGGAGCAATAGAAAACGGTTAATGTAGTGTCCTGATGACGATATGTCGAAAGTTGTCACCATACTACATTGAGATACGTCATTGGTTCACCTCGCACAACAAATCTTTCCATGCTTTACAATTAAAACCTAACTTATTTTAAAAATAATTTATAAACAATAAAATTACACAATATCTCTACAAATGCTTTTCGCAACTTCCAATATGGTTATGTTTAACAAAGTTCTTAAAATATAATACTATTATTTTCGAGATTTTCGGCTGTGCTTCTTTGTATTTTCTACATACAGCTCTTGCTCCTGATCTAAAAGGAATTGGGGGTGTGCTAGAATTCTTTTTCAAATTCAAATTCAAATTCAAATTCAAATTCGTTTATTTGGTATCACAATTTGTAACAATATTGCCAGGGGTCCTCGCACTAGGCTTCGCCTGTATCATGAGGAACCAAATAAAAATTACATAGTGGAATTAAAAAAAAAAAGTTACGTAAAAGATACTTGATAAATCAAAAATTACAAAAAAGGAACTCAGATGAAACGGTATACAAATGAAACTTAAAAATATGGTAAAATAAAATAAAAATTACACTTATTATAAAAACATTACAATAACATTACAATTCTTAGCTCTATATATTCTATTCTCTCCCGAAGCCTTTAGTCAGTCTGTTGGCGTTGGAAGCATATTGTTTCAATATAAAATTAAATTTTCTTACACGAAGATATAGCCTAACATGAACTCACAAATAATCGATTTAAAGCAAAAATAAAGCTAAATTCAAAAGAAAGTATAAACGTTTCCCTACAAGGTCAGCTTTGACCTAGCATCTCTAAAATCACAAGACTTTCTCCACCACACTGGCAAATTGCCAGACTAGGGTAACCAAATAAATAGGAAAGGGGAACTTTACTTGGCTAAATGCCAGATAAAGTTCAGGTTATAGCGTACTCCATAAATATGCCATTTCTCACTATTTCTCCTTAGGGTGTAAAAGTTTTCGCACAATAGAATAGAATAATAAATTGCCTATCTCTAAGTTACTTTATTGAAAGTAATGTGTTCATAAATTATGTTTTAATTATAATGGCAGGATAAATAAAATATACTTTTTAGATAGATTTCGTTAACGACATATTTGTATCCGATACCTAGGGCTGAAACGCGTATTTTTTTAAAAAAGTATTGTGTGTTTTTCGGGCAATTGTAGGTACTCTATTCTTTACGAGAACAAAAAAGTACGCGAAAATACCTTTTATTTTGCTGGATTTTTTTTGAGGTTTTCAGAATTATTTACTACACAAACATAGAGGCAATTACACTGACGATACTTACATAATGTAATAACACTTTTAATGTCTCTTTCTGCAAAATAAGCATTCACAGAGAACTTTTACTGTGATGAAATGGCGAGACGAAACAAACTAAGTTTCTCTGAACCTTATAAAAAAAAATTGTTTATAATTGGTAATAAATAAATAAATAAAATAAACGCTACACACTCAACGGCCCCCATTAGGATAATTATATCCGGTGTCGGGGGTCCGGAAACATTCACAATGACAAGGACAAACACAACCAGACCGGAAAACATGCCTGTACGATTAATACAAACATCTGCTCCGAGCGGGAATCGAACCCGCAACCGTCGAGGCTTAAGGCAGACTCGCTACCCACAATGCCACAACGGTGTCAAATCCTTGCCAAAACTAATTAAAAATATGTTTTAACATATAATGCTAAAGAAAAATCAATAATACTTTATTTTGACACTATGTACTTTTTTTACGTGTAATCAATGCAATTTAAATCCAAGAAAAAAAAGGTGACAACAAAAACTTAAATCTATTTTTATAATGATACAAATCGATCAGTGTTTGAACTGTACGCTAGTGAAGTTACTGGGCGGACGAGATTTAAGAACCCATATCTCGAGGTTGGCAACGCGCGAGTGGCACCTACTAATGGTGCTGCAAGCGCTCATAGGCTACGGCAACCACTTACCGTCAGGTGGGCTGTATGCTTGTTTGCCAACTTGTAACAAAAAAAATAAAAATAAAGTGTTTCTTGAGCGCCATTTGCCTCTTATAAGCGCACAAACGGATAAAGGAGCCAAACAAAAGTCGTTCTATTTTATAATAAGTAAGGACATTCGATAGTCTTTATGTAGTAAAAGAACTTGATGTTTTCATGAATGGACCGCTCCTAAATGTCCGTGCCGTTGCGTTTCGTTCTATGAGTGGGACCACCGGAGGACAAACCCCCACTCCTTGTTATTATAAAAAAATATATATAAATATAATCATGTGACGACGTTGTGGTGCAACGGTAGCGAACCTGCCTTAAGCGCCAAAAGTCGCGGGTTCGATTTCCGCACGGAGCAAATGTGTGCATTCACCATACAGGCATGTTTTCCGGTCTGGATGTATTTGTACTTGTCATTGTGTATGTTCCCGGACCGTATCCTGTATATTACCATCCTAATGGGGGCCGTTGAGTGTGTAGCGATTATTATTATGATAATTTAAAATTATAAATAAAATCCTTCATATATTGAAATACAGAAGATTTTTTTAATTTTTTTTTAATATATTTTTTTTTATTAAGAATATTAGCAATGCTTTTTCAAGGCATTACTATTATTCCTATTGCCCCTCCAAATAAGCACGAAGCTTGCGCTAGGAGTGGGTACGACAATAGCCCAAAGGGGTCAGGATCGAACCCTCGACTCTCGCGTTAACGGAGCGAAGTCGGCCCTTCTACCGTTGAGCTATTGAGGCTTCATATATTTTACATTTTATTCATGAATTTTACACGTTGGTAGAAGAAGTTATTTTTAGACAATTGTGAGAATATTTTAGGATGTATGCGATATGATCTTCGCAGTTTTATACATTGTTTTAAAAACAAATAATTTAAATTAGCCTTTAAATATTTATGGAATTCGTATAATTAAAAAACTTACCTGTGCGTACATGACAAAGGTAGCGTTTTTCACATATTAAAGAAAATTGCATACACATGCAGTTCGTTCAACCTCTTTAACAATATAAATGTGATTCATAGAAATTCTATGACATATACATGACAATTCTCCACTAGTAGTAAATAGCGACGATTCTTTCAACTTGTAGTATTTAATACTATTCTTCTTTTACATTACAAAAAAACTGTAATTTAAATGTTAATAGTCATTAGTCACCGGTGAAGTCGGTAAACTAAAACAATTTTAATGCAGTCAGCTAAATATTAAATTTTAACAAAATCAATGCCGCCACAAAGTCCTTGATCATCACAAAATTTTGAGAAGTCTTGCATAGCCAGTCGAATAAATTATTCATCTATACATTCTAAAAAAAAAGTTATTAAATATAAGTCTATCTATCTATCTGTCTGTCTGTTTGTTCCGGCTAATCTCTAATAGCTAATTTTCAGCCCTCATAAGAGCTGTCCCTTCTTAACAGCCGGGTCACCCTCACTACTCGGCTCTCCGCCAACAGTAATACACATTCATAAAAAAATCCGTCATCAAAAATGTAACTTACAAACAAAAAACGTTTTAATTTTTTTATTAATATTAACTTTATTCTTCAGAGGTGTCACATAAAATACGTCACACGAGTTTCTTGGCTTTTTAACCCCGTCTCTCCTGACCACAAGTACCGCAGGACTCTGGTGCAACTTAACATCTTAACTACTCTATTGTTTAATTTTCTGAAAAATAATTCATAAAACAACTGCAGTTTAATAGAATCATTAGAAAATCAAAATAATTATATGCCTTGCTCTACCTTCATTAAATTTACAAACAGACGTATCACGTGTAACTCAATTTTTATATTAGAATCATATTTCATAATAGTTTTGCTATTGTCCCAATTAAAATGTCTCAAGTCATTCAAGCGTTGGAATGTAATGATTTCGCTTTCCCCGAAACACATTCGTGCGTACCGTCACATCGCTTAGCGGAAATAACAGTGAGAACAAAACACCTAAATATATGACACAAATACACAACCACGCGCTGAAAGATACATTATAATATAAATTTAAATATAAATCTTGGAAAAGTTACGGCACTAAGAGAAGTGAAAAACATTGTCTTAGCGAACATCTATACAAATAATAAAATTGACGTGTCTGTTTGCAATTTCAATTTATTTAATATTTTGAAAGTATTTGGTATATTAAAACAAAAAATAAGAAAACAAACTTTAAAACGTGTTCGATTGAAGCTTCTTTCACTGCGAAATTTGAAAATTCTTAAATAATTTGAAAATTCTAAAATGATTGGAAAATGAAATAGTAATTCAGTAAACCACACGAGCGCAGCCAGAGCTATTTAAAAGATACTTTTAAACGCGTTCTTTCTATACTTTCAATAAAAACACTAAAAATTTAAACTCTAATTTCAGACAATCAAAAAAAAGCCGCTATTCGTGCGTAAAAATATTTAGCGTGTGTAATGAATCTCATTATTACGAGTTCGTGTTACGGTGTCAGTATGAATGACCTAAATGCAAACATCCTAACGGTAATGTGGGGCAGGGGCATTGACAGCGTTACTCACGATCCCGGAACACAATTAACACATGTGAACGTAATTGGAAATAAAAAAATCCTTTAGGACTTTTATGATTGAAATAACCGACAATTGATATGAAAATTTTCTTTCGAAGTTAAAACCTTATTATTCTGATGATGTTAATAAATTAAAACATCAAAAGAAGATTAAAGCTGTTGCTCTTTTATGTATGACTGAAGGACTTGCTGAGCTTTACGGCAGTAGTCTAGTTTTTTTTTTTTTTTTTATGTTAGAAGTTGGCAAACAAGCATACGGCCCACCTGATGGTAAGTGGCTGCCGCAGCCTATGAGCGCTTGCAGCACCATTAGTAGGTGCCACTCACGCGTTGCCAACCTCGAGATATTAGTTCTTAAATCTCGTTCGCCCAGTAATTTCACTAGCGTACAATGCCCTTCAAACCGGAACACAGTAGTGCCTAAGCACTACTATTTGGTGGCAGAATATTGGACACTGCGGTGGTACCTACCTAGCCGGCCTCTTGCAACAAAAGACCTACCACCAGTGTGACTGATTGCACTGGTGGAATAATCTCTGTTGTGACAGAGGTTATCCCAACAGCGGGCGATGGGGTCGACACATCCCGACGCATTTAAATTTTAGTATCAGATAAGCTCTAGGTTTTCAATAAAAAAAATCATTACTTATTCCAATATATAAAATAATAATTTCGGGGAAATAGGTAGCTTTTTGGCAATACAACATCTCAAAAGGATCGAACCTGCTCCGCCTTAAGAGGCAGCCCTTATGTCGTTGAGAATTGAGGTGCTTTAAAGTGCTTTTTTTAATTTGTTTCGTCCTTAAAGAAAAAATTAATTCTCCATTACAAGCGGGACAGGTTGGTGTAAAGATAGGTAGGTATAAAGATCTAATTTTTCTCCTTAACTGTCAGCAAAAAGGCATATATCAAACTGTTTGAAATTAACAGACTTAGGCCTTAAGAATTCACAGCGACGGCGCCACGTGCCACAATACCTCGCCAAAATAGCCATAATTTGTTATGAACAATTAAATAAGTACAAAATACAAACAACCAGGTGCAAACAAACAATTATCTCTATAGCCAACATAAGTGAGCTTACGGCCATCTCTGTTGCTCCTCGTAAATATACAAAAAAAGCATATATAATATATTTTTCATCATTAGTTATCTATAAGTTTCAATATATATGTTTCAACTATCTTGTTAAAATCAATCATGTATCTCATTCTAGGGTCGTCTACGGTAAAAAAGTGATTTGAAAACTAAGCTCGAAATGAAATAATTCGACTGTTTTAGATATTAGTTACCGACTTCAAGTCTTCAACCTCCAACGTCATAGTTACGCATCAAAAACTTAAGCTGAGACAAGGATTCAACTTCCTTTTCAGAAGTTGGTTAGTGACATATATTAATAATAGTATACATAATATACAATTTTCTTTATGTATGTTGCTATTATTTCACTAATTATGATAACTTTCGGAAGTGACTAATGTCACAAGGAAACGTATGTATGAGTCAGGTGTGTAATGCCTATTTACCTTTGCTCCATAAACCCTAATATTACATGAATGATTAATCCGAGACAAAGATTTTTTTCGTTTGAGTAATATCGAGAGTTCACAACGCCGACATAGCATGTTTTATTACAACGAATTAAATTATTAAGGGTTGGCAAAAACAACAAAATAAGACCACTATAAATATTATAAAGATTAACAACAAATAACAAGTAAACTAATTTTAAAACCGTAATATATAAAATACTTCTTCATTGTTATAAAATAAATAATTTCTTATTGAATAAATAAAGAAAAATTAAGTGACGGGTAAGAAAAATATTGTTATTCTATAAGTAATATTTGTAACTAAAATTCTTTGTTAGTCTGGTTGTGACGCTTTCATGCCTAAACCCCTGAACCAATTATAATGAATTTTGATATAAATGGGACAGACTGTTACATACATATACTTTTTATCGCAAAAACAAAATTTTAAGATGGTAAAATAAGGGATGAAAGTTTGTATAATAAACCAATTATTTTAAATTGCATATTGCAGTGTCTCACGCGAGCGAAGTCGCGGGGAGAAAGCAGTAACATTTAAAATTAGAACGCATTAAATGGATTGAAAGCAAAATAGTTTATTAAAACAATATTATTTAATAAACATAATAACGAAACATCGTCAGCCCTATATGATTCATTAAAGGAGCTCCAATTTCTTCAGCGTATTTTCGTGTCCATTGTACGAGACAGTCATAAATTATTCCGAGTATTAAATAATGCATGCATACAAACACGCGTCTGACCCCTGCAAGACAGTTTATTGCCTATGTAGACTAAGCAAAACATAAAATACAAAAGTAAAAAATGTCGTCACAACTCAGACGTGTAGATCCCGCTATTTAGAGTATACAAAGTTATAGAGTCGACAGCAAAAAAACTAATAACCGAATAGGTTATATACAATGATCATCACGCTATTAAGCTTATAAAGCTAGCTTTAGAGGTTTTTACCTGGGTCTGAAAGTATGGTCACAAGCACAAAATACCTCTCTCAAGAGCTGTATATTCTTTGCATCTAGCAGACGAAACTTAAAGTCAAAATAAAACTTGAGAGTTGTCAAGGGACACCCGGATGGAAACAAGTTCCTTTCGATTAATTAGTAAAGGAATTGTAATATATATTTTTTAAAGTTATAATAACATTTTTTTATTTATTATTTATTATGTACAAAAAACAAATCAACAAAAATAATCGTCGCAACACCACACTGTTCAAAACAAATAGAAAGACGAAACGAAAATAACTGGCTTGCTTTCTATGAGAGAGAGAGAGACAGACAGAGAAACACGCGCACGCCGCACGGCTTACAACTATAGCAAAAAGTGTCGTTACAACTTTTGGTCTTAATTTTTCCGTCAGCCCCTTTCGCAACGCGCGATAAGGAACTTCGTTCCAATAAAAAAAACATTTACACTAGGGAGTGTTTAAAGAAAAATTATTGTATTTCTAGTCCGAAAATCAAAGTTTTAATCGTTTGTTTTAATCACAAATAAGTCAAAGAAAATAAATATTTTCCCTGTACAAAAATGTATTAGGTATAATTTTCGTTACAATGACTTTTATATCAATAAATTGCCGTACATCTAAATTATATCATGTACGTATAATGTAAGTATTAATTATTTTTACCCGACTGCCGGAGGGTAATGTTTTTCGAGCGTATGTATGTATGTATGTATGTATGTCTATTTCTTTGTGACGCTCTACAGGCTAAACCCTTGGACGTACATCGACTTATAGGGTATCATTAGATTCGTCGCAGTTGTGATAGTGACATAGGCTACATTATTTTAACATGGGTTCCGCAGAAGCAAGGATATTCAAAGCGGAATATCACAGTTCGCTCAGAGCTAAAATGTGATGATGTTTCCTTGTAGAACTCGATAAAATAAGACGAAAAGTAAAAATAACATTTTTCGATATATTGCTTAGATTTCGAGATATCGATGACTGAAGTTTGATTTTTTTTTGGCTAGTGATTGCCAATTCCACTCCCAATGTCTAAAATAATTAATTAAAATATTTTCTTTAAATAAAAAATACGGCATAGTTATATAAATAGGTAGATTAATAAAATAATTAAACTTCTAAAACGCAAACTATTATAATATATATGGTTATTCAATGTATTGTACAATTAGGTACAATAATTTGTTTGTAAAATATAGGAATAAGCCTAATATATTATAATAAAAGTATTTTTCGATTCCTAGTCATGTAATTTGTTTAATGTAAGAAAAATATAAATTTTAAGTGTCTGTACCTACATCTCAGATTGTTATAAAAAATGTATATTTATATTTTTGCAAATGTCTGCCTGTTTGTCGGCTCTCCGCACTCCTTATCCTCTGACGCAATACTGCAAAACTGCAATTTTCAACTTCAAAGTCAGCAAAGAAATGATAAAGCGTATTTTCGAGTAACATTCAGTTTTGTTTCGTAAAAATGCGTTCACTTCATCAATAGTTATTGCAATCTTGATGACAACGTGAGCCTAGTATGAGAGAGGAGTAAGAAAGTAGTTTAGCCTTTTCACGCAAAAGCTGCTGATCGAATTTGGATGAAATTTAGCACACAGAGAGCTTATATTGAATTAACACACCCTGAATTAACACATTTGATACCAGAAAAAAAGTTAAGTTCCCTCGGCATTATCAAAAAACGTACTGCAAAAATGTTTAGATGCTTACTACTCAACTGTAACTTAGCACATACAAAGATTGTAACCTGGATTAAGACATAAAATACTTTTATTCCTAAAAATGGGAAAATGGGATTGTCAAAAACACTCTACAAAACTTTTTTATCTTTGTCTTATGAAATATTAGCGGCCCGCTCCGGCTTCACATGGGTATAAAATATATAGCCTATGTCATTCACTAAAAATGATTAAAATCGATCCAGTAGTTTTGATTTATTCATTACTGTCCGTGGCTCGTACGCGTTAAATGTAATTATTTAGGACATCACATTTGAAACCTCAAAAATAACAGTTTTTTTTTCTCCACTATTTAATGGATGGTATAATACATATAAACCTTCATCTTCAATCACTCTATCTTTAAAAAAACCGCATCAAAATCCGTTGGGTAGTTTTAAAGATTTAAGCATACATAGGGAGAGAGAAAACGACTTTGTTTTATACTATGTAGTGATTATTTACTTACAAATCGTTCATTTGTCTCTAGAGTCAATTCTAAAGTCACCGCGGACGAAGTCGCGGGCAGATGCTAGCTCGAAATAAGTTACAAGCTTGTGGGATAGAACTTGCCAAAAATATATTCGACATTCTAGTTAGACCTGCATAGTGCAGAGAGCTAAGTTATATTACTTATAACTAGCTTCTGCCCACGGCTTTGCTGCGATAAATTTTTAGAAACAGATCCTTTCTTTTTCATATAAAGCTTTACACCTTCAGGGGTAGGATTGAAGGAAATGTATTAATAGTTCCCAAAAAACAATGTAACATGATTTTAATTTCAAAAATAATGAACTTCCAACAAATTTTTTAACTCCTTTTTAACCCCTTGAGGGTTGAATTTCAAAAAATACTTTCTTAGTGCCAGTTTACGATTTAACAACAACACCAAAAAATTAGCTTTTTAGGGTGAAGGGCTTAGGCTTCGCGTTTATAAGTAATTCAGGTCTTCTCTTGTATATATATATACCTAATCAATTATAAATTATATAACTAAAAAGTTTGAAATAAAATAAATTATTAAATGAAACACAAAACCCAACTGCATTAATAATAATTCCTAAAAAGCTAAAAACAAGCTCTATAATGACTACGGCTCTATAATGACGGGGACAAGCTGATCAATCAATTTGTAAATTGATGATGGAGTTTAAAGGGAAGTGCTTAAATTACGGAAAAATATAATAATTATGTTTTATTTCAATGCTTGTCCCCGTCTGCAGTACCTTTACTAACATTAAAGAAATATTTATATTATAGTAGTCATTATAGAGCTTGTTTTTAGCTTTTTAGGAATTATTAATAATAAATAAATAAATAAATAAACGCTACACACTCATCAATTATTTTAATTATTTATCAATTATTATTAATGCAGTTGGGTTTTTTGTTTCATTTCATAATTTATTTTATTTTATAGTTTACTTAATAGGGTCTAGGAGGAAATACAGTTATACCTATATTCTTAGTCATCTTACTATCTAAACAACAATTAGTAAGCACTGCCGACGTTGTGCCGCAGCGGAAGCGAACCTGCCTTAAACGCCACAGGTCACAGGTTCGATTCTCGCTCGGAGCATAATATGTTTGTATTGACCATGCCATGCTATGCATATTTGCCGGTCTGGCTGTATTTATCCTTGTCCTTGTATGTGTTTCCGGACCCCCGACAGAGGATATTACTATCCTAGTGGGGGCCGTTGAGTGCGCAGCGTTTATTCATAAATTTATTTATTTATAAACTGCCGTACCTAATCGAAAAGCGCAGCTGTAATTAGATTTACAAAACTCAAGAAACAAGTTTACAAGATCATCTGCAGTCATGGATTTACAACAGGGACACTAGAGGCTAGGCTAGACAAGGACGGCAAATTACTAGTCTCAGTAAAAAAACGTTCAACTTCAGGCTATGTTCCTTAAAATATGTCTTTAAGATGTCCGTATTCTTGTACGTATATGTATTGTGTGTGTAATCCGGTATTCTTAACGTTAATTGTTTTAACGCTAACTTTTAACTATGATTATAAATGTTAAAGTTTGGATGGATGGATGGATATTTCTTACTCTTTCACGCAAAAACTACTAGACAGATTTGGATGAAATTTGTACACACATAGCTTATTACCTTGATTACATATAGGATATCTTCTTATCACAGAATAATATTTGGTTAGGTTAGTTATTTATCAGGCTGGCAGTTGATTCAACTAATCCTATTGTTCGTCTTTGAGATTCAATATCTGACTTATTATATATTATACTTATAGTAAGTTTTTGTAACTCATGCTGTATTTAAAGTGGTGTACAATAAAAATTAATCTATTCTATTCTGAAGTGTTGTTCAAGTCTGTTCTTAAATTGATAAATATTATGAGCTGATACAATATATTCTGGGACCTTATTCTATTACGAATATTCTTTAATCTTTTGTAATATAAACGATAAACTAGGTCCAACACTTCATTTTTACTAAAGACAAAAAATTAAAGAGATTTGTATATTTTCTGGCTGGCTGGATATATAACAATGTCACATACTTTATTATTACATTAAGTTTTAATACCACGCTACCACGTGAATGAAAGCTGTGGTCAATTATCAGTAAAAACACAATATAAAATCCTAATAAAAGGCTTAATTTTAAAATTTATTCGCAGCATTGGTATAGCAATGCGTGTTTTAGATACTACCACAATACCGACGAATGAAAATTTAGAAAAGACACGTCCTTAGCCGTGGTTCGGCTTCGCAGGAGGCACCCTAAGGACGGAATCAAATTTGAGCCCCGTGAGGGCTGCCCCTTTATCACGGCTATCACGGTCTCTGTACTCGCAGGTGACGCTGTTAAGGCCAGCAGGGCACACAGCAATAAACATTCCGAAAAAATTAAAAAATAGAAAATAATTTTATTAAAATATGCCGGCTAGTTAAGTACCACCGCAGTGTCAGATACTCTACTGCAAAGCAGTAAGGTTTTGCATTTCTGAGTTTCGGTTTGAAGGACACTGTAGCTAGTGAAATTGGCGTCGGGATGACCCCATCGCCTGCTGTTGGCATAATCTCTGTCACAGCAGAGAGATTCCATCAGTGCAGTCAGTCACACTGGTGGTAGGTCTTTTGTTGCAAGAGGCCGGCTAGGTAGGTACCACCGCAGTGTCAAATATTCTGCCGCCAAATAGTAGTGCTTAGGTATGACTGTGTTCCGGTGTAAAGGGCACTGTACGCTAGTGAAATTACTGGGCAGAGGAGATTTAAGAACCAATATCTCCAGGTTTGCAACGCGTGAATGGCACCTACTTATGCTGCTGCAAGTGCTCATAGGCTACGGCAAAAAAAGTTACTGGACAAAAGAGATTTATGAACGAATATCTCGAAGTTGGTAGCATCTATAAATGAATGGTGTTACAAGCGCTCAGTAGTCAGTAGGTTACGATAACCGCTTACCATCGTGTGGGTTGTATGCTTGCTTGCCAAATTAGAAACATAAAAACGTGAACAGTAAATTATAGTCGTTATTATTTTGACGACGTTGTGGCGCAGCGTAGCGAACCTGCCTTAAGCGCCACAGGTCGCGGGTTCGATTCCCGCTCGGAGCAGATGTTTGTATTGAAAATACAGGCATGTGTTCCGGTCTTGGTGTATTTGTCCTTGTCATTGTGTATGTTTCTGGACCCGCGACACAGGATATAACTATCCTAATGGGGGCCGTTGAGTGTGCAGCGTTTATTTATTATATTAATATGTACAATTACCTTTATGTTAATATGCTATAGTACATATAAAATTAAAAACAAGCTTATCAAGTAGATGTATAACACAGTTTAACTATAAAATATCGCTTTATTTAGAACAAACATTTTTTTGTAATTGATAAGAACATCCCGCGTTGGATTATTTACTTTATATTATGCTTTAATAAATTAACTATTTACATTGTTGATTCTAAAACTCTAAAAAACCATAATATCTCTACTAAAATGCTCTACCTGGTTTATTCACTTTCGTAAATAAAAAATAAAACAAGTTATCTCTAAAATCCTTCCCAGATAGCGCGTAAGGGAACAAAAAGCTACCTGAGCTTTAGGTTCAAGGTTTCTCCGGCGCCTATTTTTTATCTCAACCTCATCATTCTAAACATATACATCTAACATTTCCTGTACCATCTAGTTTAATATGAATAACTCAATAGCGGAAACACAACGTATGAAACGCCGCACTGCACTAACACCAAATGTTAAAACGATTCGATTTCTATTATTAGTACCCATAAGATTTGCTAAGCACATGACAAGAATTGCATTTCTGAATCTTAGCTTGCATGCGAAAACATTCCGCATGGCGCGCGCTCCCGAATAGCCCTGCTATATTCGTCCGCATGTGCTTAGAATTCAGATAAGGCCTTGTTTATACTTACCGAATTCGTTATCGTTACATTTCCTTTTAGAGCAATCGCTTAACGCTCTGACCTACATATTTTAGCACAGAATCTAAACCAGACTAAGGTTATTAATTTAGAAAATTAGTTCTGAATTAGTTTTTTTTTTTTTGGTTATGCCTCAAAAAATTCCTAACCGATTTTTAAAAATTAATTACGAAGATGTATACATTATTGTATATGACTCCGATGTTTGCTTTTTTAATATACGACGAAGCAACGGTGTCAAACAAGCAAACAGCCCACCTGATGGTAAGCGGTCACCTTAGCCTATGAACATTTTAACACCGGATAGTCTCATATACGTGTTGGCAGTCCAATTAAAAGGCAAAAAGGAAAGAAAATATAGGGTAGGAATTTAGACCTTTGCTCTAACAATCAATGAACGATATGAAACCATATGTTTACTACTAGTTCATTTCAAAATGTATAAATAATATAATAATTATTTATTTCTATAATCATAACACTCCAGCCACAAACTTATTAAATCATACGATAGTAAATATTGTTTACTAAACACACAGTACGTCAGTATGTCAGTTAAAATCGTGGTTAAATTCAAAAGGAAAACAATATCGGGTAACATTGAATGTTATTATATTATTGAAATTAATATTCAATAAAGACAAAACATTAGTATGATGAAACTAAGGACGTGAATCAAAATAAACGATATCGATAATTACTAGATACACATGTAGGTACGTGCTATATCATTTCGATAATAGACGATAAACATGAACCATCAAGATCTTTATCGAAGAAATTTCATCACAGGTGAACAATAACAGTAAGCGCTTTTATATACTTGTGAAAAAAAGTAATAATAATACCATAAACAATATTTTTTCAGTTTATATTTTTTTATCCGAAAAATATACCAATGGCATTACCAGTAATAAAAACATGGCTAGACTTTTTAGGTACTTAAATACTTAGTTTGATTATGGGACAGTTCCCCAGACCCACCCACTCGAATGAAAACGGCACAATAACTTATTAATAGTATATAATAGTACTCGTATATATAATACACAAATGGTTAAGTAACAATGGTCTTACTACAATACGACAAAAAACATTTTTTACTATACAATGCTGTGTGTAGTTGCCTTTACCAGACAAGCAATGGTAGCAGCTGGCGCATACCATACGGACTGCTCTATATATTTATTTATTGTGATTATTGTTAAGTAGTAAGCAACAATTATAAGCTTCTTTTTATTAATATAAACGTTAAATGTTTTCGTCGTTTTATAAGGACGGTTTCCAAAAACAATGGTGACATCTCGAGCGGGTGAAGGATTATAAACTAAATCCCTAAGAGCTGTGCAAATTAAAAAAAGGATTTAGGAGTTTTCTGTTTTTTTTTTCAACCAACTCCTCTTATGTACTTGGGTATTCACGTATTATATGTCCGAATTGATCTATTCTTGCCATTATACATTTTATATTAGGCAGATACCTAGCTACCTACTGTCCGAATATTTAACATGTTATCAAGGATCATACATACATATAACGTATAACATACATATAACATACCAATAATCCAGACACATTAAAATTAAATTTTAAATAGAAAATATATCTTGCTTATTTACATCAAAAAGGTTCAATGTCAGCTTCTAAATTTTGGCTACTGTAATCCTAAAACCATATGGCGGCAGATGGTCCTGTGAATTATTATTTATCCAAAATATATATTACGAATACATCTCTACATCCTTTTAAGTCTAAAATATTTTGTTGGTAAATACCATCTGCGTAGATATAAAAATCGAATTATTTAATATTAATATCATGAAATACTAACTTCTATGTATTCTTGGCAGAGATGAAACCCATCAATTGAGGAATTGAATTGAATTTATTAATTACATTGCAATACAATATTTATAATATATCTTATTTGTTTTATTTAAAATTCCTTTAAATTATAATTAGTGTTCTTATGTGTAATATTTTGGATTTAAATATGAGAATATTTTTTTCTGTAAATATTAATGGACCATTAAATTTTAATGAATTGATTTATTACCAGTCAACAAAAAATATAGAGCTACCAGTCAACAGTAGAATATTTGCTGAAATCAACGATTGAAAATATAAAACCGATTATAAGTACGATACGTCGATCCTTCGACATAAAACCTTCGAGCTCCCAGCACAAAACAGTCGCGAACGCAGGTCGGCCTACATTCCGTTCTCATCGCGCTTGTCTTGTCTCTCGCCCGCCAGTTTGAATTTGGCGCGTCGACAGTAGCGGTCAAGCCGCGCTCGCGCTCCAATGCCAGCCGACGGCCAAACGAACGTATAGAAAGTTGTGTTCGTGTTATTTATTTTTTGTTTGTTTTGGTGCGGTAGATGGACTTGTTTTTAGTGGATAAGAATTATATATTGTAAATGTGGAAGTTGTTGGTGAAACTGTAGTTTATTAATGAATTAAACTCGACATCATTTTAATATTAGTTCGTAAGTATTGCGATTTTTTGTTATCAAGTCGCGGCTATCTTTCGAACCGTGCGAACTTTTAATAAGCTTTACTTCCTTTGTTTAGGAACGGCGACGCCTACTCTAAATGATTGTGTGATGATAGTGTAGTCTACTAGTGTAGTACTACGCTCAATCAAAATATTTACTATGGACGGCGAAAGAAAAATAAATCTAAGCGAAGGGGTCCCGTTGAACTCGGCAGGTGCGGCGAACATTTTTTTGAACACGGGTAAACATAACAAAGTAAACGACGGGACTGTCATTCATCTGAAAACAGGTGATTTTCAGTTCCAACAATGCCCTCTACCAATAAAATTCATCACAAAACTAACCGATCATATTCTTCTTTATTTTAGAGAAACCGGCGGATGTCGGTGTTCACATAAATACCACCTTCTCGATTGCGTCCTCAAAAAAAATAAAACTGTTATTCATATTCAACTTTTTGCTCAGTGTTATATGCATGGTAATAAGCTGTTCCATTGCATTTTATTACTGGAACGAAATGATGTCGATGCGAAGGCAACTAGACGTCCTGAGAGAACAATTTATGATACAGAATCTAAAAGAGGGAATACTTAATCAGGATAAGGCTGTCCACAGCCCTTTAGTAGCAAGTCCAAGTATGAATGTGAGACATACAAAGGGATCAGAGGCTCGTGAAGGCAGGATGGATAATCGCAATAGTGAAATATCTCAAAATGCAAAGAGATATTATGTTGAGGATCTTGGTGAGGACATGCTACTTGTAGACTCCAGTAAGAAGAACCTTAGTCAAGATAAAGTACCAACATATGATTTATCAGTCTTCCAAAAAGGTAGGAATTGATTTTATTAATCCCTATTATTTATAGCCACAAGTACATAATATAATTGATTTTTATTTGTTTCAATTCAACAGAACCTCTAGTCATACAATTTAACGGTGCTATGAGAGAGCTAAACATTGGTACTCAATGTAAGTAATAATTTTATTTTTATATCAATTATTAATAGTATTTTTTATATACATTTGCATTTAAAGAATACACACACAAGCTTCTACACTTTACATAAATAAATCAATTCATGAATGCCGATATAAATGTTAATTTATACCACAGGATGTGTGTACATAGCTTGTATACTCACAATGTGTATGTAACATATGAATCAACTTTGCAGACCATGGACTTGAACCTTATCATTACACTCATAGAGCTTAAATTCCAACAAAATTGATAGATGAACCATTGGTAGCCACATAGTTAAATGCTTAGCTTATATTTATGAAGGTTCTGATTATTAATTAATCTCATGAAGCAATTAAATGCCCAGACAATGTTATGGAATTCCTTTTTCTTGGTCCTTTGAATGAATAGTGTAATCATTAATAATAAAACAACAAATTGTTAAGTAATTTGTTAATCATAGTTAATGTTATAATTACCGTTAATTAAGTTAATTATGTTTAATGTTTTGAAATTCTTTGAAAGCTCATCATGAATTCAGTTCAATCAAACAAAAGTCTGCATTAATAGTAATTAGACAAAAGCGAAAATTCGAAAAAGTAAAATACTATATTTTTGAGTGTGAAAGTGAGCTTTTTTTAAATTTGAAATAAAATTTATTAAAATTGTATAATATACAAGTTTTAATATAAAAGAAAGAAGTCTGACAAGCGTATTTTAATCCTCATTAATATTAGCTATAAATTCAAATGTACAATTCGTAACAGCTTTTTATAAAAAATAATAACAAAATAATTAGCAGTCAAGTACGTTGTGGACTACGCACAGTTGAAATAAAAGGGTTCCACAGCTTGATTATGAAGAATCGCAAGGGCTTTAAAAATTTAACGAATTAAAATCGACCGCAAAAGGAAATTGGCAATTTCATAGTAATTATTAAAATTAGTATGAAAAACAAAGTTATGGGAAAAACTTATGTATCTCTTAAATTAAAACTTAACTATCTCTTAAATTTGTAGACCTATATTCTTCAATCCAAATGTGGTTGAAATTTTATTATTGAATTATTATTTATGCTCAAATTATTTCAGAATTTTATATTCAATAGTTCAAAAGTTAGAGGTGACACAATTTTTATGACTTTAGGAGCTAATATCTCAACAACTACTGACTTAATGAGAAAAGTCAAAATCAAACCTTCTTATCATTTTGAAAGACCTATCCAAAGATATCTCACATGTTGACATAAGTTGAAATTTTTTTCCAACACTCAGTTACATGTATGGACTGCTACCCTTAATTCATTTATGTTTAAATATTTCATTACGGAATCGTTGTGCGGTTCATAGAATACACCTATTTAGTAAATTTCGTATATATAGTCTCCGAGTAAAATGACTGTGACATACGGACGGACGGACAGACAGACGGACATGACGAAACTATAAGGGTTCCGTTTTTGCCATTTGGCTACGGAACCCTAAAAAGGCTTAACTATACTATACTTTGAACCTTGCAAAAATTGTAGCTCACGTGGGTCACGTCAAGAACAAAATCAATTAGAATAGAAAATATTGAGCTTGAGTTAAGTAGCTTTTTCGTGCTGTGTTGAATATAATAAATTATTTACTCACTCGCTCCCATTTGCTGTCCAGACAGTAGACACTACAGTTACTAGAAAATCATGTAACCGAATGTTTGAATGTTTTTGTTACCGAAGAGACCGGAGAGATCTTAAGATTTCTTAGATATCCCGGCCTCCTCAGAACGAAATCTGGGCTATGTGGAGTTCCATGACCACTATAATTATTCTCCTAGCGTCCAGTAACACGGTCCCTGTAAAAAGTCCTCGGTGAACAACATCAATTTGGATTGAAATTATAAAAGCAGATAATGCCTAGAAAATGATGAATAAAATATCAAAATTTAAATTTAAAAAGTCTTTTATCTCATATATGATATACATAATAATTATATAGTAATATACGGTAAGGTCAAAGATTATGTTATAACGATAACCGTGTAGATACACGACTTAGACAAGACGTAGACTTCGCCCGCGACTTCGTTCTCGTTCGATACAACCTATCACGAAAAAGCTACGAAGATCGGTTTAGCCATTTCGGCGTGAAAATGTAACAAACATACAGGCAGTTAATTTCGCTTTTATTTACATTTTAGTGTGTATGTGTATGAATTTCAACAATCACTTGTTACCCTTATCACTAAGTATAATATGACGAAGTAAACTAGATAGGTATTACAATTTGAGTTATCGTGGCACTTAGTAAGATTGTAAAAACATTTTGACTTCGAACATACTTAAATTATACATATGTACTTATAACAGCTGACGACCATTGTTGCGTGCTGGTAGTGAGACTGCTTTGAGCGTCGACGGTCGCGGGTTCGATTCCCGCTCGGAGCTGGTGTTTGTAATAAATATCTGTTTCGGTATGGGCACCCCACCGTAAGACACATTTGATCTTGGGGGGACACCCCACCGAACCTCGGAGAGCACGTTAAGCTGTCGGTCCCGGTTGTTTTCACAACATTCTATTTAACGCTAGAGTCACGGGTTCAATCCTGACCCTCTTGTACTATTGTCGTACCCACTCTTAGTGCAATCTTCGAGCTTATTTGGTGGGAAATAGGAATATTAGTAATTACTTGAAAAAACACTGCTAATATTCTTTTAAAAAATATAATTATTAATTTAAATAGGGTTAGGAGCTTGATACACCACGCTGATCTTTTTCGGCATACATGTATAAATAGGTACAAATCTCGGAATTTCTCTCAAGATAGTTTTGGTTTCACAACAATATTTTCTTTAAAAAGTTCAGAGATGCTGACTCGGTTTTGAATACGCAGCCTTCGGTTTAAGCTTACGTATTTATTAACCTGAACCATCTCATCATAATCATAATAAGATTGTTACGTACACGGGCTATATCGGACATCTAGTTGTATTGTAACCCTCAAGATACAGGCCTATCGCCTAGTTTGAGGGTCAGCAGAAATTTGTGTTTGTCATAATTCTAATTAGCCTAAGACCTATTGTTATTCTCTAAGCTAGTATTACTAATATGGCTATGTTTTTGTCAATAAATATTATTATTATTATTATTATTTATTATCTCGGCTATTTTGAAGTAAATATAGGTAGATAGAATGATATTATATCATTAATCAACTCATCACTAATTATTTAAATACGATCTTTGCTTCGGTTTTGTATGATTTTTAGAAATATATTATTAATTATAAATAATTATGTTTCCACATTAAACCATTAGCATAATTTCAAATGGCAAAAGTACATTGACCCCAGACATTACCCTCAAAACACACACAAAAACACATACACACACACAATCAAAAAATTCGCACTATCTATTTCTAATATTCTTAAGATCAGGTTAATAGTTGTTCTCAATGAAAACAATGAATAATATAATTTAATTAATTAATGTCCCTAAGCAAATACGATTTCATTGACGTATTTATTTTTACAGCTATAATCGGGCCGTGGGTTCGTGACCTAGAAGTCTCTACGAAGAATAGTGAAGCGAAAATCGAGCTGAACACTAATTACTTTACAGTCAGAGAGAGTGGACTGTATTTACTATATGCTCAGGTAAATGGGAATGGCGTCTTTTAAATTATACTTCTTCTTTGAGAGTGAATTTCTATGCACACAGCCAATCGATTTTCAACTTCGTAAAGTTAGTCGATATTGTTAGGACACAAAGAAGATGGCAGAAAACTCACAGCTTATTACTATTATTATTTCATTTATTTATATTTTTTTCGAAACCATGGAGTTACTTAATTGTTTTTACGAGCACATGAATCTACTAAAATACTATTATCAAATAGTACCTTATTAATAAGATTTCTATGGTAATAGCAAACAAGCTTACTGTTGCATTCAACTCCAGGGTTGCATGTTGCCAGTTCCTTAAAAACGTCCTCCCTCCTTTAAAAATTCGATAGCCTGGCCAAGCGGACTGGGAAAACTTAAGTGGGAGTTCATTCAACAATCAAAGGGTCACAAATTCCTATGAAATCGTGACTGTGCGCGAAGATGTAATTTCCAATGTGTGTTCTAATGAGGCAACGATACCTTTGTGGTGTTAAAACCCATTTCCTATTACTATCGTAACTTTGCACCAGATCGGACCTCAAAGACCAGTAAAGAGTATTGGCAATTCTGTTAACTATAAATGGCCCTACTTTTCAAGTTTTTGTTATTATTAAACCCTTACTGTTGAGTTTAACATTGCCTACTTATTAAGATATATGTAGAGTAGATAGTCTGTAGAAGTGTACAGATAATTTTAAGTGTTATTTAATATTTATAAAAATATGATAAGCACTTAATGATAGCAAATAATGAGCTATGCCACTTAAAATGATAAGCATTGTGTTCTATGAAAACAATAATTGTCTCATGAAAATGATACATAGCTTTTTATATGCTATGTTATTTAAAGTTCGGGGATTCACCACTTACTATATTGTGATAGTCGGTTAGACTGGCGTCATTCACATAGAATAATATTTATATAAAGTAAAACTTAAATAGGCGAACTTTTTTACTTTAAAAGGTATCTCAATTTACAGGATTGCATAAAAGATTGAAATTTTCTTATACAACAAGTGGGCATCCCTGCATTTTTATTTAAATATGAAATGAATCTGTTCACAGTCATAAGACGAACCTCAAAATTACGAATATATAACCTGACTATTCTGTGTAAGAGTAGTTATTAACTAGTCAAGCCTACCCATTCAAGGCAAATACAGCATATTATTATAGACTTCACACTCCACCCAGACTGGAACACATGCCTGTAGAATCCATACAAACATTTACTCCAAGTGGGAATCAAACCCGCAACCTAAGCATTAAGCCAGATCCTATACAGTACCTCAATAGTATTCAATGGCTATATGTTTACTAGGTATATACAATCAAATGCTGTAATTTTACTTAAAATAATTTATTAATTTCAGGTGGTATATTTGACTCATGCACCTAACTGCTACTTCGTCTGGGCAAGACAACCATCACAGGAACCACGCTTGCTAGCGACATGTGCTACAGGAGACGATTCAAGCTCGAGACCCCTCAACAAGTCCCAGATCTCATGCTCAATACAAACAGTTGCCCGTCTATATAAAGGAGATACCGTGAACCTCGCTCAGAGAGAACAGAACCGAACACTTTGGCTACGACCAGGTTATACCTATATTGGTTTTGTTAAACTTAGTTACTAACTAGGCTGTGATATAATAAGGAATTGATGAAACGGACCTTAAATGACTAAAGTTAAATATTTTTTAGTTATTTGGTACTTAGATTGGTAACTGCCATTGTGCCTTACTTCCATTCAATTTTGAATGACGTTATAAGGAACTCATTTATTAAAAATCGTAATTGAAGTTAATTGTTTTTACAAAGACTTGGTAATGTTGCCGGGTTGTGTAATTTTTTGTTAGGGTTGCGGAGGGCAGGTGGCAATCGCTCTGTGTAAAAACGAGTAACTCATCAAATCAGGATAGGAGTATAGGCTGAGCCTGGGTTAGTACTGAAATTAATACTAAGAAGAAGGTAATGTTGTCGGGTTCAAATGTAGAGAACTGCAATTGTGCCTTACACCCATTCTGTTGATACGGATGGTGCTATATAAATATTATATTAGTTTTGTACAGGATGTGATTTAGGTGTGCCATAAATTGTACATAGTGGTCGGATACAATTATATCACACATAGTACTTAGGCTGAGACAGCTGATGTTAAGTTAGTTTACAATATTTCAATAAAAGAATTTCCTTATATAGAATAAGTCTTAGGCTATTGGAATATGAAATAAAAATTCTTTTGTTTGAAGTAAAATCATTAAAATAGATATCAATATTATTTTGGAAGAAAAATATTTACTTCAAGAAATAAAAGACAACAATTATATATAACTCCATTTAAGAAGTCTGTGACAATCTTTTTATCACTTTTAAATTCAACTATACAGTACATGCTACAGTTATAGCGCAGAATGTGTTAATATGCAGAATATGACAATCTGCAGATTTCCAATTAAAGATCAATTTGAGAGGCAAGTGTTCATACAGTATAGAATACAAATAATAAAGGTCTAACAAATGTAGTTAATAATGAACAATAAATAATACAGAACCTTGAAATGACTCAGTACAAACAATGCTTCTATAGTATCGTCACCACAGGCGATATGCTTATTCAATTACAATACAAAACGAATCAATTTTTATTAATACTATTTATTATAACAACTGATAAATTAATAATACGTATGTAAATAAATAACTAAGATTTTGAATTATGTGCAAAAAAAATTAGTTCCAGTAATTTAATTTAAAAAGGATAAAAGGATTGGAAAATCAAGAACATAGTCGTTTATTAAAATATTTTATTATTGTCTGAATTTGATCTCCATTTAGTCGAAAGATAAGAGTTAATTTTTTCATTAAGTTTACCTAAAATTTATTTCAAATTACATTTAAAGGTGAAACTCATTTTTTGAAAAGAAGTTTAATGTTATTAAATAATAAGACTTATTTCTACTTAATTTTGCTCAAAACAGCATTTTTATTACTTTATTATTATATTAATGATGTATTAATTATAACTGCCGATATTGCAGATTTTTATTCAATTTATGCAGAATTTTTGCATATTTTAGTAATTTTTTTTATTATAAGGATTTATATTATTTAAGAATATAAATATCTTAAGTCAGTAGGTATGATTATAAGTTTAAGTTGTAGTTTGACATTGTTGAATATTATTTTTATATGGTGCTCTTTTGTTAATATTTTGAATATGTAATGATATTCCGAGACAGTTTATAGTATAAGAAAAACACCCGCTAATAATTCAATATCCCTTGTAGCAAAACTATAAATATTACTTCTACAATTATCTGTCCAAAAGACTTTTATTAATAACAGAAGTCTCTCAATTTTATATTGTCCAACATAAAAAAAGAATCTTGTGTTCTTTATTATAAGATCAATAATAATTTTAAAATATTATTGAATTTGCATACCAGCCAATTTTGTTTCTTTCCTAAGATCTTTAGTATTCGAGTATTTTTAATATTTTTAAATATTTCAAATATTTAAAAATATTAAAAATACTCGAATGCTCCCATGAATGCAGCTTAAAACATAGTTGTATGTTGGTCATGATAAATAATGTCTCGCGTTCTGCTTAAATTATCTGGTGTGATATAATATTGATCAGTTTACTTAATGTGATATATATTTAGGTTAAATAATGTAACAAATTCTAAGGCTAATAATTTGTTTTTAGCTAGTTATTAGTCACATAAAGTCAAAATGGCGGTGCAAATTATGTAGTGGCTATTAATGATGTAACTTTCGTGTCATCTTTGTAAATATTGCAATGCAACAATAAAACGTGACTTAATTAAGTTTTGTTTTTTTTTCGATGGGTTATAAATAATAAGACCGAATCGCACTTGGACAGTTTTATTATTGTTTTATTGGTATTATTGCTTCCTATTATGCTTATTTTTATGATTGAAGCCTAATTCTTCTATCTTATTTTTGAAAAATTAAACTCCGTGGGATTTTCATAGTTGTGAAATGATGGTGGTTTGCGTAGTGATATGAAATTGTGACTTCATTGCTATAAATTCTTGATTTTTTTTCATATTATTAAAGTAAGATTGATACACGTATAGAACGATAGTATCATTTTTATTTATACGGTTCAATATGTTAAAATAGAAACCAACGATTTTGAAAGCTTAATCAATAATCATTAAAAATATAATAAATAAAATTTACACCAAAAAAGAAAAAATAAGTAAGCATAGTGTAGTTTTTTTTGGTGGCTATAAAATATATTAGAAATTATATTGCCATTTGGCTACGGAACCCTAAAAAGGTGGCTGAAAGTTTAATTTCAATTCATGGTATACTCAATCTATATTCTTTGTACCTATATCTATGTTAAAAACACTATTATAATCTGTGGACTCCGTGATAACTGTTCACAGACATCTCTATGTCTGAGAACTCGTAGATTGCTGGTGTATATGTCCTAAAGTGACAAGAAGTGGTTAAAATTGAAGCACCACATCGAATAAGCCGGGAACTAAGTAACACCATCGTATGCATGCGCTAAAAAAGCCATAATGGTACTCGAGTACAGATAACCAAAAGAAGTTTGTCAAGACTGTCAACAAGACTTGAGTTTGACAATAATTGTCACACCAGTATGACCAGATTTAGCAAAATTCTGCGATTTTAGCAGATTTACAACCTAAATTTTGGATATAGCAGATTGATACAATCTGCTATATCCAAAATCTGCAGATCTGAGAAGATAGTAGTTTTTGGCAGAATTCTATAAAATTTCCACAGAAAAGTTTCAGAATAAATCAATGATTTTTATTTCTTGTTTTAAAGTTAAAAAAGCGTTTGACAAAAATGTTTTAAAAACTACAACATTCTAAAATAATGAAATGAGTGTACAATTTCTTTTTACTTTGTTGGTAACCCTAAACTGCAATTTAGGGGAATTGTCTATAAATGTATTTCTTTCGATTTGTAACATAAAAGTCTATGGTACAGTGCATTCCCGAGACGCTCATAGCCGAGTGCACCCACTGATCGGTAAACGATCGCCAGGTTAAGCAACTTTAGGGGCGGTCAGCGTTAGTTAATTGTTTCGTGTGCGTAGTATTAAAATAAAGTATGACCAATCCTATCGTTCTGAGTGAGAGAAGGATCCGATGTTTTTGTCGTGTATCAAGATGCAAGGATGATAACAATGCAGCGTTTTGCAAAATATAAAATTGGTTTCACAACTTTCGGTTTTGAAAGTTCACGGCTTGTGAGCGCCATATTTTCACAAATGAACAATATAAAAACTGATCTACGGAATAAATTTCAAAATGGTCATGTTGCGGCAATTATACATGTGAATTAGGCAATAACAGGGTGGTTGCGTAAATTTTACGCCATCGAAAAATATGTTAATTACTGTTTAAAAATTTGGATACCACAGAAAATCAAGATTCTTTTGGTTAATTTCTGTCATTTCTTAATAAATATATTATTTAATTGTTTTTGTTTCTTTTTTTTATATCTACATTTTGTAAAAAAATAATACTTTCTATAAAATATATATATGTTTAGCAGTATTTTGGCATTAACCAAAAATTAATAGCAGATTTTAGCAGAATACGGTCGAACAGCTGGCATAATATTGAATTTAAATCTGGTCACACTGTCACTGACAGTACTGGCTACTATTTGCTCTGTGCTGACTTCAGACTACTGACATCCTGACACTGACAAAAATATAAAACAATAAATAAACTATAGAGATAGTAAGAATTAATTGATCATTCATTTCAATATATTTATTTTACGAATAGACCATGCTCTCCAGGTGATTTAATTATGAAATAATAAGTTTAATACAACAAAATTATTATTTTATATAATATTTGTATTAATGAATCATTTGCTTTTAGGTTAAGAATAAAACGCGATATAAAATATTTTGTTCGATGTCTCTCTGATAAGCCGCCTCCTGATCACGATGCAAAAATTCTTGAAATTAAAACGAAAGACCGAAAGGAAGAAAATAAAACATCTATATCTAATACTGAAAAAATTCAAGCTCTTTTAAAAATGATGATGGCTGAGCCAAAAATATCTGATAGTGAATACAGAGAAAAGTTTACTACAGCCCCAGAGAGAAAGAAAAAACAAAAACCAGATGTAATTGAAGTGAAAATGGAGAAAATTGGTAAAAATTTGGATTTTTAACGCAACAACTTTTATCTAATTACTTTTTTATAATTTAAATAACTACATAATTTGAATATCTTTTATATTTGTCTATATCAGTACAAATTTATTTTAGAGGAAAATATAACCAAAGCGGCGAGTGAAGTTGCACAAGCCATAGGTGGAGATGTGAAGCAAACGGAAGCTGAACTGCTTTCTAAAGTACTTGGGAAAATAAATCAGACGTCCACATCTCTAAGGTAAATTGATTTCCACATTATATAGTCAACATGCCTAAGAAACAAAAATCACTTTGCTTCCTCATTGCTGATATGCACCCCCAAGGGCTAGAATACCTGATGTCCGCCTTCATCACTATAGTGTGGTACCTTAAAATCAAGAGTGAATGGGCATCTTCTGAGCTAATGCATGGGGATTATTAATGACCACCAATTTGGTACTGTGGTAAATAAACCTGTTTATTTGTCAACGTTGGTGGAGCATAAGTCCTTTTCCAATTTTTACATTGGACATACAGAAACTTGTTTTGCTCTAGGCTGTGATATTTTTTTGTTAAAACGAAAAACCAAAGAGATCTTATTTGCTGTTGTCTAAAAATGCATTAATAACTCTTCTTTGTTAATTTGCTATAATCCATTGGGCCTTGTACTTTTAAAGGGTTATAAATACCATACTATACAATCATACAATCTATATAATGTATCTTAATATATATGTTTTAACTTTTACAGTGATTTAATAGTTGGTATGAAAGTAGACAGAGCAAAAGAAAGTGATGATTCTCCAAAGGAGACCAGAGGTGCACAGGTTAAGCGCATGATGGACAAGTCAAAAATGGAAGGTCAAAAATCAAGATACACTCAGAGAAAACAAAAAACAATTGAAAATAATAAAAAGTAAACATATTTTATGTTAAATATAAAGGATATTTTTAAATAATTATTCAATATGTATTGTGTGTGTCTATGTGTGGTAACCATCTATGGTGTAGACACAGTTTAAAAACTATTACAATAATTGAACACAAGAACACAGCTGGCCGCCTTCAGCTATTGACAATTTAAATTAAAAAATTGTATTCTATTGTATTCTTTAAATTGTATTCTATACAGCACAATGTACTTTAATATATATTTTTATTTTCAGAGTACCCCAAGCATTAACAATTGATATATTCAGTGAAGAACCTCTTGGTATTTTCAAGACTAAACAAGAAAACTATGGTACAAAGTTGGATGTGTGGGATCATTTAAGCCAAAGAGAGCTGACATTGACCACTTCACAACCACCAGCCAATTATTTCCAAAAGATGATACTTTGGACTGAGCAGGGGAAAGTATGGAAATTCCCTATAGATAATGAGCAAGGTAGATTATTTTTTCATTGTATTTATAGGTAATACATTTCAAAGACATTGGCTATATTCTTTTTTTGTGAATAAGTTGGCAAACAAACACAAGATAGATCTTGTGCTTGCTTACTAACTTATTTCAACTTATCAGGTAGACCTGATAGTTGCCTAAATGGTTATCATAGCCTATGAGCGCTTGTCTTCTATGATTGTTTATCATCCGGCTGGCCATATACTTGTTTACCACCATTTTAATAAAAAATTTAACACAAATAGAAAAATAATTTTAATTACATTAAAACATCTTTAATAACAATTTTCAGGAATAGAAGAAGAACAAAACATCCATTTCTCCGAGCATATATTTCTTGACACACACTTGGAAGGATGGTGTCCAACCAAAGGTCCTATCCGACACTTCATGGAACTTGTATGTGTAGGACTTTCCAAGAATGCATTTTACACAGTTAAGGAAAAACAAGATCACATAATGTGGTACAGAGAATACTTTGAATCTAAGCAAGATATTCTTAAGGAAATTGGTGTATGGGATATACAATCTACAAGTGAAGCCTCAACATAAACTAATGCTAATTATTAGATAATAGAATAAATATATAGTAATTAAATTTGAATATTTTGTTTTATATATTAATCTTTACCTTATGATTAAGTTGTACATTTAATTTAAAAATGCAAAATGCATTGTGGCTGTGCAGGAGGTTGTGTTTTAATGGTTCTACTCATCAATATAAAAAAAAACCGACCAAAAGCGTGTCGGACATAAAGGGTTTGGTACCACCATCCATAAAATAAAATCAAGTTATGGGGATCCCTTTTTTTATATTTGTTGTAGCGGCAACAGAAATTAATAATTATTACGAAAAATTAAGGTTTGTGAGATACAGCCTGCTGACAGACCCTTTAGGTACGGAACCCCAGTTATTTGTTTTTGACGTTTTAGCGGCAATAATTACGAATATAAGAAAATGTGTTCAATCGTTGCAGACATATTATGGATCGATTTTAAAAACACATATGTTTTCAAAATTCAGGCCGATTAGTTATTTTTCATGCTGCTAGAATTTTCATAATCAATTTGTAACTTACTTCAATATGCTTTATAGAGCAGTCTTATATCAATGATATATACTATTTACTGTGACAGATCTATGTGCACAGGTTTTTATACTCTAGGTAAGAAACCCTTTAAAGTACCTAATAAATTTGACATTTTATTTTAAATTTATTAGTTTTTATAAGATCATTGTTATTTGGGATGTGTAATTAAAACAACCTAATTTTCTAATTCACTTTATTGCACCTATAGAAGTACACTTTGTCTAATTTCGATGTTTAAAAATCACCATTGTTAATATAATTAACATATCCTACTTTTACAAGAGGATTAAAAAGGTTTATGTACCTAAAATATTCGTTCAATTAATTACTGATTATACGATGTTATTTATTACAAATATTATAATTCATTATAAACGCAAAATACCAATTTTATAGAAAGTATCGGAATAGTATGTATTTTACGACACAGCTTTATTATAAAATGTTACAATGTTGATAGGTATCCAAATTGCATTTAGTCTTATAAAAAAATCCAGGAACTCATTACATCTAAGTACATATTCTTATACTAATTGTCGTATACTTTAAGCCTCCAAAACATATCCAAAAAAAAAATACAAAATAGCAAAAACAGATCCGTCAATTTGTACAAATTACGTGGCTGTATGTACATTATGCATTTAAAATCGATTTTTATTTAAAAAAAAAAAGTGGCAAGGCTGTCAATATCATTACAAAAATCGATAAAGCGGGATGTTATTATAATTGTTCTATAACGTAACTATCCATTATAAATTATAAAAGCATCGCATTAACAGCTAACATTTATAAAAATAAGTTACTAAAAACATAATATTGTCATGAGTATTTTCTGCGAGAGTACATTGAAAAATATTGATAAATCATTGACTTACTATAAATTAAGAACCGGCTCTTCCAAACAGAAACAATTGCCGAGAAATTGCAACGAAAAGAAGTTAGTCACACGCTAATGCAAACCTTATTCGATTATTTACAAGCTTGTGATGCTAACTTCATGTGAGTACCAGTAAATCTTAGGATATTTTGTTTGTATGGAAGGGCCTGTCTATATATAATAAGTCTATGATACTAATAATTATTATTTTTAAGGATTTTCAGTAGTGACAATTTCAACTGACTACCTAGTGCATGCAACGTTCTTATGAATATAGCAAGAAATTAACAATGTTTTAAAAATGTAACAAATACCTAAAGGCCAAACGATAGGAAGACAAGTCTTACAGACAATATAAATTCAAAATTATTTAATTTAGTTTACGTTATAACAAATATCGATTCCGTCGTCAAACAAGTGTAAATGGAATGGCTTTTACGTCTAGGCACAAATGTCTTTTGATAAATTAAAAATAAAAACGACATCACTTCTACAATTAGAATTACTATATACTATGGATGTACTACCATATTGGCAAAATGACTTATAGATGTTGCCCCATCCGTAATTCAATACCAACGGAACGAATTTAGTCACACGCTAACTTCATTACCTTATGTTGTGCGCAATGGTGAATTTAAGAAACGGCACCAATGAGTCTTGGCGTTTTATCTGTATGGAAGGGCCTGTCCAAAGTATATAGAAAGTCTATGGGTATAATACCTAATTGACACTAATTTTAAATGATAGTTTTATTCATATTAGATGAAATAATGTTGATTATAGAAGATATTGTACCTACTTTATTTATCGTTAAGACCAATGCTTACAAATTCAAAGTATTATTTAATATTAATTGATTAATACCTTTGTAATCAGCTTCAAAAATATGGGTTGTGACAAAAAATGCTTCAGTGGAGGCACGGAATGGATTTATTTGTGACAAATAAAAATAAAACTTAAAAACTTGACATTAATTAATTTAAAATTTCATTCACGCAGTATTCCTAACCAAACCGTAGATCAATCAATCGGCTTTGGAATTTAAAATTTATTGTCACATTTTTACGGTCTATTTAATTTCTTTCTCATAAAAATCCTCTGCCGCGCCGTGCTGCCAATGGACGCAGGCCCTAAAAATGGAACCTCAATATTTTTTCATGACCTGATCAAGTACTACTTTATGGAATGTAGTTTCAAGTGGATAATGTGCCTTGAAGTAAATTATATTACGCTTTCATGAAAGTTTATTACATATAAATACATTTCTAAGATACCTTATTCCATCGAAATAATACTAACCCCAAATATTATTTGAAATTCTAATTTAAATGATTAAATTTTTCTTACTCATTCACATATAAATCAAAACATAATTTTTATTTATTGTATATAAAATTGTTATTATGTATTTTAAACACAAAAATAGCTTTTTTAAACTGTCTTAAAATTAGGAGTAATTTTAAAAAATCTCAAGGAATGAAATATTGTACAAATTACGAACGGAATGCTTCTAGGAGCCAAAAATATTGTCATAACATTAGAATCTTGACGCAAATTGACCTCGCTCACTGGACGGCTGGATAGCTTGCGACCTAACGTTCTTACATCACCTGGAATAAAATTCAAATCACTTATTAATTTGGGAACAGAGACAGTGAAATTGGGCCTCCGGCACCTTCACTCCTTGCACAAGATGAAACAGTACTTTACGTCGATTTTCTGTGAGAGGGTAGTACTTCCTCGTCGAGCCGGCCCAATTATGCTGGGAGGAGCATTGCTCTACAAGTTTAAGGTAGGTTTGTTAAAGCTTCGTCATGGTTTTTTGCGCACGCCACCAGGTCACCAGTCGTGTACATAAATGCATTGTCCAACGTTAAAAAAATGTTTGCTACCGCTGCACTAAAACAGACTGACGGCGATAGTTCGTTGTATTTTACTGGGTAGTGCTTGAGGAACTAGTAGTGAGTCACACTACCACTACCTAGTAGTCGTGTGCGTACAATCGTACATGCATTTCTCAACTTTAAAGAAAAAGGTTCCCTACTGCTGCATCACAACGGTCGTCAGCTACTAATTGTAGTACCTGCAGGATCTGGCTGGCCTCGAAGGCGGTCCCGGGCAGCAGCACGATGGGCGCGGCGACGCGACCCGCCTCCACGCACACCATGTTCGGGAACTCGTCGTCGCCGAAGTCGGGGATCTCCTTCGCGAACTCCGACCACGGGTTCCAGATCACTGGAACAATGGACCAATCATCTTACTGGTGCTTTTTGTGTTAAATTAGTCGGTTCCATACAACAAAATAAATAATGATCAAAACCAAACCAAATGTAGTGTGTGAGTACAGTTTACACACACAGTTTGACGACGTTGTGGCGCGGCGGTAGCGGACCTGCCTTAAGCGCCACAGGTCGCGGATTTGATTCCCGCTCGGAGCATAATATGTTTGTATTGACCATGCAAGCATATTTTCCGGTCTAGAGTGTGTAGCGTATATTTATTTATTTACTTCAAAAAAATCTGGGGAACTAAATATTTATAGAAAAACCAAACTGTTAGAAGCGAAATTCGCTGGAAAAAATATTCGAGATGTCTTTAAAAAGACTGATGACCAAGGATGAGATTTTTATATATGAATACTAAAAAAAAATTGTATGTATGGCTCACCGGTGTCCGGAAAGTTGTACTTCTGTATCCTCATCTTTCGTCCGCTGACCACGTTGGTGATGATGTGCTCCTGCATGGTGTTCTGGTAGATGCGGTCCGTCCACTCGTTGATGGTGACCACCTCGCGCGTCTCTTGGTACACCGCACCTTCTCGCGTCTGGTAACGAAATTATATTCGTGAGCTAAAGTAAATGATTTTAGAGTTCTGTGCAAAACTTTCGTATTAAGCCTATGACGTCAACCTGTTTGTTCAATTTTCATAATTTGATATCCTAATAAATTAATAAATGAAGATAAAACTTCGGACCCCTTTCTAAGCACTTCGCGCTCGTAGGACAGTAAAGGTTTATATGGTGAAAGAGTGGAAAGTGTTAATGTTTATGTAAAATTAATTTATACTATTAATGTTATACATATCGACATGTATAACATTAATAGTATATTATCGGCAATGTCAACATTCAAACTGCCAGTATTTTACACACATATCTGTCATTTAATTCAAATCAATAAACCCCTCGTGCGTGTACATCAACACGTGGACGGGTTTATTAGGGTCTCCTATATATAAAATGCGAACTTTAAAAATACAAATCGAAAAAATGTTTTAAAAGTCAAGTCAATGTACACAAACTTATTTCGTTAGGTACTACAGTAAATATCCAAAAGATTTGGTATGTAATGGCGCAGTGATAAATAAATATATAATCATTACAAAATTTAATTTTGCATATACACTAGCTTTACCGGTTATTTATATAAAATATTATAATAAAATAAGTTCACGTCACTAGAGACCTTTCAAATCTAACTATATAAATACTTCAACCGTAAATTATTCGCTTTTATCTTAAGAGCCTGTTAAGATAATCGTAAAATTTATATGGGACCAATTCGTAAGTACAACGAAAGTTTGACACCGTTGTGGAGTTGTGGGTAGCGTATCTGTGGGTCTCCCCACCGTGCCTCGGAGAGCACGATAAGCTGTCGGTCCCGGTTGTTATCACATAACATCTGATAATAATCGTTAGCTCTTGATAAGTAAATTGCTCTTATCCAATGAGTTACTGGTTCGCCCTTAGGGTTGCAGAGGTCAGATGGCAATCACTCTGTGTAAAAACTAGTAACCTGTCAAATCCGGATAAGAGTAATAAGCAGACCCTGGGTAAAATATAATACCGGGAATAATGCTAGGACGAAGAAGAATTCGGAAGTACAAATTTTCCAATTCGTCTTATAAATGAGGGAATTCTGTCGTAACGAACTTTGCCAAAAATAGAACCAAATTGACTTTGAAGCTACAAATAATATTAATATTAGTTCATGTTTTCGTGGTGCTATGGTATATGATATAATGACCTTGTCAATGAACATGCAACCGTGCATTCCGGTGATCTGGCAGCGGCGCACGTCCGGCACCTTGAAGTAAGTGTGCAGTAACAATTGGCAGCTGAAGGTCAGCTCCTTGCTCGGGTTGTACACGCCGATGTTGAAGTGCAGCTCCTTCTCCCGGAGGATCAGTCGGTATGTCAGTCTGAATCTATAACGAATAACGTACTTACTCACTCAATTCCGAGACGAGGTACCGAGCATAAAACGCTAAAATATTATATATATACAAGTTATCAAAATGCTGAAGATTTTCAGAAATATAGTATCTTTTTTACCATAAAAATACTGAGATTCAGAAACTCAGATTTCCACATTTTTCTATTGGGCAACCGTGGCTTGTTTATTATTTATATGTTTTGATTTTACCCTTGCCAAATAGCTTGCTCTCATAGAGAAGCAGCACAAACCACCTGATACTAAAATATAACTTTTATCCTCAGATAGTTACTAAAGGGAGGCTCTTCACGTTCAACATCTGAAGTATAAAATAAAAATATGAAATATTAAATTATAGTTCCTCACTGAAAGTGCCACATGGATCGAGTAAAATCGTCATCCATGAGGCTGAAGACCGCCTCGACGTCGCCGCTGGGCAGTCGTTCTGGCATCTTCTCGACGTGCCAGCGCGCGACCCGCGCGAACCCGTGCTGCGGACCGAAAGCCCATTGTCCGAATTGAGCTGTGGATGATGTAAAAAAAGGATATAAAAATAACTGATACACTCACCAGCCTTATTTAGTCTACTATAAATAGGAAAAGTGGTATTTTTATCGCGTTGTTTCGACAAATGAATTTTCATTCAGATATTTGCCATCACCACACAAATCATCAGTAATTAGGTTTTCTGTAATCTATGCCACCCTGTTCATCATTATATTACTTCAATAAGAATAGCCGTGCAACAGAACAGACTTTGCAAAAAATTTAAGATCAATGCCTAAAACATAAAAGGCGATACCGCGGACAATTGTTTTTATGGTAGCTGAGGAATTAATTAACATGCAACTAAAATTCAAGACCGAAACGATACCGATTTAAATTCGTTAAAATGTTATAATTAAGTTTTAACTTTCGGCATTTTTTTAACCAAGAGTATTAACTTATTATTTACTTTCTATAACCGGTGATGACTTCATTGGTAATTGAAAATATTAACCGCAATCTGCGAGTTCAAATCTAAGAAAGCCCCTCTCAAAGTATTAGTATAAATTAATAAATATGTATAGTAATTAATAACGTTAAAAAAAAACCATCAAAATATATTGAGTAAGACCATTTTGAATCCACAAAGCGCTTGTACTATAATATTATGTTAAGAGAACATTATCAGATAATATAGAAAACTACAAAACTTCATTTACTAAGGTGTTATTATCGTTAGGAAATATTAATACTTATTACTTAATTGTACCAATTAATGTTCTATGGCTACAAAAGGAGAAGGCCATACTGACTTATAAATGTCCAGGCTAAACCCTTGGTTCTACAAAGCTGTATGATGTGAACAACAACACCTGTTGAAGTGTTCTTGTTAAAACGTAAACGCGAACAACAAAGGGCTTTATCGAAACTCAACTCTTAAAGAGGTGAAAAGGGGTTAAAAGTTGGTATAGAAATCCGTCATTTTTAAACTAGAAGCATGAAACTTTGTTTTTAAGTTAAAAATTAAAGATGAAGAAATACAAAATATTTTAACATTTCCTTAAATCCCACCCCTGAAGGTGTATAACGTTGCAAACTTTATATGAAAAAGTCTATGGTCTATGTTACCCTAAATTTAACGCGAGCGAAGCCGTGGGCAGGAGCTAGTTTTACATATCTTTCAAATCTTACGATCCGTGTTTATCAAAGAATGAATTATAATTCAATGAAAAAATAAATAAAGATTTGTCTCAGTAAGTATTTATTGATCGGCGGTAATCAAAACGCTGTGCCCAATTACCGATTTTGTTCAATTCAATGAGCGAGAGCAGACAAGTATTAACAAATAATAATTTATGCCATTGCACTTGAATGGATAATGATAGGGAAACTGCGATAAAAATAATTTTAATAATAATTTAATCAAAAAATAAAAAAATTAATTTTCAATTGAAAGCAATTTTTTTATGTGACTAAGCTGGCAAGCAGCATACGACCCACGTGATGGTAAGCGGTTGTCGTAGCCTATGAGCGCTTGCAACACCATACATTTACTGATGAGATTAGATGTCACTCACGCGTTGCCCACCTCGAGATATTAATTCATAAATATCTTTTGCCCAGTAATTTCACTAGCTACAGTGTGCTTCAAATCGAAACACAGTATAGTGCTTTACGGTTGAATAACTAAAACTGCGGTGGTACCTACATTTTATTTATTTATTTACTACATGAATACATGCAACCCTGTCTGGGCATGGCAAAAAATACATTAATTATTTTTTATTCAAAATGATATTATTCCTTATAACTACGAGAACACATAATTATATAATAATAAGTTATAGAATTTAAATAATTTGAATGGTGTACCTGCGTTTGTTATTTAAATGTTTGTTGTTGTTTTTTAAATAGTTATAATTGAATAATAATTGAAATGAAATTTTAGTTAAATTGAATTTAGATAATAATCTATATCACAATGTCATCAAGTCATTAATTGATTAAACAATAATCTATATAACAATGTCATTAATTCAATAATTTATAAATTTATAGAAATAAATACAAGGTAAAAGGCGAATTATAGTAAAATTGAGGCCTACCTACCTACCTACCTAGCCGGCCTTGCGCAATAAAAGCCTACTACCAGTAGTTTCCAACTAAAATATTTCAAATATTAAATTAAAATATTCTCTATTCAATTATGCTTCAAAGCTTTTTATTTTCATTTGCTGTATCTGTTGAGTCAATTTAAATTAAGCTACCAATTTAGTACGTCGGCTCATATAGAAAAGACCAGCGAGAGACCACTGAACTCTTCAAAAATCAATCTGGTCTTTAACTTTGTAATTACAGTTAAACGCACTTTTCATACTTCATCATTTTCAATAAATTTATTTACAAAGAGTCCAATATATTTTTCTCCTCTGACAGTCAATTTTTTTTAGCTATCAATGAATGTTGAAAAAAATGTGAAATTATAGTTAAAAAAAAAAGTTAATACGAGAGGCGAAAATTTGAATTTATTACGCTTAAATCGTGAAAGAGACAAAGACGAAATTATTTTCGCATTAGTGATCGAAAGCACCACCGTGATCCTTACTCGATACTTTTTATTAGTAGGGTATTAAACTCGTATGTCTAAAACAAGCTCGACCATATTAAGTATGTTGCTGACTGCAGTAACACTGTATTATGTTAATATACGGATACAGATGGTTTTTAAGGCGTTAATTAGCTGGTCTTAAACAATAAAGATAGCATACCTTTAATTAATATTGTCAGTCTCCAATTAGTAAGCAATATGGTATGTCCCACTAATTTAACTCAATAAAAATATATTATATTCAGGAATGAAGTTCATGGATCTTCTATTTTCTCGTTTTTTATACGATTTATGAAATTAACTTGAAATTTCAATTAACGTTTTGTACGCTATTTAACTTTTAATTCTTTACTTTGTTTAGTATAGAGGGTTTATTATTTTCGATGTGCACGAAAAGTACTCAACTGCCATTGTATTTCATTTTATTAAAACATTTATTTATACTTAATCTAAATACGTTCAATTAATATTTGAAGTTCTTTATGGATTTGACATATGAAAGTATCAAAACATACGATGTCATAAATAATTAGTATGGTCTCCAGTATTTAGGTGGCCAACAGGACTGAAGATTTAGAAAGGTAGCTTTTAGTAGTCAGTTGACATTTTCACAGAAGACTGACATCGTAACAAATCCAATAGTCGAATATCATGACAAATTAAAAAAATCGTCTAATCTTCAATTCTATGCCTAAAACTAGTGATGTATATTAGTGAATACAAATATTTATATTTCATTCGTAAAAAAAAATTAATCTATTTCTAAAATAAGTCTACTGACATCCATCAATTAATTATTAATTTTAAGGCTTTTAGGTACAATGAAAAATATTTCTTTATGCTAAAAATTGTAATGAAAATTAATCTTAATAAATCATCCAAAATTGCTTAAGACTATTTTCAACAGCTAGGGATATACATACACAGATTTTTTTTCGATAGAAAATCGAAAACTTAGTGATAAAATTTATATTATGATAAATTTTGATTATTTATTAAAATAAAATATTCAAGTTGAATGGAGTTTTATTGTTATTGTTTTTGTCTAATTAGGTTCATCTATCAATATTCGCCAAATAATATGATCACTATTCGTATAAACATTATTCGTTACATCACTGCGCAAAACATTTAACATACGAAATAAATAACG
Organism: Hestina assimilis; assembly: GCA_023373885.1. Lineage (NCBI taxonomy): Eukaryota > Metazoa > Arthropoda > Insecta > Lepidoptera > Nymphalidae > Hestina > Hestina assimilis. The sequence goes on from CM041740.1 coordinate 14,803,118, forward strand.
ACACTTACGAAATACAAACGGTATTCCTCCTCGTATCGCCCTCTTTCCATCGAATACAGCCTGTTTACTGAAACAAAAAGAAAGAAATTTATTTTAAAATCCTTGAACAAGAAAACTTTACAGAATCAGTCGCTTGTACTCGCAATTCGAAATGCTCAAAGATGGTTGCTAGCATACCAGAACAAAGTTTCCACTTTGGAAAATTTTTCAAAGCGAATTCTTGTATTAAACTTTTTTATATTATGGGTACGGAAATATCTTTAGAATTGTTCATAATTTTTAAATCATAACAACCTTATATTTTTAATACATATATTAGTACTTAAGTAGTGTTACTCGTCACATTTTTTTCTAAAAGTAACTTAAGCCCAGTGTAATGAGAAAACAATATAAAGTCATCAAATGTAATTATTAATCTCAAGCCAACGACAAATTCAAATTATACATCCAAATCAGTCAAGCACAACAAGAAATGGCACGTCAATTTAATTCCCGACTTCTGACTAAGTCCATTCTGTATAACTTATTACATTTAATAGCTGAGAGCGGGCGAGATATTCATACAGATATTCAAGTATCGTCGTGTAAAGATGAAGATAATGCGATGTGAACGGCAACAGTTTAACCTGACGTGCGGAGACAGCACCAGCATTACCTTCCAGCTCACGTTTTGAACAAGAACAATTTTAGCGGTTGCATTCCAACGCGGCCGGGGTACGCAGCAAAAAGCACCCTTATATTATAAATGCATCAGTGGTCAGGTCGGCATCGCGACAAAAACGGAGCCGAGCAAGCCGCGTATAAATTATTTATGCCATTTTTAGCATTTCGGAGTTTGTGACGCGACGTATACTTCGATTCTCCGGCAGATGTCACAATGAACAAAACAAACTTATTGTTATTGCGAGATAATCTCAACAATTTTTACACCATTACATGCCGCATGTCTTTTAATTAAGAGAATGCATTTGGGAATGATGTAACTTTTTATACGTATGTATTTTGAGATGCGAATACTGCGGAGACATCATTTAAGAAAACTTTTACCAATACCACAAACGAGTCCCGTCAATGACTTCTATTTATTAATTTACTCCTGTGATAAATACAAATAACAGCGATGCAAGTCATGGCAATACAAATCAAACATAAATGAATCCATAACGCCTACGTAGCTCAAACCAGTTCTTAAAGGAATTATACTTCAAAGCATTGTACTATATTAATAATATTTGAACTAAGTAATTGAAGTAATTGAATTAAATTAATTAAATATAGAATTGCAAAGCAATTTGTACAAAAAGATACAGAGTTGCAGCTGCTCATATATAATACTATTAGTTTTATTCGCATATTAACAATTAATTTTGTCAATCAACTTATAGTGCCTGTGTACCTTTTTAGTATTCTATCTGTCTCCGCTCATTAACTATGGACGACAAGTCATTAGCGAGGATTGTCAATAAAAAATAATCAAATGCCATCCATCGTAATATCAATTAAGCAACCGTAATTGTAATCGATGGTGTGATAATTACAAGTCCATATTCAAAATGCTTTTAATTATACAATATATTTAATTTTTTTGGTTACGCGAGATCGAACGTTCAAGCAGTTCTAATTTTTTTCAACACTTGAAATTCCACAAAATAGACGGGACTAGATAAAGTTTTAATTAGAGATTCCGGATGAAATTCCTTCATGAGCGGCGGTCGGCTGATACATTCCCGCTTCGGCAGCGGCCAAGTTTTTACCACCGCACAAACTCGTTCCATCCTCCGTCCGTCTCCCTTGGAAACAATGGCTATAGAAAATGTAGCTATGCCGATCGATTTCTTACTATAATTATCGTTATAAAGTGTTTAAAGTATTAATTAACCTTTCATTCCCAGAAATATGTCTATCCTCAAGATATTATAAGAATATTTCTTTTAACAAGCTGTATTCATTAATTTGTTTATAAATATAATCATCCTCTTGTTTTACCGTCTACTCTAAATGAGAGTGTTAATTAATAAAAAAATGTGAACTATTAGAAGTAATCAGCGTACAAAAAGCAATCAATTAAAATAGGTACAGCCGCGTCTGGGTGTAGTACCTTGTCGTACCAAAGCTGCCATTATTCCTGATCACATATTTTATTTTGCACTGTAAAAATGTTTGCATAGACCATAGAAATATTACATCAGTATAGTTAATGTTCATGCGGCTACGCTCACCAGGCTTTGCAGAGAACGTTATGCTTTTGGTTTCCGTTCTTATCACACACAAACAGATAATAAAGCTTGATAAATATTTACTCAAATTCCTTGAGTTACTGGTAAGCCTCTAAAGGGGGCCTAATAGCACAGTCGTGCCTGAGTAACTGGGTTTAAAGTAAATTATTTGTATTGTTATTCTGTCTATAAAAAGTTGAAATTATTTGCGTTTTAAGTAAGTGTGTTAAAGCTTATTTTAAAATGTCACAAAGGGGTTATTGTCAATATTTATTAATCGAAAATACTTACTAAAGTTACTTAGTTATTTTAAATGTAACATTGCCAACTCAATATCGGTACCAAGATCATTTCAACAAGAAGTCATTTAAACAACCCATGGGCAACGAATACAAAAACTATAACAATGTCATCGCTTTCAACCCATTGTTACACGCTTTCATGGACTAATCTAATATACAGCTTCACAACATTGTCGAGCGCTCGTTCTCGTGAGATGATGTTCAGAAACTAGGTGGGCACTTATGTAATACTGCCCGATACTCGTACTTTCGCAACACGCATGCGATACCTCTGGGGTTGCAGGCGTCCATAGGCTACGGTGACCGCTTACCATCAGGCGGGCCGTACGCTTGTTTGCCACCATCGTAGTATAAAAAAAAAAACTTTTCTCGTTTACGTTTTTATTTATAAACAGACTTTTTACAATAAATATACAGGGGGCTTATCATGAACTCTTATTGCGATTAAAATGACGACCTAAACTGAGCTGGATCGCTATTTCGTATGACATATATATTTATACGTCATATAAAATCTGAATCGGTTTACTGTCAAAATTGAATTGAAACGAAACAGAATTGTTACTCAATGTTAATGGTAAGCTCTCAGGTTAGGGAACCTGCAGAGCCGGATTAAGTTTTAGGCCCCACGCATCCAGGATATTTTAATAATAATGCATCGAAGGCAAATTATTTTTTTTTAATATTACGTCATTATTGTTTAGTTAATTTCGATACTCAGGTCCAAAATTATTAATAACTACGTAGTAAAAAAACAGGATAGTTATAAACCAAATTACGTTATTGTTGAAAAATATTTCAGGGATTTAGAAAAGGGTTAAGGGCTCCGAGACTTACATAGCCTAGGGGCCCTGAAATGGTTAATCCGGCCCTGGTCCCACGCATCATATAATTATGAACATATTTCAATTGTTTCACAACTGTGTCTATTTTATGGGCAGGGAATGAGTTAATGAATCAAGTCAAGTCCTTAAACAAAATTAGTTTAAAGTAAAAGATTTTATGTAAACGTTTCTTATTTCAACATATATTTTATTAACATTGTCAAATAGACTTATGGAAAGGATACATAATTATATTTCCCGAATAAATAATATAAAATTGATAATTAATTTGTACTTATATATTATTATTCGTCTCCCTAGCATTATTACTGGTATTTACCCAGGGTCTGGTTATACTCTGGTCCTAAATTGACCGTTTACAAGTTTTTACACAAAGCAATTGCCATCTGCGCACCGCAAACCCAATGGGCCAACCAGTAACTCATCGGATAAGAGGATATTACCTATCAAGAATTAAACTAATTAACATAAATTAATTAACAACTGGGACCGACAGCTTAACGTGCTGTCCGAGGCACGGCGGGGAGATCCACAAGGACAAGTGCCCAGACCGAACATTAAAGTTTATATGTATATACAGCAACAACAATCTATTAGCTATTACCGATCAAAACTAAACATCTTGGATGTTGTTATAGTATACCTAGAACACTAAGACATCTAACACTATTTACTAGTCTCTAGAAAAGTCTCCCGGTCTAATTACAAAGTATCTAATAGGTAGAACCTGTTTTGCGCACGAGTGGCATTTAATAATACCGACTATATCTATTCGGACCCAGACGGTAACTTTAAAATGCAAACTTCAATAAAATTACATAGTGTATAACTAGTTTTCGTAAGTGGTTTCGGATATAAATACTAGAATTAAGTTATCATAGTAATTAAGGGCAAAAAGCACATATATTTGTAAAAGGTGCACTGCGAAGTTCAAACTTAACGAGTTTTAAGAATGATATGAAAAAAAATTATAAATGACATAAGCATTTATAACTTTTTATGGTTCCGTATTAAGAGGGTGCCTTCTCTAGCCGTCTGTCGGTCTATCAGGGGGCTCACCTATCACAGAATGTGTGTTTCTATTGCTACTACAACAAAAAAACACTATTACCAACTTAAAAAACTTAATTTTTCTACTGTATCTCATGAATTGTAATAGTATGTATATATATAGCACTTTATTAGATTGTGTATTTCTACGGCCACTAAAATATAAAAATAGCCAATAATTTAAAAAATTAATTAAAATATTACAATCCCGTATAACAACGTAGTTATACAACAAATTCGACACTTTAATTTTCCGGTGGTAAGGGACCCTTTATGCGCACGACACGCTTTTGACTGTTTTTAATTTTTTTGTTAATGTTTATTTATAAAGATTAAAATAATATATTTCATTCTTTATCCTTATATTATACGTTATTTTAATATTTTATATACGTCTCACTGTTGGTATGAAATGGTTTAGAAAAGTACTTCCCTCTTCTACTGTATCGATGCAAAATAGTCATATCTTGGGTCGTGTACGCTGGTATATCGATCGTGAGTGTAATCTTGCTTTTAAAAATGGTGTAAAAGTGTAGTCAAAGATATGTCCCATTCGTAGAAACAATTGAAGGGTTGTTACATTACTAGCGCAGTAGAGCAAGCACCTATAGTCATTGGTTCAAATTAATCTTTGAAATTCGGCGTCCAAGTAAAGAGGTGTAACCAATTTTTGAAGAGTTCATATAATCACTATGTCTTTCACATGATCCATATAATTATATTAGACAAAATATAATAATTAGGTACATTCTTTTTATTTACATTATTTCGACTTCGAAAACGTATTGGTCCAAATTTTATCAAATTGGTCGGTGACGAATTTAAATCGATCGTTTTGAGCTTCTGCCGTTTTACGTTTTTTTCTAATAGGCAGGGCCTTCTTATTTTCGGCAGGAATGGATCCGATCGGTTCGACGCGGGAAGTACTGACTTTGCTTCGATATGAATATCGACAGCAGTATTCGTACTATTGTGTTTGTTCGTTACACAGGTAATGGAAACTAAATATTACAATATTCATCGATCGAATTTTTATTAATAATTTCTGTACTAACAAATTTATCCTTTAACTTATAAATAATTACTTATATTAATGTTTATAATATTTTAATTCCAAGCTCTCAAGTCTCAAGTCATTAGGATTACTATAAAAAGTATAAAGAATATAATTAATAAAGTTGGGAAAATTGCATATTATTAGTTATAGCCATAATTATAACGTTACAACATACACGGGAAAGAATTATTAAGTTTGAATTTATTTATAATGTAATATACATTAAATTCTAGTTACCTATTTCTAATTTTGTTTAGGTCTATGTTTTAATAAAACTTATACTCGTATTTCATTTAATCAATAATGTCCCTACATCACCCTCCGTCTCTCGTGGTCATAAATAATTGTATTCTTATTTATGTATTGGTAAATAAATATATAACACAAAATTAAATTAGCCCAAACTTGGGCGCTATATATATTTGTTTACGTCACTCCCCTACGTAATATGTTATTATTGAAAACGTTGCCTTAGAATATTCTAGTAAACAATTTATTTTTGTATGTAACAATCTAATTATTTAAAAAGTCTTGTTACCGAGTAATGCAAAAAAAAATGTATATTTTCTGTAGTAAAACCTATTTGAGGCGATCCAGAGATAATGACTTGAAACGTGTTACTTTGACATATTAAGAAACCATAAACTGGTTTATAAAAAAATAACTAGTCGATAAAGGTTGGTGCTACTGTGCAGAAAGAAACAAAAAAGGTCGTATAGGCGATGCGACACTACGCTTCTGGGCGGAGCTGGGGTGAGCTACAATTAAATTACAATTTCAGTATAAAATTACTACAGCGTCGATAAAATTTACAATTACCTAGTATATTAAAATGCATACCAATTTTTATAGCAAATATCATGTTTCATAATTATATGGCATTTACTTCACTTACCTATTAAGCCTTGTGGGTATTTGCAAATTGTACTCTAAGCTGTAAGAACTTATAGACTATTATTATAATAGAAAAATGATTGGCGATTTTAATGGCATTAAAATATTTTACTTATTTTTTACATAGTTGAATAAAGTTAGCGTGTTTGGGTTGATGTTGAATTTACAAAGAAGCACCAGCAAGTCTTTGACATTTTGTCTGTATGGAAGTGCCTGACTATAGTATATAGTATGTCTAATAAAACCCATATTATATACTTTGCTTGATAAAAAGGCGTCAGCCCAGAGGCATTAGGTACAGAAAAAAAAGGATACTTAATTGATAATTCCCGCTTAATTACTTTTTACACTTTGAGGACATTCTATATCTCCATGGTCTTTAATCATTAGCCGAGAAAAAGGAGACAGCCTTCGCGTAGGCTCAAAGTTTATTCCGTCCGGCTGGGTCTCAGTACCCGGCTCTTCTACTCGGTGACGCTGTCAAGGCCAGTACGGCCAACAGCAATACACAGAAAAAAATGATTCCGTTCATAGGTTGCCTCCTGCGAGGCCGAACCACGGTTATGGACGTCATCGGGAATGGAGGCGACGCTCCCAGCTCATTCTAATCGATCGATCTTAAATCATTCGGATTATTAAAATCCATACACAATCGTTTACTAAGCAGACACATAAAATAAGGCGAATGCTCAATATTTGCTTTTTGAAGTCAATTAAAAAGTTATAAAGAAAAACAACCCATACACCTTTTTTGGAGGTTCATTGCTTGTAAAGTAGTAATAGTTTAAAAATTCAAAAAATAAATAATAAACTATGTACATAGTCACTAAAAATATATTTCAGTGACATTTTTATTACGTACTACATAAAGTTATCTAAAAGGCAAATGTTAAAATTACAAAACACTTTCGAAGGTACACAACATCATTTTGGATGCAATGATCACGTGTAATTTTCTATAATCCTTATAATATAAAACGTGTTTATGGTCACACAATAGTATGTAGTTGTATTTCTCCGATGTTCTAGAAAACTAACATTTACATAGGATCAACACGAAAGCTGAATTGAATTGATTCTATTATCACCAAAAAGGGTTAAAAACGGCACATAATATGATAATACAAAAAAAATCTACTTAATTCTTGCAAACCCGAAAGGCTTTCCCTCTCTATTTTCGATTTCAAATAACCGTTAAATTTATACAATTGCAGTTGAATTATATTTATACTAGTTTTGTTGCAACGGATAATATACAGGAAATGAAATATATACCAATATTATATAATAGGTACGCCTGGTAACCTTCGTGGTACCATGGTCGTTGAAAGTATTACATTTTGAAGGCGTAGGCGCTAGTCGCACGTGCTCGTACCGAAACATACACGGATTTTGTAATAGTTGTCCCTAATCAAATATCTACATCGTATTTATGAGCCCTTTTATTATGTACATAATTATCTATAAATCTACATGTCATATTTATAAGTGTTGTATTTATTACAAACAATACTGTTTTGTTAGACACAATGACAACTGTGAATTCAATACGATGCACGATGTAGCTGGAGGTCTACCATGAACTCTTATTTTGGTTGAAATGGCGACCTGAACTGATCTGCTTCGCAATTTCGTAGTTCGTACCATGTCATCCTCCTAGCCATACGTAATTAATAAATATATTTAGTTAATAGGAAGTTATAGACAAGAACGTTAAATTTATTTTAGAACATTTACGTCACACATTTCTTATCGCAATAGAATTGTGTTCTAAAAGTTCATGGAAGGTTCGTAGCGTATTCACTGGTCGGTAAACGAGCAGTGGGTCAAAAAGCCTTAGGTGTGGTCAGTCTATGGATGGGTGACGGTACAGTTGTATTCCAACTGAGCGTCTCCAATCTCCATGCTTCGGATGGCATGTAAAAAGTCAGTCCCTGTTATTATCAATTTGATAAGTCGACTCCAATCGTCTCAAGAGATCTATTATAGGGCGATATCTACAGTTCTAAAACTAAAAGCGTAAAGTAAAAAGTAAAAAATAATTGTATATTATTTTTCCTTAACGACCATTATCAAAAAAGATTTATAAGTAGCGATCAAAACTTCAAACAAAAATTAGTGAGTTAAGAGAACATAAATGTCTAAATTACGTCTTACCCATCTATATGATAACACTGGTAGGTGCATAATGTTTGTGCTTAATGTTGTAAGAGAGATTATTTGTATTAAATTTCGGGGCCACAGTTCTCATCTTAACGGTACATGGAGTCCACAAGGGCTTTTGAAACTACCACTTAAATTGCGGTTTCCGCTAACGATACACAGATGTTCGAACGAATATGAGATTTAAAACATTTTAGGAAAACGCGGGTTTATTACAAATGGAAACAACTATCAACTTTAACCACCTAAGGCATGGGTACATAAAAGCAATTTATATGTGATCACAGGTACCTCTTAGTTTTATTCAAAATGTTCGACCACGTCAGTTCAAAAACGAGCAAGATTTCGAGAAAATATTTTATTTTATTTATTTACTTTCAAGAAAAACAACTAAAGGGAGAACTGTATTTTAAAAAAAGGTCAAAGAACGTTTGTGTGGTAAAGGTTATTATAAAATTGGTGAATACCTTGAGGACACCACGCCTTGGGAATGAGACAGTCACTCCAGGCTTTTCAGTGATTATAATATGTAAACTAATATCAGTTTAAAAAAAAATACATATCAGGTAGAGGTTTAATTTTGGAGCCGGTGGTAGAATCTGACTTTCAACAAATAAGTGTAATGCTTTTTATGTTGAATAAAAATATTTGATTTGATTTGATTTGTATTATCTTATTCTTAAAAAAATAAATCACAAAATACTATGAATAAACCAATAAAGTTTCCATAGATTACTAAAAATAACTCCAGACTTGTAGCTGAGGTCTGCTTGCTATAAAAATATACAAAACAGATAAAACAGAAATTTAAAAATAAGAACTTTTCCAAATCAAAACAAAGCTACCAAAATTACATTTGAAATATTCATAAACCTGAAATATACCATAATAAACTAATAATAATATTATAAGGAATAAGGACGGTCAAAACAGCAGTGATAACAAATAGACGTAAGATAGGAGCGGACAGAGACAAACGTGTAGGTAGCCGTCGACAAGGGGTCAGCGGTGGACCACAGCCCGCAGATGTTCCCGACAGGCGATTAATTTTCACCCCGGGTCGATTTAACACCGCCTGATAAGCCGATTACGAACCTCGGGGATGTTTTGGAGAATCTACAATGACTATCCTCATCATTGTCTTATAGGCAATGTTTAATTATGATTATATCGGGGTATATAATATCATAAATTTTTCAAACGAATTTAAACCAAATCTATAATGCCATAAAGCTCAATTAAAATAAATCAATGATATAATGGTATTAGAACACATGGTCTCTACTATTTATGGTAGAGATTCGTCTTCAACGCGTCATAATAGATGTCAGCTGTTCACAAGTAATGAATCAATAGATCATACACGATGCAGCCATGTAAGGATACAAGAGATAAATTCTGGTGATGTCATACAAATTTTAGAATTCAATCGCGTGTACCTTGCTTAACTATGACTAAATATTAACATCCTTCGATTAAACCGATTATTATATAGTGATTAGAATCGAAAATCGCTTGAACGACACAACAGCATCCTTAGACGTAACGTACCTACATAATTACACGCCCAAACAAAATGAGCCAGCTATCACGAACTGACGAAAATAATAATCACCACGCAATCTAAGCGTAGGATTATAATAAGGCAAGAAAATTTTACACATTAACACGTTTACATATAGATGGAATATTAACATTAAATTCAATATATTATCTAATTCAGAACATAATTTTAGCGTAAGTATGTATTTGCGTACAAATACGAACATAACAAAATCGTAAAGAGGAAAATACGATTGTCTAGCTTTATTAATCTTTAACATTGCTATTCATTTTAGAAGTCAAAGGTCGAGTAAGATCTCTAACGTAACTTGCCTAGTTATAAATCATTATTCGTAGACGGTAATTAACTCATAAAATAAATTCATATACAGTATAAATCCTTCCTTACTAATATTATAAATGCGAAAGTAACTGTCTGTCTATCTAGCTTTCGCGTCAAAACGACTGAATCAATTAAAATGAAATTTGGTACTAGATAGAATAGAGCCTGAGAAAAGACATAGGCATACTTTTAATGCAAAAAATGGGATGTAAGGGGTGGAAAGGGGGGGATGAAAAGATGTATGGAAGTATCGTCATATTTAGATCTAAAAGCTTAGAACTTAATATGAAATTTAAAGTTTGTAAGTTTTACCCTGAAGCTACTACACCCTTCATAAATAACAATAGAGAATATGCGATGAAAGCAAAACGCTATTCACGTAGGCGAAACCGCGGTCAGAAGCTAGTAATGAGTAGTAAATAACAACAGGCAGTAAGTAATAACCCAATCATATTCTGAGTAGGAGGAAAGAACAAATTGGTCGGTTAAATCAGAGCGGGATAGCTACGTGTAAAATTTCATAGCAGCTGTCTTATGTCTAATGTGTGGAACAATCGATGTCTTGGGTGTCATTCGAAGGGACAAAAAGTGCAACATGTGTTGGACATCGTCGGTAAGCACGTGTATGCCAGAACTTTGCTTTATGCTTACGATAATAGTGAAGTTAGGAACTTACTTAATAAAATATTTAGTATCGCGCAATATGCGCCAGTAATATTTATTACGATTAAGGTTGTAATAAATGCGTTTATACTTGTTATAATTTGTATAAAAAAATATAATATGGTTAACACCATATTAATGAATATATGAATGAATAAATATATTTATGAATGTTAATTCAGAATTAGAATCAGCATATAGTATAAAAATAGTTTAATCAATTTCATAATTATATATCTATATTAATCACGCATATTCAAATTCAATATATTACTATTCCCAGTATTATAAAATTTCAAACATTTATAATTAGACCTATTTCATTTTTTTACATGATAATTAGTGAGATAATATTTTACATTTACATCGAATAAAATCCGCATAGTAACAAATATAGTAAAATAAAATAATTATTCAAATTATTGAGAGGTAAAATAATTTTAGGCTTATTTTATTTAAAAGAGTTATACGAAAATATTAAGTAAAAACATTTAACTTAAAATTAATTCACGTCGGCTTACGCACTGAGTTTGAGTCGAAGTCAAGTGGAAGGAGATATGAGTTCTATTCAAGATCAGTGGCGTGTGACGCTGAGGTCGGAATGATACTGGAATTCTTATGCTTCTACGTTTTTAACACCACTACTGTGAGAAAATATTATAGCAAAGTTTTAATTTTTTAATACAGATTTGAATCAACTTGAATTAATTCTTTAACAATATTTATCCCGAATTTGTCATTAAGATTAACTTTTAAAGTTTATAATGTGAAGGCTTCGTGTTCTTCGCTAATTAACACTAAGTCTATTCATAATCATAATGCCTTATATTCAGAAACAAAGTAGATAATGGACTGTAAGGTATTAGTTTCAAAGACCTTGGCTTGCTGAACTTAATTAATTTATCTATACAAATTTTAAGTATAAGTGTCAGTTGATCCCCCCTCGAGTTACACAAGATCACGTGGAGGGAGATAGGACGGGCTATTCAGAAGAAGCATTGACGTGTGACTGAGGTCGGCGATGACGGACATTCCAGGCTCAAATCTTATTGCTCGTGTTTATCGGTTATCTATTGCGATACTACTTTATTTCGTTATGTTTGAGTAATGCCTGTTTCAAGCCATTACTTTTGCTGTCGTAGAGTATTTTTAAACACTGATATTAAATTAGATGATTATAGATGGCGTCCGAGTGCAAATAATCGGACTATGAGATAATATGTGTAAAAAGATCAATGCTAGGTAATGATAATAGATTAAAATGTTATTCGAACCAAATATGGACTATGATAGAAATTATTTCCCATCTAATGGCGCGATAAACCAGTTTCAGTGACCACTGATCCGTGAAGTGGCGCATAATGTGAAGCTTGGACCCATTGACGCGCGTCAATCGATGGTAATCACACGGTCATCTCGGCCTGCATCGCCGCATAAAATTATCTGGGCACTAGCGGGGTGGACCATTTGTCATCAGAGGGGGGCGGATTGGGTAGAAAGTGCCGGCGACTCGGGGCTCTGCAGACGCGACCACAAAAACAAGATGCGGCAGGGGCGAAGCTACGCGCTGTAGTAATAAATTGTGTTTGTTTGCACTGAATTAGTGGAGCTCTGGTTTTAACGTGAATCATTAGAATACTGAATTCTAAACTTTTTATGTTGCGGTAATATTGTTGTAGAATAAACTGTAGCTTAGTTTGCGAAAGTACTTTATAAACAAACAACTTTTAACAAAATTATAAATAATTTCATTATGTGAAACGTTATTTATTAAAAACGTTATGTTTCAATTTTAAAAAGGAATAAAATCGAGTAATAAACTTAAGTAAAAAAATATAGTCTAACCGAAAGCGCTGAACACATGCACTCTATTGTGTAAACGAAATTAACATTTCCTAAGCATATCGAATCCGTCCATTAAACTCATCTGAATCATTTCACGCTGCCGAAATCTCGACTATAAAAGGGTCAAGCGGCACGTCACGTCCCTCGGCACAAAAAGCTCAGAAACTATGTTTAATATTAAAACGGAAGGCTGCCCCGTTTTTGCCAACGACACGAGTCCTAGTTGACGTACACTAGCTAGTGGGTAATTTTAATTCATAATGAAACAAGAACTGATCGAGTATGCTTAAAACAGAAGTGTATGATAAACAATTTTTTATGGTAACATACATAGCTTATTTCTGAGGGAATGTTTTTTTAATCCGACAAAAGAAATTCAAAAGAACATCAATCATGAAATTTTAAGACATTGAAATCATCACTACACGCGGTACAGAGTATCAAATGAAGATCAACTGAATCAATATATTGGAAAAGTAATATCCCATCAAGAAGTTGTAACATTTCATGTAAAACCATTACTTGGTAATCACACGGCACTAAGGCATTTAAATTAGTAGAATACGTTAACTATTGATAATTAAAATTGTAAAATGTTTTATGACTTTTCCCTTGGCTCGCTCTCGGATATCGGAAGTGTACATACCAAAACGTTCCAAAGCAAATTTGATTTAATCTCATTTTAAATATATTTCTTTTATACCCTATATCTTTTAAGATTAACATTTACCTATTAAATTACAACAGGCTCATAATCAGGTGTCGTGTTGATATTGGTTAAAAATTATACAACTCTCCATAGGCGTAGCCGGAGAAGGATTTTTGGGATTAAAAGTGGTTAAACAACTTTTTGAGTTTTAAAATATTGAACAAACAAAATTTTAAAAATTAAAAATTGAAGCGGACTAGATTTTAGCTTGCCGACTGATATCCGCCGATGGATCAACCATAAAAAACATGGACCTGAAAACGCCCGTGTAACTCTTCATACCATAGCCTTTGGGATTCGTACAAGTCCGCCGAATACGTGCTGTGAAGATTCTCATAGCACCGAACAATCTCTGCCTCCGACTGAACTAGTCGTACAAAAACTAAAAATTGAGAAAAAGAAAGCCACGCAGTGGGGTAGGCGCCTTTACACAGGGCCTACTCCACTTCACACCGCTCAAGACGTCATAGCAGCGCGAACATTGCATTAGTTGCGGCAGTTAGAGAAGGAATTTTCAAAAGGAATGACTGCTTTTTGTGAAAAATTCTAGGTAAAAAATAGAGAGTAACAATATGACCTTGAAAAAGGCTAAGAACACTCTTAGTGAAATGATTCAAAGACTGTTAAAAGATTTAAATGCTTCGGTTATTAATATAAAGTAATAAACTGTATATTAAAATATCATAATTGTATGCTTTATTATTAAGCTAACATAATCGTAGTATTTTTTAATTTATGTACATAATTATCAATGGTGTAATTATGTTAAGAATTATAATTTAAACATTTTTTTTTAATTACCACGTTCCTACCTACAAATAATGAGTAATATAATAATAAAGGAGTTAATATTTAAGTATTTTTAAATTATTGCAATAATAATATATGAACAAAATAAACTGTGCCTTATTCAAATAATCATATATATTTTTTTCTTTACGTTTTCTCTTTATTAAGTCTTTAAATATCTTTGATCTTTTTTAAATATTTTTCTCAATGAAAGTTGTTTTAATTTAAAATAAAGGAAAATGCTTATTATTATAACTATATCCTATCCTATCTTTAGTAAATATCCTATCCCAATGGAGAACAGCCCTTGTTACGTAGAATCATTAGCAGCAGTCGTTTGTTAGAGCTACTCGCGACCGAGACGAGTTTTTGTCGAAGCGCCAAATTGCACCCCCACAACCCTACACCCTTCGCACACCCTCAACACAATACATGACTATAAATTGATTTAATAATAATAATACAGCCTTATTGCATCCATGATCACAATTTAATATAGTAATAAAAAAAGATTTACATGAAATTATTAGAGTGAATCACTGCAAAAGGAAACGAGCTCAGCTTAATGCTGTTGCTTAAACAGCTACAGCGCTGATGTTCAGCTTTAATTGCGATCAAATAGCCACGATACTTTATATTTACCTACTGTCAAGTTATTTCTTTATATAATATCTGTTATTAAAGATCGTACATAATCTCATGTTTTCTGGAAGAAATAGCTGTAAACATTATAACATTATTTTTAGGCAACGACAAAATTCGAGAAGGTTCTATATTGGATTTTCTTTGTATAATACGCAATTTCTTCGAATAAAACAGGCATCAAATAACTAAAAAATGTTTTCACGACCATTAATGGACGCAAATAAGCAATACCATGTCAACCCACACCAATGTCATTTCGAGAAAAACGCGTTTGAAAATTTTGAACAACTTGCTTTATATGATTTTTTTATGTATTGGTCAAGTTTTTAGCAATTTCAGATTTATTTAAGTTATTTTACTTATTTTCACAAAAATAAGTATACAAACTGCATATTTCGTATATAATATAGGTAACCCAAAATGTTTAAAAATACATAAACTACATTATTGAAAAATTGGCTTTTTTAGAAGTTTTAAAGCTTAAAACCCTTCGAGTTTTAAAGAAAAGTTTTCTTCACCTCTTCATTTACCAACACTTATGCGTATATAATTCAGTTTTTTCAATTTTTTGGGTTGACATGGTACAGCTTATTGGCGTTCATTTATAGTAACTGTGGTAATTATTAGCCTAAAGTTTACCTGCAACGATTCTGTTTACGATAAAGTCTAAATAAATAAGGAATGTTATAGACGATTAACAATAATGCTTGCTTATATCGCATCAAATTTTATGCAGCGTACATTTGGCTGTTTGGAATAAGAATGAAGCTAGTCCATAAATAATAATCAAGTAGGCTGCGTAGATCCATTGTTCAAAAGATGACGATGGACATTAACGCGCTAGTTATTAAGTATAACAGAATCTAAGTCTGAGAGCCGGCGTCACGTTTAAATATGGTAAAATTATTTTTAGCTAAATCAGCTAAGTAAGAAATAGCATACTTTAGGTCGTTAAGCAAAATCTCAAAGAACAACCGAGAAATCGAAAATGGTAATATTATATAGGAATTTTCACTTCGGATGACTTTCAATAGATGGCGTTCAAATTCGAGGAGTTGGGGCAGAACCCCGTCTGTTGGTCCCGTTGGTATTTAATAAAATAAAATAGCTGACTCTTCGTCTACTAAATCACTTTTCTTCACGCTCATAGCCCGGTACGCTCACTGATCGGTAAATGATCTGTGAGTAAAGCAACTTTAGCGCGGTCAGTCAATAGATGGGTGATCGCATAGTGGTATTTCAATTGAGCGTCTCCGTGCTTCAAATTTTTGTTAAGATGATAGAGATTATTTACGAATATAAGCACAAAAATAAATAATTCACACTATGTTCTTGTATATGTATTGATAGTTTCTTCTTTGAGATTTTTAATTATTCAAAGAGAAATACGAGGTAGAATAATAATACTCTGGTTTTTGTTATATCCTAAACCTAATTTAATATGTTATTATAAAATTTCGTAGCTCATTCCGAGGGCAGACTATCATTACGACATGACCCCAACATCCGTGATAAAATTACCTTTAAATTTCAAAAAATAAATAAATTACTTGAATTCGTCATCGTCAACTGCAATTTAGCAATGATGACACCGTCCATTACTGAGCAAAGTACACTTACATCCGATATCAAATAGCTCTACTGTCTACAGAGTTGGATTCATAGACTTAGCATTTTTTTACCACTGATTGGAGAACATGTGTACATATTAAGAAAACTTTTGAGAACATCGGAAATGGCCTGAAGATAGATATATCAATGTCTGGTTGTGTAATTGATTTAATAAAATGCGTCCTTAGGATAATCCGGCAATCCGAAATAAATATTCACGGTAGTAAAACCATGAAATTTAAACCATTAAAAGACATGAGGTAGTGGAAGCTGTCCGGCGACGATGTCAGCGATAGGGCGAAGCGGAAGGAAAGAATAAGGAAGGCTCACCCCACCACAATGTGGAATTCATAGCCGGAAACGGAGAGAGAGGTTTTTTTTTATGTTAGAAGTTGGCAAACAAGCATACGGCCCACCTGATGGTAAGTGGCTGCCGCAGCCTATGAGCGCTTGCAGCACCATTAGTAGGTGCCACTCGCGCGTTGCCAACCTCGAGATATTAGTTCTTAAATCTCGTTCGCCCAGTAATTTCACTAGCGTACAATGCCCTTCAGACCGGAACACAGTAGTGCCTAAGCACTACTATTTGGCGGCAGAATATTGGACACTGCGGTGGTACCTACCAGCCGGCCTCTTGCAACAAAAGACCTACCACCAGTGTGACTGATTGCACTGGTGGAATAATCTCTGTTGTGACAGAGGTTATCCCAACAGCGGGCGATGGGGTCGTCACATCCCGACGCCTAAAAAAGTAGTAGAACCATGCTATTTTTGGCATAAATAAGCCGGCTCAACCTATCACAAAATAACGACGTTGCAAAATCCATACTTTTATCCGTTTGACAGATGCAAGCACTAGTTAAACTAGCAAAAGATACGGATATTGATAATCATTTCTGCAAGATGTTTTATAAAAAAATAAAGATTTTTAGAAATGATAATTCAAGCCATTACTAATACTCTTATTGTCCCTCCAACTAAGCTTGTAGCTTGCACTTGGAATGGGACAAATCAACAGTAGGACAGGTCAGGACCGAACCTACAACTCTCGTGAAAACGGAGCGAAGGCGGCTCTTTAGCCGTGGAGCCTGGAGACTTCATTCTATTTGGATTATTTTACTTGTGACCTGCAATGAATTTATTTCTTTTAGCTAAATACGTAATCATTCACTTTAAAAATAATAAAATTTTACCGCTCAATTCAAGACCAGCGTTAATCCGGCGCTGATAATAACATGGCATCCTTTAACTGCCGGGTTAATCTGACCAATCAAAAACTTACAGGTGTTCTCAAGATATGATATGCTGTTCCATAATAAAAATTAAATTCTTAATCATTATTAAACTCTTTTGTGTACACACGTATAATAAATTATAGTAATAAAAGTAACACGACAGGACCGTGCGATCGGTAGCCAGCTACCAGTTTACGCGTACACAAGGATTACTACAAACAAGGTAATTAAATTGTGCTCATCAATAATGCAGCGAGATATAACAAACATTATAGTTTAGTAGTAGTAGAGCCATGTTTTTCCAGCACAAATAGGCTTTCTAGATCGGGGAAGTACTCTCTCACAGAAAATCAGCGTAAAGTAACAGAGTACTAAGGTTCGGGTGGTAAAAAATATGACTAAAGTTATTGAAAATGTCGCAAAAGTCAAGATGAATCCTTTGTCACAGCAACCCATAGCCGGGTCTGCTAGTTTTCACTTTTCAACAATTAATTAATGTTTTTATTTACCTGTAATAATATAGAAATTTATTTTTGATATCCTATTCATTTATATTTAATTTTTAACTCTTATCGTCTTATTTTACTATCCTCCAGACGGAAGTATATATATATATATATATATATATATATATATATATATATATTATAAAAAAGAATATTAGCAATGCTTTTTCAGGGCATTTATAATATTTCTATTGCCCGTCCAAATAAGCTCGAAGCTTGCGCTTGAGCTTGCTTGAAGGGTCATGATCGAACCCTCGACTCTCGCGTTAACGGAGCGAAGTCGGCCGTTCTCCTATTGAGCCTTCAAATTATAATATTTGTATGTGATGTATGTCCAATACAAATATTTACATGTATAAACAGATTCTCAACTGTAGCATACAAAATTGAAAGTAACATTCAAATATCCCCATTATAAGTCGTTCTCGTCTCTTCGGCTTCAAATAACCCAGTTTCCGCATGTCAAATGGAGTAACAGATGAACAAAAGTTCATTATTCAAATGCCTAAGCTTCAACAGTGGTCCGCCTGGAGGCCCGAAATCCGAATCCACTAATCGACGCAGGCTCATTAGCGGAAGCACTCGTTCCTACACGGATATATTCACGGTCGGTTTTTTCGATCTCATTTATTCAACTGCTGAGAGAATCATAAAACATTGTTATTTGTGAGATTTTTTGTTGGAAACCTTGTACTTGATTTTCGTTGTTTATGTGAAACGAAATGCAAGAAACAATTAATGTATGTTTTAATTTTATTTACAAAATTTTCCACTAAATTTTCCACTAATGTGAGATTGCATAATGAATAAAGATCTTTAACAAAGGATCGCGGAATTCACATACGGATATTTTTTATCAGGGTTTCGAAGTAACTTTGCGCTTTATAGCAAAAGAAATTCTTAAACACCTATATAGGTATATCAGCCAAACTAAAGCTGAGCAACGTATTACTTTATCCCTAGCAAACGAGCTTTTGCCTAGCAGTGAGGTCTATAAGTGAAACCATAAATTAAAGAATGATCTGTGAGTAAAACTCAAGAGTTGTACACAGCTCACTGCCTACAGCACAATAATAAAGTATACAGTATGTTTAAATTGCTAAAATAAATGTAGAGGGCACATTAATATTTTTCTAATAAGTTCGGCTTTAATGTTCATCGCTATACAGCTATAGCACAAAAATGAAAACTGCATTCCTCTAGCAGTTTTCTTACATAATATAGTCGTCTAATATAGTCGTCGCTTTGCTTCGGTTCAGCAAAAATTGTAATATTACTTGCTTTACAAAACCTTGTTTTTTTAAGATCCAAATACATATTTATATTTAATTTTTTTTAAATCAACTTCAATACAGAAATTCCTTCTATTTTAACCTTAGCATCATTTTCTTCAAACGCTGGAAAAGGTCATTTACTCTCAATAATAACATACTTTCAATAATAACTTAACTACTTAACCGCTATTGCTATTATGCTATTAATAACCGCATTTAGCGATACTTAACCATGGCCTAAAGTCCACCCTAAAGATATAGGCGAATTTGACGATGTTAGGCTTAACTTAATTAACGTACAGGCGCCCGTGCAAAAGAAACTTCCGGAAAACGTCGAGCTACAAGATCTTTAGCAATTTCTAAATGTAACCTACTAAAAATAAGACGAATTCTCATAAATTTAACAATATGGATTTTAGGGGAATTTTATCTATTTTAAATAGAAACCTACCTACCACTGCAATCAAGACATTTTCTGTTATAATTATTTCAGACAAATCAAACTGCGGTTGTGTTGTACGGATTCAATTAAAAACGAAAACATAATCTATAAAAGATTTTGGATAAATCCATAAAAACGGACACGTAAATAATTGACAAATTATTTATTAATAAAGTACGTAATAATTTGAAAAATTATTTATTTTTAGATTCTGAGACTTCGAAATCGGTTCTAGTTAAAGGTCTCGTCATATGCAACCATACAGGCCCTTTACAAATGTATAATGGAAAAGTTAATATAGAAATAATAAATAAACACTACACACTTAACTGCCACCATTAGGATAGCTATAATATCCTATCCTGTGCCGGGGGTCCAGAAACATACACAATGAGAAGGACAAAAACACCCAGACCGAAACACATGCCTGTATGTTTAATACACACATCTGCCCGGCCTGTGGTGCTTAAGGCCACTTTGATTGAAGTGTCAAAGTACAATAAAAGCCAATAAAAGGTCTATTTTTACACTTAAAATTATGTACAAAAAGCGTGGGATGAATACTTGTGTGTAGCGTAGGCGAATGCTAATGAGGGCTTTTTCATGATTCAACCCCTGGGATAAAAATAAATTTTAACAAAGTCAAATATTTATTTATATAAGGTCAAAACGAAATTAGTATTATTGGTATATAAACTTTTTCGTGATACATAATAACGCATAGTTATATTTGGTAAGTATCAGAAAACGGAATATTGTGTACATGAAAAGCAGTCTTAACAATTTTTTTCGACCGAAGATACCTAACGGGACTCGTTTAATGAAAGCAGGAAATTGGCTGAACTACAGACAATAAATAAAAACAAACTTAACATTGAAATATCACGTAAAATATTTGGAATAATTTTTTTTTTTTTTCGAAAAAATCATGAAGACTTTAACCACTGAGATTACAACAAAATAAATATTTGGGTGACGAGTGCGAGACAAAGAATTTTCTGCCTTTTAAGCACCAGAACGTTGATAAACTTTGTTCTCGATTTAATCCCTACAAGGAAAATACATTTAAAGATTGAACGCTGAGGCGACGAGGCGTGGTTATTACCGCTCGGTACATCTCATTTCCTCCGGGTTATTGATGGTATGTTAATTCTACACTACGAAAAGGTCACGCAATCAACTCATCATCTGACAATCACGGGTCTTCCCAATGATTACGTTTACACTCGATTTTAGTCGGTACAGAATGTTCAAGAAACAAATATTGACAATGTACGTTACAGTAACTGCAATAACATTAAGGCGAATATATTAAAACTTATACTTATGAATGTCATGTAATGCTATTATTATTCACAACCAACAACGCCCGCGGCTTCGCTCGCTTATAGGTGTTATGCAGGACGACCATCTAAAAGCTTTTTTTTTATTCAGTAATATATACATTACGTATGTCTACAGCAGGCGTAATTATAGTAGTTATGCCGGACGACCATCTAAAAGCTATTTTTATTTAGAATTTACATATTATGTATATACTATATTACATATTATTTATATACTAGGTTCCAAATTGATTGGTCCTGGAACTCTTTTATTGTGGAACCTTACATTTTTCCGGAATAAAAATGCTTTGTTAATGTTGGTAATAAACTTGCTATATGCCAAATCTCATCCGAATCCGTTCAACCGTTTTGTCGTGATTGAGTAACAAACATTCAAACATCGAAACATACAAACTTGCATATTTATAATATTAGTAAGATATTTTTCTTTATTCATTGATAAGAGAAAAAGTACGTTAAGTATGAAATTTTTACGCCTACTAGGTATAAACAAGTTTATGATATACATACAAATAAAAGTCTAACGTTCATTGTGTATTATAAAGTTATCAGACTATGTACCTATTCAAAATGCTAGGTACTGGTAACTACCTACTGTACGAAATAGAATATGCTAGACCGTGGACTCCGACAAACTAGTTGATAACAAGGTTGTGTTGTAACGACGGACTAACTTATAGAGAGATGTGAACAATTGTTCGGATAAAACATGGAGAAGACTTAGATTTATACCCCTAACTATAAATTCGAATTGCTTTTTTTTACGTTTTCACACCTTTACTACTTACTTAACCTATTATTATGAAATTTTGGATACATGTAGTCAGGAGTACTATACCATATACCATTTCATCCACAGAAAAATTCCTTTCTCATGTATATAAGGTAACTTTTAGACGGTCGTCTCGTATTACAAATATATTTACGAGAGAGAAGTCTTAGAATAGTTTTAGGTAGTGCTTAATGAATAGTTTTGTATGTAAAACTGATGTTTTCTTATATCTATGATGTTTTTAAAAGCATATAACTTACAATAAATCGGAAAGTATGCGATAGGCAAATTTTATTAATTTTAGTTACCGAGTTTTAAAATACTAAACCTTTGACGATTGTTACATGAGAAATGCGAGATCAATAAACATTTTTTTAAAGAATATACGAGAATATCAAGAGAAAACTATAGATTAGCAATCAATAGAAACGGAATGTGTGCATAAGAGGTACATATTCGTGCAAAGCGAAGTATGAAGACACCTCTTGGTGTGATGAAGATATCCTTACTGGCAGTAAATCTTGGATCTACTAGTTAACATGACAATCGACCCTTTGACTACTTTAAAATGAACCGATGCTCACCAAAGCGAAGCGACCACGAAGTATTACCAGGTGGTGTAACACTACATGTTACATAATGCTTCAGGGAATTTCAATGCTATAGGTGCAAGATCGAACAAACACGCTCGTGTTTCACGCCTTCATGAATTCCTGCTTTATTCCGAATGCCTGTGCACAATACGGTTAAGGAAATAGGGACTTACTGTATTACAACCGCTCAAACTTATAGGATACCCTCCTTACAGTTCCTATTAGGCACCTATTCTTATTTTTAAGCCTTCTAGTATTGCAGATGTTCATGGGCAGTGGTGATCGCTTAACATCAGGTGAGCCTCCTGCCCGTTTGCCCCCTCTTACATAAAAACAAAATATCAAAATAAAATAAAAAGTACTCAAAGTAAAAAAAAAGTTTTTCCGTCGGAAGAAGCACTGTTTTCGACCAGGCAGTATATGATGTGGCAGACATATTCCGCAAATTGTTTCACGCATGGAATTTTAAATATACTTTGGGAGTGTTTTACAAAGGTTTAATTAATAAAACTCTCAGCCAATGAAATAAAATTTTGCCCGTATTTTACGCTGATAAAGTAGAAAATTTAGACATGACATTCGGTCGTTTAGTCGCTTGATTAAATAATGAAGATCTTGATTTCATTAATATCACAGAATCCAAGGAATAACAGTAGGTTCTCCACTTCAGTGGAATTTTTGAAGTCCAGCTGTTTATACAAGTCGGACAACTGACTGCCGTACTGTGTGATTGGTTTTATTTAGTTAAAGAATCATAGTAACACGATATTTGGATGCAAATAAGTAATATGTCAACCCACATGAATGTCATTTCGAGAAAAACGCGTTTGAAAATTTTGAACAACTTGCTTTATATGTTTTATTGTTATGTATTGGACAAGTTTTTAGCAATTTCAAGATGTATGTAGTTATTTTACTTATTTTCACATAAAATAAGCATACAAACTGCATATTTCGTATATAATATAACCCAAAACTTTTAAAATAATACATAAATTGCATGATTGAAAAAATGGCTTTTTAGAAGTTTTAAAGCTTAAAACTCTACAAATATTAAAGAAAAATGTTCTTTAGCCATTTACCAACTTGTGCATATATAACTCAGATTTTTCAATTTTGTGGGTTGACATAGTATTGCTTATTTGCGTCCATTTAACTTTAAGGTATTTTTTAAATTATTTACCAAGTGGAAATAGAGTAAAAACGCGAAGGCGTACTGCGCTAGGCGCCCTTGCCCTGCAGAATCCACAAAATGCAACTGGTTATACTGGCTGATTCAATCGCTACTGACGAAAAGTCACATAAAGAATTTTTTACTAACGTGCGATGGCAGCTAACCAAGCCCTACCAAGAATTAGAATATAAGAGTTTATAGAGCAATTTACATCTTTGGAGATAAAGATTATTTATGGAATGTACTTAATAAAGCATATATATATCAGTATATACGTTTTATTAAGTTTAACAATTTGATTTTGTGTTTGCTTATACTCCGTCACTTTTCGTAACAAAAATGTGGCCAAATAACATATTTGGGTATTTAAAAAAATATTCAAGATAATTGGGCCTATACCTTACGTGTTATAAGGGCACAAATTAATGACTAATAGAAATGAAAATGTAATGTGATAAGAATGTTTTAACCCTTTAACAATCTTCCTCCTGATGATAAAAGGGAAATATTTCTAATATAAAATTTGCTCAAATCATCACTCATGTGGAAAATTTCTACATTTTAAAATATTTCATAGAAACTTCATCTACATATTATAGGACATTGTAAATAAATTGCCTTAAGTTCAAATCAAGTAAATGCAAAATTGGTTAATAAAGAAGAGGGTGAAATAGTTATACTCATTGTTTTAATTTAAAGTATATATCAAAATTTATTTATTACCATTAGATTTTTACAACAAACAAATGACAGATGTCCCAGATAAATAAAATAATAATAAATTTTACTTTTTTGTAATACAATTGTATTATTTTCATGTATGCTTTCATCAGAATCGTTATCAATGTTAATTATGTAGTGCAAAGTGCATATAATTATAATTCATAATTGCAATTATAAATTAACTATTTGAAATGACCGAGCGGATCCTAATTGTTA
Organism: Hestina assimilis; assembly: GCA_023373885.1. Lineage (NCBI taxonomy): Eukaryota > Metazoa > Arthropoda > Insecta > Lepidoptera > Nymphalidae > Hestina > Hestina assimilis. The sequence goes on from CM041740.1 coordinate 14,828,073, forward strand.
ATTATTGTAATCCACTGTGTATTGAATATGAGAACGGGAAATGTGTTATTGAAGATGTGTTTTGTAGGTAATATTTAGGAGTAATAATAATGGGGATACACTTACCTTACAAATAATTGTTCTTGATTGTTAACTCGCCATGATACTACTGTTGCACCTGTAACAATAACAAAATTTCGATTAATTTTTACTTAAAAAATATAAATTACCTACCTATTTTTACCCACATTTTTGCCTTATTTACAGCCAACATTACAAATTTCTTATTTAGCAGATTTTTTATATTTTGTAGGACTATGATATTTAGTATAAAAATTTAAAAAATAATATAATGGCAATCATCAATTAATTATAATAATGTTTATAGGATATTTAATTGTAAATAATAGTTGTGAGTTTTCGCTTAATTTTTAGCATTTTTTACAATGAACAGGCTATACAAAATTAATGTATTGTAACGAATTACTAAGTTAAACAACAACAATTATTGCTGATCATGGCTTCAAATATTTTTGATGGAATTATAATACAAATCACTTCCTAATTATTTATTAATGTTGCGAGACAGCTTATGAACATTTTTTGCGAGTACATCAAATAACCACTTACAATTTAGAAGCAAGTATACAGTTTACTTCCTACAATCCAATAGCCAAGGTCATAACGCCGCAGACAACTTCTTAGTCTATTCATTGAAAAAAAAACTCGTTACCTCCTATTATACTTAACACGACCTCAAAAATTCATACAGCAAACGCATTAATTGTTAAATATTATAAAACTATATTAATTTCTTGTTAAAACATAGCAAATAACAAAATAAGAATTTTCAAAAGTTCCGCGCATTACTTCGACAAATAATAACAAAAAAACTTTTCAGGTTATGCGGCTTTTTAAGAAATTACGCTAATAAGTACATAAACTCCGATGTAAAACAAGTGAGATAATAAAAAATTAGAAAAAATAATTATTTAATTAAACTTACCGAAAAGATTTACGGTACAAGTTGTATTGTTGCCTCTGTCGAGAACGACAACACTCGTCGCTGCCATTTTCCGTTTGACAGCAAAGCCAACTGCCAAAAAATGCTACAATAAAAACTAGAGACGCTCTGTGATAGTGTTGTATAGCGATATCGATTATTTTTGTTACCGATTTAAATGCTAATATAATGCATGTTTATAATACAAACTGTGAAAATATCTTTAAAAATATCTGATTTTTTTAAATAAGTTTATTCTTTAAAATACGTTTAAATATTGTAACAGTTAACAAAAATGAAAACATGAACGCGTTAGAAACTATCCAATAAGAAACGGCCAACGCTGTGCCGGGTAATGTCATCTTCGGCATTATACGTGTATTTTTCCGGTCCTTGTCCTATTTGTTCAGAACTTCAGACTAGCTTCATTTGGCTGACGAAGACTTAGTCGCGAATTACTCACAGGCTCATTGAAAATTTAAAATGTTAGGGTCACTAAAAGTCGTCTTATTTTTAGGCGTAATTTATATATGTAGAGCCGCCGAAGAGGATGTTCTCGAACTCACAGACGCTGATTTTTCTAGTGCTATATCTCAACATGATACCGCTCTCGTCATGTTTTACGCGCCATGGTAAGAATTGAAGTGGTGAAATAACTTTAACATCCAATAATAATCAATTTAAATGATATTATAAATATATTTCAATATAGGTGCGGCCACTGTAAAAGATTGAAACCAGAATACGCGGATGCGGCCGGCACATTGAAAAATGATGATACGCCAGTAGCGCTAGCTAAAGTCGATTGTACTGAAGGAGGAAAGAGTACCTGTGAACAATTCTCCGTATCCGGTTATCCCACTCTTAAAATTTTCAGAAATGGTGAACTTTCACAAGATTACAATGGCCCCAGAGAGTCTCGTAAGTGATTAAGTGGTCATACTATTTTCTTGTTTGTCTAAGTTCAATGAACTCGAAAGTGTTCAAAGTTTTATTGTTCAAATCAAGTTCCAGGAACATTTAATTTTACATTGAAAGATGGTTATATTATTTATAACAAAAAATTATTACAATCAACAAGGAAGCTTATCAAACTCTACTCTGTGCAAACTGGTTTTCGTTTTATAAAATAAAAATACCTATGCATTATTTTTCTCTAGATGGCATTGTTAAGTACATGCGTGCCCAAGTTGGTCCAAGCTCCCGAGATCTGCTCACATTCAAGAACTATGAGGACATCATTGCAAAGGATGAAGTTGTGGTCTTAGGGTTCTTTGAAAAGGAGACTGATCTTAAGGGCGAGTTCCTTAAGACTGCTGACAAAATGAGAGAAGATGTCATTTTTGGTCACTCATCAGCTAAGGAAGTTCTTGAAAAGACAGGATACAAGTAAGTAAACACTTATTACAATATTTCTATATTTCTATGTTAAGAAAATTCACAAAAGTATCTAATAGTCTAGTCTGTTGAACTATTTTTTAAAGGTATTTATTGGGTATTTTATTATTAAGTACAGGAATCAATCTTTAAAATACACTTATTAAGCAGTTAGAACATAAAAAAAATATTTCTGATAAGATGCTTTACACATGTCTTTTTTAACTCTATTTCTTTATCATTTAAAAATATATACATTAAACTAAATTATTTATTATATAGGTATATAAAAATTAGGACATACCTATAAAAATATATATGAATAAAAAATTATGACCTTTTAAACAAAAGCTGTTTTTACAAATTATTAGAGATTCAAAAACATTTTATAGTAATCCCTATAGACTTTAATACAACCTTTATTACATACCTATTAGTGGTATTACTTAGGCTAATTAGTTTGTTATTAAGCAGCTGGTAAAACAAATGAATTGCCTTTTATGTATCAATGCTTTTAAGTATTTATACAAGTGTATTATATTTTTAACTGACTTCAAAAACAGAAAGAAAATAGGAGATTTCATTCAATCTCAATTCATCTGCATTGTTTTAAGTTTGTTACCTGAAAACTTTCAACTGGGTAAACCGATTGTGATGATTCTTTTTTTATTTCAAAGCTTGTGCTTATATGGTCACATTTCAATTTAGTCAAGTTCTGACAATGGCATCCGTGAAAAAACCATTTATGTTTTAAATTAGTGTTAAGTATGTTTGTTAAACTCATATCTAAAAAACAATTTTAAAAAAAAGTGCCAACTTTATCCAAACGAGTTGGGGCCATGTGTTCCGATATTGCACTTAGCACCTACTTCAGAAGAAAATATGCTGACTCTCATGGGGAGGTCAAAGTTGATTCTCTCCTCCAGGGTAGCTTCTGCTAGCAATTGTTTACAAGTATTTTTTGATAGCCAAGTTATAGTTTCTGGAAAAATGGATAATCTTTTTTTTTTGTAATTTAAAAATTATATACAACATGATTACCTATAACAAAAACTAATTTTCAAAATTTCTGTCTATACAAACAAACATCGGTTCCTGCTAATCTCAGAATCAGTATGTCAGATTTTGATAGGACTCACTGGAATATAGGTGATATTATAAAAAGTGTGAGTTTAGAGAAAGAATTACGACTCCATGTCATTAAAAAAACACATAAACAACAATTCTGTAGACCAAGCTATGAGCACAGCTAGTTATAAAGTATATTTTTAAAAAAAACTAATTTTAAGGAACAATTTTGATGATGATTAAAGAAAGTTAATACCAAACAAATTTCAGTTAAAGAAGACATGAAAACTTTGGTGTTAAAGTAGAAATAGTAGTTATGTATGTATGTATGTATGGATAAGCTTAATCAGCTTTGAAACGTTTATAATTGATGCAATTTCCTGCCTTTCTACTACCAATAACTATTTCATTTGATGCATAAAAATGTTAACAATCTTTTTACATCTTTAGCAGCAAAATTAACTACTTCAATTCTGTTACTCAGAAGTCAAATATAGACTATTAGACATAAACTACTTATTCAATTTAATGATATACGTAATTTGAATGTTTCAAAAAACAGTACTATGTTACAAAAAATTAAAGTAGAAAATTTCAACAAAATATCACATTTCTAGAAATCTAAATTTCAATATTTATTCTCTTTTAAATTAGACTAAATGTTGAAGAAACTATATAGCTCTAGCGTGACACTATCGTGAGATAAAAAAATTCTCATTCTGTTAAGGTATTTGGTATAAATATAACTCAAATTATTTGTTAAATAGTATTATATAATATATTATTTCTTTAAGTAATTATTATTATAATATATTTTTTATTGGAACAAAACAAAAGAAATTTATATGACATTATCAGAATTTTTGAAACGTTTATCAGTTATTTGTGCAACTGTAAATTATACATACCGAAGTGTTTAGTTACTTTATAATTATTACAATATCCATTTAAAACCAGTATGGAAATGAATATGTTAATATTGTAATATTATCTTATTCATATGATAATTATATTCCGTGACTGTTTCTTACTATATATGATATTGGAAAACTTTTGCTACAATAATTCATTTCTAGAAAAAAACTCATTCTATTGTTTTCTTTAATAAAGTAATATTATCTGTTAATGTTTGTCATGTCACTTTTATAGTCCTTACAAAAACTAATTGTTTATTTTTTCTATCAGGGACAATGTAGTTCTTTACCGCCCGAAACGTCTGCAGAATAAATTCGAAGAATCGTTTGTCGTGTACAAGGGACAGCCATCGCTGAAAGCATTCATCAAGACTCACTAGTAAGTAAACTAATATTTTCTCTCATATACAGTGTGTTAGTAGCTGCTCTACTTATAAAGTTGAAGATTGCGAGCTCGATTCAAGCACATTTTTTTACTTATTAAAGTAGATATTTTTTATCGTCTGTCCGTTTGTCATGGAATTGATAGACTTTTGACAAAGAATAAATAGTAAGTAATTTACCATCAATTAAGACCAATAGTGTTCCATTTTTAGAAATAATAAAAGGTCTATATGGGCGGCCTGACAACTCTGAAGCTGCGTTAGCTACTAATCACATGATAAGCATCGCCCTCATCCGATGACGCTGTCAAGGGCAAATGGGCCAACAGTAAGCCGGCCAGCATTATCACAAGAAAAATAATCGTGGGTAGATCTTTAAATCCGAAAGGTCTGACGGTATCCTAGTGTCATAAGGATTATCAGAATGGTCAACACGAATAATGTATGCTATATATACTTATTGAACCGACGACCATTGAAGAAATCTACTACTACAACTACGTCAAAACAGCCTATAAGTTTTTAAAATAGCAAACAAAAATCATTTGAAAAATATACATAAATAACAAGTTTTTTACTTGTCAATTTGTATTGATTTTCATTATCATCATATCAGCTATTTGTACATTTCCGTGTTGTGTAATTTGCTTTGTAATCGTGGCAACTAAATAAAAAAAAACCGACATAATATTATAAACTATTTTACCACGCAGTTTCGTTTGTTGCCTTGAAAACAAAAGGTGTAGTCTAAGAATCAATCTAGTCAAATCTCATAAAAATATTTTCATCAACGAGTTTGTATTAATCGTAAACATGTCACAATTTTCTGATGAGTTTGAAAAACTGTGAAAATTATTCGGATGCTAGGAAAACGTATAACTCAATTCCCGAGGTCATCATTATAGGTTTCCTCGTAGTATATAGTAAGAAAGTGACCAAATTGTTCAGGGCACCCATATATACTTCTGGTTGTTATCAATGTTATCAAATTGATAACAGTTGGAACCGACTTTTTACATGCCCTACGAATCACGGAGACGCTCAGTTAAAATACCAGTATGCAGTTAGCCATCTATAATCGCAAGTAGGCTAAAACCTTTAGACCAAATTTAAAAAAAAGATTTCATCAGTTTAATGAGTAAACGAAACGTAACAGCATGAATACTAATATATCTTCTCAAACTATTATCTTCTCAATATTCGGAGCAAGGTTCATACTTGGTAATTCCTAAATAGATTTGTCCTATTTGTGCTGAAAATAACAATTATTATAGATTACAAGAACTGCATAAAATAAATGTTGTTATACCTAGATTACCGCTTGAAACACGTAGAGGCTTTTAAGGGAAATATGTTGAAGCATTTGTCATTGTTTACAATCCTTTTTGTCATCTCTGGTAATTACATGGTACAGAATTGGTACTCTTACAGTAGAATTTTATTTGAGAATATTTCCATTTTTATTAGCCATGGCCTAGTCGGCATCCGTCAGAAGGAGAACATTCAAGACTTCACCAACCCTCTCGTCGTTGCTTACTATGATGTGGATTATGTCAAGAACCCCAAGGGCACCAACTACTGGAGGAACCGTGTACTCAAGGTACAGTATTTCCACAAAATAAAATTTTCTTTGAATGAAATTTCCTTAAATATCAATCTAAAATTAATCATCAAAATTATAATTAGCTTTAAAGTAAAATTAGTAAAACATATTAAAATTATTTATCGAACCTTCAGAATGAAAACGCTAAAATTAAAAAACAATCGCAAATTTAGTTATCAGCGTAAAGTGACTTAAAACGAAATTATCAATGATCAACAATAGTCCAAACATAGCCATTTTCGAGCGTATAATTAGTATAACCGAAAAAAATATTTATCAATAATGATAATAATTAATTCTGCAATTAAAAGAAAATGATAAGATATGATGGTAATGATGAGTCTGTTTGCAGGTTGCCAAGGAGGTTTCCGAAGTAACTTTCGCCATCAGCGATAAGGATGATTTCATGCATGAGCTGAATGACTACGGCATTGATTTTGCTAAGGGAGACAAGCCGGTAGTGGCTGGCAAGGACAGCGATGGCAACAAATATGTTATGAGCTCTGAATTTAGGTAAATATATTTATATAGCTATAGTTTAGTTATATAAATCTAGCTGTGCTCGCGATTCCACCCAAAGTAATATAGTTTTCTAAATAGTCCCATGGAAACTATAATATATTGCTGTTAAAAAAGTAAGTTTTTAATTCCATATTTTATGGACAGCTTCAAAGGAAAACTTTATCAAAATTATAACTTGAGTTGTACTGATTTGATTTAAATGGGATATGCACCATTAAAAAGTATTTATACCTCAAGGTTTCTGTGCATAGAATATAATATATGTATGTGTATTTTGTGATTAACATAAACAATTATTGGTAATAAACGATTTTGTTAATATTTTTCTATCCCGTTATATTTTTGTTTTTTTTTTTTTTTAAAAGAATATTAGCAATGCTTTTTCAAGGTATTACTAATATTCCTATTGCCCTCCAAATAAGCTCGTGGCTTGCGCTAGGAGTGGGTACGACAATAGCCCAAGGGGGTCAGGATCGAACCCTCGACTCTCGCGTTAACGGAGCGAAGTCGGCCCTTCTACCGTTGAGCTATTGAGGCTTCAAATATTTTTGTTGTTTATGTATATTTTTAAAAGTAAAATATTTTGTTATCAGCTCAAGTATGCTTCAGTTATTTTAATACCAAATGAAAATGCTGTTTGCGTCGTTATAACTAGTTATAACAATACTAGTTTATCAGTAGCACATTGCTACTGATAAACTAGTATTGTAAGAATTTATTGGCACATAAAATTTAAAATTACTATGTTTCTAAGTGTATGTAGAATAATTTCAAGGCTAATTGGGAATTATCAATTTACACAGCTATATTTAAAACTTTATAAAAAATAAAACCTATTTGTTGCAGTATTGAAAACCTACTTAACTTCGCTAAGGATCTTGTTGATGGTAAATTGGAGCCTTTCATCAAGTCTGAACCTGTACCTGAAAGTAATGAAGGTCCAGTCAAGGTGGCAGTCGGCAAGAACTTCAAGGAGCTGGTGACAGACAGTGGCAGGGATGCTCTGATTGAGTTCTACGCTCCTTGGTGTGGACATTGTCAGAAACTTGCACCAATATGGGAGGAACTTGGTGAAAAGGTAATTTAGAAAATTTAACAAACCTTACAATAGTCTCATAATTATGATGTATAACCATCTCACTGAAGTGCCTGTTCACTAAATGCTTGAAAATGCAAATGAAAGTATAAATGGTACTTAAATAAAAAAATCAATTTTTAAAATTTTTGTCTGCCTGTTTTTTCCCACTAATCTCTGAAACTGTTTTAATGGTACTTTCACCTGCAAATAGCTGATGTTATAAGGAGTAATTTGACTACTCTTATTTGAAAAAAAGTTTGTACACTACTCGAGCGGGCGCAGCTAGTAAATGATAAGATATTTAACTCTTCCCCTGCTTCCTGTTACACACTAATCATTTTGAAGAAATCATAATGTCAACTACAGGAAACTAGGGTTAAATAATATGACAATAATCATAACGCTTTTTATTGCATAGCATTGACACCATAGATTATGTAATTGTATGATGGTGATTTATAAGTAAAAAATTTATTACAGTTGCATAGGAACTACATAATGTAGAGATCCAAATGAGATTGTAGAACAACAATTAAAACATTTTTTTTTGTTCACAGTTGAAGGATGAGCCTGTTGATATTGTCAAGATTGATGCAACTGCCAATGACTGGCCCAAGTCACTGTATGACGTGTCTGGTTTCCCCACTATCTACTGGAAGCCCAAGGACAACTCCAAGCCTGTTAGATACAATGTAAGTTCACAAATATACAAAAATAATATTTGTTTATAAATATTTTTCACAACAACACAGTTTTTCAAATATTGTAAGTGTGTTTTCTTTATTATTGTTTTAGGAAATGTCAGTTGAAAAGTTTTTATGTTGTAACTTTTTTGCAATAGAATAATAATAAAAAAATATTCTTATGCATTTTATAATTTTAATAAAAATATCAACAAATTTACTACATAAAAACCACCATAAAACCATACCAACCATATTTGAAGGGCCACTTTTTTAAGACCTAACAACTTGTTAGCATAAACCTCGGAGACAGGAAAAGAATTATAACATCTGATTAAAAATATATTTGAACATTTACTTTTCAAGTAAGGTTAAGGATACCTTCGAAACTCGCACTGAACTGTCAACTGACTGACTGTAACTATTACTTTATTTGCAGGGTGGGCGTGCGCTGGAAGACTTTATTAAATATATATCAGACAATGCTTCCGACGAGCTCAAGGGCTGGGACAGGAAAGGAAATGTCAAGGACGAGTTGTAGAAATATTGTGATGTAATTACTTTACATGAAAGATCTGTGAGTGAGTGCAGTGTGTGTATGACGGGTGAATGATTTTCTCACTTACGTATACAGATTTCAACTATATGATTATTTTTAATCTAAAATGAATATCTGTACTTTAATCATCTGAAGATTCTTGTCATTCCATCATTTTTTATATGAGTGAGTACTACAGTACATTTATTAGGGATTTATCAATGAAACTGGGTGTTAGTCGCAGTTTTGTATGGAATGGATGGAAATATATTTTATATATATGTATGTCAACTTTATATTATTATACGAAGCCTTTTCATAGATAAAACCCTTATAAGATAATTCTAAATACAGTAATTTTTAAATGCATTTCTTATTTGTCAGTGAAAATAAATATAAATTAGGTAATATTTATAGAATTTGTAGTTTCATTTCTATCCTATAATGTCAGGTACCTATTGAAGACAAAAGGTACCAATCAGTCATTGTTTTATATCATGACAGTGGCACCAAAGTATACAGCTAAGCTAATTAGTAGGCTGTACAATTAACCCGGCCAAGCCGGCAAGAAAAGTTAGCTAAATTAGCTGATCAGGTTAGCTAATTTAGCCGGCTAGCTCTATTAGCTTAGCTAACTAGCAGGCAATTTAGCCGGCTAACCTACCTTAGCTTAGCAAATAGCCTAACGGCTAAGCAGCTCAACGGGAAATTTTTGTATTCTGGTTAATTTGTAAGAGAATTAGAATAAATTTTGATCCTATGATTCGTTTTGTAATAGTTGTTACTCTGAATTAAATTAAGAGACGCTCATAGCCGGCTTAGCTCACTAGCTAGTAAACAGGCAATGGGTTAAGCGACATTAGGGGCGGTCAGTATGTGGATGGGTGACCGGTTAAGTAGCCTCAGGCGCGACCAACTAGGGCTCAGAAACCGGACAAAATTAAATCAGTATGCGCCTATTTTTTTGCCTAAGTACATAGATAACTTTGTTTGTTTTTGTTCTACTTTTATGCAAAAATGTTCTTGAATCTGTTTCGTTCAATGAGTGTTGTAGCTGTAGTCTGCTGTCATTATATTTTATCTTCAGAAAACAATAATAGTAAGGAATTAATTACCTTTGAAAGAAATACGATAATATAAAAAAAATGTTTTTATATGATACTAGCAATACCATTAGGTATATAATTCCTGGTAATGGCTTCGCTTGCATTACTGTTGTTGTTATGCTGGACAGTTAATTAAGTCAATTTTCTTTTACCACAGCACTACCTAGTTTGTTTTTTTCGAACCTAACCTTTTTCAGGATAAAAAGTATCCTGTGCTGTCGAGTAAAAAATTCCTTGATATCAAAATAATATGATTACAAATTCTGCATAAAATGTATAAATATCATTTTGATTTTACACAGAATTTAACATTTTGACAAGGTGTGTGTATTGCAATGTTATAAAAATAGCTGGAGGCATTGTTTCAAAGGAAACATTTCATTGGAAAGGGTTTTTTATACATCAATGCTTGGAAATTAACTAATATTATAATAGTTTTTCTATATAGTCTGAATGGCTGAACTACTGGGCTAGTAATGAATGCATTAAGTAAAAAAAAATAATGTTTATAAATTATATATTTTCCTCTTTCCACCTCTCAATCCACTCTACAATTGTAGTAATATTACTATGTAGCTGGTCTTCTGTGTTGTTTTGCAGTTCTTGCACAATCTCTGATTTATATGATGATTGTGCCTCTTCAAGAAGAGTTTCGAAAATTTCACATTGTATGTTATCTTCCATTTTCTTCCCAGTGTATCCTCTGAAAACAGTTTATATATTATTTATAACATTTTATGCGAAAATTGAAAAATCAATAAAAATCTCAATATTTGATTATTATACATCCAAAAAATTTATAAAGAAATCTAGAACTAGGAATATTTCTTTCTATATATATTTATATGACAAGAAAAATATTAATATTGATGGAAGTTTTTTTTTATTGAGTTTAAGTATATTTATTACATGTTATAATAGTAAGTCCATTTTAAGGATATTTTTCATGTTTTACAACTGTAAGCAGAATAAAAGAAATAGTAATATATTTACCTAGCAGATAATCTATCATATAGTGTAGTGTTATTGGTTCTTATGACGAAGACACCATCAAACCATCTCTCGGGGAAGAATTCACATCCATGATAGTCCACAATGTTACCTCCTTTTGCCATCATACCTTCCATAATATCTAATAACTGAAATAAGCAAGTTGTAAGCCTTAAATATTTTTGTTTGTCCTTTTTAAAAAAAGATAAGACAACTTTAAGATTCAAGACTTGACAGAATATTAAATTTTCTCAAAAATTCCAAATTGGCTCAGCGGAAGCGAACTTGCCTTAAGAGCCACAGGTCGCGTGTTTGATTCCCGCTCGGAAGTGATATTTGTATTGATCATACAGCCATTTGTCCCGGTATGGGTGTGATTGTCCATGTCTTTGTATGTGTTGCCAGACCCCCGACACTGGATATAACTATCCTAATGGTGGCCGTTGAGTGTGTAGCGTTTATTATGTTATTGGAAACATTATAAAAATAACCTTATCTTCGTTCAAGAACGGGCATTGGTATTCTGGATCATACTCATCCAAACAGTTGTGCTCCTCCGCTAATTTAGATACCTCTCGCCATTCAAAATTAGTTCGCTCTGATACTAATCTGGAAATTGTAGATTTACCGACACCTGGTGTTCCTGAATGTACACAAATTACGCTTAAAATAATACATATAGATATAATTTATAAGTTATAAATTCTTTAAATGAATATGTAATGGTTATTGAATAACCTGTAATCAAAATGTTTGGTGTCTTCCTTCGGGGTAAATTCATTTTTCAAGCTTTTGACAAAGTTTCTCGAAATTAGAATGTAAAAGTTAAAAAAAATAAATATCTGCTATATCGCTGTGCTCATGCTGCGATCAGTTTCAGAATTCAAGAATTATGATTACAAGATTTCAGTAATCAATGAATTCAGATTTCAGAATTCAGTCATCAGTGGTCATTAGTGTTAAAAGCAAAGAAAATATTTTAAAGAATAACTTAATCGGTGCTTATTGATAATTTTGAGCTTGACAAATGTGACAGTAATTGCTAATTTGCTATTGTTGCCATGTGGTTGCCATAGAGTAATGATGTTTTATTCTCTATGGTAGTTGCTAAATGGTATGTTACCTATGGAATTTTGGAGAGTAAAGGTAAGAAGAATCATCTTAATGTACTAAAAAAACTGTAATTTACGCTAGCGCTAATATGAGTAATATGTGGTATGTTGTATAAACATAAAACTGTATATATTATTCTCTTGTAACTTCAATAACGAAATACTAATTAACCATGTAATGTTTACACACTTTAACATTCTTAATTTCTTACTTTCTTCTTTAAGTATTTTAAATGTAAATAAAGACAATTTCAATTGACATCAAAATTAACATTGTGTTATGTTATTTCGAAAAACTTGAATTAGGTATAAATGATTTAAATACGATATTATTATAAATATGCCTAGCTTTGAAAAGTCATTTTAGGCATTGCATTGTATATTCTATACAGTTTTCTATGACTATAGGTAGGCTATAGGCGTTTTACTTCCTTAAAAAAAAATCATTACATCCTTACGACTTATCGTATAGAAAATACATGGTTGAGCTACACAGGTTTGATGATCGTATATTATTAGGATCGGACGGTGAACTTCAATTTCAAAATCCATTAACACCATTGTCTCTAACAGCACCTGAACGATACAAAATGATTTTTTGTATCATGAGTATGGCTTAGGCTTACATTTCATGTGCTGCAAAAGAATTGAAATGGATTCTATAAGATAAAGTGTGCTCAAGATTTTGCCACCGACTTTCTAATTCCGGATTAGCACAAAAATACTAGTGAAAGCCTCAATAATGAAAACTTCGAAGTAAACTTCGGTACAAAATCCAATGATTCAGTTATATTTTGTGTAAGACCATAGGAAAAAAATTCCCTTAAATAGAGACAGTAAGAAAAATGTTGATAGACATATGCTTAGTTTTACTCTACATAACAAATTATGTTATGGTTTTTGATTAAGTTGGGATTTTGTTGTTCATGCCTCATATTTTCCACAAATTACATGTTGTCATTTTTCAACATATGGATGACCCATTTCAAGAAGTCCCTAAGTCCACTAACGCACTTTATGCACTAATAACACCAAAATAAACAGAATCTCATTATCTATCGTTCAGTCTAATCGGTTAATTTCTAACTTATTTCTACGTCGTACTTTTAAAGATGTTTTGTCCTCAAGTTTCAAGAAGTACCTAAGTCCACAAGTCTAGTCTAGTCTCATCAGTCATAATTCATCGTCGCCATCAAATCCATTGTCGCCATCAAAGAGTATAAAAGATATGGAGATGCTATATTCGTCTACAGAAAATTTTAGTCAACAAATATTACATAAAAGACGAAGAAGTAATAAGCATAGAGTTGCATTATTCATCGTGTGGTTGTGGGAGAAACTCCAAGCAATTCCCAAGTCTTGCGACCCGGTTGTAGGTTTAAGAAGACCTCTTTTCTGATATGCATCAAAGCTCACCTTACACTGCCTCCATTCCTCCTCCTCTATAGCCAAATTTAAAAAGAGCCCGTCAGAGCTGCTTTAGATGCTCATTCTAAAATAGAACCCACTGCAGCTTACTTAACTATTTCATTTTATTTTCTTTACTGGGCAACACTATCAATATAAATAAGTCATTTAATAAACATTAAAAATATATGAAGGAAAATATAATAAAATCTTTTGTTTGGAATTAGTAATAATTATTATATTTTAAATTGTTTTATAATATATAAGACTCGATTAATAGAAACTATATGCATTTAACAGATTTTCAGAACATTTTTCATTTCTTGGCAGCCATTTCGAGTCGCATTTTGGCATTGACCTTGATACCCATTATTTCGAGTTAGTTATCATTTCAGTAGTTTTAATCTCTATGATCCCCATAGTTTTTATACAACATAGAATTATGAATTCAATCAAAGAATAGAATTCAGTAGAACTCGTCAACTCTCACAACCGTCATGAACGTCTTTCTCAAAAACCGCAGTCTGTCAGCACGTTTCAGTCGATGGTTGTCTCCGTTAAAATAATATTTTTATAAAGTTATATCTATATGTATCTATATACATGTATAATGAATTGAGGAGGCTATCCCGTAGCTATTATTAATTCATGTAAGCATGATAATATTAAGGTGCCCTTTTCAATCTTTATGAAAAAATATAATTAATTTATCATATCATAATAAATATTGTACAATATTTATTATGATAGTTGATACTTAAAAACTCTCTAGGTACAGCGGACTTAATTACTTTATAACTCTATTTAGTTCAAAATGTTAAATCAATGTTCACAAACCAGTGTTCCCAACTCAGGTGTTTTTCCCTAAATTTAGGATGAAAATAAGTGAGTTCGGATTTTAGGGACTTTATATTTTTAGGTATATTTTTCAATCAAATTAAATCAAATACTTTTATTCAACATAAAAAGCATAACAGTTATTTGTAGAAAGTCAGATAATACCAAGCAAGGAATATACATATAAAGCCTCATGGTCTGAATTATATTTATCAGCGTTGATAAGTAATTATCTGGATGATTCTGGAGACACTTATAGACATCGTATGTTAAAAGACGCTTTCGTATTATTTCAGCAGCTTTATGCTATAATATATGCCTAATTGTTGTATCTTGTTTGAAGTATTTCCAAATAGTTGGTCGGTTTCAAGGGGTTTTGACAGCAGTTTAAGGGTAAATATTTTTTCCGAGTTGGTATCATCATATCTGTCATGTTTACCTCCCGACGCAAATAACGTTGCTTGTGTGTACAAACCATGTCTATGTAGTTGTGCCTACCTGTTTTGCAAACCTAGCCTATAATAAAGTCCCTCAGTCCATCTATTTTTTAAGAAAGTCACTAAGTCCATCATAAAGTCCCTAAGTCCACGTTTTTTCCGCAACATTTTTCCGATTTTCTTCAACAAATTTGAAAAAGACATATTTATTTTAAGACTATGGGAAAAAGACTTTAGGACCTACATTTGGATATCACAAATTTATTTCAAAAGCAAAAAAAGGCGAAGTAAAACACATTTATGCACTTTTCTCAAAAGGGAAAAAACGGACTTAGAGACTTTTTGAACTGGACCATTGATTTATGCACTTTTCTCAAAAGGGAAAAAACAGACTTAGGGACTTTTTGAACTGGACCATTGATATATCCATATAAGATAGGTAGTTCTCTTTATCTTGACTCTCCATAATAAATATGACACAATCACAGAGCAAGTAAAAGATAAGCACAGAGCATATAAGTAAGAGACTTAACTCCCATAGATTGAGGTGACCATAGTAAAATATAAATTCTTGTGGAACGCTCTCTTACCAACTATTAAAAAAACATTCAATTCTACCAACATTATAATATAGCAGACTAGTGACGTGCTATGTCGATAAAATATATCGATAAACTTAATAATACATCGATAGTGATGTCCCCTCCGCTGTTCTTGTATTTTAGGGTTACTGGATTATTATTTATTACTGATTTTTGGTAGTGGTTAATGTGTATAAAAATTTAGGTTGTTATTTTGTTTTCAATTTACCACTAAACCAAAATCAGTAACAAATTGTTATGTTGATAAATAAATCGAATCGAATCAAACCATAATTTTATTAAAATAGAATTAGACGAAAATGTAACAATAGTCTCAAGATAACTAAGAATTGATATGGATTACAACAAAATATTTTGCGATTATATTTATACAAATGTGTATATATCATGAGATCTAATTGAAACTCTCTTTTATCTATTGATTTCTGGAATCTGAAAGAAAAGGAAAAAATGTAATAAAACACCTTACTGTAAATAATAAAAAGAGGAACTACATATGATACATTATTATATATTTTTCTCTGTAAGCCTTTGATACCTCTTCTTTTTTATCATGACTGGAGTGAAGACTAACAAAATTAACAGAAAAAAAGTCGAACAGTTGTATCATAATTTGCTTATTATATATCTTACATATTCTTATTATATCTTTATTTGTCAAATTTGGTTACATATCAAAAGGGAAATTATTTAATTATAAATGTTTAATATGAAAGTTATATCAAAGTATAGAAGATATTTTCAAATAAATGTTCACCTTTTTGTTATATATAGCCTTTCTTTAAATTCAAGAAACTATATGTTTAATTCAAAGAGATTTAGGTATAATATAAATTGGCAATTCTGCCATAATCTCATCTGTAACCCTTTGATATCTGATTATGGTGGAGCATTGAGTAACAGATATGGTTTAGCACTCTTTTTTAAAAATCAGTCTTTAAAATGTTTAATACACATTAGCTTATTTTGGTGCACTCTCTGCATCTGGAAAAAAAGCATTGATTATTGTATTTTTATAGTTAAACCTTTTTTCTACGGTTGCAGCGTTTTCCTAAAAAGATGTTGTTTTTATTAAAAATCATCTACTATACAGACACATATATCATAATATAATAAATTACTATTACAATTTATAAATATTTTATGTTTTAATAATATTAGTTCAGTAAAATTAATGTAAGTAATTAATGTAATATTAGAACTATTTGAAACTTATATGTTATCCAGAGATGATGTTCAATATGTATAAAACAAAGCAAAGGATTTTATTTAAGATAACTTTTAAATTTATGTTTTTGATAAGCCTTTGAATTTAATTAATAATTCATAATGCCAGGTCACAAATTTAAGATGTCTAATACCTATATAAAAATTAAGTTATTATGAGTTTTATGATTTTCGTTAAATAATAAAATCTTCAATGAATTAAATAATAATGAAATATGTAATAGAGCTACTTAATTATTTTCTTAGATAGGTTAGGTTAGTGCATAATGATATTTTGTATACAGAAAACTTACCGAACTTTTTTCAATTAAAATGTGAAATAATCATTAATCACATTATTTCATAAAATACCTTCTTGAAAATCTTTTCTTTACGTCTCAAGCCTACATGTTTCACATTTTCCATTAACCATGTTTGTTTATTTTACATTACAAACGTAATAATATATTATATAATAAATAAATAGCAATTAAAAGACACATATGGACACATAATAACTTCTTATTTTTATCACAAACTAGTAGAACACAATTTATATTTCATAACAACAGCAAGTCAGCAAAAACAAGATGGAGAATTGAAATGATTGTGATTACTGAGTACTGAAGATAAAAATTAAAATAAATATTATTTATATTAAGAGAGCGAGACAGATAGCGTAAAGAGTGAAACGAATGAAGAAGTGTCAGACGCCATTAGAAAAGCCCATGTCTCAATAGATCGTTTTTTCTCGGTGAAATTTCAACAGACTGAAGATAAGTTTTGTAATTGTATAATCTATGCATCGTATTCAGATAATTGATAAGTTATCACTGTTATAATTATTTACTAAATAAACCAAATCTTGCTGTTTCGGTTTTATGAAATCAGAAAATTAATGAGGTAGATATGACACCATATGCTTTAACACCGTTACTCTTTGGAGTTTGGTTTTGACTTCTGAGTTCTGTGGTTTCAAGTTTCAACTTCAGATTTTGACTTTTGAGGTTATACAATGAAAATGTAAATAAAAACGGTTTATATAACACTAAACATTTAAATATGAGAATATATAAAATTCGTGGAATAACTAAGGGTCAAGTTGCTTTGGTGTCTGTTTTAGGAGTATTTAGCGGTATTTATATTTGGAAACCTATAATAAATCAATATCTTCCACGCAATAAAAAAGAAACTAAAAGTGATACTGAAAAACCTGTAATCCAGTAAAATGGGCGTTCTGAAGAAGTTTTTTGCATCGTCTAGTCCATTAGCCAAAATATTTATGGTTATTTCAATAACCTCTATGCTAGCTTTAGGAAATATGTATTATTTAAGACCTTATCTGACAAGACGAAGATACCAAAAAGCAGAGGACTGGGCTACTATGATGATAGAACAGGAAGAAAACATGAATAATTCAGCTGAAAATTAAGAAAACTGTTTATATGAAATAATTAATTTATGGATTAGTAATGTATGCTATTGATTATTGTTGTAATGCTGTGTAAAAAGTATGATTTAGTTAATAAATAAATTTCTAAAAATATTTTTCTTTTGGTTATACAGTTCAATTGAAATATGCTTTATGTACCAATCAACTAATACAGTTCTGCCAAGCCAAGCATGATTTTCATATTATGCTGTAATCATCATAGAGTTTAAATTTCCTATATATTATCTAGTCAAAAGTAAGTTCTTGATTGATTAAAAGTATAGGGAAAATATAAAATTGTGTGCCAGTATCATTTAAAATTGAGCTTTATGAATTATGATATTGTTATAGCTTCTACAAGTATAAATTGCTTTAGCTCTTAATTACATTGATTGAAAAGTCAGTTAGTCTTTAGATTCAGCTCCAGAGAAATTAGTCATTTATAAATAAATAATGTTCCATGAAACACATTTATATCAAATTGAAATGGATTAGATCCTGTAGCAAGTTATTTGATATCTGAACAATTTTCAAAGATATCCAATCCAGAATAAAATATCCAATGTGTCCAAAATCAAGATAATATTAATAAAAAAAGTAATAAATTCACTCTGTTAAGCCGCTTATGTGTATTTAATTAACAAACACAAAGTTTTAAGATAATCTATATCTGTGCTAAATTTCATCCAAATCCATTCAGCCGTTTTTGCATGATTAACAGTGAGTAATAAACAAGCGAATTTAGTTCCGATGGCTATCTGTGCTCATAGTAATCCACTTGCAAAAAATTCAAAAGTTATTTAAAGTAAAAAGTTATCAAAATCGCAATAAATATTACATTGGAAGAGTTTCCCAGATTTCCAAGATCCCATCATCTGATCTTGATGACAATGGGATCTCATGAAATCTACTCTTTCAAACAATAATAATTATCAAAATCGGTGCAGCCATCTTCAAGTAAGAACATAAAACAAATATTGAGAAGAATTGAACTTTTCAAAATATATTATTCACGAAAGCGGCATACTGATCGCACCTTTATGGTATATAAAAACAATTTTAATATTCAGGAAATTTAAGTTATAACTTATTACTAAACATTTATGAATAAGGCCAATTTTTTTTAAAAACAAAAAAAAAAAGATATCTATAGTGTATATATTATTCTTTACTTTCACTAGCTATACCTGCATGTATCTGTCGTATCAATAAAGGAACCCTTCGACGTATGTAATTTTGCAATGTCAAAGGTTAATAACAATTATTCAGATCATGATGTGAACGATTTCATCCAGTTTGTAAAAAATACCGAATTCTAGTATTCAAGAGTGATAAAAACATTAAGCAAAAAGGAATTAATACTATATGACTAAAGAATAATTAAATTCAAAACTTTAAAAATAAATTAATCCGATTGAGTTATGTAATTTTGCAAATGTCAATGGTCAATGAAAATTTTAACGATTTCATTGAAATTTGCAAAGGATATCGAATTCTAATTCAACAGTGAAAAAGTAACAAAAACAATTTAAACTGAATTCGGAATTGAAAACTGAAAATAAATTAAAAAATATGAAACTTATTAAATAAAAAAAAATGTATACTAATGTAATTTTATTGAGAAATTCTTAAATTAGTGTAGGTTTATTTGCTTAAGATTTTTTAAATTTTTTATGTGTTCAAACAACAGCAAAAAATAATAAAACAAATTTATTCCTGAAGGCTATCTTTATTCTATGAATTTACATTTTAGTTGTAGATGTAACAAAATAGTTCAGATATATGTATAACCTTATAAATTATAAAATAATGTTACAGTATAAGCCTTGTAAAAAATATAGAAAAGGAATGAGTGTGTAGCCCTTTTTTCCTTCTGAACACCTTTCGGTGAATGAAGTATCGCAGTTGTATAAAGAATTGAGCTGTTGACAGCGCTTAGCTACTTTTGCCCTTGGTGGCCTTCTCAGCAGCCTTGGTGACCTTACCGCCACCAGCCTCCTTGAAGTTCACAGCCTTGATGACACCGACAGCAACGGTTTGCCTCATGTCGCGCACGGCAAAACGACCAAGAGGTGGGAATTCCTGGAAAGCTTCCACACAGAGGGGCTTGGAAGGTACAAGATTTACGATGGCAGCATCACCTGATTTGATGGATTTGGGATTATCTTCAGTAGATTTACCAGAACGACGGTCAACTTTCTCTTTGATTTCGGCAAATTTACAGGCAATGTGGGCTGTGTGGCAATCGAGCACAGGTGTGTAACCATTGGAGATTTGACCGGGATGGTTGAGCACAATGACTTGTGCGGTGAAGTCAGCAGCACCCTTGGGTGGGTTGTTCTTTGAGTCTCCGGCAACATAACCACGACGCAGTTCCTTAACAGACACGTTCTTGACGTTGAAACCTACATTGTCTCCAGGCACAGCCTCTTGGAGAGCTTCGTGGTGCATCTCTACAGATTTTACTTCAGTGGTGATGTTGGCGGGAGCGAAAACGACAATAGTACCGGGTTTGAGTACACCAGTTTCTACTCTGCCTACTGGCACTGTACCAATACCGCCAATTTTGTAAACGTCCTGCAGGGGAAGACGCAGGGGCTTGTCTGTGGGACGTGCTGGAGGAAGGATAGCATCCAGGGCCTCAATGAGGCATTTACCTTCAGCCTTGCCTTCTTTGCGCTCCACTTGCCATCCCTTGAACCAGGGCATTTTAGTGGATGCCTCCAGCATGTTGTCTCCGTGCCAGCCAGAAATGGGTACGAAAGCGACGGCAGCTGGGTTGTAACCGATTTTCTTGATGTATGAGGACACTTCTTTTTTGATTTCCTCGAAACGGGGCTCACTGTATGGGGGCTCGGTGGAGTCCATTTTGTTAACGCCCACAATCAGCTGCTTTACACCAAGTGTGAAGGCGAGCAGAGCATGCTCACGGGTCTGTCCGTTCTTGGAGATACCGGCTTCGAACTCACCGGTACCGGCGGCGACTATGAGTACGGCGCAATCAGCCTGAGATGTTCCGGTAATCATGTTCTTGATGAAATCTCTGTGACCAGGCGCGTCGATGATGGTGACGTAGTATTTGGCGGTCTCGAATTTCCATAAGGCAATATCGATAGTGATACCACGTTCACGCTCGGCTTTTAGCTTGTCCAATACCCAGGCATATTTGAAGGAACCCTTACCCATTTCCTGGGCCTCCTTCTCGAACTTCTCGATGGTACGTTTGTCGATACCACCGCATTTGTAAATCAAGTGACCGGTGGTGGTGGACTTGCCGGAGTCGACGTGTCCAATGACGACAATGTTGATATGAATCTTTTCCTTGCCCATTTTTGGTTAGTCTAAAAAGAAAGAAAACAATCAATTAGATTTGATGAAATTACAATGATAACAACGGGTTTAGCGATGCACTAACACAAGGTCATAGCCTCATGCACGATTATTGCGACCGGCAATATGGCGGCCGCATGGCCGCCTCGCCCTATCTTGACACTTCACAATGAGTGTCGGCCATTGCGGATAAAAGTTTAAACTATTTGAAATACACAAAAAAAAACTTTCATTAAATATAATTTAAACTTTGTTTCTATCAATTAATGTGACATATGTTAAGAATTTAAAGATAACAAGACTGATCACAACCACGTGGTAACATGTGCCGGTCGGGAACGATATATGACGCGTAAGCAAGTGTAATTTTTGAACAAAGAATGAATTATAGTACCGTCTTGATTAGAAACAAATGAACTAAAATGGATTTAACGTTAAAGTTGCAACATGTGAAGTTAATTAGTCACAAAGGAAGAGTTAAAAATTACACAATGATTTCTAATCTAAAATAACCCAAAAACTAACAGTAGGCTAAATTAAATTAAATTATCGCTTAATACTAACACAATTCCTAAGAATGGAGAAATTAGTAACACTAGAGATTTTTACACTTCACTAATTCTTCTGACACTCACCACGGATAGCGTGTAATATCCGAGATAGACTCCAACAGAATGGACGAGAAATGGTTTTTCTTTCGCCTGGAAGAAAAAGGGTCATAGTCATATCCGGTGTTTGGTGTGGCTATACAATAAGTTGAAAATTCCTCATAATGCAAAAGTGACCAACTAAAATTTACAGAATTTGTTATGCTGCTTAGATATATTTTCTTTAAAAAAATTACCTCATTATATTTTTGTTATACTTAATGGATTATAAATAAGAATTGGGTTATGTTTTTACTTTAAAAAATACGGTTCTTTCATTGAAATTCTATTGATATTTTTTCTCGTTTCTACTTTACCATAAGACCCAGAATTTCATTTTCTAAAAACAATTTGTAAAATGTTTAGTCAACCATTTTTAATGCTAGAGAATTTTTCGATTACTAAAAACATATATTTTTTGCGTAAATATTGCTATTATTTAGTGCTGGTCATATTAAATGTATTACGTCATACCCTGTTTTACGTTCAAAAACATTGACAGTGGAAAAGCATTCAGATTTGATATACCTACTATACAATTGATATTATTATAAATAAAATAACAAGAAAAATGTAATTATAATTAATGTTACCTATAATATAAAATTATGATAGTGTACAGTATGTTTTCATCATTATTATTACACAATGTGTATTTATTCAAAACAAGATATAAAAGTAAGCACCCTGTTTTTTTATGTCCTAAAATAGTTTCGTTTATTTCAGTAATTTTAGTTTGATTATATTGTAAATAAATCAATTAATTAGTTTTATTGCATTCAATGAATGATTGATTACATTGACACACTATTTAAAATCCTTACTTAAAATTCGATAGCTGTACCACCATAGTTGAGACACTATAAATAAAAGGTTATCATTGTTTTTAAATAAGCAAAAAAATATACTTTCCTAATATTTTATTTTGAATTCAACCCATTCTCTATCTTGCTATCTTTTAGTTACTATATGCTTTTATATTCCAAAAACCATGTCTACACACAACATATTTAAAGGATGAAAATAGGTTATTCAAGCCAGGTTTATACACTTCTACAAACCCCAAGTCTGTCCCTATATATACCTCTCTCATGTCTATATCTCGGAGTGAGTATTTCTAACAATTAGATACATACATTCACTTGAGTCCAGTCTTCTTTCTCTTTTCTAGTCTGGAACTTAAAAATCTTTAAATTTTCTGAGAGATCTTATCAATCAATTTTAATCTCTTGTTGTAATTAATTACAAGGAATCCATAACCTGTAATTGAAGTCTTTAGGTTGACTACGATGATGATGATGATGACCAACAATATAATATTATTTTAGGAACAATGAATTGTTATTGGGCCTAGGAGATATTTATTGTATTATTTTAACGTTTATAAGAAATACAAAAACATTTTTTTGGAGCTCGTGCTTTGCAGAGGACTGAAGTCTTATGCTTACCCTCGTCGCTGCTCTGCTAATACACAGTGACACGAATGGATTAAGTGATGAGTCCTAATATAGTCGATCATAGAAATTCGACTGTATTAATCTGTATGTCAATCCATATTTTTTTGCAGATTAGGTATTTACCAAACTGTGCTAAGCATAGATATTAATATTTAAATGTTAAGTTATTTATCTTGCTCTGTGATCGTTTACGTCTGTGGCTTGTTAGAGATTTCGTGTGTCAACTGTCAAATGTTAAATTTGACTTTATTTGATTACTTGATTAAAACTTAAAAAGTAAAAAAAATAGATTTATGAAATTACGAATTGGAAATAATATGTAGAAGATGAAGGGCTATATTCCTACTTGGTTCCAATAAATTCTTATTCAGTATGAGGCTACAACATTCTGAAATAATTTCAAATACTGCTAGAAGACAGTAAAATGAACAGCTAACGAAACTTATCTTAACAATTGTTAAAATAATAAATTTTCAGCATGTTTAAAAGTCGTGGTGATAGCAATATTGTGTACAAATGCACTGTGCGATTATTAGAGGATACTGAAATATTAGAATGCGAATTTCACGTAAGTTTAAATCTAAGCCCGACACTATTTTCATGCCGATTATACTTGTATAACGCAAGTCCAAATTACAAAAGTTTATTTAAATAAAGTGTTATACACGCTAAATATTTAGTTATGAATGAACAGACTTATTACAACAATATCTATGTTATATAAATCTTGTAACTTCTGTGTGAACTGCTATACCTTTAATTTAGAGTTTCATAATAGTATTTTTACAGCCTAGCTATAAGGGAAAATTTCTCTTAGAATATGTTTGTCAACAATTAAACCTCACAGAGACAGATTATTTTGGACTAAGATATGTCGATGCTGGAGGGCAAAGGGTAAGTTAAATCTAATTTTATTTATTTCTGTAATTAATATTTGGAATTTATAAAAATATTAAGTTCCTAAAATGGTATACAATATATATAAATTCACATTTAAAAGCTAAGCTCTATTCTAAATTGCAATACCATTTAATCTGACTGCTCACAGTGTAATAGGTCCTTTATTTTTGCATTATGAGAGAGCCCAATTTATTATTGAATGTTTAAATTAATTTTTTGTTTTATTAATTAAGTTTATTGTAGAAAATTTAATATTTATTAATTGTTTTCATAGAATTCTATTTAAAAAATTACTTAAATAACAAAAATAAAAAAACATACAATTGCTTATTAAATAAATAATTTTAACCTTAAATTAAAAGCTGGTCATGTTTAAACTTTTCTTATTGAATAGCTTGTAATTCACCGATTATAATAAGCTATCATTATACCTGTCATACTTAAATTAGTAAATCTAAATTAATTTCCAGCATTGGCTGCATATAGCAAAGGTGATATTAAAACAAGTTAAAGGTAAATACAATGTTAATGTTTTTATTTAGTAAAATTTTTAAAAGGTCCTAAACTCATTGCAAATATTTCCAGATGCTTCTCCAATATTATTTAGTTTTCGTGTGAAATTTTACCCACCAAACCCATTGTTACTGAAGGAAGATGTAACAAGATTCCAGATATACCTACAGTTGAAGAGGGACCTTCTTCATGGAAGACTTTACTGTACATCAAATGAAGCAGCTATGCTCGGAGCACTTATAATACAGAGTAAGTTCTTTTGATTATATAGTAAAATCAAGGACTTATAATTATGTAAAATGACAGTGTTTAATATTGATATGCCAGAATGAGTGGTTGTTTTAATTTTTTTCATTCTAGCCACTCATTTTTGGCACTAGTTTATGTTTAAAGTTTTCCAATAATATGGTTTTTCAAGTCAACATGTAGACATATTCATATTCAGTAATCATTAAAATTTAAACACCTCATGACGTCCCTCATCAATTACTCACTTATAATCCCATATAATTATTTTGGTTAGAAACTGACAGTTACAATATACTAGTCCATGTGTGTTTTCAGATACATATATTAATTACATACTTTTTTAAAGCTAGTAATGCGAAATCAAATATTGATTTTGATAAAAATCTTATGCAAATAAACTCTTTATGCCTATAAAGAGTTTATTTGCATAAGATTTTTATTTATATGATTCTTGTAACCATTTATTACTAAATTGTAAATAATTTTCACTTGTAAAATCGATTTTATTTTAATATAAGCTTCTTATCTAGCTAAACAGTTTGTAATTCATTCATACATTGCAGGTGACAAATAATTTAATTAGCAAATGTTGCACAATGTTTCATTAATAAAATATGATAATATTAATAAGATATGGTTTAATTTTAGGATGTACTGTCTAATTCTTATTAATAATAAACCTAATCATTTTTACTAATATTATAAATCTCTAAATTTAATCAATAATTATTACAGCTCAATTAGCTGTTATTTAGATGTTCTTTTAATCCAACAAATTAGTGATTTTTTTGTTTCATTAGTCACCCACAACAATTATAAACATATATGCATGATGTTAAAGACTAGTTAATATTAAGTAATTTGTAATATTCCTATCAAGTAATAAAAAAAGTAATTAAAACATATTGCACAATTTTGAGTAACAAAAATGATTGCAATAGTATTACACAAGTTATGTAATATTTATTCAGTTGTGTAATAACCAAAAAATAAATAAAAAAATGTAAAAACATTAAATGTTCAATTACGATTATTACAATATAATGATTGAACAATATTGACAACTTATTGAACCAATAACCATTGATCTATCATTGTTTTGGTAATTAAGGTGTCTGCACCATTAAAAATTAATTGATTAATTTAATTAAATTAATGATTTCAGTTGAGCTGGGTGATTATGATCCCAATATACATGTTGGAAATTACGTGACAGAAATGAGACTACTATTAAGACAGACAGATGCAATTGAAGCTAGAATTCAGGTATTTTGTCTTTCTTTAAATTTTTCCTGATCTTTTTTTAAGTGAATTCAACTGGTAACTATTAGAGGTATGTATTACAAAATTTATAATATTATTTTGGTCTCTCTGTCCTTTTCGTATAGTAGTTTTTTTTTTCATTTTTGATGTCAGAAGAATATACTTGATACCCACTGTCTATCATAATAGTCATAAGCTAAGGTGACCTTTAGATTAAAATAGCTACCAATAATTGTGTGTACAGAAAAATTTTTTTTGTTTGAAAGTCAGAAAATCATGACCTGATAGGTTTTGGACGCCAGGGGTGATGCTAATTTCTATATAATTATACTTTTTATTTTAAAGGAATTGCACAGAGAACCAATGGAAGGTTCACCTGGTGGGACAAGTGGAGTCAAAGGCATGTCGACTCAGGAGGCTGAGCGAACGTTTCTCAAGATAGCCTGCCAACTCGACACATATGGAGTCGATCCTCATCCTGTTAAAGTTAGTAGTTTTACAAGAAATATATTGCATGTACTCAAGAGCAACATATAGAAATATTCAATTTAAAATTATTGTTGTTGTTATAATTTCTCATAATATTTTAAAATTTCATTTTCTTTTCTATATAAATTGAATGCAATGAATGTTAGTAATAATATTTTCGATTAGGTATTTGAAATTAGTTATAATAGTAATTATGTAGTTTTATAATGACGAATGATGATAGTTGTGATGTGTTGGTAGCGAGCCTGCCTTTACCCTCAATGGTCGCGGGTTCGATTCCTGCTCGGAGTGGATATTTGTATTTATCTTACAAATATCTGACTCAGTCTGGGCGTTTGTCTTTGTGAGTCTCTCCAACATGCCTTTTAGATAATATAATAATAATAATAAGATTTATTTACTCTTAAGGATCACCGAGGCAACCAGCTATATATGGGGATCAACCACAGCGGCATACTCACATTCCAAGGTAGTCGGAAGACTCACCACTTCAAGTGGTCAGAGGTACACAAGATCAACTTCGAGGGACGAATGTTTATTGTACATCTGAACTATCCTGAAGTGAGTTGAAATTTTTATTATTAACAAGCTACTTGTTTTTTTTTATTATTATGCGGAACCCTAATTCGGTTTCCAAAATAGAAGTAACCTATATTATTCCTTTTAACTTCACATATCTGGCTGGTTAAAGTCCCGTTAAAATCGGTCTGTTTCTCATTTTTTTTTCCTAGGAATGTTTTTGGGAAAGTTAAACATGTTATGTTAAAAATGTCTATAAAAAAATTACAATTATTAACGTATTAATAATATTTTTATTTTATATTACCAAGTATTGTTTTTATTTTCAGAAGAAACATACAGTCGGTTTCAAATGTCCGAACGGTGCAGCGTGCCGACATGTATGGTGTTGTGCCATCGAACAAATGTTGTTTTTTACGTGAGTATATTTCGCACGTCTAGAACGAAAACGCCACAATTTAAAAAAAACGAAAATTTAGTTATCGCTGATAAAATAACTTAAAACGAAATTCTCAATGTAACAATAGTCCAGACATAGCCATATTCGAGCGTAAATAACTGACGTAATCAAGAAAATATAGTATCGTATACTATATTTTTTTTACTATATTAAGATTGTGCAGGTGTCAATATATAAAATTGGTTGAGGCTGAGACTTTGGCTGGATTCGGGGGATGCGAGCAGACTATTTTGGGAAAATAAATGAAATTACTAATGTATTAAGCACTGAGTTTAATTTATAAAATTAGGATACTAAGAGTGAGTTGATTTTTGGCGTCGGGAAGTGACGACCCCATCGCCCGCTGTTGGGATAATCTCGCAAGCAGATATTATTCCACCAGTGCAATCAGTCACACTGGTTTTAGGTCTTTTGTTTCAAGAGACCGGCTGGGTAGGTGGACCGGACCACCGCATTGTTAAATATTCTATCGCGAAGAAGCAGTACCTTGGGCATTACCGTGTTCCGGTTTGAAGGGCACTTGGCTAGTGAAATTACTGGGCAAAGGAGATTTAAGAACCCATATCTCGAGGTTGGCAACGCCTGAGTGGCACCTACTATTGGTTTTACACGCACTCATAGGCTACGGTAACGGCTTTCCATCAGGGCCTTATGCTTCCTTGCCAACTTAGTAACATAAAAAAAAAAACTGAGTTATAATATTGTCTTTACCTTTACAGTCTTCCATCGTCGTCAGACGCGTGTGTTTATTCTAGTGGTGGTCTGTTCTCCTGGGGTACAAAGTTCAAGTACGTTGGTAGGACTGAACGGGAAATTCTAGAGAGGGATGGATTACTTTCACCGAGAGATTCACAGGTATTTATTATATTGACAATGTTTGTTGTGGCATTTTTTATAATTGGACGCAAATAAGCAATACCATGTCAACCCACACGAATGTCATTTCGAGAAAACGCGTTTGAAAATATGTTATGATTTTTTTAATGTATGGGTCAAGTTTTTGGCAATTTCAGATTTATGTAAGTGATTTATACTTATTTTCACAAAACAATAAGTATACAAACTGCATATGTCGTATATATGTAATATAACGCAAAACGTTTAAAATAATACATAAATTGCATGATTAAAAAATGTCTTTTTAGAAGTTTTGAAGCTTAAAAGTTAAAACCCTACAAATATTAAAGAAAAATGTTCTTCAGCCATTTACCAACACTTCTGCATATATAACTCAGTTTTTCAATTTTGTGGGTTGACATGGTATTGCTTATTTCCGTCCAATTATGGTATGTGGATACGCAACGGTTATGGGGAATGGATAGAAGTTGGTGAAAAACGGCCTATTGTATATTGTTCACTGTTGAATTTTGAATTTAAGGCTCCCAAAAGGTTTTTTTATGCAATTTGAAAATATATCTGAGCAAATCCACGAGATAAGCCAAATTGATTATTTGATTTTTCAATTTATTATAACCACCACCTATGAAATAAACAACCTTTTATGCAAAAGAACCGATTACCAGAATAATATAATATTTTTTTATTATTATAATATTTAACAGGAAGAAGGGTCCAGCACAGGTGGCAAAAGAAAAGCTTCTAGTGTTCCCGCGACTCCGTCTACACCCATGACTGGCGATTTTGGTAAGTACCTCGCTTTTCTATCTTGGAATAAATAATTCTGTGGTGTAAAACGACGACAACCGTTGTGTCGCGTTGGTACCGCGTCTGCCTCAACGGTCGCGGGTTCGATTCCCGCTCGAGGCGGATGTTTGTATTCATCTTACAAAATAATATGTTTCGGTCTGGGCTTTTGTCCTTCCTACCGTGCCTCGGAGAGCACGGTTAGCTGCTATCACATAACATCTGATAATAATCGTTAACTCTCGATAGGTAATTCGCTGTTATCCAATGAGGTCCTTGTTTGTCTTTAGAGTTTTGGAGGTCAGAATGGAATGCTCTTCTGGTGTCTGTGTTTCGGAAAGCATACAATCTGAACCTCTTATGTGCGACTTATTAGTAAGCTCGCTCCATAATAGATCTCATTTGTACAGTCGCGTTCGATGGAGGTCAAGAGGTTACCCATTTTAGAAAAAAAAAAACGCTGTGTAAAAACTAGTAACCCGTCGAATTCTGATAATCGTTGTTATGTATTTTTAACGGAGGGTATACTGTGCCGTATGCAAATGCCCTTATATAAAATATCACCTGAGATCTTCCTTATATGTAACAGATATTATGTCATTATAATTTTATGTTGTAGTTAGTCGTGCGCCAACTGTCCTCATAAACAGACGCAATCAATTTTATATTAATTGGTCTTTTTATTTCGTAACACTTAAATGGATACCCTAAGTAAGGTATAAGGTAATAAGCAGACCGTGTGCAAGTGAGTGGTATGTTGTATAGGCTACAGCAGCCTGCCTCGCTCGGCGCACAGCGCGCCGCTGGAGGAGAGCGCGGGCGCGCCGGACGCGTGCGACGGCGGCTGCCTGCTGGGCGGGCCGGCCGTCGACATCGCGCTCGCCTGCTGCGACCACCTGCGCGCGCACGCCGACAAGCCCGGTAACACGTCCCATATGGATCACCGAACTATCTGCATGATTCCTTTGGAACGAAGCTCAGTGTTGCCAACCCCAAAAAACTAAAAAACATCAACTAGCCAACAAAAAAACAGTAGGTAAACTAAAAAAGGCAGATTCCATACTTTTTTTAAACAATAATCAATTTTCTTAGTTACTAGAACTCACATACATTGTTAAATTAATAATCACAACAACAAAAATCAAAGTAAAACTATTTTTCAGTTTCATCTGAAGCCTCATCTTCACTATTTTCACATTCATTATTATTTTTAAAATCATACATATTTTTGTTGTTTCTTCATGTGCCTTTCTGTGGCTTCAAATGAATAGCAATCGGTTATTTCGGATTTTGTGTGTAATACTCCTTTAATAGTTGTGGTCGATATTCTGTTGCGTAATTTGGTTTTAATAATATGCTATGTGTTATACCTGGCGCTGAACAATATAGTTGA
This sequence comes from Hestina assimilis, assembly GCA_023373885.1. Classification (NCBI taxonomy): domain Eukaryota; kingdom Metazoa; phylum Arthropoda; class Insecta; order Lepidoptera; family Nymphalidae; genus Hestina; species Hestina assimilis. Next base: position 14,859,214 of record CM041740.1, read on the forward strand.
AAAACAGTAAAAATTAGGAATGAAACAGAAAACATGGACACCGATGTGAAAACAGCAAATCTACTGTTAAAACAGTAGGGTTGGTAACACTGACGAAGCTCCTTAACGCGGCTTACGGGTAGTGCGATTTAGTAGAAATCGTCACGTAACGAAATGCCGTATGCTGTATGTTTGGGTGTATATAAGCAAATGGGAACACCAGCAAGTGAGGGCGCAGCCGGATGCGCAACTCTCTCGCTCTCTCTCTTTCTCTCTATTCCTGTCTCTTTTTAATTACAGGAGTTGCAGAAAAAACGTAAGGAACTTCGTTTCTGACGGGGTCCTCCGATCGCACAGCTTTTTTTTTTATATAAGAGAAATTAGTTCATCTACAAAATTCGAAAGTAACAACGCGTCAAGACGTCATAAGATTTGTAAGAAATAATGGTTTTCGGGTCCGGGTGTGTTTGTCCTTGTCATTATGAATTTTTCCGAACCTCGACACAAGATATGACTATCCTAAGAGGGCCGTTGAGTGTTTAGCGTTTATTTCTATTCTAGCGGCGTGTCAAGAGTACAACGCGCGGGATCCGTTCGAACACTCGTCCACGGAGTCGGCGGCGACGACGCACGTCACATACGCTTCGCAGGTCATTTTAAATATTTATTTATCTATTTATGTCATAATGCCTTCAACCTTATAATTAAATACACTTAAGATGATTTATTTCCTATTTTAACTGTACAAACAAACACAGACGGATTAAATACGTTCTAAAAACCTTTCAAAATATTATATTATTATAGTAAGCCTTTCTACATATTTCTAGATCGTGGAAAACGAGGGTATTCGTAAAATGACTTTACTATTTGTCTCTTTCATTCATACACATATTTATTCGATAGAACAATGGAACAGAACAAAATATTTTTATGAGCGAAAGAGACATATATACATAACAGACAGGGACGGAATGTGATATAGATTAAGATATAATAATAATTGCAGGCATCGCACGCGTCGCACACCGCAGACGACTGGCGCCCCCGCGCTCCAGCCCCGCCGCGCCCCTTCAGCCTCCTCCGCGCCTTCGTCCCCTCCTTCCTTTTCGTGTGGCTCTCGCTGGCGCTGGCGGCGCTGCTCGTGTTCGAGACCGACTGGCCGCTCCTGCGACCGCTCAAACGGAAACCGGAACTCGTCTCCCTCCGGCACCACTACTACGCACCGCTGAAGGAGTACATCAAGCGAAAGGTGATTGAACTGTTCTGATTGGGGCGCGTTTACACCGATCCGTGACGGCAGTCGTCCGATATCGTTGTGTTAATATAACTCCCGTTTCGATTGTCTTGTAATGTAAACGGTCTTTTTGACTTTGACTAAATTGAATTTTTTTGAACCAGTTAATCCGTAGAAAGAAAATTTATATTAGAAAAGAAAGGTTTTTTTAATCTGTATGGTATTTTTTTGGAATTTAGTTGATTTTTCAATTAAGTAACGAAAAATTTACTTTCACATTTTAATAATTAATACTGCAACGCCTTTTTTTTAAAAGATTGTTTTATATTATAAGACATTGTTGAATGGAATGTAGTATAGTAGTTAGTGTTGCGGCTTTTACGGTGACGGCGTCAATTCTGAAGTGTCAAAAGTTTTGGACGCGTTTTTAAATATTTTTTCTCAGATAAGCATTAAAAGTAGCATTCGCGGATATTGGGGAGAGGTTTAAATGAATTTATTTAATAAAACTTTCTATCACGTTGCTCGTACAAAGTTTATTTATCACGCGCACGTTCTTGTGATATTTTTAATCTGTAGACTATTATTTGTTTTCAAATACAGTTGTTAATTTACGTTTTAGAATCTATATTTGACTAACTTCTTTCCGCGGCTTTGCACGCAAATATTTCAAGTTTTTATTAATTAATACTTTTCGGGAATTTACGCGTAAAAATTACCTTTATCTGTACCTGTTGTTTTACTTGTGGCCTTTTTTTGAAAAATATACAATGCGCCACAGGTCGCGGGTTCGGTTCCCGCACGGAACAGATGTTTGTATTGACCATACAGGCATGTTTTCTGGTCGGGGTGTGTTTTTCCTTGTCATTGTATATGTTCCCGGACCCTCGACATAGATATAGTTATCCTTATGGGGGTTATTGAGTGTGTAGCGTTTATTTATTATTTATACGGTAAACAAAGAATTGAAATGTTTAAATTTTTAAATATACGTTTATTTTCAGTACAATTCATTTGATATAAAAAAAAAAAATATATATATATTCTTTGAAATATTTCATGACATTCTCTTATATTTTTTTATTTATTTATGATTACTTTATAAGATTAAACCGTTAACATTTAACTGCATTTATGTTTTAATTTAAGTATATCTCGTACAGAAGTTACAAACGAAAGATTTTTTAACTCTTAAGTCATGATAAAACATAAGGCTAAGAAAAATCGTTTACAATATATGGTCTTGTACCTATAAAAGAACTACACTTGGTGTAGCGTATTCTTGTATTTTGTTTATGTATCAAAAAACGTCAATGTGTAGGCCATTCACTTTATTTCTCTACAAATAATTAAATAACACGAAGAAAAAGTGCTTCCGTCCTTTTCAATTTTATTTATGCATTTAAGAATTAAAATAACCCGAATATTAGTCAGTTTAATATCCGAATATGTGTGACGTTGTGGCGTAGCGGTAATGACCCCGCTGTAGGCGCTACAGGTCGCGGGTTCGTTTCCCGCTCGGGACAGATGTTAATTGACCATACAGGCATGTGTTCCGGTCTGAGTTTGTTTCCGGCCCCCGACACAGGATATTATTATCCTATGCCGTTGGGTATAGCGTTTATTTATAAGTTTTTGATAAATATGTAATACATAGCAATGTCTACATAGTATATATGATATATGCAAATGCATATAATAGGTATATTGGTGGAAACTGTACTACAAGAACACGCTACGCTAATTGTATGGAGCTGGACCCCAAGATCTGTGTTATAAATGATAATACTCTACAGATTTAAGTTAAGCTTTATTGTTTTCTTACGCAATGTTATTAATTGCTGTAAATAAAATAAAATCACACGACACTCAAGACATTCTATATCATAACAGTACTTATCTACTTCTTCTTTAGAGATGACCTTAAATTTTAAGTTATATTTAAATTCTTCGGTTTATCGCTGGAGTTATCAATTTTGTAAGGTAAATTATCTATAAAAATAGTTACGTAAGCACAAACTTATTATTTGTTATTATATGAAAACATGTTATGAAATCGTTTTTAAATATAAATTTTCTTAATATATTTGCTTTATATAAAATTTTAGCACAAATATTTACGACTTATTAGGATGTTACTTAAAGCGCTGGCTTACGCTTCTCTGCCTAGTCACAAATGTATAAAATTCTTCTTTATAGTATAGATTAGTTGGTTTTTGTCTCTCAGTTATATGATCTGATACAAAACACGTGAATAATCTCATTTCTGTAATGCTTTTTTTTCATATAGACTCGCTGGCGCTCCTTCGTAAAATTAATTTACGTAAATCACCGACGCAACTACGCGAAGTTAATCATGTGCTATAGTTCTTTCAATTTAAAATTAACCAAAATGGCCGCTTCTGCGCAGGTACAAACATGGACAAAAATGTTAGAATAAAATATTGATTTCGTCTTATTTAAATAGATTTTTTATAAAGTGGGAAAACGGAATTTTTTATATAACATAGTTATCATTTCTTCTAAATTCAATTAATTATTTATTCATTATCGTTATTAATTACTCAAATAGAATAAAACAAACAAATAGTATAGAAAATAGGTATATAAAAAATAATAATAGTTAATGTACATTTTTAATCATTGTCACTTATTGGGATGACACCTTATCTTGAAATAAAATTAAATGTTTACACACCTGACAAAAATAATTTATATTTCAATTTAATTTTTAATAATTTATTTTTAAAGAACTATAACACACCGTGAGCGAGTGTACTAATCGGATCTAGCGTCGCCGCGTTGCTATAGTTACGCGGCCCCCTTCATACCGCATACGGTTGAGACCCAAAAAGCGTTAATGCTCATGGTTCAATTTATATTGAAAGAGTTATAACTCTGGCGGATTTACAAATTTTCAAGGTATAGGCTGTAAGGTTTTCATCGCCTTGGCCGGACTTAGCGAACTATCTGTTTTACTCTAGAATACTGAATATGGATGATTACTACTACTTTTCCCAAAAAGTCATCGGCAAATTTATTGCAAATTTCTTTCTACATTATAAAACAGAAAACCGTCATGTAGAAATGTACTCAGCCTACTGGTAAATCTGCCTCCTGTGCTAACTTCGTACGGCTATGTTGCAAGTTTGTGACCAATTTCGCTTCGTTGCGTTGGTGTTGAAATTACAGATGAGCACCAGCGATTATTTTACACTTTGTCTTTATGGAAGCTCATATTCAAAGTTTATGGTAAGTCTATGTCATGTACAAGTTTTTTTAAAAGGTTTTAGAGGAAGGGAAGAAGTAAGAAATCTTTGACATAATATACGTCTAATTTTAATTTGATATTTTGTACAAGCATAGTATTAAATACTTAATCACAATTTCCATGTGTATAATCTGTGAATCTCAAACGATATTTTTACTTATATATTTGTTACTTGATTAATATTATATTTTTTTATATTATGTTCTTACATTTATAAGTTTTTATTCTTTTGATACTGAAAATTTGAAAAATATTGTTATAATAATTATAATTGCTTTTTTATGATATGATACAAAAACATTCCAAAAAAACTGTTAATCACTGATATGTATATTAACGATAGACAGTAGGGGTTCCTGTATTTGCCAATCGAAATTATTATTATTTAAGTAGACTCTTAAAAAGTACTTTTAAATCTTCAAGCGCTATCGGTTCGGAAAGAAGTTTACAATTGTGTTATTCCCAATGGATAAAGTAAATTTTAAGAACTTCTCTAGTATGTATAATGTTTGTACTATTTGAAATTGACGTTCAGCTTGCGTGTATGAATGCATGAATTTTAAGCTTCAATAGCTCAACGGTAGAAGGGCCGACGGCATCCCGTTAACGCGAGAATCGCGGGTTCCATCCTGATCTTTGGGCTTTGTTGTACCCAGTCCTAGCGCAAGTTTCAAGCTTATTTGGAGGGGCAATAGGAATATTATTAATGCCTTAAAAATATAGTGGTAAAGTAGTGTTAGCAATCAATGTGGTTCAGATCTATCACCATATATCACCATCCCGGGCTTAAATAGATAAATTAATTTAAATTTTGTTGATCAAAAATCATTTGTTTTTCGGTACATTAAAACGGTGAACTATGATGGCGCTGATTATACCCCGTCTGGTTTAAATAATAACGCCAGAATGCGCTTAAAAGGTCTCCTCTGGATTTAATATAGATATCAGTGGTTTTATGGCATCATTTTGTAATATCAGCATTAAAAAAATCTACTATAAGGCAATGATAAACGCTGCGTACAATAAAGTTTTTGATAAAATTGTATCCTAAAATAGGCTTTATTATGTACGCATACTAATAAATAGAAACGATGTATGTACACCAATCAAGAAAGGACCCAGTTTTTTATTTATATTATATAAGAATCGTGATTAATTCTAATTTATTTTACGCAAAGTATATATGTATCTAGATATTTCTTAAAACTGAGATTAATAGTGATGACTAATCAAATAATATTTGGTTATGATGGGTACTGTAACAATTCTTTAAAGGAATTTATATTTTATTTAATGACGATAAGGATCATCATCTGTTGCTACAATAAAAAATAAAATGCTTTAAATTAAAGATTAAACTCCTTTGACATTTCGAACTGTCACAGTACCCATCCTACGTGAAAAATACTATAGTTTATTTATATTTATTATTAATAGATTTTGATTTAATACTCCGAATCACAGACCTGTGTGATATGGACCAATGGTTCTATGTATTGAAATTGTTAAAAATTTAAGGATAAGCTAGCGCCACCAAATGAGTATCTAGAACTAATAAAATAACGGCACATGTGCCAGAGTAATGCGGAGAATGTAGATAATAAATTGACTAATTGAAATGAAGGTTTATGTAGCGCATGCGTACGATAATATTATTTAGTTCCCAGCCAATCGTTTGGCGGCGCTTAAATAATAAACACTTATCATTTGATGTCATGTAGACCCAAAGTCCATATCATATAGTTTAGTGAATAGAATGTAGAGGTGTGCATCACCTGATTACTGACCTGACTGATGCCCGATTTCATTTATGAAAATTTTATGAAAAATCACATCTCTAAATGAATTATACTTATTTATATTGACAAATATTTCAGTAAACAATAATGTAGATTCATTAAATTCTGCGGAAGTTGATAATTTAACATTTTAAATTTTTTGACAAAAACTAAAATTTATTTAGTGAACTTGATTTAAATTTTGCTAAATTTCGAAGATTTTTCTTAATTGCAAAAACGTATAAAATCTTTTGTGCAAAATTAACATAAAACTTTCATAATGAATAAAGGTAAAATTGAAAGTATTGTGTAAACTTTTACACTCAGTTTTTAGTAAACTGTTGCCAGTTTAATGTACTTCGTGCTAGTGTCCAGTGCGCACTAAATAGTTTACAGATATATTGTACAAAAAATAGAAAAATAGTACTCCCTAAGAAAATAGTGTAGAAATCTCTCTGCGGTGATATTTTCGGGATAAATGTTGCCATTTTATGTATTGATTTGTACCTGTTAAAAAAATATTTTTGTATTTTTACCGCTTTTAACTTTCGATGCTATTTAGTTACTAAGTGACTTGAACTTTTCTAGTCTAGATTTAATTGTAATACGCAGAAAATCTCAGTGGAACGTATTTTTGTAAGGACTGGCTGTAGAGGCCAAATGTTTCAGACTTTTGTCTGGTACTTCATACACATTAAAATACAGTCCAAGAATGTTATGCCATCCCGCTTTTGAATTTGTATGTAGATATTTTCACTAAAACATTGCCTGTGACTACCATTGTACTAATTTAAGCACAAAAGTATAAATAAATAATAACAAAAATCTAGTTGTATTTCAATAAAACACCCTGTCAATGTCATTTATATTTTATTATTAAAAATAATTCGAAAATAAGCAACAAACAAATAACAACGTAAAACATTTCATGGTGTAAACATCTGCTGGCCCTACACTGTAATGATTGTCAGAATGTTGTGCTGGCGCAGTATATGATATTCTTTCACTTTAGGCTCAGTATTTATCACATACATATTTAGAAAGTCTAAATATGGCACTACATTAAAGGAACCTAGATTCATGAACAGCACAAACTTAATAAAAGTTTTGTTCATCTCGCGATCGTATTATTTTGAGTAGCATATAAATGATACAAATTTTTGTAAATAATATATTAGGTCATAAATTATATTTTGCGACGATAATGATTTCCTTAAACTAAGCTACAAATTCCAATAAAAAATATTTGAGCGTCATAAATTAAAAGTTAAATCTATTACAGTGTTTCAATCTTAGAATAGCGAAATAAACACAGAATAATATAAAACTTATAAATTCAGATTCATCCTTATAATTATTTTTATCAGCTTGAGCTACAAACGATATTAATTATGAATTCCTTATTCACCCATAAAATATTTAGGTACTTAAGATACAGCGTAATATAGTAGTATAGCGTTTAAGAATAAGAAACTACGAATTATAACGCATGAGCGTTATCGTACTTAAATACGAGCTCGTATAAGGGGACCCATAGTGATGGCAACTGCAACTTCGTTAGGCTGGAAGCTTTATATTGTATGGGGAAAATTGCTCACTTATAAAAGGCAGGTCACCTAATTTTATTGTGCTCTGCAATATAATGTCACAACTATGTGTCAACGTAAGGTCGTCGCGGGTCACGATAAGGTAAGAGTCTGCTTTTAACTTATTCTATAATCGGTTATACAATGTAACAAAAGGAAATACGGCTCACGTAGACTATCAATATTATTGTCCATATGACGGTCCATGCGGACGAGAGGTAGAGGCCGGGGCGGAGGGCGATCAGTCGACGATGGAGATCTGCGCGTAGCCGATGAGCCCCTTCTCGTCGGCCGGCTCAGTGGGGTCGGCGGACTCGAGGCGGAAGGTGAGCGAACGCGGCGCCGGCGCGTCCCCGGGGAACAGGTGCGCGTCTACGAGCCGCTGCAACTGCGCCGCGATGGCTCCCGCGTCCACCGCCGCCACCAGACCCGCGCCCACCAGCTCCGTCGCAATCCCGTCCGCCGAGTCCTTGCCGGGAGTGAACTCGAACCGGATGTCGTTGAGCTCCTTGCGCGCATTCCTCATCCTCAGCACGAGATCGATCTGAGGCGCGTCTTCTGGCTCGAGGGAGCCAATGGTGAAGCCGGCGCGCGGCTCGCCCTCGCTCTCGCTGTCGGAGGAGTCGGCTCGCTGGAGATGGTTCATGGGGCGGTCCCGGCCTGCTTCGCCGTCTTCGTCTTCATCCTCTTCGTCACTTTCCCATACCCACTCACCGGTCTCCATTCGGTGCAACCTACCGGAAGCGCCGGGTTGTCGCTTGCTCGCCTTGTGCACGCGCGTCTCCATGCTGGGTCCGATTGACACCAGGGTCTGAACGAGGTATTTGCGGTCTTTCGCTTTCTTGAAGAAGGAGTGTTTCAGCAACTCCGTCGCCGAGGGCCTCTTCGTCGGATCTTTTTGGAGGCACTCTGATATCATTTTTCTGAAAGTTTTCCCGTATGCCTTGTACTGATCCTTCTCCTCTGCGCCGGTATCGAGCGTCGGCGGATCGTTTTGAAGGGTCAACATCAGTACCTTCATTGGGGGATACTTATGGTAGGGTGCTGTACCGGTCGCCATTTCTATAGCTGTAATGCCGAAGGACCAAATATCAGCTTTGAAGTCGTAGCCGTGATTTTGCTCCATCACCTCAGGGGCCATCCAGCAAGGGGTGCCGACGAACGTATGTCGCACTTTTTGACGCGACAGATCACGCCCCGTTGCCAGCCAGGCTGAGACACCGAAATCAGCAATCTGAACAGTGCCGTCGTCGCCGAGGAGAATGTTACCGGCCTTTATATCCCTGTGTATTTGTCCATTCTGGTGAAAATATTCGAGACCCTTCAGCACTTCCTTTAAGACAGTTGCAATAGTTGCCTCATCGAAGACTCCATGTTTGCAATTGGAAATCCTCATTTTATGTTTTATTATATCTAATAAGCTGCCACCTTCAAGGAGTCTCAATACAAGCCAGAGTTCTTCCTTAACAACGAAACTCGTATAATATGTTACTACATTCTCATGGTTACAGCTAGACATAGCTTGAATTTCTTTGAGGAGTTCATCCATGGAAGTGTTCCATTTTTCAAGGTTGATCCGTTTAATGGCGCATTTTTCTCCTCGTGGACGACAGAAAGCAGCGTGAACCACAGCAGTTGCACCAACACCGATGACCTCCAATAGCTCATAGTCATCTTGACTGTTAGGCCACATGTGACCAGAACTCGCCATCTTAATATTTTTTAATATATTTATATTAAAATTTGATTTTAGTAGTATTATAATTTGTACTACAAGTAAGGCCAGTAGTTAAAGCAATGATAGGATATTTTAGTTTTTATTAAGAATCTTAATATTAGCGGGCGTCACTTGGTTGCCCATGTTGATATGATTTTTAGGTATGTAGTTTTGGGTCACTAAAACAGTTTCTTTCGTCGTTTTATTTCTTTCAAAACGATGGAGAGGCTGATCAGTGTCTCTCAATTCAAGAACAGTTTTATTTTCTTTAATTATGGTAGTACTATTATAGTCTACATTTGATGGATATAGATGGTCACCTGAAACAGCAAAGGTCAAGTTGAATTTGAATATAAATAATTAATGTTTAAAAAAACATTTCTACCAACTTGAAACCTCTAAGCTATGAATACACCAAAACATTGATTACAGTGATCGTGGGTTATTTGCTCTTATATTGTGTGGATATCTTTAAAGACTAAGTTCAAAAAGTCACAAAGTTCAAATGGAATCAATCAACACTTTCAACATAAGAAATTATGAATTAAAAATAGTCCCAAATTGGTGTATAAGTTACGGAGTAATGCGATAACAAATATTACAAAGATAATACATAAAAAAATACGATGATCAGGCGCAGAGGTAGCGAACATGCCTTAGCGCCACAGGTCACGGGTTCGATTCCCGCTCGGAGCATATGTTTGTATTGACTATACAGGCATGTTTTCCGGTCTGGGTGTATTTGTTCTTGTCATTGTGTATGTTTCCGAACCCCCGACAGGATATAACTATCCTAATTGTGTGTGTAGTGTTTATTTGTTTATTTATTTAAATACAATTTTATATTCTGTACCTGGTAACAGAAATACAATGCCGTCTTTAGCTTGTATATGGACAGGGTAGAACAGTTCATCACCCTGACAGCTTCTTTCTCTGGCAAAGTTGTTAAACTTTACAATATCCTTGAAGTAAGAAAATCGATTCAATTCATAGCCTTGAGGAGGATATAACTGCAATTCACCTTTCTTGTTTCTTTCTAAAGTTTCTAGAGGAGTAGCCCACTAAAAAAGTAACATTTTTATTTATACTCGTAATATGTATAAGAGTAATAAATAATGAAATCATTTACATAATAAGAAAAATTTTACATGTCTAACATTGTTATCAACATTTAACTAATAAGTACATGTAACAATTCTATACAATGCTGCATTTCATTTAATGAATTTTTTTGTACATTAATTCATATAATGTGGTCAATTGGTATGTATTAATATGACATCACAGAATCAAAGTGTACAAAAATATGTACAGAATTATAGATACTAATGTGTGCATGTAGCTTCTTCTACACTGTAGAGTCTAAAGTAATAAATAATTACAATTTGTTTTATACTAAACATATAAGCTTCCTAGAATTTTTCCCAGCATTTTACACAGGTCTGCTTATTACACTGATTCATGATTTAACAGGTTATTTCTTACATAGAGCAACTTTTTGATTTCTGCTTCAGTAGATCATTGGATAAAAAGGAATTGCCTATTAACAGAGTATGATTATTATCAGAAGATATTGTGACAAACGGGTTAACATACTCTGCAAATCGGTGTGGTGATCCAAATGGTTATCACTCTGATAGAAACAGTCTATATGGTGAATTTTCAAAACATTGATTAGCTCAAGAACTTGAGGCTTTGCAAATTTACAAAATTATAAATTTTTCAAAATAAAATATGATTTGAATGAAAAACATACCTCTACGTTAACCACCTCAGAGTTGGCTTTGATGCCTGTCGGTCGATTTTCCAAGGCAGCGATGAAAAATGCTGTATCAAACCTCTTTGGTAACACAGCTGGAGTTAGCCAGTTACTCCAGTAATGTAAATTCCATATGTCCGGGTAACATTTATATTCTTTACAAATATTTATAAGCTCATAAGGATCTTTACTAACCTGGAATTATATTAACTTTTCAATATCTGAGAATATACACAGTGACTAAATAAAATAAACACAATTTATACACAAATAAATGAAATGAAGGGACCAACTGTCTCTGTAATGACTACACTGATTTCAAAGAAACTAATTTTATCAGTATTTAGTGACAGTCTCTCAGTCTCAGTCAGACTAGTTATATTAATAAATATATAAAATTAAATGTTACATATAAGAAATTTATTTGGAGAAATATCAGTATATTGAAAGAATATTGATAGATTCAGAATTTTTATCTATTTTTGTTTTATTCTTAATTTTTCTTTGGAAATAAAAATTGTGCCTATAGTGTATCTAATATAAAAGCCTCAACAGCTCAACAGTAGAAGGGAGGACTCTGCTCCATTAAAGCGAGACTTGCAGGCTCCATCCTGACCTCCTCGGGTTATTGTGGTACTCATTCCTAGCACATACATTTCTAGTGTAAATCACATTCCTATTCTTAGCGCAAGCTTTGAGCTTTTTTAAAGGGGCAATAGGAATGTTAGTAATGTCTTGAAAAAAAAAAGAGCATTACTAATATTCTTAAAAAAAAAAAACAGTTATAATAATAAGTTATCTAAATAGAATGACAAAAATATAAATTATTATCTTGGAAGTAGTGATGTCTCTAATTGCCTACACTTATCTGTTTGAAAGAAAATCACATTTAAAACTAAATAAACATAATATATTAATGTGCAATTAACAAAATACATGTATGTTGAAAATACACAGACGTAGATCCTTTTTGAGAAAGCCATTGTTTGTGTGGAAAATTTATTGTTTTTTACTTAATGTGTTGTATCGTAATAACTCTATTAAAATTATACTGAGTAGTGTCTCATAAATATTGTGAATTTCGTTACTTTTCACATTAATGCTTGTTAGTTTTACAACTTCCAATTTACAGACAACAATATTTCCATTTTTTAACAATTTAAGGTGCAATTCAGCTGAATCTCTATAATACCATTACAAAGCGATGGTGTGATAGGTCTTGTTTAAATTAATTATAAAAAAATTATTTGGGGGTCAATAGCAGTATTAGTTATGACAGATAATATTCTTTATAAATACCAATTAAATATTATGTTTGTATAATTATATATGACGTAAGTTTAATTATTAAAGTTACATTAATAATGCAAATCTAATCTTACTAATATTATAAATGTAAAAGTTTGTATGGTCCATAGATGTTTGTTACTCTTTCACGCAAAATTACTGAACTGCTATGGATGAAATTTGGTACACATATAGTTTATTACCAGGACTAACATAAAGATACATTTTATCCCAGAAAAATGTTGGGTTCCCGTGGGTTCATCAAAAAACTACATAACGCAAGTAGAGCCATGGGCACAGCTAATTTCATATTAATTTGACATTCATAAAATTATCTCTTAACTAATTGTAATTATATACAACACCTTATTTTAGAGGCATTTATGTGATTATTAGAATTGATTGATTTAGATTGATTTTAAAGTTAAAATTGAATGATTCCTCACCCGTTTCTGCCAATATTTTAAATCAATGTCTGTTATGACATTTGCCCATATATCATGTTTAGTTGTTTTATGTTTTGTACTACAAAAAAGCAAACCAAGCTCCTCAAATGTTTCCCTTACTGCAGTTATTCTCAATGCTATGTGTCTGTCAACAACGTTTAACTTTAAAACAAAAAATCAACACAAGGTCAAGGTTAAGAGTGTAACATAAATAAATTATAAAGTTAATTGACTTTTTTTGGTAATTTTTTTTTATATAAGCAACAGACATGGCATTAGAAGCTGTTTCAATTTAAAAAGCTATGTGAAAATTATATTTATGATAAACTATGTAGAATAAAACTTTAAAATTTTTAAAAAATTAAGCAAAGGAGGATTTTAAAATTGATTAAAATAATTGTCTAATTTATTCTTACTTACCTTTTGATAGGATTATCTGCGAAAATAGGAGATATTGGGGCACCAGCTTGGTGTAACGTTTCGAAGTCACTTTGACCAAAGCCGAAAGAGCTGAGGAGTCGAAGCCAATGTTCACTGGCGTCCGCCTCCTCACTTACACCGCCCGGAAACACAACACCGTTCGAGAAAGATGCGTCAAGCGTCCGAGTCTGCAACAAGATATCGTAGTTACTATCACCAGTGTTCCCACTTGATAATCCATCAACATTCCGTCTAGCGAGCACTATCAGCGATGCAGAGTCACGCCAACATTTTTCGATTGCTCTTTTCATGGTTTTTACCGATGGCACACTGTCCTGTCCTGTTTTAACACTAAATAAAACAAATTCGTTCCACAAGCGGCTTAGGGGTTATAATACAAGGCCGAAACTTACGTATTATTCTCTGCGTTTAGTTCGTCAATTCCGTATGGCCTTATCTAATGAATAATGATAAGTTTGTTTTTACATTAGCTTACAGTGCATTTGGTTGAAACTACAGAATATAAAAATAGCTTTTAAAATTGACATTCACTCACACAACGACCAACGATATTAATTTTTTTAATAAGTTAATGCAATGAACTCTATAATAACTGGATTACGGATCTATATGGCAATAAAATGAAATTGTTATATATTGAAGCCGTTCCAGCATTGTATAATGATTGGTAGTAGTTCTAGGTACTCATTTAATGGGGCTAGTTTGTCTTACAATTTGGCTAAATTCAGTACATAGGATCATTAATTCTGTTTTTATATAGATCAGTGCACTTATGCACAGCATAGATCTAGAATAGAAAGTACGTAGATTCAATCTTAGAATAACGGATTAAACATAACGGATAAATAAAACTTAAAAAAATCTATTCGTTTTGCTATTTTTTTAAGATATATGTAGCAGCATCACCAACGTGCAGTTATATGAAATAATTGTACGCTACACATCTTTTATTTATCTTTATTTTCTACGTCATCGTTCGGAATAGATGAACGTAGATAGCTCTGAAAAGAACTGTTTTTATAGAGGCCTTCAAGGCGTGGTTGGTATGCGAAAGAGCGTCGCTCTGAAAAGAGCGTTTTTAAGATGCAGATCCGAAGATCTACAGTTTCTTCTTTCTTCAATCTTCCTATCAGAATCTTCACACAGTACTACTTCAAACAATATGCGACGCGGGAACCGAACACGGACAACACGACCTCGCTGCACTCGGCGCTCGACGATTCTAAGGCGACGCCGGTTTTTTTTTTTTTTTTTTCTTTCGGAGTGTCCATTGCTGTTGGCCCAACGCGACGCCGGGTCGCAGCGGTCAATTTTATTAATTCGCGCGCGTCCCTCCCGCGCGCCCTTCCCGCTTCAGACAGCGGCGTGCGGGGAGCAGGACGCCACCTATCAGAAGCCCGCGTACTAATGTAGACTTTTTAATTGGAATTTTGTTTTATAATTTTATATTTTATTTTGTTTTCTATTTTTCTATTGGCTGTTTACTTTTTCATTTTTTGTATATATACCCGTGTTCATTTTCAATAAATTATTCCACTACATTCCACCGGAGAGTTTACTTATAATCTACGAATCCTCAACAAATAATTAACCACACTGGTACAGTGGTTAAATATATAAAAACAAAATGTGTGAAATTTCGATAAAATATCATTACAGTAGCAAACAATATCGTTATATTATTCTTTAGATCATTATTATTATATAGGTACTTAAGTGACTGGTGTTCCATGGTAAATTTAACATCCTGGTAAGTATATATGATGTAGTAGTTTGCGTGACTATAGTATATAGTAAGTCTATGTATGCAATGCTATAAACCAATAATAATTACATAGATGGCATATAATTTTTTTTATTTATGTCTTCGTTTTACTCGGAATTAGGTATGGAGTATCATAGGTCAATGAGAGTATCGTATCCAGTAATTAAATTAAGAATTTATTAGGCTATACTATATATTAAGGCTATAAGCCTTTTGTTTTACAAAATACATTGGCACATAAGTAGAATATTTTTTCAAACGGGAAGAGAGAATATTTTATTGTTTGGCTGGTATAGGTCATGATTCACGGCAAGAGCCATGTTGGTCTGCATAAATGAGTTATGCCCTTTTCTGATGGCTACCCCCCTTTTATGGATTAAAAGTGGAAACTACTGTATCATTCGATCGAGGGAATAATGATCCAGAACCGTTCCGATACATGGACAATGGACATCAATTAACCGAAAAGCTAGAAGTTAGCAATAATAGGAAAGATTGATCGACGTACAGAAGCCGTCAGCTAAAGCGGCACCTGAATGGTATATACACACACACACACACACACACACACATACACACACACACACACATATAAATATTTTGATTCACTAAAACGTTTAAAATACAAATAAAAAAATATATAAATTTTATGTACTTCTCAATAAAACACTGGCACTAATTTTTACTTATTAGTCTGACTCACTGTTTTAATAGAAACCTCCCTCACTTACAAAATCCTGCTTTCGTTTTAGACGCACGAACAACAACAGTGTAAGTCAGCTCACGTGAAATATAGATCAATATCTGGGCAGTAGTTGACCTCCGTAACTACAATGTAATCGATTTTTTATCGTGATATTTTTGAACCGTTTACGTGATACACGTGAAGCCTAAAAAGACATTGACTTTGAGAGCGAAGCAATATATAAAGTAATAATAATAATAATAATAATAATACTTTATTTTCTCCAATACATACAAATATTAAAGTAGCCCTGACTCCTGAACTGGTGTCACCCGTGTGTCAGAAGTCAGTTCCTTCCCATTAAATTATTTTAAAGTATTACAAAGTAAGTTATCTCATATTACTAGTTAATAAAAGCTAATCCAAACCAAGTGTTTACGTGTGTATGCGTTTGTGTGTGTTTATGTATGTGTGTGTTTGTGTGTACGTTTATGTGTATGCTTTTTTATAGTAAGTGTGGTGTAGATGTTTATTTATGATCAATATTTATTTATTTATTACTTCTTTTATTTTATTTTATTTTATTTTATTTTATTTTATTTTATTTTATTTTATTTTATTTTATTTTATTTTATTTTATTTTATTTTATTTTATTTTATTTTATTTTATTTTATTTTATTTTATTTTATTTTATTTTATTTTATTTTTATTTTATTTTATTTTATTTTATTTTATTTTATTTTATTTTATTTTATTTTATTTTATTTTATTTTATTTTATTTTATTTTATTTTATTTTATTTTATTTTATTTTATTTTATTTTTATTTTATTTTATTTTATTTTATTTTATTTTATTTTATTTTATTTTATTTTATTTTATTTTATTTTATTTATTTTATTTTATTTTATTTTATTTTATTTTATTTTATTTTATTTTATTTTATTTTATTTTATTTTATTTTATTTTATTTTATTTTATTTTATTTTATTTTATTTTATTTTATTTTATTTTATTTTATTTTATTTTATTTTATTTTATTTTATTTTATTTTATTTTATTTTATTTTATTTTATTTTATTTTATTTTATTTTATTTTATATATTATATTTGAAGCGATATATAAACTAATATTAGCGTCGACATTTTTTTGAAGTATTTATCCTCTCACTAAATGTATGTAATTCATGTAACATACGGATCCATACCAGGGCATAGGTCAGCTATGTTTTACATTTAAAATTTATAATCAATGAACTTGACCTTATAATGATTTTATAAACTCCACGTGAAAAACATCCATCGGAGCAATGACCGACGTGAACACATTATTGTATATAGTTATAATGTAAGACAAGACACCGTTGTGGCGTTGTGGGTAGAGAGTCTAACTTTAGTCACGACGGTTGCGGGTTCAATTCCCGCTCGGTCAGATGTTTGTTAAAATTTCTGTCTCGGTCTGGGCCTTTGTCCGGGTCTCCCCACCGTGCCTCGGATAGCACGTTAAGCTGTCGGTCCCGGTTGTTATCACATAGCATCAGATAATAATCGTTAACTCTTGATAAGTAAATTGCTCTTATCCAATGAGTTACTGGTTCGCCCTTAGGGTTACGGAGGTCAGATGGCAATCACTCTGTGTAAAAACTAGTAACCTTTCAAATCCGGATAAGAGTAATTAGCAGAGCCTGAATAAAATAAAATACCCGGAATAATGCTAGGACGAAGAAAAAGTTATAATGTAAAACATATCTAAGCACCATAGATAATGGAAATTGAGCAAAGGTCAAATTATACCATACCAGATTTTATCCGCGGTTTTGTACGTGGATATTTTCGGTGTCTTTTTTCCTCTCTATGTATCTTTCGAACAAAAACCTCTGGTCAGCAGCTACCACGCTAAATTTCATCAAAACTATCTTAGTAATATCAATATGGCTAGCTTGGTATTTGGTAGTAGATCCCGTTCTTCTCAAATATACCGGGATAAAAGTCTCTTATCTAGACAATATGTATTACTTTGGTTCAAATTATCCTAAATATAATGGAGTCCAGTGTGTATCGACGTATTAGAAAACTATTTCTTACGGCTCTTACACCCGACGTGTGTCTTACATTTCATTTGTGACAGCCGTGTAGAACGGTAGTAGTTGTACATTTTGTGTTCAGAGTAATTAATGATGCCCACCGAAGCCGCTATGTACTAATAAAAGGAAGGAGATTTATAGTATTCTTAAAAACTCATTAGATAATAAGAGTACATTCTCTGATATTGTAAATTCTCAGTGACCGCTTACCGTCAAGCGGGCCGTATGGTTCGCTAATATTTTTGGTGAAGGAAAAAAATTAGGTACGTCATTTCGTACGACTACGGACATCATTAGATGCTAATTTGTATTTAAATTCGATAAAATAAAACAAAAATTCTATTATTACGACTTACGATACTTATTACTATTACGATCGACTTCATTCTTATTGACCTCACATAGCCATATTGAAATTCCTCGCATACCGTCTTAAAAAACAGGTTTCATAAAAAGTCAGATTTTATGAATGAAATAATCATTATTTTTTATAGGCCATTTCATAGTCTACTGGCGCTAGAGCCAGTAGATGTTTAATACGAGCTGTTAAATTTTATATCGCATAGAAGTAATATTTGAAATAATGTTCGATAAAAATTTACACCAAGTTTTCAGATCATTTTCATGTATAGGGTTTGTTATTGGTATCGTACCACGGAAATTTCTATCCATTTTTAATAATAACAATAATAAACGCTGTACACTCAACGGCCCCCATTAAGATAGTGGTATTCTGTGTCGGTGATCCGGAAATACACACAATGACAAGGACAAGGACAAATACACCCAGACCGGAGAATATGCTTGCATGGTCAATAGAAACATATTATGCTCCGAGCGGGAATCGAACCTGCGACCTGTGGCGTTTAAGGCAGGTTCGCTACCGCTTCGCCAACGTCGTCAAATTCATTTAAAGTATAGAATTATATAAAAATCTATAAGTAGAATAAAATAGACTTGGCCTTTTTTATTTTTAGCTTTATGTAATGTCTTTAACTCAACATCGTTTACAAAAAAAGGAAGATTACGAATCTTTCATAAGTGCCGAAATTCTAAAATTAAGTTTTGATATTTTCTATAAAATATAAGCATATTCTTATATGCTACATATTTTGATTTGTTATATCCATATCTACAACATTAAAAACTATTTTGCCTGTACAGAAAAATAAAAAAAAGCATTTGTATTTATATCCACGCTCGCTTTTAGCAAGGACATTTTATTTCTGAATAAAAATATCACAATGTGACAAGCTGAAAATTGGACCGCAACAACCTCTATGAATATCGATTAGGTTTACACGTGCCATCAATGTTCTCTAATTGCTGCCGAGCATAGATATTGAAAAAAATAGATTGAGGATCTTATATATTTAAATTTGTAAAAAATGAAGGATAAACTAGCGCCACCAATGAAGTGGCTAGTATTAAAGAAATAAAGGCGCGCATGTTCGAAAGCATGAAGGAAAGTGAACGATTGAATTTAAGTTTTTGTAGTGGAACATGGTAGCAGTTAGTTTTCAGCCAGTTGTTTGGCAGGATTTTAATTTTAAAATTTTGTCATTTTACGTCATGTAGAGCAGCAATCCGTATCATAGAGTTCAGTGCTGCTGTGATATACGGGCACCTATTTTTATTATTTTTTATCGATCATTATAGCAGTATAACTTATAATATTTAACTTGAACCATGCGCAGTAACACTCAACCGAATGCGGAATGAAGGGGGCCGCGTAACTATAGCAACGCGGCGACGCTCAACTCGTTTGATACACTCGCTCACGGTTGTTTTAGTTCTTTAAAAATAAATTATTAAAAATTAAATAAAAATATAAATTATTTTTGTCAAGTGTGTGAGCATTTAATTTTATTTCAAGATAAGGTGTCATCTAAATAAGTGACAGTGATTAAAAATGTACATTAACTATTTTTTTTTTAATATATGGTATATATATATTTTTTCTATACTAATGTTTGTTTCTTTATGTTTAATATTGTTATTGTAGGCGAAGAACAAGTACTTCTTGAGATTTCTTTTTTGGGTGATGACGGTGAAATGTTTTCGTCAGGTTTTACTAAGGGCTTAATATTTATTTGTTTTATTCTATTTAAGTAATTAATAACGATAATGAATAAATAATTAATTGAATTTAGAAGAAAAAATAACTATATTATATACTTAATCGGGGGCACGGCAGTGCCCCCGCCAAGTCGAGCGCGAAGCAAACACTGCCGTACCATCTTTACCCGAACCATTTCGCCGCGTTTTCAGGCCCCTATTTGAGAACGTCTGGATATGACTAGAACGCAGAAATTTTCGTCACCCAGTAAGCTATAAAATAACAATTAATATAAAAAATTTCAAGTCTGTAAGTTATTTAGTTCCGAAGTTATGCGAAAGCAAATTTTCGCATTTATAACACCCAGACACTCACTCATGATCATCAAAATAGAACTAGTACTTCCCATACACTCAGCGAGCTGAAATTTGGTACAAAGTTAGGGTTTAATGGCCACATAAAGGGAAAACTATAAAACTAGCATAATCGAAGATCTGGAGTACCTGGTGACCCTTATTTGAAAACACAAGAGCCCAACCAAACTATTATAGATCGACATACCGCCTTTACACAAAATATTCAACTTTGTTTGCGTCTTCAGAGGGCGAATGCCTCCCCTTCTGCTTTTAATATATATATATATAAAAGGCTTTGTCCTGAATTACTGACGGATCAACGCACAGCCTAAACCGCTGATCGTAGAGACTTGAAACTTGGAGAGTTTGTTCTTTGCATGACGTAGGCATCCCATATGAAAGGATTTGTCGAAATTCGACTTCTAAGGGGTTAAAAAAGCGAGGCAAACTTTGTATGGGACAACGCGATTCCTTGGTTCAATCTTCTTCAAATTTAGCATAAACCTGACTTTAAAAGAATTGATGGAAGACGAGTTTCGTATTTTATTAAAATTCATCCCCTAGCGGGGTTAAAAACGGGTAGTAAATTATTTTGCTTCGAAGTTTGTATCAATACTCTTTAGTGCTTTTGATTTAAATTACATTTTATTTTGACACATGTTCGAAAAGTCAATCCGATACATGGCATACAAATGGCATACCAACGCCTAGCCTAAACTTGATTTTTTCTTATTTTTATATGACTTAGATATTATTGAGATCTTGATCGAATTCAAATCTGGTGCTGCCATAATCTCATGAGTCTTAACACGGGAAAGTGTCATACCATCACTTTTACGAAAAACAGACACCCTATTGTTTTTGATTATAGCATCAATGGTACAACTGTTTGTAAAGTCAACGTAATTCGGGATTTGGGCGTGTACTTTGATTCAACCTTATCATTTAAATCCCACTACGACCACATTACCAGTAATGCTAACAGAATGTTAGGCTTCATTATTCGAACTGCACAACCATTTAAGAACACAAATTCATGGTTAATTTTATATAATTCATTAGTAAGAACTATCTTAGAATATTGTTCTTCTATATGGTCACCAATATATCACTGTCATATAGACAGGATTGAATCAATTCAACGACGATTTCTAAGAGTACTGAGCAGTAGACAAGGCCTTCGACGCAAGATACCTAACTATACTGACAGACTTTGTAAATATAATTTAAAAACTTTGGAAGATCGCCGAACTATAGCTGATTTGTGTTTGCTCTACAAGATAGTTAATGGTAATTTCGACTGTCAGATGATTGAGAATTTATCCTTCAAAATTCGGAAGAGATCTGTACGTAGATTTCAATTGTTCAATATCCCCACTGCAAGCAATAGAGTTTCACAAAACAATCCAATATATAGAATGTGTAAAACCTATAACGAATTAGATTCTTGCTTTGATATGTTTAAGGATAACTATAAGTCTTTTAGATTGTCATTACAAAAGCTATAATAATTTTTGTAATTTTTTTTATTTTTAAATTTTCTTTCTTAATTTATTTTAATTTTGAATTATATACATACCTTAGATCATAAGTAAGTTTCACTGTATTGATAATTTTACTTTTTTAGAATATTTATAATTTTACTTTTTATATATATTATTTCTTATAATATAACATACCTAGTATTGTTATTGCTTTTTGTCACCTTTAATGATTGTTATTTTTTAATTAATTTTAAACTTTTTTACATAGAATCAATTATTGAATACATGTATTTGTTTTTCTTGTGTTACTTTTGAAATTTGTTTTTTATTTATTTTTAATTTCTTATCATAATTTTGTCACTAGTTATGTTCGTTTATTTAACTTAATGTATAAGTGCTGTGTACAGTTGTAATTGGAAAACAGATTTAGCGTGTTTTGATATTTTCCAATTTATACTTAATAGTTTTGATCTGTTATCTGTAACTGGACCAAATAAAGTAAAATAAAAATAAAATTAGTGTAGCGACAACACGCGTACTACCACGATGGCGCAGGCTAAAATCTGTGACACCATTATGGTCCATGAGTTCCTCGCCTTCGTGCAGAACTTGCTGGATGTAATGGATTAACTCTCTCTGGAGCGAATCTGCATATCCAGCTATAAGGAAGAGGAAATACGGGACGCAAAGACCGACGGACGAAGGTCGGGACAATGAGGGCTTTGTCTTAGTTCAAAATACGAAAAGCCGAGCACGACGTAATCGCAATAAGCGCGGTACCAATCCTAGGGCTGATGAATTCCGAGCTGCACTGCCCACCATGCTCCTGTATCTCGATTGGACCCACAGACATCGGGGGAAAAGATCCTGGAATACATCGATATGAAATGGTGCTGAAGAACGGGCGGTATTGAAGTTGCAGCGGTTAGATTCGAACCATACTAAGAATTTCAAATCGTAATTTCTCCAAATTAAAGCTCAGCACAAATCCATGTTCTTCAGTTCAGGCTTTTGGCCAGCAGGAGTTGTGTACCGGAAATATAGGGAAGCAAAGACTTTCACTAGTATATAGCTGATGTTATTACGATAAACTTAGGCGTTTACTTAGATGGGCTTTACCTTTATTTTAGAAAAAGAATTAGTGTTACGTGCAATAAAGCAAAATCGGTACACCATGCGAGTGGGGACCGAAATAGAATTTAAATAAGACCTAAGCATAAATAATAGACTAAAGTCATAAACGACAACACCATAAATTCAATTTAATTTTCATTGCCTATACCGAGAGACCCCTTTGACTCTTTGAGATAGGTAAATCTAATTATGTCACCTCGAAACCTATCAAGCCACGAGAGATAGGAAGGCAACACGTCATTGTTCTAAAATTGGGCAAATGAGATTTAGGGATAACGCCGAAATTGAGTGTTTAATATTTGATAAGGAAGTTATTGGGGTTATAACATTTTTATTCATGAATTCACAATCGTGGTTTAAAAAAGGTCGACATACTTATCTCAATCGCTAAAACAATCCTGATACGGCACGCCACGTGACGCCAGCTGCATAAAGAGGACGGCTTTAGTGAATAGGGATGAGGGAAGAAATACTCAGTCGGTTAACAAACATGTTTAGTTTGTTAATATACTAAAATTTCTAACCCTTATTCGCGTATTATTAAGGTGTATTATAGTTTGAACGCGTTGGCTTTACGCTCACGCGCGCAACAAGTGCGGCGCAGGTATGTACGGAAGGGGGAGTCTTGACTCATTGATCAGCCAGCGCCTGTTGCTTGCCGTTACCCCTCTCCTAACACTTCAGTACACAGGGCAAGTGTCATTAATGTGACGTATGTAAATTGCGACCCATATACACGTATGGTATAATCGTCCACTGTTTACATTTGTTCAGATATAATGTTGCCATTTAAAAAATATTAACAGCCGAAAAGTATTTTTCGTGAGTTCTTTTCAATAAACAAAAGAGGAATGAATTTGCTTGTAATACAAAGTCTTTTGTTGTAGTAGGCATATTTTTCTGAAAATAATTAAAATAGGAAGCGTGGTATGAAATATTACTGTGTGAATGTAGGGTGCATTTTACAGCAGCGGGAAGTATGCGATTTCTCTTTTTCAGTTCTACGTAATTGAAATGCGCGGCAACGCTGTCGGTCGCAATTTCATAAATTATATTTTTTAATGTTATTTCTTCAATTTTTACGACGAGTTAGTTATTTCAGAACATTTTTATTACATAAAGCTTTTACGTATATAACTTTTTTTTGACGTAATACATACTCAAGTCTGATTTGGATGGCATTTTTAAAAGAATAAAACAAAAAGCGATACGAACATATACGGTAGGTATTTCGATTATAGATGTAGATTTGACTTCTAGGAAATAAAGAAATGTATTATTCGTAAAGTATTATGAAAAATAGTCACAATAATTAATCCCTTTCTTCGAAAGTCCAACTGATTTGAATCTCAATCATGGTATTAAATAATTGAGGAACGAATTTTACTTCGTCATTTACATTGAAAAGGCTAAAACAGTTTTTTTTTTTTTAAACTACTATATATTTTAGAAGTACTTAGTTATTACACACAAGCTTGTGCCAGTGGTTTCGCCCGCTTAAAAACGATTTTAATACAAACTTTGAACCCTTATATCAACATTTTAGAGGTCGAATTTTCGAAAATGTTAAAAACACGTGTTTTTTTATCTTCAATTGTTCTCCAAATATATAATTCGTATAAACTTTCAACCCCTTTTTCACCCCCTTAAAGTAGGACGTAAAATTGGCCACTTCAGATATTGCAAAATAAAGAATTTACATGATTTCAGGATGCAAAAACTACGCTTTTTTATTCAAAGATTTTTGATACGAAATTTTGTAATAACATTTAGAAAAGTAAAAATTAGTCAAGCGGCAACAGAGCTTTAGCGACGAATAACAGCTTAGAAGTAAGTAACCAGAACAATCCAAGCCGTTAAGTTGTAAGGCTTTAGAGTCATACTTCTCCCAGCGTAAGGCTGCCAGTCCACCAGAGCGGAGCGAGGCAGCGGAGCCGAGAAACGGAGAAATATTAACCAATAGGATTGCACAAAATCTCCGCTCCTCTTAAGTGGACAGGGACTTGCGAGCTAGTTTAAAATTTCATATAAAACCGGTAAGCGGAGCGGGGAAACGGAGCGGGGAAACGTGCGGGGATGCGGAGCGGGGAAGCGAGTGCGGGCGCGGGCGCACTTTGCGCCGGCAGTGTGCCGCCGTATTCCGACCAGTGCGTATGTGACCGAAGATAATGGATGAAAAACTTATTGAAAGTGTGAAAAAGTTTCCGTGCATTTGGAACACATCTTCAGAATTTTACAAATGCAACGAAACAAAAGATGCTGCGTGGGACCAAATTATCATTGAAACAAACATATCGGATGGTAAATAATATGTATCTTTATTCTATAATACCTTCTAGTAGGTACATATTGATATCTTTTTTTTTATTTAACAAAATAATACCTAAATAATGTCCGCAGCTGGCCAAATTATCTATATCTGTCTCACATCACTGACTATTATAGATTCTTTTTCAAAATTCAGTATCTTGCCATGGTACCTTCCCCTGATTATTAAAGTATGAACAATACATTTCACGAACTTGATAACCATCGTTACTAGAATGTTGTGTTTCTATAATATCACCAACTGATAATAATGATTGCTCCATGTTATTTTCAATATTGTTTATATAATTAGGTTGTCTTTGAATTAAATAATTGTGCAAAACACATGTTGCTTTTATTACCTTGTCAACTGTTTCTATTTTGCATTCAAAATCTTTATGATACACGTACCACTTTCTCGTCAATACACCGAAAGTTGCCTCAACAATACGACGTGCTCTTGATAATCGGTAATTAAAAATTTTTTTTTCTGCGTTAAGTCCATCACGTGGGTAAGGCCTCATAAAATTTTCCATTAATGGAAAAGCTTCGTCTCCTATAAATACGAACGGCATTTTTGCTCCACCTTGATAAAATGGTACCGGCTGAGGTAAATTCAATCTCTTTTCTTTTAGACTCTTTCCGAAAATGCTGTTATCAAAAATTCCTGCATCAGAAAATCTTCCCATAGATCCCACATCAGCCATTATGATTTTCCTTTTGGCATCAGCTAAACACATCAATACTACAGAAAATCTCTTTTTGTAGTTGAAAAACGAGGACCCGGTTTTCGAGGGAGCCTTGATATATACGTGCTTGCCATCAAGAGCACCTATACAATTTTTAAATTGCCATAGTTCATCAAAATCTTTTGCGATTTCTTTCCAGTCGTTTTCTGTTGGTTGTGACATGACAAGAGGTTGCAATATATTCCATAAAGCATCACAAACCTCCTCAACAATTCTTGATACACTTTTCAATCCAATTCTAAAATTCTCTCCCATCGTTGTAAATGACTGGCCGGTTGCTAAATACCTAAAAAAAACGTATTTAATTGTACTTCGCGTAAGTGATGTAATATTTTTGTCATAAATAGACCATGTAATACATTTTTGTGTTTGTTGATTGTTTCAGTTACAACTGCCAAGTCGCGATGGAAACAACTGAGAGATAACCATCGGGATGCCTTAAAAAGACAAAATGCAACAAGGAGTGGACAGGCTAGAAAACAACGAAAAGAATGGAAATATCAAAAAGCCATGTCATTTTTATTGCCTTACATGAGTAACAGAGACCGGTCAACAAATTTTACGCCCCTGGACCACTCAGTAAGCGAAACTTCAAATCCGCCAAATACCATTGAAGAGAGTTCACGGGAATCATGCAATTTTTTGCCATCAAATTCAAATAATCTTCCTTCTGCCGATGATCCTAAGAATCCAACAGCTTCGGAATCTCTTCCATCAACATCCAAAAAAAGAAAGAACGATGAAATTCTAGATTATTTAAAAAAAATCAAGAACGCCGCGAAGTGTTGGAACGAGAACGGATAGAACTTAAAAACATGATGTCAGCCAGTGATAAATACGATGAAATAGACTTATTTTTTTTAAATTTGGCTGCATCGACAAAAAAGCTGCCGTATTATTTTCAACTTCAAATTAAAAAAACCTGCTTTAATGCGGTAATGTCAGCTGAAGAAAGTAATCTTCAACATAGTTGGTATTCTCCGAATAATTATGGTTATTCTACAGGCTCAACACCTACATCAGATAACATCAACACTAGTATCGATACTCCTAGTGCTTCAGATAATATCAACACTAGTATCAATATTCCTAGTGCTTCAGATAATATCAACACTAGTCTTAATATTCCTAGTGCTTCAGATAATACCAACACTAGTGTCAATATTCCTAGTGCTTCAGATAATATTAACACTAGTATCATTAATCCTAGCGCTTTACAAATTCCAACAACCCAGGATATTGAAACATCTGCAGCAGAGCCAACAGAACCCAATGAAAATGCGGTCAATTTTGAGACAGATTACGATTTTTAAATTAATATAACATGGCTTCTATAACTGTATGCAAAAATAAAAGTTACTTTGATTTAAAATGTGTACTTACTTTAAACACACCGCTAATCTTTCACGGCTACTAATTGAATTTCTGTAATTTGTGTCTTGTTTCCGAATATATGGTTCAATCAGGGAGTGAAGTTCATAAAAAGTACATCTTGAAACTCTATAAGAATTTTCGAAAGTTTCTTCATCAGCTGTTTGGAAAAAAGTAAAATATTCACTGTGTTCTGAACGATGTTTGATATGATTTCTTAACCAAAATCTATGTTTCCTCATAGAATTGTTCAAATGGTATATGGTAAGTATTTCGGCTTCTTCTGACTCCAACTCTTCTTCCTCAAGCAATGTAAGGTAATAATGTATCAACTTTTTCGATGGCATGTCTGCTATCACTGACATTTCGCGTAGAACTAAACCAATCGCCCCACGCCGGGAGCTCGAAATCACTCGTCGCGTACTTGCTGCCTAGCTCCGCATATTGAAAAACACAGCAACTCCGCTCCGCATTACTTCCTCACTCCGCTCCGCAGCCTCGCTCCGCTCCGGTGGACAGTCACAGTACGCAACTCCACTCCGCATTAGTCCGTTTCTCGGCTCCGCTGCCTCGCTCCGCTCTGGTGGACTGGCAGCCTAAATGGGCCCGCTCGACAGGGGAAATACTACCCTCTCACAGAAAATCGGCGTAAAGTAACAGTATCAGCAGTTCTTGATGCGTTTCGTGCAATGAGTGAGAGCGCCGGAGGCCCAATCTCCCTTTTTTCCCTTTTCATCCCTTACTTCATGTACCTTGGGTTGGCAACGCGCATATGATACTTCAAGTATCGCGTGCGTTTATAGTTTGCTTTGACTGCTTACCATCAGGTGGGCCGTATGCTTGTTTAATAGCCTTCATGATATAAAAAGTACTATTATAATAAATCTTTTTGGCATAAATTTTTGTATTTACTTCAAACTATTAATAATATTATAATTTTAGAACTTACGGCTGCACGCATATAGTACAGGATTATCATATTACCTTAATCTTAGGAAACGCAATTATCTCGTAACATTAATCCTCAAAATAAATGAAATCGCATTTCAATTATCAGTGTGTCGGCATAATCCCTCACAAATATTTGTATAACTATTATTGTATTTAAAGGTTGCGATGAGTTTCAGCTCTAGACTGCTGAAAATGTTAATTTTAATTTTAATTTTATAGAATCGAACTATTTCGTAACATTAATATGTGTTTATAAATAAAAATGAAATGCTTTTCTAAACCATTAATTTTATTTTAGAAAAATAATTAAAGTTCCGTGCAATACCTATAGAAAATCGCAGGCGCAGCTAGAATTGTCTAAAATTATGTATAATAAATTATACATAAACCATAAAGTATCTAGGCAAGTATCTAGACTTGAACATACATCCCATATAGAGGTTCCGAAAACACACACGAACTAGTTGGCAGTTGTAGAGCAACATATTCTACTAATTAAAATACTTGTCGTGCAATTGCGAAGTTTCAGTCATAGTAATAGACGCAAATAAGCAATGCCATGTCAGCCCACACGAATGTCATTTCGAGAAAAACGCGTTTGAAAATTTTGAACAACTTGCTTTATATGATTTTTTTAAATATATTGGTCAAGTTTTTGGCAATTTCAGATTTATGTAAGTTATTTTACTTATTTTCACAAAAAATAAGTTTACAATCTGCATATTTCGTATATAATATAACCCGAAACGTTTAAAAATACATAATTTGTATTATTGAAAATATGGGTTTTTTAGAAGTTTTAAAGCTTAAAACCCTACAAATATTAAAGAAAAATGTTCTTCAGCCATTTACCAACACTTCTGCATATATAACTCAGTTTTTTCAAGTCTGTGGGTTGACATGGTATTGCTTATTGGCGTCCAGTTATATATGAGCTCTCACAACTTTATGTAGTAGAACTGCGTTGAGAGTATTGGAGAATCCTTAAAAATTAAAATAAATGTACATTTAATGTTTTTAATGGATTTTCTAAGACATTGCCATGCTGGTGGTAGGGCTTAAAAAAGTCCGCTTGGTTAGCTACCACCGTACGTACCGTACGTTGGTGAAAAACTCGTGAAGTGGCTGCTCGTCAGTAGCTTTTCGAGGTCAGCCAGCGTATAACCAGTTGCATTTTTTTATGTAAGAGTGAGCAAACGGGCAGGAGGTTCACCTGATGTTAAGCGATCACCGCCGCCCATGAACATCTGCAACACCAGAAGGCATGCAGGTGCGTTGCCGACCTTTAAGGAAAGAATACGCTCTTCTCTTGAAGGTTCCCAAGTCGTATCGGTTCGGAAAGACCGCCGGCGGAAGCTGATTCCACAAAGTGGTTGTGCGAGGAAGAAAATGTATTCTGAATCGCGCTGTTGTGGATTTCCAGACATCAAGGTGGTATGGATGGAATTTAGAGTTTAGTCGCGATGTCCGATGGTGAAATTCTACCGGTGGGATCAGTCCAAACAATTCCTCAGAACATTCCCCGTGATATATGCGATAGAAGATGCAGAGTATTGCAGATGTTCATGGGCGGCGGTAATCACTTAACATCAGGTGAACCTCCTGCCCGTTAGTTCCTTTTGACAGAAAAAAATTTATTTTGAGTAAACTATACCAGAGAAATCATGTATTACGTTACATAATTTCTTGAATCCAAATAATGCTGTATGCTCTAATTTATCTGCTATTATTATTAAAAAATAAAAATACTTTCGCAGAAAAAAAACGTTTTATCTTTGATTTAGATATAATTTTTTACTTTGCTTTTTCACTTTATTGGGTTATGTTGTAAGCTTGTGACTAACTTCGTGTCATTGCGTTGTTGTTGAATTTACAAAGGAGCACCAGCGAGTCTCTGAATTTTGTCTGTATGGAATGACCTGTCTACAGTAAATAGTAAGTTTGTCTCTAAGCCAAGTTTCACCAGAATCTGTTCTTAGGCTCCAGCTTAGTCGTAAAAAAAGTTAATTTCACGTTTATAATAGTTTTACATTTAAATTTTTATACATCTTAAATTAACACCACTTTAATATAAAAACATAATTTAAATTATTTAATTAAAATGAATATGGTTAAAAAAAAGCTCATCGTTAACCTCAACTGACACCGTTTTGGCGTTGTGGGTAGCGAGTCTTCCTTTAGCCTCGACGGTTGTGGGTTCGATTCCCGCTCGGGCAGATGTTTGTTGGAAATATCTGGTTCGGTCTCGACGTTTGTCTTTGTGGGTCTCCCCACCGTGCCTCGGAGAGCACGTTAAGCTGTCGGTCCCGGATGTTATGACATAACATCTTAAAATAATCGTTAACTTTTGATAAGTAAATTGCTCTTATCCAATGAGTTACTGGTTCGCCCTTAGGGTTACGGAGGTCAGATGGCAATCGCTCCGTGTAAATACTAGTAATCTGTGAAATCCGGATAAGAGTAATAAGCAGACCCTGAGTAAATAAAATACAAAGAATGATTAAAAGAAACTCAATAGGAAACCATTAAAATCTGTTTCGATAAACAAAGATTTAAATAATAATAAAGCCTTATAAAATTAAACCTTGACAGATTTATTTTGCGGATTTCAAAAAGGAAATAATTCGTTTTGAACGTGTATTTTGCTTCATCAGCGGTTTCCTTCGTTCAGTATAAATGTGATTAAGTGAGGGAAAGGCTAAATAATTGAATCCGATCAAGCTACGTCACCATTATAACCCCTGCTCTGAATTTAATCGTGAGGAAAACAGAAAAATGGAACTTGAATGTAGCACGAATAGAAGCGATTTACTCTTGCAATAAGATGTTTTCAGAATAAAATCGTATTATAAAATCGTAATGTAACGACCTGTCAACGATTTCCGCCTAATTGCTTTACAACAAGCACATTATTTATATCATCACTGCATAGTATAAAACAAAGTCGCTTTCTCTGTCCATATATCCCTATGTATGCTTAAATCTTTAAAACTACGCAACGGATTTTGGTGTGGCTTTTTTAATAGATAGAGTGACTGAAGAGGAAGGTTTATATGTATAAAAATAGTGGGAAAAAATTAATAATTTTTGAGGTTTCTAATGTGATGTCGTAAATAATTACACGCATGCAGGCCACGGGCAGTAATGAATAAATCAAAACTACTGTATCGATTTTAATAATTTTTTCAGTGAATGACATAGGCTATATATTTTATACCCGTACGAAGCCGGAGCGGGCCGCTAGTATGTTTATAAAAATAAGTATCAAATCAATGTCAAACTTTATTAATTTAAAATTGTAAATCTTTACAGGACAAACAGATAAAACAGAAATCGAGTTTATATAAATACAGTAATTGCTTAGAATGTTAGCGTACACGCTTTATTTAGTTTAATATTACATATAAAATTTTCAGATTTTAAATTTAATTTTAAAGACCGTTGCATTGTTCATAATAATTAATTTATATGTAATGCATACATTTATACAGTAGTAACAACTGTTAATGAAACTTTTAAACATCTGTGATTGGTTGAATATGACGTGATACTTATGTTTCATTGGCTAACTATCGCGGGACATCTCTTAACGTTAAAAAATAGCAATGCACTTTTTCACATACATGCAATGTGAAGTGTAATAAATCGTTTCTCTGTAATCCATCATTTTAAGTTAAAAAAGGCTCAGAACATTACATTAAAAAGAACTTCCTGGACTTCGTTACGGTCGCAGGACAAGGAAGTCCTACCAATTAAATACTAAGAAGCGGAAATGAAAGCAATTTTGTCTAATCCTTTGTTTTTGCCGTCTTAATTTGAAACTTAATCACGGCGAAACGAATTAAAGTTGAAAAAAAAAAAGATAAATAAGAAGAATGACAACAACAAAAACCGTCATAAATAAATAAACGCTACACACTCAACGGCCCCCATTAGGATAGTTATATCCTGTCGGGGGTACATACACAATCCGGATATATACACAAAGACAAGAACAAATACTTCCAGACCGGAAAACATGCCATGGTCAATCGAATATCTTCTCCGAGCGGGAATCGAACCCGCGACATGTGGCGCTCATGGCAGCGCACACTACTGCTGCGCCACAACGTCTTCAAAGAAAATAGTAAACAAAACTTATTTAAATAAAAATAAGTATACAGAAATATGACTCTTCTTCGGGTTTTCAGTAACAGTTAATTAATGTACTTTTGTTTTAGATTTTAATTTATTAACGATATTAGTGAAAATACATCCGACCAGATATATTTTTTATTCTTCCAGAATAATAACATTTCCGAAAGATATATACCATGTACTTTTGTAATTCTAAATAAAAAGCTTTTCATTAAATTGTCTGGACTCGGTGAAACGCAGAGCCAAACGACTTATTGGCGGCAAAAAGCTGGTTGAAACCACACTGCATAGCCTTTGTCACCGTCGTAATGTGGCTTGTCTGTCGGTGTGCTGATGAGCTCCATAATCTTATACAACCATCGCTGTTTTTTTACCGGGATACCAGGCTGACTGCGCGGTACCAACCATATCTGGTTTGAGCTTTCGTTTCTCATTCATAATGCGCACGGCCAGGGTTTGGAATGCTCTTCCGGCGTCTGTATTTCCGAACGCATACAACCTGAACCTCTTCAAGGTGCGAGTACACAGGCTTCTCATGAGTAAGCTCGCTCCACCGTAGACCTCATCTATGCCTTCGCGCTCAATGGAGGTCAAGAGCTTACCCATTTAAGAAATAAAAATGCATACAAAAGTATATATCATACTTAAAAATATATAATTTTTTTGTCTGTCTGTTTGTCCCGGCCTAGCACTTAAGGGCGCGTTTACGTATTTGACGAAAAATAGATGTATTTCGATCTAATTTCCGACAAAATCAAAGTAAATTAAATGGAACTTTTAATTACTATGAATAGATCAGGCCTTTATCTTTAATAATGCTGTAAAAAATATGAAATTTTCTTATTATTTTTTATAGTAAAACCGATTTTTCGGAGCCTCTTCACACCAAATTAACGATATCGAGCTGAGTTTAGGTAGCCTTTTAAACTATTTCTTACGTGATATCAATTTAAAAAAATACCTCTAATAGTAAGACATGTTCAACTCAAACCCTAGGAAGAGATATTTATAATAATACGACACATTAGCTCAGAAAAAATAAATATCAAATGTATCTTTTTCACATATTTTGCTTCTAAAGTTGTACCTTAAGATGTTGCATTAAGGCCTATTTTTGTTTGATGACTGCCATGATTTATTGTTCAAAATTTTCTAGTAAAATATTAGTCGGCGCTGAGACGCCTTCGTGAGTGGACGTTATGTCGCTTGTAAGCAGGAGGTTATATTAAATAAGATCGCTAAAATATAATATTATATAGAAAAAATTTACTATAACTACAACTCTTGATACTTTATTTTAAGGATAATTTGATAAATATTTTCTTTTTTATTATGGTAGGGGAGCCCAAGCGGGGATTTCGGGATTTACTAAAGCGCGTCAGATTAATATACAGGGGATACCTTGTACCCGGTTAAGTACCTCCACAAAACATGAGGCCCATATATAAGGCCGCCCGTAAAGGATACAGGATCAGATTAGTAAAAAAATTGACCATCAGAAATTCTCGAGCGCGTCAGATTAAGGTAGGGTGAGTTAATTACATCCTAAAAAGTGTATATTCCACTAATCTGACAATTTGAGAGTGACGTAAAAAAGGGGAGGGCAAAAAGTTGTAAAAAAAAACGTCATCTCGACATTCTCGAGCTTAGCTAAATTTTTTTATTTTGAAGGAAATAATTCAAGAATAATGAAAAATATATAATCTGACGATTTCCGCAAGCCGAAATCACAAAAATTCGTTGATAAAGTTAAATGCGTGCAGTTGCGTGATGCCTACATTTCCTTCTCCGCGTTTCTATTCCTCTCTCTCTCTTTCTCTATCTATTACTCTCTCACTCCGTCCCCACTCTGGTTTCTGCTGCCATGACGCCATCACAGCTGATCATAAAGACACGTGGTATAGTCTGTTAAATGTAACTTGAACCCTGCGCAGTAACACGTTTTTGGGTCTCAACCGTATGCGGTATGAAGGGAGCAGGGTTTAGTACACTCGCTCACGGTTGTTTTAGCTCTTTAATAATAAATTATTAAAAAATAAATTAAAATATAAATTAGTTTTGTCAAGTGTGTTAACATTTATTTCGAGATAATGCCTCGGATGAAGATGATGATTAATTAATCAAATAAATATAAAATATTAAACTATTTTAAGCTTTTTTTAAGTAATTTTTTTATAAATACATTTATTCTACTAAAAAGCATACACTTATTTAATTGCATGCTATTTCCTGATCTTTTCAATTAATTAAGTTTAATGATTTAAAAGAATAGAAGAAAAAATTTTTGACTTCCCGCTAAGAAAAATTAAAAATTTTAATATTAGTTCTTTGAACTCAGGGAGCTCAAAATATCACATAAATTATATTTTGAGCTCAAAATCATATCATAAGTACAATTTTAAGCGCCCAGGAATGGAATTAGCGGGAAGTTGCAGGGATGGCCTTTAAGGTGAACCGTTTTTCTAATTTTTTTGTCAGATCAGCCGAATTCCTCTAGATAATCGTCAGATTATGAGACAGTATGTTTAGAACATAAAAATGAACCACATATATCTTAATCTGACGCGCTTGAGTATTTCAAAATGGCGAATTTTTTTGCACATTATGAAAATGACCGCCAGTTTGCGTCCCATCGAAATCGTCAGATTAGTGAATGAGAGCTTTTTTTGGTGCACTTAACACTCCCTTAGAAAATCTGACGCGCTCGATTAATTTTTTTTTTCATTTTCAACCCTTAAATACAACCACCCGCATCATGCAAACGATCAGATTAACATACGTACATTATTAAAAATACGTAGGGCATTGATGCTATCAATATCTGACGCGCTCGAGGATGTCCATGCAACAGTTTTTTTTACATATTTAAAAATCTATAGCCGCTTCCCCCACCGATGTAAAGGTATATATCATATAACATTTTTTCTTCTTATCATCTAAGCTTTGCATCCCAATAGGTCTCTACAACGCTCGAGTAAATCCCCATTTAGCATCGTGGGCTCCTCTACCATTAGAGATTAAAAATTCTAATTCGTCTTAGACTTATTGCTCAGACCAGACCTTAAGGTATAAATCCTGACTGCTAGTGGAAGTCTCGGATGATTGTAGTTTTTTTGCCGTGTTTGGGCTCGTTACTATGAGACCTTAACACCGAACTTGTTGGAGTAACCTGAAGGTCTACTCCGATGACTGATACAGGATCTGCAGCATGAGTAGGGTTATGTGTGCCGTGTTTGGGCTCTATTTGTTAGGTACGGTGAGACCTTACGTCCGAACTTGTTGGAGTGATCTAAAGGTCTACTTCGATGACTGATACAGGATCTGCAGCATGAGTAGGGTTATGTGTGCCGTGTTTGCGCTCTATTTGTTAGGTACGGTGAGACCTTACGTCCGAACTTGTTGGAGTGATCTGAAGGTCTACTTCGATGAGTGCTACAGGATCTGCAGCATGAGTAGGGTTATGTGTACCGTGTTTGGGCTCTGTTGTTAGGTACGGTGAGACCTTACCTCCAAACTTGTTGGAGTGACCTGAAGGTGTACTCCGATGGCTGATACAGGATCTGCACCACGAGTAGGGTTATGTGTGCCGTGTTTGGGCTCTATTTGTTAGGTATGGTGAGACCTTACGTCCGAACTTGTTGGAGTGATCTAAAGGTCTACTTCGATGACTGATACAGGATCTGCAGCATGAGTAGGGTTATGTGTGCCGTGTTTGCGCTCTATTTGTTAGGTACGGTGAGACCTTACGTCCGAACTTGTTGGAGTGATCTGAAGGTCTACTTCGATGACTGCTACAGGATCTGCAGCATGAGTAGGGTTACGTGTACCGTGTTTGGGCTCTATTTGTTAGGTATGGTGAGACCTTACGTCCGAACTTGTTGGAGTGATCTAAAGGTCTACTTCAATGACTGATACAGGATCTGCAGCATGAGTAGAGTTATGTGTGCCGTGTTTGCGCTCTATTTGTTAGGTACGGTGAGATCTTACGTCCGAACTTGTTGGAGTGATCTGAAGGTCTACTTCGATGACTGCTACAGGATCTGCAGCATGAGTAGGGTTATGTGTACCGTATTTGGGCTCTATTTGTTAGGTACGGTGAGACCTTACCTCCAAACTTGTTGGAGTGACCTGAAGGTGTACTCCGATGGCTGATACAGGATCTGCACCACGAGTAGGGTTATGTGTGCCGTGTTTGGGCTCTATTTGTTAGGTATGGTGAGACCTTACGTCCGAACTTGTTAGAGTGATCTAAAGGTCTACTTCGATGACTGATACAGGATCTGCAGCATGAGTAGGGTTATGTGTGCCGTGTTTGCGCTCTATTTGTTAGGTACGGTGAGACCTTACGTCCGAACTTGTTGGAGTGATCTGAAGGTCTACTTCGATGACTGCTACAGGATCTGCAACACGAGTAGGGTTATGTGTGCCGTGTTTGGGCTCTATTTGTTAGGTACGGTGAGACCTTACCTCTGAACTTGTTGGAGTAAACTGAAGGTGTACTCCGATGGCTGATACAGGATCTGCAGCATGAGTAGGATTATGTGTGCCGTGTTTGGGCTCTATTTGTTAGGTACGGTGAGACCTTACCTCTGAACTTGTTGGAGTAAACTGAAGGTGTACTCGATGGCTGATACAGGATCTGCAGCATGAGTAGGGTTATGTGTGCCGTGTTTGGGCTCTATTTGTT
Organism: Hestina assimilis; assembly: GCA_023373885.1. NCBI lineage: Eukaryota > Metazoa > Arthropoda > Insecta > Lepidoptera > Nymphalidae > Hestina > Hestina assimilis. The sequence continues at coordinate 14,896,484 of CM041740.1, forward strand.
ATGTACGGTGAGACCTTACGTCCGAACTTGTTGGAGTGACCTGAAGGTGTACTCCGATGACTGATACAGAATCTGTAGCACGAGTAGGGCTATGTGTGTCGTGTTTGGGCTTGTTTTGTTAGATATGATGAGACCTTACCTTCAAATATGATGAGTAGACCTTCAGATCACTCCCACAAGTTCGGACGTAAGGTCTCACCGTACCTAACAAATAGAGCCGAAACACGGCACACACAACCTGCTCATGCTGCAGATCCTGTAGCAGATCATCGAAGTGGATCTTCAGATCACTCGAACAAGTTCGGACATGGTCTCACCGTACCTAACAAATAGAGCCCAAACAAGGTACAAAACCCTACTCATACTGCAGATCCTGTAGCAGTCATCGAAGTAGACCTTCAGATCAGTTCAACAAGATCGGACGTAAGGTCTCACCGTACCCAACAAACAAGCACGGTACACATAACCTACTCATACTGCAGATCCTGTAGCGATCATCGAAATAGACCTTTAGATCACTCCAGCAAGTTCGGACGTAAGTTCTCACCGTACCTAACAGAGCAAACACGGCACATAACCTACCATACTGCAGGATCTGTAGCAGTCATCGAAGTAGACCTTCAGATCACTCCAACAAGTTCGGAGGTAAGGTCTCACCGTACCTAACAAATGAATTCCAATCACGGCACACATAACCTACATGCTGCAGATCCTGTATCAGTCATCGAAGTAGACCTTCAGATCTCTCCAATAATTCGGATGGTAAGGTCTCATTGTAACTTCCTAAACGATCACAAGCACGGCACACATAGCCCTTCTCATCTTGCAGTTACAGTAGCAGTCGTCGAAAAACATCATCAGGTAACTCCATCATGCTCAGGGGTAGTATCTTATTAATTTTTTTTTATTGACGACAATAAAAAAAAATATTCATATAGAACATTTTTATTACCTATAAATAACCTTTAAATAAAAATAATACAAATAAGGAAAAAAATAGTTTTTACAATATTTATGTACACAAAGTATACAAAACAAATATGATTATTTATTACTTACTAACATTACAACGTATAAAATATACCCACAAAAAATGAAACATTTAAAGTCTCAAAATTAGTTTACCGTTCATTATTCCCGCCGATCACAGTCGTGCGCTTGTGTGATCGTTTCGTGTGAATGTAGTGGTGCGATTCGCTACCTATCTATTTTGCAAACGCGTCCTTAAACGGTTTTTTTTTTTTTTTTTTTTTTTTTATGTTAGAAGTTGGCAAATAAGCATACAGCCCACCTGATGGTAAGTGGTTGCCGTAGCCTATGAGCGCTTGCAGCACCATTAGTAGGTACCACTCACGCGTTGTCAACCTCGAGATATTAGTTCTTAAATCTCGTTCGCCCAGTAATTTCACAAGCGTACAATGCCCTTCAAACTGGAACACAGTAGTGCCTAAGCACTACTATTTGGCGGCAGAATATTGGACACTGCGGTGGTACCTACCTAACCGGCCTCTTGCAACAAAAGACCTACCACCAGTGTGACTGATTGCACTGGTGGAATAATCTCTGTTGTGACAGAGGTTATCCCAACAGCGGGCGATGGGGTCGTCACATCCCGACGCCTTTTGAACCGATTTTAATGGGACTTTCAATGGCAGATAGCTAATCTTACAAAGACTAATTTACTTTTATTTTAGAAAAGTAATTATTCGATAGAGCACGCAAACAAAACCGCGGGTGCTACTAGTCGGATACATAAAGGAAGATGAACGATACGCAGATGTGCTACCTATAAATTTCTCTCCTTAATATCCGATACCAGTAGTGAATTTAGATTCACACTCATCATTGTTTCTCACAACAGTCGAATATTCCCGGTAACCGTGAAATACAGCAGACCGTGATTCAACCATTAGTTCGATTTTCAGTTATTGTAGTTTATTGTTGAGTTTTGCTTATTTATTTGTTGGCGTATGACGAAGTATAGAACTTATTTAATACGTTAGATTAGAAAGACAATGTTTGAAAAAGATGTCAGTCCAATGAAGCGTCATATTGATGGTTACTTCAATATTTCACCATACTGAAAATTATTGTCGTACCGCATATAAAAGGACGAATCGTTAAAATCCGACGTAGTACGTACAGTTCTGTGCAATTTATTGTGTTATCTAGTAAAGGGGGTTAAAAGCATTGTTGTTTACAATAAGTTGTTCATAATGTTAACCTACTTGGATGAAATTCGTAAGGGATAGCCATTCTTAGCTTAGTTTAATTCATAATGAATACTGATAAAAGCACAGGCGTGGTTTTATATTTACGACTTCATTGTTGTTTATAAGTTCATTTTTGTAACTAAGTTTCCATAATATTTCTAGATGATGATATACTAATGATATATTGCGTGAGTTCCATATAATTGTGATTCATAATAACAATAGAAATTTAGAAAGGGACAGACGACCTGATTTAGAGATTCACAATGCAAAAATTAAAAATTTGAACTACTATACACAAAATATTAACAGTATTTACTTTCAATAAAGTTTAGTCTAACGTCTAGTAATATGTTATGACCATAATCATCGTACTTTTACTATCGACTTTATGGATGACATAAAAGATTGCTGAAACCAATTGGTTAAATCTCCTCAGCATGACGTATACTAGGTATTTTAGACCTGAAGAAAGAATTTAAAACTTAGCGTGTTCAATCAAACAAACAAAAATCTTTAAAAAGCTCTATGAAATTGTTATAGACTAATTAGGCAGAGATCTATGCATCTATGAATGGCCTCTGGAGCTGCAGATGTTCTAGAGCCGTATTAATCGCTTAACATGAAATTGGAAACATGAAGTTTCGAATATAAATTTGAACAATGGCAAATTGAAAAATGTTTCTATTCATATGACGAGTTCTTAAATCTAAAATAACGATATTATAAAAATTTGCATGCCTATTGTATAAGGCGAAACATTTATTACTATTTAATATCATGTAACATCTTATTTGTGTCAATGTTTCTATAATAATAATAATAATAAACGCTACACACTCAACTATAATTATCCTAATGGGGGCCCTATTAGGATAATTATATCCGGAAACATACACAATGACAAGGACAAACACATCCAGACCGGAAAACATGGCTGTACGATTTATACAAACATCTGCTCCGAGCGGGAATCGAACCCGCAACCGTCGAGGCTAAAGGCAGAATCGTTACCCACAACGCCACAACGGTGTCGACGTCAACGTGTGTCAACGGTGGTTTCTGCGAATAAATCATTATTATTATTACTAGCCCATGCTCGTTTGCCTCCTTAAACAAAACATAAAAAAAAGTTAAATTTATGCAACCTTTATTCTAGATGTCTACATCCTAGTACCGTATGCGACATTCAAACCCCAAAAAGGGCTGTCCAATTTATCAGACAATCTTCTACCTAGCATTAGTCCTGGTATTTTTGCCCAGGGTCTGCTTATCTAGTTTTTACACAGAGCGATTGCCATCTGACCATAAGGATGAACCAGTAACTTATCATCAGAGATTATCGATATACAAATGTTATGATAGCAACCGGGACTGACAGCTTAACGTGCTCTCTGAGGCCAGTGGACTCACAAGGACAACGCCCAGACTGAGACAGAGATATTAATAACATCATTACAAATATCTGCCCCTATCGGAAATCGAACCCGCGACCGTATATATTTAAGGCAGGCTCGCTACCAACACGGCACAATGGTTGTCCAATTTATCAGCCAATGTCAAACATAATCTGAAATGTACAGAATCTTCAGTCCTTTGTCTAAATGTGATATGTTCTTGAAAATTCACTCTCAATTCTTGCCTAAGAAATACTTTGACCATTACCATAATGATTTAGACCATTCTAAGAATTATTATTTTTTTTATTTCATGACGGTTTCCTTGTTGGTAAGCAGTCACCGCAACCTATGAACGCGCGCGATACTTCGTGTATCACATTCGCGCTGCCAACCCAAGGGATGAGAAGGAAAAAAGAAAGGGTTCAGAGGGCATGGGAGATTGGGCCTCCGACGCTCCAACTCATCGCGCGAAACGCAACAGTACCTACTGACACTTACTTTACGACGATTTTCTGTGAGAGGGTAGTTATTCCTCGGTGGACCTGGACCATTTGTGCTGGGAAAAACATGGCTCTACTACTACATCTAAGAAGAAATATCACTTTTTTTTATGTAACCAGTTGGCAAAGAAGCAATCGGCTCACATGATGGTAAGTGACTGCCGTAGCCTATTTGCGCTTGCAGCACCTTAAGTAGGTGCCACTCACACGTTGCCAACCTCGAGATTTTGGTTCTTAAATCTCCTCTGCCCAGTAATTTCACTAGAGTACAGTGCCTTTCAAACCGGAACACAATAATGCCTAAATATTACTATTTTCTAACTGTCAATGTTCGGTAATAATCTATCAAATAATTAATTTGTTCTTTTTTTTTCAAATAAATATTTTTTCATGAAACCCGTACAGAAGATTGATTGCGATCGGCGCGACATCGATCACGTTGTTTACAAACTAACGAGCTTGGTAGTCAACATGGACGGAAATTGAAGCGCCATCAACACTACAACTAAATAGATTCTGAACTGAATAAAGAAATTATAAATATGTACTGACTTATACTATACTTATAATAAACAAATACACAATTAGATCCCTTTCTTATTTACAAATAAATATATAAGATAGTTACAATTCCATGCTAACTATATTTATAAATAATTAAAACCGTGCAAGTTATGTCTACGGGGAATGGTGGCAATAATGCTCTTAGGGCGAAAAATGAACCAGCCCTCCTGTCACCTGTGGAGGCAATGAGTCGGGGTGTAATATCTTTTAGAAATTGTTTTGCACTAACGCTCCTTGGCCCAATTGTTTCTGTTGCAAACGGCACAAATACGTAATTTGGAATAAGTGACGAATATTTACGCCACTTACAGAATTCAGCTTTTTCCGTTCCCATCCGTAACACCGTCTCCCTGACATAAGACGGGGCCAATGTGTCAACGCAAGTGGTATCCCAAAAAAGCGCCTGTCCCTTTTCCCAGGGAACCAGCGCTAAACCATCAGGTCATCTTGCCATCATCTCGACTAATTCCACATGGCTCAATAAGGGTGCCTTTCCACCAGAGATGTGGTATGCAGCTAGGCTGCGAAGATGTGACATCTACTCTACGAAAATATGTGACCGTTTCCACCAATACTAAGCTATGTAGCTGTGCGAGGAAGACGCGCTATGAAGATGCACCACCGCAAATTAGTTCTTCTTCGCACATTGCGAGATAAAAATATCTTCCACAATGGCATGTCCACTTTCAGCAACAAACGCTTGAATACTGTAGGTACTCTGCTCCACACATAGCTACACCACTCGCGACGGCTCATAGGAGGCATCCATAGCACCTATCCTTCCATATAAAAACATATTTTAGTTGAATCCGTTCCACCAGTGCTAAGCTATGTGCACCAATGAACATGATTGGTGGACTTCAAACGCATCCATAGCAACGTAGCATAGCACATGCACATCTCTCAAAAAAATCTGGTGCTCTTGGGTGCTTTTCCACCAGAGATTTTTGTAATTTACCAGGAATTTTTGTAATTTATTGTATATACTATGTTGTATATATTTACTTTTTCCTTGTTTCATTTATTCATTGCTATGGAAAAATAATGCTATACGCATCGTTAACTACGAAAACTTACTTTTCTCTGGAGTTATCTTATTTTTGTTTATCTTCTGTTTAGTAAGGAAGGAAGTCAAACATTAAGTTCTTTTCAGAGTTTCGAAGGAGGCTTAATGGTTGGCAATTTCCTTGATTTTTTTTTAACATCCAACAACCGTAAAAATGAAGCTATATATAAAAATCATTTATGTAGTTTTTTGCTTTGATGGTTTAATTTTATGTACCATAATGTTTAAGACAAATATCTAAGTAAAATCATAAGCATAATCGTAGCGGAGACAGGTATTTATTACAAATTTTTAGCCCCGCTTTTCTTTAATAATTGAAAAAAAAAAAAAAACCTTATATGCCCTTATAACCTTAACAGGAGGGAAGAGGTGAGAAGGGAAAAGAGAGGGTGGAAGATTCGGCCACCGGCACTCTCACTCATCGCACGAAATGCAACAGTACCTACTGATACTGTCACTTTACGTCGATTTTCTGTGAGATGGTAGTAATTACCCGGTCGCGCCGGGCTTTTTGTGCTGAGAGTAGCATGGCTGTGCTACCGATAAAAACCTTGACTAATTCACATAAAAAAAATTATAAAGGTTCAAACTTTTATGTATCAAAGTGCTTTATACTGTCACACATAAAGTCAATAGAAAAAAACTGCGGTGATAATCGTAAAAGTGCCACTAGCGACGCTAGTCTTTGTTGACTAAGCTTTGCCTTCGTTAGAATAAAGCGCCGCACGTAATGGTAAAATTCAGAAGGCGGGAATAGTTTCAACAAAATTTTTTTTCATGTATCATTCAACACATAGGATATATACATTTAATCCCAGTAAATTCGATTTTTAATTATTATTATATTAATAATAGATGATAATTATGTGCCTCGTGATCGGTTGTAGCCTTTGGGCCTAAAAAGCTGATTTTTTCACAGGTGTTATAAAACGTAATAGAACACTAAAAAAGATTTTTCGAAATTCAACCTTTAATTTCTTTCGTCGTATGCACCTTTATTTATTAAACCTTTTTAAGTATCAGACACTCATTTTGCCTTTTTTATTCATATTAAGCTAGAAAGGAAGTCGTCGATTTCTTATTATTTGTAAGAGGGCTTTTCAGGGGTTCAAGGGGGTTAAGGAGGCTTAATGTTGGTCCTTATTTTTCAAACACCCTTCAATCTTTTTTTACTACAATACTTGGTTACTGTTGAGAAAATGCTTTATACCAGAATAAATGACTCATACATATTCTTTCACAATAAAGTTCACATATTATATAATACAATATATTATACTTTTCGTCTTCAATTTGAGTATAGTAATAAATAAATAAACGCTACACCCTCAACGGCTCCAATTAGGATAGTGATATCCTGTGTCGGGGGTCCGGAAACTTACGCAAGGACAAGAACAAACACACCTAGACCGGAATACTAGCCTGTACGATCAATACAAACATCTGCTCCGAGCGGGAATCGAACCCCCGACCTGTGGCGCTTAAGGCAGGTTTGCTATCGCATCGCCACAACGTCGTCGAAATCAAAATAGTAAATTAGTTCTCATGAATTAGTGTAGTTACTCTTCAGTAGTTACAACAATTCAAAATGAATAATCAGTCAGTCAGCTTTTGTAAACCCACTGATAATCAAAAGCAGATCTCGCGTCTGATGTTTGTACTGAACATACAGATATCGGCTTCAGTCATGGTTGTGCTTGAACGATAGACACAGTATCCAATTAAAGGTTTGAAAACAACTCATTTTGATTTACATATTGAGTTGAGTGTGTAGCGTTTATTTATTTATATAATCTTCACCCTACATAATAGTTATTATAAAAAAAAACATTTAACGAAATAAACAAAAGTTTAGATAGCAACGGATTATATTATTTATTCTGTAATTGCATTTTTAATTTGAGGTCTTAGTAGAGTTGCGTAGAGCTTAGAACTTCGTAAGAAAATGCTTATAATGTAATCATCCTTGTAATACACCGAAAGTATAAGTCTTACCATGTAATAATTAGTTATATAAGTATACCTTCCATAGGATCATAAAATGAATCTTTTTCTTTATTTAATTAGAAAATTTGCCTCACTCCATACCCATCATCGCAAAACTTTTGGAAAATGCATTTAAAATGACCGCTTACAGCACGTAAAGCAACGCTACGCATGGAATCGCTACGCTTCATACCAAGTTTAGACTCCAGAAACCCGCAACCGCGTTTCGCTTGGAAATTCGTTATATATGTCGCATACCAGAAATGAGGTTATTTAAAAAATATATGCAGAACCGCTGAACCTATATAGATCATCGGTTCTGCTATGCTTTTAAACACAATAATAGCAATACGCTGCATATCACATTTTGATTTTAATTATCATGAGATTAAGTAAGGTAATTTGATACTAAATTTACACATATTTAAACAAGAAAATTTTAGGAATGAAAACAAGTAACATAATATTACAAACTTTTAAAAAAAGTGACATAAAGACTACTTACTGAGTTTGTGAATTAATTATTATCTTATTTATATCCTAATTTTAGTATTAAGACACGTCAATAAATATCAAATTGGAATTATCAAAATTCAACCGCACACTCCTCACACACGCTATACGCCCGCCACGTGCCCGTTTAGCGTAAAACCCGCGCTATTATACTAGTTTTTCCCGCGGCTTCGCTCGTGGAGTGCATAGTAATTGTTTGGTTAAACACACAAATGAACAATTCTTTCGCTTCTTTATACATATTTGTGTATAAATTTTTCAATATTTATAATTTTTAGTTATATTTATAAATTCTTTAGTATTTATAAATTCTTTTCAATATTTATAAATTCTTTAGTTATAATTAAATTATTTCAAATTTATTTAAAAAAATACTTCAATAATAATTACCAGGCAATGTTCGTACAACGTATGCAGTGGAGCATCGGACTAAAGTCCTCAGGGGGACTGAACCCCTACCGACGTCCACTGCAATGCAGATATATTTTATATATTCTCTTTTGAATCAATGACCACTTTCACGGAATATAAGAATATACAAGTCTCTTTACATGTCACAATACTTTATTTCTGTAGTAAAACCCGCGCTATTATACTAGTTTTTCCCGCGGCTTCGCTCGTGGAGTGCATAGTAATTGTTTGGTTAAACATACAAATGAACAATTCTTTCGCTTTATTATACATATTTGTGTATGAATTTTTCAATATTTATAATTTTTCCTCATAATTTTTACCAAAAAATCTATAGTTATAATTAAATTATTTCAAATTTATTTAAAAAAATACTTCAATAATAATTACCAGGCAATGTTCGTACAACGTATGCAGTGGAGCATCGGACTAAAGTCCTCAGGGGGACTGAACCCCTACCGACGTCCACTGCAATGCAGATATATTTTATATATTCTCTTTTGAATCAATGACCACTTTCACGGAATATAAGAATATACAAGTCTATTTACATGTCACAATACTTTATTTCTCTAGCAGAGCGTCCGATGTGTTATTATAATAAAAATAAATACTAATGAACATGAAAATATTTACATTAGATTAAGCCTATATTTTTGGTAATTTATATACTTACTATTCTCTTAGATTACACTGCAAAACCAGGTAAAATCCTAATAACCTCCTAAAACATTTTCTGTGACCTATAAGTCTTGCGCTTGGCAATTTATAATGGTTAGTCTGAAAATCTTTGTATAGACTTCGGACTTAGCTTGTTAGTGTGGTGTAAAGGCGGTTACAAACTATCATATTTTTCTAGCGTATATGGTGGTTTCGGCATACGCTCTTACACGCGCGCTTCAAAATGCCGAACGCGCGTATACAGGCTTATTCCGGCGTGTACGCGCGAACATGTGGTGATGACGTTCGATGTCAGTAGCATATTTATAGCTCTTTATATAACGCGCGTATACGAGCTGATAACCAGTGTCGGATTTACAAATTTTCAAGGTATAGGCTGTAAGGTTTTTGCCACCTTTGCTACTACAATTGTCATGTCCTAGATTATTTTTACAATCTAACAAAAGGCCGTCGAGTGGTTGGAGGGCAGCGAACTAGCTGTTTTACTCCAGACTAAGGAGTAGCCAAACTTGGAATGTACAATGACAAGTGAAAGGGGAAAGTCATCGGCAATTTTCTTGCAGATTTCTACTTGTAAAACATCAGAAAACCGTCATGTTAAAATCTTTTTCATTTCTATGAGTTAGCAAAAAAAAATCGGTCTCCAAATATCTGCCACCCTAGGCTCAAGCCTACTCAGCGTGCTGGTAAATAAACCAGTGCTTATAAGCGAGTAAAATGCGCGCATATACGCTCCTATACGCGCTTCGAAGAACGAACTTATACGCACGTATAAAAAACTAGTCTGAAACCATCTTACCCCAAACAATCGACCATCTTATATCGCGCCTTTTGTTTCTCAAGAACTGCATACTTATAATAGTACTCTACTATTTGTAATAATATATCAAGTTCTTACAAATTACAAAAACATTCGTACCAATCATAGCAAACATGTATATTTAAACACATTTTTCGCCGTATAATGAAGAAATCAAATTAACCCGATATACACAAAGTAATTTATCAACGAGAATCCTTTAAGTGATGCTAATATCTCTTGCATAAAATCTCCGCAGTTGCAGTTGATCACCCGTAATTGATGGCTGGAGCGATAAGGAATTCCATCTGAAAGATTAAGATAAATTATAGCTGCTACATAACTTTGGAAAACAGTTTTGCTACAGTTTAGACCTTTATAAATCGTTAGACTATAACATGGCTTTATTTTTAGACCTATTTGTAAAGGAAACGGCTTATTTTTTTATTAATAAAATTTTTTTTTGTTAAGTTGCCTTTTTGAATCGAGAATAATTACAAAAATCAAGATTGAAATAAATAAAAAATGTGATACTTTATCGTTGATCGAGTCGTACTCATCGTGGTGGTGAAAAGATTAGAACATTTTATAGCTATTGGTAACCGTATTATCAAAGCTATCTATTAGCCACACTACCCTTCTATTGACAAAAAAAATTATATAGTAGTTCTACGATTCTATCTCACAAAGGCTAGTGAGCTATGGTTGTAGCTGTGATGTGTATTGACAAGCGCTCTTAATAAATAAATAAACGGTACACACTCAACGGTCTCCATTAGGATAGCTATATCCTGTGTCGGGCTTCCGGAAACATACACAATGATAAGGACAAACACACACAGACTGGAAACATTCCTGCATGGTCAAAATAAACATCTGTTCCGAGCGGGAATCGAACCCGCGACCTGTGGCGCATAAGGCAGCCATCGCCACAACGTCATCGACATGTCAAATTTTGACGCGAAATAACAAGCACTGTAGCCCGACCGACGACTCGAACGAATCAGAAGCCTCCCGAGCTAATACACACGACGAAGACCAACCCGCCTTCATAAGATCTAACAACTATACCTAATTGTGTAACTAAGCACCTATACTCCGATCAACAATACCTCAAGTATACCCGATAAACAAACAATACAATTAATTATTTAGTGATACATGGAATAGTTAATGATGTAGGTTCAAACACATTCAACAACTTCTCAGAGATGTACGACATACATTTAAACATATCATCCGTTAGGGAGAGATTACGATGCCATTCTGACAACCGGCCCCGTGTAATGGAGGATATAAATTATTTCATGGCTCTATCCCCTAATATAACTAGATTTCTTGTTCAACGATCCTTGTGTAAGTTCACATTACAAATTGTTTTAATTAGTGCCACCACATCTCCAACATCTAAGACTATACGAATGTATTAGAGTTATTATTCAGAAGATACTAAAGCAAAGTGTAGTGTAACCAACGGCTTTGGTGTAGACCCTCTAGAGGACGTACGTTCTGCGTATTCCCACACGCCGCACCAGACGCTGAATTCGTTTATTGTTTACCATACTACAACTTCTTTCCTATTAAGAAGGTCAATACGCTTAATCCACAAATCTGCGTCATAACGGGTTGGAGGATATACGCATGAATGTCTCGGAATTTCTTTAAAGCCGTACAGATTCTTTCACGAAATTTTCTTTCAGCAGCAAAAACAGACACAATAACAGTTGTACACAAAACGTAGTCACGAGCAGAGCCTCAGGAAATATTAGTTGTTATATAAAAGTTAATTATAATTTCTGTCACGTCGGAAATTTTGACCCTTGATGTTAGTTATTTGATATTCGATGTGCAACTTTGTGTGTAGGCGGAAATAAGGGTTGGTTAATGAAGTTGGAATGCAAACATCACGTATTTCATGATTTAGTCTTATTCACGCGAAATATTCTATTTGCGGTTGATATGCTATGAATAATTCATATTTTTAAAACATGGATTATGTTTTGTATATTTATTTTCTATATAAGGTATTTGTTATTGGCTATATAGGTCACTGACCTCCACTACGATGTCACAAAATGCCAAAAGACGTCAAAATGCAAGACTGTTACTTTAGAGACAAACCTTTCGTAAAACTGGTATCCTTTGTCACGTACGCCATTACACTTTTTACGTTTTTACATTACATAAATTTTTATTTTTTTATTTTCAATGGTATTTAAGATATTTAAGGGAACGCGAATGTTTATTTATTAACTTAGCTTCTTAAATTTATTAACTCCATCATCCAATGAATAGGATTTTACAATGGCATCCCAGACAACGTTCGGGATCTATACTCTTATAAATAAATCATTAATGAACCATCCTGTAAACAATTACTGTCTCACAATTACAACATCAAATACGATCCCGAGATGTCTGAACTTTGATTCTCCCTTATTACTTATTATGTGATTAATTTGCCAAAGGGATTTGTACGTCATAACTGGAAATGTCGGTAATCAGTTATTTCGCCTACTAGTCCCTTGAAGTGTTACACTTTTAGACCTCACCTTGCGGTTTTTAGAGGACGCAATTTTATTTTTAGATGTGTAGGGGGTCAGTGTAAAGCTAAAACCAAGTTTGTGGGGTCGCCACCCTTGTCCCACGACCGCCATCTTGAAAATAGAGGTACGATACTTTAACAAAATCATAAGTTTTTTGTGCTTATTACTTAGGATAGGTGTATAATTGTATGTACTTAATACAGAATTTATAAATTTGTTGCCGCATGACGAAGTGTGTATATAGAACCTATTTAATACTTTGGATTAGAAGGAAATTGAAAAGCTGTCATTGTAATGAAGCATCACATGAGCGTCACTGATGGTAGCGCGATGGTTATTTCAATATTCATTATGAAGGAAATCATCGTTGTACCACATAAAAGAGGAACCGTTGAAATCTGACGCAGTACTTAAAGTGCTGTACGATTTATTGTGTTACCTAGTAAAGTGATTAAAAGCATTGTTAATTATAATAAGTTATTCATAAAGTTAACCTACTCCAACGTACAGAAATTATGGATGAACTAGATAAAGGCTCAAGGCTATCTTCAGATTAATTTGATTCAAAATGAATAGTGATAAAACTATAGGCTTGGTCTTATACGTTGAGTGTGTAGAGTTTTTATTTTTTTTTAAGAATTTTAGCAATGCTTTTTCAAGGCATTACTAATATTCCTATTGCCCCTCCAAATAAGCTCGAAGCTTGCGCTAGGAGTGGGTACGACAATAGCCCAAGGGGTCAGGATCGAACCCTCGATTCTCGCGTAACGGACCGAAGTCGGCCCTTCTACCGTTGAGCTCTTGAGACTTCAATTATCTCTTATAATATAAATGTTACTATTGTTTATTATTATTATTATATACACGTATTTAATAATAAGTTTAAATATTTGTAATCTACAAGCAACGATGTTCAGTTATTATGTTGTTCGATAATCATTAGTTGTGTTATTGCTTAGTAAGGTGCGGACGTGTTTTCAATTTTTATTCCAAATTAAGTTTAAGTTTCACGACATCTTGACCTCTGTCATTGTTTCAATAAGCAGCATATTTGCGTGTGAGACCTTGCCTTTGCACTAATAATAAAAGATCGCATCCATTGCACTGCCGTGACTGTGTTTGCTGAGGAAGGCGCCTCTTCACCTCGGGGAAACGAGACGGGCTGCGCCGGATTAAAAAATCGTCTCACTCGCACCCACCTGAGCTTACGTTGGCGCTCGCCTCGCACTTCTACTACGTAAATATACTCGCTGCTACTTACTAAGTGAGTTATTCGTACATATAATAAAATAATTTGAATTAACAAACGCGATGGTTAACTACTGCGCTGCTTGCAATAAATTAGTAAGATCGGTATGCTACATAAAATGCACGAAATGCGACCTATTGTACCATTATGCTTGTGTGAACCTTACAAAACCTTCTGATGAAGTTAAAAGCACCTGGACTTGTCCTTCTTGTCTTTGTAACGAGCCTAAAAAAGACAACACGAACACGCCACTTCGTAACACCGACGATCGCGAAAATTCAACACTTCGTGGAGCTGTGTGTAAGTCACTCGCACATACTGAAAGTCCATCTGTCACTGTTAGCACTGCCGATTCACAAATTTTAAGTTCCCTCACTTCCGAAATAAAACTGCTGCGCGAAGACATGGGTGAATTAAAAGACCATATTAAAACGCTAACGAGCCACCTCTCTCAATGTAATGCTCGCCTTGATGACTACGAAATGAGGATTAATTCACTCGAGAGACGAGAAACCGAAATTATATACCTTCGTGATACCATCTCAGACCTCCATAACCAACTGCAGTACCAAACCCAAGCTTCTTTAAGAAATGAATTAGAGATATCCGGTATTAATGAATTTCCTAACGAGAACCCGGAACACATTGTACGAGTCTTAGCACAAAAAATAGGAGTGAGCATTGACGAACATGACCTGGACTATGCGAGCAGAGTTGGTTCTCGTCGCAAGCCTAATAGAGAAGGGGGTGATAACCTTCCCCGACAATTGGTAGTACGCTTTCTACGTCGTTCTAAGCGAGACGAACTCTTCAAAGCTGCAAAATCTAGAAGGAACATGATATCGTCTGACGTCGAGATTGCTGGTCCCGTGAGGAATTTATACGTAAACGAGCGCCTCACCAAAATTAATAGGCAATTATTTCGATCTGCAAAAACTCGCGCAAGCGAACAGGGTTTCAAGTTCTGCTGGATTAAGAACGGGTATATATTTATACGCAAGCAGGAAGGAAATCCCTGTATCCTCATTCGCAACTCACAGGACTTGGATCGCCATCTGCAACTCACGGACTCCAACTCACCCTCATCGCACGCATCATAAAGGACCACCTGCTGTTCTAATATTAATTTTATCTATATTTTTGGTTACTACACTTGCACCAATATGTAGGAATTGCACTAATTCAATTACTTTTTTAAATAATAATTGTTTTACAAAATTATACAGGCTTATTTACACATACTACACACTCACTGACAGACACATACCTCACCACATATACACTTCTCATCTACCACACTCTCAAATAAATTTCGTACAGTCAACCCCGTTCTTCAGCGTTACTTGCCGTGTGACAAAAAATCTAAGTCTCACAATTTTATTATTTTTTATTTATGTCAATGGCATTACTTAAAACTATAAAAGACATTGACGAAAATCTGTCTACAGAATGTCACCTACTAAACCAACTGGAAGACTGTACGAACTATTTTAATAATTTTGAACACCACTTCAAAATACTCACTTTCAATATTAGGAGCTATCAACGCAATTTTGACGAATTTTCTGCTGCACTCTCTCGTCTTAGTGTGAATCTCGACGCTATTGTCCTCACTGAGTGCTGGTTAAGTGAAGGTACCGTACTTGATCCGCTGCCAGGCTATACCTTATCCCGCACCGAATCACAAAGTAATAAATGTGGTGGTGTAATTATTTTTACCAAAATTGACGTGAATATCTCAGTAAGTCATCCCGACATAGCTGACGCGGACAGCCTTCTCATCTCAATAAACAATAACATCGCCCTCCTGGGATTATACCGCTCGCCGTCCTTTTTAAATTTCGAAAACTTCACCACATCCTTAGACTCGACCTTAAAGAACCTTAACAAGTATCCGGTAGTAATTCTTGCTGGTGACATTAATATAGATATTTCTGATCTCAATACCTTGAACAATAGAAATTTGGATTATTTGACTCTTCTGGCATCACGTGGTCTAATTCCTGTGATAACGAAGCCAACCAGGGATCTCGCCTGTCTTGACCACATTTTTGTCAAATCACCCTCGAAATGCACTGGAATTATTTGTAAATGCTCCATTACTGACCACGACATAGCACTGGCTTCTATTTCTACTAAAACAAAGCAATCAAATACAGAAAAGTTGAGGTGGAAGTTTAAATTAGACGAGGAAGCTGTGGTTAAAGAGCTTACGAACATGGACTGGTCGGACATTCATAACTGTCACTGCACTAATAACGCTGCACAAATCCTCACAAACTCTATCTGTAATGTAATACAGAAACACTCCATCCCTACTAAAATCAGCAGAAGTAAATATACCTTAAAACCATGGATAACCACTGGCTTAATTAGATGCATGCGGCACCGTGACAAGCTTCACCTTGCTTCCCGCAACAACCGGCAAGACAAAACCTGTCGCTTAATTTATACCAGGTATAGGAACTTTTGCAATAACCTTTTAAGAAAACTTAAGACTGAATACCATAGCCGACTTATCCAGAATACCCAAGCCAATCCAAAAAAGCTGTGGTCAACATTAAGAACAATAATAGAGCCCGGTCACCTAACTAACAAATCCTCCCATTTAATAAATAATGCAAGTGACCCTACCGAGTCTTTGGATAAGTGTAACATACACTTTACGAACTTGGGTAAAGATCTCTCTGATTATATTCTCTCTAACATTTCAGAGTCACAGGAGAGCCTTGCTCAAAAATTTAGACCACGTAAAACCTCACCAAATTCGCTGTTTCTACGCCCAGCTTGTAAATCCGAAATTACTCAAATAATTTCTCAATTTAAATCTGATAGTGCTCCTGGCCCTGACGGTATTAATACTCGAATACTCAAACATGTCAAAGCTCAAATTGCCTCTCCTTTAACACACATTGTCAATTTAAGTTTAGAATCTGGGACTTTCCCAGATTGTTGGAAAGTCGCAGCAGTCAGCCCTATACATAAAAGTGGACCCACAAACTCACCTGACAATTACAGACCTATTGCCTTATTAAATATTCTCTCGAAAGTCTTGGAAAAGGTGGTTAATTCTCGTTTAGTCTCATTTCTGGAA
Organism: Hestina assimilis; assembly: GCA_023373885.1. Classification (NCBI taxonomy): domain Eukaryota; kingdom Metazoa; phylum Arthropoda; class Insecta; order Lepidoptera; family Nymphalidae; genus Hestina; species Hestina assimilis. Next base: position 14,913,506 of record CM041740.1, read on the forward strand.
AATAACAAAATTATATCCGACAGGCAATTTGGTTTTAGGAGGAGTAAATCGACGGAGGATGCAGCTGTGGCTCTCGTAAATTTCATCTCTTCTGCTATAGATTGTGGAGATCACTCTATAGCCATCTTTATCGATTTAGCGAAGGCTTTCGATACTGTGTCGGTAGCTCTTTTACTTAAAAACTCGAGGCAGGGGTGTTAGAGGAATTACGCTTGAGTGGTTTCGCAGTTATCTCAGTAACCGACGTCAATTTGTAAAAATTGGCAGCGACTGCAGTAGGACGCTACCCATTAATCTTGGAGTCCCTCAGGGTAGTATACTTGGCCCTACTCTTTTCATCCTTTACATCAACGACATACTTGAAACCCCTCTTACAAATGGTCAAGTTATATCATATGCAGACGACACAGCCATCATATTTCGTGCCGACACTTGGCACAGAGTGTATCAGCTTGCTGAGGAAGGCTTAGGTCGAATAGCTCAAGCTTTCAGACTCAACTTATTAACCCTCAATGCTAAAAAAACTAAAGCAATTCCTTTCTTTAAGACTCTAGCCTCTAAACCTCCTCATAACCTTAAAATAAAGATACATACATGTTCTCAATCGTTTTCACTCACAACTTGCACCTGTCCATCTATAGAGTCATCTCAATCAATTAAATATTTAGGCATAACGCTTGACGAAAATTTGTCTTTTAAACCACACATTCAAACGCTTTCTGCTCGCATCAGGAAACTCATATTTGTAATAAAAAGACTCCGCGACTACACACCTATCGAAACTCTCAAAATCGTGTTTCATGCCCTCTGCCAATCGGTCTTACAATATGGAATATTGGTTTGGGGAGGAGCCGGTAAACCTGCATTTATTGATTTAGAGAGAGCACAAAGGGCAGTCATTAAAGTTATGTTAAAAAAGCCATTTCGCTACCCAACAGATTCACTATACAGTGAATTTAATGTCTTAACTGTTAGACAGCTTTACATTTTCAAGGCCACATTGACTGTTCATAAACAGCTGAAACTTAGACCCGATTATCAGTCATTAGCGTCAAAACGGATTTTCGTTGTACCTCGTCCTATTTCAAAGTCCCTTCTTGCTAGGCGCTGTCCCAGTTTTATGCTCCCTCATATCTATAATAGGGTAAACAACATGTGTCATATTGTAAATCTTCCAATGTCCTTGTGTAAGCGAAACTTAAAGAAATGGCTTTTATCATTAACCTATGACAAAACTGAACAAATAATTGTAAGTTGTTAATCTTATCTTACTACACACACTAACAGCACACGCCCTCACACATAAACACGCACAACTACACACGCACTCACACATACACATACACACACATACACATATACACACACTCACACTTAAGCATACATAAACACGTACAGACTTCAGCCTGTTAATTAGTCCTATTCGTTATTTTTAATTTTTTTCCTATTTTCTCTTTATTTTGTTATTTTGTAAACATTAATTTTTTGTTCCCAAAGTTTGCAACATACTTGTTTAGTTCAAACCTCCCTGCCTAATTTATGGATACGATTGTTAGTTAGATAATACACAACTCTGGTTCTCAAGTCACAGGCTGTCGCCTAGTTTGAGAATCACAGCCTACTCACATTTTATGTATTTCTGTGTTAGTACTAAGGGATAATTTAAGAGAAATGTTGTTACGAACTTTGTTAAGCTTAATAAATATTATTCTTATTCTTATTCTTATAATTCCAGAATCATTTAATCAATGATGATGATAAAAAGTAGATACAAAACTATATTAAAATTAGTTAGTAGACCGAAGAAAATTATTTTCTATCTCTCATATCTATAATTTGCAGATTTCAGATTTTTTTGTTAACTAGAATATATGTATAATACTTGGCTTTGTATTGAATTTTTGCTATTTCGTATTCAAAGCATACAATAGAGCCCCAAAGCGCCCGGTCTGTCATTTGACTGTCATCACAATCTCAACGCCTGAAGCGTTTCACTGGAATATATGAATGTACAGTTGTACATATGCATGATTATAAATTTGGGATCAAAAACAATATTTACTTAAATAGAAAGTAATCTTTGCTACATATGCAATACATAAATTCATGCAATACTCATTTGTACAGCCATGTAAAATAAAGTCAAACATATTCATTTTGAGAAGGCAATTCACGTCTAGCCCGCGTCCACTCAGCTGATTTGAATTATGACCATTGTCTGTAAAAGACTCGCTTCGTTACTGCTTTTAATTAAGTGAAATTCATTTGAAATTAATCAAATATTTAATAACATATTTACAATTCAATACTAACTATATTTACAAATAATTACAACTGTACAAATCATGTCAAAGGGGACTGGTGGCAAGAATGCAATCCCGATTCTTTGGGCGAAAAATGAGGCAGCGCTTCTGTCACCTGTGGAGGCTATGAGTAGATATCCTTTATAAATTGTTTGGCATTAGATAATATTCATTTAATAATTATTGCTATCAATGTTATACGTATATTGTACGCTAAAACGTCATCCCTTTTTTTGTTTTCCTTTTAATTCTCCTTCATGTTCTCCTAAGATGGCGACCCATACCGATCCGCAAGTGTCGCTTTGCATAGTTTCCATTAGTTTGGGCATATGCTTGTGGCATCTTAGTGGTAATAAAGACTTGAACAACTCAAGTGTACTATATCCATCCTCTCTATCTATCCTTCGGTGTGTCTATCTATTATACCAATGCCTTTAGATCTGTAGTATTTAGTTGAAATTTATTAACAGAAAACGTGTTCTGATTAATAGCCGTAATCAGCGTACGTAATTATTATATACAAAGTTAGCTTATAAAATAAATATATTACATACTCGTACTTTCGTAAAATTACAAACCATTATCGTCCTTTTGGTGGTAGAATTAAATATGTTAATATTTTAAAATCATAAATAAGTAAGTTGGAAACAACGTAAATTCAGTAAAAAGCTTGTTAATGAGCGCTTAAAACTTCAAGGGCTACTCGAGGTCCTTCACCGCGGTGGAATTAAAAAGGGGCACGCCATGTTACTGTGAATATATAAACGTAATTTAAAACTGTATTAATAATTTATGAAGTCAGAGTTTTTGACGTACCACTTCTAGTACGTGATGCACGCTTAGTTTGAAAGGAAATAAGAATTAGAAATGACTTGAAAAGCATTTCTAATATTATCAAAAGAGGGAGTTTTCCGCCCACGTAATATGACTGACGGATTGATGAGTTGTGCACCGGGCACACGAACCAACTCTGTTCTGTTCCTCTTCTTTCTTTGTATCTTACAATTTTGTCCGAAAAAGCGCACAAGGTTTATACTATATTAATTATCATTATAATAGTCTATTTAAATTAAAGGTGTTGACTGACATTTCTACTGAAAGCAGTTCATTCACCTCTGTCATGGCACCTGGACAGAAAGATAACGATATTTACGTTTCGAAGTCTTGAGAGACTAATGTCAGAAACTCTAGTTCAGTGGAATATTTAATATTACAATATCAAAGACGGTTTGCATTGTGATTATAGCTTTATTTAGTATAGTACGTTAATGGAATAAACGAAGCCATAATAATTAAAATCTATTAAATATAATTATTTGAAAAATATTGACTTAACACAAGCAGACGCAGTAGCTAACTTTATTCAATTGTGGCAAGGTTGTGACGCTAACTTCATTTAAACAGAATATATAGCAAGCTTGTGATTAGCTTCGTTTTGTTGCGCACCAAGGATCACCAGCGAAACTTTTAACATTTTCCTACTATGGAATGGCCTGTCTATATAATTATAATAACTTAATAAGTCCATGAGTACAGAGCGAGAGTTGTATCCAACACGTCTTAAAAACAAATTATTTAAATATAATATTCAGCTTCAATCAATATTTATATTATATGTGCTTCTAAATACGTTGCAAGCATTAGTAATACGAGCACCAAATTTTTTGTTCTAGTTTAGAAATATAGATTATTTGTTATGATCGGTGCGTTATTGATTGTTTACAACCAAGCGCAGATGTACGACACGGATGGAAATTGGATCTCAATCAACACTCAAACTGGGTATATTTTCGCGATCTGGAACATTAAATGAGTAGTTGTAAATAAACTAGTCGTCATAGAATCTAAAAGATGATCGAGAATTAAAAGGAAGATTGGTCTCCAGATCAAAACATATCTTTGATCCAAACATCCGTCCATTACAAATTTTCACGTTTATAATTATAAATATATAATTTATAGATCTTGTTGTAAGAATTTGTGCAATCTGTTTCCGTGTTACATACTTTTAACGTTACCAGTAAGATTCGAAAATACGAATACCAGCGCACTTAGAAAGGAGTACAACTCTGCCTCCAGGTCCTTCAAAAGAGTTATTGCCAAAGCAAAGTCGGAGCACATCGGCAGAATTGGCGAGAGACTAGTGCGTCTTCCTTCGGGTACACGTGCATTCTGGTCCCTCGCCAAGTCTGTCTTAGGGAATTTCTGTAAGCCATCATTTCCACCTCTGCATAGGGACGATGATTCGGTGGCCCATGCCGCGAAAGAGAAAGCTGATCTTCTGTGCTCTCTCTTCGCGTTCAACTCGACTGTGGATGACCAAGGAAAGTCACCACCGGCAATCCAGCGGTGTGATACCACGATGCCGGAGGTTAAATTCCGGCAAAGTGTAGTTCGCAGAGCACTTCTTTCCTTGGACATTCATAAGTCGAGTGGGCCTGATGGAATCCCCCCGATCGTGCTGCGGACATGTGCTCCTGAGTTGGCGCCGGTTTTAACGCGTCTTTTCCGGTACTCCTACTCATCAGGCGTCGTCCCGAACTCATGGAAGACGGCTTTAGTGCACCCGATCCCTAAAAAGGCAACCGCTCGGATCCGTCCAATTATAGGCCAATTGCCATTACCTCCTTGTTCTCAAAGATAATGGAGTCCATTATCAACTGCCAGCTCCTTCGGTATCTAGAGGAGCACCAGCTGATTAGCGACCGCCAGTACGGTTTTCGTCGTGGTCGTTCAGCTGGTGATCTTCTAGTTTACCTGACACATAAGTGGGCGGAAGCAGTTGAGTCCAAAGGGGAGGCATTAGCGGCCAGTCTGGACATAGCGAAGGCCTTCGATCGGGTATGGCACAAGGCGCTTCTTTCGAAGCTTCCTTCCTATGGGCTTCCTGAGAAATTATGCGAGTGGGTCACCAGCTTTTTGGCAGATCGGAGCATCAAGGTCGTTGTCGACGGTGCATGCTCTGACTTAAAACCCATTAATGCTGGTGTCCCGCAAGGCTGCGTACTGTCCCCTACTTTGTTTCTTCTGCATATCAATGATATGTTGGAAATTTCCAACATTCATTGCTATGCCGACGACAGCACTGTAGACGCTTTATACACCGGCCGCGCTAATATTTCTCGGGAAAACGTCATTGAGTGCCGGAACAAACTTGTTTCTGAAGTCGAGACTACATTGACCAAAGTCTCGGACTGGGGCCGACTAAATTTAGTCCAATTCAACCCCAAGAAGACACAAGTTTGCGCGTTAACCGCTAAAAATCACCATTTGTCGTATCTCCTCGTTTTGAGAACACTCCCCTGGCTGCCACAGCTAGTATCGGAATACTTGGTGTCGACATTTCGAGCGTCGTTCAGTTCCGCGGTCAGTTGGAAGGAAAGGTCAAATTGGCCTCTAAAAAGCTTGGTGTGCTCAGCAAGGCGAGGCACTACTTCACGTCGGCTCATCGCCTAAAGCTCTACAAGGCACAAATTCGACCACACGTGGAGTACTGCTCTCACCTCTGGGCGGGAGCTCCCAGTACCAGCTACTTCCAATTGACCGCATCCAACGTAGAGCGGCTCGAATTGTCGACGATCAAGGTCTTTCCGATCGGCTTGATCCTTTGGCATTGCGTAGAGATGTCAGATCACTCTGCATCTTCTATCGCATATATCACGGAGAGTGTTCTGAGGAATTGTTTGGATTGATCCCGCCGGTAGAATTTCACCATCGGACATCGCGACAAAACTCTAAGTTCCATCCATACCACCTCGATGTCTGGAAATCCACAACAGCGCGATTTAGAAGACATTTTCTTCCTCGCACAACCACTCTGTGGAACCAACTTCCGCCGGCGGTCTTTCCGAACCGATACGACTTGGGAACCTTCAAGAGAAGAGCCTATTCTTTCCTTAAAGGTCGGCAACGCGCCTGCATGCCTTCTGGTGTTGCAGATGTTCATGGGCGGCGGTGATCACTTAACATCAGGTGAGCCTCCTGCCCGTTTGCCCCTCTTACATAAAAAAAAAAAAAAAGAATATATTCGAAGCAAGAATCAACAAATATTTCTCTATTCTTGTATAAAGGATATCTCTCGGTTAAAGCTAAAGATGGGAATATAGTACGAATAGTATAAGATTTTGCTATACACCTTGACAGTTGAGAGACATAATAGACAAAATACATAAAGAGTTGTAATTATATTTATTTATATACGGAAGACAAAGAGTTTAAGAAATACATATAAATTTAACAATAATAAAAATATTCAGAAACCAGTGACGTAAAAAAATAATCATTAATAGTAGCAAACAACAATAACATTAATTACGAAATTAATACATTTTAGATTAATATAAAAGTTTATTAAATTCTATTAATTATAATATTACTGTCAAGGAAAATGTTACAATGAAAGATCATTTCTAATTTTTAATTTAAAAGCTTTAAAGGAGTGTAAAAAAATGTCAATATCTTTATGTAAATGTTACGATATGATCCTAGATCTATGCAATACACTATTTCGAGAGTAGTTTGTATTAGTTTTGGCACATGTTTTATATATATTTTCTAAACTATTTATAAATATTTAAATATTTTGTATAATATATAATTATTGCGTAGTATGTTTTAGTGCAAATCTTATTTACATAACATTCGAGATTTATTAAAATTATGAGTATATTTCAAAATAACTTGTTAAGACATGTTAGCAAAATGCGAATAACTTTAATATTATAATGTTCATCAAAAATTACAATTTTGTTATTGTTTAGTATTCTATGGAAATTAGTATTCTGTTGGGTTTCGTTCGTGAGAGCCGGAAACCCAAATCCCGTAGTCATTTTCCTTTTTGTCCCCTTCCCCCTCCACTACTCTCTATTATTATTCTCTTCTGGTGTTGCTATTGTCCGCAGGCTATGATAACTACTTTCCATTAGTTAGCACGTTTGCTTTTTAGGGCTCCGTAGCCAAATGGCAAAAACGGAACCCTTATAGTTTCGTCATGTCCGTCTGTCCGTCTGTCCGTCTGTCCGTCTGTCCGTCTGTCCGTCTGTCCGTCCGTCCGTATGTCACAGTCATTTTACTCGGAGACTACTGGCTCTATCTATACGAAATTTACGAAATAGGTGTATTCTATGAACCGCACAACGATTCTGTAATGAAATTTTAAAATATATGAGAATTAAGGGTAGTAGTCCATACACGTAATTGTGTGTTGAAAAAAAAAATTTCAACGTGTGAGATATCTTTGGATAGGTCTTTTAAAATGATAAGGAGGTTTGATTTTGACTTTTTCATTAAGTCAGTAGTTGTTGAGATATTAGCTCATAAAAATTTTGTCCCCCTCTAACTTTTGAATTATGGGATTTAAAATTCTGGAAAAATTTGAGCTTGTAGGACATCAAATAAAATTTCATCCAAATTTGGTTTGAAGAAGATAGGTCTACAAATTTAATATATATATAAGTTTTTCCCATAACTTTGTTTTTCATATAACTTTTATTAATTACTATGAAATTATTTTTTTTATTTTTGCAGTCGATTTTAATTCGTTATTATTTTTAAACGCCTTAAGATTCTTCATATACAAGCTGCGGAACCCTTTTGTTTCAACGGAGCGTGGTCCACAACGCACTTGACTGCCAATTATTTAGGGCTAGTCAAATAGCAAAAACGGTAGTCCTTTATTTGGTTAAGTCCGTCTGTTCATCTGACACATGTCATAGTCAATTAACTCGGAGACTATGCGCTCTATCTGTACGAAAATTATTAAATAAAATTAGTTGTATTTTATAAGCGGTTAAACTTGAAACGCTTCTGTTAAACAACACTACGAGAGTCAACAACAGATATCACCGCGGTCCGAAACAAAAGGTGTTTTTGTTCTTGCACTTCTGTGTGTTTCCGGACCCCCGAAACAGGACAAGTGTCTAGCGTTTATTATAGACAATGTATTTGAAATAAAATATTGTTTCACCAACAGGAACAATTTGATGTAAATTATACACTGAAATCACCGAATCGTGATATATTCATCATGCATTGTAAATCTATACATCCTAAACGTTCATCATCTGAATATACGTCATTGATTCCTAATAGATTGGCGACTATGCGAAACCAGTTACCCGTACACATCGGTGCACTAGTGGAAATGACGCGTCAGTTTCCGATGACTAGTTTTACTGAAGGGAAATCAACCGTTTACAGATTCAGTCACAATTTCAATATGGTATATTTTCACCAATTTATCAAGTACATTAAAGTAAAAAAATTAAGTGTTAAAATTTTTCGTTAATTATTTTATTTTACATTTTTATATAGTAGTAGATTTTATATTTTTTCTTCGAATTCTGGCATACTTATCGAGTACCGATGGCAATTTAATAATTTAAAACATCCAAATAAAAAATAAAAATAAATAATACTAAAAATAACTAAAAAGAGCTTTTACAGAACAACTAATACATTAAAAATTAATAAGAAAAAAGTGTATTTTATTGTAAAAAAGCGTGGGGTGCCTTTTAAGACATTATCAAAATATTAATACTCCTACATATTGATTTCGTTAATAGGTTGCCTCCGGCGATGCCGATCTATGAATTTCTAGTTTTACCGATGCTGTTCCAACGGTACCGGCTACGGGGTCGGTGGCGGTCTAGAGTATTCTATGCGTCTACGAGTGCTATAACCTATGTACCTGCCCCATAAAAAGGGTTTGTTTTCGAGTCTGTGTGTCTATCTCTTTAGAACGCTCTATAGTCTATGCGACTGTATGAATGGTAACAAATAAGGTGGAGTCTTCAGTAACTTTTCTAAGTTTTTGTAACAAACCACTAGTATTAGTTGAATATTTAACGTAAAACAACAAGACATATTTTGGAATTGCTCTTCCATTTTTCCACAACGTGAAAAATATTAAAATATAGATAGAATAGTCTTTATTGTACACCACTAAAAACGAGTTACATTCAAGAACTTAAAAGCTATATATAAATGTACATGTAGGCGGTCTTATCGCTAATTAGCGATTTCTCCGAGACAACCTCGGATTTAGGAGAAATGAGTAAAAAGAGGGTAGGTGGTGCTTCTTTGTACACATAAATATAATATAAGAAGTAGAAGGCTACATAATACATTGCTATCTTACTGGTAGTAACATCGAATAAGCTACTTATTCGTTGTCTTAAAATTACTAAGCTGTTATCTTTGAATAATCATGATGGGCAGAACTTGGTAAAATACTGAAAATAAAAGGAAGGAAAATATGAACGATACTTTTATCCACGTATTAAATACTAACCGAACCTTTTTTGATTACAAGTTTACTCCTAAAATATGTAAGATGTCTGAATTCAATTTGTAATCAAGAAAATATTAATTTTGCGATTCCTTAGCAATCTTCAACATAGAATTTGTACAGAGGATAAAATCTGGGCTTTTCCGCCGCTTTTATATTTATAAAATACTTGCTCAGCAATTCCTTAATTTTTGTTAGTATTAAATTGAGAAATGATTATAACACCTTTTATTTTTTATTACATTTCTTGTTGTGGTCGACGGCAGACTAATAAAAAGTTTAGGGCTTATTAATATCGAGAGTTCAAGCAGAACTACGCGTCGCATTTACTGACATAAGGCGTATTACCTACGCACTTTTGAACCAAAACAAAATAGAAGGATATTATCATTGTGCTAAAGCTAAATATACAGTAAACAGTATTATTATATTAACATCTACAATTTACTACAATCATCTATAAATTACAACCCCTCCGAGATAAACAACACATAAAAACACCTTATTCGTTAGAGAGATAGATGTTAGCCCCAATCGTCCCGTTGCGGTGTGATGAAGGTCATTCATTTTATGACTTCATCAGCTATTGTGTCTACCTTTCGTGTTTACAAGTCTTTGTATTGGCTTCAGTTACAAATATTATATTCTGTTTGACGCGTGTTCCTGTTTACGGGAAGTAAAGCCGCATTTATAACTATGTTCCTTAATTTGTTTTTAAACGAAGTACTTATTTTACAATATTATTGGTAATAGCAAACTTCTGTATAGCATGAAATTTTCGAACCGTACATTACAGTCGAAAATTATACGCCTACCACAGAGTTCTCTGCATCAACATCTACCATACAAGGTTATATATATATATTATTGAAACTTACTTTTAATTCTTTTTCTAAAATAAAAGTAACCTAAAGTTACTCTTTTTAAGATCAGCCACGTGTCTGTGAAAGTATTGTCAAAAATGGATTGATCCGTTTTGGAAATTAGCCGAAACCAACAGATATAAAGACAAATTTTAAAAATTGTTTTTTTTTTATCTTACCGTAAATTATACTTTAATATAATTTTATGAAAAAAACATGATATTACAAAAAGACACTCCAATTGTGATATTTATTTGTATGGATATTTTGACATAACCAAACCACTATCAACCGTTATACGAGCGATTGTTAAACATTGTGGTCAACCTGAAAATGCTGCTGTTTCCTTTTTAATAGGTTAATTAAATTGTTTCAAAGTAATAACCTATTTATTTAATAAAATACAACTCTTATTATCCACAGAGTAAATAATAAAGTTCTCTTTACTTATTATCATTATTATTTATTGATCCTAACACAAAACGCAATGCAAATTTTTTATTATTATGATTATAATTTTTTCAATTACTATTATTTTAATTTTTATTAAATTATTTATTATTATTATTTTTTAATTATCTTTAAGGAAGAGTATATGCAATGCTTTGGCAAAGCATTACTAATATTTCTATTGCCCCTCCAAATAAGCTCAAAGCTTGTGTTAGGAGACAATACCCCAAGGGGGTCAGGATCGAACCCGCGAGTCTCGCGTTCAACTACCGTTGAGCTATTGAGCTTCTTTATTGTGGCATATTTATGACAATTTGTTTTTACATTCCGTCTTATACATTATGTTCTATAGAAATTATTAAAATCTAGATTATTTTAAGAATGACTAATTAATAGTCTCAATACAATGACAAACCTAAATAAAATACAAAGAAGCGGAAACAAAGCTTGTTTTGTTGTTTTCCTATTTTCCTACTGATGGTCCTGCTGATTTGAATCTTAATTAAGGTTTTTGAATCACCAAGGGATGAATTTGCCAAAGTAATTTGCGTTGAAAAGGTTTCACCAGCTGTTACACAAAAAAAAATAGAAAATTAGAAATTTTCACAATTAAAACCAATATTTGGATATACAAATACTCTGACTTCAAGGTTTTATGAAATAACAATTACAAAAATTAAAAAATAGAATAAATCTTTGTTTTTTATTAGATTTTGTTTAGATTTTTGTGTGAATAATCCCAGTATTACTTCGATTTAATTATGACCGAAAAGTGACCAGTAAGCGTATAAGTCCGTGGCTGGCTGATGGTTACTGGTCACCTTATTGCAACACCAGCAGCATCACAAGCGTGTTGTTCACCGCAGGAAAGGAGAAGATCAAAAACGGAAATAAAAGAGACGGTAAAAAAGGAAATAAAGCGTGTAACATAAGAGGACGTTTTGGTGCAGCGGTAGCCAACCTGCCTTAGATGCCACAGGGGTTCGACTCCCGCTCGGAGCATATGTTTGACCAGGCATGTGTTCCGGTCTGGGTGTGCTTGTCCTGGTCATTGTGAATGTTTCCAGACCCCCGACATAGGTCATAACTATCCTAATAAGGGCCGTTGAGTGTGTAGCGTTTATAAAAAAAAATTCAAAGTAGTTCACAGTAAAGTGTTTAAATGATTCCCAAATGCAGAATTATGAATGCAGTTCAAAATCTCTAAGATTTTCTCATATTTCAATAATAAATAATTTGATACTAAATAAAGTACGTTAAAGAATCAGCTGCAATTATATATTTTTTTGCAAATTTAATGAAATCAATGAAAATGTGTCAGCTTTGAGTCATATACAGTTTATAATAAATGTAAACGTTTGAAGTCAAATCGCCTTATAAGCTTTGCATTGGAAGGGCCCTTTAGATGTTGCTGATAATGATACGGGTTTTTAGGGTTTATCACATTACTTACTTTAATAATTTGGACTTTCATGATATTTTAGTACTTATCTTCAATCTTTAAAACTACGCAACGGATTTTGATGCGGTTTTTAAATAGATAGAGTGATTGAAGAGGAAGGTTTTTATGTATAATAACATCCATTAAATAGTGGAGAAATACTGTTATTTTTGAGGTTTCTGAAAAGGGGAATTGTTTTACTCCAAATTTAACGCGTGCGGGCCTCGGCCAGTAATGAATAAATCAAAACTATTAGATCGATTTTAATCATTTTTTCAGTGAATGACAGGCTATATATTTTTGTAGTGTATTTAGTTTAATGGCACAATAAAACTAATTTATTTAGGACGACACGTTTGCTTTATTCGCTTACGAACAAGTGACACTTTTTCCCCAACTACCTTAAGTTAAAACATATCATATTCCTCCCCCTTTAATTTAACAATAGTAAAATATAAGACAAAGAAAACAAAATTAAAAATTAACAGAATAACAAACGGCAATGAAAAACAAAAAAAATAAAAATGTAAACTTATAAATATTTAGTGTTTCTTGTTTTACGTATAGGATAACGCCGACTAAATTGAGCCTGTTGCCCTGGATGCGGATCACCCCCAATGTCTGTAGTTTGTAATTCATGTGTATCAGTCTCTTTATCTGTCAAAGACGTAGAGGATTCTGCTGATTCGTACCCTTCATTTGAGTCTGTTACTTCTTCCTGCGGTCTTATATTAGGTTCTGGCCCCGAGGCATTAACCTCCGAGGGCATATTATTGTTTACTTGTGGAGATTGTGCCATGGAATCCACTACTACATTCATATCCTCAAATCCAATGTTTTCTTGAGTATGCGATGACGTAGGCAAACTAATTTTTACACAGTCTCCAACATCACTGGTGTCATCTGTTGCCGTTGAATTCGGAACGCCTTTGTAAACTAATAATTGATCGACGTGTTTCTTTGTATATATATTTGAATCAGGAATATATATTATAAACAATCTTGTACCGATTTTCTTATGTATGATTCCTAGCTTCCAACAATACTTAGTGCCATTCTTAAAAAATGTCTAAACAATACTTTATCGCCTATACAAAAATATAACTTTCGTGAACCACCGTATTGATTACATTGTGATATCTGTTTTGAACAAACGTTTTGTTTAGCGGTCGACGTCATCAAAGAATGCGATTCATTAATATCGTTATATTCACTACTACTACCAGAGGAGCGCAAAAAATCGAGGCGACAGACTATTTTTCGCCCTAACATTAATTCTGCGGGTGTATATCCCGTACTACAGTGATTTGAACTCCTATAATCGAATAAAAATTTTAATAATTTTTATGAATAATTTTTGATTGCTGTCATTTTTCAAAATTATTTTTATACCTCTCTTAATTGTTTTAACGGTATTCTCCGCCTGGCCATTTGACGCCGGATGGTAAGGTGGAATAGTGAGATGCTGTATATTATTAGCTGTACAAAAATCTTTAAACTGAATAGAACAAAAATTTGTCGCATTATCTGTAACTAATGTTTTTGTCAACCCAAACCTACTAAACATTTCACATAATTTTGCTATAACAGCTTCACTATCAATAGTAGACATGGGAAAACATTCTACCCATTTCGAGTGAGCATCCACAGCGACAAGGAAATTTTTACCTTCCCACGAAAACATATCGAGATGAACTCGCTCCCAGGGATGCTCGGGATACGGCCACGGAGCCAGAGGCGCGCGCGGTGGCGCACTCCGAAAAGAGGTGCAAATATTACACGAACCGATTTTATCTTCGATATGTTTATTAATATCGGGCCACCACATACGACTTCTAGCTTCCGTTTTAGTTTTTACTATTCCGAAATGTGAAGAGTGAAGTTCGTTTAACAATTGTTCCCTTAAATTAGCTGGAATTACTACTTTGTGACCACGTAAAATACAACCATTTTCCAGTGACAACTCAGAATGACAAAGAAAATACGGTTTTAATTTTATATCTATAACCTTGCGAGGCCATCCATTCTTGATAAAATTAATTATTTTCTGCAAAAAATTATCTAACTCTGTTTCACGACGTATATCTTTAACTGTTATAGGCTTTAACAATGAGTCTGTAACAAAATTAATAAAAGCTGAGCGATCAAGATCGTCTGAACATGGAAAATGTTCTTTAGGGACCGAACGAGATAGAAAATCTGCGACGTTATTTTCACCTTTGATATATTCAATAATAAAATTATATGCCGAAAGGAATAAGGCATAACGCTGTAACCGATTTGCGGCTAACTCCGGAATTCCTTTTTTTGAACCAAAAATAGATAACAGGGGCTTATGGTCCGTGCGTAAGATAAAAGGTACCGTACGTCCATACAAATAATGGTGGAATTTCTTAATAGCAAATACAATAGATGTTGCTTCTTTTTGTATTTGAGCATAATTACGTTCGGCATTCGATAATGATCGCGATGCATACGCGACAACACGTTCCGTTCCATCGGGTTGTCGCTGAGCTAACACGGCGCCGAGCCCGGTAGGGCCAGCATCGGCCGTCACTATGGTGGGGAGGTCGGGGTTGTAATGAGCCAGCACGGTATCTGCTAGAAGCTCCTCTTTAATTCTTTCGAAAGCTTTATTTTGTTCTTTGCCCCAAAACCACTTCTCACCCTTTTTTAGTAATAAATGTAAAGGATTTAGAATACTCGATGTTTTAGGAATAAAGCATCTATAATAGTTAACCATCCCCAAAAATGATTTTAATTCCTTGACGTCCCTTGGATGATGTGCATTTAATATTGCTTTAATTTTTTGTTCCGACTTATGAAGTCCTTCTTTATCGATAACAAAGCCCAAGTATTCGACTGATGATTTGAAAAATTCACATTTATCTGGCCTCAAACGCAACCCCGCATCCTGCAACCTAGTTAAAACTAATTCTAATCTTTCTAAATGTATAGATCTGGTCGGACCCGTTACAAGTATATCGTCTAAAAATATGCATGTACCCTTGATATCTGATAATAATTGCTCCATGGTCCGCTGAAATATAAAAGGAGCATTTGCTAGACCAAAAACTAATCTATTATAACGAAACAACCCTTTATGTGTGTTTATGCACGTGAGACTTTTTGAATCATCTAAAATTAATTGATTGTAAGCTCTAGAAAGATCAAGTTTAGTAAATTCCATCCCCCCGTGAAGTTTAGAGAAAAGGTCCTCTATTCGGGGTAACGGATAATTATCTAAATACAAAACTTTATTAAGAGTCACAGAAAAATCTCCACATATTCTCACATTACCATCCGGGCGCAAAACGGGTACAATAGGAGTGGCAAAATCAGAGTGATCTATTTTCTCTAAAATACCTAATCCTAGTAACCTTTGTAATTCCTCTTCTACCTTTTGTTTTAAAGCCAAAGGAACGGGTCGAGGCTTAAAAAATTTTAACTGGGCGTCAGGTTTAATTTTAAGTGTTATTTTAAATTTATTAAAACTGCCTAATTCTTCAGAAAATAATTTAGAATATTTTAACATTAATTTATTATTTATTTCATTCGATTCTATATTATTGCAATTCGCAATACTACATAATTGTAAATTGAAACTGGAAATAAAATCACGACCTAATAGCACAGGTTGCTGAATTTTACCCGATATAACGAATAACTTAATCATTTTGTCTTGTCTTTCAAAAGAAATTTTCATTAATAAATAACCTAACGGTATCATTTTACTACCATTGTAACAATTCAGTACTACGTCACATGAATGCAATTCATACTCCTTAGAAAAAAAACGCTCATAGATATGGCTTGGCAAAACAGAGACAGCACTACCGCTATCTATTTCACATAAAATATATACGCTGCCTATCATAACAGTCTGTCGCATCGGCGCACCGTTAATGCATTTAATATTAAAACAACTAAAATCACCTTCTATGATGTCGTCGTTGGATTTCTCCACATAATTGTTATTCTTCATAGTATTCAATTTACACATCCTCTGCAAATGTCCACTCGCGTTGCATTTACGACACTTGTAATTAACGAAGCGACACTGATCTTTAGAATGATTTTTGTAACCACACACGATACAACACTTTTTTACGTCAGCCGAACTATTATGCTTCGAAGTCGATGCGCGAGTGCGCACAGCAAACACCTCGCTCGCATGACCGCTGTGCTGCGGCCCCACGGCCTGTGCCATGTCTTCTGCTTCGATACGCGCCTTCTGTAACGCCAGCCTTGCACATCTTACACTCGTAGCCAACTCTAAAGCTTTATTAAACGTCAAGTCGTTGATATTTTCCGAAAACAATTTTTCTTTTTCTTTTACGTTTTCCAGTCCTAAAACGAATCGATCACGTAACGCTGTGTCTAACTCCGTTTTGAATTCACAATGTTGTGCGAGGCTTCGTACTCGCGCCGCCCATTCCGTAAGATCTTCTCCGGTCCGCTGTTCTGCTTTGTAAAACATATATCTTTCGGCAAATGTACTTTTCTTTGAAACGAAGTGACTATCTAATTTTTGAAGTAGAATTTTAAATTCGATGTTTTCTAAGCTCATAGGAAATATCAAGTCTTTTGCGATACGGTATGTGTCCTCCGATAATGATGTTAACAAAATAGCACGTCGCTTAATACCACTTTTATCACTTTCCTCGTTTATATTATTCGCCGTACAAAACTGTTTGAATCGACTTATGAAGATATTCCACTCTTGTATGCGGTGATCAAATGTTAGCGTGCCGCCGAACATCATATTAAAACCGGTTGCCATTTTCTTTTAAACCTTTTTAATACACTAAACACAACTATCTTCGCGTAGATAAGTACCTCGTCGCCAAATATGTAGTGTATTTAGTTTAATGGCACAATAAAACTAATTTATTTAGGACGACACGTTTGCTTTATTCGCTTACGAACAAGTGACACTTTTTCCCCAACTACCTTAAGTTAAAACATATCAATTTTACACTCCTGCGAAGCCAGAGGGGGCCGCTAGTAATATAATAATTTAGAAATATAATACTAATAAAAATAATATAACTGGCCAAAAGTTATTATTGGTTCACTCAACTGAACTAATTTGATATTTAGAAAATATGTTTTAAAACAGTTTCAACCAACATCAATAGCCTTAGGCCCGTCCGGTATATAAAAATCATTTGAATTAAGTAATCGTCGGTGATTATCTCTTTTTCTTTGAAGAGTTTCGCTTTTTATGGGATTTAAATGGGACTCTGGAAGTATATCCTACCCAATAACAAAATAATCACCAAAATCTGTTTAACCACTGCAAAGATATGGCGTAACATATGCCCGAAAAAAAAATGAAACCAATTGTTGAACCGTCATCTTTTTGGAGTCGCTTAAAAAGCTTAAAAATCAATGTACCCAAATATATTTGAAACCAGAATTTTGCATTTCAATTACATTATGTCAAATATTTCCGTTGACAGCCTTATTTCCTTTTTCACTCCGTTCCATGTTTAGCTACACGGAAATTTTACCAATATGGCCTCGTGCGATTCGTGACACGTTCAACGATAATCATTGTAATTTTTTCCGAAGGCTTTTAGTGCGAAGCGCTTTTAGATATAATTGTCCGATCGTTTTGGTTTTGCATGAAAAATAGGCTAGTTATCCTACATAAATGAAGAAGTTTTTATATTTAATGCTTATAATTTAATACTGGTTTGTATAGATTTTAATATTTTATTAAAAGAGATACGGACGTGGACGATTATCGTCATATTTCAAACAATATACACGATGTAACACACGATACAGCTAACCTTTCCTCATTAATCACCCTGCCTAATGTTGAAAACCGTATGAAAATCCGTTTAGTAGTTTCTGAGTTCATCAGCGCCGGGAGCGACTTTATTTTATAAATATGTAAAAGTTATAAACAGTGGCGTGACTTATCTAAAAAATTTTTCGCAATTTCTCGTTATAAATAATAATTAACAGTAATGCCATATAATTTTTAAGGCTCGTTTTGCATCACAGTGCTTTGATTATATTCGTATTTCCTTCAAGTTTCACTTGTTATTTTCCTATTAAATTCACAGCAGGGCTTAAAATGAGCGCTTAGCTGTGAAGCGATTCCATTATTTAGCCACTTTTGACTTAATAGCTAGTTAATTTGTTGTACAGGATGGAAACTATCGACGAAACGAAGAATTTATACATTTAAGTTGTTTTTGTCTTTTATAATTTTTATCCGATTGCATACGCAAGTACGCACGAGGGTAATACTACCAGATAATAAGGTAATAAGGCAGAATTACCCTCTTCTCTTCTCGTCTTACCAAGAGACCTGCAAGGCAGAGAAAGATATTTATAACAAATAAACAAAATCGGAGCAGATGCTCCGTGCGGGAATCGAAACCCGCGACCATCCAGCCTCAAAGAGGGCTCACTACCAGCTCGCCACAGCGGTCGTCAGAATGAAACAACATCATGCATGGCATATTTATCACAATTATTAATACATCATGCAGTAAATAGCTCTCTATAAACGCACCAAACCGCAATACATTCATCATTTATTGTTCAATTTCCTAAGCGTTCCCTTGTGTAGAATTTGTTTCGCTGATTCCAAATAGATTGGCACGCTTCTCTGAAATCGTTTACCTATTCTATATACATTTGTGGAAATGACGTGTTAGTTTCCGATCAGTGAGGGGGAAATTCATCATGTATCACTCGGATCAGATTTTCAGTAGTTTATTTTTCCATTATTTTGATTCTGAAATTAAATTTTTGAATATTTGTTACAATGTAAGCGATGTTTATATGTAGGTATAATAATGTATGAGGACACCGTAGTACGAATATATAGACACTTTCAGTATTAGGCATTAGCGGTATGGCCCGGGAGGGATTTTATGTAACCAATATGAATAAAATTGACACTGTTTTTAAAATTTTTAAATGTTTTATAATATATTTTTAAATATTTTTGTTGGAATTGCTTCGAGGACGATTAATTGGACTGCGGCATTCTTAGGCATACATTTTAAATTTATTGTAATAGTTTTAAGCTTTATTTATATTTGTCACATGAAAATCACGTTCACTTTTCGAAAAACCGCAACAGTAATACTGCTGTTTTACGAGTACGTCGATATTCTGTGAGCGGGCTAATTCACCGGTCAAACCCGCTACCCGAATGCTAAAACAGATATCTCAGGGATTTCTTAATGATTTTAATAAAACTTCAATATTGGCAATCATATTTTGCCGTCTTCTACTGTAGATAGCGTGAGCTACATTTTCATGCAACAATTAAACGCAAGCAGAGCGGAGAAATTAATGTGGCGTGTTCTTAATTATTGGTATAATTAACTTCATTTATGTCTGACGTTTTACTTTGGTATATATACGTCTAATCAACTTTTTTCTTTACCTTTTTTATTATAAATTAAACCAATCCATAGCCTCTTTTGCTCTTATACCTACGATTCTATCTATTCTTTCAGCTATGTGGACGAGGTAATAGTAGAAGTCTTCTAAGAATTTCTTCTTTATTTTTAGAAGGTTTATAGTAAGGTACTATGCTATTACTGAACTTTTAAAATTTTTGTACTTTTTTAGAAAACAATTATTTTTAATAATTAAGTAACTCCATTATGTATATAAAATATAAAGCTTAATAAGTGTATTTTGTAAATACTCCAAATATTGGATTTTACCGATAAAAAGTAAATGATTATTGCTTAGTAGCATTATTTATTGGTAAAATAAAAATTATAGATTTAATTAATTTTGATAAACTCTAATTTGTGCCAATTCCAAATTTCTATGTATACAAATATAATACACGATAATTTAATCCCTTTTGTAACTTTACAGTTTGGACAGTTCAAAGAAACGCAATATCGAATACCACGGGAATACATTGGTAATTAGTTTTTGATGTTTCAAAAGTACTGCCAACCACAGTACTATTAATTAACAATTTAGATACCTCGTCTTGTAGGAAAGTAAAAATAAATCGAATCGAACTAATATTAATGTATATTTGTTATTAAACGGATTTATATAAAATTAGCACACAGATAGCTTATTAACTGGATTTGTAGTTACGACTTAGTTTTTATCTTGAAAAAATTTAAATAAAAATTTATGCCAGCAACGAGAAGATTGCGGTCACTGATAAAGTGCTTTTAAAAATGGCGTCGAATCGTATGTAAATAAATTGGTCGCCATCACACTTATTTTAAATGGACAGACCCTTCCATACTCAAAATGTGCAAAGATTCACTGGTGGCTCCATCGTTTATTCGCACTAACGCAATGACACGAAGTTAGTCACAAGTTTGCAACATAAATAAATAAAATTAGCGTTGGTGCAAATTTACGAAGGAGCACCAGCGAATCCTTAGACGTGTTTTCTGTACGGATGGGTTAGTTAATAATAAGTCAATGGTCGTCACGGTGCCTATTATCTTTAACTACCTGTTTATTTTGATTTCGGTTTAAAGACATTTATTTCTCATGAAGAACATACTGTTCACTTATATAGAGATTAAAATACAAACATTTTAAAGATGTACACAAAAGCATGCATTATATAAATTAAAGATTTTATATATCTTAACACTACACTATTAAACTATTACAGTTAAAATATTTAATTTAACATTACTTTAACTTATAGTATTTTATTAGTATAAAGTAATTTGGCTATACTAAATTCCTTAATAAATTCCTTAATATTTTTACAGTTTTTAATAGCATCAGGTAGACTATTATACATTAATGCACCTTCACACAATATGTTTTTATTACCACATTTTTTCGTTCGTGGTTGCCAAATATTAATTTTAATTTTATTTCTAAGGTTATGTGTAATAGTTCTAGGAGTAATTATTATATTAGAATGTATAGTTTTAGTTGTAATTCAATTGTTTATTTCTGTTATCTTTAAGAGTGGATATGTCGTATTTATATAAAGCTGTACATTACTCCTATTATGCTCGCCTTTTTATGGGAGCTTAAAATTTAACAGGTTGTTGGAGTTTTTTTGAATATGTAGTATATGTAGTCAACATGCCAAAGGACTGATTTCTGAAGCTGGTTCGGGATATGAATATACCCACAGATTATGCCCACAGATAATATCCTTCAAAAAACGCCAATTGGAGAAACTCATTACAAGATAGTTTATATGAATTTCTAGTAAGATTATAATACGCTCACCCTATTTAAATAGAAGCAAAGGTCACTTTATAATGTTTATCACGTAAAAAATTACTTCTTCTCTCTCCTTTATCAATATGCAATAAGAATCTAGCGTCTGAGATACAGGCTCGGCCTAGTTCAGGCGCTAGTGCCCAATAAATAACTATAATGTAATAATTAAATTAAGACTTAAAGTATACATTACTATTTTTTTTTTTTTTATGTTAAAAGTTGGCAAACAAGCATACGGCCCACCTGATGGTAAGTGGTTGCCGTAGCCTATGAGCGCTTGCAGCACCATTAGTAGGTGCCACTCACGCGTTGCCAACCTCGAGATATTAGTTCTTAAATCTCGTTCGCCCAGTAATTTCACTAGCGTACAATGCCCTTCAAACCGGAACACAGTAGTGCCTAAGCACTACTATTTGGCGGCAGAATATTGGACACTGCGGTGGTACCTACCTAGCTGGCCTCTTGCAACAAAAGACCTACCACCAGTAAGACTAGGGTCAATAAAAAATATTATTATTTATCAAATCAAAACACGTTTTGTTATTTATTTTTGTTTTTTCTACTAGCTGCTTTTCCGAATTTTACTCGCATAAATCGATTTACTGTGAATTATTTCAAGATACGCTTGTTATGTATTAATAAAATGAGCCACCTGTGGCCGCGGCTTTGCTCACGGATGAGACTGAGAGATGAGAGATCCACCATTTGCCTTGTTCAAGAAATGTTCTATCAAATGAAAAATAATTTTTCAAAACCGACCATTACTTCCAGAGATTAGTGCGTTAAACTAAACAAACAAACTCTTCAGCTTTACAATATTAGTATCGTATAGATATGCGTTAGAGGTAGGCTGTGGTATATCGTTGACTTCATAACATTTGACAACGAATGGGTAGCACTTTCATTAAACGAATTAACATATTATACCTTTATGGACCCCATGTTCTTAGAGGCTCTCTAAATCGTGCCGAGGCCCTTGTCCCTGTAGATATGCAAATATTCTCTTTTAACGCTTCAGTGCGTAAATATCAAGAAATTTGAACCTCGTTCTTCAATTCTTAAGGTAAGGTTAAGAGGTCTACTTAAGGTTTACCTTAGACCTTTAGGTCAAGAGTTGAAAATAGATAATGTGAAAAACTCTAAAAAAGTGGCACCTGCTACAAGTTCTCTTGTGTTGCAGTTGTCCATGGGCGGCGGTAATCACTCACCATCAAGTGAGCCTCCTGCCCGTTTGCCCTCTCTGACAGAAAATAAAGGACCTAAAATTGGATAGTAATTCCCAAAGAATGACTATATCTCGACTGCTACGACGAAATTACTTCTTAACAGTTTCACAATTGTGAGCGATCGTAAATATCGAACCGAACAAAGGCTCTTCTATCCTATTATTGGTTTATCCGGAAAATGAAGCCATAATTCTTTTCAATCACCTGTTAGGATACTAGACTTATATTTTTTCATTTTGTGATCGTTCATACCCATAATGTAGAATATGAACATTTAAAAGTTTTATAGGTAATATCGTATTGGAATTAAAAATAAAAAATTTATATTCTTATTTATTTTTCCTTATTTTGTAAAGGTAAGGCCTGTAAAGGTAAGGTAAGGCTTTGTAAAAATATATTTGTTACACAAAATAACACTGAAATATATACAATTGTAAGCTAATTTTCTTATCGATTGGTTAAGTGGTCAACCTAGTGTTGTTCAGGTCGCGCATATACGAGAAGGCCTCTGACTTGATTTTTCGACTAGTATCAAATTGATAGCAACCGGGACTGACTTTTTACGGGCCTTCCGAAGCACGGAGACTCTCAGTCGAAGTACCACTATGCGATCACCCATCTAGCGACTGACCGCGCCTAAAGTTGCTTAACCCACCGATCGTTTACCGATCAGTGAGCGCACCCAGCTATGAGCGTCTGAATTTTAAGTTAATAAAAATATTTATCTGTATGTAATAATATGTACTGGGCCCTCTTCACTATGTCACGTATGTTAATAGCCTTGTAAATATAATAAAAAATTGTGAAATCTATCAATACGCTGATGACACCTGTCTAGTAGCTGCCGCAAATAATATAGAAGACGCACTTAGACGGCTACAAACAGATTTTGACCTGCTCGCAAGATGGTCACATGACGCTGGATTGGTCTTAAACGATAATAAAACTAAATTATTATACATTAGTTCTAGTCAAAACAAATACTATTTTGAACTTTTAAATACAAAACATATATCGATTTTATAATTACACACTATATTATATATATTCATAATAAAACACTTAGTACATCCTCTCAGCAGCCTGTATACAATCTGCAAACAATTTAAAAGACGGTAGATTGTATCGCACGCAACACGGCGTCAACATTTTTTGTGCAAAATGTACCTTCCTCTTTTCTTATTTCTATTTATCATAAGTTTTAAACATAATGTTCGACGACACAGGTATCCGGTAAAACTCGAATGAGTTTATGCAGACACCTGTTATAGTTGTAACCTATTTCAACTGTTTATGTTATTATCAATAAAAAAAAAAAAATCTTATTTAAAACTTGTACTGAATTTTATATGAAAATATTATAATTTTGAAACAGAAATGCAAAACATTTTTAGTGTAAAGCTGCTTGTTAATGAAAGCTTAAAACTTCAAGGAGTGCTCGAGTTTTCTCGAGAGAGAAGAAAAGCCCAGTCATTTACGGTGAAAATAATTTTACAGTGAAAATACAAATAAATAGCAGTCATAGCGAATAATTTTCAAATGGAAATTCTTTATTTTTTCCAAGATATATACATTTATTTCCTACCAATTTTGTAACATATTTACAATTCAAAACTAACCAAATTTGTTAAATAATTATAATCGTACAAATCATGTCCAAGGGGTTTTGTAGCAAGAATGCCAGCTGTATTTCCCTGCTGAATTGCAATCCCGATTATTTGGGCTTACGATCTCAGCCGTGGTTTGGCTTGGTAGGACGGAATCTTAGCACGGAATCAAATTTGAGCCCCAGGAGGGCTGCCCCCTTTATCACTGCCGGGTCTCTATACACGGCTCCTCCACTCGGTAACGCTGTCAGTAGGGCCAGCAATACACATTCCGAAACAAAAAAAATAGGCTTGAATCTAAATCATCAGCTCTATCAAATACAATGACAATAATCGAATATTTCTTTTTCATATTTAATTTATGTGATATGGAAACTCATTCTTTAATAACTTACTAACTTCTGCTCTCTCTTCAAAATGCGAAGAATCTTAAAATTAAAATAAAGTCACTTGTTTATTTATGTTTAAAGTTTTATTAATTGAGCTGTATCTTAACCAAGTTATATTTTATTTTTATTTAATCATATTATTTGTGTATATTTTTTTGAATATAACCAATATTCAGGTTATGCAAAAAACTGGCCAAGGCTGTTTCGGACGCGCACATAAAATGTACCACCGAAGAATATATAAGAAAATCCAAACTCAATGTAATTCCTTAATCCATACCTGCGAAGTAATATGATGGAAATTCGCATTCACAGAAAGAAGTCTTACAACTTTATAGCAAGGTGTCAAACTTTCTTTGAACTTTTACAATCGTCCTTGCTCGTATCTCGGATGTGACTTTAGCATCTAGTTATAGCGAATGTTATAAAAAAGGAGTAAATCGTACATGTTGGACACGTTGCTCTTCTCTTTTATGCTGTTTACAAGGTAAATATGAAACAATAAGAAATTTATATTATATTTATATATGTGAAATTTATATTTATATATGTGAGAGTATTTATATATGTGAGAGGTTGTTTAATTTATTAATTTTAAATACCATGTTACAATATGGACGAAAGAGGTTGTAGTCTGTGATATAAAATAAAGCTTATGACATCTGTCGTATCAGTTATGGTGCGTTTTTATTCGAGGTATCAGGGATGGTCGTATTTCGAAGCAGCGCCTGTGGCGACTGATGCAGTGATTGATAAAATAACATACCATATACAAAAATCAACCATGCAGATCTAATCTAGTGGGTAGCGAGTCTGCCTTTAGTCTCGACGGTTGCGGGTTCGATTCCCGCTCGGGCAGATGTTTGTTAAAATTTCTGTCTCGGTCTGGGCGTTTGTCCGTGTGGGTCTCCCCACCGTGCCTCGGAGAGCACGTTAAGCTGTCGGTCCCGGTTATTATCAATAACATCTTATAATAACCGTTAACTCTTGATAAGTGAATTGCTCTTATCCAATGAGTTACTGGTTCGCCCTTAGGGTTGCGGGGTCAGATGGCAATCGCTCCGTGTAAAAACTAGTAACCTGTCAAATCCGGATAAGAGTAATAAGCAGACCCTGGGTACAGAAAATACCGGGAATAATGCTAGGATGAAGAAGCAGATCTAATCTAGTGGATTCTGCGAAATATATAAGTACCTATATTTTTGCGTATTACATGTGGTTACAGACTAGCGTTTTCAATTTCGAACCTATACGATCTTTTCGAATATGCTTATACACGCGCGCTTCAAAAAGAACGTGAGTACACGGATTTATTTCGGCGTATACGCTCGAACCAGTGATGGCGGGTCTGCTTCTTCCTAGCATTATTCCCGGATTTATATGAGTATTTACCTCTCTGTCTGCTTATTATTTTTGTCCGGATTCTACAGGTTACTAGGTTTTACACATAGCGATTGCCATACCAAACCCGCAACCGAAAGAATCGCAACCCACAACGCCACAGCGGTGTTAGAACCAGTGATGGCGAGCATCAGAATCATATTTATAGCACTCTAAAATATTCGCTTATACGAGCTAATAAGCACGTCAATGCTTGTACGAGTTGCGCATGTGGTAAAAGGCGCGTCTTACGCACCTATAAGCGCTTTGAGCTTATGCGCACGTATGAAACCAGAGTCTGACACCACCCTTAATTGACTAATTTGTCAACACCAATATCTATTAAGGTTTAAAATTTTCTTTATTTCTCATAAAATTATAAAATCACTTACTGAGAAACATAATTAATCCTTAGTCTTAGTTGTACAGGTGAGCATTTATACATAAAATAGGTAAATCTATCCTTCACAATAAACTCACAACGGTTTTAAATTACACTTTTAAAAATATCTAAGTTTACAATTTAAAACATAAAATACAGATTCAACATAAACTTAAACAACTTTAATTTTTACTTATAACCATCTTTAATATAAAATTATCAACCTACCTACATACAAATTATATTTGTAGCGACATCTACACGCAATATGACGTAACGCGATAGAAAGACAAGATTGTCAGATCTCGCATCAAGCTACAACGACACCTACAGGGCATACTACGCAACGATATGGACGACCAACGAACGTCACGATCCTAAATCGCGCTATCAAAGTTTCCTACGCGAAACGACTATATATACAACTTTCCAACGTAAGTCGTTGGGCTTCGGCCCAGGGATTCGATCCGCCAGGCAATACCACCCGCCTGGTCGGAGGATCCTCCCGTTGTGTTGGAGGCATTTCTCACGTCGCACCTCCACAGTGATGACATCCCGACGTGATCCTCACCCTCCACATATTCATCATACGACTTGGGCCTATTCCAAGCGGGAATCGAAAGCGAACATCAGCTATTGAGGCAGGATCGTTATCATCCTGCAAGAAAGGTAGATAACGAAATGCTATCTTATTTAGTCTTTCGTTACTCTTATCACACTGAAGGTTTAAGTATTGTTTTCTTAATCCAAATCGATTTAGTCTAATCTTCACTTAAGTAAGGGTTAACAACAGATAAGAAAATCTCGTTACGAAAGTTACAGGACTCTTTATACAGAAAATATAAAACATACTTATATTTACTTTAGTTTATTGCTTTGAATTTCGTAATCCGTAAATTACTCCTTTTAATATCTTTGAAAGTAGCGTCGCTTGCCGTATACCATACTACCGTATCCTTGTTTGCCTTATTATTAGTAGTATTAGTTATCTTAGTAGTATTAGCTATTTCATCAACAACTCATAAATGTTCATAATTTTTCTTTTAACTCCCTATTTGTTGCGTATTGTTTTTGTTATAAGCCTTGTCTGTTTTCACTACTGAACTGTGTTATAAAAATATAGTTATTATAGTTAATAAACTTGTATTTTTTTATCCTTAATTTCATTTATTTTGTATTGGACATGCTATAATAATATTTACAAATTTATTTTTATATTAAATAATTTTGTAAATTTTATACTGATATACGTAACAGTGGAAATAATATGTACAAATATTTCACAAATAAATTAAAATATGTCATCTATAAATGATATAATATGTAATTAATTAATTAATATTAAGATAACATAAAAATATAAGCATAATATAATTAGCGTATTAATTATAACGAACGACAACAAACCTTCAAAGGATTTCTGAGATAGAAATTAACGTTTTGTTAAGGTTTCGGATGAGCGATTACAGTGATACTTGGGAAATGATGGAGTGAAGTTAATCTGGAATTATTTACCCGCCTTTTTATATAAGGTTTCCATACAAATAAAAATAAAATTAAGTGTCTTAATTCTAAATTAACAGCTTTTCTCTAATGCATATGAAAGTATATACGGTCTCTCTTTCTGGGAGGAGGGGATAGCTGTTGTTGTAGGGAGAAACTTAGACTACTTTTATTCCATGAAATAAAGAAAAATCAGAACACGTCACTAGCGGAGCCATGGACGCAGCTATACATAAATAAGTCTCTTCAGATTAATATTATTAGATCGGAATAAATCTGGGAAAACCCAGGCGTCGTAGATTAATTGGTAAAAATGTAATAGCATGGTTGAGCCTTATTTTTCTTATATTTGCTACACGTGTAGTACTTTTCTAATTTCCTTTGCCAGTTCTCCGAAAACATGTCCAGTTTGTGTCGCGATCCAATTTCCGTTTGCGCTGAGCACCTGCGCTTCGTCACTTTGTAAACATCGTAATACTATCCCGATCACAATCGATCAAGAAAAATACATTAAGAAATTGTTGGTTAATTGTAAGTGTTATATAATAGTCTTAAATGTACAATACAATGCCTCTATAATATATCCATGCTTTACCAGTCATCCTCATTTTTATTATGAAAATATCTCCAAGATTATGACGGTTTTCAAAGCAGCTGTAGTTATTATTTGTCTTGCTACAATGCAAAGAAAAACAATTCAAACAATGCAATAAAATCAAATTAAATTAAGACCCTTTAATGCAAAAACTCATGTTTCACATGAAATTAATTTTATGTAATGTCAATTACACTACAAAATTATATTATTAAATATTTTCCTTAAAAAGGTACTTTGTATGTTTGTATAAAATAAAGATATCATACACAAGAAATTCTACTGTATTTTAATACATTTAACGATATTTATGTCTGTTTACTTTAACACGAATCTTTATATATAATCTAATACAAAATAATATAAAATAAGCCTAAAGCTATTATGGTTTTATAAAATATCTAGCTCAAGAGACTTGGAGACTTAAATGCCCTTATCGTTCCGTCCAGGCGTGACGCGGAGTTAGACAAACTGCGCTGACAACGTTTACGAGCTTTCAGTGAGCAGTTCAGTTGAAAAAATACACTTACTTGCAAAATATATAATTTTGTTAAATACACTTAATGTACAAAACTGGATATTATTCTAAAGGTTCTTTTTATATCTAATATAATACTCTACTAGTTGTACTAAGAACGAATGTTATGTATTTAATTGTTTTTATATATCACATAACACTGCTAAATAGGCATCAATAGCTCAACTTGTTATGGATTCTTCAATTGCATAATCTTTCCATGCAAGGCTACTAGCACAAAAGTAAACAGAAGAGGAGGCCTTTACCCAGCTGTGGGACATGAAAAGACTGTTATGTTAGTTTATTTTTACTTTAAATAAAAAATTAACTTAATTTAATAGCTTGACCCTGCACACGCTTATTAGTTCCATAAGGTATAACAAGGATATATATTAAAACCATTTTAAAATCGCTTGAAAGGAAAGCGATTCTAAAATAAAAAGCAATGACTCCCTCGGTAATAGAAAGCTCTCAATTGAAGCTTATCTGCTGAGATTATCGTGCAATTTATTCGAGGACTGGACTTCGTAGCTTTTCGATGTTATTTTAGTCTCTATCCGAGATGCAGCTTTTATTTGATTTTACTTGGATTTTTTTACAATTTCGATCTCATAACTTTTTGCGAATTGATGATGATGATATTTTTGCTTTAAAATAACAAAGGTACTAACCTTGATTTTTAGGATTCCATATTCTACATTTTTTATACTAAGACTCCGTTGTCCGTCTGACCGTCTGTCAGCGGGCTGCATCAAACAAACTTGAATAGGTATAATCGATCTATCGTATCGTATAATCGGTCGATAAAGGTCGGTAATCACTTAACCCCAGATGAGCTTCCTGCCTGTTTGCTCGTTTAACAAAAAAAACTATTAGTTAGTTAGTTAGTTTCCCCAACATCGGGGATAGTGGAAATATTATTTAATTCAGATAAACAGACAGACGGAAACTTTAATTTTATTTACCAATATAAGTACATATTTATACCTCACAGCTTGATAGAAATTACTTCGAAAGTAATTCCTTCAGATTTGAATGCATAACATCAATTTTAATACGTTTTGCTATTTTCCGCAATGTGCAGACTCGATTAAGGGTAAGCTGTGCCATAAATTTATATTTAACTCGCTTTTATTTATGGCTTTTACGAGCCTTTACGTTGGAGTTCATAAAAAACTTTAATTAATTGTTAATGCCTTTCCGATCCCGGTGTTATGTATATATGGAAGATGTATTTGTATATACTTCATACTTAACTAGAACATATTTCGAAAGTAATTGTTTCAGATTTAAATTCATAATGTCAATTTATATTTAACTTAGGAACGAAAGAAATGTCGGCAATGAAATGGCGTTCAATTAACGTACTTGTATGATATCTGGTGTTCCAGAAACTGCAAAATATAACAAAGACGCCCCTTCCACCGCTGAGGTTTGGACACAACGTTTTTTTATATTAAAATTGCTATTTATCTTTAATATATATTATTGTATTATTCAATATGGATAGATATTATATTTTATATTTATTTAATACTATTATATTCCATACAAATATATAGTTTTACTATGGGTTCGACTACTCATGTTTATGAAACAATGCATAATTTATCTATCACAGACAGCCCCTTTCACAAGAATTTACCCTTTCAAACCCAAGCTATATTTGAGCACTCTCGTGTAGTGCTTTATACATGAAGTATTGCTTAGTAGCTCCACTTTTACTAATAGCTATAGCTGTGCCCTCGGCTCCGGTCATATTAATATGGTTTTTTGATAATTCTACGAAAAACTAACATTTTTCGGGGATAAAACGTAACCTTTGTCTTAATCAAGGTACTAATATATCATAAACCCGGGGCGCCGGTTGGTTGCGCAAGCGAGTTTGTGGGTTCTCACTGTGGTCGCGGTAATTCGTTGGGTTTTAGTGGATAGTACTGCTAGAGATAGAGATGAGCCTTTAGCTACCACTGTCTAGAAGTTGTAGCGTCAGTGTGCCAAATTTCATCCAAATTCATCCATTATTTTTTTAACGTAATATTGGTATCACTTCTACGTGACATTGGCAAAGTAATCTGTGCTTATTCGGCACAATTGGGAGCCATTAATCTAAGAATTGAATTGATTATACGGAATATTCTGTAAGAGTGACAGCGTTCATAATTTAAACATTATTATTATCATCAGCCAGTATTAATCTTCACCTAAAGTGCCCCATTTTACCCGATCCGGCTTTTCGCGATATGCGACGGATAAATAAATAATCGAAAAACATTTATAAGTCAAGCATCCAGCCATTAAAAACGTGTTAATATATATCACAGATTGCGCAGTACATCACGGGAATGATTGCCTCGCCGGATGCGACGCTCGCGAGCGATGACGTGACGAGCGGAAGCGTCGCATCCGTCCCGCACGAAGTTACTGAAGCTTCGTAGCACCGTCGAGTTTATAAATGAATATTATCGTTTTCAGTAATAATACACATCGCATAATAATATTACGAAACAATAACTTTGTGTATATGTTGAAATTTCCTTTTAAAAAGTTTGTCCTAAAATCAACAATTTAGGGATATTAATTTGCTACAGACTTGATTGTAAATAATGATTAAAAGTCCGTACATTAGTCAAGTGTGTGTCGGACTTGTACATGAGTGGTTCCGTACTACCGCAGAGTCAGAATATTAATTTATTTTAGTCTTGTATAGGGACTTATTTAATTTTGAAATAAATTTTGTTTTTATTATTATATTTATCTGTTATGGTTCATGAGATTCTTTTTATGGTTCTTTCCTGAACCACAACCACCCATTTCAAGCGCAGACATTCTTAAAAATATTCTTAAAAAAAGAAACGATAATTTGTTTCTAGTTGTTATTATTTATTAGTTACCTTCTAGATAACTAGCACCTCCCGCACAAAGGCCGCAAAGGGTTTATACAAAGGGTCACTTATAATCACATAAGCGATACCATTACACATGTATATTACCCTCTTTTACTGCTCGAGGGATACATATTTTGACCCTACCTAATATCATAATATTATAATATATAATATCATAATATACAAATACCGTCATATTAATACAACTATATTTATTTTATAAGGGTACGTTTGGAGACTATTAAAAGAGTCTAAAAATGTTCGTACATAAATATGACTCACAATAATGTATTCAACTGCTGTTTATGGGTCGCCACCGGTCTTTGTCCACCAGTTAATATAGACTTTAGAGTTTCCATTTTAACAATATGATAGCTTAACTATTGGAATAAAAATTATAAGTCTTTTTTTAGCCCGAGGCCAAATGGCTCCACTTCACTTGATGGTAAATGAAAGTCCAAACGCGAAGGTGCTGCTTCGGCTGACTTCGAAACAAATGCTTAAAAATATAAAATAATTTATCAGATTATCTACATATCTTACTTAATCTGACACATTTTTTTATTAATTCATGACGGTTGGCCAACAAGGATACGGTCCACCTGATGGTAAGCAGTTACCGCAATTTGTAAACGCTTGCGATACTTGAAGTAACACATGCACGTTGCTAAACCAAGGTGTTGAACCCAAGGGATCAGAAGGATAAAAGGAAGAGAACAGAGTGAGTTACAGCTGACTGGGCTTCCAGAGCTCTCACTCATCTCACGAAATGCAACAGCAGTAATACTGTTACTTTACGACGATTTCCTTTGAGAGGGTAGTCATTCCCCTGGTGACCCGGCCCATTTGTGTTGAGTGGAGTATGGCTACTACTTTATATTGTTACGGGCTGGGGTTCGGTGATTTGGAAACAAACACCTGATGGCTCTAAATAAGACTTTATTGAGGTCTAGATTACACACAGAACTTTACAAATCACAGGTCTAAAACGCAAGTCAATCACAGTCCAAAAGAATAGCCGAGGTCACTAATTATCGCACTTGTTCACTGGTATCACTTGTAGTTTCTTCGCTTGTTGCTCAGAACTGAATGAATCAGTCGACGCGCCGGGCCGTTTATATACGCGGACACGGGTTCGAGAGAGCTCCGTCCGCGGAACGCTATTCTACATGTTTCGAGAATACATTTTTCTCGAACCCGCGCGGTGGTCGTAGAAATAAACAAAACGAGTAGCAAGCGATTTTGAACCTTATGCCCCGGTGATAAGGTTCTCCGTAACAATATTGATTTCAATTTTTAAATGCAAGTCTACCACACGATATATGTTGTATATTTCTATTAACTATTTATCGGAAATTAACGTGTCATTTACCATTAGTGTATTGAATGGAAAACTGATTTCAAAGAGAATCGTCAGCCTATTTGAAAGCTATGAAATAAATTCAATTCATGAGCGTTTAGGAAATTGAACAATGTTTGATGAATATTTGACGAACCAACCGACGCTTTTGATTGTGATTTGCGGTACATATATACTGTTTTAATATAAATGCTCTCAAAATTAGAAATATAAACTTGATTGTATGAATATATTATATACCTAGCTTCTGTCAGCTATTGGATAAGAGCAAATTACCTATCACGAGTTAACGAATGTCATCAGATGTTATGATAACAACTGGGACCGACAGCTAATGTGCTTTCCCAGGCATGGTGGGGAGACCGAAGCAGATATTTAGACAGACAAACGTTCGAACCCGCGACCGTCGAAGCTCAAAGCAAGCTCACTACCGGCACCCCACAAAGGTCGTCATATCATAATGTAAGTAAATAGTGTAATTGTCGTTTCAAAGTAAGCCATTTCAATTCAAGCTTATAGCACTATTACAGGAACACACGTGGGGAACGTGGCGTGCATTAATGCCTATTTGCATTAATTAAGTTGAGCTCATTTGCGTATTATTGTTTATAAAACAATTTGTAAGTAATTCCATTGATACTTAAGTTCCACTCATTTTATTTAAAACGAAATTGTTAAGTAAATAGTTTACACACAGTACAGATATCACAGATCGGTAAACGATCGGTGAGTTCAGCAATTTTAGGCGCGGTCACCCAATAGATGGGTGACCCCATAGTGGTATTTCAATTAAGCGTCACAGTGCTACGGAGGGCATAAAAAGTCCCGATTGTTATCATTTGATAACAATCGAAAAGTCAATTCAGAAGCTTATACGGGCGACCTAACAACGATGACACTAGGTTGTCCATTAACCACTTGATAAGACGCATACGGCATAATATCGATTACAATGATTCCAAAAAAAAACAATTTAAATAAAGTACAAAATCATAAATATGGACATGTTTCTCTTGATTTTGAAAATATTAAATACATTTTGTTATAAAACAAAGGCAATGAAAAATCAACACCATTTAGTAACTTTATAAATACATAAATTTTGGTAACGAAGAAACTTCAAAACTACTTGAATTAATAAAACTTTACAG
This sequence comes from Hestina assimilis, assembly GCA_023373885.1. Taxonomy (NCBI): domain Eukaryota; kingdom Metazoa; phylum Arthropoda; class Insecta; order Lepidoptera; family Nymphalidae; genus Hestina; species Hestina assimilis. Next base: position 14,948,059 of record CM041740.1, read on the forward strand.
CACTCGAGGCAACATTCTTTGAGACAGTCCTACGTTACTTTTCTTATTAAATTTCCATAGAGACTAACTTTCAACCAGATCCTTGAAAAATCATACCTAAAATTTTATATTAGAAATTAATTTTGTTTTATTACTCTTTGTAACAGCCTCTGAATAGTTTATGATAATTTTGTCTGCACTGCTGTGACCTTATAACAGCGGGTTGAAATTATTAGAAACAAAAAATTAAAAATTAAAAAAACTTGTATAATTTATAAATTTTAGAAAAAAATACCGACTTTAAAACTAAAAAGCAAAAAATGTAATAATATTTTCTACAGAATATTTTGTACAGAAGTCAGTGCTAAGTTAAATATCGGAACACAGGGCCCCGACTTCTGAAGAAAATATTCTGTAAAAAATATAAAATCTTCGTAATCGGTTGGCGTGCTATTGAGTTATTCGTCCATTTGTCGCGCACATACTTAATGCAGATTTAAGACTTATATGGTTTTCTGATAGATTCCATTGTCAGAACTGAACCAAAAATGGGACCACACGGAAAGCACCAGCTTCCAAATAAAAAAAGAATCATCAAAATCGGTTCACCCAGTCAAAAGTTCTTGAGGTAACAAACATAAATAAAAATTAGCAGTCAAGTGCGTTGTGGACCACGCACAGTTGAAACTAAAGGGTTCCGCAGCATGGTTATATAATAATATATATAATAATAACTTTATTTCGACCAACAATGGATCATATGTTGTTAGTAATACAAGTATCTTACTCCTATTTGTCAGTAATTTCTAAAACTTATTTAACCTAAGACAGGATTAATTTGCCAGCACGTGAATCCGATAGCAGTGATTCACATACAAACAACTTCTATTAACAAATGCTCTCAGGACGCCACTTGAGCTGGAAAGAATCCTGCGCAACAACGATGTGCACCGCTTTCGCATAATGGTATAAAAACAGTCCACATACGCCTCGGCAAACATCCCCGATGCACTAAAAAAACGAGGCATACTCATTAGCATCCTGAAAGCATTGTTATATTGTACACGCAGGGCGTTGTAATGTTTCCGCGTATAGTCTGCCCACAGGCTGCTAGGGTAAAATGTGGTGCAATAAGCTCTGAAAAGCGTTATTTTGACTGGCATTGAGCAACGAGCAAACCTGCGAACAATCATATTTGCCCTAACAGACAAAGCCCTGCGTTCTCTCTCAATATCTGCATTGTCTTTCAAGTCATAGAATACTACATGGCCAAGATATTTAAAGCATTCAACTCTCTTTAGTGGAACCCCGTGTAACTTGATAGCAGCTACAATAGATGGAATCGATTTTTCCCTGGCCTGAAAGACCATGCATTCGCTTTTCTTACAGTTATAGACTAAGCCATGACGTTTGAAATAGTTCTCACAAAGACTTAGCAGTTTTGCTGACCCACAGACAGATGCACTCAGCTGAACCATGTCGTTTGCGTAACTAATGTTATTAAGACAGACTCCGTCAATATGACATCCGACACGAGTGCTACTGAGCGTCTGTATTAGGGCATTCACATACAGATTAAACAACTTGGGTGAGGTCAGGCCACCCTGCCTCACCCCACATTCCAACCTGTAAGACCTTGAGTAGCTCTCTGACCATCGCACAACAGTAATCTGATTTTTATACCAAAACTTAAAAATCCTGTTGATCTCTTCAGGCATGCCAGTGAGTTTTAATTTCTGTCATAAGATATCGTAATTCACCAGGTCAAATGCCTTGGATAAATCGAGAAAACAGGCGTAAATGGGTGATGGTAAGGTTATGAAGAATCTTGACGGTTTTAAAAATAATAACGAATTAAAATCGACCGCAAAAATAAGTCGGTAATTTCATAGTAATTATTAAAAGTAATATGAAAAACAAAGTTATGGGAAAAACTTATATATCTCTTAAATTTATAGACCTATCTTCTTCAAACTAAATGTGGATGAAAGTTCATGTGGTACTCTACAAGCTCAAATTTTTCCAGAATTTTAAATCCCATAGTTCAAAAGTTAGAGGGGGACACGATTTTTACGACTTTAGGAGCTAATATCTCAACAACTACTGGCTTAATGAAAAAACTCAAAATCAAACCTCTTTATCATTTTAAAAGAACTATCCAAAAATATCTCACACGTTGCCATACGTTGAAATTTTTTTTTCAATCGTCAGTTACATGTATGTACAGTGTACCTTTAATTCATATATATATTAAGATTTTATTACAAAATCCTTGTGCGGTTCATGGAATACACCTAATTAGTAAATTTCGTATAGATAGAGTCAATGGTCTCCGAGTAAAATGACTGTGACATACGGACGGACAGACGGACGGACGGACAGACGGACATGACGAAACTATAAGGGTTCCGTTTTAGCCATTTGGCTACGGAACCCTAAAAACAACCGAATACTTCCTCGTACTTTACTTTCCGAGTACTTCCTCGTTTCTTGAATTCGGTAAAAAGCGACGATCATTGTTTATTAATTAAGAAAAAAAAAAATATTTTGAACAAATATATAAGATTTATTTTTGTAGGAAATTAATATAACAAACAAATCCTAAACAAACAAAAATTGAGGCAACATCGTTTTTCTATGGACGGAAAATTAATAACTTCATAAGGTTAAATTTCCTTCATCGAGCCACCCTCCAGTATAAACGCCGATAAAGCGGTAAATGCTAAATAATAGAATCGGATCATCCCTAAGCCCTGATTTCAGTCCCTGCTCTGAATTTAATGGTAAAACAAAATAAAAGAAAATGAGAAAATGCAACCTCGATACGATCGAGAATTTTAAGGATATTAGCAATACTTTTTCTAGTCATTACTTGTTGCTAGAAGTGGGTACGATAACAGCCCAAGGCCAAGATCGAACCTGCAACTTTTACTTTAACTGAGTCGGTCCTTCTATTTTAAAGGTGAATGTCCTTTAGAGCATTTGTTTATAAATGAGCGTACTTGTAATATAATGCGCATTTCATAACATCATTTTATTTTTCAGTCTTTAATAATTTTAAGATTTCTTCCACAGGTGACATTCTGGCTGGTTCACATTTCGCCCAAAGAATCGGGATTGCGATTCACCGGGGAAATGCAGCTAGCATTCTTGCCACCATTCCGCGTGGACATGTTTTGTACAGTTTTAATTGTAAATACGTTGTAGATATCAAGTGTTTTACACATAAGCCTGCTAGTAAAGGTACGGTGATAATCATAAAACGTGTCACTAGCAACGTAAGACTTTATTGTCGAATCTCCTTTGGAAGCAAAAATACGAAAAGGACACTATAATGTAATGGTTTTTCAAGCGGTAGCACTTTGTTTCCTAGTAGTTTACACTCTACATAAAATTAGGGTTCCGTAGCCAAATGGCAAAAACGGAACCCTTATAGTTTCGTCATGTCCGTCTGTCCATCTGTCCGTCCGTACGTCACAGTCATTTTACTCGGAGACCATTGGCCCTATCTATACGAAATTTACTAAATAGGTGTATTCTATGAACCGCACATCGATTCTGTAATGAAATCTTAAAATATAAATTAATAAAGAGTAGCAGTCCATAAATGTAACTGAGTGTTGGAAAAAAAATTTCAACGGATGTCAACGTGTGAGACATTTTTGGATAGGTCTTTCAAAATGATAAGGAGGTTTGATTATGACTTTTTCATTAAGTCAGTAGTTGTTGAGATATTAGCTCCTAAAATCTACTGAACTATGGAATTTAGAATTCTGGATAAATTGGAGCTTATAGGACATCAAATAAAATTTCAACCACATTTGGTTTGAAGAAGATAGGGCTCCAAATTAAAGAGATATATAAGTTTTTCCCATAACTTTGTTTTTCATATAACTTTTAATAATCACTATGAAATTACCAACTTCTTTTTGCGGTCGATTTTAATTCGTTATATTTTTAAAGCCCTTAAGATTCTTCATAATCAAGCTGCGGAACTCTTTAATTTCAACTGTACGTGGTCCAAAACGCACTTGACTGCTAATTATTTTATTTGTGACTATTATTGATTTATTCAAAGATGATAAATGTAATTTAAAAAAAATTATATATTTAGTCGCAGCTAGTATGATTTCAATATTCCAAACCAGTCTAACTTTTTTCTCTCTTCATTTTCAACCCGATAAAGGCACTCTATGTAATAGGATTACATGTACTTACAAACTACTCACTGTGGTATTCGTTAATAAAATCCGAACACTATATTTTATAAGTGTGTATGGGATTTATTTTATTATGAACACAATTTTCGATATTATTTATAGAGGTATATCTTATTAATTTTATGAACGTGAAAGTTTGTAAGAATGAGTGTATTTTTGGATATAGGATGGATGTTTGCTACTCTTTCACGCAAACTACTGAACGGATTTGGATGAAATTTGGTACACAGATAGCTTATTACCTGGATTAAAACAAAAGATACTTTTATACCAAAATAATATTCGGTTTTTGTGAGATTATTAAAACTACATTAAGAATTACTTCTCATAAAAAGTAAATATCCGCTAATAAACGTTTTTTAAAAAAAAAAACGAGTAGTATTTCCTCCAATCTCTGTGTAATCGCAAGAGGCCGGCTAGGTAGGTACCACCGCAGTGTCCAATATTCTGCCGCCAAATAGTAGTGTTTAGGCACTACTGTGTTCCGGTTTGAAGGGCATTGTACGCTAGTGAAATTACTGGGCGAACGAGATTTAAGAACTAATATCTCGAGGTTGGCAACGTGTGAGTGGCACCTACTAATGGTGCTGCAAGCGCTCATAGGCTGCGGCAGCCACTTACCATCTGGTGGGTCGTATGCTTGTTTGCCAACTTTTAACATAAAAAAAAAAAAAAATCTTCACCCTATTCTGAAGATTGTCTTCAGAATGACAGACAAAGTCGTGAGGAAATGCTACTACTAAATAAACTTTCCGTAGAAAATTACGTAAGCATTACAAGTCATGACTTTAAATTAAGCAACAAGGACACAAATTAATGAACTTTTAAGTAAAGTTTTTGCATTCAGAGTGACTTACTGCGCTTTTCTAACTCTTCGCGCTCAAGCGTACTGGAATGTTTAAAGCACTCATTAACAAGGAGCTTTTCCCTGAAACGGCGTTGTTTTTAAATAATTTAATTTTAAAACATTAGCTTTTGATGTTTATTTTAAGTGCAGTTACTAAATTATCCTCCAGTTGTTTAAAAGAGTTACTAAAGTCATAAGGCAGAAATAACGTTGTATTATTTTGACATAGAAATGCGACTACAGATCCAAAATATCTTAATTTGTTAAAAAACAAATTTTTATTTTGGATTTATTTACTTTTTCTGGCGAAGAAATAAGATTCTTTTAATATCTCTTGTTCATATTCTGCACAACGTTTCTAAAAACTCATTTCGACATAGTTCAATTTACGCTTCTTCATTATTTTGAGATTTTCAAGAAGTAATTCACAACAACAACCTTAAAAATTTAATAACGATTCGCTAGGGGTTTGCTGCTGTTCCATTTAATAATGAAAATAAAAAGCTGTTTCTCGATTATCATCGATCAATTCTGGTTCAATTGATTTGTTTTTAGAAAAAGTACACAAAATACGGGAAATGTTTTGTTTAATTTATTTATCCTTCTATTTATTTATTTTTTAATAGGAAGCCAACGTTGTATACAATTATTTTCTTATTGCCATAGTACATATCAGTCTATGACATAAATTGTATACCCCAATTACAGGCTAACGTAACATGCATTTTTATATTTTTTCATATTTAATTTATAACAATGGAAAATTAACATTCTTTGTAAGTTATGAAAAAGGTTAAAGTAATTAAATTTATTAAGATAACATTAAATAACTCTTATTTAAAGATAGAAATGAATTTTTTAAACAATTATTATAAAAATAATGGAGAAGATGATAATTAACAAAATGAATGAATTAAATCAAAGTAAATAATGTAATCTGTCTGCTTGAACTATATAAACAAAAAACAACATATTCTCAACATCACAAATTAAAAAAAAATAAGTGAAAGAGGTAGTCCTAAGCTTTTAAATATTTTTTAAATTGTCGTTTAAAAGTTATAATGGGTTGTTGAAAAATATCTAAGTCAGCTTTTTGGAATACTTTATTATAAGCAGTTATTATTCTATTTGACACCGTTGTGGCGTTGTGGGTAACGAGTCTGCCTTAAGCCTCGACGGTTGCGGGTTCGATTCCCGCTCGGAGCAGATGTTTGTATTAATCGTACAGGCATGTCTTCCGGACTGGTTGTGTTTGTCCTTGTCATTGTGAATGTTTCCGGACCCCGACACAGGATATAATTATCCTAATGGGGGCCGTTGAGTGTGTAGCGTTTATTATTATTATTATTTATTATTTATACGTGCGGCCTTACCTAAGTTACTTTTAGCAAATCTTTGTTGAAAGATTTGCTTATTATTAATGAGGTTTCGTGCATTATACCTGGGTTCTCCAATTCTGTACAGTAAATTAGGATAATCAATACCTGCATTTATTATGTTGTATAAGAAACATAGGTCCAATAATTCTTTACGATTCGTAAGTGAAAGCAATTTATATAATTTCAGGTGGTCATTATAACTTTTATTTTTTAGTCGTTGTATGAGTATTTCTTTACTTAGGTAACATAAAATTTCCTACGCTTCTGTGATTAATAGATACGTAAAGCAAAGATCGTCTGTAAGAAATTGCATGTAGTAATAAAACCACCCTTGAGACAGAACGAGAAAATACCCTGCTTTTGTAAATGTCATTTTTATTTTATATAATACTGTAACATTGTATTGTCTTCTATTGTATCCAGTGTTACTTTAATGTCTTCTTTTGTAGTCAGTATTTTCTTTATGTTGGCAAGCAAGCATACAACCTACTGATGGTAAATGGTTGCCGTAGCCTATGAGCGCGCGCAACACTATTAGTAGACGCCACTCACGCGTTGACAGCCTCGAGATATTAGATCTTGAATCTCTTTAGCCATGTAATTTTACTAGCGTACAGTGCCCTTCAAACCGGAACACAGTAACGAAGCATTACTATTTGGCGGAATATTTGACACTGCGGTGGTACCTACCTAGCCGGCCTCTTGCAACAAACGACCTTCCACCAGTGTGACTGATTGTACTGGTGGAATAATCTCTGCTGTGACATAGATTATCCCAACAGCGGGCGATGGGGACGTCACGTCCCGACGCCGGAAATTTATTGTATATATACTATCTAAAACAAGGTTTCAAAGAACTGATTACATAGAATGATTACAGTTCTTGTTCTTCCTAGCATTTTTCCTGATATTTTATCTATAATATAAGACCCCCAGGGTCTGCTTATTACTCTTATGCGGATTTGACCGGTTACTAGTTTTTACATAAGGCGATTGCCATCTGACCTCCGCAACCCTAAGGGCGAACCCTATAAACTCACTGGATAAGAGCAAATTATCTATTTACAATTATTACCAGATGTTACGTGATAACAACCGGGACGAGAGTTTACCCGTGCTCTCCGAGGCAAGGTCAATTCAAACATCTGCCCGAGCGGGAATCGAACCCGTAACCGAGGCTAAATGCGGACTCGCTACCAATACGCCACAAGGGTGTCTGTGATAACATTATCTTATTTACTATTCAGTTTTATTTTATGTTCTTTTGTTTTATATTTCAAATAAGGTTTCGTAAAAATGTATAAAATGAGACCCTCTTTAATTTTTCACCAATCTTGACCTTTACTTACGCCATTAGCTATTGAAGGACGAGCCGTAAGTGCTCTTATTACGTACACAATTTTCGAAATAAGAGATCGTATTTGGATGTACATTTTTTTTTAAGTTAAAATATTTTTATGCCTTATTTATGGCAAACAAAGAGATTACAATAATTAAATGTAAAGGATAAAGACGTAAAGCTACATACACTTAAGAGAGTACACATAAAATGTAATATTGAACAAACAATAGCAACAGCCTTAAATTGGACTAAGTAATAGCTTTAAAGTACATAAATGGTAATGCAATTTTTCAAATATTTTTGAGGTTTTAATCCAAAGGTTTTTAGCTTTTAATATGACTGCAATCAAGCACACCCCGGCTTTCTGCCTGTTTTAAGCTCCCATTAAGAGTCGGGTTTTATAGCAGTAATATTCCGCAGCCTGGCTTAAAATTAAGCCAAAATGCAATTGTTGGCTCCTACTTTTTTCAACAGAATATGTAGTAGCATTTGAAAGTTTTTAACTTACAATTTTATACATAACTAGCGGCCCGCTCCGGCTAGCCTATGTCATTCACTGAAAAAGTGATTAAAATCGATCCAGTAGTTTTGATTTATTCATTACTGCCCGCACGCGTTAAATGTTTAACGCGTAAAAATTATTTACGACATCACATTAGAAACCTCAAAAATAACATTTTTTTTCTCTACTATTTGATGGATGTTATTATACATATAAACCTTCCTCTTCAATCACTCTATCTATTAAAAAAACCGTATCAAAATCCGTTGCGTAGTTTTAAAGATTTAAGCATACATAGGGTTATAGGGACAGAGAAAGCGACTTTGTTTTATACTATGTAGTGATAAAGAATGCTAACTATTATTGAAATGGTTAAATAAAAATTCTCAATTCTCTTTGTATTATTAAATACTATCTTTCAATTTCGAATTCGAATACAAAAACTGTATAAATCAAATCAAATTAAAATTATTTTTATTCAAGTTGACTTTTAAAAGTACTTTTGAATAGTCAAATGCGACGGTTCGGAGGTCGATTCTATCGAGTAGAAGCGACAAGAAACTCGACAGTTACTCTTTAAATAATTTATTTAAAAATAATATAGTAATTGAAAAACTTAATTTACAGTAATACCCTTTATTTGTTGCTTGAAGTTTGTGTCAATACAATTTTCAATTACATCATTTATCCTAAAAGCTTGTGTTAAACCTAACTTGATAACAACATAGCAAACTATTGATAATATAAATGGTTTATTTAATTAGAAAAAACAACTTTGATGATCTCCATTCTAAAACAACCTATTTTTTGTCCTTTGCTTTTCCCTTTCACTAGTCGGATTAGTAATTATATTGAGACGCACATAGCCGAGTGCACCCGCTGATCGGTAAACGATCGGTAGGTTAAGCAACTTTAGGCGCGGTCAGTCACTAGATGGGTGATCGCATAGTGGTATTTCAACGAAGCGTCTCCGTGCTTCGGAGGGCACGTAAATAGTCGGTCCCGGCTGTTGACAATTAGACAACAGTCGATAAGTCAAGTCAGAGGCCTACGGGCGACCTGAACAACTCTGACACTAGGTTGACCACTAACCACTCGACAAGAAGTAACTATATTAAAGTAAATAGAGGTACATTTTTTATTTCTTTGGCTCTGTAGCCTTAAGGGCTTATCTCATTTTGTTGATTCATTACAAATGTGGTAATTTCTTAATCGTAGTAGTGGCATAGTAAAAAGTAAAGTACCTTGATGTCTTATCAGTTTGCTTTTATAAAAACAGCTTGTTAATTTATGCATTCCAGAATATAGAAAATATTCCACGGTGTTTCAAGACATTTCCCATGTAAATTAGATTACGTATTTCCCAGATAACAGTTCTCTAGTGAACTTCAACGATTCAATGCACTTTGAAAAGTTTTATTATATTGAATGGGCCTTTGAACCTCGTCGCAGTTGGCTGGCTTCCATTTATGCGAGTTTTATCTAGAAAATAGCTCGAAGCATTCTTAAGATACTTGAGTTGTATTAATTAAGGAAGAACATAACTGGGATTTTCTTGTTCAATATTTAAATGGGAGTGATTTTTTAAAATATAATATTAGCAAAGCCTTTGAATTTATAAGTAACACTCCTATTGCCCCTCTAAATAAGATAGTAGCTTGTGCTAGAAGTGGATACGACTGCCGTCCATTCCCACGTTAATAGAGTCGTCCCAAAAGAGTAAAAATCGTTGAGACTTTTAATATATACTTGTAATACACCACTACATTAAAAAAAAACAAGCACACTTATACTTCAAGCCTATTTTCCGCTATAAAAGCGTAAAAGCGACAGAGGTATTTTCGCATTTATAATATTAGTAGGGATAAACGAGTCAATATAGAGGCAGAAGCGAAGCGTACATGGTTACATGTACATTTATGCTTATTGCAATACTAATGCGAGACAATAGTGGTCACGTGCGTAGGGTTCACCATGAGTGGTGCGAAATATTATATTCTTAGTATTCGTGTTTCCTCCAACCCTCATTTCCGCCTTTTCATAGAGATGTACGTGGAATATCAAATAGCTGTATTATGGATAAGAAATACAAACAACGCCCATGTGTATCAATTATTATTAATGAATATTTTTTGTTATAAATTTTTGTAGTAACAAAATTATAGACAAAGAGTTAATTTGTTATTAGATAGAAATACACAATTCCTGAGATAAAGCAAGTAATGTCAAAATATCAAACAAAAACCCTTTATTTTAAATTTCATTTTATTGTTAGTACTCCACCCATTAAAGTGCGTGAGATACAGCCCTCTGACAGATCGATAGACGGATGGAAAGCGGAGATCCGTTGGCACCCTTTGGGGACGAAACCCTAAAAAGCAAATAAAATAAATTATTAAATGAAACAAAAAACCCAACTGCATTAATAATAATTCCTAAAAAGCTAAAAACAATCTCTATAATGACTACTATAATATAAATATTTCTTTAATGTTAGTAAAGGTACTGCAGACGGGGACAAGCATTGAAATAAAACATAATTATTATATTTTTCTGTAATTTAAACACTTCCTTTCTCCTTTAAACTCCATCATCAATTTACAAATTGATTGATCAGCTTGTCCCCGTCTGCAGTACCTTTACTAACATTAAAGAAATATTTATATTATAGTAGTCATTATAGAGATTGTTTTTAGCTTTTTAGGAATTATTATTAATGCAGTTGGGTGTTTTGTTTCATTTAATAATTTATTTTATTTCAAACTTTTTAGTTATATAATTTATAATTGATTAGGTATATATATATATATATATATACAGGAGAAGACCTGAATTACTTATAAACGCGAAGCCTAAGCCCTTCACCCTAAAAGCTATTTTTTTTGGTGTTGTTTTTAAAACGTAAACGGGCACTAAGAAGGTATTTTTTGAAATTCAACCCTCAAGGGGTTAAAAGTTTTGTTGGAAGTTCATCATTTTTGAAATTAAAATCATGTAACATTGTTTTTTGGGAACTATTAATACATTTCCTCTAATCCTGAAGGTGTAAAGCTTTATATGAAAAAGAAAGGATCTGTTTCTCCAAATTTAACGCAGCGAAGCCGTGGGCAGAAGCTAGTTATAAGTAATATAACTTAGCTCTCTGCACTATGCAGGTCTTACTAGAATGTCGATTATATTTTTGGCAAGTTCTATCCCACAAGCTTGTAACTTATTTCGAGCTAGCATCTGCCCGCGACTTCGTCCGCGGTGACTTTAGAATTGACTCTAGAGACAAATGAACCATTTGTAAGTAAATAATCACTACATAGTATAAAACAAAGTCGCTTTCTCTGTCCCTATGTATGCTTAAATCTTTAAAACTACCCAACGGATTTTGATGCGGTTTTTTTAAAGATAGAGTGATTGAAGAGGAAGGTTTATATGTAATATAACATCCATTAAATAGTGGAGAATAAAAAAACTGTTACTTTGCGAGCCACGGACAGTAATGAATAAATCAAAACTACTGGATCGATTTTAATCATTTTTTTGTGAATGACATAGGCTATATATTTTATACCCATGCGAAGCCGGAGCGGGTCGCTAATATTTCATAAGACAAAGATAAAAAAGTTTTGTAGAGTGGTTTTGATAATCCCATGAGAACCTAACATTTTTAGGAATAAAAAGTATTTTATGTCTTAATCCAGGTTACAATCTTTGTATGGGCTAAGTTACATTCCAATCCGTTAAATAGTTAATGTGATGTGTGATTGAGTAACAAGCATCTAAACATTTTGCAGTACCTTTTGATAATGCCGAGGAACCTAACATTTTTCTGGTATCAAATGTGTGAATTCAGGGTGGGTTAATTCAATATAAGCTCTCTGTGTGCTAAATTTCATCCAAATTCGATAAGCAGCTTTTGCGTGAAAAGGCTAAACTACTTTCTTACTTCTCTCTCATACTTGGCTCACGTTGTCATCAAGATTGCAATAACTATTGATGGAGTGAACGCATTTTTACGAAACAAAATTGAATGTTACTCGAAAATACGCGTTATCATTTCTTTGCTGACTTTGAAGTAGAAAATTGCAGTCCTGCAGCATTGCGTCAGAGGATAAGGAGTGCGGAGAGCCGACAAACAGGCAGACATTTGCAAAAATATAAATATATGATATTTCATCATTTAGTTTTTAGAAGAATCTGAGATGTAGGTACAGACACTTAAAATTTATATTTTTCTTACATTAAACAAATTACATGACTAGGAATCGAAAAATACTTGTATTAAAATATATTATGCTTATTCCTATATTTTACTAACAAATTATTGTACCTAATTGTCCAATACATTGTATAACATTATATATTATAATAGTTTACGTTTTAGAAGTTTAATTATTTTATTAATCTACCTATTTATATAACTATGCCGTATTTTTTATTTTTAGAAAATGCTTTAATTAATTATTCTAGACATTGGGAGTGGAATTGGCAATCACTGGCCAAAAAAATCAAACTTCAATAATCGATATCTCGAAAACTAAGCAATATATCGAAAAATTTTATTTTTACTTTTCGTCTTATTTTATCGAGTTCTACAAGGAAACATCATCAGATTTTAGCTCTGAGCGAACTGTGATATTCCGCTTTGAATATCTTTGCTTCTACGGAACCTATATTAAAATAATGTAGCCTATGTCACTCTCACAACTGAGACGAATCTAATGATACCCTATAAGTCGATGTACGTCCAAGGGTTTGGCCTGTAGAGCGTCACAAAGAAATAGACATACATACATACATACATACATACATACATACATACGCTCGAAAAACATTACCCTCCGGCAGTCGGGTAATAAAAGCTAGATCTTTTCAAATATTAAGTGCCATAAATTCGTCTTTAATATAGACTTGAATTCTTTTTTTAAATTCTGGCTTTTAATAATATAAAGAATTTCAAATTAATTCAGCCCACGATTGTTGGAATACCGAAATCAGATTGAAATAAAAGAAATTACAGTCCAAGCATTGTGTTCTAAGTTTAATAAGAAATTTTTGTTTTGAGCTTTGTTTTACGTACAAAACCGATGGCATAATTTCTTATAATTTCATGTTGTTGAGGAACATTAAAAACCAGACTTGTTATTTCTCTAGAACATTTAATATTACTTTCACAAATTAAAATTACTGTGGTCTGAGGTTTAGAAGAATCAAAGAATTTTTAGTAACTCTAGTTGGCAGTCCTATTTTCTTACTATTTTATAAATGATATGTTTTATGCTATATTATGTTGGAAAGCAAACATACGGCCCACCTGGTTTTAGGATGCTGTCGTAGCCTAGATGTCACTCACGCGTTGCCAACATTTAGATATTGGTTCTTAAATCTCTTTTGCCGAATAATTTTATAAGCTAAAGTGTATTTCAAACCGAAACACGGTAACGCAAAACACACGAGGTACTGCTTGGCTGTAGAATGTCTTATTTTGCGTTAGTACCTAGCCGGCCTCGAGTAATAAAAGGCCATCCAGTACATCTTCAACTACCATAAACAGTGTAAATAGTGGATTTACCATCCAACATTATAACCTTAAATTTCTAAATATAACCAGTCCAATTCGTTACAATATGCGAATAGAAAACGAAATAAAACCATAATATATCGTAGGTTTCTTTTAGAACCACATCAAAGAGAATTTCGTGTACGGCAATATTCAGTTCGGTTTACATTAGAAAATTGTTTGGTAAAAATATTTGGAATGTCTTCCTAACAAAATATTGTTACTTTCAAAAATTTTGTATGATGAAAATAATAGAAAATACTTTTATTATAGTTCAATGTTTTTTAAGGGTTAGGGATTAGGGCGGTCTCAGACCAGCGTTTTTTTTCCAATAACGGTCGTTTCAGTATGCACGCTTACACGCGCGCTTCATTTCACGCTTCAAAATGCCGAACGCGCGTACTCGTGCTTATTCCGGCATGTACGCTCGAACTGGTTGCGAGATTCAGTAGCATATTATTCAAAAATTATTACCAAATAAGCGCGTCAACGTTCATATGAATTACACGTGTGGTAAAAGGAGCGATTTGCTGTCCGTCCGTCTTCGTCGGTCGTTCTCTCACGTAATAGGTATAGAATTGAATTTTTCACAGAATAATAGTAAAAGTTAAATATATTGCGGGTCTGCACAGAATGGGGGTCCATTTTCCATTCTACGGTACTACGGAACATTTTTGTATAAGTCCGACACGTACTTGGCCGTTTTTAAATAGCTTTTTTTTTTTTTATATTAGCAATGCTTTTTCAAGGCATTACTAATATTCCTATTGCCCTCCAAATACGCTCGAAGCTAGCGCTAGGAGTGGGTACGACAATACCCCAATGGGATCAGGATCGAACCCTCGACTCTCGCGTTAACGGAGCGAAGTCGGCCCTTCTACCGTTGAGCTATTGAGGCTTCAAATTTATAGCATATAATAATTTATATATACACTATAGAGTTTTATTTTATTACTGTAAGGTAATTAATCGAGAAGCAGTCCTTACAACGCCAATTATCTGACACGTTTCCATCTTCATGTAGGTTTAATTTACGTATGGAAATGTAGCTCATTAATTAATGTCTCGAAAAAAGTACAGTGACTTTTTCAATTCGTATTTCATAGGTCATATTTTATTTTTAAAGACTGTGTTGGCGCGCGTTTTAAATTTAATCTGTGTTAAAAAGTCGCATAAGTCGCAATCGAATGTAGATTACATTTGATGTATTTTCATATCCTGCTACTTTCTTGTCTTCCCTTTCCTTTAACTTACAGAAGAAAAGGATGGAAGAGAAAACAGCCATATTGGCAATGCCCGCACCGCTGCTGTCGGGTGTGCAGTAATGAAACTGAGATCAACATTGAATAAAAAATTGAATTACAAAAGAACTCGGAGCAATTTCGTATTTATATATTTGAAACTATTATACAGCTTAGGGCATTCGTTTATACGGAGATGGCCCCAACGATTAAAAACGTAAATCGTAACTGAAGGTCGCGGGTTCAAATCCCGGCAATCTTCTCTGAGTTTTCAAGTGCTTTATTTGTGTTATATTTATCTCATACTTAACGGTGAAAGAAAACTCGCAACGTGATTGCCCCTTGGTGTTTCAGGCTAGTAATCGCTTAATATCAGGTGAGCCTCCTGCCCGTTTGTCCCCTCAAACATAAAAAGTCTTATCACACAGAGAATTCATCATCCATCTTATTCTGGCAATTGGTGTCTATAATACAAAGAAATAATGTATACCGTTTCTATAAGGATTTTTGCATATTTTAGCCCTATGAAATATATTATGCATAATGCTAAATTGGGCAATTTGAATATTTTATTAATTATTGTCAAATTTTCTGCTCATTTTGGAGAAATTTATACAGCCCAGAATTATGAATAATTCAATTAATATTTTTATCATAATAACGAAAACCGTAATGACGGTCTTAATGCGGCGGCGGCGAGTCACTTTTTATTTATAAAATACTAGCGCCTGCCCGTGACTTTTATACGCGATGACTTTAGAATTGTGTGCTAAATCTCATCCAAATCCGTTTAGCCGATTTGCGTGAATGAGTAACAAGTAACAAGCGTTCAAAGATTCAAATATTTAAACGTTCAAATATTCAAACATTTAAACATTAAAATTTATTATATTAGTAGGATGAATTTGTCAAATTATTGATAAGTTCAGAATAATGTACCTTTTATATTTATGTGGTACAATTAGCCCCATAAACCACATAATGAAACCGTACGGAAATAATTAATAGTTCAAACAGGGTCAAATTGTACGTAAGTGGTTAAATAATTTATAGACTCTATATTTTAAGGGCCTGTTCGTTTTAGTAAATCGAATCATTTCTTTCGTTAAAATAGAGCTCAAATAATATGTGTTAAGGTGGTATTGGTAAAAATACAACTTTATATATAATCATGTATTGAAGTTATATATTACGTTCTACCTGTCCTAGAAACTCATCTTATAATATATGTAAGTAAAGTTTGGTTTTATTGTCATATACTTACGCATAATCGTATTGTAGCCAAATGAAATAATAGATTTTTACTCTTAATTAGAAAACCATCCATCTAGTATATAAAAGAAAATTTCATAAGGACAATCGGTACTACCAATATATTCAAAAGCCAGAAAAAGTTCTTACAACTTTGCAGCAAAATTCCAAGTTGCTTAAAACAGCTTGTACACTCGTCTTTGTTCTCGTGTTTTGTATTGTATACAAGTTTTTTTACGTTCACAATCTAACTTAAAATGTAAAAAAAATTGTATTAAAAACCTATACACATTGCATTTACCTTTATCACAATGTATTAAACTAATACAAAAGAGATCTGATGTTATTATTCTTTAGGGTTCCGTAGCCAAATGGCAAAAACAGAACCTTATAGTTTCGGAAACTTATAGTTTCGTCATGTCCGTCTGTCCGTCCGTCCGTATGTCACAGTCATTTTACTCAGAGACCATTGGCTCTATCTATACGAAATTTACTAAATAGGTATATTCTATGAACCGCACAACGATTCATGTAATGAAATCTTAAAATATATAAGAATAGGTCTTTCAAAATCATAAGGAGGTTTCATTTCGACTTTTTCATTAAGTCAGTAGTTGTTGAGATATTAGCTCCTAAAGTCGTAAAAATTGTGTCCCCCCATCTAACTTTTAAACTATGAGATTTAAAATTCTGCAAAAATTTGAGCTTGTAAGACATCAAATAAAATTTCAACCACATTTGGTTTAAAGAAGATAGGTCTACAAATTTAAGAGATATATACGTTTTTCCCATAACTTTGTTTTTCATATAACTTTTAATAATTACTATGAAATTACCAACTTATTTTTGCAGTCGATTTTAATTACTTATTATTTTAAAGGCCTAAAGATTCTTCATAACCAAGCTGCGGAACACTTTTAGCTAAAACAATAATTACTATGAAAGTTGATACATTCCACACTCACCTTTGTTGATTGACGATTAATGGAGCCAGGTACTTTGGGCCGGTCTGTTTTTTCATAATGTGCATTGCTGTGGGTCCTACTGGCCTTGACAGCGTCACCAGACGGGGACAATGGTATAAACATGGTCAGGCTATACATTGATGTGTAATTCAAGTAAGCATCTCTGTTCTTCATAAAACACGTAACGTTAACTTCAATAATAGTCGACAAGTGAAAGACTTATATTATGGGCGATTTAATGGCCTACCCTTAACTCTTATTGCGTCTATATATACGCCATGGTACCATATACAATCTGAATCAATTTTGTATTATTACTTGATTTGAATTGCATCGCAATAGAAGTATTACTAAAAGTTTACGGTAGACCCACGATCAATTGTTATATTAGTTAAATCATTAATCACTTCATCATCACTTTACGTACGTAAAGAACACTTGTAGAGGGCCGCTTACATTTATACATAGATACATACATTTGTATAAGTAAAAAAACCTTTGTTAAAGTAAATAAACTAAGCCAGGCAATTATTTCAGGTCAAAAATAACACTAGAGCACTTAATTTTACTTGCATTTTAAATGTTCATTGTCCCACTTTCAGGCGCGATACTTCGACTCATTCGTGTAAGTACATTTATTAGGATCATGAATTAAAATATTACGAACTACTTTATTTATTTATTCTACGAACCATAAAGTAGAAGATGCAGATTTTAAGAAGTAGTTATTTTCTATCGGCCTTGGACTACACAAGTCTATAAACGTTTTGAGAAAAATGGCATAGAAAAACCAAAGCCCCGATAGCTGTGTGGATATACAATGTAGACTTTAATATTTAAGTCCATTTAGATCCAAAAACAATGTCATTGCATCTGTCATTTCAATTTATTTATTTTATGTAATAAAATTCTATTCATCGTAAAATATCTTTTCGATTAGTACCTAAATATAATAAATAAAATTAAAATAAATATATATTAAATTAAAAGAATAATTAATTAAATCAAATTAAAAGATTTTTTTTTTTGATAAAGGAAGGAAGTTGTTAGGCCACAAAACAAAAAATATAAAATTGGTTCACAGGCGGCAAAGTTATTGTGTAACACATACCAAAATTTAATTGAATGGAGAACCTTCTCCGTTTTCAAGGAGGTTAAAAAAATTAATTCCTTGAACCCCTGGATTATCTCCAATCTAAATTTTCTCAAGTATTACTAATCGCCCACCTGGAAACCTTAACAAAAGCCTTTTTCAATTTATTACAAGCAATCTTCTAAAGAGGTTTTATTTTACTTTGTTATAACTTTTAATCACTCCCGCATTAAACTGAACAATACTTGGGATATTTTTCTTATTTTATTATAAAAATATGTTTAAAAAATTGTTAAATTTAAAAGTTTATGGACTTCAAAAGTTATGATTTCAACGATAAACAAAAGCGTTTGGATGTTGTGACCGCAATATTTTGAAGATTTCCGTTTTTTTTTATTTTATTTGAAAAGTAGGACAGATGACTCTACTTCACCTGATGGTAAGTGGAACTAAACTCCAAACTCGAAGGCGGCTTACACAGTTGCGGAATACAACCCGTTAGCCACCCTTGCCCTGCCTACCCGCAAGATGCCTCTTCACGCTTCGTTTGAAGGAGTCCAAATTATAGGAAGGAGAGAACAAGTGAGCCAGCAATGAGTTTCACTTTTTAGAAGTACGACAAAGAATTGGCAAACTTCTTTGTTATCTGTTATCAGATGCTATATCAGAAAGAATGTATAAAATTAGCTCAAGATCTGCGACCTTAGAGAATTTCCTTGTTTTCGGCGACAGTTTAAATTACAAAACATATACCTACAGAGGTATCTAAATCTTTAGGTCTCGCTTGTCATTGCAATCAAACTTATTTGTACAAAAAGAAACGCCCACAAAAAAACATACATAAAACATTAGTATTAACATAAAAAAGAGACTTTACTAACAACTAATTTTACAACTTATTTATTTACAAATAATTAAAACTGTACAAATCATTTCCTCGGCGAGTGGCGCCAAGAATAGCTGCATTTCCCCGTTGTATCGTAATCCTAATTCTTTGGGTGAAAAGTACCCAATAAAATGAAATGAAAGTTATCTAAAAAAAGATTGTAGACCTATTGGATACTTTTGATTACAAAACCTATAGCTACATATATTTACTACAAGTATATACATTCAGTTTAAATTTGTCGTTTCCAAAAAAAGTACGTCCAGTTTGAGTGTTGATCGTGCTCCAATTTCCCCTATCGGCCACCTGCGCTGTTGGTTTGTAAACGACGTAATCGATGTCACAATCAATTTCCTTTTCGGCTTTTACAACGTATTTACAACCCGGGGCCTTTCGATAAAATGTTTTTTTGTTTTACATTTTTGTTACATACGCAATTACACAGATAATTCATAAACTCATAATATTTTGTTTCGTATTTTCGTTCATCTGTAACCAAGTTATTTTGAGACTATTAAGACTACAATGACAAAATTAGTGAGGTGTATTCAAAGAGTATTTTTGTAATTTCAGTTTACATAAATGTGAGAAATAAGTAAGGGATATAAAGTTATCTAATATAATTTCCATGTAAGACCTAGACGTCGTAATTGATAATAATTTATTCACAATAGGTTTCTGAATAATTTTTGATGTGAGGACCAATACTAGTTTTTCAGCTTGGTATAAAAATATACGCTAATACAATTTTCTCAGAAATTTGGTTCACCATTCCCGATATATCTTCGAAATTGGTATCTACGCCGGTAAAATCTCAAGAAATGTTCTTTATTTTTGTCAACTCATCAATCTTTCAAGTCTCGCAGTGCCACTTTGCTTTAATATTAGTCTCTGGAGCGAAACTTCGTAGCCGTTCAAGAAGCGTGGGCTTGATCTATTACAAGCATTGTAAAATCATCAACTTGTCGCAAATTTCCCTTTGGTTGGGTAAAGTGGGTACACTTTTTAAAGTAATACTATCGTTTTAACTGACATCAGTTTATCTTGCATTTTAAAACTAATTAATACTCATTCTGTTTTATATTAAAGTGGAGATTGAAATCAGAACTCGCCAAATTATAAGCATGTCATTAGGGTATGTTTTATTTTTATATAATAGCGTCACCAGCAATGAATACTATTTATAGGCCATTCCATACAGAACAGACAAAATGTTCAAGAGTCGCTGGTTCTCGTGAATTTACTCGTAACATGAACGCAACGAAACGAAGCTAGTTACAAGTTTGCGACATAGTCGAATGCATGCAACAATTCTTAAGCTTCTTAATTAATGAATTCTTCTCTTTTTTATATTAAACTTCTGAATTAAAATTGAAAAACGTACTTAGAAGAAGGAAAGGAAATTTTTCCCCATTATTACTTTAGTCACTATTAGTGAACTACTGAAATAGGAAGTGATTACGCCGATAAAGTCCAAACCGACCATTAATAAATAAATAAATAAATAAACGCTAAACACTCAACGGCCCCCTTTAGGATAATTATATCCTGTGTCGGGGGTCCGGAAACATTCACAATGACAAGGACAAACACAATCAGACCGGAAAACATGCCTGTACGATTAATACAAACATCTGCTCCGAGCGGGAATCGAACCCGCAACCGTCGAAGCTTAAGGCAGACTCGCTACCCACAACGCCACAACGGTGTCAAAATTAATAAAATTAACCAGCAGCATTAGTTTTTAGTCCTGTAGAATTAAGAGCAATAAAAATCCCGTTCACCATTATTTAGGTGTTTGAAATCGGTGTAATCACGATGTTTACAAAACGAAGACCGCTGGCTGGACACGCGATTGGGTTTTTAGCGAATAAAAAAATGGTGATTTTTAGAATGCTATAATATTTTTATGCTATGTTATTTTTACTGTTTGTGAACAGATTTTAGTGTTTGTTTTTAGGGTTCCGTAAGCAAATGGCAAAAACAGAACCCTTATAGTTTCACCATGTCCGTTTGTCCGTCCCTATGTCACAGTCATTTTACTCGGAGTCTATTGGCTCTATCTATACGAAATTTGCTAAATACGCGAATTCTATGAACCACTACATTTTATGGTGAAATAATAAAATATTTAAACACTAAGGGTAGCAGTCCATATATGTAACTCAGGGTAGAAAAAAAATATGCGTACGGCAACGTATGAACAGCTCTTTAAAAAGAAGAGACAAGTTTAATTTGTATTTTGTGATTAAGTCAGTTGAGAGTTGTTGAGATATCAGACCCTAAAGTCATAAAGTTGTATCTCCCTCCTCAAACTTTTGAACTATGGGGATATATTTGGGATTTAAAAATATTGTTTTTTTTGGGTAGTTTCACATTATATTTTAAATAAATCAACGACTCTGGAAATAAAACAGCATAGCTGAAAGTATGAGGCTATTTAATTGCTATGATTTTTTTCTTGTGTATGACGATACGTGGTCGACGTCGACTGGTTTCCGCCCTACAGCAAAGAAAACCGTCTTCCTTATTAACATTATAAGGGAATGCAAAATCTGCCCATTAGACAAAATTGGCAGCTACCGTGGCTATTCTGTAATTAAATTATTTATGTATGGAACTAGGGACAAGAACAATTTTCGGTTCCAATAACGGCCTAATATTAATTAAGCGACCGCACTACCGCCTACACATAGAAATGAAGATTGAATATCAAATATCTAATATATAATCTCTTAGATATGCGGAAGGGCTAAAACGAGTAGGCAATTTGTAATTAGATTAACCCTTTTGTTACAACATATGCTGGTAACAAGAACATAATGAAGAATGACTTGATTGATATTGATTTTCACGTAAAAGCAAAGTATTACGACGAGGACGACTCTGTGGCGCAGCGGTAGCCAACCTGACTTTCGATTCCCGCTCTGAGCGTATGTTTGTATTGACCATACAGGTATGTTTTCCGGTCTGGGTGTATTTGTCCTTGTCATTATGTATGTTTCCGGACCCCCGACACAGGATTTAAAAAACTATCCTAATGTGGTCCGTTGAGTGTGTAACGTTTATTTATTATTAAACTTTTGAAATAATGCTATGAAGAGAGAATGCAACATAATTGTTCTAACATCTACATACATACTATATAACGAATCGCAGTCAAAATGAAAGATCGACAAATTCCTGCATCACGGTAATAATATTTTCGACGCTGATAAGCATGTACAAATAGGCGACGCTAGAGTGCTTTCAAACTAGTGTTTTATACGACTATATACGCTACGAAAAACGTAGCGCGTATAGGCGCGTAAGAGAGTTGACGCGCTTATTATCTCGTATAATATTCAGTAACAAACAGTTTCCAATAGATAAAAACATTTAAAAACATTGGTATGGAGGTCCAAAGTTAAAGTATTATAATACTTGTACTAGGAGACTACGCTGTTCCAAATTTAGTATACAAAACATGTGTTACAGATAACATTTTTAAAATAATGAAAAAAAAATATTGTAAATAGTGGCACGTGTGTTCGTATGTGAGTGTGTGTGTGTGTGTGTGTGTGTGTGTGTGTGTGTGTGTGTGTGTATGCACGCTTGCGTGAATTTGTATGAGTGTCTGTATTTATTTTCTTAATTTTTCTATTTCGAGGTAATCTTTAGCTTAAACGCTTATGCCTAGAAATGCTATTCTGAAACCGCTCTTAACAGTCGCTAGGCAATATCACCTGCCTTATAGAATAATCCCTTTATTGTAGGAGGACTTCATAAACGCTAAACGCTACACACTCAACGGCCCCCATTAGGATAATTATATCCTGTGTCGGGGGTCCGGAAACATTCACAATGACAAGGACAAACACAACCAGACCGGAAAACATGCCTGTACGAATAATACAAACATCTGCTCCGAGCGGGAATCGAACCCGCAACCGTCGAGGCTTAAGGCAGACTCGCTACCCACAACGCCACAACGGTGTCATACTTATTTCCTTCACAGATTCCTGCATAGAATGTTTAGTGTGTATGTGTTCTCTTCGCCAATATAAAATAAATAACTTGTAATAATGGTAATTGGCTGCTTTAATGTAAGTATACAATTTATATATAAAACTAATATATCTAAATAAAACAATAAAAACAAACTGGGAAATCAAATAATTTATCAAAGGAAATAATCAAATCGTGTTGAATCTCGGTATTTAATCTCGTATTGAATGTTTCCATCACAATGTAAAGAATTCTAAGCTCTTTGATCGTTTAGTCTCCCTTCCACAATAGCTGGAAGCGATTTCATGTTTTGTTTTATATACTAATACTAATTACTAGCTTTTGCGCGCCGTTTCAACTGCCTGAATAACGATTTTAACGAGGCACCTTTAATACTATATAGAAATAACTGGTTTTCCATACAACTAAATCTCCAATTTCACCTCCTCCAACTATTGATTTCGCGACAAAAAGTATAGTCTATAATTATTACGAAGGTCCCATCTATATCTATATCAAATTTCATCATAATCAGTTTAGCGGAATAAGCATGAAAGCGTCACAAACAAACAAACTCACTTTTACATTTATAACATTATTTAAGATAGTTATGTTATATGCATATATAGTTTTATATTTATAAGTTTATTATATTGATATATATAAATATAATATATTTTATAATATATTCTGTGTATTAAGTTTATGTATTCGTGTGTAGTTATTTGCATATATGTTTATTTTATTGCTACACCACCCACAACTTCATACAGATCTCCTATTAAGGTTGTCTGGAAGAGATCGCTTTTAAGCGATAAGACCGTCTGTTGTGCTCGTTTTCTTTTTTAAGTGTCGTTGTTATCTTGATTCATTTTTTTGTGTGCAATTAAGTATTAAAATAAATTAAAATAAATAGTTATGTTGGCTTTCAACAATAGATAGATTGATTTAATGGAAAAGAAAATATTAGAGAGCGCATTTACTACACTTAATAAAAGTATACGTAAAAAAAACTGACAGTTGAGTGGCAATTTATCTTGAATACTTAATGAAACATCAGTTTAATTTTTTTAAGCAACATACAAAAAACCTTTTGAATGCTACACGAATTGTTATCAAAGAGTATAATGACGATACAGGCGTCACAGCTCCATTTATCATACCACATGACCAGTACCAACATTTGTCATGTTTCAAGAGATAGCGAAAATACAAAACATATCAATTATTTATACTGCCATTGAATTATAACGCATAGAATCGCAGCTTCGAACAAATTTCCTCGCGAAACCACACGTCAACCAATGTGTGCGTGAGTATATTCGTAACAGCCCACTAGCAATGTTGCCAGCGAAACTCATTACTGTGACAGCTGACAGTTGTTGAATGGTCTATATTTTGGGCATTTACTATCCTTCTATGTGTTATAATTTTATGTATACTGCATATTTTGAATAATATTATTCGTAACAACACAAAGAGTACGCAGAATAATACACTAACCAATATAACAAATATTATGTCTGGCTTATTGGTGAACTGTTGAACTACTTAAATAAACAATAACTTAAGTAATTATATTATTAAATGACTGTGTTTATATATTTTTTATTCGGTAGCTTACATTAACTGACAATTAAAAATATAGAATTATCACAAGCTTTACACTATTAATGTTACCGCACCAAAAGCAAAAACTATATGCGTTTATTGTATTTACATTTACCAATTTTCAAGCTAGCTTAGCCCTAACTTTGAAAATCTTAATAAACTGCGCTGGCTTTTACTTATTGTACCAATATTCAGAAACTATATTTCATATTACATTGAACGGGGAGTTTACCATTAACTCTTATAGCGATTCAAAATCAATCCAATTCAATTATGATATTCAGATTTTATATGCGCATGGCGTATAAATATCCTATATGTCATGGTGCGAGATATGTACATAGTTAAACTTTTTTGGCGAATCATAGACTATCGAACGAACCAAAAACGTTCAGTAATTTCGTTCTTTCGCTGTGTAGCATAATTTGTGATACCATAAAAATAGCTGTTTTTGATTTTGGACACTTATCAATAGAAATTCCAATAACATTTTTTTATAATATAGCCATATGATATATACACCCAGACCAGAAAACATGCCTGTATAGTCAATACAAACATCTCTTCCGAGCGGGAATCGACCGACGACCTGTGGCATTTAAGAGAGGTTCCCTACGGCTGCGTGAAAACGTCGTCATTATTATAATAATTATACTCATATATGAAGTAAAAAGTATTTATTCTCCAACTGAGCTACTTCAAAAAGGCTCTATCTGTTTTTCCGAAGGTGCTTAGTTCGAACGAAGTTTACCCATTAAAGTCAAGAGGCGCTCGTGACACGTTTTACGACTATTACCGTACTTTTTTTAATGGCATTATGTATGAAGCACCTAGAGGCGAACATAAAATATCGATTCAATGAATCCGGTTTAAAAAAAAATTCAGGATTAATTTTTTACGACTAAGTGAAGTATCAAATTTTGTAACAAAAGTTACGTTGATGGTCTCTTAGAGGATTTTTATGAATTTATTTTGCATTACTGTTGTACATAAATCGGTATTAAAAACAACTCGTTAAAATATACACTATATATTCGAAACCTCAATAGCTCAACGGTAGAAGGGCCGACTTCGCTCCGTTAACGCGAGAATCGAGGGTTCGATCCTGACCCCTTGGGCTATTGTCGTACCCACTCCTAGCGCAAGCTTTGGGCAATAAGAATATTAGTAATACCTTCAAAAAGCATTGTTATTATTCTTAAAAAAAAATTATAAACTGTTACGATTTCAAACGATAGCATTCGATTATGTTGCAAGCGTGTGGATAACTTTGTTTCGTTAAGTTCATGTATAATTTAAGAAGGAGCACCAGCGAGTCTGACAGTCTGTATGGAAGGGCCTGTCTATACTATATAGTAAGTCTATGCATTTTCCATATTTTGCCTTTAGATTTAGTTCACAGCCGGGGTCAATAGGAACTTAAGGATGGTAATCGGTTTCTGTTATTTCTCGCGTAATATTAAAAAATATCGTAAGGTGCAAATTGGATTGTAATTAAATTGAATAAATTAATTAATTTCCATTACGACCGTTGTGGCGTGTTGGTAGCAAGACTGCCTTTTGTCTCGACGGTCGCGGGTTCGATTCCAGCTCGGAGCAGATATTTGTGTTGTTCTTATAAATATCTGTTTCAGTCTGGGTGTTTGCCCTTGTGGGCCCCCCCACCATACCTCGGAGAGAACGTTAAGCTATCGGTCCCGGTTGTTAGCATAGCATCTGATAATAACCGTCAACTCTTGATAGGTAGTTTGCTTTTGTCCATTGGGATACCGGTTTGCCCTTAGGGTTGCGGAGGTCAAATGGCAATCGCTCTGTGTAAAAACTAGTAACCCGTCAAATCCGGATAGGAGTAAGAAGCAGACCCTGGGAAGAAGAGAAAGAAATTTCCTTATTTATTATAAGCGACGACGAAGTTGACGACGACGTTGTGGTGCAGCGGTAGCGAACCTGCCTTAAACGCCACAGGTCGCGGGTTCGATTCCCGCTCGGAGCATAATATGTTTGTATTGACCATGCAAGCATATTTTCCGGTCTGGGTGTATTTGTCCTTGTCATTGTGTATGTTTCCGGACCCCGACACAGGATATAACTATCCTAATGGGGGCCGTTGAGTGTGTAGCGTTTATAAGCATTTCAGTGTTTATTGTTTATGAATATATTCTATTTTGATTTAAATTTTCCATCTACTTCGATCTTTGTTTTTTTATATACAATTATTAATTGTGAACAATGTTACTGGTATTTATTTATCTTCCTCTTAATTGTAGCTAAATGATGTATGAAATTCTAACGACAACAAATGGACGCAAATAAGCAATACCATGTTAACCCACAAAATTGAAAAAACTGAGGTATATATGCAGAAGTGTTGGTAAATGGCTGAAGAACCATTTTTCTTTAATATATGTAGGGTTTTAAGCTTTAAAACTTCTAAAAAAGCCATTTTTTCAATCATGCAATTTATGCATTCTTAAACGTTTTGGGCAACGTAATGTAAGACGAAATATGCAGTTTGTATACTTATTTTTGTGAAAATAAGTAAAATAACTTATTTTCACAAAAATAAGTAAATTTCCAGAAAAAACCAATACATTAAAAAAATCATATAAAGCAAGTTGTTCAAAATTTTCAAACGCGTTTTTCCCGAAATGAAATTCGTATGGGTTGGCATGGTATTGCTTATTTGCGTTCAAATAATGTTTACCATTGTAAATAGGTTAAGTTTGAAAAGATATTTTTGTATTAAATAAATTAAAAACTAAATTAAATGTTTAGTCCTTTTATTGTTTTTCTTCTCTCTTTGCTGAATTTGATACTGACTTAGGATACATGCGAATTATTTTTATGTTTGTATTGACTACCTAATAAGATTTTAAAATAAAAGTATACAAGAGAAAACAACGGGTAGACTCAGCTATCAAGACCCGTACAAAACTCGAAAAACGTAGCACTGTGTAGCAGAACGTAGCACTGTGTAGCACACAACGTAGCAGAGTGTTTTTATTGGAAAAGTTGTTGGATTTGAGTACCGTGGCCTATTTTATTCTAACGTTATTGTTAGTGAAGAAAGGTCTAATCGGATTACGTACATGCTTAAATTCTATTAGTGTGGGGAGCTTTATCGCCCTTTCGGAATAGAACAAAGATTACAGCGTTGTTTGTTAGCCTTCATTCGGCGCTACTTTTTTTTGGTTATCTTGAAGCATGGGCGTAGCGAGGTAGGAGCAAGTGGGGGAGCTGCCCCGGTTCTTGCTAAAAACTTGAGAAATACACGAATATAAGTTTTTTTTTATTTGGTTTATTCGCAAATACAGATATACATACGTATAATTGTTAACCTAAGTGAGATAATAATCAATGTGCTATTTATGCTAGCAATATGAAATACGGTACACAGTACTGATAATAACAATAATATAAAATAAGATTTAAAAAAAATAATAGTTAGTGTGTCGTGGCCGGTTAGTTGAATCTTTTGAGGCTGCAAATGATGTGATTAATATAACGTATTTTGAACGATTTAACTAATAATTATTGAAGAAAATTGACCATTGTAATTTTGCCCAAGCACGATAAATTAAGATTTTTCCCTCCCCTAGGCCAAATGCTGGCTACGCCCATGTCTTCAAACCTTTATAACTTAATTACAAATAATAAGTTATTTACTAATGCTAAGTGATCACTAAAATCTAAATTATCAACACTTGTAATAACACACGTTTGTTACCAACCCCATAGATGGGTAAGTACATCAGAGAATCCTTCAGGGCTCTCATTTATTGAATGGAACACAATAGGACAAGTTCTGCTTTTTGTTGATACACTGTGAAGGCTTTTCTAGATAAAATACGATAACATGGCGCGCCTCTCTAAAATTCAAAACGCTTGTATCTGTTTGTGAAAAGCCACACATGCGTGTGTGCTTACTGATACGGCCGTCAAACAAAAGTAAATCCATTGGATTTGTTGATCTACTGGTGTTGTCATTACTTATAATTTTTACACAAACAAAAATACCGACTCAACTACTAAAAAGTAATTATTCATTATATTATTTTAAATTTTTAGATATGAATGATAGTACTTAATGATTAATGAAAATTTAAGATTTATATAGTTTTCTCATGGATGCCATTGTCAGAACCAAATTTAAATGGGACCACACGAAAAGCACCAGCGTTCAAATAAAAAAAAGAATCATCAAAATCAGTTCACTCAGTCGAAAGTTATGAGGTAACAGACATAAATAAAACAGACGAATTGAGAACCTCCTCCTTTTTTTGAAGTCGGTTAAAAGTTATTATTAGTATGGCTTCTTCTTATCGAGTGGTTAGTGGCCAACCTAGTGTCAGAGTTGTTCAGGTCGCCCGTATGGGCCTCAGACTTGACTTATCGACTGTCATCAAATTGATAACAGCCGGGACCGACTTTTTACATACCTTCCGAAGCACGAAGACGCTCAGTTGAAATATCTCTATGCGATCACCCATCTAGTGACTGACTGCGCCTAAAGTTGCTTTATCCACCGTTCGTTTACCGATCAGTGAGTGCACCTGGCTAAGAGCGTCTCAATAAGAAGATTACTATGGCACTGCACCGAAGTACTCTATGAAAATCATACGTTTGTAGGCTTCCGCGTTCGGCTAATTATAAATCATAACAATCTGTTAGCCTGCTACTGAAGACGAATACTTAAAACTAGATACACTCTTTCGTGATGTGACTGTACATATTGAAACACTAATTTGAAGGATGATGTCGTAGTTTATATATACTTCCTCGCATGAACCAGTTCGAAATGTTTTACTTTTTAGTTATTATCGTAAAGCTATTTATAAAGCTAATAGGGCTTCATATTATGAGAACGCGATAACTATATAAATATTAGTAAGGGATAATTTATACTATCAATTCATTCCGCATATAAATAAAACGGGATAGTTACGTTTCCGAGAGGTAGATAGGGTTTCGAAAGGAAATATAATTCATAGAAAAACATTTTATCATTACGTGATACATTCGTGTGCTTCAAAATTAATAACCTGTTTTAATGTTCTCGAGGTTCTTGTATGGTATACCGGCGTCGGGATGTGACGACCCCATCGCCCACTGTTGGGATAACCTCTGTCACAGTAGAGATTATTCCAGCAGTGCAATCAGTCACACTGGTGGTAGGTCTTTTGTTGCAAGAGGCCGGCTAGGTAGGTACCACCACAGTG
The DNA here is from genome assembly GCA_023373885.1 of Hestina assimilis. Taxonomy (NCBI): domain Eukaryota; kingdom Metazoa; phylum Arthropoda; class Insecta; order Lepidoptera; family Nymphalidae; genus Hestina; species Hestina assimilis. The sequence continues at coordinate 14,978,132 of CM041740.1, forward strand.
TCAAATATTCTGCCACCAAATAGTAGTGCTTAGGCATTACTGTGTTGCGGTTTAAAGGGCACTGTACGCTAGTGAAATTACTGGGTGAACGAGATTTAAGAACTACTATCTCGACGTTGGCAACGGGTGAGTGGCACCTACTAATGGTGCTGCAAACGCTCATAGGCTACGGCAACCACTTACCATCAGGTGGGCCGTATGCTTGTTTGCCAACTTCTAACATAAAAAAAAAGAATGGTATTGATGATTACTGCTATTGAAGTGATTTCAACAGTAATACGTAATTATCATGCTTGTGCTTGTCATTGTGTGTGTCCCTGCCTCCCTGACACAAGATATTACTATATTATAGGGGCCGTTGAGTCTGTAGCGTTTATTTATTTTAAAGGAAAATAAATCAAACCCTGACAATATACTTAATAGATTATGTAAACCTTTTAACATAAACTTAAATAACAATAATAATAACGCAATAAGAAGAAAATTGCAACAAAATATCAACAGGTATTTTTGTTTTAAAAATAATTTTACTCTTTCCCGCAAGTGAAAATAAATTTAAAGAACACAAACAATATTTCTTTTTAAATAGATTTTAAAAGAAGTTTTATTACAGAAATATTTATTTTAAGACTCAGCTGTGAAAACGGTAGCTCTTGGAAATGAGAACATTAAAAATGCAAGTAAATAACAGTGTGCTAAATGTGACGCGAACTAATTGCTTTGTTAAGAGAATGTATATTGTTTAAGAATAAAGGATTATTTACCGAGTAGTATCTGAAGTTTAACACCACTTACCGGCGTCGGGATGTGACGACCCCACCGCCCGCTGTTGGGATAACCTCTGTCACAGCAGAGATTATTCCACTAGTGCAATCAGTCACACTGGTGGTAGGTCTTTTATTGCAAGAGGCCGGCTAGGTAGGTACCACCGCAGTGTCCAATATTCTGCCGCCAAATAGTAGTGCTTAGGCATTACTGTGTTCCGGTTTGAAGGCCACTGTACGCTAGTGAAATTACTGGGCGGACGAGATTTAAGAACTAATATCTCGAGGTTGGCAACGCGTGAGTGGCACCTCCTAATGGTGCTGCAAGCGCTCATAGGCTACGGCAACCACTTACCATCAGGTGGACCGTATGCTTGTTTGCCAACTTCTAACATAAAAAAAAAAAAAAAAAAAAACCAGATTATTAACCCACATATAAAGAGAGTCGTAGTTTTTACTAAAAAAATTATTATACGCTAGCTGTGCTCTACAATGCGCGACATCACTAACGTTGTTAACAAAATCTATGTTTAGTTTTTTTACTACGCGAAACCCTAATTATTTTTCTAAAATAAAATTAGCCTAAGCTACTTCTCATATATATATATATATTTCCTATATGTTCATCAGGTTATGTTTCGGAGATTAGCCAGAAGAAATAGAAACAGACAGAGAAAAGCTTTAAAATTTCTAAGTACCGCGCATACTTTCATATTTTGACAATAAAAAGAGACGCTTCAATTTAATTTATTTGCATAGAAGTATAGAATAATGTAAGGTATATGCTAAGCATCCATTGTGTATAATACTTTAAAACCCCGTGTGGCTTTCTTGATTACTTGAACTTAGCTTGAAACTTTTCCACACACATAAGATGTTCTTCGTAGGCTTTCTTTTGAAACATACTTGAGCAGTTGACTCAGTCCGAGTTCACTTCTTCTGAATATTTTCTCTTAGCGTAACGTATAGAAATGTAACGTTTTTGGAACGAAATTCCATATCGCGAGTTGGCGTAGGAGAGCTAGTTGCGTCCCCATGACGTCCCACTATGTCGATGAAGGTTCCGGGGGTTTTACCGCTTGATTAACAGGCGGCCGAGTCCCACTTTACAATTACCTAGTGTACTTGAAGAGTACAGTACGTGCAGTGGTGTGCGTAAAAATCAGCAAAAATAAAAAATAAAGAAATAATTAGCAGTCAAGTGCGTTGTGGACCACGCACAGTTGAAACTAAAGGGTTCCGCAGCTTGGTTTTGAAGAATCTTAACGGCTTTAAATATAATAACGAATTAAAACCGACTGCAAAAATAAGTTGGTAATTTCATAGTAATTATTAAAAGTAATATGAAAAACAAAGTTATAAGAAAAACTTATATATCTCCTAAATTGATTAACCTATCTTCTTCAAACTAAATGTGGATGAAAGTTCATGTGGTATTTTACAAGCTCAAATTTTTGCAGAATTTTAGACCCATAGTTCAGAAGTTAGAGAGGGGACACGATTTTTACGACTTTAGGACCCAATATCTCAACAACTACTGGCTTAATGAATAAATTCAAAATCAAACCTCCTTATCATTTTAAAAGACATATCCAAAGATATGTCACACGTTGCCGTACGTTGAAATTTTTTCAATCCTCAGTTACATGTATGGACTGCTACTCTTAATTCTTATATGTATTAAGATTTTATTACAAAATCGTTGTGCGGTTCATGGAATACACCTATTTAGTAAATTTCGTATAGATAGAGTCAATGGTCTCCGAGTAAAATGACTGTGACATACGGACGGACGGACAGACGGACAGACGGACGGACGGACAGACGGACATGACGAAACTTTAAGGGTTCCGTTTTTGCCATTTGGCTACGGAACCCTAAAAAGGAGAGTGAAATTGAAATTTAGTTTTAGTACGACAAGGGTTGGGCTATGAAATCATATGATAGTGGAAATGAAGTGAAATGAAGTATACGTTCCTACTGCGTTTCCGCGACACATTTTCACGGGGGTCGACAGTTCAACCGGAGCGTTCGTAAAGCAAAACAACAATTTATATACGACGTATAGACAGATTCTGATCATGAAATTATGTATCTTACATACTCGTACGAGTAAAACGTGCAAAGACGATTGTAAAAGTTTTAAGAGACTTGGACATTGCAATAAAGTTGCCAGAATTCTTTCGGACTGTTGCAAATGGCTTTGGTATTTTACTAGTGAATATGTTATAGGGAAAAGGCTTTGTGATGCTACCTAAACTAGACTTTAAATATATCTAATAGAAGGTACATTCTTCTTTAATAGTATTTTTCTTGACATATTGCTAGGATCTCTTTATTAGCTTTTCCGGGCGGGTTACTAGTTTTTATACGTAGCGATTGTTTTTTGATTACCGTAATAATTAAAACTATAAGCTAATGAGTCATTGAATAAATAAGTAGCTAGAGTTTTAGATGTTATGTCATAAGATTGAAGCTTTCCTAAGCAAGGTGGTGTCATTCATATTTCCACTTCATATTAGCATGTAGCTTATGCTAGGAGTGGGTACGATAATAACCCAAGGACGATAGTATCGAACCTGAAATTCTCGTATTACGGGTCAGCCTCGATTGAGCTGTGGTGGAAATTATAATTCATAGTAATCCCTACAAAACTCTTTCCAAAAGCGTGCCATAATCCTCAGCTCCAATGATGTTGAAGACTAATAATATTATAGCTATATAGATAATAATAGAGCAATATAGGTAAAGCTACGGAAGAGAACTAGTGCTGAGTAAACCACAGTAATACTCAAATAAGCTGAGCATAATTAAAGCAAACAACAATTAAGCTGGAACGTGCATAGTTGCAAACCACTAATACCGCTGTTATGCATTAATTAAATGTCTGTTTCAGAGTTATAATGAAACTATGTTATTTACTTTTTATTTTATGACGGTTGGCAAACAAGCATACACTACATCTGATGGAATGCAGTCAACGCAACTTAAGAATGCGCGCGGTACGTCAAGTATCACATGCGCGTCACTAAAGGAATAGGACGGAAAAAATTAAGGGAGCAGAGGAGGTTAAGCCTTCGGCGCTCTCACTCATCGCAAGATACGCAATAATACTCTGTTATTTTAACCTGATTTTCTGTAAGAGCAGCTGGTCGAGCATGGCTCTACTACTACAAAAACTTATATATATCACTTGAAAACCTATTTTAAGTAATTTCCGTGGTCTTTTTATATAGTACTGGCAAGTTGTATAATATTTGTAAACAATACTGAAATCTGGAAATGCTACTTGTGTTCCTTTAAGGAAAAAAAAAAATAACTAAACTAGAAATTATGAACAAAGGTTTGAAATTATTTCTGTTAAAAAAACAGTTAAAATAAAATATCTATGCATGCAATATGCGGTATTCATCAAAAATATTTTAATACATCTTGTATTCAGATAGTAATATTGCAAATATTTTTATTCTGAACAAAATCGAAATGAATTTAATATGAAACTCGACATTTCTACAATTCAATATTGTTTAAAACTCTCCCATGAGGAAGTAAGTTGCTGTGCAGCAAATAAAGCGAACAATTTGTTTTTCATACATATTTACGAGTATGTGTATAATAAATATCGTTTATTGCCTGCAACCTTATTTTAATGTTGCAATATTTTATGCCTAACTATGAGATATGTGGTGTTGACGATATCCAGCACTTTCTGATGGAATGTGGTCGGAATGGGAAAAGATTGGAGTTGATTAAAAAATTTATAGATTTTAAAGTATTAGCGAATCCTTGTTCAGATGCAGCTAAAAAGCTTTAAAAATTTTAATTTGAGTAATATTGATCAGATATATATATATATGTAGTGTGTTTTGTATTTATTTCAGTTGGAACACTTATTGTAATGAGGGAACGGTCGGACTGACATTTTCATATTAGTGTAAAAGTCCCTAAAAATACATATAAAAGAAAATTATGCGTCCCTCTTTGTGTGAGGTTAATTCAATCGCACTCGAAATTGGTTGCTAAGTAACTTATTTGCGATTTTGGGGAGAAAATTTGTTCACGATTTTTTTTTTGTTAATAAGTAGGCAAGCATGGTTATCGTAGCCTATGAACGTTTGAAACACCATTCATTGGTGTCAACGCGTTGCCAACCTCGACATATCCTTTGCCCAGTTATTTCACTAGTTACACTGCCATTCAAAGCGAAACATAGTCATGACAAATGTACTTGTGGTACTAATAACTGATACTGCGGTGGTAGCCTCTTATGATAAAAGGCTTATCACCAATGAAATTATCTAGTGCCATGGAAAAGAGAAGTATGCTAGTGTCTGTGAAGTTAGCATCTCAATTGTTAGAATCTCAAAAAAACTTCAGTTCTAGTAGCATCCAGCATAGTTCTACAGTTCTAGATAGGTTTTAACAATAGTTCAGCCATAATCTAGATTTTACAATCAAAAACGTATTTTGGCCTAATGAGATGCTAACTTCGCAAAATGCATCTTAGCATCTCATCGGATTTGGATTCTTTGACTTCTCAATAATTAAAATCCGAAGAGTTCTACATCCTCAAGAAGTTTTAGCAATAGTTCTAGCCATTTTAGTCTTAAAATCGCAATTTTAATGTATGAAAATTACCAGTCAAGTGCGTTGTGGACTACGCACAGTTGAATCTAAAGGGTTCCGCAGCATGGTTATATAATAATATATATAATAATAACTTTATTTCGACCAACAATGGATCATATGTTGTTAGTAATACAAGTATCTTACGCCTATTTGTTAGTAATTTCTAAAACTTATTTAACCTAAGACAGGATTAATTTGTCAGCACGTGAATCCGATAACAGTGGTTCACATACAAACAACTTCTATTAACAAATGCTCTCAGGACGCCACTTGAGCTGGAAAGAATCCTGCGCAACAACGATGTGCACCTCTTTCGCATAATGGTATAAAAACAGTCCACATACACCTCGGCAAACATCCCCGATGCACTACAAAAACGAGGCATACCCATTAGCATCCTGAAAGCATTGTTATATTGTACACGCAGGGCGTTGTACTGTTTCCGCGTATAGTCTGCCCACAGGCTGCTAGGGTAAAATGTGGTGCAGTAAGCTCTGAAAAGCGTTATTTTGACTGGCATTGAGCAACGAGCAAACCTGCGAACAATCATATTTGCCCTAACAGACAAAGCCCTGCGTTCTCTCTCAATATCTGCATTGTCTTTCAAGTCATAGAATACTACATGGCCAAGATATTTAAAGCATTCAACTCTCTTTAGTGAAACCCCGTGTAACTACGTGTACGTGTGTGATAGCAGGTACAATAGATGGAATCGATTTTCTCCTGGCCTGAAAGACCATGCATTCGCTTTTCTTACAGTTATAGACTAAGCCATGACGTTTGAAATAGTTCTCACAAAGTTTTGCTTACCCACAGACAGATGCACTCAGCAGAACCATGTCGTTTGCGTAACTAATTTTATTAAGACAGACTCCGTCAATATGACATCCGACACGAGTGCTACTGAGCGTCTGTATTAGGGCATTCACATACAGATTAAACAACTTGGGTGAGGTCAGGCCACCCTGCCTCACCCCACATTCCAACCTGTAAGACCTTGAGTAGCTCTCTGACCATCGCACAACAGTAACCTGATTTTTATACCAAAACTTAAAAATCCTGTTGATCTCTTCAAGCATGCCAGTGAGTTTTAATTTCTGCCATAAGATATCGTAATTAAAATGCCTTGGATAAATCGAGAAAACAGGCGTAAATGGGTGATAGCAAGGTTATGAAGAATCTTAACGGTTTTAAAAATAATAACGAATTAAAACCGACCGCAAAAATAAGTTGGTAATTTCATAGTAATTATTAAAAGTAATATGAAAAACAAAGTTATGGGAAAAACTTATATATCTCTAAAATTTGTAGACCTATCTTCTTCAAACTAAATGTGGATGAAAGTTCATGTGGTATTCTACAAGCTCAAATTTTTCCAGAATTTTAAATCCCATAGTTCAAAAGTTAGAGGGGGACACGATTTTTACGACTTTAGGAGCTAATATCTCAACAACTACTGGCTTAATGAAAAACTCAAAATCAAACCTCCTTATCATTTTAAAAGAACTATCCAAAAATATCGCACACGTTGCCATACGTTGAAATTTTTTTCAATCGTCAGTTACATGTATGGACTGCTACCCTTAATTCATATATATATTAAGATTTTATTACAAAATCCTTGTGCGGTTCATGGAATACACCTAATTAGTAAATTTCGTATAGATAGAGTAAATGGTCTCCGAGTAAAATGACTGTGACATACGGACGGACAGACGGACGGACGGACAGACGGACATGACGAAACTATAAGGGTTCCGTTTTAGCCATTTGGCTACGGAACCCTAAAAAAACCAACTTTTTAAGATATATCTTATTATTAAAGTGAAATCTGGGTCAGATCAAACCTTCATATGATGGACAAAACTATCATACACGATTTTTAAATAAGTTCTACTTCCTTGACCAAAACCACTAATTTTTATTTTTTTATGAAAAAAATCGAACTTTTGTGAGATGCTGGGTTAAAATTTTGAGTTCTGGGTCAGGTCAAACTTGAACATGATAGATAACGATGTTCTACACGATGTTCCACAATAGTTCTACTCCTTCGAACAAAACCCTAATTTTAAAAATTTTTTAATGAAAAAATCAAACTTTTGTGAGATGCTGGGTTAAAATTTTGAGTTCTGGATTAGGTCAAGCTTGAATATGATAGGTAACGATGTCCTACACGATGTTCCACAATAGTTCTACTCCTTCGACCAAAACCCTAATTTTAAAAAAATTTAATGAAAAAATCAAACTTTTGTGAGATGCTGGGTTAAAATTTTGAGTTCTGGATTAGGTCAAGCTTGAATATGATAGGTAACGATGTCCTACAGGATGTTCCACAATAGTTCTACTCCTTCGACCAAAACCCTAATTTTAAAAAAAAATTTCATGAAAAAAAATCAAACTTTTGTGAGATGCTGGGTTAAAATTTTGAGTTCTGGATTAGGTCAAGCTTGAATATGATAGGTAACGATGTCCTACACGATGTTCCACAATAGTTCTACTCCTTCGACCAAAACCCTAATTTTAAAAATTTTTTAATGAAAAAAATCAAACTTTTGTGAGATGCTGGGTTAAAATTTTGAGTTCTGGGTCAGGTCAAGCTTGAACATGATAGATAACGATGTCCTACACGATGTTCCACAATAGTTCTACTCCTTCGGCCAAAACCCTAATTTTAAATCATTTTTAATGAAAAAATCAAACTTGTGATGAGAAAAAGATGTTTTACATGATTCAATAATAGTTCTACTCTCTTGAGCATTACTCTTATCAGTTTTAAATAATTTTTCATAGAATAGTTTTAAATCTTTATACAAATTCTATTTTTATCTTTTTTCGATTAATTTTAAATTCCTTAACGTGTTCATATTGCATTTTTCTGCAATTTTACTGAAAAAATTTCAATAATCGAATCTAATCGATACGGATGTTACCTAAGCGATAACAAATTCTTAGCAGACTTACGCTAAAGATTTTGTCTAAAGTCTTAAAAGCATAAAAATTTCTTTGGCATTCTTCATTTACCGTAACGTATTTTTCTAACGTCTTAGCATATTTACTCCAATCGGCATGTTTAAAATTCCTCCGTTTAATATAGTTAATATTATCAAAATAGCCAACATACGTCTTTATAATAAGATGATCTCTTCCTAAACATTCTTTAGTAACGACCCACTGATAATTTATAATAATATCTGACGAGATAAATGTAATATCTGGAGAAGACTGCTGTGTTTTTTTAAATTAGGATTTTGGTCGAAGGAGTAGAACTATTGTGGAACATCGTGTAGGACATCGTTACCTATCATGTTCAAGCTTGACCTGACCCAGAACTCAAAATTTTAACCCAGCATCTCACAAAAGTTTGATTTTTCATTAAAAATTATTTAAAATTAGGGTTTTGGTCGAAGGAGTAGAACTATTGTGGAACATCGTGTAGGACATCGTTACCTATCATGTTCAAGCTTGACCTGACCCAGAACTCAAAATTTTAACCCAGCATCTCACAAAAGTTTGATTATTTTTCATTAAAAATTTTTTTAAATTAGGGTTTTGGTCGAAGGAGTAGAACTATTGTGGAACATCGTGTAGGACATCGTTATCTATCATGTTCAAGCTTGACCTGACCCAGAACTCAAAATTTTAACCCAGCATCTCACAAAAGTTTGATTTTTTTCATTAAAAAAATTTTTAAAATTAGGGTTTTGGTCGAAGGAGTAGAACTATTGTGGAACATCCTGTAGGACATCGTTACCTATCATATTCAAGCTTGACCTAATCCAGAACTCAAAATTTTAACCCAGCATCTCACAAAAGTTTGATTTTTTTCATGAAAAATTTTTAAAATTAGGGTTTTGGTCGAAGGAGTAGAACTATTGTGGAACATCCTGTAGGACATCGTTACCTATCATATTCAAGCTTGACCTAATCCAGAACTCAAAATTTTAACCCAGCATCTCACAAAAGTTTGATTTTTTTCATTAAAAAATTTTTAAAATTAGGGTTTTGGTCGAAGGAGTAGAACTATTGTGGAACATCGTGTAGGACATCGTTACCTATCATATTCAAGCTTGACCTAATCCAGAACTCAAAATTTTAACCCAGCATCTCACAAAAGTTTGTTTTATTTCATTAAATTTTTTTAAATTAGGGTTTTGGGCGAAGGAGTAGAACTATTGTGGAACATCGTGTAGGACATCGTTACCTATCATGTTCAAGCTTGACCTGACCCAGAACTCAAAATTTTAACCCAGCATCTCACAAAAGTTTAATTTTTTTTCATTAATTTTTTTTTAAAATTAGGGTTTTGGTCGAAGGAGTAGAACTATTGTGGAACATCGTGTAGGACATCGTTATCTATCATGTTCAAGCTTGACCTGACCCAGAACTCAAAATTTTAACCCAGCATCTCACAAAAGTTTGATTATTTTTCATTAAATTTTTTTTTTTAAATTAGGGTTTTGGTCGAAGGAGTAGAACTATTGTGGAACATCGTGTAGGACATCGTTATCTATCATGTTCAAGCTTGACCTGACCCAGAACTCAAAATTTTAACCCAGCATCTCACAAAAGTTTGATATTTTTTCATTAAAAATTTTTTTAAAATTAGGGTTTTGGTCGAAGGAGTAGAACTATTGTGGAACATCGTGTAGGACATCGTTACCTATCATATTCAAGCTTGACCTAATCCAGAACTCAAAATTTTAACCCAGCATCTCACAAAAGTTTGATTTTTTTTCATGAAATTTTTTTTTAAAATTAGGGTTTTGGTCGAAGGAGTAGAACTATTGTGGAACATCCTGTAGGACATCGTTACCTATCATATTCAAGCTTGACCTAATCCAGAACTCAAAATTTTAACCCAGCATCTCACAAAAGTTTGATTATTTTTCATTAAATTTTTTTAAAATTAGGGTTTTGGTCGAAGGAGTAGAACTATTGTGGAACATCGTGTAGGACATCGTTACCTATCATATTCAAGCTTGACCTAATCCAGAACTCAAAATTTTAACCCAGCATCTCACAAAAGTTTGATTTTTTCATTAAAAAATTTTTAAAATTAGGGTTTTGTTCGAAGGAGTAGAACTATTGTGGAACATCGTGTAGAACATCGTTATCTATCATGTTCAAGTTTGACCTGACCCAGAACTCAAAATTTTAACCCAGCATCTCACAAAAGTTCGATTTTTTCATAAAAAAAAATAAAAAATTAGTGGTTTTGGTCAAGGAAGTAGAACTTATTTAAAAATCGTGTATGATAGTTTTGTCCATCATATGAAGGTTTGATCTGACCCAGATTTCACTTTAATAATAAGATATATCTTAAAAAGTTGGTTTTTCATACATTAAAATTGCGATTTTAAGACTAAAATGGCTAGAACTATTGCTAAAACTTCTTGAGGATGTAGAACTCTTCGGATTTTAATTATTGAGAAGTCAAAGAATCCAAATCCGATGAGATGCTAAGATGCATTTTGCGAAGTTAGCATCTCATTAGGCCAAAATACGTTTTTGATTGTAAAATCTAGATTATGGCTGAACTATTGTTAAAACCTATCTAGAACTGTAGAACTATGCTGGATGCTACTAGAACTGAAGTTTTTTTTGAGATTCTAACAATTGAGATGCTAACTTCACAGACACAGTATGCTACATGGGTTATCATGAAACAATGTCACAGTCTTTCTAGAATAGCTTTCGAAATCTAAACTTCAACAACGCCTACGATACGAACGCCTATATAAGAAATTTTGTAAACAAAGATAAAGTAATACATAATCTGAAAACGATAGTCTGAAAGTTTCATAGCTTGCGATGTTATGACTTAATTTATTAAACTTCTACAAAAGTTAGTTGGTTTAGTTTAGTCTTTGAAGATTGTTTTTGTAATTAGAAGAATTCATTGAATGAATATATTTCAGTGTTTTCGGGGAAATTTGAAATTCTAGTAAGAGCTAACATTTTTTTTGCATTAATTATAACACCATGTTTTACGAAAAAAGAAATCACAGACTTCATAACAAAACTAATAAAAACACGCTTTTTATTATCTTGTTAACGCTGATAGTTAGCTTTAGTTTGTTGCTTTGTTAGTTATACTTATCTGTAGGTAATTAGTAACCTGTTCCTTTTAATAACCTGGTAACTATCAAATGAATGCTTTTATTTCGAGATCGAATAGTTACGATTTTATAAAATATGTTGCGTTTAGTTTCGTTATTTGTTACACGGCAATTATTCAAGCGATTGTCATGAAATTTTGCATACACGTCATCAGGGGTTAAGAAAAGAACATTGGATAAGTTTCATTTAGAAAAAAATTTAGACGGTCATTCTGTATAACAACTCAGTTCTTGACAGTTATTTTTTTTCTCTATGAATACATTTCTCATCCATAGATCCTAGTACAGTAGAAATTAGGGCACATTACGCTTGACAGACGTAATACCAAGTAGGTCAGTTCGAAGGATTTTTAAGAGGCAACAGGAAATAATAACGCTCAACCATTAACAACCAACACCTAACTACCAAGTAATGGTAACGGCTCGCCATTACTTCTCAAGAAACAATGACGGTAGAAAATACTAAATATAAACGTTCTCGAAAGTACTATCGTTCTTACTCTAAGGTCTTGAGGATACAAGTTCTTTAGTCATGTTTGATATGAGGCCTGCGACGCTTCCAGCCATCGAATGAAATAACACAGCACGGATATTGCTAATTCACATAAATTCTGTGTGACGGTTCTTCCCTGCTTTTATGTAATCCACAGGACAGATGACTTTACTTCACCTGATGTCAAGTGGAAGTAGTGTCAAAACGCGTAGACTGCTAGTACCGTTGCAGAAGGCAAACTGCTCTAGCGTACCTTGCCCTGAGTACCCCCTAGTTGCAACTGGTTATATGGTAGCTGAGGAGCAGTTACTTGACGAGTTTTTCACCGACGTTTGGTAGTAGCTAATAGCAAAAGACTATTAATAGTATTGGCGCATATGTGTTTTAGAATTGCTTATATAACGTGCAGGTTTTCTGACGAATAGGAACGAGATAAATTTGTAATCATTTGAAGTATTTTTCTATACTATGGTTCAATAGCCATCCCTGGTCTAGCTGGCCTATTTTAGCCAGGTATCTATGAAAATATCATATAATATTAATATGAGTAATATAAAGTAATATTTTTTTAAATAATATTAGGCCATAACCTAGCACCTCGAACCAATTCTCGCGTTAACGGAGTGGTATCGGAGCCCTTTACCCGTTGAGCTATTGAGCCTTCAAAAGCGAATCAAATTGTCCAATTATTGCCTAAACTATTCTGTCAGTCAATTTTCATTAAAATTAAGTAAATATAATGAAATACCAAAGTTCATCCAAACATGGATCGAATCATTTGATGTTGGCACAACTTCATATCTTCTATAAGAAATTACATCAATCTTGAATACCAGCGCTCCGAACTTTACTTAATTGATATAAATTTGTTTGAATAAGTTATAAGTTCGCAGCTCCGAGGAGAACTAATTAATATTAAAGAAATACTTCAACCATTAGTCTTTGAAGATATAAACGATGTTTTATTACAATCTTACATTCCTTATCATATTAAATAACTGTGTAATTTTAATTTTATATTAGGGAGGCGCCACCGCTTCGCTTTGGATACTTCTTATTCTTCCTAGCATTATTTCCGGTATTTACTCAAGGTCTGCCTATCCTGATTTGAGGGTTATTAGTTTTACACAGAGCGATTGCCATCTGACCTCCGCAACCTAAAGGGCAAACCAGTAACTCATTGGATAGGAGCAAATTATTTATCAAGAAATTGTGATAACAACCGGGACTGGCAGTTAATGTGCTCTCTGGAGCACGGTGGGAAGACCCACAAGGACAAACGCCCGTACCGAAATAGATAGTTATAACAAAAATATAAAGATCGGTAGGTTAAGCAACTTTAGGCGCGGTCAGTGACAAGGTGGGATCACATAGTGGTATTTCAACTGATCGTATCCGTGCTTCGGAGGGTACGTAAAAAGTCGGTCCCGGCTGTTATCAATTTGACAGCAGTCAAAAAGTCATGTCAGAGACCTACGAGTGACCTGAACAACTCTGACACTAGGTTGGCCACTAACCACTCGATAAGAAGAAGAATATACATATAAACCTTACGTAAACAATTATCAAACTAAAAATTAGTGTGAAAACAGTAACAAAAACCATCACGTGACTTAAAAGGAGTTAACGGAAATACTCGTACGGACAGACAAGGAAGGCGACTTTGTTTTGTACTAAGTAGAAGATATGCAATATCTATGAATTTAATATGACAAAATATAATAAATTTAGTTTTAAAATACGTTTATTACGTTTAATAATAATAGCTAGTGATATTTCTTTTAAGTATTAAATATTGAAATTCAATAAATAATGCAATGTAATTATATTTTATTCACTTACCTAAATTTGTAAATTAACTTATTGCAATGATGTAATGTAAAGTTTGCTACATATAATATGGTAAACAACTTTTTTTGGATTGACTGTTGCAGCATTAAAGAAGATTATTTTATGAAACGAATGTTTTAATATTTTTTACGCGGACGGTTTTTCGCTCTCTAGTAAAGGATTGTGGCAGACACTGTATGTAATCGGATTACACTTATGTTATGTACGCTCTGAAAACAAAATCATTTTCTCTGTAGTAATACGGTGAAATTTTAAAATTAATATGAATAAAAAGTATAAAAATCTGATTCTGCTTTTCTTTTGTTTTGCATTTTTTTTCTATGTTAAGAATATAAAGCTTAAAACGTTTTTAATATGATCATAAGAGCGCGATGGTAGCTCCGTGTTACTCCGTCTATGATTTTTCTTTGTCAATGGACATTAGTAAATCAAATAAGTCACAGATAATAAATAATAATCGAACGCTTCCTTTACAAATCAAACATTCATAACAGCAACATTACCCCATTATATACAACGGCAGGCGTTGAAATTATTACCTCACCGGATGTGACGCTCGTGAATAACGTGATGACTGAAGGCGATATATGCACCCTAATCGGATGTAGGTCATTACAAATGTCAATAATTATAAGTATATACTAATTACTGGTCAGAAGTTTTTGATTTGATTTTTATTGTTTTCATTCAAATTGATATTTATTGTTTTTTCAAACAAATTGGTCTATTTTCTGCAGCATCAGACTTTCATAAGCGAAAGATTATTCCGTAAAATCTCTAACCGTTACGGTATTACCATAAAATCGTAAATATTAATGTTATAGGATTGAAGAGGTTGGTCGAAAAGCCTAATCTCATATCTACTAGAATGGTTAAAAAATCTTTATGCGTAAACGTTTATTTATGGTGGTACTTATTGTCTGTAACATAATATCGTCGTCAAATGTACATACTGTGCCTTTTTTTTCGATGGCTAAGAGTGTTTAGACTATTTTTTTTTATACCTATGGTAAGAACCTACGAACGCCTGCAACCCCAGAGGTATCATCGCACCTCTTAAAAACCTCTTCATCATTCCTTTAATGAACCCCATATTGTAGCGTGCTGTGAAAACCTCGGCATTTTCACATTTCAACATCATTCTGTCTCTTTTATTTTTCTGGTCCTTTTACAACCTCCTCTTTAATCCTTCTCTTTCGGACGTGATGCAAAAGGTGTTATTGTAAATATAGGGTACGGTATGGATACAGTAATCTTTTCCACTAGCCGTGCCGTAGGAATAGAAGAGGTATTCTTGTTATTCATCTCAGTCAGGATAAACAAAAACAAGTTTTTATAGTGACATAATATCGATATATGTGTACGCATACATGTAATCCACTTTGAACTTAAACAGAATGAAATACGTCTTATATTCTCAAAATGGCATCAGATTCATATATGCTAATGGAGTTTTAGTACTATGGCATATAAATTTGATGTTACATTGAATTTATTGTTCCGTGTTGAGTGAATTTACGTCATATCCGTGTAATAAACAGTGCTAAAATTGTTAATTCTCCCCAAACGAAGTTGTAAATTGTTTAACGTTTTCTGGAAAGATTCCATGTGCCTCGCTGACTTGGAGCGGTATAATGGTATTTTGTTTGCCATCATTCTTTATTTTTATTCATATTTCAAAATATGTGGTAAAATTCTGGATACCGATACAACTTTTTTTTTTTTAGAGGCGTGAAATGGGTAGGACGCTCACCTGATGTTAAGCAATATTTGCAAGACCTGAAAACCCGAAACGAGGCCTTAGAGCAGTCACTTCGTGAGTTTATCACCAACCTACGGTGGTAGCATTTGAGCCCAATCACGAGCAACGCACCACTACTAGGATTGGCTGATAAACATGAGTTAGAATTTTTTTCTACGAAAGGCAATTTTCCGCAAGATGTTTTCCTTCACCGAAGAAAAATTCGTTTATGGCCTTCGGTTAAAGTCTACAATTTCTAAATTAATTTTTCGACTCTAGCTTTTCTAGGTTGTGCCGCTTTTGGACGGGATATGCACTGATATTATAAGGGGTAATTTTATTTTCACATAATTAAAACAATAATTCATGCAGCCCTCGCAAGCAAAGTAGCGGGCGATTACTATTTTGTAATTGAAAGAATATTTCAGGAAAATTTAAATATGATATTAAGGTCAGACGAATTAGGTCGGCCATTTTGTTTTCTATCTATCGCGTGGTTTACTTTTAATTTCCTTAAGAGCTTGAGCTTCACATGTTATACTTTAATATACTAATGAAGAATACATGAAGTTTGTTTCATGTTTTAAAGGATTTTCAATAAAAAATAAATCTAAAATCTTAATTAAACTTAATCACAATTTAGAAATGAATTTAGATAGGTATAATATTTCTTATATTGTTCCAGGCACAATAGAAAAACTACTGTGTTAGTTAAACTTCTACTACTATTCTGTGCTTTTAATAACGTAATTCATGATCTCTTAATCTAAACTACGCACTTCTCTCTCTCTTATAAAAGTTTTAAGGTATATAGTCATCGTTTCCGGTAGTTTTGCGCGTGTCTGTATATGTATGTCGAAATGGGGCCGTTTTTATTAATTCATATTTATTATTTATATTCTATTATGTAATATATTATTCCTTCTGCTTATTTGTTCACACACACATATATACTACTTTGTACAATAAAAACGAATAAATCTGCAATATAATTAAAATAAAGTCTAAGTAAAATATAAATACCTCCGGCTACATTATTTATTGACATCGTACAAAAATATTTTATGCATAATGAAGGAATAAGAAAAGAATTACTGGAAAGTTTTGTTCCTCCAAGAGAAATTCACAATTCTATTCTCTCAATATAATTCTAGTTTAACAGGAATATTTCCAAGCAAAGCGCTTTTTAATGAGCATCTTACGTTTAATTTTCTGAATATATTATAAGAGAATGCTTAGCAAAGTTTGTACAATCTCAGAAAGCTTAACAATAAGGTCTTAGAAGTTGCATATTAGCGTGACCTTGTCGCCGCAATTGTGACTTATGAGCCACGAGCAGTGCGAGCATGTATTAATGTCATATATTCACTTTGCTTACTATTGCTGTATAAGCTATTCAATATCCTTAGAAGTACAAGTATGTAGTAGAGCGTATGTAGTAGTGACAGAATGGGTAAGAGAAATCTACCGGCAAGACGGCGACATGGGTTTCGTAGGTAATAAGCATATTTTAACATTTCTAGTACATTATTGTTAAGATTTATATTGGTAAAAGGTATCAAATAAAATAATTCAAAATTCGTTTCCAAATTTTAAAACAAAAGCGGTTTCAGGTTTACCGCTATTTAAGCAAACGTACCTGTTTTCATTGTTTTGTTTTGTTCGAAATATCGCAAGCTGGTTTGTTCCTGTGGTGTTTAATGTCGCGTTTTAATTTTATTCCGTGTCCGAAGCGTCAGGAGGGACAATCTTTTGTTGTGACACGCTATCTTCCTTACGTCATGTTCTTTTGTTGATTTGTTTTAAGCAAAATAATATTAAATTTATAAATTTTGAGGTTTAACTTTTTTTATATTCTGTTGGGAAAATGTTTCAAAGATTTTATTATTTGAAATAATGAATGTTATTAATTGACGACAAGAAGCCTTATTACGAAATATAATATTTAATTTTTGCACATAAAAATTATGACCGACATCTGTAAAACGTTTTACAACATGTGGCTATAGTCTGCCGTGTTAGACTGGTGACGTCATATAGGTGACATTTTCAGGCTAAAACCATAGATATAGACGAAACATATACAGATGGAAGGGATGGAAGTAGTCATATGAAACTGTTGTTGTCTTTTATAGCACCTGTGATGAAGTATTGTCATAGTCCAAAAAAGACATATGGACAATGTAAATGGTCTAATTTCATTTCAATAAGAACAATAATTATGATTTTGCTTTAACAATAAGAAAATATTTTCAAATAATACTTTGTCAAACACAAAATCGTCTGGAACGATTGGACGCAAATAAGCAATACCATGTCAACCCACACGAATGTCATTTCGAGAAAAACGCGTTTGAAAATTTTAAACAACTTGCTTTATTTGAATTTTTTTGTGTATTGGTCAAGTTTTTGGCAATTTCAGATTTATGTAAGTTATTTTACTTATTATCACAAAAAATAAGTATACAAAATGCATATTTCGTATATAATATAACCCAAAACGTTTAACATAAATTGCATGATTAAAAATGGGTTTTTTAGAAGTTTTAAAGCTTAAAACCCTACAAATATTAAAGAAACATGTTCTTCAGCCATTTACCAACACTTCTGTATATATTACTCAGTTTTTTCACTTTTATGGGTTGACATGTTATTGCTGATTTGCGTCCAATTACGTACCACATTGTTAATATTATAAAACTTATGTACATATGTAAGCCCAAACATTATATGGAAAATTAAAGATTTTTCAAACAATATTTACGGACGAGAGCTATCTTATAGTATTCAAAACAGTAGTCTATTAGTGTTTAATCTGGCACAAACAGGTTCAAGACCTACACGGCGACATATTTTTTATTAAATTTATTGCATATTTTAAAGGCGTCGGGATGTGACGACCCCATCGCCCGCTGTTGGGATAACCTCTGTCACAACAGAGATTATTCCACCAGTGCAATCAGTCACACTGGTGGTAGGTCTTTTGTTGCAAGAGGCCGGCTAGGTAGGTACCACCGCAGTGTCCAATATTCTGCCGCCAAATAGTAGTGCTTAGGCACTACTGTGTTCCGGTTTGAAGGGCATTGTACGCTAGTGAAATTACTGGGCGAACGAGATTTCAGAACTATCTCGAGGTTGGCAACGCGTGAGTGGCACCTACTAATGGTGCTGCAAGCGCTCATAGGCTGCGGCAGCCACTTACCATCAGGTGGGCCGTATGCTTGTTTGCCAACTTCTAACATAAAAAAAAAAAAAAAAAAAAAAAAAAATATTATTTACATTACACGAAAACGTGGTATTAAGAGTGACGAGAAACGTTTGTGGTGTCTAAGACCTTCCTTTAAATGTCTTCTTCATCCTAGCATTATTCCCGGTATTTTATGTACCCAGGGTCTGCTTATTTCTCTTATCCGGATTTGACAGGTTACTAGTTTTTACTCTGAGCGATTGCCATCTGACCTCCGCAACCCTAAGGGCGGACCAGTAACTCATTGGATAAGAGCAATTTACTTATCAAGAGTTAACGATTATTATCAGATGTTATTGATAATAACCGGGACAGACATCTTAACGTGCTCTCCGAGGCACGGTGGGGAGGGCCCACACGAACAAACGCCCAGATCGAGACAGAAATTTTAACAAACATCTGCCCGAGCGGGAATTGAACCCGCAACCGTCGAGACTAAAGGCAGACTCGCTACCCACAACGCCACAACGGTGCCATCTTCCTTTAAATGTCTCCATCTATATTCATTCTATATCTACGTCTTAAACGATATGATGACATCTCTTCAAAGTCATTATATCTGGTAATCGGTATAAGAAATTTACTCAAGGGGATAATGTACTCAGACGATACAACGTTTTATATCTGACGGCAACCTTATAAAAATAGTAACGTAGGTAAATAAGGACAAGTTAAAGTGGAAACGTAGACATAAGTAATAATTAAACATTACGTGGAGACACATAGTCATTACGTGGACACGCATTACATCTCTGTCCACTAAGGACAGACATCTAATTTCCCCAACACGGATGAGATGTTAAGATTGTGTTCTCAGAAATGGTAGTTTAAGTTTCAATTATTTCTACATAACTGTACAAAGTATGAAGAGTTATGAGCAGGGATTCTCAGCTTTATTATATGAAATATTAGCGGTAAAACTATAGATTTCTAGTAAGAATAAGTGGATCAATAGAATGGTAATCTCATGTTTGTTTGGAAATGATACCATATCTATCATTTTTAAAGCATTGAGCATTATAATCACACGTCTTTCAATTACTTCCTTGTAAAATAAAATGCAAAAGACCTTTTTTTGGATCTCGGTACTGAACTTGAAAATCTTATTTACAATTTTAAGTCATAAACAAGTTTAAGTCGTTAATAATTTTATCAAAAGTTATTGAAAATAAGCGTTAGCATTATCCCGTAAAGAGGCAAAAATAAATAATAAATCTTTCTAATTAAATTTTATTATATCTGTAACATAATAGAACGATGAAATATAGGTAAACTTGGTTTTCATCATTTATCTCTTAATCTTTTAACTCTTGCTTATATTAATTTATCTTTCCAATGAACTTCTAATTGCTCCAACATTTGAAGATCATTAATCAACTGAGATCAACTGCAGTTAGGATTATATGCTAGATATATCAATTTTAGTTAGATTCTATCTTATTAACAAATTATACTACAGAAAAAAAGTCTAAAGATTAGTTTGTACTCTTTCGTAAATTCAATGAAATTAAGTTAGTCACACGTTTAATTTATTCGATTATGTTGCGAGCTTGTGACGCTAACTTCATTGGAATATATTATTTCAGCTTCGTTTCCTTGCATTAGTGCGAATTTACGAAATTGCACCAGCAAATCTTTGTCCATTTTGTCATGTATAATTGTCTATATATAATAAGTCTATAAATTTGAAATATATTTCAATATGCCTAGAAAGAATAAGTGCGTAATCAAGAAAACAAATGGAAGCCCGTTTCTCTATTATATAAAACCTTTTCTCTCTTGTTTGCTTTTTTTTTTTTTGGTGTCGGGGAGGAAATCTACTACTAGATACCCGGCGTCTTGGAGAGGACAACCGGGTTATGTGGGGTTCCACGACAAGGTGGAAACGTCATGGGGACCCACTAAAACCTCCTCGGTGGCCTACCTCAGTGTGTTTGTCAGGTTACGGGAACTCTCGCAGAACATACCAACGTGACCTGACAATCACGGTGCTCCGATTGGTAGCGGAGCTCAGTCCCGGTGTTTGCTAGTCTAACCCGGATTAAAAAGAAATGATAATTATCGTAGACGCCTCCACTGTTGCTACATGAAAAGCGTCTGTAGTGGAATTAATGGACACCGTTGTGGCGTTGTGGGTAGCGAGTCTGCCTTAAGCCTCGACGGTTGCGGGTTCGATCCCCGCTCGGAGCAGATGTTTGTATTAATCGTACAGGCATGTTTTCCGGTCTGGTTGTGTTTGTCCTTGTCATTGTGAATGTTTCCGGACCCCGACACAGGATATAATTATCCTAATGGGGGCCGTTGAGTGTGGAGCGTTTATTTATTTATTTATTTATTAATCCGTTCATGGATGTTTAATATTGATTTAAAATTATTATTATATTTCCTTTAGTTCAGATATTATATAAACTAAGATACCTGAATGACCTCTCGTGCTAACAGAGTTGAAAGCCAATCCATGTACCAAAATCGGTGCCTTGGGTGCGATACTATAGTGAAACATTTGACCCCTATTGAGGTATATGTTAATCGGGTGTTTAGTTGACCTGTTACTCGTTGCTACAATTCCTTGTAGTCAGGTAATTAAAGACAGTTCTTTGTCCTTAACTATAATATAAACATTGGCTTAGGCTTGAAATAATATGTCAAATTTGTCAATAGTTTATGAATGATTTTTATCATCTATTATATTTGATTCTATTTTTTTTATTCGTCTAGAAGGAGTTGGAATTTAGTTGATTAAGTGATACAGGCTGGCTGATCTATTTACTGTTACCGATCTGATCCCTCTATGTATTTCATATATCGCCGCATATGAAGTGAATGTTTATACAAGAAAGCCCTAATGGAGGACGAAGTGTACACGGTAGATTTTATAAGCGACGTGCACCCTTTACTGCTACTATCACATCCGCTGAACCTCCAATTGTTTACTACATTTATGGTATAAAATAGAATATTTGATGATTCATAGTGGTAGTGTCATAACTATCCTCAAAAATATTATAAGTATGAGAGGTTTATTGGCGGTTTGTTACTCTTTCACGCAAAAACTACTGGTCTGGATTTGGATGAAATTTCGTACATACGTAGCTCATTACCTGGATTAACATATAGGATACATGGAAATATCGGTTTATCAAAAAAACACATAAAGCGAGCGGAGCCGCGGGCACAGCTACTATAAACTAAAGTCTCATTCGCCCATCTTTTACGAGAGATGCTTGCTCCACTATACAATAATAACAATGATTTCCTTTATCTAATATATGTATGTACGAATAGTTGAAGTTAGTGATGGGTCCAACACAAGGTACCTTTTGTATATTTATGTGATCCAATTAACCCAATTTTTCCACAAATTCCTTAGCCCTATGGAAGTCATAAATAATTCCAAGAGGGTCGAACTTGAAGTGAGCAATAAAATAAAAGATAGGGTCTTGATTTCTAGGGACTTGAGCTTTGCCTCAATTATGTTCTTGGGTAAATTATATTAAATGTCAATCAACTATATATGGACGAAAATAAGCAATACCATGTCAATCCACAAAATTGAAAAAACTGAGTAATATATGCTGAAGTGTTGGTAAATGGCTGAAGAACATTTTTCTTTAATATTTGTACGGTTTTAAGCTTTAGAACTAATAAAAAAGCAATTTTTAATCACGCAATTTATGTATTATTTTAAACGTTTTGGGTTATATTATATACGAAATATGTATTTTGTATACTTATTTTCACAAAAAATAAGTATACAAAATACATATTTCGATTCGATTTAATAAATAACTTACATAAATCTAAAATTGGCAAAAACTTGACCAATACATAAAAAATTTCATATAAAGCAAGTTGTTCAAAATCTTCAAACGTGGTTTTCTCGAAATGACATTCGTGTGGGTTGACATAGTATTGCTTATTTGCGTCCGTACATTAGATGTATCTAATATATATAAAACCACGCCTGTTGTTTTATCAGTATTCCTTTTGAATCAAACTAAGCTAAGGATAGCCATAAGCCTTTATCAATTTCATCCAAGTAGGTTGATAATATGAACAACTTATTGTAACCAACAATGCTTTTAATCCCTTTACTAGATAACACAATAAATTGCACAGCACTGTAACTATTACGTCGGATTTCAACGATTCGTCCTTTTATACGCGGTACGACAATAATTTTCTGCATGGAGAAAAATTAAAGTAACCATCTATGTGACGCTTCGTTAGAATGACATCTTTTCAAATATTGTTAAGAAATATTGAAATGTGGTTTGGTCTCGTTCATACTTACACCCTATGTCGTAACATATTTTGTGAATCTTGAATATAGTTTATAATGTAAAGATCTGTACTGATTTTTTTTTATAAATCGTGTTTTTTGGAAAATAATAGTTTTTCTCAAAAAATAAGGAACTTGAAAAAAATGGAAACAAAAATCGGACTGAAGACATCTGGACTCGAATCAGGGTTTTCATTGTCTGAAAACACGGGCAAAACGACATTTTCTAAAAATGAAACGCCCTAGATACTAAATTTCATGAAAATCGTTGAAGCTATTTCCGAGATTCAGATTACATATAAACAATTGAATTGCACGTTTAAAGGTGTTAGATATCGAACAATGAAATTGCTTAAAAAAGGTGGTGAATATATTAGGTAGATTTGTTGTGTAGGTTAGGTGCATCAATATAGCCATGTAAGGTTTTACACATCGTTCTAAGCTGGGCACAATTTTGCCTTACTTTCAATCTGGAATTGAAACTTAAACCTCCCAAGAAATATTTAGCTGACTAAAGGAAAGGATAGTTACCACAGAAAGGTATTTGTATCTTTTCCAACATTTGTTAATCTAAGGTATTAGTAGTAATTCTACATTCATTTCTTGTGTTATTTTCATGTTTTATTAACGAAATGTTACACAAAGAATCCAATTTATGATTTCATTTTATTATGCGAGTTACGGAAAAGTTTGTCAAATTACAAACTTCAACCTCAAACTGGTTTATGGGTGGAAAGCAAGGAAATGTTTTTCATTGAATCTCAAACTTGTAATTTATTCGGCGAATTTTCGACGCGTAAAATATTTATAGTGTGATATTGTCCCCTTGTTTTGCAGCATAAAAAGCTTACATTTACGATTAAAGTATGAAAGATACATGTATACGTAGGTATGTTAATTCAAGATATGAAGTATTAGAATTTTTTTTTTAATTTGATTTGGTGGGCAAATGACTCCTCTCCACCTGATGGTAAGTGATACTAAAGTCCAAACGCGAAGGCGGCCAATACAGTTTCGAAAGGCAACCGCGTTAGCCACCCTTGCCTTGCCTACCCGCAAGATGCCTCTTCACGCCTCGTTTGAAAGAGTTCAGGTTATACTAAGGACGGAACGAATTCCGGCAATGAGTTCCACTTTTTGGAAGTGCGACAAAGAAAAAAATTTAAGATGTAATGAAATATTAACAGAATATAATAATAACGGCCTCCATTAGGATAGTAATGTCTTGTATCGGGGATCAGGAAACGCAATGACAAGCACAAACACATGCAGACCGGAAAGCATTCGTGTATGGTCAATGCAAACATCTACCTAGAACCCGCGACAAATAGCGCTCAAGGAACGTTAAACGTTATTATTTTTTAAATTCAGAAGTTTAAGGATCGCTTTATGCAGTACATTTTTATACTAATTATATTATTAAAATAATTTAGAGCAATAACAAATAAATATATATATATATATATTATGATACATAAAATGGTTAACACTTAAAGTGAAACGACGTTTGAGACTGAACTATGTCGGTATGTATCTTCCGCATTTTGACGTGTATTCTAAATATTACACGAATTAAGTAAACATAATATAAATAAATAAGTAAAATTTGTTTTACATTTCGATAACGGTTTAAATACTGAATTGATAAATTTAAACTTTAATCCGGCATTACGTGGATTATACTGGCCTAACAATTACTAGCATTAATTAAATATTTGATGCATTGGTTATTGAATATGTAAATAGTATTGTGAAACACGATTACACATTATGCGTAATAATAAGGTCTTAAAGGTTTTTTTTTTTGATAAAACTTTTAACATAAAAGGCTCATAAATGTAAAAAGATTTTCGTAAAATCTTATCTATCAAACCGGTTACCGTGGAGTATCGGTAATAGTTTTAAGGTATATTTGAGTCTACATAAAGCTACGTGAATAGATAAATCTATCCGGCATTCGATATTCTGGTTTCGTACTTATACATACAAATTTTATTTTTTACAAAGAAATTATAAACAAATAAGATCAAAAAGAAAAACACATATATACAAGAGGAATAGAAACTAGTTGACAAAAATACAAAGTTATTTTATAGAATCAAAAATAAAACAAAGAATAAATTAATAAAAATATATAATCTTGATTCGAAATCAAATGTTGCCTGATGAACAAAAGGATACAGTTTGCAGAAGCTTTAGAAAAAAAGATAAACAACATATTTTAAGGTCATATTTTTTTACTAGCATATATCTTTTATAAAGTACCTTATGTCCGAACAATAGTAGAGATTCGCTGTGTTCAGCATAAATGAGTCAATTTCAATGTTTGAACGCACTGACCAACAACAAATTATTCCATTGTTATTAATTATTTAATTATTTTATTTTCACATTATACCGATTAAACACATGACTGGTATGCTTAGACACCGCGTAGTTGCTGCTAAGACATGGACAATTTTAACAAATCTTCGTACAACAGGTGTAGATAGTTATGCACGGACAGCAGGGGCCACAGTCACCGCAGCAACCACCACAGGGTCCACACATTTTGCTTTAGTATGAAGTATTTAGTATTTATTGAATGTCAAATGCTCAAAATAATGTCTACCGATGATATAACATTTATTAATCTCGTGCGACATAACTCGGACGAGAAGCTGACGTAAATCCTCTTAGTAATTTTCCTTTGAGATAGCTGCGAATTATAAATTAGTGTTCCTTTTCTTTAATTTCCATAACATATATGTTTTTAGAGTAAAATGATTTTACCGAGTGCGCTCACTGATAGGTAAACGGTGGTTTAAGCATAAGCAACATTAGACGCGGTCAGTCAGTAGATGGGTGATCGCATAGTGCTACTTCAGAAGAAGAAGAAATTGGAGATTTTTAGTATTTCAAAAATATTGAACAATAAGGTAACGACAAAAAACCGTTACATAGTTTATAGTAGGGGAGCCCAAGCGGGGATTTCGGGATTTACTAAAGCGCGACAGATTAATATACAGGGGATACCTTGTACCCGGTTAAGTACCTCCACAAAACATGAGGCCCATATATAAGGCCGCCCGTAAAGGATACAGGATCAGATTAGTAAAAAAATTGACCATCAGAAATTCTCGAGCGCGTCAGATTAAGGTAGGGTGAGTTAATTACATCCTAAAAAGTGTATATTCCACTAATCTGACAATTTGAGAGTGACGTAAAAAAGGGGAGGGCAAAAAGTTGTAAAAAAACGTCATCTCGACATTCTCGAGCGTAGCTAAATTTTTTTATTTTGAAGGAAATAATTCAAGAATAATGAAAAATATATAATCTGACGATTTCCGCAAGCCGAAATAACAAAAATTCGTCGATAAAGTTAAATGCGTGCAGTTGCGTGATGCCTACATTTCCTTCTCCGCGTTTCTATTCCTCTCTCACTCTTTCTCTATCTATTACTCTCTCACTCCGTCCCCACTCTGGTTTCTGCTGCCATGACGCCATCACAGCTGATCATAAAGACTCGTGGTATACTGTTTACAACGTGTTTGCAACGTTTTGCTATTTTGATATTATTTGTGTGAATTCAAGTTTATAAATATTTAATATGAGTGATATTAATTTGAAATGTGTATTTTGTGGTGAAAGTACCCTACAAAAAACATTAAAAAAATGTGTAAATATTTTGGAATACCGTCGTATTTCCTGATCTTTTCAATTAATTAAGTTTAATGATTTAAAAGAATAGAAAAAAAATTTTTGACTTCCCGCTAAGAAAAATAAAAATTTTTAATATTAGTTCTTTGAACTCAGCGAGCTCAAAATATCACATAAATTATATTTTGAGCTCAAAAATATCATAAGTACATTTTTAAGCGCCCAGGAATGGAATTAGCGGGAAGTTGCAGGGATGGCCTTTAAGGTGAACCGTTTTTCTAATTTTTTTGTCAGATCAGGCGAATCCTCTAGATAATCGTCAGATTATGAGACAGTATGTTTAGAACATAAAAATGAACCACATATATCTTAATCTGACGCGCTTGAGTATTTCAAAATGGCGAATTTTTTTGCACATTATGAAAATGACCGCGAGTTTGCGTCCGATCGAAATCGTCAGATTAGTGAATGAGAGCTTTTTTTGGTGCACTTAACACTCCCTTAGAAAATCTGACGCGCTCGATTAATTTTTTTTTTCATTTTCAACCCTTAAATACAACCACTCGCATCATGCAAACGATCAGATTAACATATGTACTTCTTCATCCTAGCATTATTCCTGGTATTTTTATGTACCCAGGGTCTGCTTATTACTCTTATCCGGATTTGACAGGTTACTAGTTTTTACACAGAGCGATTGCCATCTGACCTCCGCAACCCTAAGGGCGAACCAGTAACTCATTGGATAAGAGCAATTTACTTATCAAGAGTTAACGATTATCATTAGATGTTATTGATAATAACCGGGACCGACAGCTTAACGTGCTCTCCGAGGCACGGTGGGGAGACCCACACGGACAAACGCCCAGACCGAGACAGAAATGTTAACAAACATCTGCCCGAGCGGGAATCGAACCCGCAACCGTCGAGACTAAAGGCAGACTCGCTACCCACAACGCCACAACGGTGTCGAGGATGTCAATGCAACAGTTTTTTTTACATATTTAAAAATCTATAGCCGCTTCCCCCACCGATGTAAAGTTATATATCATATAACATTTTTTTCTTCTTATCATCTAAGCTTTGCATCCCAATAGGTCTCTACAACGCTCGAGTAAATCCCCATTTAGCATCGTGGGCTCCCCTACCATTATCTATCAGCCTTAAAGAAACATAAAATCAGTTTGTAAGCGAACTAAAAACATTAGCTTGATTTTATCAATTATTTGTAGGAATAAGTAATCTTTTAAAATTAAGAGTACAGTTCTAAATCAGATCTGTGAAATATAAAGAGATTCGAATAATCATATTTATTCAGGAACAGTTATTGGTTTAAAAGAGAATAAGTAAAATACTCTGCATTGCAGACTAATGGACGTAGTTTGACATAAATTCGCCTCGAGGGCTTTAGCTCTGGTTTCCACTGCATTCATAGTGAGAATAGTGAAGAGGACGGCAAAAAAATCTTTTACCTTGAGATCTATATCCATAAAAATGATAAAGCGTGTATAACTGTTGTGTAACTGTTGTGTGTGTATGCGTGTGTTACTAGACTGCATAAAATTAGTAACTCTTTTAAGGGTAACTGTATACGGTTTTACAATAGGATCCCAGAATGCGTTCAGAAACTTTTTATAAATAAATTTAAAAAAAGGTCAAAGAACGTTTGTGTGGTAAAGGCTATTATAAAATTGGTGAATACCTTGAGGACACCACGCCATGAGAATGAGACAGTCACTCCAGGCTTTTCAGTGTTTATAATATGTAAACTAATATCAGTTTTAAAAAAATATATAAAAAAGATAAAACCCCTGAGTTTGTTTCGCCGGTTCTTCTCAGGTAGAGGTTTAATTTTGGAGCCGGTGGTAGAATCTGACTTTCAACAAATAAGTGTAATCCTTTTTATGTTGAATAAAAATATTTGATTTGATTTGATTTGATAACAAAGAAGGCGCGTTGAATTTATTTATTTATTTAGTTATGGGTTTACCAGTGATTTTTACATAAACACATTTAAATTTCAGGTTTCAATATACGTATACAGATTATGTAGAATCAGTTTAAAGCAAGGACTACGAGCTCTATATTATAAATTCAAAATATTTAGAATTCTGAAGAAAAGGAATATAAATAAATAAAATAATAAATAAATAAACGCTACACACTCAACGGCCCCCATTAGGATAATTATATCCTGTGTCGGGGGTCCGGAAACATTCACAATGACAAAGACAAACACACCCAGACCGGAAAACATGCCTGTACGATTAATACAAACATCTGCTCCGAGCGAGAATCGAACCCGCAACCGTCAAGGCTATAGGCAGACTCGCTACCCACAACGCCACAACAGTGTCTAATAATCAAAATATAATGACATTTTTAAACATCAGTCGTAATCAAAGATACTTAAGCCCATTTCAATTTTCAATCGCTTTTATAGCTTAATATTGTTACGAGTTTTGTGTATATTTAACCTTAATGCAAGCCTTTTCCAGTTGCAAAGGTCGTGCGGTCAGGGGTATCAGCGAGGGTTGTTTGTAAGGGACTGTTTGCTAATTAGAGGTTATATAAGATGTGATATTAGCTCTATATCGTTTTTGAGAGAATAATGTGGGTTGTTATATTGTAGTTTATATTTAATTTAATACTATTGTGTTCCTTATTTAAAATTTTGGCCACCATTTTAGTACAGAACGAGAGAATATGACGTCTTTGACATCTAGATTTCTGCAGAGTTCTTATGAATACCAACGACTGCTTGGACCTTTGAGCTATCGTTTTATATACCATGTTATAATAAATAAATGGATATCAGTAAACAATTTATTCTATTACAATTCTAATTTATTCTCGATGTTTTAAAGGCCTAAAAAATAACGGGCCTTAGAAAAAATTGGGAAATACCTGTTGGATAAAAGACCATCTAATAAACAATGAATTATGTATTAGATTTTTTCAAAAATATTTTTGAATAACGCCATTAATTACGACTAAAAGAGGAGGCTGAATTTCTTCATTGATTTTCAAGATTCTTTTCTTTTGCTTAATTTCTATGAATTAAAGGGTATGTTTCATTCAAATATTTATGAATGAATGAATGAATGTATGATTATGATTGTAACGATCTAATCTCGGACTCTAGGGAAAGAAAATATCTCCTTCAAGTACAAACACTTATCACCCAAGAATGACTCGCATTTATATTTATAAATTGGTGTATTTCTTATAAACCAGACAATAATTGCCGTACTTCATGTTGAACAAATTTTACATACATGAGAAGTCTTGTAACATATTACAAAGTTACAAATGATGATACAAAAACAAGTTACAAGTAATTATTTTCACCAAAAATGTCCGCTTGGAATCTTAACAATAATGCTATGAGTGTTCACAATTTAAGTAGCAATTTAAATTCTTTTGTCGAAAAATGAACAACAAAATTTGTGCCCTTCCGTCACCCGTGGAGGCAACGAGGCGGAGTCCTTAAGGAAATTTTATACAAAACATAAAAGGGTCTCATAATAATTATCGATGAATAAATCTTGAATCGGAAACGTATTTATAAGACGTGACGTGAACATAAAATTTATGCCTACTATTCGGGTTTGTTTTAAGTTGATAGCAATATTTATTTATTTATTTATTTATACCAAAGCCAAATAAATACACAATCACCAAACTATATGGAACTCTGACTTCTAAACTAGGCTTAGCCTGTATCATAGAAGTCAGCGCTCTTCACAAATTTGAGTGTTAGATTTAGTTTATATTAAAAAAAAATAATAATAATAAAAATAAAAGATACAATACGAGGAGAAAAATAAAAAAACAAAAAATATTCAAAAATTAGTAAAAATGGCAACACATGATAAGAATATAATTAAGATAAGATTCAATGAATGAACAATTGAAAAATGTTTTATAAAACTAATGTGTTCCTTTTATTCCGCAACTATTAATTACTAGATGTGCCCACGGCTCTGCTTGCGTTGTGTAGGTTTTTGATGATCGCACAGAAACTCAATAATTTTTCGGAATAAAGAGTATCGTATATATGAATCCAGGTAATAAGCTATGTGCGTACCAAAATTCATTAAAATATGTCCAGTAGTTTTTGCATGAAAGAATAACAAATATATGTACATCCATACATTCACACTCACAGACATTCACATTTAATAAAATAATAATAAATAAACGCTACACACTCAACGGCCCCCATTAGGATAATTATATCCTGTGTTGGTGGTCCGGAAACATTCACAATGACAAGGACAAACACAACCAGACCGGAAAACATGCCTGTACGATTAATACAAACATCTGCTCCGAGCGGGAATCGAACCCGCAACCGTCGAGGCTTAAAGCAGACTCGCTACCCACAACGCC
This sequence comes from Hestina assimilis, assembly GCA_023373885.1. Taxonomy (NCBI): domain Eukaryota; kingdom Metazoa; phylum Arthropoda; class Insecta; order Lepidoptera; family Nymphalidae; genus Hestina; species Hestina assimilis. The sequence continues at coordinate 15,009,292 of CM041740.1, forward strand.
ACAACGGTGTCGAATTTTATAATATTAGTAGGATTATTATCATATTTCTACGATTATTATATGACCGAAAAACTTTCTTTATTTTTTACTGCGGCGAATACCGCCAACTCTGAAAAATGCAAACCGTACGCCGAATAATCTGTATTGCAGCTTTTCGTTTCACTGATTTCTCTGCCGGCATTCTTAAGTAATTTGCGTTACTGATAACTTGACGCTAGTGGAAGTGATCATTTTCATACGTTTGAAACTCATTTATAATCGTTTATCACCTTGGAATGTTACACATACTTCATTTCTTTCAAAAATTTATAATTAGTTTTGGTGCTACTGGTAATTTTTCTAATGCCTAATGGATGTTGTTTAACTAAATAAAACCTACCAAGTATTCGGTGGAAAAAGAATTCGTGACAGATATTTTGCCAATGAAATCATTCCGGCTACTGATCTGGCGAAATTAAATTAAGAAAATTGTTGCTTTGATAAAAATGTCTTCTCGGAATCGTTTCCAGCGTAATAAAATAATATATAAAACATTTCGTTCAAACAATGGGGTTTAGTAAAAGTTCTATTTTATATTAATATATAAGAACAGACTTTAATAACGGTGGCCGCATTTAAGAAGCAAGCACCGTCCAGAACTTTTGCATTTTCGATGAAAAATCAGCTTCTTATTCTAGACCTGAGTATTAGTTGAATAATATGTCGAATTTTGAAAGTATATTTACTTAGCACATGTTTTGTAATTTATTGTACAATTGTATACATCAATAAAAGTATTGTTCCTTTTTAATTTCATATCTCTATATAATATTTGTCAGTGTTCTTATCCAGTGTTGTATTTTATATTTTTTACTATTTGCGTGCTATTTGATGTGACCAATGAGCGCACGTTGCGCTTTTTGTATTTTTTTTTAATTTTCTTATTATTAATTAATGTCCCTTAGTACCAAGGAGATGTCAGATGTTACGCATCATATGCGACTACTTTATGGTTCGTCTATATTTCTCTTTTCCTAACCTTTATTTTATTTGGCAACTCACGGTGATGGCTGTCACCATGACACTTAGGCATTAAGCTATACGTATTTGTGACCTAAGTGTCATAAAAAAGTTATTTATGTTTTTGTTATATTTTACCAGTGCTACCATATAAGATTTATTACAAAAACGAATTATTTCTAAGCCTGAGCTATTTGAGTAATAAAGGATAAAAGGGCTCAGATAATAACCTCGTCTCCGAGGGTTATCCCTGGAATTGGCACCTTAAGGCATCTTATCGTACTCGACTCGTCGGAATTTCAAGTACTGCATAAAACATAATCACTTTTTCTTCTAATTTTTTTACTTAGCAACAAAAAGGAATATTTTATTCGATGCTTTAAAAATCAGATTATATATTTGACGACATTTTCAAGAACTGAAATACAACTCTCAACCTGTATCGAGGGTCTCTCCAGTGTCAAGGGTCCGGAAACATACACATCGACGAGGACAAAGACACCTAGACCCGAATACATACCTGTATGGTCCACCACACCACACGCAGGTTAAGGCAGGTTCGCCACCACTGCGCCAGAACGTCGTCAATATATACAATCTCTGTATAACAAAAAAAGATTTTCTAGTCGTGACTCGAAATAAGATGAACTAATTATTACGAGCAAACAAAATACCATTACGGATTGCTGGAGGAAGATAAAATTTATGCCTGGCCAGCTCGCAATTTGAATTTTAACTCAGGGCCCTGGAACTAAATTAGGCATTAAAAATTTCATGAAAATGTAGAAACGAATTGCTTTTTATAATTTGTGTATTTCGATTGGGTTTGCTAGACAGCAACATATACATAAATATAGCAAATACAGCAATATTATATATATGTTGGCGCATGACGAAGTATAGAACTTTTTTAATTTTTTTTTTTATGTTAAAAGTTGGCAAACAATCATACGGCCCACCCGATGGTAAGTGGTTGCCGTAGCCTATGAGCGCTTGCAGCACCATTAGTAGGTGCCACTCTCGAGATATTGGTTCTTAAATCTCGTCTGCCCAGTAATTTCACTAGCGTACAGTGCCCTTCAAACCGGAACACAGTAATGCTTAAGCACTACTATTTGGCGGCAGAATATTTAACACTGCGGTGGTACCTACCTAGCCGGCCTCTTGCAACAAAAGACCTACCACCACTGTGACTGACTGCACTGGTCGAATAATCTCTGCTGTTACAGAGGTTATCCCAACAGCGGGCGATGGGGTCGTCGGCGACCGACGCCGGTAAATTTTGCATTTAATACGTTGGATTAGATAGACAATATTTGAAAAGGATGTCATTGACGAAGCGTCACATTGATGGTTACTTCAATATTTCACCATACAGAAAATTATTATTGTACCGCATATAAAAGGACGAATCGTTGAAATCCGACGTAGTAGTTACAGTGCTGTGCAATTTATTGTGTTATCTAGTTAAAAGCATTGTTGGTTACAATAAGTTATTCATAATGTAAACTTGCATGAAATTCATAAAGGCTCCAGGTATCCTTAGCTTACTTTGATTCAAATTGAATACTGATAAAACCACAGACGTGGTTTTATATATTTAAAAAGTTCATCTATTGCTTGCTTCTGACGACCGTTGTAGGATGTTAGTATTGAGCCTGCCTTTAGCCTCGACGGTCGCAAGTTTGATTCCCACTCGGGCTAATGATTTTAATAATCTTGCAAATATCTATATCAGTATGGACGTCCCTATGGGTGACCCTACAAAGCCTCGGAGAGGACTTTTTACTGGCTGTTCCAGTTGTTATCACATTACGTCTAATGATAATCATTACGTCTTGATAGGTTATTTGGTTTTATACAATGAGTTAATTGTCCGCCCTTTTGGGTCATAGACGCCAGGTGGCAATCGCTCTGCGTAAAAACTAGTAACCAGTCAAATCCGGAGATGAGTAATAAGCACACCCTGGGCATAATGATATGAAGAAGAAGGTCTATCACGTACACGATATAATAGATAAACTATTGTTTCTATTAAACATGGAGCAGACTAAAAATAATCATTGTATGATCTTTTTCCTTACATTTGTTACATTTACCCCTTTGAAATGTTTGTTTTTTGTAAAACAAAATGGTACAGTTCAATGGATCAAGAAATTGCCGTTAATTAACACAATCAATCTTCTTCTTCGTCCTAGCATTATTCCCGGTATTTTATTTACCCAGGGTCTGCTTATTACTCTTATCCGGATTTGGCAGGTTACTTGTTTTTATACAGAGCAATTGCCATCTGACCTCCGCAACCTAAAGGACCAACCAGTAACTCATTGGATAAGAACAATTTATAATACTTATTAAGAGTTAACGATTATTATCAGATGTAATGTGATAACTATCGGGCCCGACAAATTAACGTACAAACCCAGTAAAGACCCACACGGACAAATCCAGACCAAAACAGAAACTTTACCAATCTGCCCGAGTGGAAATCGAACCGGCAAGCGTCGTGACTAAAGGCAGACTTGCCACCCACAACGCCACAACGGTGACAAATTAATATAATCAATCATAAGCATTTTAATTGGCAAAGAGCTGTCGTCCATGAAACTGATCGAGTTAACCTTTATCGAGTTGTTTGTTGCCAGTAAAATGTAACGAGAAACGACTAAATACAAAACAACGCATATTGATAGGTCCATTATCCGATACAGCCTTTGAGGTTTTATATTTTTATTTAGGTAAAAACAACGATCCGAGTTACAATTCTAGTTTCAGGATGTTGAAATCGAACGTACGGAGGTCGTACTTCTTTTTACGTCTATTTATATTCAGTACAGTTGTAAAAGGGATGCAGGTAAGGGAGATCCGGGCGTGTGACTCCAGCCATCCGGCACGGGTAGTATCTTCCGTACCCCACCCCTATCGTGCCCCTACCTACCTTCATTATAACCGGCCGGGTCGTAGGGGCGCGGGGCGGGAAACAGGGTTGCCAATTACAAGGGTAATTTTCAACCGGGCTCGAGGTAATGAAACACGCCATCAATACGTATACAAGGAAATCCGTTATTAGATTTTGTGAATTATTTCATTATTAAGGACTAAAATTAGAACCGCGGTATTTGTTAAACAAGTTTAATAGTAGGTACAATTTATTGCTCCAAATGTTTGAAGAATGTTTATTTAAAATTACTTTTCATTAACATAATTAAATATTTATTGAAAAATTATTTGTAATGATTTCTAAAAAAGGTTCCTCTTATATTATTTATTTTTTACACACATTGTATTTTTATTAAAAATCATCATGATATTAGGTTAAACACCCTAACATATTGTGCTACGTTCAACGAAGTTCAACAATAGAGTCGACCGGCATTGTTAAAGTTTAAACTCCCCCGCTGTACCTTTGTTAATAAATGGGGAGTTTGGTAGTCGAGTGTGGCAACACTGTTGCACAGGCTGGGCGCGTCCTGAAGGCGCGCTGCGTTAGTCCGCGCGAAGCGGCGCGGTTGCTTAGCGCTCCGCAGTGTCCCGGCCGGCCGCCCTCAGGTACAGCTTTCCGCGCCATCCTGTTGCGCACTGCACACCAATGTTTATGTTAATGCTCTCACTACTTTAAGCAACTTCTCTCAATTTTTATTTTGTGCGTATTATTATTTTCCCGCGCTTTCTGATAAACTTATCCTTTTCTTTGTTGTGATTGTCTTAGCTTGATAATTTATTCAAAAGTTTGTTATTTGTCGATCGTATTGATTATCAATAGCAATGTTTAGAAGTTTACAAACTAACAGAATAATTAATGCTGGCCGTAATTAAGCGGTATAAAAGGTTATTTAAACATACTATTTAAAAAAAAAAAGTTTCTTTGTGTGTCTTTCAGTGGCGTTAGTAAAATAAATTTAAAAACTCTATATTTTAGAATTTTTTTTTGTGGAAAAATTTAATAAATCAATATCGTGAGACTACAGATAAAATGAAAACATAACATGGTAGAGACGTATTTTTAAATTTACGATCTCAGTACCAAATTTTTCTCTGTGTTGGTTTTAATATTTAACGACCCATGCGACATCACCTAATAAATAAATAATATTGGGAGAGAAACCAATCCTTTCGACCATATTTTTATGGGAGTAAAACTAAGATTGAATTTATAAAATATAAAAACTTGCAGATTTTTATTTCATTAACTCGCATAATACTGCTGAAGTTGACAACATAGAAAATAAAGTGTTGTTTCTTTTAAACAAAAGCTGAAAGACACAACTCATAAAAAAAAACCAGATATTTATTATTAAATACATTAAATACATTAATCTATATTATTTGTAAAAAAAAATCATAATTTTATATTTCTCAAAAAATTTCAAAATTTCAAAAAATCGGTATTGCGATTCAGCGTGGAAATGCAGCTAGCATTCTTGACACTATTCCCCGTAGACATGATTTGTTCAGTTAAAATTATTTGTAAATATAGTTAGTATTGAATTGCAAATAAGTTTTAATATTGGTTGTGATAAATAATCATATTATTATTAGTTAGACGAGTTATATATTTTGTCACTAAATTTGACGAATGACGATAGAATAAATAAGAAAGTTGTTTATATAACGAACCTCATTTTCCTCTTGGGTAGTTCCTAACGTGATGAGTAGGAAGAGTTATTAATCACCGCCATATTTGTTTCTATTTTCCGTGGTACCTCCATTTGTGGCACCAGGTGGACTAGAAACGTACAATTAGAAATTGTTTAATTACTGACAATAAAATGTATAGTAATGTTTGGGTTAAATGCATTTCGAGTCATAAAATAAAAGCACGTGAATGTTTTAAGGCAGGTCCATTAATTGTTTTAAATATAGTACATTTCTATGAGGATCAAAGGAGACACCGTTGTGGCGTGTTGGTAGCGAGCCTTTAGCCTCGATGGTTGCGGGCTTGATTCCCGCTCGGACAGATGTTTGTTCTTACAAATATCTGTTTTGGTCTGGGTTTTGTTTTTCCTTGTGTGTCTTCATCGTACCTCGTTAAGCTTACTGGTTCGCCGAAGGTTACGGCGGTCAGATGGTAATAGCTCTGTGTAAAAACTAGTAACTTGTCAAATTCAAATAAGTGTAAGAAGCAGATCCTGGGTAAATATAAAACCAGGAATAATGCTAGGAAGAAATATTTTCATTGCCTTTTCAAGGCATTACTAATATTCCTATTGCCTCTTCACATAAGCTCGAAGCTTGCGCTAAGCGTGGGAACGATAATAGCTCAGCGGTCAGGATCGAACCTGCAACTCTCGCGCTAACGGAATCGATGTTCGGTTGAGGTAGTGAGGCTTTAAGTAGACTGTTATATTTTGTACACTATTTTTGTATTAGTCATTGTTTTTGGAAATTTTATCGTAGACTTTATTTTCTCAAACTATTCGGACAGCGATTTATTATGCATAATCATTACTTTAAACTATTTAATTAATTATTAATTTAAGATAATTATACATTTATTTGTTAGTCATCCTACAATCGTTCTTTAATTACGACAATTAGATTTTGATTATAAATCGTTTCAACTTAATTGTTCTCAGTTAATGGACTAGTAAACAACACGATCAACAATATAGAGTACCTACCGAATACCTTCATTTATGGGTTAGCGGGTGAAGCTAAATTTATCGCGGGTCCGGGTCCCGTTTCATTCGTAGCAGGTGGGCGACTCAGACAATTAGGGCGGAACGTTTTAATAGCTCGTTATTTTCTTGCGTAGGGTCAAAATTCACTTTATTATTTCATACAAATGTAACCATTCAACCAAATATATTATCTTCTGTAAGTTGTCATGAATGTCTAAGTATCTCCTGTAGCAAATAGACCTTGTCAGTCTTTGTTCGCGTTATATCAACGAAGTGAAAAAATTTTCTTCAGGTCAGGAAGGTGTAGGAGACCTCCCTTGAAGTAACAAAATTTCAGAGAAGGAAAAGGAAGTTAGTTCGCAGTGTGGGAGTTTGAGCCTCAGGCCTTTCCTTCCATTCAACGAAACACAACAATGTATATAATTATTCTCATCGATGTTCTGTAAGAAGGTAATCCTTCCCTGCCGAGCTGGCCTATTTATGCCGTAAATACCAAGATTCTATTAAAATTTATCAGATTAAACACTTGAAAAAAAATCGGGCTACCACATATTCAAACAAAAAATAATATTTTCATGGCTGCTCTGTTGACGTTTTTAAGATACAACTATTTAATTATTTTCATAAATTGTCAGTTATTTATTCTTCGCGAAACATATGTTTAACTGAGCAAATAAATTAAAACTCAAGCGACGTATTTCAAGAAAATGTAATTAAAAATCAACAAACAAACAAATGTTTGAATGTACGCGTTGTATAAATATTTAGACGTCGCAACGTGAGATAGGTTCGTGATAAACTATTCATTTCATGTAGCGAAACACGGGACCATTAAAGTGGGTGATTTTAACTTAAGTCCGTGAATTACTGTCGTTGTCGGCCATAATTATGAAGCTAAGCGTTTAATTCCCTAACAAGCAACGCCTTAGGGGAATTTGTTGCTTGATGATTACCCTTTCACGTTTTATTCTTGCGTATTAGAAACAGTGCAGTAAGTTTTCAAACGAACTTGCCTGTGATGTTCGAACAATATCATACGAAGTACTTCGTTCGAAGATGTAAGCCCATGTGCCCCTTATAACATTTACAGAAAACAAGTAGTCATTGTCGTAGTATAGTACGCACATGTTATGGAAACGATGAAAGTTTAATTTAAATAAATCGTAATAAACGTAGAGCCATACATAAGCAAAGACTAATATTTGTACAGTGAAAATCGAAAATGTGTTTGTTTACCAACTATCTATACGAAATTCTATGAATTACTTCACGACACTTGATTGCCGACAGTTACAGTACATATTTATTTATTATACATAATTATATGAAGTATGATGTTAATGTCATGGGATATATACACTAAAACAAAATACACACACAGTCATACTGGTGGTAGGTCTTTTGTTGCAAGAGGCCGGCTAGGTAGGTAACACCGCAGTGTCAAATATTCTGCCGCCAAATAGTAATACTAAGGCATTACTGTGTTCCGGTTCGAAGGGCACTGTAGGCTAGTGAAATTAGTGGGTAGAGGAGATTTAGGAACTAATATCTCGAGGTTGGCAACGCGGGAGTGGCACCTACTAATGGTGCTGCAAACGCTCATAGGCTACGGCAACCACTTACCATCAGGTAAGCCGTATGCTTGTTTGCCAACTTGTAACATTATATATATATATATATATATATATATATATATATATGTAATATCATTATTTCAATAAAATACAAAAGAACAAGAGATTGTTATAATGCTTAAAAATTGATTTCGCAGGAGTTTATTTACGACAGTGGAATTCGTAGGAGTGTCGTAGATATTGACATTGATAGCAACCGTAGCGGAGATTTTTAAAAGCAACAAATATTATAATATGTGTATCGTAATAAAATAAGGTTTTGACTTAATAATCGCTGAGAAACGGTATTGAAATCAAATTAAGGTGTCTAATAAAATATATATCAGGTTACAATTATATAAACAATGAAACATACATATGTTTTTCTTACATTTTATAGGTATTTGCAACACGAATACTAAATAATAATTGTATTTGTAAAAATTTATTTAATATGAAAGTTAATAGTGATTTATAAATATTTTAAAAAAGCAAAAAGTTTTCAAGACAAAATATTGGTCCAGAATGATAAGACCTTTAAGGTCAAGACGTCGAAAATAAAATGAAGAGCATTTTTATTATATTATTTTTTGTTTTACAAAGAAAGTTAATGTGAATTTTTTATTACGTTACTTTAGCAACGATCGCTCACTTTATTTATATATTTTTGTGCAAAGAGAAGTGAAACGTTGTTATTTTGTGATTACATTCATTCATCACAATTAATTATTTTTTACTTATTATTACGTACACACAACACACACAGATACACAACACTGTCTGTTACTGTACAATCTTATAAGTATAGTGTTGTTTTTTAAATGAAATATGTGACAAAAACCGAATAAAACACAAATATCCAGAATAATTTATATACAGTGATCATGGCTATGATTTCTATTAATCATAGCCATGATTATTATCCTGTATATATAAAGAATATATAGTAATAGATATCGCGTTACTCAAATAAAAATCCACCTCGATTGATTACTTCTTCTTCCTTTTTTTATGGGACTACGTTGGCAAACAAGCATACGGCCCACCTGATAGTAAGTCGTTGCCGTAGCCTATGAGCGCTTGTAGCACCATTAGTAGGCGTCACTCACGCGTTGCCAACCTCGAGATATTTGTTCTTAAATCTTCTCTGCCCAGTAATTTCACTAATTACAGTGCCCTACAAACCGGAACACAGTAATGCCTAAGCACTACTATTTGGCGGCAGAATATTTGACACTGCGGTGGTACCTACCTAGCCGGCCTCTTGCAACAAAAGACCTACCACCAGTGTGACTGATTGCACTGGTGGAATAATCTCTGCTGTGACAGAGATTATACCAACAGCTTCAATAGCTCAACGGTAGAAGGGCCGATTTAGTTCCTTTTACTTGGGTTCGATCCTGACCCTTTTGGGCTATTGTCATACCCACTCATAGCGCAAGCTTCAAACTTATTTAGAGGCCAATAGGAATATTTATTATTTTTTCATAGAAATTACACCCTCTATTGTATATCCGAAAAAATTACAAATATTTAGTTTATTTATTTTCCTTACATTAACATTTATATATATGTTTTAGATAAATATATTTTGTAGGAGAAAACGCTTAAATAAACGCAAGTGATGTATTCGTTTCTATATTAAACACGGATCGGACAGCACGTAGAGTAAATATTGTCTCAGTGTGGGTAGTGCTTCTTATAAAAGGACATATATATTACATGTCATTTAAAAGCAATACATTATATAAATACGTATATAAGTTATGTTGCCACAGACTTGTATATACCTAACAACTTTAATATTGATATTTAGTTTTAATGATTGTGATAATGAATGATGATTACTAAGCCTTCGCTGTCTGTCTGGCTGTCAGCGGAGTATAATATCTCATGATGTGTAGTACGTAGGCAGTTGAAATTCGCCGAATGTGTATTTCTGTTGCAATTTCAATAAAAAACACTAAAAATAAAATAAAATTTCAAGATAAAAATGACCCTCTATACAACAAACGTTTATTTTACGGTGGTACGGAACCCTTTATGTGAGAATTTGAAACGCACTTGGCTGGTTTTGGTTAGTTCATCTTGGCACTAGCTATGAAAATTTTTATTGATTGTTGGTGACGGCTTTATTCAAACGGACACAATAGACTACAAGTTTCATGATTCAATAGCCATAATAAACTTCAATAAAGTTAAATATAATGAGCTAACCTTGCAGTTCACTGGTTGATAAATGACTATGCTTCAGAGCGGACGTAAAAACCCTAACTTCTATCAATTTGATAACAGTCGATAAGCCGAGAAAAACCCTGAGCAACTATAATACTTGATTGGTCATTACAATGACGAGAAATAATAAATTTGAGTTTTAAAGCACATAGTTATACAACAAAGTCATTTTCACAAAACATTTGAATATAAATGCGCCTTTATTTAAACATAGTAACTTTTGCTAAGTATTTTTAGGTATAATCTTCGTTCTCGAATGAAAAAAATGAAAGATTAATTTCCTTGCTTTCTAAAGACAAAAATCCGCACTAAACATTTTCTGCAAGAAAGAATTCATTTCCGCACTTTCTAAAAGAACGAATCCGATTCTTTTAAAATTATTATGAGCTCGGAGATTCAAAGCATCTCACAGAGAATGGATCGTCAAAGCTGTGCAAGCTAATTGACCATTAAATTGCTCTCAAACAGCTTACATCGTTAGCACTAGAACTGAATGCTTGTCGTTTACTAAACAGTATACACAGTTGGTACATATTTATATATATGACATATACAATAATAAAAATATTAGTCAAAAAAAAAAATTTTTTTTTTAACATCTTGAAAGTTTCTTTTCTGCATTAAAAACCCTCCCAAGGTCCATATCTATATGTCTCAAAGAAAAATATAATATGTAAAAAGATTTTTAGAACATTTATAGGGTAAAAACGGAAAAAATATATTATATGGGAAATGAAAAATCATTGCCCGTCGTGTAGTGTTCAGATATCGAGCTGCACTTTGAGCTGGTTTGTTTTTATTCCTAGAAGTAAATTTTGAGATAACTTATAAAAAAATTGGGACAAATCAAAATTTATATATACACATATAGAACCACGGCTGTGTCATCAGTATTCATTTTAAATCAAACTAAGCTAATAAATATAGCCTTGAACCTTTGTGAATTCCATCCATCATCTTTGTGGGTTCAAGTAGGTTAATTTTTTAAACAACTTATTATAATCAACAATGCTTTTAATCACTTTACTAGATAATACAATAAATTGCACAGCACTTTATCTATTGCGTCAAATTTCAACGATTCGTCTTCTATGTGGTACGACTATGATTTTCTGCATGATGAAGTATTGAAATAGTTATCGCGCTTCCATCAATGTGACTCTTCATTAGATTGACAGCTTTTCAAATGTTGTCCTTCTAATTCAACGTATTAAATAGGTTATATAGCTGTAGTCAAACAATCCCCATATGCCATATATTATTAATGGACGTTTGTACCGAGCACAATATTGTGCAGGAATTGAGCCCAGCAGTGTTTACGTACTCGCACAACCTTATGCAAGATTCAAGCATAAGGGTTAATTTATTGTCACCTTTTTTAGTTCACAATACTAATAATTTATAGGTATACAAAGTTCAACTCATAGCTTAGCAATCGTAAATCAACCGGGACGGTTACGGATCGCCTCCTTTTGTGGAGACGGATCTTTCTAATAAAATCAGAATCACTTCTCATTCTTCTCCTTAATTGGAGTTCAGATCTTTGCCCTTCATTCACTATATTATAACTAACTCACTAACAGATAAAACAAAATAATTTGACTTTTAATTGAGATGCTCATTGCCTTGCATTGCATTGGGTGCGCTGAATGATCGGTAAACGATCGGTGGGTTAAGCAATTTTAGGCGCGGTCAGTCACAAGATGGGTGATCACATAGTGGTATTTGAACTGAGCACCTCCGTGCTTTAGAGGGCATGTAAGGTCGGTCCCGGCTGTAATCAATTTGACAATAGTCGAAACGTCAAGACAGGCGACCTGAACAACTCTGACACTAGGTTGGCCACTAACCACTCGATAGTAATAATAATAAACAAAATAATTTTCTCCAGCGACTGGGAACGTCATGATTTTTTTATGTTAGAAGTTGGCAAACAAGCATACGGCCCACCTGATGGTAAGTGGCAGCCGCAGCCTATGAGCGCTTGCAGCACCATTAGTAGGTGCCACTCACGCGTTGCCAACCTCGAGATATTAGTTCTTAAATCTCGTTCGCCCAGTAATTTCACTAGCGTACAATGCCCTTCAAACCGGAACACAGTAGTGCCTAAGCACTACTATTTGGCGGCAGAATATTGGACACTGCGGTGGTACCTACCTAGCCGGCCTCTTGCAACAAAAGACATACCACCAGTGTGACTGATTGCACTGGTGGAATAATCTCTGTTGTGACAGAGTTTATCCCAACAGCGGGCGATGGGGTCGTCACATCCCGACGCCTTTAAAATGATTTTATTTACATTATTACACTTGAAAATAATAACATTGTCACAAGTGCAATATCTTGATGGATTTTCCTTAGAAGCAGTGTCATTTTATTTCCAATATAACTGTAAGCTTGTACAGCGATATAATATTGACAAGGCTTCGTTCAACGCTTTTAAGAGATGAAAAATCTTTCACTTTTTGCATTATAGTATTATCTTATTAAATTGCATTTTAGTTAGGAAAACATACCTTTACTTAATAGAATGAAAAAATAAAAATAAATCCTGTTGAAATACAACTATATTATTACATACTTTTACTAGTAGATAGTTATTTTAATGAATATTATTTAATTTTCTTTGTATATAAAATGTTATTTAGGTTAGTAAAAGGAAACACGCTTGTCGTCTATAAAGCTATCTTACCAACTGAAAAGGTTACTTGAATTAAAATGTTAGATTAGATAAGTTAAAACTTATTAAGTAGTAGAGCCTTTATGGGATCGATAGGGGAGAATATTGACCTGCAGTAAAAGTTAAAGAGATACCTTTATCGCAATAGAAATTATTGGTTTGCTATGTTAAACTGCTATCCCCTATTTCACCATTCAAGTTTGTTTTTCACGACAATAAGTTGGTCCCATATATTTTTGTACCAAAATTCATGACAGAATGGAAAACGAAACTACAGACAGCGTAAATATCATTTATATTAGTCTGAATGATAAGAAAGGACATATTATTAGGATAAGTAAGAGATATTTGTTCGATCGTTAAAATATGTAAGTTGTCTTGGTTTATTCCAGTTCAACCCCACACATTAACAAAAATTAAACTCAGTGACTCATTAAGAGTCTATTACAGAAATTATGAAGCCGTCTATGAAAAGCGACGAAATTAATAGCACTATTATAATAGTAAGCTTGGGAGACCGCATTTCTATCTTTTACAAAATTACTTTAATAAAAACATTGATCGCATGGCTTGCTTCATTAAAATTCTATTCTAGAGCTTGCTTTCTGTAACAAATAATATTACTACTTTCTATTAATTTAGGGGTTATTGAAAATTATTATTGATATGACAATGATGTGAAAAACGTTGTCAAAATTTAAAATAGACTTATAAATATAAAACTTTCCAAAGTCTTTTAAAAGAAATTACATTTTGTGTTAATCAAAATTTAAGAAATGCCTTCGTGGGTATCGTGTATAGTTCACGTTGTTCAATTTAATATCGTCTTGTAACCTGTATATGCAAGCACGATGCAAGGCTTAACATGTCTCTAATTATGCAGACGTTGCTAATTTTCTGACGCAAATCCTGGATCATTACGAGGTGCGCGTGTGGTAAAGACGAGACGGATCTATACAAGCTTCGAAAATCGAGCTTATACGCTTGTATAAAACGCTGGTCAGTCATTCATCATCATTATTTCAACCTTTATCTATATTCTGTTGGATATAGGTTTCTCACAGGGTGTGCCACAAAATTCTGTCCTTTGCTGTTCTCATCCAACCAATGTCACTTACCTTAACGTCATCAGCCCACCGGGCTGAAGGGTGTCCTATACTACGCTTACCGATTTGCGGTCTCCATTCAAGAATCTTTCTGCTCCAACGTCCATCGGTTCTACGAAGAAGGTGACCAGCTAACTCCCATTTTAGCATTCCGATTCTTTGGGCTATTTCAGTTACTTTAGTTCTTTTCCGGATCTCCATGTTTCGGATTTAGTCCCGCAGTGGAGGCCAGTACCCGCTCTTTCTATATGCTATCCTATACCATTCACCCAAATATGTCACTACATCTTATCTTTGTACAATAATTGTTTGGATAATTCAGTTTGAATAAAAGCTAAGACTTTTCGATGTTTTTTAAGTGATAGAGAGAAAGAGAGAGAGAGAGAGAGAATGTTTTTATAGGTAGTTGTGTAGGTTTATAGGTTCGTATAGGTGGACTTATGGTGGTGTATGTATGTGCAGTATAGTGTATGGTATGGTGGTGGGTATACGGATCGTTAATCTTAAAATATTCGTGACACAAATTGCTTTTTAATATTTGTGTGACAGTTATGTGACAGTAATTAATCATCAAATGAACATAGTCCAATTTGTCCTACAAAATTCACAAATGGTTTATATACAAACATAATTTATCATTTTCGATCGATCATAAATAAATTATAGTGTAAACCGTTGAACATGAGTCGTTCCGTTTTAAATTATTAACTGAAATTACTATTTCATTTTAATAGTTCAAATAACGTTCAGCTATTGAGTGTTTATTATATAATTTTTTTTTCAAGAATATTAGCAATGCTTTTTCAAGGTACTACTAATATTCCTTTTGCCCCTCCAAATAAGCTCGCAGCTTGCGCTAGGAGTGGAAACGACAATAGCCCAAGGCGGTCGGGATCTAACCCTCGACTCTCGCGTTAACGGAGCGAAGTTGGCCCTTCTACCGTTGAGCTATTGAGGCTTCGAATATAAACTTATTTTATATAGCTTAACTTCAGTTTTGTAAGGATATCTCAGATATGTTAAAATATTTTTAAGAACCGCTTTGTCGGGTAAAACCCAACGGATCCCTATTACTAAGCCTCCGCCAGGAGGCACCCTAAGGACGGAATCAAATTTGAGCCCCCGTGAGGGCTGCCCCTTTATCACGGCTTAGTCTCTGTTTTCAAGGCCAGTAGGGCCAACAGCAATACACATTCCGAAAAAAGCCTCCCCTGTTCTTCTTTTGTCACCGGACTATATTGATGTATCTCACGAACCGTATTAGGTAGAGAGTTCAAATTTTCTCAGAAAGCTATCCCGCTACATCAAAACACTGTCCTAAAAATAAATAAGTAAATATGATATTTTTTTTCCTTTGTCTCACGAACTGTATTATAAATTAAATACTTTCTAATACAATCTGAAGATAAACAGTCTGTAATAATTCATTAATTTCTGGGCGTAAATAATAGTAATAAATCCATTTCTTTCCAAAAATTTGTGTACAATATTTTTACAACATTTTTTTAAACAGAAAGTGTTACAAAATGACCCGCAGTTTGGTGTGCCTTTTGGCCTAGGCCTCTTCCAATTGTCTCCATTGTATTCTGTCGTCAACAACTCTCTAATATGGTCTAAGGTTGCGGAAAAACTAAAAAGGTTAAAAAGGTTAAAAAAACTTGGGCGTAAATAATTCACCTATTGTATTAACTGTTACGTTTATTTATACTCTATATTATGTTTATAAAATATGTATGTAAATGCTCATATATCCATAGTCGTCCATAGTCTTTGTAACACACATAACGATTGTTTGAGAGGAACTAATTACTGACTGACAAAGATATACAAATAGGTTGATTAAACAAATGACTGTCCATTCTGACCCTCCAATCTGACACCGACTCTGAAAACTAACTCAGCATTGGGTTCGGGTATAGCAGTAAATTACGTGTAAGCGATTGTTTGAATCACCGTGATTAACATAGCATTGATTGTGTAAATTTAAACATAGTTGGATTACATTTTACTATTTGCTATATAAATTGTCGCGTAAATAACATCGCGTCATTTATTGAAGCGTTTTGTAAATTACTACTAAGCTATTTTAGTTATAATTTCAGTTGCAAACTAAATTTATTAAATAATGACTACTTTATTAAATAAATTATAAATAAATATACAAGTTTTCCCTACCTCGCCTAACTGTGTTATCTTTAATAAAATAAAATAAAAAGGTGTGTGTGCGATTCACACACGATAGAAGTGAAACTTCAGTAAATCGACAAAAGAATGAGATGAATATATATAACAAGGTATAAAAATATTCACAAACACTGTTAAATAATAACACACCACGCTGACTTCTTACTAAAAAGCTGTAATACGCAGTCGCATACAATGTACAGTAGTATTAGCTCACGAACTTTTCACTTTTACTAACACACGTTAAATGCTCAAATACAAGCAATTATTAAACAGTGTGCAATATAATACACACCGACATTTGCCCTCTCGCTCTGGCTCACTAAATCATGGCGCAAAGAGGAGAGACCGATAATATAAAATAGTATGTATATTTCTGTCTCATTCTTTGCCAGCTTCATCCTACACATTTTTGTATTTGTGTCTCTTACCTGTCGTTTTTCCGTTGCATCCGGTTTGAAATCACAACGATTCTAAAGAAGTTTCACTTTAAAAATTATAATAATTAAATAATAATTAATTTTGTAAAATTCGTAATTTTGTGCCATACCAATTTTACGTATTAGAGCCTAGCTTTCCGATGACGTCCTTAGCCGTGGTTCGGCTTCGCAGGACGCACCCTAAGGACGGAATCAAATTTGAGCCCCGTGAGGGCTGTCCCTTTATCACGGCTGAGTCTCTGTACTCAGAAGGTGACGCTGTCAAGGCCAGTAGGGCCAACAGCAATACACATTCCGAAAAAAAAAAAGAGCCTCGCTGTTCGGAACATGAAAGGGTGGGAAAAGTATTAGTCTCACGTAAGTGTGAAGCAGCAGTATCTCCCTGACGCCAAAACTAGGACCATGAGGCGCCCTTAATTTTTCTGATCTTAGGAGTGATTCTCAGGTTACATGTAATCAGGCGGGTCATAAGCATGTTTTCTTTATGATAGCTATGCCCGCGGGTACGCTTGCATTTAGAAAGTCCTTTCGGAAATTTAACAATATATATATATTAATCGAAGTAATAAGCTATCTTTGTCAAATTTCATACAAATCCTTTTAGTAGTTTTTGCGTGAAAGAGTAAAAACATGAAAACAACATCCATCCGTCAGTCCTTCCCTTTCCACAACTATCACGTTTATAATATAACTACGATCAGTAGGATATGTAAAAATAAAACTGCATTAAATATTTACAAAGATGCAACTTTTCTCTGGCTTGGCGCGCGGCGTGTTATATTCAAAACTACTTCGTTTATTCGTGATCACTAGAATCATCTTGAGAGAATAGCATTATGTAACAATGCATCCTTCGAGATAAACTCTTAAGAGAATTTATTAAATTCCACTGAGCTTGACATAATTTTACACGTAGGGAATGTTCAATTTTGGTGTGAAAAGTCCCACTAAATCAGATTAAGTACTTAACACGTTCTGAATTCTCACGTGACATGTGGTCTGATAATCTTGACATCGCATGGGTTAGTCTATCTAGTATGTATTAGATTTAGCGTCAGTGAAGTGGATTTCTGATGGCGGACGTTAACAGCAATATTTCACCTTAAACCGATTGCCCAGATTAATCTTACTTTGGATTTCTTATTTTAAATTTTTGTTTAAATTAAGACATCCAGAGTACACTGTTTCACTGGTGGTAGGTCTTTTGTTGCAAGAGGCCGGCTAGGTAGGTACCACCGCAGTGTCCAATATTCTCCCGCCAAATAGTAGTGTTTAGGCACTACTGTGTTCCGGTTTGAAGGGCATTGTACGCTAGTGAAATTACTGGGCGAACGAGATTTAAGAACTACTATCTCGAGGTTGGTAACGCGTGAGTGGCACCTACTAATGGTGCTGCAAGCGCTCATAGGCTGCGGCAGCCACTTACCATCAGATGGGCCGTATGCTTGTTTGCCAACTTCTAACATAAAAAAAAAAATGTGGCATATTGGTGGCGAGTCTCTCTTTAGCCTCTACGGTTGCGGGCTCTATTCCCGCTCGGGCAGATGTTTGTATTGATATTACAAATATCTGTTTCGGTCTGGGCGTTTGTCCTTATGAGTCTCGCCACCTCAAAGAGCACGTTAAGTTGCCAGTCCCGGTTGTTATCACATAACATCTGATAATAATCGTTAACTCATGATAAGCAAACTTCTCTAATCCAACGAGTTACTGGTTTGCCCTTAGACTTGTAGAGGTCAGATGGAAATTTCTCTATGTAAAAACTAGTATCCTGTCAAATCAGGTTAGGAGTATAAGCAGACCCTGGGTGAATACCGAGACTAATTCTAGGAAGAATATTAACCAGCACATGCTTATAATTTCACCCGTTAATATAACTATTGTTACTATAGCAACAATCGCCCAACATTGGTGACTTTTTAAAATAATAATTTAATTAGGAATACTTTTAAAAAATTTGGACTATCTTAAAAGCCATGCTTCGACTTAAGCCAGCGTATAACCTGTGTATAAAGAGCGGTAACGCACCCACTGCGCATCATGCCCTCTGGTGTTGCAGATGTTCATGGGCGGCGGTAATCGCTTAACATCAGGTGAAACCTCCAGCCCGTTTGCCTCCTGTGACTTAAAAAAAAATAGAGCGTACAGCTGTGAACTATAGTTTCAGTGATCTCGTATGATGTATGTATGTATGATGATTGAGTCGTATTTCACTTATATATATTATATAAACATCTTCTATAAATAATATATATTATTATTAAAAAAGATAGAAGATAAATTCATTGATATTGTGATATTTTTGTTGTATGTTGTTGTCTTACAAGTGTTTTAATATTCTAAATAAATAAAACGTAGCTTGTGAAAGTATGAAATGTTTTTTTAGGCAACTTTTATTTGTGTACGTGACACGCCGCCCAGGGGTATTCTAATCAAAATTTCATATTCACGTTACAAAAGTTTTTTTGGTAATTTTGTGAAGTTAACTTCATAAAGCTTAATGAAATATTAATAATAATCTTTTTTTTGTATATTCAAGGAATAATAGTACGTAGCTGCTTTTCTATGACATTTGGCAAGAAAGCATACGGTCCGCCTGATGATACGCAATCACTGCATCCTATGAACATTTGTGCTACTTGAAGTATCACATGCGCTTTGCCAACCCAAGGGATAGGAAGAAATCAAATCAATTAAATCAAATCAAATATTTTTATTCAACGCAAAAAGCATAACACTTGTTTGTTGATAACACTTAGTCAGATTCTACAACTGGCTCCAAAGTTAAACGTGAGAAGAGCTGGCGATTATTTATTTTTAAAGTGAAATTGGTTTACATATTATAATCACTGAAAAGTCTGGAGTGACTGTCTCACTCCTAAATTGTGGTGTCCTCAAGATATTTACCAATTTCATAATAGCCTTTACCACACATACGTCCTTAACTTTTTTTTTAAATTTATTTATAGAAAGTTTCTGACCGCTTTCTGGGATCCTACTGTAAAACCTTTAAAAGAGTTTCTAATTTTATGCAGTCTAGTAAATGGTATTGTTAATTTAAAATAATTAGAAGTCAAGTGCGTTTTAGACTACGCACAGTTGAAATTAAAGGTTTCCGCAGCTTGATTATGAAGAATCTTAAGGGCTTAAAAATATAATGAATTAAATCACCCGCAAAAAGAAGTTGGTAAGTTCATAGTAATTATTAAAATTAATATGAAAAACAAAATTATGGGAAAAACTTATAAAACTATTAAATTTGTAGACCTAGTGTGTTCTTCAAACCAAATGTGGTTAAAATTGTATTTCATGTCCGTGTAGTTCGTGTATAAGCTCAAATTTTTCCAGAATTTTAAATTCCATAGTACAAAAGTTAGAGGGGGAGGGACACAATTTTCATAACTTTAGGAGCTAATATCTCAACAACTACTGACTTAATGAAAAAACTTATCATTTTGAAAGACCTATATCTCACACGTTGACATACGTTGAAATTTTTTTTTCAACACTCATTTACATGTATGGACTGCTACCCTTAATTCTTATATATTTTAAGATTTCATTAAAGAATCGTTGTGCGGTTCATAGAATACACCTATTTATAGATAGAGCCAACGGTCTACGGACAGACGGACAGACGGACAGACGGACAGACGGACAGACGGACAGACGGACAGACGGACAGACGGACAGACGGACAGACGGACAGACGGACAGACGGACAGACGGACAGACGGACAGACGGACAGACGGACAGACGGACAGACGGACAGACGGACAGACGGACAGACGGACAGACGGACAGACGGACAGACGGACAGACGGACAGACGGACAGACGGACAGACGGACAGACGGACAGACGGACAGACGGACAGACGGACAGACGGACAGACGGACAGACGGACAGACGGACAGACGGACAGACGGACAGACGGACAGACGGACAGACGGACAGACGGACAGACGGACAGACGGACAGACGGACAGACGGACAGACGGACAGACGGACAGACGGACAGACGGACAGACGGACAGACGGACAGACGGACAGACGGACAGACGGACAGACGGACAGACGGACAGACGGACAGACGGACAGACGGACAGACGGACAGACGGACAGACGGACAGACGGACAGACGGACAGACCGACAGACGGACAGACGGACAGACGGACAGACGGACAGACTATTCAGATTTAATATGAGCATGACGTATCAATGTCATATGTCATGGTACGAAATAGCGATACAGCTCAGTTTCGGTCGTTATTTCAATCGCAATAAGAGTTCATGGTAAGCCCCCTGTTCATTGTTGAACCCTTAATGAGGTGACCATCAAGACAGATAGAGTCACCTCAATTTTATTTTAATGGGGGTTTTTAAAGCTACTTAATTTATATACTTACCACGAAATGTTTTTCGTAACGCCACGTATGGCACTCGTTATTCGTAATACGAGCATTGTTCTCCGCCGTTGTTTATGATCTGACATAAAAGTCTCTTGTCCTATCCGTCTGTGATATAGTGCATGTATTTTGTGGTTTCCGTATGATATTCTTAATAATTCAGTACATTATGAGCGTCAAACCCGTTTTCGAGGCAACATTTTTGGAATAACGTTACAAACACGTAACATGTTTTATAGATATTATAAAAAAATCATACATATTCAAGATTTAAAATGAAAATGTTTCTAGTAACTTTTGGAATAAAAAATAGACATTATACAAATATATCATCAATCGAGCTCATAAATATTTCGATTTGTTTTCATTTAGTTGTCATGTTTTTTAATGACAAAGGTAGCAAACAGGTTTACGTCATCCGTAATGGTAAGCATACTATTTTCAGAGTAATATCAAAGGCATTAACATAAGGTATTGCCACCTAAAATAAAATATGAGTGGAGGGAGAAGGAGACGGAAAAAGAAGGATAATATTTAATAGGAAATGGTCGAAATCGGATAAGTACTGAGAGAGAGAATTCATATGAGTGTAGTCGGAGTTAAAGCAATTGGCGCTCACACTTATTGATCAAAAGAAACAGGAATTAATGGATTAATGCATCGAGTCGGCCCATTCTTAAGAAGTAGATGGAGATAGAGTACTAAGTCCCTAGTACATTTTCAAACGCTACAAAATCAATAAAATTCATTATGTAAATATCTTCTTTATAATATTTTTAATGGTCCGGCTCAACCGGGGAAGTACTACCCTCTCCCAAAAAATCGGCGTCAAGTAACTGTACTGTTACGTTTCGTGCGATGAGGAGAGAGTCGGAGGCCCCTTCTCCCACCGCTCTATTCTCTTCCTTTTTTCCCTTCTTGTTCCTTTAGTTGGCAATGCGCATGTGATACTTCAAGTATCGGAAGCGATCGTTAGGTTGCGGTCACTACTTACCATCAGGTTGACCGTATGCTTGTTTGCCAACCGTCATTAAATAAAAAAATTGATTAACCTGAAAAAATAGAACAGCAGAAATACTAAAGAAGCATTAAAAATTGTAAGTGAATCATGCAATGGATATAAAATCAAATTACCAGCAGTTGACCTGGTTAGCCTGACCTTACGTTATAAAATATCAATTTAAATAATAAACCACCGGAATATACCTGCTATAACGATAATTATGAAAGATGAATATTTGATCAGAATCTCATAAAAAAGACTAATCTTTTATGACCGTTTTGTACTTATCATTAAGTATTCCTTATAAAAGATACTTCGGAAAAGTCATAGAATTTATTAAAAATGTGAAAGTTTCGGTTACATTGTTAGGTTTTCTTTTACATATTTTCAATTAATTCCACCCATGTTTTTTATGTTGAAACCTTTAGAAATCTGTAAATGGAGTCTTAAGCCCAGATGGCAACGTCTTAGTGGTAAGAACCATATTTGAAGCATTAATATAGATTAGCTCAGCTGTATTACTGATGTTTTTATGTAAATTTAAAGATGGATAAATCTCCATGATAAAAGCCGTCTTGTAGAAATATGTATTGAAAAAATCTAAATGTACATAAATCATCGGATTTTGCCTTCAATGACTTTGTCTTATCGTCCCTAATTTAAATAAAAGACGATTTTTTTCATACACTTGTATAAAAATCAATTACCAAAAATTTAAATTATATATTTATCTAAATGCCACAAATAATGTCAGATTAGTGGCAAAAGTAATAAGCCCGGTTTCATTTATTCTCTTTCGCTACCTTCTTGAGATTAATGAATAGTTTTAATATTTTTGTAATGAAATAAATTTAATACTCAGCAAAAATACTGCATTGTACAAATAATATTTTGAAATGAAAAAAAAAAACAAGATAATAGATTATGGTAAAAAAAAATCACTAGTTTGCAATATCGAACCTATATTTTTACAGAAATCAAATTCACTTCATTTCCAATACATCTGACAACTTGTACGACGTATCAACATTGTCACCGATTCGCTCGAAATATTCACAAGATGGTAATCTAACAACATTTCTTAAATTTTAATATTTTATTATTCGTAGCGTTTAAAATAACATATTAATTAATAATTTGCTACTGGTAAAAGCCTGAAAAGAATATTAAATGAACGAATTATAAGTGTGCCACAGCAACGCTTGCCGTGTCTCCTAGTAATAAATAAATACACACTGACATCAAAATCACTATTAGAGTTTAAGAAATTTTCACAACAATTTTCTAATCTTTCCTATGTTTGATGAATGTTAATACGATGTAAATACTTTCTTTGTACTTTATGAATATATTTTTTATTATTGTAGGTACGAGTATGTTGAAGCTACTAAATCAAAGCCATTAAAACTTTATAATGGTCTTTATTCGTTTCAAAACAGCGTTAAAAAGTAAGTTAATGACACTTTCAGTACCACATACTTACTTGAATACGACTTAATGATGATTAAGCCGACATAAATATCGATTAGTTCGTTTTCTTTGTGTTCGAAGTTACTTGACGTAACAAGTTACAAGAGAAGTGAATTCTAGTTTAGAACTCGAATCACTTTTTTACTACCAAAATAAAACAAGTGTAAGAAACAAAGACGTCTGTTCCTAATCGTCTGTCGGTATGTCGCCGGTATGTATACTCAACCATCAGATGTGGATGTACGTGTTTTTCTAAATATGAAATCATAAACTATAAGTATGATTATATAAGTAGATAAGTATAATGGGCTGGGAATATAAATAACTGACAATCAGGATAGGTTGGGACGAACCGTTTAAAGACGACGCGCGACGGTCCGTGCACCAAGACGCAATCGTTAAAAATGTGTACAGATATCACTTTGCGAAATAGGTTCTTGTCAACAAGACAACAGCATTAATAAATATGAACGAAAGAGCTTTTAATACTCATGCATTGAAATTAGTTATATTGCATGTTTGTTTTTATAACTATGCTACGTTGAAAGTAACCATGGCAAAATAAGCTATTTAAACGTTATTATTCACACGTCATAACTTAATGTTATATAATTGTTAATACAGTTCATATACTGAGTTTTAATTACTTTAATTAATTAATGAAGAAACTTCTGACTATTTCAATAAAAGCAGTAAAATATTCAGTAGTTCAGCAGATCGTTTTGATCGCCAAAATCAACATAGGACATCATCAATAGGACTAACTGGTATGGTTAATATTTTTTTCATTACCTTAATTTTCAAAACAAACATTAGCATATCTTTTAGCGTATTTTTTCAATTCACAATTTATATGTTCATGTTTTTATTTATTTTCTTAAATATGTGTTATTGAGCTCACATTTGGGAAATAAAATAAAATTTCGTGCCCATTCTAGGGATCCGAAACTATTATTATCTCATGTTGACCCTTACTATGACGTAATACATAAGAGATGCACTGCTTCATTATGTATGTAATTATTCAAGTCTTGCAAGAGTCTAAAGCTATATATATGCTGTGAAGATTATATAGTTTGCAGTGGTTACGGTAAAAAAAAAATTTAAATATTTAAGAATTATTTTGGTGGTGGTTTGTCACCTTTCCAGTGCTTGTAAAACAAAAATAATTGAAGTTATTATTCATGTATTTCTGGGTAGCATGAGATATATTTTCATACTTAAATTAAACGCAAGCAGAGCGGAAAGCTCTGCGGCGGGACGTTAATTTATGTAATTAGGATTTGAATTAATGTTGTGAAGTATTTATTGTATTAAGGTTATTTCTATAAGTAATTTGATTATTATATATCATTACCATGTCCATACTATAGTCATCCTTTTTCATAAAAACAAAATGTCGAAAACTCTTCATCATCAACGCTTGTGTATAAAAACGTGCCAAAATTTGATTTTTACTTTTGTTAACACCGGGATTTTTAAAGACTCGTTCAAACGTTTAAAATTAATTTCTTAAAATCGAAAACCGACTTTAGTGTCAAGTTTCATATTTATTAATTAACCCTTTAATTTTACAATTCAGGAAGTGATTTTCTTATGAAGTCTTCCAAATTGCTATCCACGCCAAAAAAAAATACTACAAAAAAACTGCGCCCGGTTTTACTACCACAAGCAGATGACAGCGTTGTCAAAATTGAAAAAAAAATATTGTATTGGGTTCATTCTCATCATGATCATTTAAAATGTCGATACAAAACATTTTTTAAATGTATGGACCATCGTTAAATTAAATACATTGTCTTCTAGCGAAAAGATTTATTTGACTAATAAAAAAGCTTGTTAGAATTACAAGGATATCTACAAAAAACAATACAATTTACATCTCACTGTTGTGAAATGAGAAATACATAGTTTATAGCTGTAAAACAATCTTCTATATCCCAACAACAGTATTTCCGAAATCTAAGCGTAACAATTTTCATAAGTAAACCACATTCCACATTGCTATCCACGAAATTCGGTTGAATCTCGTTCTACGGGAAACGTATTTCAATTGCATTTCCTCCTTTATTCAAATCTCGGTACTTTACTTAGGATGCACTTTGAGTTAATGCTTAGTTTACAGCATTAGCTATATTTGGTTAAGTATAGCATTTAGCAAGGTTCATTAAAGTCATTACTAATATTCCTATTTCCCTACAACCTAAGAGTATAGCGTGTGTTTTTTCTTTGACTCTCTTTTCCGGAATTATGTTTGTAATATCCTAATAGCGATTACGAGTTTGTTAAGTTCAATAGATTTATTCCAATCTACTAATCTTAATCTGAAGAGACTTATTTATGACTAGATGCGCCCGCGACGCCGCTTGCATTGTTTAACGATTTTAATGTACTGCGTGCAACCCTTTTGCTAAAATAAAAGTAGCCTAAATTATTCTTTACAACATCAGCTATCTCCCAGGAAAAGTCCCGTTAAAATTCAGAGATTACCCAGAACACACAGATAGGCAAAAATATTAAAAATTGATTTCTTATAAAAGTACCGTATATTTTCATGCCCATTTACTGGAAAGCTATTAGTTTTGAATCACAAACAGACACTTCAATTTTACTTATTTGTATAGATTTTAAAGGTTTAAGTAACAGTAAAACTTTGAAAACATTCCTCATTAAAAATACACTAGCAATATTGTACAAGTCATTCCTAATATTCCTACGTTTTCCCAACAAAGCGTGTGCTTGAACTAGAAGTGGGTGTAATAATAGGAGGGGTCGAGCAAACAATTCTCGCCTCTCTTTCAGGCTTCTAATTCGAGATAAAATTTTTAGGAAAAACTATCATTAATTTTCACTACGCAAAAATAATACAATATGCTATTCTATAGAATGTTGAAATAATAATAAATTTTCTTGGTAGTGGAAAAGTGGAATTCAGAGAAGAGAGAGAGAATAAATAATACTATGGATAGAAATTAATATTTCGTAAAGTTAAATGGACACGTTAAAATCTTTAACGAAATACGTTCCTAAGCATCAATATTTAACTTTAAATCTCTCTTCTATTGACTAATTCAAAATATTTGAATGTGGAACGTAAGTATATCATCAATAGATACTTTTTATATGTAACTTTAACTTTATAGAATAATCGCATCAATTCTCTTTCAGTTAAAGACGAAAATCCTTTGCATATATAAGAATTATGTATAAAGGTTATATTTTTTTTTGAAAATTGAACATTAGTCTCTATAGCGCATTATTTAAAGATCATTTTCCAATACATTTATTGAAGTGTTTGGTATAATTTTTCTTGTGAGGAGTGTTAGGTTTTATTTTCGTTACGGAATTCCTTGATTCGGTCACCGCGCTCAAAGCCCGCGATAAAAGCTATACACATTCCGAAAAAAAAATAAACATTTTCCAATATCTATAATTTAACACTAATAGCTGAAATTAAAATGCTCAAAGATATAAAAACTAAATGAATAATAAAGCTGACCTGGTTGGCTTGACCCTAATATGCTAATCAATATTATCGATAATATTAATATTACTTTAAAAATGGCATAGCTTTGATAAAGAATATTATTTGAATTGTAGCTGAAATCCAAATTTATATGTAAAACAGTTTTAAGCGTAAACTCAAATATTTAGGAATATCCAAGTACTGAAAATAATTAACTGTAGTAAATTATTGAGGAAGTTACTGATTGAATTGGAATAAAATCGTACACGTTTTGAATAAAGGCAATAATATTCTTCCGGTACATAACGCATTTAAATAACCTGGCGTTTCGGGCTGGATGTTATAATTTATATAAAAATTTAACGGCAATGCAAAATAGTGGTAGAACCTCCTCCCAGCACAAATAGGGCTGCTCGACCGGGTAAAGTACTAATCTCTCAAAGAAGAGCCTCTAAAACTAGATAAGAGTGTAAACAGACCCGGAGTAATTACCGGGAATAATGTTAGGAAAAAGAAGAGCTAACATATTTTATTTATAGATTAGGTATATTAAATTTCACTCGTTTTATCTGTCCTTTTACTCCTGACATCGTAACGCTTAGTGTACACTTTCTATTAATGTTATTGCGGGCATTTGTGACGGTGCACTTAAAGAGTAATACTTGACCTCAATTTTCCCTGCTCAGGTCGAATTTTCTTTAATTGTTTACCTGTCTATATAGGTCGATTATTTTTAAGTACATCTTAATTTGTCAACGATGAATTCAACTTGTAGTTCACAAACTCTCTCTCAAAAACCTTTAGTTATATTTATAACTAGCTTCTGCCTGTGGCTTCACCCGTGTGAATAA
Source organism: Hestina assimilis (assembly GCA_023373885.1). Lineage (NCBI taxonomy): Eukaryota > Metazoa > Arthropoda > Insecta > Lepidoptera > Nymphalidae > Hestina > Hestina assimilis. Next base: position 15,037,370 of record CM041740.1, read on the forward strand.
CTCTGAAAACGACGATACTTCCATACAACTATTTACCCCCCCTTTCAACCCCTCACAATCATGTTTTTGCATTTAATTAGTAGCCTATATCCTTTTCTTAGGTTTTAGACTATTTGTGTACCAAATTTCATTTCAATCGGTTTAGTAGTTTTGTCTTGAGAGCGCGACAGACCGACAAAAATACAGAAGGCAGTAAAAAGGGTTGTAAGGGGTACAAAGAGAGGGATGAAAGTTGTATGAAAATATCGTCATTTTAGTACTTAAAATTCATTTTTAGACATTCAAAGTTTGTAAAAGGGGGTGGGGAGGCGTTTGTCCGTGTGTTCACATAATTCACATTATAATTGAAACGTAGTAATTTTAACTTAGTTGTTTTTCCAATTATTATTCTTATTTTAGTCTAATTTGAGTATTCGATCATAAATCTCGAAACAGACTATTTTAAATAGCATTAAATCGATAGGAATCATGAATAAACTAAATAAACGTGAAATAAAAATTCTATGAAATAAAAAGCTAATCACGCGATAAAAATAGCTCTAAAGCAACAGCAATTGACCCGGTTAGATTGACCTTAGTAATATTTAAATATTATATAATTATTATAATAAAAGAAAATGTCTGTCTGTTATTATTGCATAATATAATAGAGAAAAATTAAAAATTTTGTATGAAGCCGGGGTGGGTCTTTAGTAATAATATAATTTCGACTTTGATTTTGTGTTCTTTTTCTTTGGATTTTAACATACAATTATATTATGCTAGAAATTCCTAATGATATGAAAAATAATTTATATAATGTCTAATACTTTGTAAATAGCAGCCGTGAAAAAAGATTACATAATATTTATATACCTTTATGAGCTTCGAAAAAATCCATGTGAGTATGCATTTCTAAGCTTATATTTAATTATATTCGTTTTTCTTTAACTAGTGATGTGCAATTATATATTTTATATTCACTTCTGCCTGCGACTTGCCTCTCGGTATTGTAGGTTATGTTAATCACTTCAGGAGATCAGTCGACGCATCGGTCGGTATATAGGTTGAAGCGCAGGTCAATTTTTATATCGGAAAACTGTCTACAAGTTGTTTCTATTTCCCCAGGGAACATTCCTTTTTTCCTGATTGAAAGGTGTATCTAAAATTTCGTGACAATCGGTAAGCTTAGGCATGAATGTATAAGAAACAATCTCACATTCACATTTATAATATCATTCTAAAACATGCATATAAAATGTAACTATTATATTATTTTTATAATACTGTTGTTTTAATTATTGTATGATTGCGCATTACCATTTTTTTGGTAAATCGCGTTTTTTGGAAAATAGTAGTTATTTACACAAAAGAAGGAACTTGAAAAAAGCGAAAAAATTAATCACACTGGAGACATCTGGACTCGAACCGGGGTTTTCATTGCCTGGAAATACGGATAAAACGACACTTTCTAAAAATGAATCCACTAGATCAATTTATCGCCCCCAAAATTCCCTGCACACTAAATTTCATGAAAATCGTTTGAGTCGTTTCCGAGATTCTGATTATGTATAGGTACATATATGTACAAGAATTGCTCGTTTAAAGGTATTTGATTTTTTTTTTCATTTGAACGACATATTTTCACTACGAGTTTCGTAAATAAATTATTATGAAATAAAAATATTTTACATGTAAGAGGAATGTTTGTACATGTGTCACGCTGGTATTTGTGATGACGTTGAACGAAATATTAAAGATTGAAATAAGCCGAATAAAGCCGCGGTAGGCAACAGTTAGTTATGAATATTCAAAAATCAAAAAAACAAATATGACTTTAACTCAATTTTCTCGTTATTCGTGACACATCAACCTCCCTGAAGGGATCTAATCAACATTTCATATTCGCGTTATAAAAGCTTTTTTAGCAATTCCGTCAAATTAAATAAATGTTATGAAATATCAGGGAAAAGTCGAGATGACACTCTGAAATGAAAACTGATATAATGAATGTAAGTGAATTATAAAGTTTTTCAACTCAGAGAATTCCGTAACTAAATGGTATTTTGGAAGTTAAAAAATCTTCTCTAAATATCACCATATTGCTCATTGGAGCCTTTCATCAAAATTAACTAAGCAAAGAATTAAATAAAAACGTTTATATAAGAAAAAAAGTAAAGTAAAGTAAGTGAAGAAATATCTGGGTCTTCAAATTATCATAAACACCGAATATCTTTTTATCGTGTTACTTGAAGCACCAATCAAAATAAGCGCCAACAATAACATTTTATAATGATATTAAATTCTAAAAAAGATTTTCCCTCACGAAAATGGAAAATCTCTTTGAAGTTTCCACTTCGACAAAAGATACTTTGTGATAAATTTATTTCACGCTGACTCCAAAGAAAGATAATGAAGTACTTAACTAAAAGGACCAGCAAATTATATATAGTATGAAATGATATTGGATGTCACGGTGTGTATTTTATCTAAAGGGTGGCTTAAAACGTTCAACGTTATATACGAGCGTTTAAGCATGTTTTTCGAAGCGCGTATTGGCGGGTAGCTATAAATACGAAACCGACACTCGCCACCGCTGGTAAGAGCGTTCGCCCTGGAATGAGCGCGTGTACGCGCTTTCGGCTTTTTTAAACGTGATATATAGCGCGCGTGTACAAGCATATGCTGAAACGATAGTATAAGATGTAAAGAAAACGCTAGTTTGAATATAGCTAAATTGAAACCACTCTAACTATATCGCAAATATTTTTCGCTAATTTTTGTCCGTTCGTTTTATTTTCACTACGATGGTGGCGTACGGACCTACTGATGGCATGCGGGCAACGTAGACTAAGATCGCTTGCAACACGAAGGTTGGAAATTCTTATGCGTGTTGGTGACCTTTTACAATCCTAAACTTCTCTCTTAAGTATAAAGAAATACATTGAAAAGCCTAGGAAAAACCTTACCAGTAAGCTGATTTTTAAAATTGGAATGTTCAAACCAGGAATTTCTATGAAACTGCAATTTGGGTCATTTAAGTTCCGGTGGTACTAGAAGTGGCTATTCGCGCTACCTTGTCACAGCAATTGTGACTTATGAGCCAAGACCGGTGCGAACATGCATTAATGTCGTTTATTCAATTTGCTTACCATTGCTGTATAAGCTATTAAATACCCAGAACTGTACAAGCGCACGTAGCAATGTAATGTGAAACTCATGATGTTGTCATATTTTGCAAATGTAGTAGTGACAGCATGGGTGAGAGCAGAAATCTAGCGGCAAGGCTGGCTTGAAGACTTTTAGCATTTCTAGTACCTTCTTTAGAATACGAACACCCTGCGAAGGCGAGCTTTATATATGTACATATATTATCAATATATATATTGTATTCTGAAATCAACCCCAGAGAAAGAACACAAAAACACATTTCATCTATACTTACATATAATATATACCTTTAAATCTATACATAATAGAATAAAGCCGTGAGCTGATTTTGTATATAGAGGCGCAAATGGTATAGAAAATTTGAATAGACGAAATTTTGCACTCACAAAATCTATAACCAATAAGTAAGATCCGATATGTAATCCCTGGGGACGTGATACCGGCGGCAGTGTCAGGTAAAATAGCGTGGAGTAACAAATTCTACTAATATTGTAAATGTGAAAGTTTGTATGTTTGGAAGTAAAAATGTTTGAATGTACTCATCGCAAAAACGGCCGAATGAATTTGGGTGAAATTTAGTACACAGGTAACTTACTGTCTGGCATAAACAATTACCAGTCAAGTGCGTTATGCACCACGCACAGTTGAAACTAAAGGGTTCCGCAGCTTGGTTATGTAGAATCTTAAGGCCTTTAAAAATAATAACGAATTAAAATCGACTGCAAAAATAAGTTGGTAATTTCATAGTAATTATTAAAAGTTATATGAAAAACAAAGTTATGGGAAAAACTTATATATCTCTTAAATTTCTAGAACTATCTTCTTCAAACCAAATGTGGTTGAAATTTTATTTGATGTCCTATATGCTAAAATTTTTCCAGAATTTTAAATACCATAGTTCAAAAGTTAAAAGGGGGACACAATTTTATGACTTTAGGAGCTAATATCTCAGCAACTACTGACTTAATGAAAAAAGTCAAAATCAAACCTCTTTATCATTTTGAAAGACCTATCCAAAAATATCTCACACGTTGACATACGTTGAAATTTTTTTTTCAATACTCAGTATGTACATGTATGGATTGCTACCCTTAATTCTTATATATTTTAAGATTTCATTACAGAATCGTTGTGCGGTTCATAGAATACACCTATTTAGTAAATTTCGTATAGATAGAGCCAATGGCTCCGAGTAAAATGACTGTGATATACGGACGGACGGAAAGACGGACGGACGGACGGACAGATGGACATGACGAAACTATAAGGGTTCCGTTTTTGCCATTTGGCTACGGAACCCTAAAAAAGACGTTCGGTTTTATTTTCGATACTTTATTGTATACTGTAGCTTGAATTAAAACTTGTTTTGCCAATTCCTTGAAAAAATAAAACAAATATTTTCATGAAAGTTGGCTACCTTTACTTTTTTGTCTAAGCGTATTTTACTACTACTTTGAATGAATGAATGAATGAATGAATGAATGAATGAATGAATGAATGAATGAATGAATGAATGAATGAATGAATGAATGAATGAATGAATGAATGAATGAATGAATGAATGAATGAATGAATGAATGAATGAATGAATGAATGAATGAACGAATGAACACATGACTGAATGATTTATTTGATTATAACATTCCGTTAGTTTTGGTATAAAATATATAGTGCTATGTCTTACCCATTTTAGGGTGTGAAAATATTTATAACTTACAATATCAAAAGAAAGAATAAAGATTTTAAGTACCTAGGTAACCATTTAAATGTTTAAATTTACGACTAAAGTTTTTCTGGTAGCTATAAAATTAAAGCAATTGTATCTTTATCAAGTTTACATTATTGCGTCTTAATATGCTGGTATGATGTCATAATTCCATCATTCAAAAACATAATTATATAAGCGTACAAACAGACAGAGGGACAGAAATATGTTATATTTTTAAATATTATGTATGTTCAATTGTGCAGTATGCGAAATATGCCCTGTGTATACTTTTCGTTTACTCTTTGCTGCAAAGAAAATTAGAATCCGACCGAGCAGAGCGTGAAATGGTATGTCAAAGTTTATGATATCATAAATCGATAATCTACGAGCGGAGGAGCACTATCCGATACTAGTATGGGCTTGCGGCTTTACCTACGTAGATTTATTATAAATGCCGAAAAAAAAACAATATATGTTGTATCAAAACAAACGTCCATGGTGTCAAAAAAAAATTAAGTAATAAATTAAACTAAGTACTTTCGTCAACCAATTGGCCTTAAAGAAGGGCCTTAATAATATAAGTCTAACAAAAAATTAAAAAAAACAATATTTTTATTCGTTGGTGTTGAATATAAATCTAGTGCTCCGCATATTAATCTAATAATATTAACGTCATACAACATTTTTTTGCTGTTAACAAGTTCTGCATTATATCTTTCTTGTTGTTGTAGGAACAAATTATTTCTTAATTGCATTAAAGGTAAGTTACCTCATTTAAAACCGCTATTCACGAGGCCGAAACCGCAGATAGAAGCTAGTATTTCTATCTTCTTAAAAAGTTTTGCATGACATGAATATTCAATATCAGTTGGATACTACATACATATACGAAGCTGTTTAGTACTATAGATAAATTAGACTAGCATGTCGCATATGTTCAGTTAATCTTGACAACGTTAGGATGTTGTACCTACGAGTACATGGATTTTAGGCGTAGGCGAAATGTATTGCAGACAGAACTACTTAGATTCAACACTACTGTTTCATGTTATCTATTAATATAAGTAAATTGATAATATTCTGGACAACTTTTTAAATTCTTCTTCTTATCAAGTGGTTAGTGACCAACCTAGTGTTAAAGTTGTTATAGTCGCCTGTGTAGATTTTTGGTCTAACTTTTCGACTATCATCAAATTGACAACAGCCGGGACCGACTTTCACATGCCCTCTGAAGCATGGACAAGGTCAGTTAAAATATTACTAGGCGATCACCCACCAGTGACTGACCGCGCCTAAAGTTGCTTAACCCACCGATCATTTACCTATTAGTGAGCGGATCCGGCTATGAGCGTCTCAACTTTTTTAATAAAAAAGAATATAAGTAATGCTACTTTATTACTAACACTCCTATTTCCACTCCAACTAAGCTTCTAGCTTTTGTTGCAGTAATTTCCAAAGTATTCCAGGTGAACCTCTGGGGTCTACGGGCCCAGCAGGGGTACATTGGTAGGAAAAAAATTGAGGGTTCACAAGTTGTAAGTTATCACATAAAGGCTTTCGTACCACCGTAGAGCAAAAGAAATATACATCCTGTGAAAAGTTCAACTCCATAAAGCTTGTGTGGTACAACCTGCTGACAGACGAGCGGAGAGGGTAGGAGTAGTAATAGGGTCCAATGACGAACCGGCGTCGGGCTGTGACGACCCCATCGCCCGCTGTTGGGATAACCTCTTCCAAGCTCAACCTCTGGAAGCAGAGATTGGTGGTAGGTCTATTCTTGCAAGAGGCCGACTAGGTAGGTACCACCGCAGTGTCAAATACTCTGCCGCCAAATAGTAATGCTTAGGCATTACTGTGTTCCGGTTTGAAGGGCACTGTACGCTAGTGAAATTACTGGGCAGAGAAGATTTAAGAACCAATATCTCGAGGTTGGCAGCGCGTGAGTGGCATCTACTCATGGTGCTGTATGCGCTCATAGGCTACGGCAACCACTTACCATCAGGTGGGCCGTTTGCTTGCTTGCCAACTTGTAACATAAAAAAAAAACTTTGGGTACAGATCCCCAAAAAATTTTAACATTTCATATCAGTTATCATCATCAAATCGTAGGCCCAGCTGATATGAATATTAAATGTTCAAGCCGTGAAGGTTTTAACTCAATTTTCGTTCGTGTACGTGACACATCAACATCACTGAGGGACTCTCATCAGAATTTAATATTCACGGTGGAAGAGTCTTTTTCTTCATAATTTTGTAATCTTAACAAAGTGTTATGAATTTTTTTATACGAAACACTTCATTAAAATGTAAATCAAACCATTTTAAGTTATTCTTCTTTAATGAAAAATGATATAAAGCTTAAATACCCTAACTTCCAAGCTTCGCGTAATTAATATAAATTTCTTTTGTAAAGTTATAAGGAGCTCGTAACTTTGCGAATAAACAAAGTCTAATTAATCATGTAAATATTTTAAGCGATCCCTTAACAAAGATAGTCGTGGGCTCTGTACTGTTTCAGATATTTGTGTGCATTTGTGTGAACCGTGTGTTTCCCACTTAATATGTACTTAATTTGCTCGTGAAGTTAGTCTCGGTTCGTTTAGAAATATTATTAATTATTGTTTTATTCACGATTTTGACAGGGTTGTTAATTAAGCTTATATTCCCTTGATAATATCCTGTAAAAAGAAACTAATATTTTTTTGTAATGTGTATTGCTGTTGATCCTACTCAAAATTGATCCCGTCCCTGGGTACATAAAATACCGGGAATAATGCTAAGAAGAGAAGAGAATTTTTACTAAAAATTCATGGCAGACCCCTAGTTTTTCGAAAGTTATAATGCAAATAAATTATACTAACATAAGATATATTACAGCATATGGGTAGAGATTCTCAGTTAAAAGTGTACTCGTTTTTGTAGCAATCTCATCCATACATAATTTAGACATTACTATGAGGCATAACATTATTCTCAAATTCACCGCTGAATTTTTATCACCGGCATCATAACCTGGTATAAAGTATTTTACTTGTTTTTTAAAGTAAATATTTTACGTGTGCGTAAATAATAAGCTTTAGCTTATCTTTCAGTTACTTACGTCTTTAAGTTATAGTAAATTTACAAACTATTATAGAACTATCTGAATTAGAGTAATAATTTAATTATTTTAAAAAAGCACCCGAGTCTAAAGGTATATTATATGGGGGCACGGGAGTGGCTCCGCCAAGTCAATAACTTTTATACTCTAAAAAGTATTTTCTGTTTCTGCAGCTCTTAGTCATAACCATCATCAGAAAACATCAGATCACCAAAATTAGTAACTGCCACCTTTTTGCGGTCGCATAAGTACATAATCGTAACTTCAGATATTTCAAAACAATCTATATATATATATATATATATATATATATATATATAAAAGGCTTTGTCCTGAATGACTGACGGATCAACGCACAGCGTAAACCGCTGATCGTAGAGACCTGAAACTTGGAGGGTTTGTTCTTTGCATGACGTAGGCGTCCGATAAGAAAGGATTTTCCGAAATTCTACTTCTAAGGGGTTAAAAAGGGGAGCAAAGTTTGTATGGAACAACGCGATTCCTTGGTTCAATCTTTTTCAAATTTAGCATAAACCTTTTTCAAAAGAATTGATGGAAGACGCGTTTCGTATTTTAATGAAATTCATCCCCTAACGGGGTATTTTAATGGAAATTCCATTAAATATTCTAGAATATTAAAAATGTGAAATTTATGTCCCATAAAAAATACTGTTTGAACTCGCGCAGGGAATAGCTTGGTAATAAGTTTATTTTCAGTTTAACTTTTCTAGCTACCGCTCATGATTTTCGCAGGTATAAAGAATTTTTAATAGACTGCATTTTACTAGCGAACATTATTTTTCTCCCGACTAAAACTGTTAAGCTAGGCCGGTTACAAAACAATGAAAAACTGAACCAAATACGATGTACACTCAATGAGTTTATACTAGAAATCAATACATACAAAATGTGTCAAAAGTTTTTAATAGGCATCGGGTTATGATCACATCGCCCCCTGTTGGGATGCAATCATTACACTGATGGTAGGTCTGTTGTTGCAAGAGGCCGGTGGTTCCTACCTAGGTACCACCACAGTGTCAAATATTCTACCACCAAGCAGTAGTTTTGGCATTACTGTGTTCCGGTTTGAAGGGTACTGTAGGCTAGTGAAACTACTGGGCAAAAGAGGTTTAAGAACCAAGACTCATATTCAACGCTGGATTATGCGTTAAGACCTCAAGATTTAAGATGATATTTTTAGAAATAAATTTTATTTTTATAATAAAAGACACTGAAGACTTGAACAGTCGAAACTACCTAAGTTCACCGCTAAGATAATAAAAAAGCCTCTACGTTTCCATTTCAAGACCATTATTTTTAGGCTATAAGCCCCCTTCACTGAACTGAATAATACTATTATGAAGTTAAAACTTATACCCAAGGTTTATTAAAATAATGATTATGGATAAGTAGATCTCGTGTAAATGCTTTTTATAGAAATAATATAGATTTTCTCATGAAATAATTTAATTATTTACGCATATTATCTTTCATAATGTTATTTCGATCTAAGATAAACATACCTTTTGAATATTAATCTATTTCATCTACCTAGCTAAGCTCAGACCTAATTCCAAGGGTTTATAGGTTTCCCGCTGAAATATTGTTCTGTACTTGTTTTACGAGTGGTCGATTTTGATAATAAATAATAATTGTAATCGGTAGCTGACCATAATATCGAATTTATGAAGAGCTTTATTTTTTATTATATTTCATGATTGTTGGCAAAGGAGCATACGGTCTGCTTGATAGTAACCAGTCACCCCAACCTATGAATGCTTGCGATACTTGAAGTATCACATGCGCGTTGCCAACCCAAGGGATAAGAAGGAAGGGACGAGAAGAGAAAAAGGAAGGGAACAGAGGGGGTGGGATATTGGGCCTCCGACGCTCTTGCTCGTCGCATGAAACACAACAGTATCTACTGATACTGTTTACTTTACGCCGATTTTCTGTGAGACAGTAGTATTTCGTCGGTCGAGTCCGGTCTCCCATTTGTGTTGAGAGGAGCATGGCTCTACTACCGTAAATTATAATGGAGTTCTTTCTCCCCTAGGAGCAACAATGCACATTTGATCTACCTGATGGGATCTACCATGAACTTTTAGTAACAATTATATTTCAATGTAATTCAATTTAGATAGCAAAACGATTCAGATTCTATATAAGCAGGACGTATATGTCATGACACGAAATAGTAACGTAACTCAGTTAAGGTCGTCACTTGAATCGCAATAAAAGTTCATAGTAGGTCCCCTGATGTTGCAAGCATCGAAAGCCTATGGTGGCAGCTTATTAGGTGAGCTATAAGCCTTTTTATCATAGAATAGGTTCTTACGTTATAATTTCACAAAATGATTCGTATAGCTACTAACAATACATTTATTTGTTATATAAAATTGCAGTTGTAATTGTGGCTATCTCCGCTTTTATAAGATTACATTGAAATTAGTTTTGTGAATAAATTAGATCCTAGAACAAGTAACGTTTTTAATTAAAAGTTAAAAAGTAAACAATAGAAGTTTCGCCGCAAACGAGGGGAGACGATAAAATCCGCATAAGTACCAGTGACTGGACTTTTTATGTACTAATTACTACAACTTTAAAATACGTGTACAATTGTTCTATGTTTTGATTAAATCTTTTTCTTCAAAACTATTGATAATAATAGTTTTACGAAGAAATAATTTTAAATGTCTTCCATTATTATACCTTTGAGTAGTACTAAAATTTTGAAAAAAAAAAAAATGTTTTTTTATTTTATATATTTAGTATTTTGATAGAAGCATGTTTTGCCCTTCTCTATTAAGTCTACGACAAAATTTAAAAAAATTATATTCGTAACTTGTTAATAAGTTCCATATCATTGGATTTAAGTGACACACTATTTTGCTATTTCTCCAAATGGCAAAAACTATAAAATAATTAAAAATTGAGGGTACATGTATGGGATGTATCTGAAAGTTAAAAAATCAGTGGACGGCAAAGTGTGAGGTATCTTTGAATACATGCTTAAAAATAATAAAGAGGTTTCATTTTGACTTTTTTGATGAAGTCAGTAGTTGAGATAACAGCTCCTAAACTTATATACTAACTTATGAACTGTGGTATTTAAAATTCCGGAAAAATTTGATGGTGCTCAACATCATAAGAACTTTCAACGATAATTATTTTGAAGAACATACGTTACGAAATTTCTGAGATATAAAAGTTTTTCCCATAACTTTATTTATTATTTTTAATTATTACTATGAAATTACAATTTTATATTTGCGGTCGCTTTTAATATTCAAAGTCCTAAAGATTCTTCATCATCAAGGTGTGGAACCCTTTAGTTTCCACTGTGCGTGGTGCTTGGTGGACACCAAGCACTTGACTGGCAGTTAATTATTTAATCATTCCATTTTACCTTAATCTATCATTCGGATAAATTCTGTATTCTGAAATTGACGCTCAACGTTACCTCAACACACATACATTATGTATAATGCCTCAGTACTTTGAGTATTGTATATTAATGAAACAATCGATTCCCCGGCGGCGAAACGTTACGAGTAATTACATTTACTAACAAGATTTGATAAATTATATCTTCATAATGAATGTTTCTTTTTCAATTAATCTTTAAATTACTTTCTAAGCGGCAGAGGGTCTCGCGAAACTTTTTAATTTGTTTTCATTGTTTCTTTGCGTTTTCCACGGTTATTATAAAGAGTTAACAGTTTGATTAGTTTTAAATTGTTTTAAAAACAATGTAATACTTAAGAAACAGCTTTGGTTCTATTAGTCTAGTTATGAATGCACTGTTCCCCTTGACTCCGAAAGCATTTTTCAAATATAATTTTTTATTTAATAATTTAAAAGTTCTATATTTTAAAGTGTATGATAGATAGTATGTGCCTTTTCACACATGCCGGTTGCCGAGTAGCCGGCGCCGGGTATCCGGTAGCGAAGTGTATGGCCATGTATCAGGTATCTTTCACACCTACCGGCGTAATTTTGCTCGGCAAGTGGTCGCCGGGTGCACATCGCATTCACCACTGTGCGTACGATCTACTAGATTCAAAATTGAATCGTTTGAAAGCGAATTGACAGTCGGCGCCGGCTACCCGGCAACCGGCACGTGTGAAAGGGCACTATTTCTTGCCGTATATAATATTTTACAGTTTTTTCACGCAAGTCCCTTTTTTATTCCTTAGAATATCCGTTTTTGTAGTCTTTAGTATTCGTTTATATTTAACAAAATCGAACAATGCTCCAAAGGTTTGTATTATGAATAGAATTTAACATAAAACCCTCGCTTGTATAAAACAGCAAAATAAACTTCAAACATTACATACTGTATGATTTTATTAACCTTCGTTTTCGTTTGAACAAATATTTGATCCCACAAAATACCGCAGCAAAAGCGCAATCTACAATTCAGGTTTGAAGGAAACAACCAACTTTGATTCAAACTTTTCAAAGCCATAGAACTATTACAATTAACCCACAGCGTCTTTAAGTTAGAACTTAGAACAATTAGACCTTACGTTGACCATTTGCTTTAACTTGTAACACTTAGGAAAGTTGCTAGGACGACTGTTTGTTGATAGGCTTTGTTTAATTCAACTGTAATGTGACTCGCTAAGTTACCTTACAACAATAAAATAATAATTATTCTTCGCATAGAACATAAAGGTTTATGACATTTTGAAATATTATTACAATAATTCTTGATTACAAGAATTTGAAATTGGACTTCATCCGCTCCTGCAGTTTATATAGATAAAATGTATCAAATTTCTTCTCTAAGGTTATTAAAACAATGTCTATACTAAATTCCAGCGCGATTTATATAGCACATAACTAATATAGCACGCACGGACTCATACGTTGGATTCTCATCTCGATAGTTTATTTTTACTTTACGTCTTCTAGTTTGTTAATCATTAATATTAATAAATATTACGAGATAAGATACTTTATATAATAAATTATCTATTTAAATTGTTGGATTACCAAATAAAATGACAGAGCTAAAGACAGAACTACTCTTATTTGCTTTGAATTTTCTTTTTAATATTAGTGTGGAATTAGGGATTTTTGGTTATGATTGATTGATTGTTTGATTTATGTAAACCAATTCATAATTAAATTCCATTGCCTACATAGTTTTTATAAGCTAGACTTAAGGATATAGAGAATACTTAAGTAAATATTTGAGATTATTCGGTTGGGTAGCTTTAAGCTTTAGGTAGGTAGTGTTCGCGAGGTAATCAATGAAAAAACCGTGGTCATACCTTTAAATACTGACATAGAACTTAAGTTAAATTTATACAAAATAAAAACCTGATACTTTTTGTAGTTATTGCTAAAAATATTATATTAATTTTTACTATATCATTGTCTTTGTTCGATTTCTAAATAGAATCGTAGATACTGCTTTGTATGTGCTCGCATTTGATCGTTCACTCCCATAGGTATAACAGCATTCAAGTGTCTCGCTTTTAGATCGTACGTGAGTGGATTTCGGTATTAATCTATTTTGCCGGCGGCGGAGCTAAATACGATTCTGTTGTTGCCCGTTCGTGACGATTTGCTTTTTAATTGCTACAGGCGTTGCTTATGGTGACACGATTTAAAAACAAAATTATTAATAATCATGAAACATTGTCACGGATTTAGTGTTAAATTTAATTGCATTTATAAATGTTTATTACACGGCCATTAAAAGCTATTATATCTTGTATTACACAACATTAAAAGGATATGACTATTATATATTTATGCGAAAGTTGTTGGTTTGAAATTGAATCTTTTGAGCCTTTGTCATTCTCTTTCGTATAGTTAGCATTAGGTTGACGGAAAACAGAAATATTAATACTTACTCGAAAGCTTCCTTGCATTATTCATCCGACTATAATTACAAAACCCTAAGCCTTAGTTAGACGCCCAGAACCCTAAGGACGGAGTAAATTTTAAGTCCTACGAGGGCTGTCTGAAGATCCAAATCTTCTTGTTTTGAGCTAGCTGAATGTTTAAATCGACTCGACTGTTAAAAAGCCTTTGAACAAAAAAAAAAACTTATTTTAAAATTTTTCATTAAAGCACCGAGGAAGTACTGCCCTCTCGCAGAAAATCGGCGCAGATTGCCGGAGGCCAAATCTTCCACCCCTCTGTTCCCTTCCTTTTTCCCTTCTCATCCCTTTCCTCCTGTTACTTGAGTTGGCAACGCGCATATGATACTTCAAGTATCGCACGCGTTCATAGGTCGCGGTAACTGCTTACCATCAGACGGAGCGTATGCTTGTTTGCCAACCGTCATGAAATAAAATAAAATAAAAAATCTCATTCCAATGAATTCATTTTGAAAATAAAATAATTTGAAAAAGCTTGGTTTCAAATTCAAATACGGATGAAAATCGGAATACAATTTTTATTCTTAGTCGAGATTCAATTATGTTCGGTTTCTGAATGGAACGTAGACAACAATGCTAGACAGTTGAGTTGATTCGGCTTTTCAATTATAACTGGCATGGTTTATCTACGAATACCGACGTACATTCTCAGTTAGGCTAAGCACAGTTAGTTTAATACTATTCATATTTATTATAAATTTGAATTGGGATGAATTGGATGTTTGTTATTCAGTCATGCAAAAACTGAAAATGGCTGAATGGATTCGGATAAAATTTAGTACAGAGATAGTTTATTATCTAGATTATTTCATAGGATACATTTTATCCTGGAAAAATGTAGGATTGTCAAAAAACGAACTACAAGTCTGTACTGTCTGGCCAGTTGCAGGAAGGCTAGTGAAATTACTGATTAAAGGAGATTACGGAACTAATATCTCTCGTTGGCAATGCATGAGTTCCTCGGCAACCGCTTACCATCAGGTGGGCCGTATGCTTGCCAACTTAGTGACTTAAAAAAAAAAATTCTTTAGATTCAATTCTAAGGTGTACGTGAACGAAGTCGCGCTCATGTTCTATATTGAATAAAATTTTCAAAAGCTATTCGAAAGCTATTTCTATATAAGATGTCTTGTAGGTTTTATTAAATATATTTTACTTTAGACAAAATGGAAGGCTCTGTCCGATTTATGGCTCATACGATTCATATTCCTTTTCTTAAAGGTGTATCAAATATAAATTACTAAACATAAATTCTGTACATACTAAGTACAGGCCACATAAACAACTTATTCGAAGAAGAATAAATATGCTATAAAACATGTCTACAAAAGTTTCCGTAAGATAATTGATTTTCTTGGAAATTTATAGCATCCCTTAGCCCTTCCTTGCGTATTATGGGGTGAGTTGTGTGAATGTAAAACCGTCCCATATAAATGGGCTTATTCGGTATCCGAAGGATTAGGTTTTATTAAGTCTTGTATTAAGAAGTTTCAAATATACTTTATAATTTATGAAATAGACGTAGGTATCTTAAAATTTACTATTTATTTTTCATAATAATTTGCTATAATACAGACGCAGGCGCAGGCGGGGCGGGCGTGCGGCGCGCGAGTGCATGGCGTTGCTGTACCGCGCGACGCGGCTAAAAGACCGCGTAGACACGCACGTCTTCACATTCGTGGTCACGCGTTCCGTCACCCGCGAGCCCGACCGCGACGTCACCTCTAAGGACTTCTGTTGCGCGCACCAACGATGGGCTGTCGCTTTCAGTCGATCCGAGTCCTCATTGGGTAAGTGTAATTTTAAAAAATTTTAAAAGTCATGGGTTCGACTCCCGCTTGGACTAGATGTTGACCATTCAGGCATACAAGTATGCTCCGGTCTGGGTGTTTGTTCTTGTATGGGTTTCTGGAACCGGTATCACTATCCTAATGGGGGCCGTTAAGTATTTAGCGTTTTATGTGTGCAGCGTTTATATGTAGATCAGAATTCAAACGCAAATGTATTTCTTTTCAGGCGTCTACCTGGTGTGGCGGGGCGTATGCGAAGGCGTGCGAGTTTATGTCGACTTCTCTATCACCTTGCTTAGTCGTGATCACTTTACGGCAAACGAGGGTTTCTCTGGCAAGCAAGTAAGATTTAACGCAGGATGTGCCGCTCAGGGACGTGGGCGCTGTGTTTCACTTGCCGAACTAACTGCCAAGTTCGCGGACGCGAGAGGCGAATTCCAACTAGAGTTGACTATGTCACGGGTTCGAACTCTATATTCTTGCGATCTACGAGCTCCTCGCTTAGACACACCTCCAATAGCTTTTGCCGGATTTGACTGGTCCGTATCTGCATCTGGTGGAGTTGGAAAGGAGCCCCTTACATTACGCCTAGTTAGATTATCTGGAGAGGGGCAGCTATGTCGAGTGCGTTACGCGCTTGCTCTAGGCGAAGGCGAGAGACGAATTCACTCTGGTCCTCTCGAGTGTCTATGTGACACTGAAGGTCGCACACCACCATGGACGCCTCGCCCACCTTCTCGCCTTGTTCATAAAGGGATCAGATTGACGGTGGAGCTAGTATCTGCAAGAGCGTTAGCGGAGTTATCAGTGCCCGTCGCCGGTCGCGCAGCTACCTGTTACGATCGAGATAAACAAGCGTGGGCACTACGTTGTGATACACATTCGGAGACTGTACGAATGCATATGTTGTATCGGGATGTGCACCACGTGCCGCGGAATCATCTACGCTATGTGAGCTGGTCAGCATGGTTGGTGCGCTCTGCACCTGCTCCTGGTGAACCAGACGCAGAAGCCTTGCCCGGGTCACCATTCGAGAATTACTATGCTCAAGAAAGTGCGGACGAAGGACTAATGATGGAGACCGCTTTAAGAGTTGAGGATGTGTCCCGGGCAGGTAGTCCATTCTTACATCCAGGCAGCGAGCTTCACGTGCGTGTCGAATGGGGTGATACATATCTCCTCTTTCAAGCTACTTATCACGTTTACGATGATCTCTGTCGGCTACATGCTCATCAGATGAGGTAATAATTTAATTGTACATTTTATAAGTCACATTAATTTAATTTTTATCAAACATTAACATACCTTGTATTTCAGACGCGAAATAGCCGTGCTGCAGGCGGAAAATTATTCACTCGAGCGACAGTTATTCAGCTATCAAAAGAGCCTAGCGTATGCGCAGGCGCAGGGGGAGCCAGCAGTAGCGGAGACAAGTGGCCGGCGTTCGCCCGCCGAGCGGTCTTTGTCTACGGACACGGAATATGCGTGAAATGCGGGCCCGGCAGCGCTTAGTCGCGTTGACCGCCTTCTACAAGCCCGTATTCGACTCTTCTATCCTTTCGACTGATTCTGACGTTTTTGAGCGATTTATCTATTTTTCTAAACGTTTTATGGCGAACTGCGCCCTCGTCCGCACCGCTTCTCGCCGGTCGCCTGCACTCTCGCCGCTCGGGTCTATCGATAGCTGATTATTATATTCGACTACTTTTCTATTTATCTGTACATAAAATATATTTAGATATAATATATTATGTATATTTCTTAACTTAAAACTCGAATTCATATACTACGACAGTCGATTTATGAATAAAATAAATAAAAAGTATATTTTGTGTATTATTTTATAATAACTTCCTCATTAAATCCCAGTCAGAAAGAATACCATTTTTTCATTGACTTGCCATTAGAGAAAAAAGGAAAAAAACATAAATTAACTATAGTAAAATATAACTTTTTTCCTCCGTATAGAAAATTTGTATTTCAAACGATTTGTTAAAATAAAATTAAAATTATACCACATCATGGAATTTGAGTTTTTGAGTTTTATCGTATTCGATGTTTAATTTTTATCTTTTGTAATAAATAAATTTCTAAAAACTATAGTATGGTACCATTATAGTATGGTATGGTAGTTTTTATACATAGCGATTGCCATAGCATCTCTGTGAAAAAATTTAATGTTTTGTACGAGGGCTGTTTAAAACTCGAACTAATAAATGAATAAAATTGTTGATACTTGCTTGACTTATTTCAATGAGTTCTGCAAACGAGTGACTGTGAACTAAATAATACCATCTATGAATGCGCTACAATATACTTGAATGTCATGAGACAATTTTCCAGTCGTATTTTTACTTGAACTTGGCACATGCATCCCGTTATTTTTTACTTTTGTTTGCTCATTTGCTAGCGCTAATTTACCCTTCAATTTTTACTTATATTAATACGCAGGATCATATGCACTCCATATTATGGAGCTCAGTGGCTTGGATTGACATTTGACAATTTAAGAATTTTCCATTGTCAGTGTCAATGTCAAAACCACGTTTGTGTTTGTTTAGTTTTCAATTGGTTCATAAGTTGATAAAATAAATAATTCATATTCGTATAATAAATACAATAAAATGGCTCAGGGTAAAATGAAAGTTAAAAGCAAGCTACCCTCAGGAGCCAAAACAAAAAAAGCCAAAGGGAAACCAGTTACAAAGCGAAACAATGCTCCGGTGCGTAGTAAGGCACAAGTGATTGAAAAAAATAAAATGAAGGCGACTGTAACAAAAATGGTAAATAAAGCAGCTGAGCATCAATTGAGATCAAGGGCGACGGAGACTCCTCAGCTCTCTGCAGCACAGAAGCGTGTGGCTGCGGCGCCAACAGCACCTGCACCTGCTAAATAACACATAACCTCAAAAATTTGGCTCTACAAATTGGTCTTTTGCCTATTTTTATAAATATTATTAGATAAAGAATTTTTAAGTACAGATTTATACTTCAGTTTTTAACAATAATATCAACTCTTGTAGAAACAAACTTATATATTGTAAATTCTGTATAAATAATAGTTTTGTTGCTACACTTCTGGTATATTTAGTTTATACATTATTTAATACAACATTTAATGTAAGTTAAAGTTCTTTTCTAGCACTTTCATTATTATTATATTAAAAATACCTTTTCAATTTAATTAAAAACAGTTTTTATCTTTTATTATTGGGCAAAAATCATGCTTCCAGCAATGTAAACAATACAATGTTTCTTATAAATCTCTTAATCCTTATAATCTTTATAACAATTTTTTCTACCACAAACCTTCTCAAATGCCGATGGTCAAAGGTTTGATTGACCGTGCAGGACTCTGTATAGATTGTGCTTGTGTTACTAAAATAGATAAAGTGTTTAATTGCACGCAAATAAGCAATACCATGTCAACCCACACGAATGTCATTTCGAGAAAAACACGTTTGACAATTTTGAACAAGTTGCTTTTAGGATTTTTTTATGTATTCGTCAAGTTTTTGGCAATTTCAGATTTATCTAAGTTATTTTACTTATTTTCACAAAAAATAAGTATACAAACTTCATATTTTGTATATAATATAACCCAAAACGTTTAACATAATATATACATTGCATGATTAAAAAGTGGCTTTTTAGAAGTTTTAAAGCTTAAAACCCTACAAATATTAAAGAAAAATTTTCTTCAGCCATTTACCAACACTTCTGCATATATAACTAAGTTTTTTCATTTTTGTGGGTTGACATGGTATTGCTTATTTGCGTCCAATTATCTTTAAGCTTAGGTTGAGTCTGGTATTATTTATTGAGCTTTCATATTAAACAAGTTTTTGTTACATAGATGTTATTTACAAATATGAATGACAGGCTTTTCTTTTTAATATTAATTTAACAATTTCATTCAGTCTTTAAGTTTTTAAGAAAACAAGCAGTTAATCATAGAATTACACACTATATACTATGGACATACACTTCCATACAGACTTATTAGTGTCAAAAATCCACTGGTCCTGCTTCATGAATTTAACACCAATACTAGGAAATGAAATTACTCAAAAGCTAACTTCATTGTGTAACACAGCAAATTTTGTTGGTGTTGATTTTACAAAGGGGTACCATGGAGTATTTTTTTGTATATTTTTTCTCTATGGAAGGCCCAATCTGTGGTATATAGTAAGTACTAGACTTACTATATACCACAGATGTTAAAAGCAGCCTTCCAGGTCAGTGAATAAAACAATAACTTTTCCATTTAACTTACCTATACTATGTATAAAAGTGATGTTTGTTAAGCTTAGTTAATGTTCCAGTAAAACATGTATTGTGTAAAGTTTGTTACTATTTATTAAAATATTGAGGATATTTTTTTTTATTACTTCCCTATATCATCTGAAACAAAAAAATTATAAATATAGTTGCAATATAATTAGACAGCTTAGAATGTTTAGCGAACTATTTAATATTCATAACTTAATAACAATTTTTTTTTAAAGAAAATTGACTTTAAAACTAAAAATCAAAAAATAAAAAATGTTTACAACAGAAGTTGGTGCTTTACGTGTCTTTAAAGTTTTCGCCGTATAAAACAGAGACCGCTATAATTACGAGTAAGTAGGTACGTTTTCTCCATGGCAACGTTATTTTTTTGAGTAAAAGCTACTTTGAAAATAATTTAAGGATCTCTCCAGATATATCGAATTAGGAGAGTCAAATTAATCAATTTATATCACCCTTCACAGAGTAAATAAGCAGAGGCAATTTCCAATAAAAAGGTGATAAAGTATATTTATCTTTGCTGTAATAAGATTGTAACTGAAAAACCTTTATTTATAAGAATTTTTCAAACATACCCTACAGCTATTATTATTACATAACCATAGGTGACAAACAAGCATACAGCTTGTAAAATGGAGTGTACGAGTGTCATGTAGAGAGTCTTGACCATGAGGTGGAAGTAGGAGGATGAAGAGGAGAACTAAAAAGGAAGCAATCATCGAGTGAAACAGTTTTTTAGTATGGATACTGATACTTCACGTAGATATTTTATATGAGGCATTCCTCATATTTATGTATCTTTCCCGGTCGGGCCAGCAGAGTTGTAGCGACATCTACACACAACACGACGTAACTCGATAGAAAGACAAGATTGTCACAATGTCGTATCAAGCTGCAACGACACCTACAGGGCAAACTACGCAATGATACGGACGACCAATGAGCGTCACGATCCTAAATCGCGCTATCAGAGTTTCCTACGCTCATAACCTATATATACAACATCACAACGTAAGTCGTGGGGCTTCGGTCCGCCAGACAATATTACCGGCCTGGTCGGAGGATCCTCCCGTTGCGTTGGAGGCATTTCACACATCGTCAGCCTCCACAGTACGATGTCGCTACACGAGTCATTCCGAAAATGGGGCTTTAATACTAACTATATATAGCTATAGCGACAATTATTAAGAATGATTGGAGTTCAAAAATCATACGAGTTACATATAGAACGTAAAGCAGTAATACAGCCTTAGGTGGAGCACGCTTGCCTAGAAGATGTCCATTCACTCTTGATTTGAAAGTACCAAAGCGTTTCGTGCGTGTTTTTTTTTTAAGAATATTAGCAATCCATTTTTCAAGTAATACTAATATTCCTATTGCCCCTCCAAATAAGCTCGAAGCTTGCGCTAGGAGTGGGTATGACAATAGCCCAAGGGGGTTCGAACCCGCGACCGTCGCGTTAACGGAGCTAAGTCGGCCCTTCTACCGTTGAGCTATTGAGGCTTCAGGCAGGCAGTGTTATAGGTATGTCAACAATGTAGGAAAAATGTTAAATTACATAAGAAGTTGGAAAAAGTAGCTATATTTTTATAAAAATCCAGATTTTTTCTTTGAAAAGCTACGCTTTTTATTTCTTTATCAAGTTCGCGTAAGCTAAGTGAATTTCAACAAATAATAATAATAATTGATTCATAAGCAATACGTAATAATTATATTGTCGTACATTATAATTCCCCATTAAACACGGCAGGCCTTCGCTGTTGTTATCACAAACATTAATTATTATAATCGATGTCGGCTTGATAATTAACCTAATGTGTTGCTATTAGCACAAAGAGAGATTCCGAGATTTGTAGGAAGTTAACAGTAATGTAAACGTTATCTTTGTACAAGATTAGTATATTACCGCGACTTCGTTCGTGTAGAATTTTGTGGTATAGATAAATCAAATTGTATCTTAAACGAAAAAGATTTTAATGAAAGGTAACAAAAATGCCGTAATAGCTTAACGGTTAAAGGGATGGGACGGCGAGACCGCTCTGTTAACGCGAAAGTTGCAAGTTCGATCCAGATCCTCTTAGGCTATTGCCTAGCTCCTTAGGTTATTCAGAGGGGCAATAGGAGTTTTTATTAGTAATTACTTAAAAAAACATTTCCTATACTCTTTGAAAAAAAAACCCTGCTATATTTACTACTTGAGCATCAAGTAGAAATTTATTTTTGAAGCTTTAATACAAATAGTGACAAATTAGTAATTAGGTTGCTGCATTCTTAATATCTCTATGTCCGTAACTCTCTCAGTCTTTACGCTAATATCTTTAATTTACATGAGACATTATCGGGCCAGATTTTAGTGCGCATTCAGTTAAGTTTTTTTTTTACACACAACGGTCCCCATTAGGACAATTATATCCTGTGTTGGGGGTCCGGAAACATTCGCAATGACAAGGACAAACACACCCAGACCGGAAAACATTCCTGTACGATTAATACAAACATCTGCTCCGAGCGGGAAACGAACCCGCAACCGTCGAGGCTAAAGGCAGACTCTACCCACAACGCCACAACGTTAGATAATTTAATCCACGGTATTAGCCACTCCGTATCAAAACCGATGCGCGACGCAGACGCACTACGCAAAATATAATAAATAAACTAATTAGATTATGTTAGTCTGTTATATATAAAACAATAATAATAATAAAATAACTAACACAGTACATGTGATAAACTTAGGTTTCTTTGCAAAGTATTAATTTTTAAGTTTGTCTCATAAAAGCTTGTACGCCTGTTATAAGTGCTACTTAAATATCCTATAAATATTTATAAATAAATTTAAATGCGAAACGAGCAGCCCATCAGTTATCTCACGAGTGAACCAATAAGGCAATCTTTATTTTTGGGCCAAGATTAAATTTTTTCCGAAGTCTCGACTTCACTGTAATTTGGTGAAGTTTTCGGTTTTTTATTTGAACTTATATTGCGTGTTGTGTATGTGGGTAACATATTCAAGGTAATGTCGCACAGTGAGTGAACGAGCTTAGGGATGGCAAGGATCATTTATCGATAACATCAATCTTCAAATAAATAAAATATCGTTGGATCAAATATACGTACTTGTTTACTGTAGACCTATTTTTATCTTTTGTTTTTTATTTCTATGACACCAAATATTCATTTGATGTAAAATACTCGCATTAAGTGGGGCTAAAAAAAAACAACTGATTAATGGTACCGTCAGAAAAACTATCAATAGGTCAAAGACTTATTATATAGTTAATGCAATAGATATTATTAGATTTCTTTTTAATAGATAATATTTCTATGACCCAGGTTTTTATTAAGTCTAAAAAATTAAAATCTGCACATCAGTTTAGTTAAACTTATCTTAATTTCTTCTTTATACATAACATTACTTTCAAATCTATAACAATTTATTGAATGCCTTTATATGCAAATGTTTTATATTTTAAAACGAAAAGAGCAGCAAAGTTATGGAATTGTGATCATAATAATAATAATGTTTATTCATAAATTTAAAGTACATAATTATTTTTCATTTATAATACATACATATTTTAATATTGGTGGTAAAATAAAGAAATTATAATATGTACCTACTCATTTTTATCACTAATAGTATTAAAACTAGGCCGAGATGAATTTGATTGATTTGGTAAATGATATAAAAAAAATTCTCAGCTTTGATTATTTTGGGTTATCGTATGGATTAAGATATCGACAATGATAGCGTAAACTCAAATCTCTGCACTGTTCAAACGTGGGATGGGGGTATTGAGGGGTCGCAGGGAGGGGGGATGATGCGCCGATTTCTCCGAATAAGATTAATAAATGCAGGCGGGGCGGGGGACACCGCGGCTAATGACACGACGCTGCAGATATTTTTTATCGCGAATTTAAAACAAACTGGTTGCGGCGGTAGCTGCCCCCTCCTGCGCCTGCGCCTGCGCCGCTGCAACGCTCCCGTGCGCCCGCGCAACCGTCGCACCGATTGTCACACCTACTTAGTGCTTTTGTTACGTAAATAGGTTAGCTTGTCACGCTCCACACGGGATATTTTTCTCGGTTGTCTACTTTAATAAGACGTAGCATTGTTGATATTGAATTGGAAAATAGCTGATGTTTTATATTGAAACTAAAATATATATGTATACGATGCTACAATGAAATAAAATTAAAGTGTCTGTTTGTAATTCCCAACTAACAGCTTTTCACTAAATGCATATGAAAGTACATACTAACGTTAAATACATTTTATTTATGTCTGACTGTCTGTTTGTTTGTTCCGGCTAATCTTTGAAACGGCTGGAGCGATTTTAAAGGGACTTTTACTGACATACAGCTGATTTTATAAGGAGAAAAGAATTAGATTTCCGTGCAATAAAGAAAAATCGAAATACCACACGAGTGGAGCCGCGGGCGCAACTAGTGTCATTTTTTTTTTTATGTTAGAAGTTGGCAAACAAGCATACGGCCCACCTGATGGTAAGTGGCTGCCGCAGCCTATGAGCGCTTGCAGCACCATTAGTAGGTGCCACTCGCGCGTTGCCAACCTCGAGATATTAGTTCTTAAATCTCGTTCGCCCAGTAATTTCACTAGCGTACAGTGCCCTTCAAACCGGAACACAGTAGTGCCTAAGCGCTACTATTTGGCGGCAGAATATTGGACACTGCGGTGGTACCTACCTAGCCGGCCTCTTGCAACAAAAGACCTACCACCAGTGTGACTGATTGCACTGGTGGAATAATCTCTGCTGTGACAGAGGTTATCCTAACAGCGGGCGATGGGGTCGTCACATCCCGACGCCTTTAAATATATCATAATTATATATGTCCACTGACACCATCAATTTAGCTTTTAATAATAATAATTACTTGTAACGGTCAAACGGTAAACTAATTAATTTTAACGGTCAATAATAATTTAATTATTAACAAAACAGTAAGAAATGCTAATATGAAAATGGAAATAGCGCGTTATGTGACAGCATCTGCTATTTTAGTTACTGATAAAGTTATAGAGCTTGAAATAACTTTCCAACTAGCGCATTTGATGCAAATAAGGCTTAGTTAATATCAAAGTTCTATCAGACTAGATGCATAGAGATTCAAATGCGTATTCAAGTTGAACTAGTTAGGGTTAACGGTCCTGTCGTGTATCTCAGAGACACCGTTTTGTAAGATTTTATGAAAAGGCTTGCGCGGATCCGATCCGCGGTATATTTCAGATTACGAATGCCATTCAAAACTGTTAAGTTTTTATATTCGTGGGAACACTTTCGCCTTATAAAATAATGGTTGTCTTTTGTAGTAGAGCCATGCTTATCTCAGCACAAATGGGCCGGCTCGACTGGGGAAGTACTACCCTCGTTTCGTGCGATAAGTGAGAGTGCCGGAGGCCCAATCTCCCACCCCCTCTGTACCCTTTCTTTTTATGCCTTCTTCCTATCCCTTAGGTTGCCAACGCGTGTGATACCAAAAGTATAACATAGGTTGCGGTGACTGATTACCATCTGGCGGACCATAAGATTCTTTGCCAACCGTCATGAAATAAATAAAGGTTATATTACAAAATTTTATTGTTACCTACAATACGTTAAATAAATAAACGTTGTATACTCAACGGCCTCCATTAGGATATTGATATCCTGTGTCGGTGATCCGGAAACACATATCAGGACAAGGACACACACCCAGACCGGAAAATATGCTTGCATGGTCAATACAAACATGTTATGCTCTGAGCGGGAATCGAACCCGCGACCTGTGGCGCTTAAAATAAATTCGCTACCGCTGCGCCACAACGTCGTCACGTTAAATATAGTCGTCATAAAAATACAAACTGTTAATAAAATATTTTTTATGATTTTATTGTAACATTAAAACAGAGATAAAATCATTTCTGGATAAAGATGTTATTTTTGTTTATGAGATAAAAACAAGAAAGTTTAGATTTTTATTTTTCCACGCTTTTATTAGCTTCATCTGTGCATATTATATATGTGTGTATTCATCTATCTATGTAATGGAATCTCTCGCAGTAAGTTTCATCGACTTAAAGTCCTCTGATTGACTTCTAAATTTGCACTAGTGTCAAAGGTCAAAAATGTTAAAAAAATTGAGACAAAAACTAAAAAAATATATTAAAAATATAAATTTGAAGACTAAAAAATAGTAATAATAAATAATAAAAAAATTTAAAATTTTTAAATGCTAAAAAATTATAATTAATTTTAGCGTGACGAAAATTAACACTTTGCTGATTACAACATACTTATTATATATCTAATAGTAATAAATAAAACAATATTTATTACGATTCTTGTTTTTTAATTACTCAAAGAATTTAGACAGTATTTTCAAATTTTATCAAATAACTTGCTTTGTGTTATCCCCGCTGCCAAAAAATTTTCTATTCTCAGAAAAAAGTTAAAAGTGTTTATTTTCAATATTTTTTAAGACGCAAAAATACGAAAATTAGAAAGCTCTTGTTTACTGTTAAGCTCTTCTGTTGAAAACAGCGAGTGACGGCGACAGGTCAAGGGACAGACCTGCATATCAAAGATTTATGTGTCGCCTGCATTGTGTGCCTACAATGTTACGCATATACATAGAGATAAGAATAATAAGTAATGTGTAGAATATTTGAAATGCGTTGAATTCAGCCATTTTAAAATCTATAACACAGCGTGTGTCTGAATAACGAATTTTTTTTTAAATTACTAAAATTTTGCAAATATTGCTAATGTAAGCGGCATTTTTTCTACTTTGCATTTTATTTGTGATGAAAAGTGTACCAACGGACGGCTTGATGAAAAGCAGTCTCATTGGGAGATTATCATCAAGAAAGCCATTACGAGGCGTTGCTGAGGAATGAAAGATTAAATTTGTCGAAATTAAGAATAGACGAAATAATCAAGGCCACTAGGGCCAACAGCAATAGAGAGCCTACGTTTTACTTTGTAGATGGCGAAGGTTCAATTCAAGCTGCAGATATTTCATCTACCATCAGTTTGGGTTTTGTCCGGAAGAGAACATTAGTCTCGGCCGAGGTCGATTGTAGCGCAGCAGTATGGATAATCATCTTCCTAGCATTATTCCCAGTATTTACCCAGGGTCTGTTTATTACTCTTATCCGAATTTGACAGGTTAGGAGTTTTTACACAGAGCGATTGCCACCTGACCTCCGCGACCCAAAGGGCGGTTCAGTAACTCGTTGGATAAGAGCAAATTACTTATAAAGAGTTAAAGATTATTATTAGATGCTATGATAACAATCAGGATCAACAGCTTAAGTTGGCAAACAAGCATACAAACAACCTTATAGTAAGTGGTTGAAATAGCCAATGAGCGTTTGCAACACCATGATAAGGTGCCTCTCACGCGTTGCCAACCCCGAGAAATTGGTTCTTAAATCTCCTTTGCCTAGTAATTTCACTAGCCTACAGTGTCCTTCAAACCGAAACACAGTAATATCAAAGACACAGTAGAACTGACACTGCGGTGGTATCTACCTAGCTGACCTCTTGTAACAAAAGACCTACCACCAGTATGATTGCACTGGCGGAATAATCTCTGCTGTGACAGAGATTATCCCAACAGCTTTTGCAGCAACAACATCAGATCTTTTTTGAAATCATAAACCTGAATTTTTTTTTAAAGTCGAAATAAAAAAAAATATTATGGATTTTTGCTTAGACAAACAGACTGATAAATTATTTAATCTTATTTCTGTATGAATTAATTAATCTAGAGCGCGTTGATGTCTTTTCCACAAGTTTTTATTACAGCGTTGTTTTAAACTTTTATTGAATACAAACAATAAAATAAGGCATTAAACAATTATCTTAAAGTCCTATTTTGTATTTAATCTTTATATATATAAAGATAAAAAAATAATTAATTCTAAATATATACATATGCATATGCAATTAATTATTTTTTGTTGATAATTATAATGGGAAATAATATTAATTTCTGTACATTTATCATTTCAACAGAGACATTTTTTATTGTTTTCATGTTGTTCTTAAGACGATACACTCTGAATTTATTATTTAAAAAAACATTATCAAATATTTCTGCTCAAAAACCTTTTTAAATTCGTCTCATAATAATCATAACATATAAATTTTTTTTGCGATAACGCCATCAGCCTCATGCCGAAATTTCAGTTCATTTACACTTAATTTCCGTCCGTCTGCGGCCGAGTTCCATGACAGCGGCGATATCGACGGGAGACAATAAATCCGGTTCTGCAGCCGCTGCAATTAAACTAGTGTCGCGACGGGTTCGCGACCGTGCGAAAGTGAAGCCAGGCTGACGAGGGTAGCGGGGAGATGTGTGAGCGAGACAGTTATACATATAGAGAAGGAGATAAACGGAGATTGCTCGTGTGGTGTCGATGTGTCAAGTCTCAGTGTGCGCGCAGCCGCCGGCGCAGACGCACGCGCTGGCAGACCGTGCGATGTCGTAGCCCCCATGGTGTACCCCGAGGCGTCCCGCTGGGGAGCGCCCGACTCGCTAGCGCCCCTCTACGATGACGTCTACCGAGGTCAGCACTGCAAGTACCGCGAATTGCATCCTTTGTTCTAAGCCTGTATTTATATCTGTCACTGTTGTAACAACTTGTATTCGGTTCTCTTCACTAAATTCATTGTTATGTTTACGAATTATTTATTTTATTACTAAACGTATGCTATTATCGCATCTTGTTTTATTTACTTCTACACTCTATCTAACAATAACATTAACCCTTTTATAACGCTTGCTAATTTATAATAATATTTATCATAATTATTAAAATCAAATAACAATAACTAAACTTTCAGTATATTGCATTATAGAAATTATTGTAATAAAAATTTAACGTGAAGTGTTAAGAACAAGACAAAAATAATGTCAAATTAAATTCTAATAAGAAAAATTTCTACCGATAATTATTATTTGACATAAGTGTAACGTAGCAAATTTTGTATAGTAATAGCGATTCACAATTTGACCGATTACACAGGTTAAGTGGCGTTAACTGAGGTCAGTTACTCGGTGGGTGACCGTTACTGTCGAATCGCCATTGATCCGTTTCTCGCGTCATCGGTTCCGGTTATTATAGAAAGCTCGAATGTGAACTAGTTATGTAGAGCTTACGTGAAATATTATAAGTGCTTTAATCTTATCTTTAGATGTCCAAAATGAGTACTGGCTTTTGGCAAGGTATCTTTATCTTTTTTTTCTTTATTTTGTTTTTTTTTTAATTGATATTATTACTAGTCTAATAAATTTAATAATTTTTAAATTTTTTTGTTTTTGTAATTTGGTAATAATTTTTACAAAAATAAAACTTATTTTATAATGTTTGAAATTTTATAAATAAATCAGTTCAATGGTACATTGATGCCAGTTGTGTCACAGTGGTCGTGGTCACAGGTTCGATCCCGCCTCAAGTACGTTTTATTGACATTGAATACAGGCATCTATTTCAATCTTTGTGTTGTGTTTGTGTATAGGTTTAGCATTTTACACGTTTTTTTAAGATAATGTATAACCGGATTTTAAATTTGATTTCCTTATCTACGGTTCCCACGATTTAATTTATACAGAAAATGAGTCGAAATACTATCAATGTTAATTCAATTTGAGCTGATAAAGAGATCGTCGCTTGATATAGCGTAGATTAAGGAGATTAATTTAAATACTTTCATGTAATGAATCGTATGTTGTTTTTCTCTTACCATCAGAAGCATATTATTTTATATTCATCTATTACTCAATTTGACGAAGACCTTTGTGGCGTCCTGATAGCCTGCTTGGAGCAGATATTTGTTGTAAAATATCTGTTTCGGTCTGGGCGTTTGTCCTTGTATTTTACGTAATTTCTAGTATTGGAGTGTGCAAATTGGATATTTGAATTTGTCTGCTTTTAGTCTCGACGGTCTCAGGTTCGATTCCCGCTTGGGGCGGATATTTGTGTTGATCTTCTAAAAAACTGTCTCGGTCTGTGCGTTTATCCTTCTGTGAATCTCTCCACCGTGCCTCGGAGAGCACGTTAAGCTGTCGATCCCGGTTGTTATCATAATATCTGATAATAATCGTTAACACTTTGAGTTACGGGTTCAGGATTTGGGTCGCGGAGGTCAGATGGCAATCGCTCTGTGTGAAAACTAGTAACCCGTCAAATCAGGATAAGAATATAAACAGGCCCTAGATAAATGCCAGCATTATTATGCTAGTAGGATTTTTTTTTTTCTTATTATTTTAAATAATTCGACGCAATGTGTAACTTATTTTTAGGTCGATTTTAATTCATCATAATTTAAAGATCTAAAGTTTCGCTGACATCAAGCACCACGCACTTGCTGCTTGCTGGATAATTTATTGACCATTTACTATATATTATAATAAATAATTTAATCAATCACACAAAAACGACTGAACGAATTTAGAAGAAATTGGGGCACAGTCAGTTTATTATCTGGATTAATAAAGACATTGCTAGTTATGGAATAAAAAATAAAATGCAAAATATATCTCAAGAAAGGACAGATACGATAAGAGGTTTAAAAAATATTTACCAGTCAAGTGCGTTGTGGACTACGCACAGTTGAAACTAAAGGATTCCGCAGCTTGGTTATGACATACGTTGAAATTTTTTTTTTCAAAACTCAGTTTTATGTATGGACTGCTACCCTAAATTCTTATATATTTTAAGATTTCATTACAAAATCGTTGTGCGGTTCATAGAATACACTTATTTAGTGAATTACTTATAGGCCAATGGTCTCCGAGTAAAATGACTGTGACATACTGACGGACGGACAGACAGACGGACATGACGAAACTATAATTGTTCCTTTTTTGCCATTTGGCTACGGAACCCTAAAAATTAGTATATATTTTAATATATATTTTAATATAAAATTTGATACGCTTAAATGATCTTTAATGCAAAGCGTTGTGCCGCGTTCTATACATTAAGCCCGCAAATCGTTTAAAATTACGCCGTTCGTGAAATATCGGACGCTGATGAAAATTTAATAACGTGGCTTAGCGCGT
Source organism: Hestina assimilis (assembly GCA_023373885.1). Lineage (NCBI taxonomy): Eukaryota > Metazoa > Arthropoda > Insecta > Lepidoptera > Nymphalidae > Hestina > Hestina assimilis. Next base: position 15,068,381 of record CM041740.1, read on the forward strand.
CACAAAACCTGGTTGTGAATTTTAAGCTATTCAATTAAATGACGCCTTTATTTATAAATATTAAATGAAGCTTTGACATATTTTCATCGGAAACAATACACCCGGAACAGTGTAGCTGTGCTTCGCGGTTTTGTGCCCTAGGTGTGAATAAATTAATACGAAAAATTCTATAAAATATATATATTTTTAAACTGTATTTATTTTGTAAGAACATACAGGTCAATTTTTAAATCTCATTTAATAATATAAGGCATTGAGTCGTACTAAACCAATCTTACGTACTTATTTTTCAGAAGAATTTAATAATAGGTAAAAAGCATTACACATTCTTACTCAACGGCCCCCAATTAGGATAGTAATATGTATGATATTAGTATTCATCAAAACCATCCAAACCGGAAAATAACTTATGTTGTATGATCAATACACCCATCTGCCCAGAATGGAAGTTGATCAATGGAGGTTAAAGCAAATTCCCTATCGAAATAATTATGGTTAAAGTTAGCTAACTTATGGATACCTGCTATAAATTATAGGGGTATATAACGAATTGAGATGATGCAGCCAATGACCCCTAATGATACGTATTCTCTTTGGATCAACTTAAAAGTACAAATTCTGTTAATCACTTTAGTCCAATTGTATATTTTTTTGTTTTTTCTTTTTCATGACATAATGGTTGGCAAATAAGATACGGGTAACTTGATAGTAAGCAGTCACCACAACCTTTGAACGCTTGTGATACTTGGAGTATTCGCATACGCATTAGTGTTGCCAACACAAGGCATAGGAGAGAGGTCTCCGGCGCTCTTACTCACCTCATCCTTACAAAACTCAACAGTACAGATACTGTTACTTAAGCCTACCGATTGTGAGATGGTAGTGCTTCCACAGTCCAGTCATTTGTGCTGGGAGGACCATGGCTACTATTACTAATAGTTCTTCTAGCTTTCCCAATCATCTTAAGAACGGATAGGCTCCACTACTCAAAAATTTATCAAATTAAAACCAATCCCCAATATCTTTTAAAAGTCACAAACACCAATTTGGTACTAAATCCGTGACATTGTAAAAAACAGATATACTTTCTCACTTATGAATGTAATGATGACTCACAGTTAAAACATTACAAACACACCTAAACAATATGTGTCAGTTTCACAACACATACATACATGTATCCATCATCTTTTGTCAATGTTTTTGTGTGCGTTCAACGAATCCGCAGTTAAATCTTACACCCGTTTAAACAAATGCTTTTGAGAGTTCGCTAGCTCGGACTTTCTTAGAAACAGAAAACCACAAACAACACAGTCTCATAGTTACTTCCTGTTAGAGTCAAGTAAACTCAATAATGTTTCATGTTAAATAAAGTAATATTTAAAAATTATTGTTTTTATTAAATATGTAATGAAAATGACATATTTTTAAAAGTCTAATACTGTATAGTAGAGTTGAATGACCCACTGCTGGGAAGAGGCCTTCTCTCCTGTTGAAGAAAAGAATTAGTCTCCTTAGTCGAAGAGCTTAAGGAAAAAACGAAATGTACAATATGTAAGTAGCCAATTATGAGCCCCCCCCTTTTCTCGACCAGGTCTTAATAAAGGGCCACCCTCTCGCGGTAATGCTGTTAAATTCTGCAGGCCCAAAAGAAATACACAATCAGAGAAGCAATACAATTAGAACTTGAAAACTATAGTGTTTTTTTCTAAGAAATTTTAGCATATATAACTTTATCTAAGTTATATTTAGTTATCGAACAAAGTTGTTAGCAATAAATATTGAAATTATCAGGCTATTCGAAGTTAATACGGTTCGTCGAATATTGGGACAAGCTTTTGCCCAACTTAAAGGCAAATATAACTTAAATATACCCATTCGAGTATTAAGCGTGATCTTATTGTATAATTATGTAAGCACAAATGTTAAACGATAAGCTTTAAGCTTACACGTGTCTTAATTAAGAACATTGTTATCCTAATTGGAATGTACCTATTTTGGAATTATTATAGAAATATTTTAACCGGAATCCTTATTGGTTACTACGATTCAAACAGTCCAGATTCACAAATGTTTTTATATAAGCACAATACACATATGAAATAGACCAATTTAATTTTTTAGTTTACTCTTTGGTTTTAAGTATAAAAAACATTTATTATTATATGTTTTTTTGTGAATTAATGTTTATACGTCTATCCTCTATGTGTTTCTAAGCTATATCCGGTTATATTTAAAATTTGAAAAAAAATTCGGCACACATACCTATACGAAAGTTAAAAAAACATTTTCCTGTATGTGACATTGCAAAATATGCCGCGTGAAACTAGTATGTATATTATATATTAGACGGATCACGAGTTACGTATCAATCAATTGGTAACTCCCTTGCAGTCTCTCAAATATCAGATTTCAAGTAAATATTGGACTGCAAAATATTTTCTTTTCCTTGAAGACCATTTGGAATAGTGGAAGCGAAATTGCTCATAATACTGACCCGATTTTATTGTGTTTCAAAGGTAGTATAATTAATACACTGTGTGTTAGGAAATGAGGGTAACCAATGGGGTAAGCTATGCCCGGTTTCTCTCGCGGTGTCTACAGAATTATTGTTTAAGTATTTTTTGCGTGAAACCCTCTTTCTTTTCCAGACTGTAACATCAGCTCTTTACCGGTGAAAGCGCCATAAAAATCGGTTCTGCGACTACAAACAGACACTTTGATTTTATTTATATAATAAGAATAGACTATAATTATTTCAAAATTTATACATAGTTTGTAGAGCGCTTTGTTTGTATTGTATAGATGTCTTACAGACTCTCCAGACCGTGGAAGAATGAATAGAATTTTCTGCAAAGTCATAGTCGCGGCGAGAGGTCAAATATTTCGCTAATATAATCTACAAAAGTTCAGTCAGCGACTTTTAGATTCTAAAGCAAATTTATTACACTAAAAATATTAAATAGAAGTTTCTAAAAAAATAAAAAGTTAGTTGCTTTATATCCACAGATTTCTTTCAATACTATTTTTACGAATCGCAGCAGTTATTAATAAGAGAAAGTTACATTATAAGTTATAAGATTACAATTTTTGTTTGTTTTTTTATTTGAATAATTGACTTGAAAAATCTAATCTAAGGCCCAAAGGTTTTAAAACTATTAAAACTATTTTCTTAATTAAAGTTAAATAGTTCAAAATGTATTGTATTTGTGCATTTTTCAGTATTTAGTAAGATCCAAGGAAGGCAGCTAAGAGCCCCTTTCACCTTGGCTCGCTTATATACTACACTTACCATAATATAGACCACTGAGACTTAGTAGTAGTCGAGTTATGCTTCTTTCGGCACAAATAGGCCAGCTTGACCGGGGAAGTACTATCTTCTCACAGGAAATCGGCGTATAGCAACAGAGAGTACTGTCGCGTTTCGTGGGGAGAGTTAGAACGCCGGATGCCCAACCTCCCACCTCCTCTAGTCCCTTTCTTTTTTTCTTATCACTTCCCTCCTATCCCTTGGGTTGGCAACGCGCATGATACTTCAAGTATCATAGGTTGCGGTGACTGTTAACCATCAGGTGGACCGTATATTTGTTCGCCAACCGTCATGAAACAAAAAAGATCGTATTTTCTACTACATTTATGATAAAGCCGTCGCGCTCACACCGTCGGGTGAGTCTATCGTATAGAATGCGCTCGGAGCGCTGCCTCCATCTCCGATGACGTCCTTAGCCGTGGTTCGGCTTCGCAGGAGGCACCCTAAGGACGGAATCAAATTTGAGCCCCGTGAGGGCTGTCCCTTTATCACTGCTGAGTCTCAGTACTTGGCCTCCCCGCCCGGTGACGCTGTCAAGGCCAGTAGGGCCAACAGCAATACACATTCCGAAAAAAAAAAAAAAAAAAGGCTAGCATCTATTTTACATTGTAATAATAATACAAAAACTTATATATTAATGGCAAAAATACCCATAGATCATATACAGTAAAATACAACGGTTTAACATATTCAATATAACATTACCTTAACTAATTATAGTACAAGAGTCATCAAGTCTTCGCCAACTTATTCCTTACAGACATATAATTAAATTATGTTTAAGCGACGTGTCTAATGCCTTAGTATTTGTAAACAGTCAAGTCTGTACCTTCGTGTGGGTCTTGAGGCTATTTTTAGATGCGTCTGAGTCATACCCATAGCTTGATAATAAATGGTAGCCGTGTATAGCCTTTTTATCCAAACCGCGGAGTTGGACACAGAGTTTTTATTTTAGCAAAGATCAATAAAGTTTGCTTTTTTTATTTCGTGACGTTAGCAAACAAGCATACGGTCCGCCTGATGGTTAGCAGTCACCGCAACCTATGATACTTGAAGTATCACATGCACGTTGCCAACCCAAGGGATAGGAGAGAAGCGATAAGATGATAAAGAAGGAAGGGAGTAAATGGGGTGGGAGGGAGACTAATGTTTAGTAGTCACCACTACCCATAAACACCCGTGATAATTGAAGTATCACATGCATGTTGTCAACCCAAAGCACAGGTGGGAAAGAATAAAAGGACATTGGCCTCCGGCGCTGAACTTTTTTATTTTTTTAATTTATTAATCTCAAAAACACAATATATATATATTTTTCACAATATTTTCTCGCCAAACTAAAAGTTTGATGGCGAGACGCGCCCTTATTTCATACTTAATTATACTTAACCTATTATACAATATTTATTTATTTATACAACTATAATTATGCATCTTACTTTACAACTAACTTTACTTAATTAAATACTATTTATGCAATTAATGAAATAGTGAACTAAATTTTTGTTTTTATTTTTTATTTATTTATTATAATATCCTAACACCTTTTATCCGAACTAACTATTAAAGAACCCATCGCACTAATACTGTTGAGAGCGTCCATATTATGTTCTGGGAAGAACATGGCTCTCTTACTATCTCTACTCTATTTTTATTATGAAATAAATTTGGAAGGAAAGAAATTAAATATGATTATGTTCTTTCCATTGACATATTTTTTTTCTCATCTTCAGGCTGTTGATTTTTCTGTTTATTATAAACGTTATGAATATTTAGTTTATAGAGTCTTATAATATATTTTGATAGTAATTGTAATGAATTTAGTTCCATTTCTATTGATTCCATTTTATTAGTGTCTATTCAACTATTATTGACTTTCGAATATAAATATTATTGATATGTGATTTATGTTATGGGTGTTTGTAACATTATAACCATTTAACCCTTTCAACTCTCTCTTGGAGATATCGTAAAATTATCAATGACTTGTATATAGTAGTTTAAAACAACTTTACAATAGAAATAGTTTACTGTAACGCCTCAATAGCACAACGGTTAAAGTGCCGATTCTGCTTCGTTAACGCGTCATGGGGGTAACGAGGAAGGAGCAGAAGTGGGGGGCAGGTGCATCCATTTTGAACTATTTAGCTAATAACTATTGAAGAAATAGTCCTTTTGCACCTCTGCACTCCAAATTAAGTTTTTGCCCTCCCCTACGTCAAAAGATGGCTACAATGCTCTTGGGCTATAGTCGTACTTTGTCCTAGTGCAAGCTACACGCTCATTTGGAGAAGCCAATCGGACCATTGCTAATAATCTTAAAAAAGTCAATAAGCATTTATAAATTTTGCATACAACAAAGCAGATATCGGCGATTTGGAGCCAGATAATCTTGAGTAATCATATGGTAAGCTTTTTAGTAAGTAACTTCAATGAAATGAAAATAAGTAGACATCTGCTTAGATTAATTACAGTCAACAACGTCAAATAAATAAGAGATTGACGCTTTGGAAGAATTATTAAAATGACAAATTTTTGTTTTATAAGATAAACACACTACACACTCAACGGCTTTCTTATAAAAAAAAAAAAAATTGTTTTGAATTGTTCTTGGTGAGATCAAATTATTTTAATAGATTGTCAGTAACAATAAAATAAAATCGAATTGAGAACTTCTTCCTTTTTTGGGGTCGGTTAAATTTTATAACTAAAATTACAAAATATATATTTAAAAATAGATCGTCAACCATTAATTGATTTCTTGGTATAATTTTAATTAGTTTTAAAATTTCGCCGCCTAATTAATATTTAGTAATCCGGAAACATGAGTAATTAAATTACTTAAATCACTACATGTATAACCTTAAAAGTTGTTACGTTTATATTATAACCTAATTATTCTAAACTGGCTTCGCCCCGCCATATCAACCAAACTTTTAATATAGATACCAAAATTAAATACAAAGATTTATATGTGGCATAGCTTCTCTTATGAAAAATTAGTCCCAGACATAAATTATAAAAATAGAAAAACAACTTTAACTACTGTTTAGTAAGCAGCTCACACTGGAGAATAGCTACTTTTTTACTCAGGGAAATCAGGTTTACTGGCTGTTATTGGATGATAATACTATCATATAAATAGAAAAATCTTTTCTTTTCTATATTTTTTAAAATAAGAAAACCTACATCTAAATTGAATTAGAAATTCAGAACATGTGTTCTGTAATTCTTTCGATATCAATATTTTCATTAATTCTTATACCTTGTAAAAATTTCTAGAAATAAATTATTTTGTAACATACATAACATTCCCATTCTCACAACCAACTCGATATTATATTGTAGTAAATATTAAGTAAAAAATATTAATAGCGCATCGTCAATCTTCATCGTGCAGTACAAACATGTACATGAGTTAGAGTGCCAGAGGTCGAATCTCCTACCCCCTCGGTGTCCTTCTTTTTTTCCCTTCTCATTCCTTCTCTCCTATCCCTTGAACTGGTAACGCCTACATATATGATACTTTAGGTATCGCAAGTGTTCATAGGTTGCGGTGACTGCTTGCCATCAGGCGGATCGAATGCTTGTCAACCGTCATGAAATAAAATTAACATAGAAATATATGAAAATTGAACTTATGTAGTATGTAAAATATGATTTATAAAGGTACTTTCTTACTGACTTACCAATATTCCGCATGTCAAATTTTATATTTAGCGATGGTACCTACAACAGTGGGCCATATCAAAAGTGTACACACATGTACTTATACACAAGCTTAAACTGTTTGTCATAAAATTTAATCCATTTATATACAAGCCTTTATATGCATGGTAGCTTCAACAAAATCTTCCACAATTTTTTATCCGTTTTTTATTTGCACAAAAAGTGTTTGATAATTATATTCCAATATCTGTCAATAAAAGATTACTAGTACGACGAGTATTACTTCTAGGAAAAAAAAATTTATCGGGTAATTTCAAGGAACATTCTCGTAATGAGATAATTCGTATAACGTGGCTGTTTTTAAATAGATTAATGACTTTTTTTATATTTAGCTAATATACAACAACTTTTATCAGTTGTTTTTATGTGATGAATGTGATATAATGCTTAATTATAAAATAAATGTTGACATTTAAAATTAAACAAAAAGTTTTGAGAAGTATTTATTTCGTATCTAAAATAGTTTTTTTTCTTTTTCAGATTAAAAACGATCTAGGTATTGAGGAATATGTTACAAAAACGTAATATAATATTTGACGTAGAAGTTTTTTAATATTCACAAAGAAATTTTCTTCATTTATAATAATAATTAATTTGACTAGTTTTCCAATTACATCGTAACCGTCTTTACTATTTGATTAATGAAAAATTCACTTAAAGATAAAAAACTCTTGCCATCACAATCCTAACCTTGCCACCCCATGTCACCAATCCTTGCCAACCCTTTCCATTCTACCGCTTGCCACACCTTGCCACCCAACCCCATGCCACCGCTTGCGACCTCTTGCCAACCTACCACAAAAACCAATACGAGGTAACGCTTTTCTGTCAACGCTTTCCGATAACGTTTTTTTGCCGGCTCTCATACGCCAACACACGATAAGGAACTTTGTTGTAATATCACATTCTGAACAGCCCTTAAAACAAGGTGTACGATCTGTATGGTTAGAACAAATACATGTCGCAAGCGGGAATCGAACTCGCTAGCGGCCGTCAGGTAATATATATTTCCAGTAATCGAAAACTCCCATAAATCAAAGCTTGAAGCTTGAAACACTCTAGGGTCGGCGTATACTTGCATAAACTTGTCGGTGCCTGCCGTGTGGGCGAGCCCGATAATGTTTTCTTGGTCGGTTTTATTTGCGAGAAATTTATCTACTTTAGCGTTGGAACTGAGTGTTTTATTAATAATATTATAATACTAGCTGCGCCCGCGACTCCGCTCGCTTGGTGTGCCGATTTTTCTTTATGCACGGAATCCTAATTCCTTTTTCTAATATAAAAGTAGCATTAGTTGCTTCATATAACATCAGCTATCTACCAGTGAAAGAACCGTTAAAATCAGTGCAGCCTTTTCAGAAACAAACAGACAGACGGTCAAAAATTAAAAAAAAAAAAATTTTAAGTAGGTACCTACTGTATATAATTTCATATGCATTTAGCGAAAAGCTTTTAATTAGCAATTACAAACAGACAATTCAACTTTAGTCATATGTACAGGTTTATAAATTGTTTTATATTAAATGCTCTATATCGAAATTATTCTTGCGCGCAGTCGGCTAGTCGCTAAACTAATGTAATTATTAAATTGTTTATGTATAGAGATAGTTAAAAATCGCTACATATTACAAATTTATAGCATTATTTTATTCAATAAGATTGTTTTTCAATTATTCCATAATCTATATGTATTTTTCCCATATTTTTCACAATTTCAAATATATATAGGCTGCTTTAAAAAAGATGATATCATCAGTTGGGCTGATTTTTGTTTTATATTGCGCAATTGTCTTCGCTGGCAGTGAGCTCATTTTGATTTTAGAGGATTAAAAGTATTAGAGCTAATCCGCGATCACTTTACCAAAGTGTATCTTTTGCTCTACGGTTGAAATCACCTATTGTTTATAATTGAGATTAAAAGTTGAGTTTGATTTATAGTTAGTTACATAACAACAGACTAGCTTCTGCCAGCGGCTTCGCCCGCGTGAATAACTATTTTAATATAAACTTTTCATTTAAACGCTTCAGGAGTGGAATTTTAGAAAATATCGAAAAACGTGTTTTTTTCTATGTTTACCGAATGGCAAAAGTTCATGATTATTCTTATTTCAAAAATGAGAGAACTTACTAGAAACTTTAAATTTTAAAACCTTTTCATCAAATCATTAAAATACATGTTTTTCATCTCAAATTTTTAGGCTTAAAACAAAGTTTCATGACGGACTTCCATGAAACTTTCAACCCTTTTTTTTCACCCTTAAGGGTTGAATTTTGAAAATACTTATAGTGCGTATTTACGTTTTAAAAACAACACCTGTGAAAATATTCAGCTTTCTAGGTATAAGGGTACAGGCTGGGCGTTCATAAGTCAGTCTTTGCCTTTTAAATATATATAATGAAAATACTTCTAGAGTCTCTGTCATAATGGTTGATATTAATAATAGAGACGTTACTACTCATATTGATAATGGTTGCATTAGCTTGTAATGAAGACAACTATACAGAGATACACTGTATATTGTATATCTGTGATGTTGTTGATTTAATTAAGAACCGGCAACGTTCCTTACCCTTTATATGCCAAAGTCTGTATAAGTTGAAATATAATTTAGCGTTCATCGAGGCAACTTTGGCTATTAGCTGCATAGCTAAACTAGGTAACAAATATTGAAGGTTTCAGATTTGAGATTTTAGAACTTTTATTAGTTTGAATTTCTTTAGAGTGTAATTGTGTTTTCATTGTTTAGTACGTGTACTTACTGCAGTCCAAAGTATTTGTATTGATGAGAGTCAATCCAAGTTAGGAATAAAAGTTCACTTTACTCTCACGATTATATTTACACAAACACAGCACACGAAATAAGAGTACAGTCAGAAGGTTAACAGGAAGAAAGTACATAGACGAAAGTAAAAACAATTAACATTAATAGACACACAATAATAAAGTCTACAAGCACAGAATCAAAGGATAATTACAACAGATCACAGTTACGCATCGAGCAGTTAAAGCCGACTGGTTAATATATTTCTAATGTCGGTACTTGTTAAATAAATACGTTCGCGCGTCCGCACAAAAGAATTGCCGCATACTACGGGTTTCGCGCGAGTATGCTTGTCTAATAAAATATATATTTATTTTGTATAACAAATAATATTTTTGTCTGTTTAAATGAATTGTGTGAATGAATAATATATATTATAATATTGTAAAATAAATAATTAATAAATAATATATTGTGTATTATGTTTAGTGTGAATGTAAATAATATAATAAACTAAATAAATATAGTGCTTCGCCTACATCACTCCCCCCAAGAGGCCATGTCTATGGACGATAATAATCTGGGAAGTGTACTTTTCTTCCAGATCGAGTGGTATATGTGGAGGAATGATCTTGTGGCTTGATGATATTTTGTACGGGATCGAGAGATGGCGAATGTTGTGCTACGACGTCAGATAGTGTAAATGCTGGTTTCAGCCTGTCTAAAGATACCGTTACGTCTTTTCCTTAAGCTTGATCTTAAAATGCCCAGCACCCCTCTTTAGTACCTCGTGTGGCCCCGTATATGCGGGCTGCAATGAACCACGGATAGCGTCTTCCCTAAGGAATACGTGGCTACATGTATTGAGGTCTTTAAATATAAAGGTCTTAGGTGTAGAGTGGTGCTGCGTAGGGACTGGTTGCAGATTTTCGGCGTATGATTTTAATCGAGCTGAAAAATCTGTTATGTCGGTGGTGTAATAAGAGTCTTTATTACCGAAAAATTCACCGGGTAGTCGAAGCGGTTCACCGTATACCAATTCGGCGGACGATGCTTGAAGGTCTTCCTTAATAGCACTTCTAATACCCAGAAGCACAAGAGGTAACGACTCAGTCCAATTCGGATCATTGTGACAGGTTATTGCTGCCTTCAACTGTCGGTGAAATCGCTCAACCAAGCCGTTGCACTGTGGGTGATAAGCGGTTGTCCTACGATGCTTAAAACCGATGAACTTTGACAACTGTTCAAATAGTGCCGATTCAAATTGCCGGCCTTGATCTGTCACAATGTCGGTGGGACAACCAAATCGTGATACCCAACACGATATGAATGCTTTGGCCACCGTTTCCGCTGTGATATCGGTTATAGGGACAGCTTCTGGCCATCGCGTGAAGCGATCAACGGCTGTCAAACAGTACCGATAATTGTTTGACGGAGGCAATGGGCCAATAAGGTCTATATAAACATATTTGAAACGGGCAGAAGGTAAGTCGAGCGTACCCAAAGGTGTTGTAACGTGTCGACTTACCTTTGAACGTTGGCAGTTCAAACATGCTTTAGACCATTCTCGGCACTCTTTGCGCATACGGGGCCAAACAAAACGTTGTGCAACGAGCTTAGCAGTAGCGTTAGCGCCTGGATGGCTAAGGAGTGAAGGCGGCAAAAATCTTATGACGTAAGTTTTTGGGAACGAATGGCCTGGGTGTCGGTGTACTGACGTCACAGTACAGTTGAGAGCGACTTCCAGGGATATTCATTTTCACAAGGCGAAGAGAAGATTCACCTGTGAGATGATTTGCCAACTCGGGATCTGTTGTTTGTGACTTGGTCTTCTAGATCGACCGGTGTTTGCAGTTCACTAATGCGTGACAGCGTATCAGCGACAACGTTATCTTTGCCGGATATGTGCTGTATATTGGTAGTGAACTGAGAGATGAGGTCGAGATGTCTAAACTGACGCGGCGAACAGTTACTCTTCCTTTCATGAAATGCGTAACATAACGGTTTATGGTCAGTATAGATTGTAAAGTGTGCAGCCTCCAACATATGGCGAAAATATTTAATACTTTCGTATATCGCGAGTAGTTCGCGATCATGCAGTGAGTATTTTACCTGAGACGGACTTAGCTTCCGAGAAAAGAAAGCGAGAGGTTGCCAGTGTCCGTCCTTGAATTGCTGTAGGACTGCACCTATTGCTGTATCTGAAGCATCAGTGACTAGTCCTAATTTAGCATTAGAGTCTGGATGTGCCAAGAGGGCTGCATTACACAGACTCTTTTTGCAATCCTCAAATGCCTGTAGCGATTCTCCCTTTATATCCACAGGGTGAAGTGCTTTGACGGAACCAGTCAAGAGAGCATTTAGAGGAGCTTGGATTTGTGCGGCGTTAGGTATGAAGCGTCGATAAAAGTTTATCATACCCAAGAATCGTCTTAGCTCTCGGATGTTCTTCCAGGTGGAAAATCCGAGATGGCTGTAACTTTAGTATCCAGAGGCTTGGTACCGTGTTTCGAGATGCTGTAGCCTAGAAATGTTATCTCAGGAACGCCGAAGACACATTTGTTGCTATTCACCAATACGCCGTATTCCTTCATTCGGGTGAAGATCTGGTGAAGGTGGTCTTCGTGTTCCTGTTCAGTTTTAGAAAAATTAAAAATCATCTAGATAAGCATAGCAAAAATCTAGGCCACGAGTCATCTCGTCCACGAACCTCTGGAAAGTTTGACCAGCGTTACGTAACCCAAATGTCATAAAGGGAAATTCAAATAATCCGAAAGGTGTTGTAATAGCCGTTTTAGGAATGTCATCTTTTGCTACTGGGATTTGATTGTAGGCTTTCACCAGATCAATGGTTGAAAATATCGTACAACCGGAAAGGCTGTGTGCAAAATCGTGGATGTGACGAATTGGGTATTTGTCAGGTATAGTTCTGGCATTTAGTAACCTATAATCGCCACATGGGCGCCAACCATTATCCTTTTTGGACGTAAGGTGAAGTGGGGATGACCATGGGCTATCAGACGGACGAGCTGTCCCATTCGCTATCATTACCTCGAATTCTTGTTTTGCTACTTTAAGTTTATCTGGGGCTAGCCTTCATTGGAGCACTAGCTACTGGTGGCCCTGGTGTAGTGCGGATGTGGTGTACAGTGTGGTGTTTGACGATACCCGGAGTACCAGCAGGTCTCGTAATATCAGGATACTTTGCTAATATCGCGTGGTACTTACTACTGTTATCACCAGTCAGAAACCTTAACGCTAGAAATTAAACATTTAGATGTTACAATAGAAGCTACGGTTCCAAGTTTGGTTGCGCTATCAATAAGTTTTTTATTTCTAATATTTACAATAAGACTATAGTGGGAAAGGAAATCTACGCCAATTATAGGTTTGGTGACGTCAGCTACAATAAAGCGCCACGGGAAATCGCGGCGTAGACCTAAATTTAAATTAAATTGTATATAGCCATAAGTGTCGATAGCGGAACCATTGGCAGCACTTAATTGATAAGGAGTTTTACTGCGGCGCTCATGTAGCGCGGATATTGGATAAACACTTATATCACTACCAGTGTCCACTAAGAACTGTTTTTTTAAATTATGGTCGGTAATGAAGAGACGACCCGAAGAATGTTGGCGAGCATTAGTTGTCATCACTGATTTCTCGTACATATGTCGTTGGCTAAAGCGTCTTCTACTAAGAGTACTGTCACTAGAGCGTGACTTCTGCTTGGCATTCGACGAAAGTGTGCTGACCTGTTTAGTCAGCTCGGCGAGCTGTTGAGACAGTAGATTGATCGGCGTTGATGTCCTGGTAGTGGCTACGTTGGGTGTAGGATTCGCAATTTCATAAAATCTGTCAGCTAGTTCTGCCAAAGCATTGAGAGGCAATGTCGATTGCGATGCTACTATGGGCTGCATCACTGCTGGCAAGCGACTGGTCCAAATTGTTCGAAGGAACGCTTCTGGAATATCGGCTCCGGCCAGGTGTTGAAGATGACGCAGGAACTGTGAGGGCTTTCGATCTACCAAGTGTTCTGTCATCAGCAGTTGCTTGACCTTATTTTCGCGGGACACTGACAACCGCTTGATGAGTTCACATTTGAGGCGAGAGTAATTGGGTGGGCAAGTAATTATATCTTCTACTATGACGGCTTGTTCTCTATCCAAAGACGATAATACGTGGTAGAATTTATTTACATCGTCAGTAATTCTAAGTAATTTAAACTGAGCTTCGATTTGCGCAAACCAAATTGCAGGGTTTTCTGGCCAAAACGAAGGTATGTTCATCTGGGCTAATGTAGGTGTGACGGAAAATTCGTTAGCACGTTCCGTATTCAAATGTTCCGTTTGTGTAGTTCGAAACGGTATGGGCGTGTCACTTTCGTAATTCATCTTCCAACTTGCTGCATGAACGGTAGGAGGTCACCAGTTTAGTACGTGTACTTACTGCAGTCCAAAGTATTTGTATTGATGAGAGTCAATCCAAGTTAGGAATAAAAGTTCACTTTACTCTCACGATTATATTTACACAAACACAGCACACGAAATAAGAGTACAGTCAGAAGGTTAACAGGAAGAAAGTACATAGACGAAAGTAAAAACAATTAACATTAATAGACACACAATAATAAAGTCTACAAGCACAGAATCAAAGGATAATTACAACAGATCACAGTTACGCATCGAGCAGTTAAAGCCGACTGGTTAATATATTTCTAATGTCGGTACTTGTTAAATAAATACGTTCGCGCGTCCGCACAAAAGAATTGCCGCATACTACGGGTTTCGCGCGAGTATGCTTGTCTAATAAAATATATATTTATTTTGTATAACATATAATATTTTTGTCTGTTTAAATGAATTGTGTGAATGAATAATATATATTATAATATTGTAAAATAAATAATTAATAAATAATATATTGTGTATTATGTTTAGTGTGAATGTAAATAATATAATAAACTAAATAAATATAGTGCTTCGCCTACATTGTTCATTGTTCATAATGGAGTTTCCTAATATGTATAAAATGTTAAAAAGCCCTGCCACGTTTATATCAATATCAAATTTCTTTCCTTTTTAAAACATTACTTATTATATGGACGCAAATTAGTATTACCATGTCAACCCACACGAATGTCATTTCGAGAAAAACGCCTTTGAAAATTTTGAACAACTTGCTTTATGTGATTTTTTTATGTATTGATCAAATTTTTGGCAATTTCAGATTTACGTAAGTTATTTTATTTATTTTCACAAAAAATAAGTATACAAACTGCATATTTCGTATATAATATAACCAAAAACGTTTAATATAATACATAAATTGCATGATTAAAAAATGGCTTTTTAGAAGTTTTAAAGCTTAAAACCCTACAAATATTAAAGAAAAATGTTCTTCAGTCATTTACCAACACTTCTGTATAGATAACTCAGTTTTTTCAATTTTGTGGGTTGACATGGAATTGCTTATTTGCGTCCATATGAAAAAGTCCCATAGTCATATACGTTATGATTATTTGCGCAATAAATAGAAACTACCACAGACATCTGAGAATGCAGTAGCTAATATTATAAGAATAAAGGAATAAGTAGGTATTTGGGTCTTTAGTACTCGGTCACCCACATCTTAGGAAACTAAATAGTATATCGCTGATGGTACCCAGCATTTGGCACAGGCAGGGCGAAATCCTAATTTTGACTCAAAAGACAAAATATTGCAAATTTTTAAAAAAATGTTTATTGCTGTTGACTCTACTGACCTTGATAGTGTCACTGCGCTGTTGCGAGTACTAAGTCACTCCAATACCCAGCAATGAAAAAGGAACAGCCCTAATAGCGGATCAAAATTAATTCCATTCGTAGGGTGCCTCCGTATATATCCTTGCCCAGCATAGGAGTTTCCCTTTGCCCATGAGATACAGGTACTGCTATTTCACGTCAATATTCTATGAAAATATACTTACCCTCTTCAGCACATTCCTGCCCAAAATAGCAAGGCCCTACTACCGTAAATCCTATACATCTCGAACAAGAATAAGTACCTATATAGAAACTGAATTCCAATTTTGTCCGTCAATAACTGTCACAAATCGTAAAATACGACTGGGTTTAGCGCAAATAATATTTTCTTTTCAAGAAAGAAAATATATTGGTCCAATCGAAACGACGCCTTCGATGGTACATGGTGAGTCCGGCAAATGTATTTGTGTGTGTTAAGTATGTTCGTAGATATGTATGTGAACATTCATAACAATCAACATAAATTTTAAATATCAACTAGAGTCGGTCTAACTTTTCTCTTAAAAACAGAATTAAAATAGTCAAATAGTCAAATAAAAGTGTAGAAAGCATCATAATTATTTTGATTATATTATAAAAAGTTACTATTCATATTATTTAAAAACAGACTAACTAACCTAACAAACGAAAGGTTATTTACTTGTTATATCTTAATATTAAGACTGATAATATTACTTTATTTATTAGACCCACAGAGGTTATGAATTTTTTTTTTTATTAGTCATGCTTTTCTCAGCGCAAATAGGCCAGTATCAGTAGCTACTGTTGCGTTTCATGCGATTATTGTGAGCCGTGGAGGCCCAATTTAGCGGCGTCGGGATGTGACGACCCCATCGCCCGCTGTTGGGATAACCTCTGTCACAGCAGAGATTATTACACCAGTGCAATCAGTCACACTGGTGGTAGGTCTTTTGTTGCAAGAGGCCGGCTAGGTAGGTACCACCGCAGTGTCAAATATTCTGCCGCCAAATAGTAGTGCTTAGGCATTACTGTGTTCCGGTTTGAAGGGCACTGTACGCTAGTGAAATTACTGGGCGGACGAGATTTAAGAACTAATATCTCGAGGTTGGCAACGCGTTAGTGGCACCTACTAGTGGTGCTGCAAGTGTTCATAGGCTACGGCAGCCACTTACCATCAGGTGGGCCGTATGCTTGTTTGCCAACTGCTAATATAAAAAAAAAAAAATCTGCTATCCTCCGTACCCTTCCTTTTTCCCCTTTTCATACCTTGTATCTCTTGGGTTGGCAACGCCCATGTGATACTGTAAGTATCGCAAGCGTTCTTAGGTTGTTAGGTTAGGCGACGGCTTACCTTCAGGCAGAACGTATGCTTGTTTACCAACCGTCAGGAAATAAAATAAATTTAATGAATATTTCATTTAAGAAATAATATTTATCGCAAAACTTTATCGCTACGTTAAATGTAGCTATTACCAAATCAATTCCTTATATTTTATCTGTAGAAATTTCAAACGAATAAATCGTTTTGAACCGAATTGAATATTAAATTGAACGAGGGCTGTACCACGAGAGTTTTCATGAATATTTTTAAACTTTTTCTTCGTTTTTATAACAAAGAAAAATCTCGAGATTGTTTCTGAGGATAGAATTTTTTCACGGAAATCTGAGCTTTTGTGATCTTTATGAATGAAAATAGTTTATCTCGTTTCATTCGTATAAAAAGCAATGCTTAAAAGATGGATTACTTTTTTACATAATTAGTTAATTATATAGTACATGGTATAATTGATTTTTTCTCTCTTTAACATAAATCCATATATGTATATAGACATGTGCAATTGTGCATATGACAATCCCAACTTACATAATGCCCGATGACGTCCCAAGCCTAGGCTCGACCTCGCAGGGGCCCTTGGGACGGATTCAACTTGAACCCCGCGAAGGCTGTCAATCTTTAACGGCCTAGATCTTCCCACCGGTGAGGCTATCAAGGCCACTAGGACCAACAGCAATTAACACTCTTTTTTCAAACATAAAGGATTTATTTCCAATATATACCTAACTATAAATACTTATATAAAAACCTTCAGTGAAAAATTATTATATAACTGATGTTGAAAATCGTATTAGAACCTATTGCGTAGCTTAGGAGGAGGTAGCAAAAACACAGACAGACGCGGAAAGCGACTTTGTTTTTGACCGACGACGACGACGCAAAAACGACCGGGTGGTATAAGTTTGACGTGTCTTTGCCTGTCTGTGGAATCGTAGCTCCCAAACGAATGAAAAAATGAAAAATGGTTCTAAACTACTATTTATGAAGATCTATTCAGGTGTTTCAAGGTTAACCTTTCTTTTTGTTAGCTTTTTTTGCGGGTAAACAGGGCGAGGATGGCTGACGCAGTTGCATTTCGCAAGTGTATAAGCCGCCTTCCCGTTTGGATTTTACTGTCACTTACTATCAGGTGGAGTGAAGTCATTTGCCTTCCGTTACAAAAAAAAAAAAAGAGCTATACCGTATGTCATACTCTTTCTACACATTTATTAATAAGGCAAGCAAAAGATAGATATACATCTTTTGCTTACTTCAATGAAGACACTTGTGTACGCCATTCAGTGGAAGATGAGAACGAGTCTCATCGACTTCATTGAGCATCATATTATCGAAGATTCGATACGCCACGTCGGGCGTGTGGAAAATATATTTTAGCGACTATCACTTACATGTAACGATAGCGACACGACAACGGTAATGACACGACTGTTTGGTCAATATTGTAAAACTGACTTGGAGGCTTTGAAATATTTAATGTACATATTTACTGACTAAACTTTTTCAGAATCTGCTTCTTTTTTATGTCAGAGTGGCAAACGAGAAGGAGGCCCACCTGATGCTAAGTGGTCACCACCGCCCTTTAACACTAAAAGGCAAGCAGGTGTGATGCTGACCTTTATAATACACCTGGCTATACGCCCTCGAAACACGGCTGACGTCAAGTCACTTCACAAAAACTTTCACCTTTTTTCAAAATGTGTATTGCTATTTGCTGTTTGTTGACCCTACTGTCCTTGACAGCGTCTGACGGTTGGAAGTTTTTCACCAACCATTTTAAGCCCTATCACCAGCAATATTATTATTAACCAATAAGTTGGTTATGTAAAAATAAATATACGTTGTTTTCAGATAATAACAATAAGCTTCATATACCACGTATGAAATAAATACATATGTGTATGTATGTAGGAATCAAACCTGCGGTAATCGGCGTTAGAGACAGCAATGCAAAGATCATATTAAAATACGAATGCTTGCGTTTGTTCTCGGTATGCTCCGAAACAGCGGGACCAATTTGAACAAATAGCTGATATTAAAAGGGTATTGCTATAAAAAAACTAACCAATAATTTTATTTTTGGGAATACGCGAGCAAATCCGCGGATACAGCTATTATATTACATATAATTTATATAATTCTCTTTTAGTTTTTTATATATAGTGTAATATTTTATAAAATCTGAGTTTTATAAAAATTTAAACAGAATATAAGATTTTACTACATCATAAATTTGTCGTAAGAGTAATACTCTAGGAGTAAAAGTAAAATATGCTACAAAGGGTTTTACGATTTCAGAAAATCCCAGATTTGATGTTAATCGTAAAAATCTATGACTGCAAATTTACTCACACTTTTTTATTTACGCCAATAGGCTATAATAAATTTATTAAAAGATTCACTGAACTCAAATATCAAGTAATTCGTTGAGAACCTTATCGTAGCCCAGACTTGTAGTTTAATAAAATTACGTTCTATGGTTACCCTTAGACTAGATTAATATTTATAATTTAGTTGTTACTACTATTTGGGAGCCATCATTTGCCACTGACTCTCTATTCTCGGCCCTCCTGCCCGGTGACGCTGTCAAGGCCAGTAGGGCCAACAGCAATACACATACCGAAAAAAAAAAAAATCATTTGCCACTTTTATAGTATGAAAAAACGTAAAGGCGGAACGTAAATAATTAGGTCAATCAATATAAAAATCCACAGAAATCTTAATAATAAGGTGATAATATATACCTAATACTATTGGAAAATTTAAAAATCAATAGGATCAATATCGAAAACATGATTTCATCACGTATTTTGAGAAATTAATTTGTTAATAAACTTAGAAAGACAAGTGAGTGAAGTGACATTATTATATTATTACCCTATGATAAACAAATATTTTGACATAGAAATATATATAATTATGTCAAATACAAAACACTAATTTAACTCTAAAATGAATTGAAAGTATCAGTTAGCTTTTTACTTCTATTAACACAAAGTAGGTATAGTTTTTATTTTACGTAAAACGTAGGCCCCGTTAGATTATAAAACAACTACATTACGAGCGGATTCGCGGACACAGCTAGCAATAAATGGACGCATATAAGCAATACCATGTCAACCCACAAAATTGAAAAAACTGAGTTATATATGCAGAAGTGTTGTTAAATGGATGAAGATCAATTTTCTTTAATATTTGTACGGTTTTAAGCTTTAAAACTTCTAAAAAAGCCATTTTTAATCATGCAATTTATGTATAATGTTAAACGTTTTGGGTTTATTGTATACAAAATATGCAGTTTGTATACTTATTTTTGTGAAAATAAGTAAAATAACTTACATAAATCTGAAATTGCCAAAAACTTGACCAATACTTAAAAAAATCATATAAAGCAAGTCGTTCAAAATTTTCAAACGCGTTTTTCTCGAAATGACATTCGTGTGAGTTGACATGGTATTGCTTTGTTGCGTCCAAATATGATTCTTAATTCCTTATTCCAAATTTACAAAAGATTATATACATATAGATGGTTAGCAAAACCGGGATTAACTGCTTATACCTCTTTATTGGTTTATAATTATTGTCTTGTTCATGATTTCAATAGAGCCGTAGTGAACAAAACTTTCTACTTTGCGAAACATGAGAGTATCGTCGGCTTATATGAACACAAGTAAATATAATAAGTTATACATGCCGCAAGTAACATTTAATATTGAAATACTTATAATAAAGTTTTCGAATATATTCATTTAACAACAAGAATTTAAAATTGTAGGAAATTGTTTACACTATGAATTTCACGAAATAGTATCATAGAAATATATTTAAAAAAAATTTACGAACTTGTGGCGTAGCGGTAGCGAACCTGCCCTAAGCGCCACAGGTCGCGGGTTCGATTCCCGCTCGGAGCAGATGCTTGTATTGACCATACAGGCATTTTCTCCGGGTGTGTGTTGTCCTTGTCATTCTCTATGTTTCCGAACCCCTGACACAGAATAAAGCTATCCTAAAGGGGGCCGTTAAGTTTGTAGCGTTAAAAAAAGATTTTTTAGAATCCGATAAATCATACATACAAAATATTATTAACATAATAATAATACGAATTTTTATTTTTACGTATTTTATACTCTAACAAACACAAATAGAAAACTTTTTGCTGCTTATTTTAAGTTGTCCTAAATATTTAGATGCGATAGTCTGTTAATATAAATTAAGTTAATAAATGACATTCGATGTAGGTAAATAAATATTTAACAGAATAAATTATGCAATAACAAGAATACCGTTTTAAGATCACCAACTAAGCTGTCTCGATCGAAAGGTTTCGATAATAATATTTAGTACAGTATAAATATAATTTATTTTAATTAATACGCAATCTTATCTCGAGCCAGCTGTCAGAAAATACTTAGTTACGTTAGTTATCTAACAAAATGACATGTGACTTATATTGAACTTTTACTTGGAAGTGGGTACATACAGACGTAATTATAATTATTGTAATTAATTAATAGTAGCTGGATGACCGAGCTTTGCTCGATTTTTTGGTACATCGTGTTTTTGGAAATTATAATTATTTAGATACGAATTACATAATGATGAAATATAAATAATATTTGACCACGCCAAGTATATTTCTGTGAGTAAGTAGATTTGTTGGTATCAGATAGCTATTCATGAAATTTGAGGTGTACTATTTAATATTTGGGATCGATGCTCACTCTCCCGATAAATATTCCCTTAGGAACGTCTAAAGATACCACACAAATTGTTGTACCGAAATGTATACAAACATGAAAATATTTACATAATAAACACGTACGAAACGCTTTGCTCCCTCGTTCCTGATACGCACCGCCAAGATCCCCTCAAGATGTAATACCCCTTCGACCTCGGTCTTCCCCACCACCAACAGTATGGGAACCTTCAAATTAAGAGTGAATAGGCATCTTATAGACAAGCGCGCTCCAACTTAGCTGTTCATCACTTTACATCAGGTGAAATGGTGAAATAGTCAAGCGCTAGCCTATAAAAACTAAGAAATCAAAATAACTAAACTTAAATTTGCTTTCTGTTCAAGTACTATTCACATACATATAGTTTCGCCTTCGGGTAAGTCCATCGTCCTTCATCATCATCAGAACATGGTCATCACTACCTACATACTCGATGACGTCTTTAGCAATGGTTCGGCTTCACAAGAGGCACTCTATGGACTAAATTAACTTTGAGCCCCCGCTAAGTCTGTTCCTTTTTCACGGCTGGGTCTCAGTACTAGGTGACGTTGTCGAGGCCAGCAGGGCCAAAAGCAACACATAATAAAAAAAAGAAGAAGCAGTTTTCATAAAATTGAGTTTTATTCAATAAGTGTAAGTACTGGGGGCACATCTTTCCCTTTTCGCTCCTACTCCTATTTTCTAGTAACAACGCACAATGATAAATCGAACATTTCCAGGTGGCCATTCGTAACGTAACTTGCCGCCTTTAGTGGACAAAAAAGTTTTATAAACTAACATCGCGTTAGCATTCATTGGCGTATAGTTATAATTATATGCGACTCCCGTCATCGTAGTGAGATAAAGTTTAATTAGGCTTTTAAATATATTTTTTGTAAGCTTTTTTTTATAAACTTTAAATAAAATTGCAGAAGTAGTTGAGGTAAATTTAAATTTCAGGGCCCCAATTCTTCGAAATAACAACGGCTGGAGTTTGATAGAGTATCGATTATAATTTTAACGGCCATTGAACTATTTCGTGTTTTATACCTTTTTTCTTTATTAAAATGTATCAATATATTTATACATCAAATTAATAGTCAGAGTAAATTAAATTAGCCATCAACTATACTGCAATCAAATTTATAATATTATGCTTAATAAACTTTTCCCAGGTGTATTAATAATATTTACTACTATAATACTAATACAAAATAAATGCATCAAATTTGGAAATGAGCTTCGGTATTTGTCGACAGAAACCACAGGGAAATGTCGTGGTTGATTCGGTTCAAATCAATATTTTATAATTAAAGGCTTAGCGAACGTTTCAGTAATAGACAGCCAATTTAATTATTTGCGTAAATTAATAATTTAATGCGGTATAAAACAATGATATCGATATAATTAATTGGCTATTTATACTATTGTAGCCTAATTTTATCACTACGATAGTGTAATGAATACAAGATTTTGCATATAATTGGCACCCAAGAGCGTGGTATACAAGCATACGGTTCATCTGGTGGTACATCGTCACAATAGTATAGGAACACTTGTAATACAGGAGAAAGAAGGAAGTTTGGCGGAATGAGGTATAATGTCCCTCGAACAGAAAAGGAGGGCCGCGGCCCGTTTACGTTACAAAGTTATATCATTATATTATATTGTGCTATAAACAAGGCTAGAGGAGAAAGAAGAGGAAGGTCAGGTTAGGCTTGCAGCATTCTTCAAAAGAAACACAACACTACGGAGACTGGAGACTCGTCAATAGAGCCAGTACATTCATGTTGTAAAAACGATTTAACGACCTACTTAGTAATTGTGTTTTCATAGCAACTTTCATTCGCAGCGGACGGAGTTCTCTCAACGGTGAACGTGGTTGAAGCGCTGCAGGAGTTCTGGCAGGTGAAGGCGTCAAGGAACAGCGGAGCTGGTAGTGGGGGTAGCGGAGCGCTCGTTATATACGAGTCCGTGCCCGCCGCGCACCCGCCCTACGTATGCTATGTCACGCTGCCAGGCGGTGCCTGCTTTGGAAGTTTCCAGGTAAAAAACTATTAATCTCTCTCCACCACAGATACTTACAGAGAACTGTCAAGAATTAAAGTAGCGAGGCCAGTTAGTTCTCTGTGTTGCCTATAATACCATTATTTTCGTAAGTATGTTACGTACTTATTATATTAAATGTGAATATTTTTAATTATTGTCAGGAATTAAAAAAAAAACAATGTAGTTACATAGTATCGATATTTACGACACATTTAAAAAGATTACTACTTACACCGAAAAGTCTTGAATTAATTCTTGATGAAATTTTCAGATGATTACCAGTGGACTTTGGGCTAAAATGTTATCTTTTGTTACAGAATTGCCCCACAAAAGCTGAAGCGCGTCGAAGTGCGGCAAAGATCGCTCTCATGAACAGTGTGTTCAACGAACATGAGTCACGGCGGATATCGGAACACTTCATTGAGAAGGCAGTGGCGGAGGCGCGGGCGTCATTTGCTGGAGACGCTGCGTCCCACCACCAGGACCCCAGCGCCGGGATAGCTGCCTTTAGGTAAGACATGAAAATAAAACTCTGATAATAATTTTTAGAATACTTTTATAGAGTAGTAGAGCCAAAAAGACTCTAGTAGTAGTAAATTTTACTCTACAAAAAGAGTGAGTTTTTGGAACCCTCTACATCACCTCTACATCCTCTACTTTCTTTATCCATTCCCTTTCCTCCTCATCATATCCTAACTAGGTAGTATGCCCCCTAGTAGTGGATATATTAAAATGTACATTATTGTTCATAGATTTATGCTGGAAGCAAACAAGGGTCGCACGATGCTGGAGTTTCAAGAATTGATGACAGTGTTCCAGCTACTGCATTGGAACGGATCGTTGAGAGCGATGCGCGAGCGTCAGTGTTCGAGGCAAGAAGTGGTTGCGCATTATTCGGCGCGGGCGCTCGATGACGCAATGCGCGAACAGATGGCTCGCGAATGGGCTTCGAGGGAGAGAGAAGCGGCCACGACAGGCGGTGGCGTGCTACGAAACGAACTCGCGCGCGCGGAACGCGAACTACGCGCAGCAAGGCTCGCGGCTCGCGAACTACGCTTCCCTAAAGAGAAACGCGATATCCTCTTATTAGCTGCACGTCTCGCTCCGCCGCAACAGCAACAGTGATCTCACCGCGCGACTCTATTTGTTATTTAAGTATAGTTATATAGTGTAAGAAAATATGTCTTTTATTTTTTATCCATTAAATCCTGTTTATCTATCAACTAATTAAATCAATTTTTATCTGAATACTATAAAATTAATAAAGTAGACATAGTATATTAAAAAAAATTGTAAAGATTTTCTATGAAATAAAAAATCTTGCTGCTAAGTTTTAAAAAGATTTTATAAATTTTAACCCAAATGGAGTAAAACTTTTGATCGTTTAAGAGCGATAAAAACATCGTTAGCAAACAATTACCGCTGGCTTTTCAGTGGAAGTGTTCATTAAATATTTAACCGAAAAGTTGTTTAACACAACTAACAACAAGAAATGAAGTTAAATTGCTAAAGTTCGCAACAAAGGCTAGGTTCGACAAGCGCAATGCGGCTATCATTCTGCGGGTCTTATCGCGGTGGATCTATTCACTATTCCTAAACACCATCTGCGGAACAATAAATCCTTCGCACGTGAATTTATCTGGGAGCCTTCGTGCATCGACTGGCTTTCGCCTGTAGCCTGTTATCTATCCGAAATAAAGCAAGATTACACTAGTTATTTATTTTAAAACCACACATACAACATTGCATTCGATAACTACTAAAATGTAATACAATGTACATACAATAAAAATGTAACAATTTCGTGACAAAATCCCATAAACTATTTTTTGGTAAACATTTTGATACTGTAGTTGATAAAATCATAATTCCCTATTCGATTGCCAGAACAATCTTACTTAAATTCAGGGCTGGGCAAAATACATGCTTTGCTTTAATTAAAATACAAAGTAAAAATACTGTATCGCAAGTAATTAAAATACGAAATACAAAATACTTTAAGGAAGGTATTTGAAATATAAAATACAAAATACAGTATTTTCGCTATTTTTATTTGAAATACGAAATACAAATTACAAAATAAGTAATCTAGACAAGGCTGAAAAGTAGAGGAAAACCAGATTTATTAATCAGTAAAACTAGAGTTTCCTTTCATGAACACTAGATTCTTAAATGTAGTGTCAGACAAACAGCCTCTTGTTGAAAAGTGAATAAAACCTGCTAAAGAAAACAATCTTTCTTTAGGTCCTGATGAGCACAAACTTGTGTTAAATGTATTTTGAAAGCTCAACTATTTGAAATACTAATTACAAAATACTTCGGTGTCAAGATTTTGAAATACGAATTACAAATTACATTTTATGCAAGTAATTGAAATACAAATACCAAATACATATTTGTATTTCAATTACGTACTTTAATTACAAGTAATTCAAATACTGCCCAACCCTGCTTATATTATAAACGTGAAAGTTTGTGAGGATGGATAGATGTTTGTAACTGTTTCATTCAATAATGATGAATTTGGATAAAATATGGTACACACATAGTACACACACAGTACACACACTATTACCTGGATTAACATATAAAATACTTTTTATCCGGGAAACTTGTCCCATCATAAAAAAAGCATAATGCGAGCGGCGCTGCAGGCTCAACAGCTACTTTTTATAACTGAGCAATTTTTTTTTAAATTTTAGTAGAAAAGAAAGCAACTATACCTCCATATATATAAAAAAAAGTCACCATTGGTTTAAGATTGCTTTTTAGTATTCCTTATAACTTCTTACAAATTAAATTATAACATTTTCAATATTGGTTAATTTTTTCTTTTCGGAATGTGTATTGCTGTTGGCCCTACTGGCCTTGACAGCGTCACCGGGCAGGGGGCCGAGTACAGAGACTCAGCCGTGATAAAGGGGCAGCTCTCACGGGGGCTCAAATTTGATTCCATCCTTAGGGTGCCTCCTGCGAAGCCGAACCACGGCTAAGGACGTCATCGGAGATGGGGGCATTCTATACGATAGACTCACCCGACGGTGTGAGCGCGACGCGACGTGCGAAACAAAGGACCTCGTCCTCGCCGGCGAGTACGGTGTTGTGTGCGTGTCTGTGCTGTGTAAGTTAATATTGGTTAAACTTATCTTGAGAGCAATAACATTTTTTCAAAGGTGATAAATCTTTGAAAAAGCATTCGTATGCTCCTTTAACAAAGCCCGTAGCTTGTGCTTAGAGTAGGGACGAAAATTATAGCCTAAAGGTTAAGATCAAACCTACGCACTTAAGTAGTCGACCGAATTATCTTTGAGCTGTTTTTGTATTTTATTTTATGGCGATTGGCAATCAAGTATTCCATACGATCCACCTGATGGTAAGCAGTCCCCGCTACCTATGAACGCTGCCGATACTTGAAATATCACATGGGCGTTGGCAACCCAAGGGAGAGGAGGAAAGGAATGAGAAGGGAAAAAATGAAGGTAACAGAGGGTGGGAAATTGGGCCTCGGGCGCTTTTACCCATCTCACGAAACGCAACAGTACTTTGTTACTTTACGCCTATTTTCTATGAGAGTGTACTACCTACTGCCACAGTCTACTTCTCTACTATGAAATCAGAATATTCTTTCAAATCACAATATTTGTGTATCAACTATTAAATAGCTCGTAGCACTAAAATATATAATTTACTAACATTCCTAATAACATTTGTATTTTTCGATTTCAAAAATTGACGTAATTTAGATTTTATCTAACTATACTTACTTGTACTATCTTTATTGTACTATCTTTATTGTACTCGTATAATACAATACGTTGTAATTACAATTACACACACATGCATAACTAATACACAGTAATTTAGATAGGACAATCGGTCAATTAGATTTCCGTAACAGCGAGTTTCCTTCCGTAATTAGAAATGGAAATTGATTCACTCGACGCTTTCCCGCAAATGGATTAATAATAAACACATGAAGTTATGGTTGATTAATAATTTACTATAATTCCTTGTCGTCTTTGTTTCTCTCCTTCCTAGCATTGACCCCGGTACTTAAACAGTGTCTGCTTTTTACTCTTTTCCGGATTTCACTGGTTACCTACTAGTTTTTACATAAACTGATTGCTAAACCGCTGAATCGATTATGATGAGTTTTGAAACAGATCGAAATGAGACCATGGAGACGGTTGGAGGATACTTAGTATATACATATTTGACGACGTTGTGGTACAGTGGTAGTGAACCTGTCTTAAGACCCATTGGTCGCGGGTTCGATTCCCGCTCGGAGCACATGTTTCTATTGATCATAAAGGCATAGATATCGATTTGGTTGTGTTTGTCCTTGTGTCTCAGACCCCCGACACAGGTTATCAATATCCTAATGGGGGCCGTAGAATCTAGTGTTTATTATTTATCATACTTTTTGACTCGAAAACAAAACTCGAAAAGGGTTACACAGGGGCGAAAGTTTGGTATTTAGAACCAATTATTTCTATATTGCAATAAAAGTATTTGATTGAAAATCGTTATTCAAGAAGCCGCTAATTTATTCACATCAACTTCATCATTCGATAAATGTATGACCCAGAGAACTATAAGCGGCTAGTATGCGCAAAATGGGACACGTTTGATCGAATGTTCCTTATCGCGTAACATTAAGGAGACATCCACCTTAATAGCGGAAAGCGCCTCTACGGTAACTGTATATCTAGGCAATTTCTGGTGACGCGATATTGGCACATTAACTGTGTATTGCATGCTTGCTGCCTTAACTAGGTCAATGTGTGGATAAATTGATAATTTCTGTATAGATGTTTAAATACATTTTTAAGGTTGATAATTCTATTCTTCAGGCACTATATACACTAGTTTCTAGATTTGTTGTTTGAGCATAATTTAGTCAAAAATTAATATTGTATCTGGTAAAGAATTTTGAAGAGAGCGGAATGGAATTGTTATTTTTTTAATAATGGTATTTAGTTTCTATAAAAGAAACAAAAACATTATAAACGTCATAATCCTCCGAGGCTCTATGTCTATGTAAATCTGAATAAACGAGAAAACATATTTACAGAGATGTCACCCATTTTAGTACGAATATTCTCAGGAAGTGATGCAACTAATGCAAATATTTGTATTTAATCTCTATCCCTATCCCGAGATGTACTGTTTTATAAAAATTTATTAGAAATATTTTCTATAAAACTACTTGCGTTGTTTAAATGCATTCGTATCATGTTAGGGAGATGGTGTTACGGTGTGGAGCCGATGCGGAAACAGTTGAATTCTGTAAGCGTCGTATTCGTCATTTATTCTTTTTTTTTTTATGTTAGAAGTTGGCAAACAAGCATACGGCCCACCTGATGGTAAGTGGCTGCCGCAGCCTATGAGCGCTTGCAGCACCATTAGTAGGTGCCACTCACGCGTTGCCAACCTCGAGATATTAGTTCTTAAATCTCGTTCGCCCAGTAATTTCACTAGCGTACAATGCCCTTCAAACCGGAACACAGTAGTGCCTAAGCACTACTATTTGGCGGCAGAATATTGGACACTGCGGTGGTACCTACCTAGCCGGCCTCTTGCAACAAAAGACCTACCACCAGTGTGACTGATTGCACTGGTGGAATAATCTCTGTTGGGACAGAGGTTATCCCAACAGATATATTCCAAATCTTTGTTCCGTAAATGTGAACATAGTTTGTATTGAATTGTAAATATGTTGTAATATTGGTTGTAAATAAAGTATCTTCTACAAAACCTCCCATAGCTATATTAAGACTAATTGCGACAGCCATGAATATAAAAAAAACGGAGAAAATAATCTACCACAAAAAATGCAAACGCTTTTTAAACCAGAACTTTAAACTATAAATACTTGTATTTACATTTATTATTATTACCCTAGTCATTCAAGTATTCATATTCTTAAAAAATTATAATCGGTATTCGTATTCGTAAAAGTAATATTCGTCGCATCTCTCGAAGTTGCATTATCGTGGCTCGATGCGAAGCGAAGCGCAAGCGGCGAGGCGTACCTTGTTAGTGTCGGCCTGCCGATTTCACACGGATGCGAAGCCGACACCCCTTTGACAACCCGTATTGTCGCACACTTTATTTTGCATCGCAGCTGGCTATTAAAGTACCGTCAGACAGGGTTGTCAGATGCTTTACCGAGACATAATGCATATTGTTGTAATTATGTATGTATACAAAGACTTACATATAATATATATATATATTTTTTTTTTGCTCCCTCCAAAAATATTTGCACAACTATCCTCATCACAAAGGCATGTATTTTTAAGCTATAATGAATAAAATAAAGAGGCACTAGCAAAATTATATATCTCTACGAAATATTAAAACTCTGACTTAAAATAAAATGTTCTTTTTTTATATATCACTGTTGAAGCAAACATGCATACGTGGCACATAATGGTCAACGGTTACCATAACCTATATTATCTCATATACAACACCAGCGAAAGCAGATATGTGCCGACCGGATTATGCAGAGGAAAGGAAAACAGACACGACGTTCTCACGACGAAAAAAACGCAGGAGCGTCAATAATTATAGGCGTCGGGATGTGACAACACCCATCGCCCGCTGTTGGGATAACCTCTGTCACAACAGAGATTATTCCACCAGTGCAATCAGTCACACTGGTGGTAGGTCTCTTGTTGCAAGAGGCCGGCTAGGTAGGTACCACCGCAGTGTCCAATATTCTGCCGCCAAATAGTAGAGTTTAGGCACTACTGTGTTCCGGTTTGAAGGGCATTGTACGCTAGTGAAATTACTGGGCGAACGAGATTTAAGAACTAATATCTCGAGGTTGGCAACGGGTGAGTGGCACCTACTAATGGTGCTCCAAGCGCTCATATTAGGCTGCGGCAGCCACTTACCATCAGTTGGGCCGTATGCTTGTTTGCCAACTTCTAACATAAAAAAAAATACTGCTACATTCTCTATTCTGCGAGAGATTTCGAAGCCAATGCGTATATCACATCGACCTAGCTATAGTTACTTGACTCTTCCATTCAGTTACCTTGGTATTTGAGTAAACTAAAAAAAATATTCAATATTAATAAAAGCGAAAACAATTTTTTTTCCTGTCTGTGTGCCCGAATGTTTTTACATTGCATCACACAAAAACTATAGCAGGAAATTGGATGAGCTTTTCACAATGGTATTGTTATCGGCTTCATTTAAAATGCAGCGCTTATTTTAAATTCATGCACTTTATGAAAGGATAGCTATCTATAAAAACAATGTTTTTTTAACTGGGTGCAGTGAAACTACTAGAAGTGTCACGAACGGCGAAATTAAACTACAAGCTAGAAATATCATAAATAAAATCACAGGAAAAATCAAGTGAAGCTAGCTTTTCCGTAGTAAAAGCTGTGAAAGCTGAGCGCCAGTGCACGCTATATAAGTCGCAGAGTACCTGTTTTCTCCCAGAGTTTCACTTTGCTATTTACGTACTGTTATTATTATTATTATCATAAAGTGTAAATGTTTTCTTCATTTCTTTGAACATTTTGTGAAACATTCTGTGATATAAAATACAGTTTATATTAAATTATATTTTGCAAATACATTACTTAAATAATCCCACTAATATTATTAGTGTAAAAATTTGAATGAATGGATAGATGTTTGTTACTCTTTGGCGTACGGATAGCTTATTATCTGGATAAATACATTGGATACTTTTTATCTTGGAAAATTTTCGGTTCCCGTGGAATTATAAAAATAATTCTACAGGATGTATTCAATTGAAATTCGGAATAAATCTGTCTTATGGAACATTATTTACTTACTCATTATATAATATTCATTCAATATTCATTACTCCCTGGAGGCAATTCTAAGGTTACTTCGGAAAAAGTCGCGGGTGGATGCTAGTAATAATAATATAACACTACTTGTTGTCAGTTCGTGTGAAACAGAATATGTTTATTACTAAATGCATAGTGTACTTTAGAGTTTTTTTTTTTTTAAGGTGGAGAAATCCTCATGGATACCCCGGAGCTGGGGCTCCACTCCACCAGGTTTCGTCTCTACGCCGGGCGGCGGCCGGGGGCATTCGTGCTGTGCACTTGACCCCGTCTGGCCGTCGCAGCAGTGTACTTTAGAGTAACAACAATAACTTTTTGTACGAAAAGGATTTTTTTTAATATCTCAAAAATACTGTCGTCAATAAAGTTTTATTAGGAGTTGTTTTTTTTTCCTTTTATTCCTCATTTCAAATAAATTGAAATAAAAATGTTATCAAATTAAGAAATACACATAAATATATAGTCTGTTAAATGTAACTTGAACCCTGCGCAGTGACACTTTTTGGGTCTCAACCTTGTGCGATGTATGAGGGGGCCGGGTTTAGTACACTCGCTCACGGTTGTTTTAGTTCTTTAATAATAAATTATTAAAAAATAAATTAAAATATAAATTAGTTTTATCAAGTGTGTTAACATTTATTTCAAGATAATGCCTCGAACACAATCAACTTTAAGGATACGGGAGAGAAGGATGGTATTTGACGTTTATAGTTATTTTTTAAAAGAAAATAATATAACTAATTCTCTGAATAATACTGCGGAAGATACGAAGAAGTCTGTCTCACTATTAATAATGCACATTAATTTTTTTAAATATAGATACCTTTTTTTCTATACTATTTATTTGGTTTATTCGATTTAAGTAATTAATAACGATAATAAATAAATAATTAATTGAATTTAGAAGAAATAATAACTATATTATATACTTCATTCCGTTTTCCTACTTTATAAAGAATCGATTTAAATAAGACGAAACCAATATTTTTGTCTAACATTTTTGTCCATTATTGTACCTGCGCAGAAGCGGCCATTTTGGTTCAAGTTACATTTAAGGAACTATACATCTGGGTAGTAACTTTGTTTTGACACAAAAAACCAAACACAATAATCTCTACATAGTACAAACGAATTTCGCTAACTCTTCAACCACGAAACTGATTTTGATGCGATTTTCACTATCAGGTATGTAATACTCCATTAAAAGTTTATATATAATAGTAACTATTTTCTAATATAATACTAAAATATTGTCAAAGTTAAATGATAATGAAATACTTTTCAGTATAAATACTCTCTAGTTTCTGGTACACGATGCTCCACTTTCTTGTACAGCGTGGCAAAGTGTTTTTCATCTCCGGTTTCGTCTCCATTGTGATATCATTCAAAATTTTCTTTACGTTCTTACAACGATATTCTCTTACAAGAAAATGTAAATTTTCTCCATTTTAGACTTGAAATTTGTATTGTAAATACTAATTTTATTACCGCAGTATAAATTTATGTTTTGATTGATGTTATTTTTCATTCTGAATAAAAATTATTATTCAAATGCCCCGGAAAATGGTAACGGTAGCAATCGAGTAATTTTAGGTTTTTAAAACGTATAGGCATTTTAACCTAGAAATAAGACGATAGTAAAATATGCTAAAATTCTACTATCGGTTAAGGATGATAACATGTGTGCCAGTGTAACTGCTACAAGGTGAAGTTTTGCCAATAGCTACACTGAAACATTACTTATGTGGACAATAAACTTATGCTCATATTTCAGTATAGCCAGATATTTAAATACATAATGGTTGGTAATTCTATTCTAGTAACGCTATAGGCTTTATAATTTCTAGATTTATTCCTTAAGCATAATTTATTTAATAATAAATGTGATATCTGGTGAAGAATTTTGGACAGAACGGAATGAAATTGTAATATGTTGTAATATTTGTTATTTATATCTAGTTTCTATCTAAGGACATATTCTTTCTTTAATATTTATAGTCTCTAAAAGAAACCAAAACATTATAAACGCCATAATCATCTGAGGCTCTATACACTGAATAAACGCGGAAGCATATTTACAGAGCTGTCACCAACTTTAGTAAAACTTGTATGCTCACTGCAATCGAGTAATTTCAGGTTTTTAAAACGTATAGGAATTTTGGCCTACAAATGACAATGGTAAAATTTGCTACTATTCTCCTATCGGATCAGAATGATAACATGAGTGCCATTGTAACTGCAGTGAAAAGGTAAAGGTGAGGTTGTGCCGATAACTACATTGAAACATTACTTATGTGGACAATAACTTATGCTCATGTTTTCTTACTGACCTCTTGCCTTCGTCTACTTCCGTGTGTTGTATTTCATATTTACGTGAAAACAAAATTTCCAACTATCCTGCAAAAGACTTTATGTTTTAAATTCCCTATTATTACTAATTTATCAAATTCAATATTGGCATTATAATTCAGTGGATAGTTTTGTAGGTTACTTTAACAAGCAAACGAAAACAAAAAACAACGAATACGAAAGAGAACACATATTTAAAAAATAATGG
Organism: Hestina assimilis; assembly: GCA_023373885.1. Lineage (NCBI taxonomy): Eukaryota > Metazoa > Arthropoda > Insecta > Lepidoptera > Nymphalidae > Hestina > Hestina assimilis. Next base: position 15,102,442 of record CM041740.1, read on the forward strand.
TTTATCGTTGAATGGCCATCAAATAATAGACCCTCAGGAATTTTTTGAAATACCTATCTTGAATGTACGAAGTCCCTTTAGCTTCACTACATAGTATAAAACAAAGTCGCTTTCTCTGTCCCTATGTATGCTTAAATCTTTAAAACTACGTAACGGATTTTGATGCGGTTTTTTTCATAGATAGATTGATTGACGAAGAAGGTTTATATGTATAAAAATAGCAATGAAAAAAATTTTTTTTGAGGTTATATATTTTATACCCGTTCGAAGCCGGAGCTGGCCGCTAGTAAAAAATAATTTATACACAAATAACAAAAGAATTATAGGCGTGTGTCGGGTGGTGGTGTACAGGGCCCTGGGGTGGCGGCGGAGCTGGAAGCTGCCACCAATAAAAACCAGGTAAAGCCAGAATACGCACGCTTAAGGGAGTGTGAACCCTAAGCTACAGGCGTCCACCACCAAGTCCTGCATAGAACGTCCTCGCCCCTGCTGTCCTGCCGCCGCGGGGCAGCAGGGGGCCTCTGCTGCTTGCGGCAGAGGCCGTGCACGCTGGAAATACTGCGACCTGCAACGGGTTTCACACAATCCAACTTCCCCGGGGTACAGTAGCAAATCTATGCAGGGCGACGGCGAACCACCAGCGCCGCAAAACTGGTAACAGCCATTCCCAACACTTCACCTTACCTGTGGTTGAAAGGCTGAGGGCCCATCATCCAGTCGGTGTCGGTCCAGATGGTGGGTGGGAAAAACGACCACCCACGTGTTTGTGCCGTGCGTGGAGACCCGTACAGGAGGATGAAGGGAACCTGGACGCTGAGCGGATAGCGGGTCGGGTCAGTTACCTGCTTGAAGCAACACGCCTCTTTGGCCTGGATTTCTTCTCAAACGGGAGGTCTTGGGCTAGCCACTCAAGATCAATCGGCTGTGGCATCCCGTCAGAGGGCTGCAGGCGAGGATCCCAATAATCCATGTGGGAGGCTATGGCCCGGCCGCGGGCACCAGAGTGAGCGCGGAGCGTGCCTCTTGCCCTCCGTATGCAGCTTTGGAGTCTCTCGGTCGTCAGTCATCAGTCTTTCACGGTGAGGGTGACTATATCCTCAGGGTAGTTCTGGCGTCCATGTACACTAAGGTGCATGGCGTCCCCATCTGTGGGCTCCAAGGAGGGTGGAACACCGCTGAGGATGAATTTTCTTAAACCAACCTCATGGAAAACAAGAGGAAAATTAACACCACCGGCCAAGCTGATCCTTCGGGAGCGCTACGGCGGGCGATTCCAATGGAAGCGCCACCAAACTCATCTACGGCTGATCCGAAAGGAGCGCCACAAACTACCACGCTTGACCTCACTACCCTAAGGGAGGCAATACCGACAGCGCCCTTAGCTGGCGACGTCTGGAAGTTGGCCATCAAAGGTAGGAAGGCCAAGCCAAAAAAACCAGAAACGAAACCATCATCACCACCTCCTATGCCTGAATCGGCCCGCACGGCCTCTACCAAGACTCAGCGCAACCGTGCGCGAGCCGCGGCCAAGAAGGCTAGGAGGAGGCCGCCAAAAGTGGTCACCCTAAACCCCAAAGGGAGCAGGGAGACCGCGTAGCTAAGAGCGAGGGAAAATCCCCTGGACAATCCCCAGCACCCCCAGCTCAAGGTGGCCCAACCCAACCACGAAAACCACGTGGGAAGCGTGCAGGCAAGAGTGTGAGGGAGAAGGCTCAGGCTCGCTCTGCGCAAGGGTCAAACCAACCCAAGCGCGAGAAGCGGGCTCACCCTGACGACACCTTGTCGCCTCGGGACGACTTCAAGCGCCCCAAGACCACCTTGCGACCCACCACCACGATGGGTTCGGTCAACTACGCAGACGCGTGCAAGTCAAACGACTTGTGCGTGGCGATGATGACCGAGCCCTTTACGGATATTACCGCGGACGAGGCCGAGTCAATCGAGGTCGCGATTGAATCGGCAATGGATGCAGAGCTCTGTGCCCCTCACTCGTCCAGTACCCCAAAGCGACTGCCCAGCTTCCGTGGCAGGGCCTTCCATAGCGAGGGTGTTCTCAAACTCTGGTGCGAGGACACCTACTCGGTGGAATGGCTCCGACGAACTGCCACATTGATACGATCCCCACGTCCGGATACCAGACTTGTGGTGAGGCGTCAAGCCGAAATCCCGACGAAGGTGAAGGCGACTATGTTTGTGCCAAGGTATGCCCAGGAGGGCATTGAGCTTCTGCAAGCCCGTTTTGCAGGCCAGAACCCTTGGTACAACGTACGCGCCTGGAGTTTATACCACGCAGAGAGGCAAGAGGAAAAGAAAGGCGTCTTCCTTGTCCTAGGTATATCACTCCAAGACGTGGAGGAGATTAACAAGAGGGACCGCCGAGTCTCGTATAAATGCGGCTCGGTCTACGTGAGGTGGTCGGACGAAGGCAAACTGCCAACGAAGCCGACACCTCAACCGACACCCCCAGCTCCAACAACGACCGGGATACCAACCCTCGTCCATAGGGAGGAGGACTTGGCAGGCGGCCTAGGTCACACTTCAGGCGCCACCCCGCACCAGTTGCAGCTCCGGGTCACCAACACGGAGACTAAGGACAGCCCAGGTACCACCATGTCCATAGAGGGTAGTGCTCCCACCGTGGTTGAGCAACCCAAGATAGACTGGTGGCAGGTGGGTACCGACCCACACCTGGAGGAGGACGTGGAGGAGAGGCTTCTGAGCAGCGATGGCGGCTCTGAATCGCCCCCCACGTAACTACAAAGTCATCCAAACCAACCTCCAGCATAGCCAAACCGCGACGGCTACCCTACGGCGGACGCTGGAGGTAAACTCCGAGACCATAGCCCTAATCCAAGAGCCGTGGATTAGGAAGGGCAGAATATGTGGTCTAAACAACATCGGGGGAAAACTTCTCCTGGACACCACCGTAAGTAATCCCCGTACATGCATTTTTGCTCCGAGGCATGTAACTACCGCCATGATAAACGAGTTCTGTTCCAGAGATCTGACTGCTGTCAGGCTTCGACCTGACAACAACTTAAATATGCCTAGTGTGGTACTAGCGTCTGCCTACCTGCCGGGCGACGTCGATGTACCTCCACCGGAGTTAGCGGCGCTGGTAACTTACTGTGAGAAGGAGGGGCTTGAGCTCATCATCTCTGCAGACACCAACGCGCACCACAGTATCTGGGGCAGCAGGAATACGAACAGAAGAGGTGAGGACTTGCTTATGTACTTTTTCTCAACCAATCTTAACATTATTAACAGGGGTTCTGAGCCAACGTTTGTTACGTCTCGCGCTCAGACCATTATCGATCTAACATTGGCAACCGAGCGGGTATCTTCGTACATAACTGACTGGCACGTGTCAGATGAACTTTCATGCTCGGACCACCGATGGATTAGGTACAACCTTTGCATAACCATCGAACCTGTAGTACCCAGGCGCAATCCGCGCAAAACGGATCGCGCTAAATTCAGTAAACTGGTAAGTGAGGGGCTTCAGTCCATCGATCTGCCAGCTGAGCATGATTGTACAGCAGGTATTGAATCACATTTAACTAAAATCACATCCACTTTAATCAACAGCTATGAACAGGCGTGTCCATTTACTACACCCAAGCTTGGTTCCAACAGCAAACAAACATGGTGGGGACCGGAGCTGGAAAAACTGCGCTCCAGAGTAAGGAAGCTGTTCAACAGAGCTAAGAACAAACGTGAACCTGAAGACTGGGATGCCTACAAGCAAGCCCAGTACCACTACAAGAAGCGCATCCGGGACAGGAAGCGCGAATGCTGGAGGCGCTTCTGCACTAGTATAGAATCAACCAATCAAGCTGCCAAGGTTAGGAAAATCCTGTCAAGTGATCCAGAGCGCAACCTAGGCGGCTTGAAAAACCAGACGGCACCTACACCAAATCTGACGCCGAGACCTGCGAACTTCTTCTGCAGACGCACTTCCCCGACTGCCGTATTGACAACGACCAGTCATGGGACGTGGCGATGCAGAGCAGCTCAGTGGATCGGGCGGATTGGGCAACTGCTCACAGTGTAGTCGATGTTGACAAGGTAAGGTGGGCAATCAACAGCTTCCTCCCATTCAAATCTGCGGGCCTGGATGGTGTCTTCCCGGGTTTATTGCAGTGGAGTGGCAAGACCATGCTGGCCGAACATCTTACTGTAATATACAGATCATGTCTGGCCCACCGGTATGTGCCGCTCCAATGGAGGGAAGTAAAAGTAGTATTCATCCCCAAGCCCGGCAAAAGCGACTATACGCAACCAAAATCGTTTAGACCAATAAGTCTCACGTCCTTCTGCATGAAGACCCTAGAGAGACTGTGCGATAGGGACATCAGAACGAATGCCCTCTTGCGTAAGCCGCTTCACGCTAACCAACATGCCTATAGTTCAGGCAAGTCAACAGAATCTGCCCTGCACAGAGTAACATCTCGCGTGGGGAAAGGTTTATCAAATAAACAATCAACCCTTGGAGCCTTCATTGATATTGAAGGCGCCTTCGATAAGACTAACTTTACCAGCATTAGCCAAGCGCTAACCAAACATGAAGTCAACACAACAATTGCCGGGTGGATAGACAACATGTTAAGGTATAGAGCGATACAATTTACCGTGAACGCCAGCACCCGAGCAGTGGTGGCGAGGGGCTGCCCGCAAGGGGGAGTACTCTCGCCGCTTCTGTGGAACGTTGTGGTGGACGAACTCATCGTAGACCTGAATGAACGGGGACTGTACACGGTAGGCTATGCGGACGATCTTACCATTCTCATAGGGGGTCCCTTTGAGAATGTGCTATGCGACCTCATGAGGCGCGCTTTTAAGATCGTAGAACAGTGGTGCACAAAACACAACTTAACGGTGAATCCGTCAAAGACGGAGCTTATTCTCTTCACCAACAAACGCAGCATAGGTCAGTTAACACTACCTAAGATGTTCAATGTCGAGCTGAGCCTTACTAATGAAGTCAAATACCTGGGTATCACTCTTGACAATACTTGCTTGCGTTGCTCTGGAACAAACACATTGACTACAAATTAGAGAAAGCCAGCATAGTCTTCTGGCAGTGCAGAAGACTCATGGGCAAATCCTGGGGTCTTGCCCCAAAGATTTGCAGATGGCTCTATACAGCAGTCATAAGACCGATTATCACCTACGGTGCGATAGCTTGGTGGCCCAGGACACAGCTTACCACTGTTCAAACCAAGCTGCAGCGATTCCAAAGACTGGCTTGCACAGCCATGACGGGCTGCATGCGTACCACTCCGACAATGGCCCTGGAAACCATCCTGGGCCTAACACCGCTGGACCTTCACATCCAACATGAGGCGACAATGTCAGCCCTGCGCCTAAAACTGCTAGGTGAGTGGAATGGTGAAGAAGGCCCCGTCGCAGCGTTGTGGGACAGAGCAAAACAGCAGCATCCCCTTTGCGAGGCCCCCTGCGACAGGATACCAAAAGTGAACATTTTCCATAAGCACTACCTAATACAACTATCCGAAGAAGAGAAAGATCAATCAGACACAAGTGAAGTAAGAATCTACACAGACGGTTCAAAGATGGGGCCAGGAACCGGTGCTGGTGTCTTCTCACAGGAACTAAACATACAAATATCAATACCCTTAGGCAAACACAGCTCCATTTTCCAATGCGAATGTGTAGCCATCAAGGAGGCAGCCACCGCTGTACTGAGACGGAAGATGAACGATCATAATATCAGGATCATCTCCGACAGTATGGCCGTACTAATGGCACTGCAGAGTAATACTATTACCTCAGGGCTAATCTACGAATGTCACAAGTCCCTAGAGCGGATAGCCTCCGCCAACAGGGTAATCCTGCAATGGATTAAAGGACATAGTGGATCACTAGGTAACGACGCAGCCGATGAGCTGGCAAGAAGGGGATCAATGGCTCAGGTGGCTGGCCCCATGCCCCTACTGCCAATACCCTACAGCCAAATACGCACATGGCTACGCGCCTTTACCAAAACCGAACATAATGCCCGATGGGCAAACCTCACGAGCTGCCGACAGTCGAAAGAAGCGATGCCTGCACCGTCGCCAAGACTGACCAGACGACTCCTCGGCTTCAGCAAGCATGACCTCCGAATTTTAGTGAGCACCCTTACAGGGCACATATCACTAAATAAACACCTATTTACAATCGGCGTAACGGACAGCCCCTGTGCAGGGGCTGTCTGAACGAGGAAGAGACGGTCACCCATGTAATCCTGGACTGTGCAGGGGTGGCTGATCAACGGGCAAAAATCCTCAAGGATATGAGGTCGCTCCAAGAAGTCTGTGAACGTCCCAGGAAAGTTCTGAACTTCTGGAAGGAGCTGGGCTGGTTGGAATAGACTGGCCAATCCCACACACAAAATGGACCAAATTACGAGTCTAATTGTGGAAAAGGGAGCCCTACTACTAACTAACTAACTAACTAACAAAAGAATTAATATAATTTTCTTAATTGATATAATCTAATTTAAAAATACGAAACGTTCTCTTACCTCATGGCTTCAAACTTCTTATGAAGTGCTTAAAATTGTTCATCTCATTGTATCTTTACATTGTTGCAAAGTACACTCGTTCGCAGATATGAGTTTCTATACAAACGACAACGGCTGTCCAGCCAATGTTCTGAAACTATAATGGTAAGATTATTGTGTTTGAGATGTTATCTGCCTAGGAGAGTTGCATGTTATGATGTTAGTATATCTATAGGTGTACAGTCGTGTTGATTTTCAGTTATTTTTATTTATTTCAGACGGGGTACATTCTTTAAAATAAGTTTGTATTTCTTATGGGTAAAGTGGGTAGGACATATAACGAATTTGTGATTCTTATAGTGTATTATTGAAGTCTTTAAGGGTTTATATAAAAGATTTACTTTTAGTTTTTAGCTTATCAAGTGTGCCGCATTACTATAGATAATTTTAGACTTTTAATTAAATTTGTAGCCAAAGTTTTAAATTTATGAAACAATCTTAAGTTAAGTTTGGTCGTATAGGTATAAGTTAAGTTGTGGCTAACATAGTTTTAATAGCTAAAATCCTATAAATAAATAAAAATATTTTTTTATCCAAAAAAATCAGTGCTTGCATCTGCTCTAAATTAGGTGGATAAATGGTGGCTAAGTAAGCTAAGGCTACTATGTGTTTACGATTGCGCAATGTTATAATTTCACCCCCAAATAACAAACTGTAAATATAAAGCATTTTCATAATCAGGCTTTTAACTCCTGAAATTATCGTGCTCAAAGGTACACAATACAAAGTAGGTATTGATCTTTCGGCTTCTATTTAAATTTGAATTATTTTATTATTGCACATATTTTGTCTAAAATACGCGGCATTTAACTGGTCGACTTCGAAGCAGCGGAGAGTTGTTTCAGAGTGGTGAAAAATTACGTGGCTTATTTTATATACCTTAAATTTATAATATAAATCACTCTTGAAGTATTGTAACATATTTTTATTTTAAAAATTGGAAGTTGTTTAGAAGTCGTGTAAATATGCTTTACTGATATTTATAAATATACTAACTTCTGCCAGTGGACTAACTGTGTACCAAATTTAATTTAAATCGATTCAGTAGTTTTTGCGTGAAAACGTTTTGTTTTTGCGTGACAGACAGACAAAGAGACAGAGTTACTTTGGCATTTACAATATAGGTAAGGATTTAATTGATCTAATTTGACACCGTTGTGGCGTTGTGGGTAGCGAGTCTGCCTTAAGCCTCGACGGTTGCGGGTTCGATTCCCGCTCGGAGCAGATGTTTGTATTAATCGTACAGGCATGTTTTCCGGTCTGGTTATGTTTGTCCTTGTCATTGTGAATGTTTCCGGACCCCCGACACAGGATATAATTATCCTAATGGGGGCCGTTGAGTGTGTAGCGTTTATTTATTTATTTAATTTGATCTAAGATTATTAAAATTCATTAGTTTTGTGGTCTGTCTGTACTCTAGCGTCTTCTGATAAATTGCTCTGATAAAGGTGTTTTTACAAGTCGCATTTTAACCAGGCTCGTTGTTGCACACCGAGCAGCGCCAGCGATCTTGTCTTGTTTTTCACTTCGAGACGATTACAGCTGGTATTGAAAGCTTAATGGCCGCCATTATTTATTTACTTAGTATTAAGGTTAGAATAAACATCGCTATAAGGAAATCTATTAACGCTTTGATTTATAATTTATACTAAAATGAAGTACTGAGATTTTTTGATATTATAAATGGTTTCGTAAATGTATTAACATATAAAAACCGAGCAAGTCATGTCAGAATCATACATATATCGTAATGGATTCCGTACCACTATAAAATAAAAAAAAATTTTTGCTTATATGGACGCAAATAAGCAATACCATGTCAACCCACACAAATGTCATTTCGAGAAAAACGCGTTTGAAGATGTTGAACAACTTGCTTTATATGTTTTTTTTATGTATTGGTCAAGTTTTTGGCAATTTTAGATTTATGTAAGTTATTTATAATTATTTTCACAAAAAATAAGTATAAAAACTGCATAAATCGTATAAAATATAACCCAAAACCTTTAAAATAATACATAAATTGCATGATTAAAAAAGGGCTTTTTTAGAAGTTTTCAAGCCTAAAACCCTACAAATATGAAAGAAAAATGTTCCTCAACCATTTACCAAAACTTGTGCATATATAACTCAGTTTTTTCAATTTTGTGGGTTGATATGGTATTGCTTATTTGCGTCCATATGGTGGTTTCTTTTTTTTTCTTAGTATTTGTTATTATAGTAACCATAGAAATACACAACCCCAAAATTCTATTTCTCTGGTATAGTTCACGAAATACAGTATTTCTTGTATGGGTAACCTTCTTATTTTGCAATTTAATTCAATTTTCAGTAGTTATTATTACAGTGGCAACCGAAATATACATTCAAACATCAATTCCCTACCTGTTCGGTTCGTGAGATACAGCCCGCTGACAGGCGGACGGAAGGACAGCGGAGCCCTAAACTCTAAAAAAGTACCAACTTTTGTACTAAATAGCACTATTTAATTTATGTAATTTCTTCTTCGTTTAGAAGAATTTTCTTTCCTAATATTTCATAAAAGTTAAAGGCTATCTATCTAATGTGGAGCTATTAAGAGTTTAACTATTTAATATACCTAATAAAGCTTTTTAAACGAAACTATATACATTTTTGGCGTATATTTTATCATACCTATTTCTTTCAGACGTTTGATCAACGGTATAAAGAATAAAGAAGTCGTTCCAAGACCAATATACAAAGTCAAGTAGGACATTCTCCCGGTCATTGCGACACGGGAGCGCTGTGTGATCAGGTGTGTTCGCAAGCGCGGGACAATATTTACACGAGATTCTGTACCATTTGTTACAACACCAATGGTTACCGGAAAAATTTATTCTTCATGGTGTTCTTTAGTCAAACATACAAATTTTGTTAAAAAAAAATATTGTATACAACAAATTATATGAGAATTAGACTTACCTACTTCTTCTTATGGAGTGGTTAGTGGCCAACCTAGTGTCAGAGTTGTTCAGGTCGCCCGTAGGCCTCTGACTTGACTTATCAACTGTTGTCTTGTCAACAGGCGGGACCGACTTTTTACGTACCCTCCGAAGCATGGAGACGCTCGGTTGAAATAGCAGCATGCGATCACACATCTAGTCACTGACCGCGCCTAAAGTAGGTTAACCTACCGATCGTTTACCGATCAGTGGGTGCACTCGGCTATGAGCGTCTCAATAGACTTACTATGAACTATAGACGGAAGGATTCATACAAACATGTCCAAAGACTAGCTGGTCGCAACGTCAACATCAAGGCAACGAAACGAAGTTAGCTATTGTTGCTAGCTTGTGACGCTAATTTCGTTAGATTATGTTTTAAGCCTTACTGTTTGTGCACCGATGTGCCAGCCCGACAGAAAGAGCAACATGAAAATTTCTTTTCATTAATCACTTTATTTGTTTTAGTTGTTTCCTTTTTCGTTTCAATACCAGCCATTGTACCCCTATAAAAGCATGCATTTATCTCTTTTCCTTTCCCTATGTTTTTATTATTATTTGACTCTACAGGCTACAGTAGGCACTTATCTTCAGGCGTATCGTTTTACACTTTTTTTTTGTTTCTTTTGTTAGCTCAAATTAAAGCTAATGTTTTTCGAGAATACACAAGTATGTATCTTTTGCGAGGTCTACTGTGTAAAATATGAATGTATTTAATACAAATATTGGATTTACTCGAATTTACATATATATCATTCACTACAACAGACTTAAGTTTGTACAGCTGTAACTTTTTTTACTAAATTATAATATAACAAATTAGAAGTGTAATGCACATCCACGTTGGTGCTTTATTTTACCAGACATAAAAAGGGTATCAGGTTTCATGTTATTTTTAAAGTATTTACAAATTTTGAAATAATTTCGTTCGTTCATAAGTTACTTAATCAATAAAATAAATTATTAAATTAAACAAAAAACCCAACTGCATTAATAATAATTCCTAAAAAGCTAAAAACAAGCTCTATAATGACTACTATAATATAAATATTTCTTTAATGTTAGTAAAGGTACTTGCAGACGAGGGACAAGCATTGAAATAAAACATAATTATTATATTTTTCCGTAATTTAAGCACTTTCCTTTAAACTCCATCATCAATTTACAAATTGATTGATCAGCTTGTCCCCGTCTGCAGTACCTTTACTAACATTAAATAAATATTTATATTATAGTAGTCATTATAGAGCTTGTTTTTAGCTTTTTAGGAATTATTATTAATGCAGTTGGGTTTTTTGTTTAATTTAATAATTTATTTTATTTCAAACTTTTTAGTTATATAATTAATAATTGATTAGGTATATATATATATATACAAGGAGAAGACCTGAATTACTTATAAACGTGAAGCCTTAGCCCTTCACCCTAAAAAGCTATTTTTTGGTGTTGTTTTTAAGAACGTAAACGGGCACTAAGAAAGTATTTTTAAAATTCCAACCCTCAAGGGGTTAAAAAGGAGGTTGAAGTTTTGTTGGAAGTTCATCATTTTTGAAATTAAAATCATGTAACATTGTTTTTTGGGAACTATTAACACATTTCCTTCAATCCTGTCCCTGAAGGTGTAAAGCTTTATATGAAAAAGAAAGGATTTGTTCCTCCAAATTTAACGCAGCGAAGCCGTGGGCAGAAGCTAGTTATAAGTAATATAATTTAGCTCTCTACACTATGCGGGTCTAACTAGAATGTCGATTATATTTTTGGCAAGTTCTATCCCACAAGCTTGTAACTTATTTCGAGCTGGCATCTGCCCGCGACTTCGTCCGCGGTGACTTTAGAATTGGCTCTAGAGACAAATGAACCATTTGTAAGTAAATAATCACTTCATAGTATAAAACAAAGTCGCTCTCTCTGTCCCTATGTATGCTTAAATCTTTAAAACTACCCAACGGATTTTGATGCGGTTTTTTAATAGATAGAGTGATTGAAGAGGAAGGTTTATATGTATTATAACATCTATTAAATAGTGGAGAAAAAAAAACTGGTATTTTTGAGGTTTCTAATGTGATGTCGTAAATAATTACATTTAACGCGTGCGAGCCACGGACAGTAATGAATAAATCAAAACTACTGGATCGATTTTAATCATTTTTTTAGTGAATGACACAGGCTATATATTTTATACCCATGCGAAGCCGGAGCGGGCCGCTAATATTTCATAAGACAAAGATAAAAAAGTTCTGTAGAGTGATTTTTGATAATCCCATGACAACCTAACATTTTTTAGGAATGAAAAGTATTTTATGTCTTAATCCAGGTTACAATCTTTGTATGTGTTAAGTTACATTCCAATCCGTTGAATCGTTAATGCGATGTGTGATTGAGTAACAAGCATCTAAACATTTTTGCAGTACGTTTTGATAATGCCGAGGAACCTAACATTTTTCTGGTATCAAATGTGTTAATTCAGGGTGTGTTAATTCAATATAAGCTCTCTGTGTGCTAAATTTCATCCAAATTCGATCAGCAGTTTTTGCGTGAAAAGGCTAAACTACTTTCTTACTCCTCTCTCATACTTGGCTCACGTTGTCATCAAGATTGCAATAACTATTGATGGAGTAGACGCATTTTACGAAACAAAACTGAATGTTACTCGAAAATACGCTGTATCATTTCTTTGCTGACTTTGAAGTTGAAAATTGCAGTTTTGCAGCATTGCGTCAGAGGATAAGGAGTGCGGAGAGCCGACAAACAGGCAGACATTTGCAAAAAAATATAAATATATGATATTTCATCATTTAGTTTTTAGTTCGAGTAACATTTTTATAAGAATCTGAGATGTAGGTACAGAAACTTAAAATTTATATTTTTCTTACATTAAACAAATTACATGACTAGGAATCGAACAATACTTTTATTATAATATATTGTGCTTATTCCTATATTTTATTACTTAATTATTTATTAATTGTACAGTACATTGAATAACATTATATATTATAATAGTTTGCGTTTTAGAAGTTTAATTATTTTATTAATCTACCTATTTATATAACTATGCCGTATTTTTATTTATAGAAAATGCTTTAATTAATTATTCTAAACATTGGGAGTGGAATTGGCAATCACTGGCCAAAAAAAAAAATCAAACTTCAATCATCGATATCTCGAAAACTAAGCAACATATCGAAAAATTTTATTTTTACTTTTCGTCTTATTTTATCGAGTTTTACAAGGAAACATCATCAGATTTTAGCTCTGAGCGAACTGTGATATTCCGCTTTGAATATCTTTGCTTCTGCGGAACCCATGTTAAAATAATGTAGCCTATGTCACTCTCACAACTGAGACGAATCTAATGATACCCTATAAGTCGATGTACGTCCAAGGGTTTAGCCTGTAGAGCGTCACAAAGAAATAGACATACATACATACATACATGCATACATACATACATACATACATACATACATACGCTCGAAAAACATTACCCTCCGGCAGTCGGGTAAAAACAGCGGAGATCAGTAAATAATTTTGACTTCATCTTAAATGACTCTCTTACACACGTATTCTGCAGTACTGCAATAGTTTTTTTCTAAATATAGTAATTAGGAGAAATCATATATCACTTTCGTCTTATATGAACGAAATGCATCAACATTTTAATTTAAAAAATCAATATAAATTAATGCTGCAGCGATTACTGTCGCTAAGTTAAAAATGTATAACGCTACGCACTCAACGGCCCCATTAGGAGAGTAATACCTTGTGTCGGGGGTCCGAAAACATACACAAGGACAAGGACAAACACACCCAAACCAGAACACATGCCTGCACGGTCACTATAAACATCCGTTCGAGGGAATCGAACCCGCGATCTATGGCGCTAAACCTACGCCACAACGTGGTCAAATATGTATATTATTAATATGTAATATATCAATGCATGAAGAGAAATTGTTGTACCCATTTTAATAATATTTCATTTAATGTGATTGAATGTAAAATTAAATTCCTAATAGACTACTACTATATATATTAAATAAACTAAAGCAATAAAATCTATGCGTTGTGTTCAATATACGAGTCTCAAGTTAAATAGAAACCCGCTTGACATAAGGGCTGTGTACGCGTAGGCTTACACGGGAGCTGTCCTCTTTTATCACCCTACCGTCACACGAGACGCTATCCGTAAGTAAATCGCGATAGCACTACACAAAGAAACGCTTGCATATTTTACATACTAGCTGTGCTCTCGGCTCCACTCTCGTTATATAGTTTTTTTATGATTCCACGGGAACCCAACATTTTTCCGGTATAAAAAGTGTCCTATATGTTAATACATGTAATAAGCTATGTGTGTATAAAATTTCATTCAAATCTGTCCAGTAGCTTTTGCGTGAAAGAGTAACAAATATCCATCGTAAATCGATTTCTTAACTTTCATTTTTATAATATTAGTTAGATTAGATTGAATTAAAAGAACTAAGACATCCATCCTCAATTCAATGTTCAATCGGTTTTATTTTTTTTCACGACGGTTGGCAAACAAGCATACGCCTGATGGTAAGCAATCACCGCAACCTATGAACGCTTGAAGCAACAAGCAACCTACGACATTTGAAGTATCACATGCTCGATGCCAAGTACAGTTACTTTACACGGATTTTCTGTGAGAGGGTATTACTTCCCCGGTCGAGCCGGCCCTTTGTGCTGAGAAGAGCATGGCTCTACTACCGTTTAGGTACCGACTAGTGAAGACCCATCGGAGATCCTTCATCAGGGTGTGTGGGGTACATTCGCGGTCGAATCGATCCTCAGTGCGAGAGAGGTCATGAGTTTTAACCGTTTAATTTTCATTAAATTACATAATGTCTCACGATAATTTTGATAATTTAAGTTTGGATTTTTTAAATAATAATTGATGGTTATATTAATTTTTAATTATATATTAATTTTATTATTCCCTATGTAACTTTTTAGGGTCTACTTTCGCAGCTTATAAGTTACACACAGCGATTGCCATCTGAAATCAACACTAAGGGCGAACCATCAAATCATTGGATAAGAGAGATTATCTACCAAGACTTAACGATTATTATCAGATGTTATGTGTTAATAACCGGAACCAATAGCTTAAAGTGCCCCTCGAGGCATGGTGGGGGGTCCCTCAAGGCCAACGCGCCGACGTTATCAGACATCTGTGTGTTCAGTACAAAGATCCGCCATTAGGAATTAAACCCAATTTGTAAATCATAATCAAAATATGAAAATAACGCTACGCATTTATTAATGCATCCTATAGATACATTTTTGTAATCAGATATGTTCTCACAAGTCCCTGGCCGTCGTGAATATACGCAGTCGTTTTATATAAACTAGGTTCAATTAAGCTATTAAGTTATAAAGTATGAAATAAACACAGGTATGAAATAATAATAAGCGATGCGCACTCAAAAAAAACGTAATAGGGGCCCCTATTAGGACTTTTTTTATGTTACAAGTTGGCAAGCAAGCACACGGCCCACCTGATGGTAAGTCGTTGCCGTAGCCTATGAGCGCTTGCAGCACCATTAGTAGGCGTCACTCGCGCGTTGCCAACCTCGAGATATTGGTTCTTAAATCTCCTCTGCCAATTTCTCTAGCCTACAGTGCCCTTTAAACCGCCGGCCTCTTACAACAAAAGACCTACCACCAGTGTGACTGATTGCACTGGTGGAATAATCTCTGCTATTTTTTAGAGGTTATCTCAACAGTGAGCGATGGGGTCGTCACATCCCGACTCCGGGATAGGATAGTTGTATCCTGTGTTGGGAGTCTGGAAACATACACAATGACGAGGACAAATACCCCCAAAACATGCCTGTATGGTCAATACAAACATCAACTCCGAGCGGTAGCCGAACCCGCGACCTGTGGCGCCACAGCGTCGTCAAAATAACGCTACACTAATTAATGCATCCTTTAATAAACACATTTTTGTAATCAGATATGCTCTTACAAGTCCCTGGCTATCGTGAAAATATGCAACAATTTTAAATAAACTTGGTTCAATGAAGTTATTAAGTTACAAAGTATGGAATACGCACAAGTATGATAATAAAAATCATTTTATATTGAAATAGTGTAAGCTAGTAGTCGTATTAAAAGTACCAATGTATAATCTTTTATCGTTATTTTATAGTTGCGTATTATTTACAAAAGGACTCAATTTTCATAAAGAATATAATAAATGTATAGCTTTTATATCACTAAGGTGGCAAACCTGCCTGATGGTAAGCATTCACCATATACAATTTATTCACCAACCATTTTCATAACACCATAGAAATCAGCCTGGGCTGCTGTTTGAGATGAGACTGAAGAGAAGAGATGAGGAAGAGGAGGGCAAGAAGAAGAGATGGAAGGATTTTACCGGCGTCGGGATGTGACGACCCCATCGCCCGCTGTTGGGATAACCTCTGTCACAACAGAGATTATTGTACCAGTGCAATCAGTCACACTGGTGGTAGGTCTTTTGTTGCAAGAGGCCGGCTAGGTAGGTACCACCGCAGTGTCCAATATTCTGCCGCCAAATAGTAGTGCTTAGGCACTACTGTGTTCCGGTTTGAAGGGCATTGTACGCTAGTGAAATTACTGGGCGAACGAGATTTAAGAACTAATATCTCGAGGTTGGCAACGCGCGAGTGGCACCTACTAATGGTGCTGCAAGCGCTCATAGGCTGCGGCAGCCACTTACCATCAGGTGGGCCGTATGCTTGTTTGCCAACTTCTAAAATAAAAAAATAAAAAAAGGATTTTTGGATTTTTGGATTGTGTGTTTTAATATTGTGTGCTTATGCACACAATAAAACGGAACTTTACGAATAATCTTCGATATTTCATGACTATTTTAATTGCAGGCGATAGGATTACATAAGACAATGCAACTTTCACAGGACAGATACCCACACAACACCGTCTTCATCGGCGAGGACGAATTCCTTTGTTTTTCAAGAAGCGTCGCGCTCACACCGTCTAGTGAAGCCATCGTGTAGAATGCTCTCGGAGCGCTGCCTCCATCTCCCATGACGTCTTTAGCCGTGGTTCGGTTTAGCAGGAAATATGACGGAACGGACGAAAGAACCTAAGGACGGAATAAAATTTTAGACCCCTTGGGGATCCTTTTTCATGGCTGGCTGGCTTTTTTCTCTATACTCTGGCCCCCATTTGGTGACGCTGTTCCAACCACTGTACCCTGGTGGTAGAGCCAACAGCAATACACATTCCGAAAAAAAAAAAATAACACAACCTAAATATTCTTTTGAATTTTTCATTTTTTAAAAGGCGATACATTTTTTCTGAGTTAAAATAAATAATTAGCGGTACTAATGAGTTAAAACTTATCTTCAACCGTGTTGTTTTTTATCTTCCGCAAAAGCCAGTTCTATAAGGGAAATGTAGTAATTAAAAGCGTCATATACAGCTGTTATAGTAAAAACGCTTACTATTTAAGGTAATATGTATAGTTGAATGAACAGTAAGCTCTTCTTGAGCAGCTGTAATGAATTCATACAAGTTAAAAGGGGCTTATCACTATTTGCTATCAATTAGACGTATCTTTTTACACACTACATTCAATGAATTATTTAACAACATGCATAATAACATACAATTGAATACACACTAATTATAATGCTGAATTCCATTGCATAACTTCAATTGTCAATACCTAAATTATTTGACGATGTTGTGGCGCAGTGATAGCGAACGTGCCTTAAGCGCCACAAGTCGCGGGTTCGATTCCCGCTTGGAGCGATGTTTGTATTGACCATACAAGCATGTTTTCTGAGTGCTTCCGGACCCCCGACACAGGATATATATATATCCTAATGGGGGCCGTTGAGTGTGTAGCATTATTTATAGCGGGACACATGACTCTACTCCAACTAATGGAAATGTGAAATGGAGGACAAGCGCGAAGGCGGCTCATATCATTGCTGAGTTCTAATTACACTACCCGCTTTTGTACCAGGTACCAGGAAGATGATATCCAAGACAATATAAAATTATCTATTGAAATCTACCCCGTTTGCATTCGGTCTGAAAAAACCTAGAATTTATTATACTGACATTTTATGTCTTAATATTTTATCATTTCAATCTTTTTCAAGTTTTAATTATATACAGCTTGATACTTTTCAAATTAGTTAATAATTTCTCGAACTTTTGCATTTTAAACGCATTTTAAAATAAGTATAAGTAAAAAATCTTTATTATGTCAAAATTGTTTATAGGCGGTCGGTTTGTATGTGCGTCCAATTATTGCCCTGCACATTCACCCCTTGCCAAATGACGTGCCACAAAAACAACATTAAGCGCCCACTGAAAATTGGAATCGTGATTTTTACGTAATTATTGTTTTTTTTTAACCAACATTCTGAATTACTTTGATGTTAAAAAGTAAGTTTAAACTTTATTTTACTAACGTTCTTGAAGAATTAAATGCAGATAAATTAATAATAAATTTAATAAGAAGAACTTATTAAATAAGAATCATATATATTTAAAGGAATAATTTAAAAGGCTGTGTTTTGAATTTGATGAACTTTATGAAATACCTACTTTATGCATGATGTGATTGCCTGTGAAAAGGAATACAATTATTAAGTCTGTTTAATTTATGTGTCTTTGGAATATGTGCTGTTGTTTTTTCTGTTGGTAATCCTAAGAAAAAGAGAAATAAATACGTCCTCAAAAGAAAAGAAAAATAAGTAGGTTGTGACCATTGACTCACTAAACTAAGGACCTGACTTTTCACACAGAAAAATGTCCAAAGATTGGTTGGTAAATTCTACGAGAAGAAGAAGAATTCGCCCTATTCTTTTATTTAAATGCAGCTGAAAAGAGCAAAGCTTTTAAATAAAAGGACCTAGTCTCTCTCGTCGCTCATCTTTTCATAAATTCTATGTAAATTTTAAATGTACCCAATCAAACTCTCTCATTTGAAATGATAGATATAAAATAGTTACAACAAATTAGTTGTAAAAAAAAAAGATGGTCATGTCTCTACCTTGTCTCTACCATTTATCAATATTATTTTTTACACAAAGCTTAGAGACGTAAAACTTTAACTAAAACTTTAACTTTAAAGGTTATAGTGACCGTTGTGGCGTGCTAGTAGCGAGCCTGCTTTGAGTCACAATGGTTGCGGATTCGATTACCGATCGATGATTGTTAAAAATATCTATTTCGGTTTGCTTTGAAGAGCACGATAGGCTGTCGGCCCCGGTTGTTATCATAACATCTGATAATAAATAATCGTTAAGTCTTGATAGATAATTTGCTCTTATCCAATGAGTTACAAGTTCGCCCTTAGGGTTGCAGAGGTCAGATGGCAATCAAAATCGTCAAATCTGGATAAGCAGATCCCGGGTATATATCGGGAATATTGCTAGTAAGTATATGTTGTATTGTCTTTTTATAAATTCGCTTGGCTTTGGCATTAAATTTTATTTAAATTAAATATACCAATTTTCAAGTTTATTATATAGATATTATTATATAGATGCCAGGCTGGATTGCTAATCGCGTTAAATCCAATTCCTCAGCAAAGGTCCAATGTAATTATGGAAAAATGTATATTTCTAGGTAATAATTATTTATCTTCGATATATTACATACATAATATATTACATGTATGCTAGCAATATGTACTGTCGTTAAGTTAAAACATTTAATCCTACTCTACGTGTTATATTTTCCTTACATAATGAAAAATATCGTGAGATCTGACTTGACGTGACCATACACAAAGAAGTATTATATTTTGTAACATGAGTTATACGACTGAATTTTCTAATAAAACCTTCCATATATAAAATGCGTATTTCTGTTTGTTTGTCAGTTTCTCGATCAGTGCACTACAATTAATAAAAGCAAAAATCATTCGAAAGTCCTAGTCTGATTTACACGACTTTTTAATGAGTTGTGCTGCGGGCTTACCATTATCTTTTATTACAAATTCTATTCAATGTTGACAGTAAATCGATTCAAATTTATATGAGCATGACTTATAAATATATATGTCATGATAAGAAATAACGATGTAACTCAGTTTTTAGCCTGTTTTTAGTCGTCATTTGAATCGCAATAACAGTTAACGATAGGCTCCCTGGCCAGATTTTATATAATTATGTACATTTACTATTTAGCTATGACAGATAACTTCAGTTTTTAAAACGATAATTTAAGTAAACTATAGTATAAGTGTTTTTGCACAAAGAATAAAAGCTTTATGTAAATAAAATAAATGTATAGTCCACGCAAGCAGAGCCGCAAGCAACACTAGTATAAAACGATAAATTAAACACAAAGGCACAGAAACTCGTGTTATTACTCCATATATTTTCTTACCATTAGAATAAACAATGTGGTTTGAAATCGTAAAACGCGTTCAGTTTGTTGCATATGAGCTGAATAATTTTAGCAATATTTTGTTTTGTTGTTACATTGTGAGTTTTTAGTGTTATTGGAGTGCAAATTTTATTTTATTTTTGTTAGCAAGCAAACAAAAAAAAGTAAACTTTTTCTTCGAATAGACTTTTCAGATTTATAGTGTTCATAAATAAATAAATTAATAAACGCTACACACTCAACGGCCCCCATTAGGATACTAATATCCTGTGTCGGGGTCCGGAAACATTCACAATGACAAGGACAAATACACCCAGACCGGAAAATATGCTTGCATGGTCACTACAAACATATTATGCTCCGAGCGGGAATCGAACCCACGACCTGTGGCGTTTAAGGCAGGTTCGCTACCGCTGCGCCACAACGTCGTCGCCACAACATAGTGTTCATGCAACAAAGTTGTCGCTCTATTATCTTTATAATCACCAAACTGCCCCCATATAGTTATATCCTGTGTAGGGAAAGAGCCATGCAAACCGAAACACATACTTGTATGGTCAATACAAATATCTACGAATAAAATCCGCGATCATCTTTTTTTTAAGGCAGGTTCTACCAAAATCCGCAACAATGGAACTAAATATACGTTATCAAAATATATTTTTTTGTTATCTTTGTCTTAGCTGGAATAATTTAATATATCTCTTTTCCTTTAGGGAATGAGATCGCCGGGCAGAAGTTTATGATTTCAGTAAGTTTCTTGAAATTGCATTTGTGCGTTAGACATTGTTACAGTAGGGGAAGAGGACGAGATACAATGTGGCTATCAATTCGTCTGTAAACCAATAGTGTTTTTTTGTTGTTTGTTACAAAAAATGTGCTTATGTATTCCTATATAACAATATAATAAAATATACCTATCTAGGAAGGAATATTATATAGAATCCATAAAAAGCAAAAATCACTGTTCTTTTACACGATGGATCTACCAATGAACAAATATAAATGTATCACCGTTGAATTAAATCAATACGAAGCTTAGAAAAATCAAGAGTAAGGCGGAAACGTTCTGTCGATTCTATAGATTTTTGTATTAAAAAAAAAACAAGTTCGCTATGTCGGGTTTTGTAGACGTTGGCGTCGTAATCACGTCGTCAATACTCGTCAAATTAACATTAATGCAGACGGGGTCGGTGACCGCGTTTGGCGAGCGTGGGACCGGCGCGAGCGCACTTTTTGCAACTACCCGCTACGCCGCCCGCGCAGCCGCGCAGGTAGCTACGCACCCAACCATAAGGACTGATCCATATTTATCTATTTAATAAAATATCACGAGAACCAGTTCGGTACTAGGGACTTGTTTTTACATTGAAAAACTAAGTCATTCCATTTTTATTCTTTGTATGTATTAAATATGCTAATACAAGGTCGGTCCTTGACTTATACATGAAAAATATAGTTATATAACTAACAAAAAATCATAAAATTATAATAATGTTATACTAATATAAAACAGTATAAAATACTCTACGCTTAAACGTCCATTTAATGACGCTAATAGGTGGGTAACAAGATTTTTTGCAACAACAAATTATTAAAGTTACAGCTAAGTTGATTCATCTTATTGAACTCAAATTGAAATCCTCATGAGATTTGACATGACGAAATATAAAAGAAGAATTTGTATCAAAACTTTATAAGAATTCTTATTCCTAAATTTTTATAATTAGATTATACTAGCGGCCCGCGGCCCGGCTTCGCACGGGTGTAAAATATATAGCCTATGTCATTCACTGAAAAATCACTCTATCTATTAAAAAAACCGCATCAAAATCCGTTGCGTAGTTTTAAAGATTTAAGCATACATAGGGGTGTAGGGACAGCGAAAGCGACTTTGTTTTATACTATGTAGTGATACTGTATAGTTAAAGAAATTTAATAAGGAGCTAATACTAAATAATTTGGTTGTTTCTGAATCTAAAAACCTTCAGTAGAACGTTCAAAACATATTCAAAATTATTAAGAAATGTCAGTAGAAATCTTTAGCCAAAAAGAAAATTCAAAAACCTATACGGCAAAGTTCAAACTGTGTACTGGATTTTCTGCTTTCATAATGCCATTAGACGTCACATGTAATAAATGTGTCAAGTAGATTTCTGCCTTTCAAAGTTTTGTGAACTGTAGAAATATGTCAACAGTGTGCCCTCGTCTCAAACATCGCAACGCTCTGTCGTATAGAACATAATTAAACCAATTAGACGACATTATATTTATATTAATGTGTATTTTTTGTACATTAAAATCAACAAGTCCCGCCGATGTAATACGATGAAATAAAATTGCAAATCTGCAACCAGATTTTACAAACAAGTTCGTAATTCCAATAAGTTTTGAGTTCATTATACTTTGTATTTAAAATGTTTAACAAATCCAGACATCGATAAATATATACCTAACAGTAATGAAGATAACGTTTTATAAATTAAAATTCCTCTTAATTAAATTTATGCAATTAAGTATTTACAACGTCTGGCTGTAGTTTTATTAGTTTTGATCTAAGCGAATAATAAAAGTAATAAAACATAAATCATATATTTATAATTCTTCTTACTTCTTATCGAGTGGTTAGTGGTCAACCTACTGTCAGAATTGTACAGGTCGTCCATACGTCTCTGACTTGTACTTATCGACTGTTGTCAAACTGTCAACAGCCGGGACCGATTTTTTACGTGCCCGCCGAAGCACGGAGACGCTCGGTTGAAATACCACTATGCGATCACCCATCTAGTGACTGACCGCGCCTAAAGTTGATTAACCTACCGATCGTTTACCGATCAGTGGGTGCACTCGGCTATGACCATCTCATATACATATATATTTATAATAAAGAAAACTCAAACAGTGAAAGCGATAACATTATCATAATTTTAAAAATACATATATATAGCTTAAATAAGTATAAACTAGTCTAATAAGGTTGAATAATATCATTATTAGTAGAACATTTACAGTGTGTTACTGTATATAATCATACGATATTAATATTATAATACTATTATCTGGCCGGACCTAAAGAGCGACCTGTCATGCCGGACCACGGTCTGAAAGTAATTTTATCGGAAAATGGAAATGAAATATTTTATTCAACCTATAAAGTTACGCTTTTTGTTGGAAGTCAAATCCCACCAAAATTAAGCCTGTGAAGAACCGACGAAACAAACTCAGGTAGTTCTATTCTTTTAATTGTGTAAAAAAAAGTTAGTGACAAATTAATTTAGGTACATATATATTTACTGAACTGCTGAAACGCCTGGCGCGACTGTCTCATACCGAAGGTGTGGTCTCCGCAAAGTATTCGTTAATTTTATTCCAACTCTTACCAAACAAACGTTTCTTGACCTTTTTTTTTATTTATTAATAGAGAGTTTCTAAACTCTTTCTGGGATACTATCCGCTTTTATCTCGGGAACAGGACTTGTATGCAAAATTTCATGATTATCGTTTTAGTAGTTTAAGCATTCAAGTAATCCGATAAAAATTACAAATGATTAGAATAATATTTTTTCCACAAAGACGTTTTCTGTTATGTTATAAGCATAATATGATTCACAAAATCTTTTTCAAATTACTTATATTCTGGCTAACGTAACCAAAACATATAAATTACATTCTACTTTTGAACGTTATAAATGATATTATTATGGTATTTTTGAAATCATTTAAAAGTTATTTAAAAATATCTTCGTGCTCATTTCGATATTTATTAGTGAATTAAATTTAAGACTTCAAAATAATCTTTGCTATGTATGTCGTGCTAATAGAAGCTCCGGTGAATGGTCGACGAAGGTCGAATTTCATATTAGGCCAATTTTAAACGACGCGATATAACGCTACAACATATATATTATAATTATGCAGACAAAAAAAAACTATTGCTATTTTAATTTTTTATTAGAATAGTTGATCTTTTAATTGTAATTATTTAATGTTACGTTAACTTATTGTAATTTAGTCCTCTATAAATAAACAACCATTACTTTTAAATTTAAATTTTTGTTACATAAATGAGTTGTTGTGGAAATTGGCATTGTTCTATCCCTTGACACTTGTCATAACGTAAAAAAATGGCTTAGCTAACGAATAATATCAACATGAAATTTCAATGAGCGCCAACGCCCCCAAACCTCTCTCATTCTTTTAACCATTTTCACCTTTTCTAAATTTCATCTCATGGACCAACAAAGAGTGGCTACTAACTACTGTCATTATCTGAGACACGCCTCTGCTTTGACGCCTTTTATTATAAACAAAAGCTATAATAAATATCTAAACGCCCAACTCATTTAATGCCTTATGCAAATCGCATCGATACTCTGCACTGGGATAGTCAAGTGATGATTCATTACGAGCTAGTTCGCTTCTAGAATACATACTGCGAGACAGATTACGTGCTAACTTAGAAACCTATCGTGAAATTTTATAAATCTTGTTTATTTTTAATATATCGTATTAATATTCTATTCTCGGTAATATTTTAAAGTTGTTTTGATTGTTATTTAGTGAGCTTATTTTGTTACACTGTGTTTCGGTATATTTTTTTATCTGTAAAGCCAAATTATTAAAAGGCATAAATAGTAAAATTAATTACTTTCTGGTAAAAGCTGTTGGCCTTTTTCACAGCTCTGAAATTCAGGTAATAATATTTCTAATTAGAACCTCCGATTTTCAGTTAAAATCTAAGTTTTCTATTCATTGGACCATCTCAGCTTCATAAATCACTATCCAGCAACTTTCCTTTAACGGCGATGTCAGTATAAAGTTAAACGATAGAGTAGGATAAAACTTAGCGCTATAAACTTGTTCTTTATCACTTAATTCGTTTTCCTAGTGTTTGAGATTAATTACACTTACTTTAACTATCTAAGACTTAGAATCTTCGTAGTTAAAAGCAATGGGAGAAATTATGAACAAAGGTTTTAAGTATCCATAAATGTAAAATTATCATTAAGTGCTGTTATGTCCATTAATAACTGTTATATTTAAGAGTCTCCTTGTTATGTTCACCTTAAGCTAAATTTTCGATTCACTTAGTACTTTTTTTTTATTGTGTATTTCTGCTGGACTACTGGCCTTGACAGCGTCACCGAGTGGGGGAGCCGGTGAGACCCAGTCGTGAAAAAGAGACAGCACTCACGAATTTGTACCTTTGTACCTTTTCGGTGTCTCCTGCGACGCCGAGCCAGGGCTAAGGACGTCATCAGGAATGGAGTATACGCTCCGAGCGCGTTCTAGTCGATGGACTCACTCAGTGATGATGTTAGCGCATCGCGACGTCACACACAAGGGACTTCGTCTTCGCCGGAAAAAGTTCGTGTGTACGGGGATTTGAACGTGTGAACTTCCGATAATAAATGGTGTTTCTAAAATGCCAAGAACTTAGTCCTTATAGCTTGCGACAAATATGTAAAATCAGCATAAATATTTTGAATAGTTTCGAAAAGTAATACACAAGTACACTAAAATTAGCGAACGGATGAGGATAGGAACTATACAGGACTATATAGGAACTGTAGGGAATCACTTTATTTTTAGTAACTCAAAAAATTAAAAAATTCAATTATTTGAGTTACAAAAACATTTTTAATTCCTGTAGAATAAGTAGTAAGATAAGTTCTACAAAAATAAACTAAAATAACAGGAGGAAGGAATGGGGATAATCGAAAATCCGGATAATTGAATATATGAAGAAAAGATTCCGTAAATATTTTTAACACTGAAATATAAAACTTATCAATCGAAGTCATTATATATATTAAATATACAACGCTCATTGGTTAAAGATAATCGATGATCAACAGGCGATTGATGAACAATGAGCGTTTTCTATTTGCTATGTTAAGTTGACATGTGTTTGATCAGCGGTCGAGAAACTGGGGGTTAGTCTGTTAAGACATTTTATCTAATATATACATTTTCGTATGTACCAAGTTTGGATAATTGCGAATCCGAATAACTAAGGTCTTTATAATTGAGGCTCCAGTGTACAACGAATAAGGTTGTATATGTTTTTATTATAGAACAAAATTTATATTCCTATTATAGTAGAATTGTCTATATATATATCTTTTGATGATCGATCGATTCGATCAACGAAACGGATCACTGCATCTGTTTTTATTTACAATCTATGCATTAGACGATTAAAGTAGACAAATTTTTAAACACTCTAATTGTAAAAAAATAATAATTAAAAAAACTCATTAATATATATTTATTGCCATATTCAATTTCAATACCAATAATTATTAATTTTATCGCTACATCTAATAAGACCACATCAATATTAAAAATCATTAATATAAAACCCACATGGAGATAAGACATTATCAAAGGTTTTTTTTTAATTTGCCAGACTCATTAGCAGGCCAATAACCGAGTCTTAAATCAAGTAAACATGACCCAGGCGTGGGCGGGTCGATGTAACATAAAAAGATCAGATTTTTTACAACCTGTTTCTCGATCGTAATTTTTCTTTGGTTTATTTTGCAATCAAAATATCGATTTTCGAAAATTGCAATTTTTGTCTTTGTTAAGTTAATAATATCGACATGGCCCTGTTAAGGTCAGCCGCCTAGTATATATAATAATCATAACTTTGTAATTAGATTATGAACACGGCTTTTTTTTAAATTTCTTCTAAGGAATGAATGGAAATGGTCAAATTAGAATTCGTATAAATATAATCCAAATAAAACGTGAAAGTGCCGAGTAATGCAAGTTTTCCTCAGAGTATTCTACACTGCGGACCCTCAACTTTCCGCATGTCAACCAATCAAATCAATTGAAGTGCGCTTTTCTTTTTCCGTGAAATTTTCATCATGATGACTCGGACAGAATATCAGAAAAAATAAAAACTCTCTCATATTTTTTGTTATAAATATTACATGAGACATGTTAATTACGAAAAATAATAATCAAGATAATTTTTCTTAAATTTTATGTGTATTTTTGTGTAGATTTTTATAATTTGTTTTTTTTTTTAAACTCATCACAAGAATTTAATACCTCTGGAAGTATCTATGATAACTTATAACAATGGTTTTTCTATTAATTTTTTTGCCGTCAGTACTGTACGACATATAATTTAATTCACAGTTCAATTAAAATTATCATATAAAAAATATCTCTGACGTGGACATTTTTAAATGGGATGTAAATTGAAGTAAAAGGTTATATCGATTCGTAGCTCTCTGGCACCTTTTACTTTCATAATGACTAGTGGGCAAAATGCCATAAAAACCAGACGCTAGTCGATGCCAGCTGCCAGGTGTGTGCCATTTCGCTTCTTTTATTCGTTTATTTTAGTGTTACTACACAGAGCTCTTTACTTGATAGGTCAATACGAACTTACTCACTTATTATTAACTTTTAACTTCACGTTAAAAGTTAATAGTACACCATATATGACTCTTAATTTTAATGCTTCAAATACTTTAGTTTACGAAAATATAACAAATAAAGCGGTTGTACTCATTTAATTGCATACAAATAACTGATAGAAAATAAAATGTTTAAATTACAGAAATAAATATATTCTTTGAACATTTACTACTGAATAGACATTTTTACTGGTGGTAGGTCTTTTGTTGCATGAGGCCGGCTAGGCAGGTACCACCGCAATGTCAAATATTCTGCCGCCAAATAGTAGTGCTTAGGCATTACTGTGTTCCGGTTTGAAGGGCACTGTACGCTAGTGAAATTACTGGGCAGAGGAGATTTAAGAACTAATATCTCGAAGTTGGCAACGCGTGAGTGGCACCTACGAATGGTGCTGCACTCATAGGCTACGGCAACCACTTACCATCAGGTGGGCCGTATGCTTGTTTGTCAACTTGTAACATAAGAAAAAAGGCTAGAGAAACCAAAAAAACGCAAAGCCGTACTGTGTTTTGGTTTGAAGGACACGGTAGCTAGTGAAATTACTGGGCAAACGGGGTTTAAAAACCAATATCTCGAGATCTCAATATGAGAGAAGCGCTCGTAGGCTACGACAACCGCTTACCATGAGATGAGGTCGTATGCTTGTTTGCCAACTAAGCCACCTAAACAAAACATTTTAAATTATCTAATCGAGTATATAAAGGAAAATTACTTTACACTTTGTAATGATGATAAAATATTGTGCATATTAGAACATCTCTAGTATAATAGTTTGACAGTCAATAAATCACACTTCAACTTATAAGCGAGATATTTTGCCTATAAGACCGAATGAATAGATTTTGCATGTCATGCGCGTAACAAAGGTTTTTCGAGCGGCGAATTCTTCGCCTCAGCTCCTTCAATACTAATTTTATTACGATTGTACCTACGTACGGTGCTCGAGAAACGACGCTGGAAAATCGTTTATAGTCTATTGTCTGGTTCATTTGAATACGATTTTTGTTCTATTATATTTTCATTTTCTCTGTAAAGTCTAGATTTAGAGCAATGTAAGGAAGACTCGTTTAGTAAATAATGTAACAACGGTAATTTTGATTACGAGTTCGTAACTTGACTGCATTGGGCTTCGGGTTTTTATATTTATTTTAGAGACGCTCATAACCGAGTGCACCCACTGATCGGTAAGCGATCGGTTACCCTAAGTTAAGCAACTTTAGGCGCGGTCAGTCACTAGATGTGGTATTTCAACCGAGCGTCTCCGTGCTTCGAAGGGCACGTAAAAAGTCGGTCCCGGACGTTGACAATTTGACAAAAGTCCAAAATTCAAGTCAGGGGCAACCTAATCAACTCTGACACTAGATTGGCCACTAACCAATCGATAAGAAGAATAATTTTACATAAATGTTTATAAAATTTAAATAAATTGAAAATTTTAATTAAAGCAGATCATTTATGCTTTATGACATGAATCTAATGTTGTAAATGAGTGGCGGGCGGCCGCATCCTTTGTTCGTTAACAAGTTCCATGGGCGCGAGCCATATTTATACCCTAAGCACACCATAACTTTTCACGGCTTCAAGTATAATAAAATTATGTTCTTTTTTTTAAATATTACCTTTCTGTATATATGTAATTAGCTAATATTGATAATTTTGTAAATACCTTAAACGTATTCACTACACAATATTAGACAGACAATGTATTTAATCGAAAAAAATTAAAAAGAAAACCGAATTCAGAACTAAAAAGCAAAAATAAACATTTTCTATAAAAGAAGTCGGTGCTAAGTAAAAATTTGCACATAAGGCAAATACTAAAATGTCTTTTACACTATCAAATTAAAGATGTCTGAAAATAAAATATAAAATATAGTTATAATTAATCCAATTTCCGAGACAAACAGTGATTAGTTAATAGCAATAGCTTGTATATTGTAAATGAATATTGTTTACGCACAAACATAAACGAGATCGTACAAGTACACTAGGCAGGATACATTTATTTAGGGATGAGCAAGTGGGATAAAAATGTGTCGATAAATATCTCATCAATATTTTTAGCTGCATCGATAATTATCGAGTAAAAATATCTTTGTGACATTTTCTTTCAACACTTTTTAACAATAATGTTTGAGCAATTGTAGTCAGACATTAACAATGTAAAAGCGTGTTTTGTGACTTTTTTTACACAAAAGTACTTTATTTGTACCTCAATTAGTACGAGGGTTTGATGCTAAATTTATATATCTTATTCGATACTTGAAAATAAACCCTTTATCGATATCATTTATCTATTATTTTTTGAAAATATATCGATATTTTGTTATAGCGACTATTTTTGACCCAGCCTACTTTTATTACTTCATTTAGTAATGTACTCCGCTGAGGCGTTGCCCGTCGCAGGCGTGTTAACAAAATTAGCGCCCAAGGGCCGGCTTTCATCCCGGTGAGGCGTAAGAATATCCAAGATAAGTTAATAAAATTTTGCCTTTTATGATTACCGTTATACATTCTCCAACATTGCTACAGATTCTTATGTTATTTTAAATCATGTTTTTGTGCGATAAGATTCATTTGACGAATCGGTACTAGTTTCATTAAAGTTCGCTTATGATTAGACAACGCAAGACTCTCAGCACAAATGGGCCACCCTCTCACAGAAACATGGCGTAAAGCAACATTGTACTGTTGCGTTTCGTGGGATAAGTAAGAGCGCCGAAGGCCCAAACTCCGCCATCTCTGTCACCTTCATTTTCCCTACTCATCTCTTCCCTGCGGTGACTGCTTACCATCATACGGATCGTATGCTTGTTTGCCAAGCGGCAAGATATAAAAAACTGAATTATTTGTTACGATTACGATTTTTTCTTTTTAAAACATTCTTCCCGAAAATTCAACAGTCGGAGAGTGGAATTAATCGAAGGTTTGACGCGAGTTTCAGGTTCCATCTTGGTCACTTTGGTTTTTTACGTTGTCGTACATAATTATATAAGTAATGAGTTATAAAAAGAATTGCATTTTTCCTTTTATATCTTTTGATATTTATTTTGTATCCGAATGAATTATATTATGAATGTACATTTAAGTAAAATTTTGTGACAACTGAAAGATATTTAAGCGAGGAGCGAGATCAGCTACCCATGGGAAATCAATGGTAGTCCTCTGCGTACTGTTTGAAAATAGAGACAAAAAGAACGCGTTAATAAAAATATTATACTTTCGACTGAAGTAATACATTCATAATTTAAGCTTTCTTAAGAAACAGTTCGTAGAATTGTTAGTTTCTAACTTAAATTAGGCCACTAAGACTACCTATAGTTTACATAAAGTTAAGTTTCTTGGCATCTCTATACTTCGGCAGATTTTTATAGTCAATCGAAACTTAACACTTTGGCTGTGCAGTGTTCAATGTGTCTACTGTCTGAATGTATGAAAATTTCAAACTTTACGATACGATACCTATACGTATAGATAATACGATATGATATAGACTTTATAAATCATAACCTTATTAGAATAACAGTTATCATTTAATTAACTTGATATTCCATAAATCTTTATTAAAATGGGTTAGGGCTTTTTATTACACTGAAATCCCTATTTCCCTACCTAATATTATAAACGCGAATGTAACTGTCTGTTACACTTTGACACGTAAATCACTGAACAGATTGCTATGAAATTCGATACAGAGATAGACTAGACCTTGAGGAAGGATATAGGCTACCTACTATACTATACTATAGGTATCAAAGATGCCTCAATAAAAATAGTTATTCACGCGTGAAGCCGTGGCCAGATGCTAGTATTAACATAAATCTCAGTGACGAAGGCATTTTGATAGATTATAATGAACGTCAAGGTAATTGCCTAGTGGTAAGAATCAGGATGTATTACGTTATTGTGACATCCTTTTATTAAGCACATACCTATGTCTTCAATAAGATTTATTAATTCCTTCTGTAGTAATTGAGGTTACATTGAATTTATGATCTTCTATTGTTACGATTGCGGTAGAAATTGGCAAAACTATCTTCTAAAAGCTTTTAATCTCGCGATAGTAAATTTTGTTTGAAATATTTTGTCGCTACTTCACCGTTTATGGGGTAGGTACAATTGTATTTTCTATTATGTGTGACCTCAGCGGCACTAATAATTTCTATAGAAAAGAAAGTGTCTCATTAACAATAGTTATTCTGGACGAAGCCAAGAGCAAAAGTTAATTCTTTCGCAGTATATATTTTCTTCTTCTTCCTATCATTATTCCCGGATTATACGAGTACTTATCCAAGGACTGCTCATTAGATAAGAGTAATTTACATTAAAAAAATATATATATATCAAGAGTGAACGATTATTATCAGATGTTATGTGATAACAACTGGGATGTTATGTGACAATAACAGCCTAACATGCTCTTCGATGCACGGTGGGGTGACCCACAAGGACAAACACCCAGAACGAAGCAGATATTTATAACATCAGTACAAATGTCTATCCGAGCTGGAATCGAACCCTCAACCGTCGAGGCTAAAGGCAGACGGTCCTTTCGCAGTCTGTGTCTAATGTCCTTAATTTTAAAAAAAATTTACTACCGCATTGTGTACAGTACTGTATACTGCAGATACAATAGTATACATAAGTGACACTATTATAGTCGTAACAAAACATAAACGAGATGGCTTAACCGACAGGGGACATATTAAAGACTTACACTGTGTCAAATAACTAAGATAACACAATTAATTAACTAATTTAACAAACTAAACACTAAAAATAAACTTAACGACAAAAAGCGGTTAAATTATAATTAGCAACGAGGTAACGGTGCTCCTCAAGTGATGAACAAATTTACTTTAAGCTTCAATATTTTAGCCTGAAACTATGTAAGGTTCAGCATAATTAAAGCCCACTTACGTTCTGAGTGAAGGACTTACTTAATGAATTTATCTTATGATTTTATTGCCCAAGGCACGTTGTATATTTTTAGTTCAACTTTGTATTTCAAACTGGAATAAAACAACACAATATTGCTCTAAGGTAAAGGCTAAGGCTTATGTTGAATAATGTAAACAATATTTTTTGACTCAGCAGGTTAGGCGTAAAAAAGTTACGCACAGAGTTACTGTCACCTTCATAATATTGACCTGAGTAATATTAATTAGTCTAAATATCATAAGACCGAATCGTTTATTTGGTTAATCCCACGGGAACATAACATTTTTCGAGATAAAAAGTACCTACCTTATGTGTATATTTCCGACAATAATTTTTTTAAGGTAGTAGAGCCATTTACTACACTATTACTCTCAGAGAAAATGTGTGTTGCTTTTCATGCGATGAGTGAGAGCACTGGAGGTCCTATCTCCCATCTCCCATCTCCTCTGTACCCACTCTTGTACGTATTTCCTTTCAGTTCTTCCCTCTTATCCCTTAGGTTGGCAACGCGCATGTGATACAAGTATCGCGCGCTTTCATAGGTTGCGTTGACTGCTTACCATCCGGCGTGTATGCTTATTTGGCAACAATAACAAAACTATGTTTGTGAAAAAAATATCCATTAAACATTACCGGCGTCGGGATGTGACGACCCCATCGCCCGCTGTTGGGATAACCTCTGTCACAGCAGAGATTATTCCACCAGTGCAATCAGTCACACTGGTGGTAGGTCTTTTGTTGCAAGAGGCCGGCTAGGTAGGTACCACCGCAGTATCCAATATTCTGCCGCCAAATAGTAGTGCTTAGGCACTACTGTGTTCCGGTTTGAAGGGCGAACGAGATTTAAGAACTAATATCTCGAGGTTGGCAACGCGCGAGTGCCACCTACTAATGGTGCTGCAAGCGCTCATAGGCTGCGGCAGCCACTTACCATCAGGTGGGCCGTATGCTTGTTTGCCAATTTCTTACATTAAAAAAAAAATATCAAAAACGAAATGAAAAGTGAAGCAGAGCATAAAGCACGCTTATGCATGCATATATGCAAGTAGTCGAAGAGGACAATACGGGGTCGGTGTTTGTTCTGCGCCAGCGCCGGTGCCTGATCAAACAAAGCCGACTGGAAGCTGTTTCTTTACCTTTTTTCTCGCAGCTACCACAGTAACCTCTGCTGACCGTCACGGCTTGGTGTGTGGTCGTTTAAGTACTTGTCGTTTTTGGGAAATGTATTATGTAGATAAATGTTATATCTAGGAACCATTATAACGTTTAATTTTAGTAGAACCTTTAATTTGAAACAATAACAATTATAGTCAATAATAGAAAGTCATAACTATTATTATTGACATTAAGTATGAAATAGAAAGGTGTAGAAAGAAATTCATAAGACTGCGTCATAATAACATATTTACTTGCATTTAGTGTTTAAATAATTTTCAGAGCTATTTCACACAATCTCGTTTTTCAACATTATCTTACAACAATAACAACTAGCAATTAATACATTAAGCACAATTACTTAGCGAAGAACATGGGTCTATAATTGTCTTGTTTTTATAAACATATCATTGCAAACATGAGAAAAATGTACAGGTGACGGCCGACAGCTAAATAGAGATACTTTCGTTGAGCAGCCTGTAATAGACTGATTACGGTTATTATGAGATTACGAACAGGCCCATTGCCATATATACGTGTAAATATGAGCTGTGTTGAACATCGTCTCGTCGTAAATCAAAGCTTTTTACCGCGACCGCGCACTCCTTTTGTCCCGATGAATCGAGTCGACATCAATCCATTTCGGTCGGTGAATTTCCAATTTTTTCCCGAATCGGACGGTCGTCGGCTGGTGGTATCAATCATAATTGGACGGTTTTTGCGATTTCGAGAATCGGCGCGCTGCGTGCACGCACGTCTGTGGCGGGGGCGGAGCGGTCGCGGTGCGCGGGGGGGTGTCACTGTGCAAATGCACTCGTAAACCCGACGCGAGGTCAACGCACCCCCTCTCCGCGCGATCGCTGCGCCCGCGCACCCTGTCCCTATTATAAAACGTTAACAACTACAATATTTTTGTTTGCACATAAATTAGAAACCTAATAGACGATCATTATTATCATAATTTTCGATTCATATTTTCGGAAAAAAAAACTTAAACAATATCGACACAGGTTCCGCAACATCTCAAGTTACTTTAGACTTCACTCAAACCTCAGTAAAGTTCATTCATTACCTTCAAACGTGCTTTAAAATACGCTTCTTTTAGTCTCACACTCAATGAAGTCTTAAAAGATATGTTCATTTGTGTACCTGCTAATGAAAGTTATCCAAATATAGTTTTAATGAAGTGGTAATAAGAGCTAGGCGTGGTGAGTGCACGAGTTTTGACAGACTATAATTATGCGTGTAAATATCGCTGCCTTAGACGGTGCAACTCCGGTGCGGCTGATTTTATAATGAAAACCGGAAAGAGTAAGAATCGTACCTGTTCACATGTCTCGTCGGCTTAATACAGGAGTTATTTAACGTTAATACAAAGAGATAATAGTGTTTAAGATGAGAGGAATTGTAGTTTATTAAAAGATTAAAAAGACAAATAATAAATTTGTTTTACAATAGAAATCGATGCTAAGTAGAGCATCGGCACATAAGGAACCGACTTCTGTTTTAGAATATCGTTAGTTTTGCTTTTTAGTGTTTAATGTACTATTGTTTCTAATTATAAAATATTTTATTTAAAACCACGCCTGTCGTTTTATCAGTATTCATTTTGTATGAAACTAAGCTAAGGATAGCCTGGAGCCTATGAATTTCATGAAAGTGGGTTAACATTATGAACAACTTATTGTAACCAACAATTCTTTTAATCCCTTTACTAGATAACACAATACATTGCACAGCACTGTAACTACTACGTCGGATTTCAACGATTCGCCCTTTTATATGCGGTACGATAATAATTTTCTGCATGTTGAAATATTGAAGTAACCATCAATATGACGCTTCGTTACAATGACATCCTTTTCAAATATTGTCTTTCTAATCCAACGTATTAAATAGGTTCTATACTTCGTCATGTGACAACGTATTTTTAAGTTACGAATAGTTCTTCAACCCTATTAAACTACCCAATCACCTTCTAATTTTATCTTTGAAATTATTCTTATACAGAGAAGTATAGCCAATATTGAATATCAATAAATACATATTAATCCACTTACTCGTATTTATAATTTATGCTTGTTTTAATAATATCTAATCTAAAAAAACCTCCCAATGCTGTATTGGGTTCGCATTTAAAGGGTTCCGAACCACTGTAGAGCAAAAATATCTGCTTTCTTGTTTTCCCTATAGACACCAATTTATTTTTTCGTTTTTATGATTTGTACTACCAGCGACCATAGAGATACACGATCTAAAAGTTGCGACACAGGAGGCACCGTAAGGACGGAATCAATTTGAGCCCCGCGAGGGCTGTTTTTTTTCACGGCGGGGTCTCAGTACCCGGCTCCCAACCCGGTGACGCTATCAAGGCCAGTAAGGCCAACAGTCAAAATCAAAATCAAAATCATCCCCAATCCCCATCAAAATTTCCCCTTATTTTAAATTTTATTTTATTTTTAGTGTTACATATTTTGAGAAAATTTCAATTCCCTACTTATTTATTCGTGAAATACAGGCTGCAGACAGGCGAACCGTCGGACAGACAGCGTAGGCTTAGTAATGGGGTTCCGTTGCCAACCTTTGGGTACAGAACCCTAAAAAATTATCGAAACATTATAATTTAATACAAATTTAATTCTCTTATCGTTTCGTTGATAACATCTAACATGTTCTAGTGGAATTGATCAAATGTTTTTTTTAAGTCGGAAGCTTTTTTCTAAAGGACACAGCTAATTAAATTGCGGTTTTTCCACTTCCCACGCACGAAATATATTGTATATACTTAATGAGAATAGAATAATGTAAGTGTCATAAATCTTATACACGAATGTAAATTAATTATATGGCATTAGCAGACCTGGCCACGCTTTGCTGTGACATCAAAGGATTCTGCTTGACTTTTTAGTTTTTCCGACATTTTCATTTAAACAAATTTACACAATCCTAACAAATTATACACCTAAGCCTTCCTCATAAAACACTATCCATTCGTATAAAAAGTATCTTAAGTGTGTATTTCCGGCAAGAATTTTTTGGAGCCATGTACCTCCCAGAAAAAATGGGCCGACTTGACTGCGGCAGTACTGCCCTCTCACAGAAAATTTGCGTAAAGTGTCAGACAGAGAGAGCGCTGGAGGCCCAATCTCCCACCCCTTCTGTGCTCTTCCTTTTTCCCTTTTCTTCCCTTTCCTTCTATCCCTTGGTTTGGCAAATAGCCAACCGTCATGACATGCTAATCCAGATAATTACTTATCTTTGTGGGAATTTTCATCCAAATCTTATCTGTCTCTGTCTTTTGTCGATTGTGTAACAAACTTCCAAACATCAGAAATCCAAAACTACAATAATTAATTTTCACATTTACAATTACAATTCCAACATACCAAAATATGTGTATATAAAGGCAATATCAAGTATTTATTATAATCATATCTGTATGTGTATATATTGTTTTAATAAATGTAAGTTACGTTGCCAAGTAGGGAGCGACAATCACACGGCGTGCGCCAACGCATGTCGAGGCGAACGGCCTCGCGGGAAACAATGCTTCCTATTATTTAACTAAACCCCACATGACCCTATTAGCTCCTTCACAAAGCACGTTAAATATTATGTTAAGGAACGTAAAGACAGAGTAATGATAATATTAAAGTTAAAAATATCAGAAATTCCTTAACATACTTATTCTTATCTCAAGCTGTTTGATCTAATTTGCCTTTTTTACTACTAATGTGGTGGCAAATGTGCAGTAGCCTGACGGTAAGTTGACGTTACGGTCACGTTAAAATTATATAAGTGCGAGTTGCCAACACCAGTTGGTAGGAAGAGCAAACGAAGGCGAATAGTTCCCTCTTCGTTTGGATGTGGAACGTTGAACGTGCATTGAACGAAATATTACTTCATGTCGACATTCTTTGGTAGTAGGTACATATCTTTGAGCCTGGCCATTTATGGTATCAACGCTCACATAAAAACAGCAAGGCTACAACAGTTAGTGGGTTGAAGAGGAACAACGTACCAGACTCTCTTCTAAGACGGTAATGTAAAAAGAGTTTTCTTCTAGGAACTAGGAAGGGAGATGGGTCCTTTTGTGGGGCGCCACATCATGCGTTGAGACATTGGCCCCGTCTCATGTCAGGGTGTCGTTGTTACAGGTAGAAACTGCAGCGGAAAATACTAAATACATTCCTATATTGAGTATAGCACAAGTTTCTTTTGTATTACTCATTCTAATCAATTTATAAAACACCTTTAATCCTGTCTCATTACGTCCACAGGTGACAGATGGGTCATTTTTGTAGTGAGAAAGCGTTGAAATGCCGTAGCATTTGCATTAGCATCATCCCACTTAAATATAATTTGTAACAGTAATTATTTGTCAATAAAATTAGCGTTTTTTAATTTTATATGTAAATAAATTGTAATAATATGTACATATATTGCATATTTCTCAGTAAACATGATAATTAAAAACAAAAAAAAAACCTAAAATATTTATGTTTTCATCCTCGATTTGAGAAAATTAATACATGCTGTAGGAAATAAACTATATCTATAAAAAGTTCTCGCTTAAATCTTACGTTTTATGTCGTACAACGGATTTAGCTTTATTAATACCTAGAATATCTCGATGCTAATTTTATATGCGGATAACGGTGTCCGTCGGCCACATCACCGTGCAATCAGCGAAATCTTGATTAATATCCTTGATGCCATTTCATATAAAATCTTGTATAAAACTGTATTTTTAATTTACGAATAGACGACACAATTTTACTTTTGTTTTTTGTACAAAACGTGGGAAATAGGGATCTCGGTATTAAAAATTTAGAAAGTGATTTTACTGGGCTGCATATCTTTTTGTATACAGATCTTTTGCTAAATAGTGTAATACTTCTGTGACTGTGCTGTTTTTTTAGGATAATTTGGTTAAATGTTCTAAAAGTATACTTACGTTCTAAAAGTATACATTAAAATTCTTGAGCTTGGCAGCCACGATCAATGTATCCACAATTTGGATATGCTTTAGAACCTAAGTTTCTTTTAAACAGGCTTTAAATATTTACTTACCTATCTTAACTGAAGTGGCGATGGGCGGGGCACGTAGCTCGTCGAACCGACGGACGTTGGGTTCACAAGGTGCTGGAATGGCGACCCCGCACTGGACAACGCAGCGTCGGCAGGCCTCCCACAAGGTGGCACGACGACATAAAAGTGTCGTTGGGAGCCGCTGGATGCAAGCGGCACAAGATCGTTCCCGGTGGCAGCATTTGGGCGAGACCTATGTCCAGCAGCGGACGTCCATAGGTCGATGATGATGATGATGATGATATCTTAACTAAAGGAAAGCTACTACGTTAAATTGGGTATGCAAGTAAAGCCGCATCACTGTGTTCAACATGAGATGGGACGTGAGAGAAGGGAGAAGAGAAGATAAAAGAAAGAAACAGGTCAGGCTCATCAAAAAAACGTAAAAATATAGGAACTGTTACTGCACGTCGATATGCTGTGTGAAGCTAAACGGATCTAAAACAATTCTAGTTCTTAAGCGGTCAAAAATAAGTTATAGCCTATGATGATGAGTTATAATCCTTAGATTATTATTTTATTTAACTGACTAAATAGTCAAAAAATTAAATGTTTATTTTCAGTAAAATAGATAGTCAAGTTTCGGGAGCTTGAACTTGTGTTTTTAAAAATAATTAATTTTATTTAAATTTAAAACTAATAAAATAAAGGAATTAAAATTAAAGACAACAACTAGCAGAATTGGATGCTAAGAATATTGTGAATTTATTTAATACAAAATGACGAACAATGAAAATAACAATTCAGCACTTATGTTCTAAGAACATGTCGCAACCGACATTCGGAGGAATTACTTTGTTTGCAAAAATGGGGTCCCACGGGACATAACTAGATTGCTTTTATTTGATAATAAAGTCTATTCATATCGAAAAGCTATTTAAGTATAATTAGCACTTGCGGTATTCCGTTAAAAGCCATCGTTTCGTCATACGAGTACCCTCTACCAGGAAATAATGCGGCTTCTTAAGTGGTAAGAACCGTGCGATATCTATTAAGAGCATAATGGAGGAACGCACGAGCGCCGAACAAACATATCTCTTTCACAATACCATGCCACTATAGTACTTTCTTAACTTACCTTAAAGTAAAGTAGAGTCGACTGCATCCTACAAAAATTAATACAGACAATATAAAAATTTGACGACGTTGTGGCGCAGCGGTAGCGAACCTGCCTTAAACGCCACAGGTCGCGGGTTCGATTCCCGCTCGGAGCATAATATGTTTGTATTGTCCATGCAAGCATATTTTCCGGTCTGGGTGTATTTGTCCTTGTCATTGTGAATGTTTCCGGACCCCCGACACAGGATATTACTATCCTAATGGGGGCCGTTGAGTGTGCAGCGTTTATTTATTATTTATTTATTAAAAAACTTGCGAACGTATACTTAAAAACTATGTTATCGGAGTTTTTCAGTTAAATTAGTTTCTTAATAAATGTTGAACTATTATTATATTACTTTATAATTTTAGGAGATACTAAAATAATATATTTAATTTTAATAAATCCATCGATAGGCGAAGCTACGAGAAGACGCTAATATTTAAAAATAGCAGTGGCTTGTAAACTTTACTAATAATTAATAATTTTATTAGAGTGCATTCAAATTTTACGACAAGGCATTTTATTTAATAGATATAAAAATTATAAACGGGAAATTAAATATAAAACATATATCGTACTTTTATCACATGAACTAATTATGGGGTGTTAAATCATAAATAACTGACGTACTTTGAGATGAACAAGGAGAAAAAACAATTGGATTATGTTTTTATATTGATTTGTGTATGGCCGATTTTCATGAAATTTTCCACCAATCTTCAGAGTAGCGCTTCGAGTGAGCTAGTGAAGTGTGGATGCGATCGGATCTATACAAAAGTCCACACAGACGAAGTCGCGTTCAGATACTAGTTCTTATATAAAAAATTCATTAATAGTAAAATAAGAAAGATTTCTAATAATATTTTCTATAATTATAACATAAAGTTGATGCCTAGACTAGACATAATAAGAACGTTGTTTATAAGTCCTTTGACCTCTTCGCGTGTAGAAGTCCGCGCTAGTATTTATATTCTGAGGTAAAACTTAAATGTGACGGATTATTCTTTTATATAATTATTTAAATATTTCAAACATCAAGGACACGTTTATTAGTGTATCGTGATTATATTAATGGACTTCTGAAATACTAAAAGATTATATTGAAATATTCGATTGAATTCGACGCGATCTCGCGAACTAGTCTTCGAAGTTTTTTAGTACGGTAAATGAATTTATATGCATAAATAAAAAGTTTATTTTTATTTGTCTGGCCTTTTCTTCTTAGTGGCTTAAATATTTTTTGACACTTACAATTAAGAATTGTTCTTTATGTGCCTCGGTTGGCAAGCAAGCATACGACACACCTGATGTTAAGCGATTGTCATACCCAGGTAGCCGGCCTCTTGCAATAAAAGACCTACCATAATATTGTATTGTTTATTCGTTACAACGAAGACTAAGAAGTACCACTCATCTACTCATCAAGCAAAACTGGCCATTATAGGGTAGCATTATCCCGGTCAAACTGGCTACATCTTGCTGGAAAAAACTTAATTTATTATGATACCTAAGACTTCCAAAATCGTCAAGTTAATTCTAAATTATCTGTCAATCTGTTTCACGAAAAAAAAATAGGAAGAAAATAATAAAATTGAAAGTAAAAAATACTCAAAGTTATTATAAAGTTAATTTAGTACAAACACTTGGGTCATGGAGCGTTAGTGCAAAACAATTTCTAAAAGATATTACATTGCCT
The DNA here is from genome assembly GCA_023373885.1 of Hestina assimilis. Classification (NCBI taxonomy): domain Eukaryota; kingdom Metazoa; phylum Arthropoda; class Insecta; order Lepidoptera; family Nymphalidae; genus Hestina; species Hestina assimilis. The sequence goes on from CM041740.1 coordinate 15,143,790, forward strand.
CGACAGGTGATATGAGAGCTGGTTCATTTTTCGCCCAAAGAATCGGGATTCCGATTCAGCGGGGAAATGCAGCTAGCATTCTTGCCACCATTACCCGCGGACATAATTTTGTACAGTTTTACCGTTTTGTAAACATAGTTAGTATTGAATTGTTAATATGTTGTAATAAAGTGTTGATTTTTACTTTAGTTATCATTATTATTTTTCACCTATTTACATATTTCTCTTTCTTCATAATTATGCTGTTTAATCACTAAGTAATTTTAAAAATCACAAATACTTGTTGAGTCCTATACGTTTCAAGCGTGCGTTTGTAGAATAGGCATTTAAATCCGAATAGTTATGTAAGTACTTCGTATTCTGCTGGAAATTCTGCATCAGAATGCTACAAATTTCGAGAATTTGATCGATACGTACCAATTAATGGCAGCGTCCGTTTTGAGAGCACTTCGACTGCAACTGGTATTATATGGATTTATGCATCGTTCATTGTCTGAACAAATTAATAAGAATTAAATTAGATTATTGTTCTAATTATATATTCTATTATGATATATAAAATCCTCTATTAAAGACAATACATGTTTTCAAACATGAAACTGTGCTATTTTTTATTAATGTAATCTTTGATTGAACAATACAATTTACATGATTAAATTGAAAATAAATGAGTACAGTTTATTTTATGAGTTTAAGGGAAAATAATTTTCCAAGTAGCGCTGTAAAGCGCTTATAAAGGCCAGCAAAAACTCGACATGATTATGCTAACTTATTAAAATACTACCTATCTACTAATATTATAAATGTGAAATTTTCTATGTTTGGATAAAATGTAGCATACAGATAGCTGGATTAACACATAATATGATACTTTTTATCTTCGTGAAAATGTTGGCTTTCTGTAGGATTATCAAAAAAGTGTCTTATGGAACATTATTTCCATAAAAATAAATAAATAAATAAACGCTACACACTCAACGGCCCCCATTAGGATAATTATATCCTGTGTCGGGGTCCGGAAACATTCACAATGACAAGGACAAACACAACCAGACCGGAAAACATGCCTGTACGAATAATACAAACATCTGCTCCGAGCGGGAATCGAACCCGCAACCGTCGAGGCTTAAGGCAGACTCGCTACCCACAACGCCACAACGGTGTCAACGCCACAAATGTTTCATTTCTCTCCGGACTTCTTCTCAAGTCATCGCGGAAGAAGTCGCGGGCAGATAATATGTAATATTTTTAAAAATTAAAAAAAATGGGTTAGTAAAAGATCTTATTTAGAGATTAAACAAAAATTAGCAAAATTTATTAGTTTCCCAAGTATAAAATATTTTAAGATTAAAATAGAATAAGTATGTCTTAATATTTATATTACTATATAAGACATTAGTAGTATCGTATTTCATATTCCAGTAGTTCACATCAGCAACGTTGCGGAAATCCATTACGAAACGTTTACATATGAGCTCTTTGTACGATAGGAAAATGCGCATGTACCGGCATAATGTGAAGACATTAGGTTATAGATAAAAGATAAAGAGAGGTACCAGCCACTTCTCACTGGTGGAGTTTGCACTTATACTACCTACATTTAGTACTTGTATATTGTACGTACTTGTATTATTTATTTTCCTGTATTGTTTTTGAATTTTTAGATGGATTGATAAATTATTTTTTGTGAAATAAAAAAGGCTTTAATAGTTGTTAAATCATATGTATACACTATTATAAATATAATATAACATAATATAATATAAAAAATTTGTTTTAAAAAATATTGATATATAAATATAAATTTCAATATTTTTTACAAGAAAATTTTACTTTTTATCGATATGTCACATAACCACTGCATCCTATTCTTCATACTATTCATAACTTATACTATATATTTCTTATTCATCGAGAATTCTTCCTCCTACTTGATTGTCGATCAACGTCAGGATTCCTAGCATTATTCCCGGTTTTATATTTACCCAGGGTCTGCTTATTACTCTTATTCAGATATGACAGGCTACTAGTTTTTACACAGAGCGATTCCCATCTAACTTCCGAAACCCTAAGAGCGAACCAGTAACTCATTGGAGAAGAGCACATTACCTATCAAGAGTTAACGATTATTATTAGATGGTATGTGGTAAAAACCGAGACCGAAAGCTTAACGTGCTCTCCGAGGTGTGGCGGGCACAAGGACAAACGAACACACCGAAACAAATATTTGTAAGATACAAACATCTGCGCTAAGTGGAAATCGAACACACAACCGTTAAGACTAAAGGCAGAATTGTTACCAACACAACACAAAGATGTCAATCGTTTATGTCACATTCTATAAACCACTGTATCTCTATATCTCATGCTGTCTCATGCAGAACTATAAAATAACATGTATATTTTCAATAACCGGATTAAAGAGCTTTGTATAAACTTAACTAAAAAAACTAACGTAACATCATAACATACGAATGAAACATTATATTTTTATTAAAAATAGTGAAAAATCTATTAGAAATTTATATGAAAACGCAGGATTTAAGCTTTACTCCCTATCGCTCGTGACTATTAGTTGTACTTTTTCGTGTATTAATATTAATAGCGCACTGATACAATCTACTTTACTTATAAAAGCAATGTGAAAATAAAAGTATAATTTCCGCTTTTTTATTAATTACGATACGAAAATAGATTTCGTTTTCCGAAAAAAGCTATTTTATAGCATTCTAAGTATATTGTTGCGTGTTTACGTATACTTTTAGTAACGTATTTGGCCAAAGATTAAAATGAATGGGGTTCGGTCGGAGTTCGTAGTTCTTTACGATAGATGTATATTTGGATTTATTCGTATTGTATTTAATTTGAATTCTATAGAATGAAAATAAATGAAATTTATCATCATCATCATCATCATCATGTCAGCCGAAGGACGTCCACTGCTGACCGGTCCTGCGCCACCCGCATCCAGCGGTCTCCGGCGACCCTTACCAGGTCAACAGTCCACCTTATGGGGGTCTGCCCACGCTGCGCCTTCCGGTACGTAGTCGCCGCTCGAGAACTGAAAACAAAAGGTCACAAGATCAGAACGATACAGTGCGATCTGCCAAGCACCGTGTTCCGCTCGTGGCTTACGGAACTCGGTCACGGGGAGTAGAAGATGGTTGCCTCAAGTGCTTCTACTTATATAGCCCCAAGTACAGGGCCTTGAAGGCCAGTGTCAGTACAAACAACGCCTAGTCGCAATAGGAAAAATAATGTGCCTCCTCGCACTGTTAAATGAGTTACTGTTTCTCAAATTGACTGATACTCTGGCAGTGTAATTCCTTTACCATGTCAAATAGAAAATTACAGTACTGGCTTGAAATCACTATGACCTTATTTACCTAACTTACTTTGTAAGTTTACGCTGATTTCAAGAGACGGTTTTGTATCCTAAAGAAGAACTAAAGACTACTTTTTTCTTCACATTTCACAAATGGACACAAATAAGCAATACCATGTCAACCCACAAAATTTTAAAAATCTGAGTTATATATGCAGAAGTGTTACTAAATGGCTGAAGAACATTTTTCTTTAATATTTGTAGGGTTTTAAGTTTTAAAACTTTTAAAATAGCCATTTTTTAATCATGCAATTTATGTATTATTTTAAAAACGTTTTAGGTTATATTATATACGAAATATGCAGTTTGTATGCTTATTTTATGTGAAAATAAGTAAAATAACTTAGAAACATCTTGAAATTGCCAAAAACTTGACCAATACATAAAAAAATCATATAAAGCAAGTTGTTCAAAATTTTCAAACGCGTTTTTCTCGAAATGGCATTCGTGTGGGTTGACATGGTATTGCTTATTTGCGTCCAAATATACAAACGAAACGAAATACACGTTCTGTAAAAACAGAGATCAACGATTCGAAATACGTTATATTGATTGATTAATGAAATACATCGCGTGGCAGTAAGACATGGCATTAGGGCATTACAGCAGCAATATTTTGTACCTATGGGGTACGTGTTTACACGATCCTGCTTGTATATCTGTATGATTAGACATAAGACAACCCATTCGTAGTTGTTTCATGCCACCGTTAGTAAGTGGGTAGTGACTTTGATACTGGTGACGCCGCGGGTGGTGTAGCAAGTTATATTTAACAAGACCATTATTTAGTTTACAGACGTATTGACGTAAAATAATATACTTTATTCTATTATAGAGGGTTGGATGTGAAAGCTTATATTTAGATGTTCTCAATCACGCAAAAACGGCTTATAGGATTTGAATATAATTTGGCAGATAGTGGTTTATTACAAAGATTAGCACATGGGATACTATTTATCCTGGATAAATTTAACATTCCTGTGAGATTATCAATAAGCGCATCACACTTATCGACATGGAATATGGTATAAGTATATATAGACATAATATGTATTTTGCCGAATAGAAAAATAGTTTTTCATTCGTCCGACATAATAACATATATAACACAAGCGAAGCCGCGGGTGTTGCTAGGATTTAAAATAAAACATTCAAAAGAACAACATTAGTTTTTTAATGTTTTCTTAAATATATTTTTTTATACATTTACATATAACGAAACTATTTTCATAATGCTTACAACTGACATTAAAAACATGTTTTTTAAGTGGATCGAGATTTACCCCAATAAACCAACAATAAAATCCTTGGGTTATAATCTATAGCTCGTCATTTTATTCTGTGTGTTCTGTGCCTATATGTAGATATTCGCATATATAAAGTCGATAAAACTTCATAGAAATAAATCCAAATCTACATTTAAGATTTAAAATATTTCGAGAAATATTAATCTGTTTAATTGTAAAGAAGTTTTGAGCGGTGTAAGATTAGCCCGGAAATATATTATCTGGAAATACAAGTAGCTAATGGAGTCTCCCACGTGCATGACATGCACATATGATATCTACACGTTAGGTACGTGTAGATATCATATGTGAATGTCATGTGCATTTAATATTATATAATGAAAAAAATTACGTATTGCTAATTTAACGACTTTTTGTACATAAAAATATTGACAAGACAAGGTAGCTACTTACTTATTTTTACATCTACAAAACCCGCTTTTACGATAATAACGTAATAAAGTCTTTCAAATAATAATCGAAGCCGAATAAAGAAAAAAAAACTTACTTTTAAAGCACCATAAAACCGATACTTAAATGCTACTTGAACATTTAAAATAAGATGTTAAAGAGATTACATGCTTAACATATATTGTAAATATTGAAAAGTGTTGTAACCTTGTAAAGTTATACTGTAAATTGTAAAGTCTGATAGGTAGGTAGGTATTTAGATATATTTAAAAATATATATTATTGGGATGATATCCGGATCTCTTTGTATGTCGCATGTTAATAATTTCAATAAAAAAATTATGAAATGTTAATTAAGTAATTATACAAGGTATGTATATATTTTATTTTGACACAGATATTCCAAAACGTGAAGTTTTCACTCATGTTATCGGCAGTCTTCATGACTGCCTTTTTAAATTCTGAACATATAAGTACGTGGAAATAGGATCCTTACAGATTATAGGTATTCACAATTTTTATTATAATTAAAATGACGTCTGACTTCAACTGCATATTTAGAAAAACATATTTTTTATTAGGTAGGTAGGCACCTACTGTAAGGTCTGTAAGATACGTGCAGGTACCAGATTTTTACTGCTTAACATAAGAACTTAACTAAAATTATTTAAAGTACTATTTGTTAAGCGTTACTTATTATTTAGATAAGAATAACAATAATTATTACGATCTCTGAGTAATGTCTACCATCGGTCCATCGTGCATCGGTCTAGCGCGGATCAGTAACAGCGCCATCTATTGTCATATTTATAAACTCTTTTCGTAATCAAGCTATTGTGCTGACATCTAGTTAAATATAGCCAAGTTAATGAATATAATATAGTTTCCTATATTTTCTTAAAGAAATTATTATTTTTATAATATAAAAGAATAGTAAAAACCTAGAGCTATTTTTCATTCTCAATGTGAAGAATTAATTTCGTATAACATGATTAAAGCAGATAATGCAATAAATGTGTCAATGTCGATTGAAAATGTCGTATTTCAAAACGTCACATTGACATCATAGCTCATGCGAGTCAAGTCAATGTTTGAGAATTAAATTTTATGTCAGTGTCAATTTGTGCGGTAACGGAGCTGTGGCGTTAAACGTTTTATTAACAAAATTCGATTGTTTATAAACGCGACGCCTTATATCCGTGTAAAATAAATAATAACCAATTAGATGAATAATAAAATTAATAGCTAAGTAATTACATTCAGAGAGTTCTTTATTATATAAGTTTTCCCTTATTATATTAGTGTAAGATGGACGGAAATCACAGTCGGTGTTAATTTAGCGTGTCGTTTTGATGCTGTCGTAAAAGAAATGTGATCTAGTTAAGCGAAAAGTGAAGATTCTACCGTGCATAGTGAGTAAATAGCTTAATTTGTATTACAGTCAGCAGAGGTCTATGAACTCGTGTGAATATGATAAATATTTTCATATACAAGTATGTTTAGATCAATTAAACTTTACCATACCTTATCAATGTATTTGTATTTAATTATATCTTTGATATATTTTTAATAATGGACAGTTCAGTTTATTCTATACAATTTGAATTACAATTCACTTTAAACATATTAAAAATTTTCGTTTTATTTTTTATTTTCAAATTTTAATTTCTGATGCAGTAAATAGAGATTGTTTTAAATTTGTGAAAATAGTTTACAAAATTTTCACAAATTTTTATTACATATTATTTATGACATATTTAAAATAATTTTAGTTATATGACCCTATTCATTAAATGAAATACTTAAATAATTTTTTTACAGGTGAACCAATGCAGCAATGGCTAGTGATGAGTCCAGCGTTCGTGTGGCAGTCAGGTAAGAGTCTAAGCTTTCAAATTATTGTTATTATTATAGTCTTGCAATTAAAATTTATTTTTAGAACCACATAAACATAGAACATTAATAATAAATTCTAATATGATATCTGATTCCAGTTTAAATTGTTTTTAATTTTAATGTAATATTTTTCATTATTGTTTCATATTATTATTTAATTATGTTATATCTAATTTAAAAATAACAACTTGAAATATCTCTTGACAGCTCTCTGATTAGTTTTATCTGTTTCAAATTAAGAAGTTTCTTTTTTTTTTTTTTTGTTTAACATTTGTGGCTCTATATCCTCTATAACAGGAAATTGTATATTTTTAATTTAAAAAAGTTACAGACTATTTATATAAGTTATGTAAACTTTTGCAGTTGAAATATAGATAAATTGCCTAACATCTTTTCTAATATTAAAAAAAAACAAAACTTAATCAAAACATCAGAACAGATGTTGTAAACCTGTCATTTCATAATTTACTTAGTGTTTGACAAATATATGCAAATTGGGTTTTACCTGAACTATTGGTAATCAGTTTGACAAATAGTAACTACTTACCTCATAACATTTGCACTGTGAGTTTCTTAAATTGTGACACAAATAGTTCAAGTAAGTAATTTCTGTGTTCTTTGCTCACTACAAAGTAAGAAGAATACTTCTAAGACCTAATGCTCTTTTATTTCCTTTGATAAAGAATTATGGATGTAGGGAACGGAATCGTTAAAAATAATATATTGCTGAGAGTTTGATTTTTGAAACTGTTTATATCTACTGAAATTGTTTTACAAATCGTTAAGTGTTTATTTTGTTTGTCATCAATAATAGACATTTCGTAATGAACTGACAATATGATTACCTCAGCGAAGTACATAAATACTAGCTTTTGCATGTGGCTTCACCTGCGTGAATAATGATTCTTAATGCAGCATCTTTAATCTTTATACAATCTTTCATCCCCTATTTCAACCCCTGTAAGCTATTTTGCAATAAAAAGTAGCCTATGTCTTTTCCCAAAGACTAGCCTAACTCTGTACTAAATTTCATCAAAATCACTCAGTGGTTTAGGTTTAAAAATATGATAGACAAACAGAGCTACTTTCGCATTCAGAATATTAGTAGAGGTGTTAAAATCGTAATTAATTAATTGACTGTCATCTGTAAGAATGCTGTGTCAGTCAAATCAATTTGATTAAACAATATTATTCTTAATATGTCTTTATATCAATAGATATTAAACATTATTCTAATGTCCTTGATTCATGGTCGGTGTTTCCCAACATTCTCGATAAAAAAACCACCCCTTTCTAAACAGGCGCCTGTGGGGCGCCGCGTTAGACGCGCCCTACCCCAATACAACCCTACGCTACGTTTAATAACATCCTGTCATTACAAGTAGCATATGACTCAAGTTCAGATCAATAGATATTGTATAAAATATAGGTGATAGTGAACATAACGACGTTCGTAAATAATTAGCCCTACTAATGTTATAAATGTGAAAGTTTGTATGTTTAGATGTTTGATACTCAATTATAAATAAAATTTCGAATAGTTATAGATGGAATTAAGATATAGTATACTTTTGTCACGGAAAAATGTTAGGTTCTTGTGGGACTATCAAAAAACGAACTACAAGAGTGTGATATAGGGAAGGAAAGTTTGTATCGGAAACCATTTCGTTGTATTGCAAAAGAGGTGTCTCATTACAAAACGTTATTCACGCGAGCGAAGCCGCGAGCAGGTACTAGTATAGTCATTATTTGGACGCAAATAAGCAATACCATGTCAACCCACACGAATGTAATTTCGAGAAAAACGTGTTTGAAAATTTTGAACAACTTGCTTCATATGAATTTTTTTATGTATTGGTCAAGTTTTTGGCAATTTCAGATTTATGTAAGTTATTTATACTTATTTTCACAAAAATAAGTATACAAACTGCATATTTCGTATATAACATAACCCAAAATGTTTAAAATAATACATAATTTGCATGATTAAAAATGGCTTTTTAGAAGTTTTAAAACTTAAAACTCTACAAATATTAAAGAAAAATGTTCTTCAGCCATTTACCAACACTTCTGCATATATAACTCAGTTTTTTCAATTTCGTGGGTTGACATGGTATTGCTTATTTGCGTCCATTTGTAAAATATCACTGATCACAAAACTGATACTGATTACGTATATAATGAATCTTTTAAAATGTAATACTTTTTTTATTCAGCCTTGGATTTAGTTTTTCACCTGTAAGCTTTTTCTGTACGATATTGTATCACCAATGAATCGTTATTTATATTAAAAAGATAATGATAAAAAGTTGCCAATACATACCATACAATACGCTCCGCTTACTTAGTAGATACTACTAAATTTGAACGGGAAACCATTGCTTTAATTGAGGGTATTAGGTATATAGGAATTTGAACATGCAACCATTACTTCAATTGGAAACACAAGTTATTATTTGTCAAATAAAAAGATCTATCAGCTCTTGGAAAAGAATGTCCCATCTCCAAATGGTGCTTTTCCGGAGCAAATGGACAAGATACAAAAAAACCTAACTCGTAATAGATGTGCCTATTAAATTTGAAGAGTTGCCTCAATTTCTCTACCACCTCGGGAGTATACCCTTTCAAACAGAAAAAGAATTATCCAAATCGGTCTTGCCGTCTTCGAGCAATCGGGTAACAAACATGCAGGAAAAAGATATGGTCGAATAGATTACCTCCTCCTTTTCGAAGTCGGTTTATAAAACCACTATTATTAATCATACTGGCAACCCTAGGATAGACGTTATTAAATATTACAAAAAAAAAGAATTAAAGTTAATATTTATTCAAATAAAAAATGATAAATGATAACTTTGCTATTCAATTTATACACGTGTAGTGCAAAATGCGTACAAAACTCATCTTCAAGAGGAGGTGCGGTCGATGTGATGTAACCATTGTTTACTATTCAATGATCATATCGGTGCTTAAAAAACCTTGTTTGAATACATTTATATTACTTTTATAGTTGACCGTATATTATCTATGATGGTATTGAAGGTATAAGAAGTACCTAAGAAAGAAGGTAGGTATAAGAATTACCTAACAATTTAAAAGATACATTATTATTGTGTTTATATAAAAAACTGGCGTGGTCAGAGAGAGTCTATAATTGGTAACATGACTATTTTTGTGATATGTAATCTAAAGTTTTGGTGTTATTTAAAGAGATATTTATTTAATGTGACGTAATATTGTTACAACTTCGTCACACAGATATGACTGACCTGACATGTGATTTTAACATAAGTGGAAATATAGCAACATGGCAATTTTGGTTGCTTAATTTAAGGATCATCAAGAATGTTACTCGTATTACTGTATGTTTGTCGTCTTTAGAATAAAAAAAATATCAGTCAAGTGCGTTGTGGACCACGCACAGTTGAAACTAAAGGGTTCCGCAGCATGGTTATGAAGAATCTTAAGGACTTTAAAAATAATAACGAATATAAATCGACCGCAAAAATAAGTTGGTAATATCACAGTAATTATTAAAAGTATGAAAAACAAAGTTATGGGAAAAACTTATATATCTCTTACATTTATAGACCTTCTTCAAACTTAATGTGGATGAAAGTTCGTGCGGTATTCTGCAAGCTCTAATTTTTCCAGAATTTAAAATCCCATAGTTCAAAAGTTAGAGGGGGGAGACACAATTTTTACGACTTTAGGAGCTAATATCTCAAGAACTATTGGCTTAATGAAAAAAGCCAAAATCAAACCTCCTTATCATTTTGAAAGACCTATCCAAAGATATCTCACACATTGCCATACGTTGAAATTTATTTTTTCAATCGTCAGTTACATGTATGGACTGCTACCCTTAATTCTTATATATTTTAAGATTTTATTACCAAATCGTGGTGCGGTTCATAGAATAGGTACACCTATTTAATAAATTTCATATAGATAGAGTCAATGGTGTCCGAGTAACATGACTGTGACATACGGACGGACGGACAGACGGACAGACGGACGGACGGACAGACGGACATGACGAAACTATAAGGGTTCCGTTTTTGGCATTTGGCTACGGGACCTAAAAGGAAACCTCTACTTCGTAGCGACAATTGAGAATTATTACCTTAGTCGTAAATAATGTAAGTTACTGGCTAGTTATTATTAGTATTTTATAGACAATTAATGTATCGTATGATTTAACTAGCAGAAAACCAACATAAATATTTGATTGACATAGATTTTTATTATGGCCTGAGACACAAAACCATAGAGACCTAATGGCAATTGTCGGTTTCTATAGCTTCGGTTCGTTTGTAACATCAGAAGATGAGGGGGGATTTAAGAAAGGGAACGGAGGGGTAGGGGCTTGGGCTCTGTCGCTTACACATAACATACAAATGTTTTACGATTAGTACGGAACAGTACGAAAACTGATGCTGTAACACTGTACTTCTCCGGTAACTTACGGTACTTTCTACTCTTTTATTTATTGCCTTTAGCAAGGCGTTAAGTTTTGGAGTCTTCAAAAAACTTAGCTAAACAAGCTCTGTGATCTGGACGAAAAATTCACGTCCCAAGTTTTATATAGATGTACCTACATAGATCTCGTAGTACATATATGTTTCACAAATATGATATTTTACACACCAATAAAGTACTTCCCCGGCATATTTCTTTATATCATATATACTGACATATTTAATAGTTCTTCGAATATTAATATTAACTATTATTGATTGTTAGCTAATGTCGCTACCGTCATTCGTCATCGCTAACGACAGCCGACAACCCTGAACTGTGACCTGTAAAACATCCTATGTTGTTAACTGCGTAATTTTACAGCGCTTTTAGTATCTGCCTATTAAATTTTACGTTTTAATTACATGTATCAAATATAATAAAAAAAACGGTTTCACCAAATTAAAAATCAAAACAGTGATTTTTGTTTTTTTTTTCTGTCTGTATCTATCTTAACCTATCTTAACCTTGAAACTTGATATATATGATAATATTATCTATGTTAACATCAAAAAAAACTATTTTTTTAATCGATGGAATTATCGTGGGATAACTTAGAGGTACTAAACACGTGAAAAAACAACAGTTTTATAAGTATAATGAGTAAAATCTTAGTAGGTATGTGGTTAGTAAACTAAAACTTGCTGATTTTCAAGTTTGTAATATAATGTAATGCTATATAAAAATAACTTTAAATAAATGAATTATATAATTACATAATTATGAAATATATGGGCGGCTACATAACGAACTCAATCTAACTAATAAAATATACTAATTAAATAATTACTATCTAAATATAAAAAGGACTTATTTTACAAATCTACGCGAACAGATTCGCGAATGAAATTTAGAAAGAAAATAATATACATATTTTTATATAATATACATAAATAAAAAAATTACGGTGTGAATGGTAGTCGTGTTTCGTAAATTTCATTTGTCCTGTCTTTACGGCGGCACTTTGTTAGTGTAATTGCGTTTACATTGATTTATCTACAATCTTCGGAGAGAAATGCGGTCACCATAGCCTAGCGAATGTAGCAGAAGTGGCTTTAGACCGTCTCGGATTTGCGATTATACAATAAACTCGAATATTTTATTAACATATTATGTATTCATGTTTAGGATATATATAGAAAAAAAGTCTTTAACAATATATATGTCTAGTATTTTTATAATTTTATTATTGCCAAATAATGTAAATAACACCGGTTAAATACTCTTAATAAAGGTATTCATAAAAACTTTAGAAGAGGCGTAGAGAGGGTGGCTACTGCAATTCGCATTTGGACTCCCACTTATCATCAGTTGGAGTAGAGTCATTTGTCCCGGATACATGAAAAATCTTATTCTCTTAATTCTCTTAATCTTATAATGTATTTCATCTAAGGTGCATCAGTTTGCCGAATCAATCTCAGAGGATGTTCCGACGGTTACCATCAATATCTCGTTAATGCCTTATGTGCCAATGTTTTACGTAATACCAACTTAAAAATATTTATTTTTAGTTTTGAAGTTGGTACAATAACCGCCTTTTCAAGGATAATAAATTGATTCCGTAGGAAGTTTTCAAAAATATGTAAAGATAAAGGAATTCTGAAAGTTTCGCATTTTCACGACTGCGATGCGACGCCAGCAATAAATGTAACGAGACTTTTACTTTCTTTGTCGTATATCTTAATCATGAGATAAGACTATGAAAGTAAAAGTTAGAATTACGTTATTATCTAAGTTTGTTCTTAGTTTAAAGGCAAACTACGAAAAATGAAATCCACGTTTGTACTCGTAAGTTTTTAATTACTTAAACAGCTGAATCGCATTAGAACATAGTAAGAATATAGTTTTGAAATTCAGAGAACTTCTATAGCAGCTAAACAGTCTGCGTAGACGAAGTCGTGAGCGCTATCTTGTTTGCTACATCAAACTGGGGCTTACCATTAACTCTTATTGCGATTCAAATAACGACCTAAACTGAGCTACATCGCTATGTCCTACCATGACATATATATTTATACGTCGTGCTCATATAAAATCTGAATCTATTTACTATTTTACCGTCAGAGTTGAATTTGATTGAATTGGTCATTTACATCGCAATAAGATTTCTTGGTAGGCCCCCTTAACTGAAACGTCGTGGCCCTTCTGAATATTTGATAACTCTTGAGGGACAAATGTTATATGAAGCATATTGATTTGACATTGTGTCTATGAAATATATGTATATATACAGTCATGTATATGTCGTTTAGATGTACATTTAGAGCAATGACTATAATAGGTATTTCATGAAATTACTAACTGTTCTTCTTCTTATCGAGTGGTTATTGGCCATCGTAATGTCAGAGTTGTTCAAGTCGCTCGTATAGGCCGCTCACTTGACTTCTGTACTATAAGCAAATTGATAACAGCCGCGACCTACTTTTACGTGCACTCTGAAGCATATAGACGCTGAGTTGAAATTCCACTATGGGATTACCCATCAAGTGACTGACCGCACCTAAAATTGTTTAACACACCGATTGTTTACCATCACTGAGTGCACCCGGCTATGAGCGTATTACTAGCTGTGATATAACATAACAAAAAAATTATACGAAAAATCCCATTTACTTTTGTCAACGTGGATAAATTCCGAAATTTTAAAATTCTAAATAAATATAAATAATCTCCCAAAATTAAAACCCTCTCATACTTAAATTTTGATAAATATACATTGCTTTTGAACTTAAATTAAAGGCTTTAGATTTAGAACCTTATTGTTATATAGATTGGCTTTAATAACATTAGATATAACACGTTTTGATCATAAACAATGAACAATGGATTTAAAATTGCAATTTTTATTATCATACTAATAAAACATTAATAATATTATGTATTTATATTCTTATAAAATATACATAATATTATACTATGCGATCACTCGACTTGTATCACTACGCCGATCAGATAATATAGTTATGAAATGCGTTGCAGTTTCCTAATAGTTGTAATCTGAAGGGTTTATTATTCATTATGAATAGTAAACATTTTGTAACCGAAACTTAAGGCGGCCATACACGTAACTGCAGGTTGTTGTAATTTATCGTTTTCGAAAACACTGAACATCACATCAACCTACCGCCACGAGAAGCTAATTAAAAAAAACATTTTTTTTTTTTTTTTTTTTTTTTTTTTTATGTTAGAAGTTGGCAAACAAGCATACGGCCCACCTGATGGTAAGTGGTTGCCGTAGCCTATGAGCGCTTGCAGCACCATTAGTAGGTGCCACTCGCGCGTTGCCAACCTCGAGATATTAGTTCTTAAATCTCGTTCGCCCAGTAATTTCACTAGCGTACAGTGCCCTTCAAACCGGAACACAGTAATGCCTAAGCACTACTATTTGGCGGCAGAATATTGGACACTGCGGTGGTACCTACCTAGCCGGCCTCTAGCAACAAAAGACCTACCACCAGTGTGACTAATTGCACTGGTGGAATAATCTCTGCTGTGACAGAGGTTATCCCAACAGCGGGCGATGGGGTCGTCACATCCCGACGCCTTTACAACATGTAGCTATGTCTATACATTAAAAAAAAAATTACCTTCTCCTGGCGGTAGGTGTGGGCGACCTGCGAACCACAACAACCTGCTAGCCTATGCTAGCACTTAAGATATATATAGCCTAAGATGGAGCGCGCTTGCCTAGAAGATGGTTATTCACTCTAAATTTGAAGGTTTATACACCTACATTGTAGGTGATTGGAAAGACGGAGGTCGGCAGGGTATTCCAGACCTTTGCGGTGCGTATCAGGAACGAGGAAGCGTTTCTTACGTGTTTTGGGTATATCTACTATGTAGAGGTGCAGACACTTGCGATGCCTCGCATTCCTGTAATGATGAAAAGGGTGATGGAGGAACCAAATTAAAAAACTTCTACTACGCTACTTAGCGACAATGCAATCAATAACCAAAATCCCAAATTCAGTAAACTCAAAGTAATATAAGAGCAATACGAAACTAATTATTAATTTTTTTTTGATTGGGTAATATTTTAGCGGTATGAAGTGCTGTCATCTAATTTGACTCGTGGCACGTAAACATTTGGGCCGACATTTTGGGGTAAGTTCACGCTCCTGTATTCGTATCAAATTCTTTGTGTTGTTTTTGCGGATGAGGTTATATTTTTTATTATGTTAGTTAGTACAATATTGTTTTGGTAATTATGGTAAGTATTACTGTTATTTGGTACGTCTTATATATTTTATTGGATCCAAATGTTACCAGCCCCAGAATGTGTGGTTACAAAAGTTACAACTTCTCCTGACGGGAACTATGGGTAGTGTATGTGCAAAATGGTAGATATTTTGTCTTGAGGAGATGCTATTGTGTCCTGATAATATATCGATATCGTTGTCTTATTTAATCGATCGATCGTGTACGAAATGTGTATAGCGATCTTTATAGAAGCTGTAAAGGTTGTACGATTTTGAAAGCTAAACCAGCTTATTAAGGTTAAGCAACCGTCGCATCAGCTTGTTCACAAAGACGCATGTTGTCTAGAAAGAACTACACTAATTAAATTAATGCGCCTTTACTCATTTATCTCTTTGTTACTGTACTTTAAGCCTTATACCCAGAAAATATTGAAACGGTTGCTTTGCACAAAAGATATTTCTTATAAGTTGTGTAATTTTAAAATTCACTTGTATGTATATTTCTTGAGGTTGTGGCATGTTCGAAGCGAGCTCACGGTCGAAGAATGTTATAGCGCACCTATAGATCCAACAAAAGGCGCCGCGCAGAATACCGGGTTGTAGTCGGTACGAGTCCGATATAGCCTCCTGTTATCCCCAAAAGAGGCATCCATGAAGATTTCCCCACGAGAAAAAAATGTTCGTAGCGAGCTTATCTTTTGTTTCGACGGTCCCGGTCGATGCTCGCTCGGGGCTCGGATATTTGTATTGATCTTATATCGTCTTTCTTGTTATGGGTGGTGGCAAGGCCGGGTTTCCCCACCGTGCCTCGAAAAGCACATTAAGCTGTCGGTCCCGGCTGTTATCACAACATCTAATAATAACCATTCAGTCTTGATAGGTATTTTGGTCTTATCCAATGAGTTACTGGTTCGCCCTTAGGCTTGCGGAGGTTAGATGGCAATCACTTTGTGTAAAAATTAGTAACCTGTAAAATCCGTATAAGAGCAAAAGGCAGACCCTGGGCAAAATACTGGGATTAATGCTAGGAAGAAGAAGATGACATATATCTTTTATACCAGACAGTCTCTTTTATCCGGAAAAATTATCATTTAAAACAGTAGAGGGCCCACTCATTTTCACGCGATTAAATCCGAATGGCGAACGTCGAGAGGCCGCATTCATCAAGGTTTTCTTGCGACATTTTTTCATCTTGTTCTAAGTTTCTTTTTGTCCGTCTAGTAATAAATAGACAAAACTTTTTCTGTTATAATACCTACTAGCAAACGTCTGCGTATTTATCTGTACTAGCAATCCCGTTCCCGCGATGCTTTGACAACCGAGGATTTATTGAATTGAATCAAATGACAGACATATGTTTGACATCGGTAGTTTTAATGTAAACACTTCACATTTTGCTAATTTTTATGTATTTATACATAAACATTAACTATCTGCACTTCTCCATATAAACTTTAAGTATGCTAAAACTAACACTCCCAGGTTTTCTACGTGTATTGATATAATATTGCAAAAACTTAATTTTTATATATCGTATTGCGTTAGTAGTCCTTTTCGGTTTGAATTGGGTTTTCCGTTCGTGGGAAGTACTACAAAAAATATCGACGTAGCGTTTGTTGCATTTCGTTTGGTGTATAAACGCAAGCCGAAGTGACCCATGGATAGAGAATGTAGACTACGATCTCGGGTCAAATCCGGGCAAAAGGACCTCTGAGTTTTCAAGTGCTTCATTTATCCGGTGAAGAAAAATATCTTCATCATCATCTATGCAGGTTTTCTGAATATCGTAGTTGAAATGTATGGCATATATATTCTGCCAATCCCAGTGGTGGTCTCTTGATGGTGGTTGGTGATGGCTAAAACTCGTGAAGTGACTGAAACCTCAGTCGCGTTTCGAGATCAGCCAGCGCATAACCAGTTACATTTTAAAGGTCGGCAATGCATCTGCATGCTCTCTGGTGTTGCCGATGTTCATGGGTGGCGGTAATTGCTTAACATTAGATGAGTTGCCAGCCCCTTTGCCCCATTAAATTAAAAAGGCATCCGAAATGAAAAGTATGACTCCTTTTTGCTTCACCTTCCCTAATAACCACTTATTATCTAGACAGCAGCATGCTTTTTGGCAACCGAAGGACATCTAAGTATCGTTATGATAATACAAAACAGTACTAAAGAAATTGATGTTTGTTTTTATACATATATGTTGTTTTTGCTTATATTTGTGTGTGTTTCGAAACCAATACAGGATACATACCCCACCGGTGATATATCTTGAAATAAATATTTGTTTGTTGGTTCTTGTTATATTGGCGGTAAACTCTAGAATCGATCGATTGGATTGGATCAAAACACTACATTTAAAATTTTTATTTTGTTTCTTTGTTCAAGTTGAACATCACTACATAGTATAAAACAAAGTCGCTTTCTCTGTCCCTATGTATGCTTAAATCATTAAAACTACGCAACGGATTTTGATGCGATTTTTTTAAATAGATAGAGTGATTTAAGAGGAAGGTTTATATGTATAATAACATCCATTAAATAGTGGAGAAAAAAAATTTTTGAGGTTTCTAATGTGATGTCGTAAATAATTACATTTAACGCATGCGGGCCGCGGGCAGTAATGAATACATCAAAACTACTGGATCGATTTTAATCATTTGTTCAGTGATGCTATATATTTTATACCCGTGCGAAGCCGGAGCGGGCCGCTAGTTTAAAATTATTTATTAGTTTAAATTTATTTATTAATGCGTAAATTAACATAACATATCAATTTATTTTGTCATAGACCTTGCTACATTTGCACAGCGTTTCATTCATAACAAGTTCCCAGTAAGAGGCGAAGCACGAGGCTGTAGTAGCAAGCCCACGTCCACGCGTGGGCGACGATCAAAATAGTTAGACCTCGCCCACACCATTTCCATTTAACCTTAATAGCTCTAACATATAAAGAACTTAACACGATTATTAATAACGATAAATTCTTATCTAAGGCCAATTTTGCAATGATGTGCGAAATTTTTATGGTCAGGTTTTCTTATAAGGCTATTTTCATTCGACCTTGACTTAATATTTTAAAGAAGAATCTATCTACGCTTACTCCCTGTCTTTTTAGGGTTTCGTAGCCAAATGGCAAAAACGGAACGCTTATAGTTTCGTCAGGTCCGTCCGTCCGTATGAACCGCACAAAGATTTTGTAATGAAATTTTAAAATATATAAGAATTAAGGGTAGCAGTCCATACATGTAAATGAGTGTTGAAAAAAAAATTTCAACATATGTCAACGTATGAGATATCTTTGGATAGGTCTTTCAAAATGATAAGGAGATTTGATTTTGACTTTTTTCATTAAATTGTTGAGATATTAGCTCCTAAAGTCATAAAAATTGTGACGTAGTTTCAACAATGCGTGGTCCCCAACGCACTTGACCGGTAATTATTTATTTAACTATCTTTATGTACAGAAGTTTCGGATAACAGTAATCCAATTACAATGCAATGAGATTTTTTATTACCCTTATTTGATATTAAAAAAATCTGTTTTGCATAAAAAAAATTGTGATGTTTTCGTTGTATTTTTCTGCATCTCTAAACTGTAACAGATAAACAGTTTGAATTTTTATATTTTATCTATTTCTAAGTACACTATAACAAACAATAAAAACAATTTTATTCTTCTTTCGACAACGTTTTGGCTTTGTTGGTAGCGAGTCTGCCTTTAGCTTCGACGATTGCGGATTCGGTTCCCGCTTGGGGAGATGTTTGCATTGATTTTACAAATATCTTTTTCGGTCTGGGCGTTTGTCTGTGCGGGTCTCCCCACCGTGCCTCGGAGAGCACGTTAAGCTGTCGGTCCCGGTTGTTATAACATTACATCTGATCTTCTTCTCTTCTTATCGATTGGTTAGTGGCCAACCTAGTGTCAGAGTTGTTCAGGTCGCCCGTAGGCCTCTGACTTGACTTATCGACTGCTGTCTAATTGTCAACAGCCGGGGCCGACTTTTTACGTGCCCTCCGAAGCACGGAGACGCTCGGTTGAAATACCACTATGCGATCACCCATCTATTGACTGAACGCGCCTATAGTTGCTTAACCTACCGATCGTTTACCGATCAGCGGGCGCACTCGGCTAATTATTACATCTGATAATAATCGTTAACTCTTGAAATGTAAATGACTCTTATCCAATGAGTTACTGGTTCGCCTTTAGGGTTGTGGAGGTCAGATGGCAATCGCTCTGTGTAAAAACTAGTAACCTGTCAAATCCGGACAAGAGTAATAAGCAGACGCTGGCTACATACTCGTATACCGGAAATAATGCTAGGAAGAAAAAAAATGCAAGAAAATTAATATATGTGCAAATCAGAATAATTATATAGGTAAATATAGTCATATCATCTACTGCCTTGCTGAATCATTTTTGCCGTCTTATATCATTTTGCCGCATTACACGTTACCAGCCAATCAAATTGCTAATGATGATGACTTTTGCTTTTTTGCTTCTATCCTCCAACGAACCGGATCTACAAAGGCTGTTACACTTTTCTAGTTACTGACATATTACGGACGCCCTAATTTTGGATGTGAAAATGAGGATAATGGGGTTTACATTGATTAAAAAACGCAGAGTGATTTTCGGGGCTTATAACGTCCCTAAATGAATATTTATTTGGTAACCTATAAAGGTCGTTTTGTAAGATTATATTTGAAAACAGTAACTGTAGAGTTTCTTGCCAGTTCTTCTCTGCAGAATCTACGTTACGAATTGGTGCTAGCTACACTGAAACGGACTACAGACTATATTTGACGATTCAAAAGTGCTTAAAGGCCTATTTGAATAAAGAACATTTTGAGTCTGAACTAAAAAGTTTGTTTGGTTAATAATTATCAAAATTTGCGGGTGGTGTTTTTCTGTGTCCCTTTACCGTGTCTTGGAGACTTGTCAGTTTTGACTCATTTGACATAATCCAATGTCTAGTCAGTGCTTAAAAGGATGCGTACTAGTAACCTATCAAAATTGAATAAGAATAATAATCATACCCTGGCGAAATACCAGATTATAATAATATAATAATTATTCCAATAGCTTCAGACATCAATTTATTATCTTTGATTATTATATCATAACAATAAAATAATAATTACTTTATAATTTTATTTCAATTAGGTCATGGAACTATTATTAATTATTGAATTAATGTTTTTTTTTCTAGCTTTGTTGTTTTGTTATCATTATTTGACTGAATGAATAAAAATTGGATACAGACAGTAACCGCCTCCTTTTTTAATAGGTACTTATTTAAATTTTTATTGCATTCTCTTCAAAGCATATGCTTGAGTCTACTGCATTCTCTTCAAAGCATAAGTTAATTTAACGATGTTCCCAATAAAAATTGCAAACGCAGAAAACTGCGTCTAGACTTAAAATTAACAAAGTGGATATGTCTGGACATGACACTCTCGGGAGACTAGGTTTTTTATCTTCATAAAAATAAAATTACCAGTCAAGTGCGTTGTGGACCACGCACAGTTGAATCTAAAGGGTTCCGCAGCATGGTTATATAATAATATATATAATAATAACTTTATTTCGACCAACAATGGATCATACGTTGTTAGTAATACAAGTATCTTACGCCTATTTGTTAGTAATTTCTAAAACTTATTTAACCTAAGACAGGATTAATTTGTCAGCACGTGAATCCGTTAGCAGTGGTTCACATACAAACAACTTCTATTAACAAATGCTCTCAGGACGCCACTTGAGCTGGAAAGAATCCTGCGCAACAACGATGTGCACCGCTTTCGCATAATGGTATAAAAACAGTCCACATACGCCTCGGCAAACATCCCCGATGCACTACAAAAACGATGCATACCCATTAGCATCCTGAAAGCATTGTTATATTGTACACGCAGGGCGTTGTACTGTTTCTGCGTATAGTCTGCCCACAGGCTGCTAGGGTAAAATGTGGTGCAGTAAGTTCTGAAAAGCGTTATTTTGACTGGTATTGAGCAACGAGCAATCCTGCGAACAATTATATTTGCCCTAACAGACAAAGCCCTGCGTTCTCTCTCAATATCTGCATTGTCTTTCAAGTCATAGAATACTACATGGCCAAGATATTTAAAGCATTCAACTCTCTTTAGTGGAACCCCGTGTAACTTGATAGCAGGTACAATAGATGGAATCCATTTTCCCCTGGCCTGAAAGACCATGCATTCGCTTTTCTTACAGTTATAGACTAAGCCATGATGTTTGAAATAGTTCTCACAAAGACTTAGCAGTTTTGCTAACCCACAGACAGATGCACGCAGTAGAACCATGTCGTTTGCGTAACTAATGTTATTAAGACAGACTCCGTCAATATGACATCCGACACGAGTGCTACTGAGCGTCTGTAATTCTGTATTAGGGCATTCACATACAGATTAAACAACTTGGGTGAGGTCAGGCCACCCTGCCTCACCCCACATTCCAACCTTTAAGACCTTGAGTAGCTCTCTGACCATCGCACAACAGTAACCTGATTTTTATACCAAAACTTAAAAATCATGTTGATCTCTTCAGGCATGCCAGTGAGTTTTAATTTCTGCCATAAGATATCGTAATTAACCAGGTCAAATGCCTTGGATAAATCGAGAAAACAGGCGTAAATGGGTGATGGTAAGGTTATGAAGAATCTTAACGGATTTAAAAATAATAACGAATAAAAACCGACCGCAAAAATAAGTTGGTAATTTCATAGTAATTATTAAAAGTAATATGAAAAACAAAGTTATGGGAAAAACTTATATATTTCTTACATTTGTAGACCTATCTTCTTCAAACTAAATGTGGATGAAAGTTCATGTGGTATTCTACAAGCTCAAATTTTTCCAGAATTTTAAATCCCATAGTTCAAAAGTTAGAGGGGGACACGATTTTTACGACTTTAGGAGCTAATATCTCAACAACTACTGGCTTAATGAAAAACTCAAAATCAAACCTCCTTATCATTTTAAAAGAACTATCCAAAGATATCTTGCACGTTGCCATACGTTGAAATTTTTTTTTCAATCGTCAGTTACATGTATGGACTGCTACCCTTAATTCATATATATATTAAGATTTTATTACAAAATCCTTGTGCGGTTCATGGAATACACCTAATTAGTAAATTTCGTATAGATAGAGTCAATGGTCTCCGAGTAAAATGACTGTGACATACGGACGGACAGACGGACAGACGGACGGACGGACAGACGGACATGACGAAACTATAAGGGTTCCGTTTTAGCCATTTGGCTACGGAACCCTAAAAAACCTAGTCTCCCGAGAGTGTATTGAGTGTATAAATGAAAAACCTTATGAAAACAGCTATATAGTTTGTTATAGCTGAAGTATCGAAAATATATTGTAAAAAAATCGTTTAATACATCTTCCCCGCGATTCCTTTCGCGTAAAATTATGCCAACCCCTGCCACGCATCGACCACATCGTTTTGCGTACTCTGCTGCAGCTTACCAAACAAACTGATTTAAAAATTAAAAAAAACAATGTCAATTTACTTGTACAAATGATACGAGACGCGTCGCTTGCGGTGGTGATCCACCGTCCAGGCATAATGAAAAAGATATTGTTTGTGTAAAAGCAATAATAATAACTTATACAAATCTGCGTAGCATTTAAGACCCTGGGAAATTACTAAAATGTTTGGTTGCCATTATCAGTACGGCAGTATTTTTATTATTTTTCCAAGTCGAAGTGTCGCGTGCGGCGGCCATCTTCGATAGCTCGCGTGCCCATTGTGTAACCGTCGTACGTGCAGTCAATAGCCCCTGCGTCTAAAAACAAGAGAATATAAACAAACACATTGCACACTGTCGATGTCGCTTGTATCTTGTATAAGACAATTGTAATATTTTTAACCGACTTCAAAATGATATATCTATTTCGGTAGTGTGCTTCTATGTGAAGCAGAAGAGTTTTTAAGCTCACTTAAAACAGAAGAATATCAATTCGGATGTTGCTTTATTATGAAATTTGTTCACAATTTATTAATTCTTTCTTAATTGGAAAAGCTTCAAGAGTTGCGATATAAATTTAATAATAACAAAAACCCACGGCAATAAGGAACAAGTAGAAGTCCCAGATATTCCATCGAAATAATTTTACTTCAAGTGTGTTGCGCTGGTGCTGGCGATGACGATTGGATTCGATTATCGTATGGTTAAAACTTATTGAGTCTTGACCTTTTTTATTATTCTGTTGGAATTGCATCGTTTTGATCACCCAGGTGCTCGTCTCGGATCCAGTTATAACTGTATTGTATTGTCTTTTAGCGCCAATCCTCGCGACCATACAAATATCAACATGTACTCGTGGGTACCACACACCAGTCTTCGGAAACGTATCGTTCCCACTTATCATTGTATAACATCAGATAATAATCGTTAACTCTTGATAGTCAGATAGTCGCTTAGTGTATTCATTGGTCATAGGGTTGCGAAATTCTGATACCTGTCTCTTTTGTTTAAAATACTGGTAACTTGTTAAAACCGAATAAAATTAAAAGCTTATGCTACCCTAAGAAATATTAAGAAGAAGACCTACTTTACACAATATTTCCTTAAATACGTACTTATCAATGATTTTAATGCACAATTATTTATCAAATGACAAAATTATCAAAACGATTCATAGTTTAAAAATAATCATTTAATTAGGTTAGGTTATTCAACCCGCGTTTGTAAATATATTTCGGGAACTCGTTAGGAAACAACATGGGACCATTTATGTCTGTTGCATCCGTCCGTTTCAATTCGGAAGGGTCTATCTCTATAGCTATACAATCGGAAGGGCTTTGTAAGTGTTAAATTACATGTATAACGCGTGCGAAGCAAACTATTGTAACGCATACTAATACTGAATACTGAATAGACTTTAGATAAACTGATCTCGACTGTTTTATATATTTATGTATGTATAGCGTTGAAGGTATACTATGTTTGTATCTGTCCTTAATCACTACAGAGTATAAAACAAAGTCGCTTTCTTTGTCCCTATATCCCTATGTATGCTTAAATCTTTAAAACTACGCAACGGATTTTGATGCGGTTTTATTTAATAGATAGAGTGATTGAAGAGGAAGGTTTATATGTATAATAAAATCCATTAAATAGTTGAGAAATACTGTTATTTTTGAGGTTTCTAATGTGATGTCGTAAATAATTACACTTTTTCCGCTTACATTGCAACAAACGCAGGCTGAACCCTACGAGATTTATCAAAATAATGTACTAAGTATTGTACACATTGAAAAGGTCTACAGAAAACTCCGCTATGGTATATGTCTATCTCTTATGGATACATGAATGACATAGGCTATATATTTTATACCCGTGCGAAGCCGGAGCGGGCCGCTGGTTTAATTATATAATAAAGTCTATGGACGATCGCGGTTCGTTCAGCGTTATTCTGGCCTTTTCGCCTCCTCAAACATACCAATTACAAAAAGAACCAAAAAGCAAAGGTCCTCGTAGAAATAAGTTACAATAACAAGCCAATACTATCGCTATCACGTTGAGTTGTGATGTTAGAGATAGAAAGAGTCGAAAATGAAGAACAAAGAAGAAGTAGGACATGGAAGATTGAAATTTAGGCCTTCGGTGAAAAGCTGGCACTACAAACTACAAATACTAAAAACAAAATGAGTACAGATATTTATATAATATTATAAATATAATCAAATATAACCCGAGCTTAACAGTCCATATGCGATGTGGTTTACAGTTTACCGCTATTGTGAAAACATAGTTACAAATACGATCTGCGCACACGCATCCCTCGCTATTCCCAGACTGCGCGGCGAGCGTTGCGCTTCCGGCTGCATTGCGCATTCAATTATAGTGTCCGAGTAAAATAACTTATCACAGCGGGTGATTTAGTATATTGCGATCATAGGTTTTGTTGCGATTCGCAGTACTACTTATTAATGTCATGTCGGTTAGAAATTATTGATGAATTTTATTAAATAACACTAAACTTCAGCCCGCGGCTTCGCCCATGTTAATCGATTTTTAATAAGAAACATTTAATTCCATAAAAAATAATTGTTTCCTCAAACTGAAATTACCTATTTATTCTTTAAGTTTTGTTTTCACGACAAAAACCCTATAACTGTCTTCATGGTTCCATCTATATTTATATCTAAATATATTATTCCAAAATTATTAAGATAGAAAACTAGCGATCGCCTGTACCTAGTTTCATATGCGGAATTAAGAGTAATGTAAGCTTTAATATATTGACGACCGTTGTGACGCAGTGGTATCCAATCTACCATTGACCCCGGTGGTCTCGATTTAAATTCCTGTTCAAGGCAAATGTTTGTTAAATTTATAGACGATATAGACATCCATTTCGGCCTGAGTGGTGGTCCATGTGTGCTCGTGTCCTTAGTGTGTAGCAATAGTGTTTATTCTTATAATTGCGACCCGACAATAAGTGTGATCGTAGCGAAATATTGTTTTGAAGGCGCTTTTATTAATGAATGAATAGGATTTTGACCTTCCAAACATCGGATTAAATCGATCGAATCGAATCGAATTTGCATACTTATCAAGAACATTATATTTGGGATGGTTTTAAAGACATCAAAATGATAATCCTTCTACTCATATGTTTCAATAAAATATTTATAGAGACTGAGACCATGCACCCCACACTTTTTTTTTTTTTAATTTTTTTTTTATATTTACTCTATTCTTAATTTTTTAAACTACTATTTATTTTATAGTTGGATTTTCTATAAATGCATGTTTTTTAGTTTTTTAACTATAATTTATTTTTTATCTTACATAACAAAGTCACATACTACTCTGATATAAAAAATCTTTTTATCAGACCAGATCAATTGCGTCAGACGTGCTATTTTATTCTGAATCACATAACCGTGTCTTGCGCTAAGTGTGTTTTGCATTCGGTAGCGAACACTTCTTATCTATAAGGCTTATCAAAACAGCTTACTACTGCTGAATAATATAGAATGATGATATAATATATTACATTACTATTTTATTTACTAGTAATGACTTTTGAACGCGAATTGAGAGGTCAGCAGGTTTACTACAATTGAATTAGAAAATGTTGAATACTGTAGGCACCTACGTGCGTTTGAGCATTGTTACAACAATAGATTTTTCGGAACGAATTTCTCTAACGCAGCTTACGGGTACTGCGGTTTAGTTGAAATCATCACATAACGAAATGCCGTATGCTGTGTGCGTGCGTGTGTGTATCGAGCTTACTAAAAGTTAAAGGCGTCGGGATGTGACGACCCCATCGCCCGCTGTTGGGATAACCTCTGTCACAACAGAGATTATTCCACCAGTGCAATCAGTCACACTGGTGGTAGGTCTTTTGTTGCAAGAGGCCGGCTAGGTAGGTACCACCGCAGTGTCCAATATTCTGCCGCCAAATAGTAGTGCTTAGGCACTACTGTGTTCAGTTTGAAGGGCATTGTACGCTAGTGAAATTACTGGGCGAACGAGATTTAAGAACTAATATCTCGAGGTTGGCAACGCGTGAGTGGCACCTACTAATGGTGCTGCAAGCGCTCATAGGCTACGGCATCCACTTACCATCAGGTGGGCCGTATGCTTGTTTGCCAACTTCTAACATAAAAAAAAAAAAAAAAAGGAAGTGAGTGCGCAACCGGGTGCGCAACTCTCTCTCTCTCTCTCTGTTCCGCTCCCTTTTTATCACATTGAAATATACAGATTTCATTTTGAATTTCATTTGGAGTTCCAGAACCGCACAAGCTTTAATAGTCAATGTAGGTTACATTACATTAACCATTAAATAATGATTACAGGATCCGTCCACAAACGCCAGCGGAAGTCGTCGAAGGATGCGGTGTTTGCGCACGCGCGGGTGGCGCGGCCGGCGAAGGCGGAATCGCCCTGGGCTCCGAGCGCGCGTTCACCTTCGACTACGCCTTCGAACCCACATCCGACCAACAGGAGGTGTATGACACGTGCGTCAGAAAGCTCGTCGAGGCAGCTCTTGATGGCTACAATGCCACTGTTCTCGCCTATGGACAAGTAAGTTCTTTATTATGATGGCATTTAATTTTTTAGGATAAGCAATTTTACTATTAAATCAAATTGTGTAAAGTGACAATTAATATTATATACACTACCAGTGTTATGAAAATTAAATTGGGATGATGCCTAGACCTAAAGTGTTACTTTGATAACCTGAAAACATTTTCTTTAAGAAAATGACGAATGACATTTGCCACCATATTAGATCTCCAGACCACGCATGTACTCCTAGCATTCAAATCTCTAGTTCTAACGTCTTGGCCTTGCACTATAACTCAGTCAAGTCAAGGTATTGGTATATATTTTATGGATATAATTATAAGATAGAGTTATTTTAAATTATCACAAATTCACAGATTTTATAGATTAATGAACTTTCGATACGTTTTTTTTAATTTCATGTCATTTGGTAAATGATCATACGGTCCGCTTGATGGTAAGCAGTCCCCGCAACCCATGAACGCTCTCGTTAGTTGAAGTATCAATTGCGCGTTGCCAACCAAAGGGAGGAAGAACGGATGAGAAGGAAAAACTAATGGAACAGAGGGAGTGGGAGATTGGGCCGCGGGCAACACTCTACGCGGGTATTTACTACGGCGGGTACCTATTGATAGCCGATTTTCTGTGAGAGGGTAGTATTTCCCCCGTCGAGCCGGCCCATTTGTGTTAGAAAAAGCATAGCTCTACTACGGCCAGAGTTTTTTCATATCTCCTCCTATTTCCTATTAACTGAGCGTATGGTATGTACTGGATAACCTCAATAACCCATCTTGGGTTTTGCCAGTAATATCACGAATGCTACTTTTTATTACCCTCATTTTTTAAGTTACATTTAGCTAATTTAAAATTGTAATCCGAAAAATTGGCACAATGCTCTTAGTAATATGTCGTGGGAGGAGTAAATTATCAATCTTAATTCATCATTGTTCTCGGCTCCCGAGCGACGACCTTTGACTGGTACCACTGATAGACCTGGATTGCACTGACATTTAAACCTGCTCAATCTGATACGTAATGTCTATCGGAAAGGTCTTCCGGAAATTTATTTTTAACCAACAAAAGGTGGAGAACCAATTGTTTGTATTTTTTTGTTTCATTTTTGCTCGGAAGTGAATACTTTCTAGGTTGGACGCATTTATAATTCAAGAAAAAACCACCGCCCATAATGGTGCAGAAATAGTGGATGAAATTTTTATGTGCTCGAATTTTGTTAATTATTATTGTTTTGAGATCAGAACTCAATCATTTTATATACCGATTTTATAATCATAATTTTTTTTGAAGATCATTGCAGGTAAGGTAGCTAATTTGTCTTATACGCTATCGGTCGCGTTTTGGTTATATGACAACAGAGAGAAATTATCTTAATACACAATGTATTTTATTTTATGTTTATGTAGTAATATGTACGTCTATATATTTATGATAAATAAATATATTTATACAAATTATGTAAATTTTATACATATTTTAAGTATTTATTTTACTTTTTTGTGCACTAATAGCCTTTTCAATAATAAGCTTAGTTTAATATCAAGGTTGCCTGTAAGAGATCACTTTAAGTGATAAGGCCGCCATTGTACCATTTTTGTAAAATTAATAAATTATGTCATATTTTCTCTTGTGTGTACAATAAAGAATTTAAATAAATAAAAGAATTTAAATGTAAGCATAGGTAATAATGACTTTGTAATTATAAATAGTTTTTCTGAATTGCACCGATTAGCCTCGTTCCCTTCATTGTTGCTTATGTTGTTGCAACCGGCGGTGTTCCAAATTGCCGGCTTAGCTTATGCCATTTTTATTTATTACATACTTACTTCCACAATGTCCTCATATCTAACCGACTTTAAAAAAGGCGTTTACCCTGTAATTCATTGGTTCTTTTTTATACGACTAATTTGGAAATCGAGCAGACGGGCCACCTGATGGTAAGCAGTTGTCGTAATCTATGAGCAAGCACACATCATCATCAGCGCAATACCATCTGTATGTGCTACGAACGCGATGCTAACCTCGAGATATTGGTTCTTAAATCTCCTTTGCACAGGTATTTTACTAGCTACATATCCTTTAAATTGAAACATTCTACCTGGTGGCTGGTAGGCCTTACTACTAGAAATTTCTATTATAAATGTTTTATAATATAATTTAGCTACAAAATTCGTAACACAATTATAATTACTAAAATAATATTTAATAAGTAGTAATTTTTAAAAATGGCCAAGGGCCAGTCGGACTCGTGCACGAAGGTTTCAGTACTATCATAAAAGCGGCAAAGAAATCACGTTTGTTGTATGGGAGCCCTCATTTTATTGTTTTTTTTTTTTAATATTTGTTGTTATAGGGACAACAGAAATCATATTTGAAAATGTTTACATCATCTTATCACGGTTTAAAAGACGTCCGGACAGCGGAGTCTTAGTAATAGGGTCCTGTTTTACTCTTTGGGTAGGGAACCGTAAATTCTACTCATAAAAATTAAAGAATATTAAAAAGTAGTCAAAATTTGTGGGTGATTTTCAACAAGGGATAACTCGGAGAGAAATGGTCGTACAGTTAAGAAAAAAATCACAGATTGTAGCTTCAAGTGTCTTGTTTTCAAATCTGGACCGTAATTTTTTTCAGAACATGTGGTTGTCAAGTAATCATCAGAAAACCAACGAAAGATATTTTTTTTAATTTTTTGCTTTTCTTTGAAATGTTCCGTGCACTTCAAAAGTTTTTTTTTATCATGCAACCATTAAACTCTTTTAGATAATTTACACAGCTTTATTTTGATGTCTTAAAGAGCTCCGTACGTTTACGTTTAGAGTATCTTTTATTTAAATTGAAACAAACATAATTCTAATCTAATGTGAATATTATTTTTTGCCTTCAGCGCCCACAATTAGGAGTTATCGCCCACTTTGAGAAAGACTGGTCTACACAGACTAAGTTATAGTTCAGTTACCTAGTATTGTGTTTGCATTCTTGTACTTACAAAATGAATATTAATGTACGATGCTTTTAATTAACTCGCTTTCTTGTCTGGAACAAATATTGCATCCAATTAGACCTGGAATTGCTTAAACAGTACAGTAAAACGTCTTCCTTTTTGTTTGGTACAAATGTGATTGGAGAAAACTGATTGTTATAATAACTAACATCTGCCTGCCACTTTGTCTGCGTGAACTTTAGAATTCATTTCTTTGAGAAATGTCAGTAAGCCAATTATTACGCCGGACGACCGTCTAAAAATATTTATTATCCTTCGGGAACAGTGCTTTTCTTGAGATGAATATGAGATATCTTATAGCGTTATTTGTGTCCGTAACTAAACTTAATATATGTAAAAATGTATGTGACTACAAAGCAGAAAATAATTCAATAAAATAAAATAAATGGACTGAAAAGTCGAAAATACAAAAAAAATACGGGGCGAGTGCAATATATTCGATTTCGATTCGTGAATATTTTCGATTAAAATGCGCAGCACACACATCACTACGTAATTTGAACAATATTCATATTCGCTATAATATTGTATACCCCTGCTTTGTTGTATCGTCGGCGACACGCGACCGGCGCCGTAATTAAACCTGACGCACCGACTCACCTGTTATTATCCTATGGGGTTGAAGAACCCAGAGTTCAACATTTATACTTATACCTTCCTACTCAATGTTGCCAGTACCCGATTAATATTAAGGCTGAAAAGGTTACTGTATAAGGTCAATAACATTTTTTATACAGTTATACATCTCATAGTATATTATTTTGTTGGTGGCCAAATGATTCGACTTTACTTTTCCCACACTTTCAACAATTATCGTCAGAAGGTTCAACCAGTTTACACATACACAACCTTAACATATTACACACCTAAACCTTTCTCATGAATCAATCTGTTTATTGGTCTTTTTATTATTTTAATGATAGATAAAATTTCATCCCCTATTTGGCCACTTTCAAGTTTTGTTTTCGCAATAGAAAGTAGTATATCATTCTATACTAAATTTAATCAAAATTGTTTCAACGACTTAGGTATGAAAATGAAGATAGACGGAGTTACTTTCGCATTTATAATATTAAGTCTAGATAGGCAATCGCATTAAAAGTCGATAGTAGGTTTCAAGTACTTAGTGAAGGATAACGGTATCTTTGCTCGTAATTATTGACTCGTAAATAAGACGAACCTTAATGGAAAGGGCTCGTTATCACATTACAGCATATATGTTAAAGGACCGTGAAGGTTGATTAATTGATTAGCTTACAATAAATTGTGACATGAGGTTATTACTTTCATTTAGTTTTATAACTATTTGAATGAACAAATGATATAATTATACTGCCGGCATACCATTAAATTTTAGTAACAATTTTATTCCATTTTGATAGTAAATCGATGCAATTTTTATGTGAGAATGACCTATAAATATATATATATATATATATATATTTGTATATATGTTATTAAACGAAATTACAATGTAACTCAGTTTTTGACATGTTTTTGGTCGTCATTTAAATCGCAATAAGAGATAATGTAAGCACTCTGGCAATTAAATAATATTGTCACTGTCTTATTAAAAAGTTAAATATATTTAAGTATATATTTCTCCTTTTTCTCGTGGGATTTGCGTACTATTTGTATTTTCGGAGTTGTTCTATATGGGGGCATATAGGCTATTGATTTGATAAAAGCTGGGACCGAATTTTAACGTGCCCTTCGTAGCACGGAGGCAGTCAGTTGAACCCATCCACAGCCGTCTCTAAACTTAACCTATCGACAGTTTACAGACTAGTAAGCATACCTCACTGGAGTATATTCAAATAAAATAATGTATTATATAAAATTGAAATCGATAAAAACAAAACATTTTAATCATATATGCACTGCACATTAAAATGATGGTCTACAATATCGATTATAATCTGCATACGGAAATTTATTGAGTCTATGAATAAACATGAGGTGCAAGATGTTGTATAGCTGTATTAGTGCCGCATCGACGATCACAACCGCTGGTCAAGTGAGGACCCACTGGGGACGGGATGAGTGTTTGGCCTTGAGTCTTTTTTCTAAGTTAGTGAAAGCTTTTTTTAAGTGAAACTACATGAGAGAGAACAAAGATGTGACGTAGAGAGAAGTGGAAAGAGAGCTATACATTGTATATTTGTACGAGAAGCTTAACTTTTAGCACGTGAGAGTAAATAAGACAAATGTATACTTTAAAACACGCATGCACGATGCCAAGCATCAAACTGTACATATATATATATACATATTCGATCAACTCGAAAAACATATCACATGGAAAAAACCTCAAATAATAATGTAATTTCGACAAAATAGTTTCGTTATAGACCTCAATGACATTATAAAAATAGCACGTTCTATATGTTAACAGGCTCAATTGATATTATAATTGTGAATTTACCTGTACAGTGATAAGGCAATGAGGAATCGCCATTTTATATCGTTGAGTCGTTGCGTTATGTCGCATATAACTGTCGTTACACATCAGCATCGATTCGCATTTAAACGGATGGGTTTGGACACACTTATACGCATCGTATGCCAAAGAAAGCGAAAGCATGCTGCAAGGTCTGTAAGCATCATTTCATTACAAGCAATATAAAACAGAAAAATGCAAAACAGCCAATCAATGCTTAAATAAGAATTGACGCGTACGCATCTTCATACGAAAAGGCGATTTCTATAGAGAAAATACGAATCGCTGCTGATAAATATATATCAGGCTTAATAAAACTAAATTAAAGGTATTCAAAAGAACGGCCCGTGTAAGCAGAATGCGGAATTCTGACACTTTGCTGGAACAGCGAATGTTTCACGCGAGACCTAGCTTTCTATTTGCTGAAAATTGGCTACGCTTTCAACACTCGCTATGAAATATGAATCACCACTTGGATATCTTACGGCTGCGTTTAACTTGTAAAATCTGAATGATAAGTATTTATTCACTTTAATAAAGAGTGGGTTTTTAATTAGTGATTATTTAAGTTTATATGTATGTCTTTACTAATTGCAAAAATATCTTAGTTTTGTTATATTGGGTATGCGTGAGGGTTGATTCCAATAAACACGTGTAATGAAAAATAAATTTTGAGCTAGAGAACTGAACTTCAATGTTTAAAGGCTAATTAAATTAAGTGCCCGCGTATTTTTAGCGGCTGGCAGTTGATGCTTTTTTTTATGTTAGAAGTTGGTAAACAAGCATACGGCCCACCTGATGGTAAGTGGTTGCCGTAGCCTATGAGCGCTTGCAGCACCATTAGTAGGTGCCACTCACGCGTTGCCAACCTCGAGATATTAGTTCTTAAATCTCGTTCGCCCAGTAATTTCACTAGCGTACAATGCCCTTCAAACCGGAACACAGTAGTGCCTAAGCACTACTATTTGGCGGCAGAATATTGGACACTGCGGTGGTACCTACCTAGCCGGCCTCTTGTAACAAAAGACCTACCACCAGTGTGACTGATTGCACTGGTGGAATAATCTCTGTTGTGACAGAGGTTATCCCAACAGCGGGCGATGGGGTCGTCACATCCCGACGCCTTTTCTTGCTGGTTTTCTTTTTTCCCAATCGCATTTTTTTTTTGATTTATTAAGATTTTACCAAACCACTACAAACCGCAGACTATGTTTATAAATGCAGTTGTTTCAGATTTGAAAACTAAAAATTTATGACGTCGCGTATAAAAGCTATTACAAAAGTCAACTTCCATTTCAAGAATAAGTAATCTAATACAATGCCTTCCCTTAGTCCCCAGTCCCTATTCAGATTACAAGTCAAGCAGAAGTCGGCTAAAGTCAGCTCAAATAAGGATCAGTCCACCGAGCCGTAGAATGCGGAATACCTCAAACACCATATTTGTCCTGGCATAATAGACCTTGCTTACATATTATACAATAGTTATTATTCTTAATGATTATTTATCTCACGTAACAGATAACTTTACCATAATGTTTGAAGGAATAACGTTCGAACAAATGCATATTCATGAATACTGTTTAATAGTTATGTGTCTAGAAGTGGTTATGCAACATTACAACTGGATTTTTTTGCTTAGTAAACACAAACGATTGCAAAACTAAAGAGCAATAAATAAATATTTTGTACAACAGAAGTCGATGCCGTATTTGTTGTAGAAAATATTTACTTTTTGGTTTTTAGTTATGAAGTCAGTACTTTTTAGTTACGAATTTAACAACTTGCTAAGTGCGAATTTGAGACTTATATGGTTTTCTCATGGATGTCATTGCTGAACTGGATCAAATTGAAATGGGTCCACACGGGAAGCACCAGCTTCAAAAAAGAACCATCAAAATTAGTTCACCCAATCGAAAGTTTTAAGGTACCAAACATAAAAAAACAACAACATAGAATTTAGAAACTAATCCTTAACATATATCTAACTTAACGTGCGAAAAATATGTTTATACAACTATTACCTGTTCCACAATTTCACATATTCTAAAATTTTACTATAGGTGGTTTCAAACCAGCGTTTTATACGAGCTTATAAGTTCGTTTATTGAAGTGCGTATGTATAGGCGAGCTTTTTACCACACGCGCAACTCGTACGTGCTTAACGCTCTTATAAGCTCGTAAAAGTAATATAAATAATAAAGTCCTGTAAATATGCTACCGAAATAACCGCAACTTTCTTGAATTCAAATTTATTGTACTGACAATCTTTTCCATTACAATTCTTCTCCTAGAACTCCAAAATATCACTCCTTATGAAAGTCCCTCAGTAATGAATATATCCTCCAAATATAAAATTTTCTATGTTTACACCAATCGGGGAAGAAATATCGTGTAACAAAATATGCCCAATCATATTTCTAAGTCTGCTCCAAACACGATAACCACATTTCCATGAATAACAACCGTGCAAAAAAATAAATTAAAACCTTTAAAAAACAGTTCAAATTGAATCAATCTCTTACGTTACGTAAATTTGGTATTGGCAAACCAAATGTTAAAAAGTCACGTTCAGCATCACGTAAAGTTTGTGGTACGTAGGTACTTAACTAAAAAAAATGGCACCAATTCAAGTCTACGGAACCCTTCTGACCCATTTGGCGGTGTGTTTTAACCTCAGCCCAAGTGTTCCAAGTACTCTTGTCATCACAATACTCACATGCAAAGAGTTTCTATTTCTTGAGCCATTATAAACCTTCGCATTTTATGGAAATAGCACGTCTTGGAGCGCCATGGATGTGACGAACTTTTATGGCATTTAGTTCACCTATTTTCTCGACAAATGTGAACAGTATAGCTTAAAAGTGTACCAATTTATTATTCATTGATATGGGACCTTAGACTTCAAAGATATACAAGATTCAAAATCAAAAAGGAAATTTAAAGTATCTGAAATGAAAAGTAATCTGATTGGTAGGCTTATGACAATCCCAAAACGATTAAATATCTGACTGTGATATGCTGGAGAAGACTTGACGTCATAAAACGGAACTCACGAAAAATAGCACGAACATCGTTTACGTTTACGAGAAGCGGACTTACTAGGTCTTGACATATTCATTACATAGGAATCAAACTAGGCCTTTTATTTTTATTCGTTAAATATTATATAAAATAACTAAATTTAATCTGTTTTCAGCTTGTTGCTACACAATCATCGTTTTACAAATAATTATTCTCTAAACATTGCATGTCCGGTATTATTTCTTCACGCTACGATTGGCAATCGACAAGCTTACAATTCAAATTCTAGTATCCAACGCGAGCAGGTCATTGGCCGTTTCTCTTAAAATAATGTTTTTTTTTCTAGAAAATATTTTCGTATTATTAAAATTTTGTAAATTAAAATCTGCTCGTGTGTGAGCAAATTTAACGACCGCAAAAATAACATTGTCATTCATAGTGTATTTAGGAAGTACAAGATCATTTTCGTTACTGAGTTTGTGAGTTTTGGATTTCATATTTAATCCAGAAGCTGACACTTTTATTTTTCCTTACTATAATATAATATGTGTAGTGCTGTATTTTATGAATATATCAGAAAAACTTTTGCAAAGCACTGCACAGGATCGATCCCAAAAACGATACTATAATATTCTATAATAAAACATTGTATGGAATATACTTAGATATATACATAATTACCTTTACTTATGTACATACTATATATACATAGATGTCACCTGGTTAGTAAGTTTGTTTGCGTTGCGTGGAGAACGTATATTCTATTGATTAGCGTTTCCATGTCATTCGTCGGTTGATTTACGTAGAAACACAAAAAGAGCATGCTTTATCTAACCTTGAGTTTCCTATTGTCGTAACAATAAATAATCACTTTAACGTTTATATAATAATGCTATAATTAAATAATAAAAAAACAGTTCTGGAAATGTTAGAACCCGTGACATTGTCGACGATGGTGAAGAGGTTCCCAATCAGGATTAATTTTATATTTGTTTAGTCCAATATATATAAGCCAAATTGAGCCAGTGAATAAAAGAAAATGTAGTCTTCAATCAAACCCCATGGATACAAATGTGGGCAAGCAACATTTGAGTTTAACTTGGAAAGACATAATCTTTCGTATATATCTTCCAGCAGAAGTAAGCAATGTAGTGCTTTATGTTCTGTATCCAACTACTTAACGGGAAGTTCCTAACTGGCACACGTGTTCGCTCCTTACTATCTAGTGTTCTCGGCGACGTGAAAACGCATTTTGTGAGTAGGCAGGACGAGAGTGTCTAGTGCAGTTGGTCTTCAGCAACATTATCAGCCTTAGCTTTTGGACGCTACGTCCACTTACTATCAAGTGGATTAGAATCGTTTGCCAAAATGGAAAATAAATAAAAAAGACCTATTTCTAGCAATGGGGCATGAAAGGGTATAAAACACCCACACGTGTTTTATTATTGCCTTGGCTCTGTATTTGTAGACTTTCAGTGAATCGTAAAAGCACAGGCTTAGATGGATACTACTATTAAAGTACACCATATAAAAATACGTCTTGAAATTTATCACTTGTTTTAACCGCGGCATTGTCCATATAAATTGTAAAAACTCAAACTGAAATTAAATTCTAAATTCTTCTTTTTTTTCGGAATTCCAAAAACTGCAGTAGCTTCAATAAAAAAAATGTGTATTAGAAATAGTTGGTAGTACCCATGTCATGATAGCAATTAATTTTGCTGTCAATGTCAAAGGAAGAGGCATGACCTTTCGTCAAGTTTAAAATGACCCGTATCAACTAACAGCGGGTCGGGAGTCAGTTACAGTCAATGAGTTAATTTCGCTGAGTGAATTGTTTAAATTATCCAATGTTATCAGGAAAGCAGTTTATAAACCTTGGTAAATAGTTAATTTTAATAGAAGTTTCCTTCTTATTTCATTGCTTTATATAGCTAACAATTTGGTGAATGGAAAAACGAATGATTTGGTTTATCCTAAAAGGCTGCTGCATTGCGGATGGTTTTTTTTATTTCATTACTTATAGTATATCCTTTTCTAATTCTTATATTTTTTTATAGGAATAAGTTGGCAAGTAAGCATACTACCTTCTTATGGTACGCGGTTGCCGTAGCATATGAGCGCTTACAACACCATACATTTATATGTGTCACACACGCGTTGCCAACCTCTAAGGTCTCTACAGTACAGTTACAGTATTTACATTGTCCCTCAAACCCAAACACAGTATACTGCTACTTATATTTGCCTACCTATATTTGCCTTTAGATAAGTCATTAAAAGTCATTTCCCAATGTAATTTTCTTAAAATTGCTGATGACTAAGATGTGTTTATAATTATATTGTGTAGTGTTTGAGGTATAGGATATTTTCAGTTCCAAACTATTTTGAGACTAGCGACCGTAGAAATAATTTTGTTAGTCATAGTGTTCAGGAAAATACAAACGTTTTGCTGTCGCTAAATTAAATAAATTAAAAGTGAGCATGCGTAAATGTTTTATTATTAAATATAATTTTTTACCGTAAACTTTATTAGTATTGCCGATAGCAGATCCTTTTAGTTTGGGACATATACCACGCACTTGGCTGATTTTGTTAAGCATGCTTCAGCATCCGTAAGCATGCGTATGCATCCTTCAGCACAATTTGACTGCTTTCTAGTACTGTAACGCGTTATATCCAGTGTTACAGTTAAGCATTTCAAAAAGAAAAATGCGAAAAGCGGATCGATGCTGAAATGAGAATTGATGCGTACGGAACTTCATACAAAATAGGTATTGTCTATAAAGAGAATGCTGATCGATGCTGAAACATGTCATTCAGGCCTAAAGGTACCTGTTAGTTGATTATCAGTAATAGTTTCACTTTATATATATATATATATATATTATTAACTTTACAAAAAAAATATCACAAGTTCCAGAATTGCGACAAATAGTCATATCATTGTATTATTCAACATCATGTAAGTACAAGTTTTAGCCCGTATGAGTAAAGGTAAGTAGGCCTGATAAAGAGCCCTGTTCAAGCAGCGGAAATCCGTTGATAGACTGATAAAGCGAAGCGTTGACTATTGTTTTCAATATGATCCAGGTTCAGTTTTAAGGTACTCTGTATACTGAATGTTAGTCAGGAGTAGCATGACACTTATCTGTTATTTTCTTTACTTGTTGTTCATAGCTTCACATTTTTAATTTTTAACATTCGATTTTAGTGTAATCACCTAGAAACCCCTTTAACACGGAATTACGTTTTGTCCTTGGCCTGTCCATCGCTTTTTGGCCTGTGTCTGTCAAGGCTTGTGGGCTAACAGTAAAAAAAATCCCTAGAGTCCTACATACTTCAACCCTCCTCCCTCTGAAAGTCAGAAATCTTTTGCAGATTTCCCTAAAAAAAAAAATCCCAACTAAGTTAAATTTACTGTATTTTTTTTCTATGGTCTCTAATTTCAAAGTAGATACGAGATGTTTTGACATTATTATATATTGAGCAGCGTTATATTTTTCCCTGTAGTGTGACTTGAACCTAAGATTCTGCAGACAATAGCTGTAGTAATTAGCACCAAATCCGTCATGGCTTACATTGCCCGGTATTCGACCGCCAAACGGTATGGTCCTTATCAATTGAGTTTTTACGTAACTTTGAGGTTAAACTTGGAGTCGATATAAATACCTATTACCTTGTAAATATAAATTGGGAAATTGGTTTTTAATCAACACTATATAAGTATGAATATTTAATAGCCAGTTAAAAAGCATATTAAGTAGATAGTGTTTGGTTGCAGTTTTGCAACTTCCCGCTATGTTTTAGATTTTAAAAGATTTTTTTATTCGAAAATATCGTTCTATACCGCTCTTCCAAACTAAGGGCCAGTCGACGAAGACCTGGCGAAGTGATAACGTGATAAAAGCTTAGTAGTAGTTCTTTCTGTTTCCAAAGGGAACCCTCCTTTGGGAACAGAAAGAACCCTAGAGATATTAATTTTGAAGTTATAGATACATAGATGAGTTCATCTAAATCAAAGCTCAGAAAAATAATGTCTTACAAGGTGCGATGGAGGCACAAGTTGCGCTTTACGTGGGTGGTCTAGCTATGACTCGTATTGTCCAATATCAACTCTATTACATTGATATATGGTTGACATTGGTTTATGAAATTAGTATGTTCTATTCGCCCTTTATTACGATTGTGAGACCACATGCAAATCATGATCGTAACTCGTCATTGGTACGTTTTTGTAAAACAATTATAAAGTGCAGTAGGCGGTTTGGAATTCGAATAACGTTTTAATTTATGGGAGCTCACCTTTTTGGGCCAGGTAAGTGTACGAACTAAATAATATTAACGCGTGTTAATAATTTAAGACAGTACCATTTCAAAATTTGGTATGTTAATTAATTAAATAGCGTATTCCAGTTTCATATTTATAGATTTAAATTTTTGATTTCTTTAAATGTCACAAGGTGATAAACACGGGCCTGGTAAGCGATCAACGTAGCCTGTATCACAAGAAATATCATAAGTGCGTTGCCGATACAAGAACAGCGGAGTATATAAAAGGCGAAAAAGGATGACAACAAAAGGGATTAGTTTGGGCCTCCGTTGATGAGAGTCATCAAACGAAACGCAACAATATTGAAACCTAACCTAAAATAACACGACTAAAATTCACGTTCAATCGGTTTACGTACTGACTAGTTTCGGAGTCATCGGATCTCCTTCATCATTTTTGCATATGAGCTGTATGTGCCGTATTTTTCATTTTTGTTTTTATTTCCTTAGTTTAAATTAACCTTACACTGTTCATTTTTTTGTTGCTTTTAAGTATTTAACCGATAGAAATATTATATTGTTCCCTTTTCTATAATAATTTATATTATAAGAACTCGTGTTTGTTTACAATGTATACGTCATGTTTATACTTTTTAATTGCAATTTGACATATTAGCGTTTGACAATTGACATCACGAAGCAAGTTTGACACATTGATACGTTCAGGAATTGTCAATTAATGGCCATACAGCTCGGTAGATTAAAATATTTCTGCTTTGTTACACTTTTTTTACTGTTGTTCATTTTTATTTTGTATAATTTTTTATTCGTTTTATTTCTTTGTGTTGTAGTCTGTTCAGATGTTTAGAATAATATAGCGTGTTTCTTTTTCTTATAGCTGGCGGGATGGGAGAATCTCATTGGAGATATATTAATTTTTTATTTTTTTTTGTTCATTTTAATTTTAATTTTTTTTTTTTTTTTAAATTATTGTTTTAATATATTTTTTATATATTTAAGTATATTATAATTATATAATATGTCGTTAAATGATAGTATTCATAGTGATCAATTTATGTCATTTTCGTCGTATAGTGATGCATTAAGTGATGATAGCTTTCACAGTACATCATTCCTTCCTCTCAATGTTACCCTCGATTCTTATTTCTCAAGCGCTTTGAAAAATTTTAATATAATTCATATTAATGCACAAAGTATTCCGGCCCATTATCCTGATATGCTTGCATCATTTGAATCACGTAATATTCATGCTATTTTAGTTTCTGAATCATGGCTGAAACCATGTTTACCCTCAACATCATATTCGCTGCCAGGATTCACGCTCATTCGCAATGACAGAGTCGGAAAAGGAGGTGGAGGAGTAGCGATCTACTTGCGCTCTTATATTCCTTTCAAAATTATTAGCTCGTCTTCTCAACCTCCTGTTTCTGATGCAGCTGAGCACCTTCTGATAGAAATTATTTTATCACACACAAAAATTCTTCTCGGCGTTTTCTACTGTCCCCCTTCTATACTTAATTACTTTGAATCTTTTGATAACTTATTAGATACCCTGATTCCCCAATACAGTCATTCAATTATTATGGGAGATTTTAACACTTGTCT
Organism: Hestina assimilis; assembly: GCA_023373885.1. NCBI lineage: Eukaryota > Metazoa > Arthropoda > Insecta > Lepidoptera > Nymphalidae > Hestina > Hestina assimilis. The sequence continues at coordinate 15,185,938 of CM041740.1, forward strand.
TAAAAAAGGTGATTATCGCAGCAAAAAACTGTTGTCTGTAGCGGAATCTTGTAATTTGCATATTTTACCACTTCTACCTACACACAACTTTCCTGGCAGCACCCCTTCACTTCTTGACCTTATAATGGTTTCTCATCCTGAATTAGTCTTAAAACATGGTCAGTGCTCTGCGGACGCATTCTCATACCATGACCTTATATACGTCTCTTATAAGGTGAGACCTCCTAAATCTAAGTCTAAATTTCTTCTGCAACGCAGTTTTGGAAGAATTGATAGAAATCGTCTTAGTGATGATGCTCGTCAATTGGACTGGTCTGCTGTTTTGAACGCCGAATCAATTGACAGTAAAATTGAAATATTTAACAATTTAATAACACAATTGTATGATATTCATGCACCTGTTAGGCCGGTAAAAATTAAACACTTCCCTGCGCCTTGGCTAAGCGAGGAGCTTAAAATATTGATAAAGAAGAAAAATCAAGCGAAACATAAATTTAAAAAATCTGGTACTGAAGATAGTCGTATAAAGTATATCAGAGCAAGAAATCACTGTAATACATCGTGTAGAGATGCACAACGTCGCCATATTCATAAATCTATCGAAAACGGCGATACAGCAAAAACCTGGAAATTTCTTGAGTCTCTTGGAGTTAATAAGTCCAACAATTCTGCTTCTATTAATATCAATATTGAAGATCTTAATAAGCACTTTTCCGGCTCTGTTACAATTGATAACGTTGACAAATCTCATACTCTCAACACTCTTTCTTCTTTAATAACTCCTGACTTTTTACCGTTTACTTTCAACTCCTTCACTGAATGTGATGTTAAGAAGAACATTATGTCTACCTCTTCGAATGCCATTGGCATGATGGCATTAGCCGTAATATGATCCTTCCCATCCTGGATTCCATTTTACCTATTTTAACTCATATTTTAAATTATTCCATACTTACCAGTAAATTTCCTGATGCATGGAAAAATGCACAAATTATTCCTCTCCCAAAAAGACCAATCCTCTCAATAATAATGACTTTCGTCCTATTTCAATTTTACCATTCCTCTCCAAAATCCTGGAAAAGTTAGTATATCAACAGTTAAACTTGTTCCTTAATAAGCATTCCCTTCTTAGTCCTTTTCAATCTGGTTTCCGTCCTGGACATAGTACGGCTACTGCGCTGATTAAAGTCACGGATGATATTCGTTGGGCAATGGACAATAAAAAAGTCACCATCTTGACTTTACTAGACTTTAGCAACGCATTTAATTCTGTTGACTACGACATTTTGCTAAGTCTACTGCGTTCTATTAACATATCTCCATCGGTGAGTGAGTGGTTTCAGAGTTACCTCAATGGCCGTCGACAACGCATCCGTGTTGATGATAAATTTTCGTCTTGGTGTAACGTTTCGGCCGGGGTACCTCAAGGTGGCGTTTTATCTCCTTTATTGTTTGCCATATTTATTAATACCATCACTCAGAATATATCTTCTCTCTATCACATGTATGCAGATGATGTTCAAATATATCGCCATTCAACCATTGAAAATCTCAAATCTACTGTATGCGATATTAATAATGACCTCATTGAAATTCATAAGTGGAGTAGACAATATGGGCTTAAACTGAATCCTATTAAATCGCAGGCAATTCTTATTGGTAGTCCCAGTATGATTGCAAGGGCTGAATGTCGAGATATCCCTCCAATCTTATACGATGGTGTTATAGTACCTTACTGCGAAACAGTAAAAGATCTTGGTATATTTTTAGACAAAACTCTCTCCTGGAGTTTTCATTTAAAAGAAATCAGTAAGAAAACTGTTTGGGCAATGAGCTCATTACGACGGTTACGATATTTTCTTCCATTTTCTACCAAAACTATGTTAGCAAATTCCCTCCTCCTCCCTATTTTAGACTATGCCGACACAAGCTATCTCAATTTAACCGAATGCCAACTTAATAAGCTTGAGCGACTTCAAAATCTCGCTATACGGTTCATATTTGGTTTACGCAAATATGACCATATTTCTGAATTTCGTCAAAACTCAAGTGGCTTTCTATTCTGCCGTCGCCGGGGATGCACATGTTCTCTCTCTTCTGTACTGTGTTTTATTTAATCCAAAGCTACCTTCCTATCTAAGGGAGAGATTCCAATTTCGTGGACCGCAATCGGATCTACGAACATCACAAAGTTAATGCTCAGAGTCCCAACTCATTTTACAAAATATTATAGTCATTCTTTTACTGTATATTCTGTAAAATTATGGAACGCACTTCCTCTAACTATACGACAATCTAAATCCTTAGAGATATTTAAAAAAGCCATTAAAGACTATTATTTATCTATTTAATTTCTATTTACATAATGCATTTTTGTTATATGTATATATAGTTTAATATTTATTAGTTTATTATACTCATGTATATATTTATTATAATATATTGTGTGTATTAAGTTTATGTATTAGTGTGTAGTTATTTGCGTGTATGTTTATTTTATTGCTACACCACCCACAACTTCAAACAGATCTCCTATCCTTAAGGTTGTCTGGAAGAGATCGCTTTTAAGCGATAAGACCGCCTGTTGTGCTCGTTTTCTTTTTTAAATGTCGCTTTTATATTGTTTTTTTTTTTGTGTACAATAAAGTATTAAAATAAAATAAAATAAAATCAGGGTGAGTAGGCAACGTTCGCGGTCGCGACTCGTCTCGCACTGATTAATAATATAATATTGAAACGCAACGCATCGTATACTGTTATTTCACATAACACACTATACATGCTGAAAAGAGCACGATGATAACTTCCGAACAGTTGATCCTGTAAGATAGGATAATCTAAAGCTCTAAAAATATTCTGATTATAAAGGCACGAAAGATATCGGCGGTCTTTCCGAACCGATACGACTTGGGAACCTTCAAGAGAAGAGCCTATTCTTTCCTTAAAGGTCGGCAACGCGCCTGCATGCCTTCTGGTGTTACAGATGTTCATGGGCGGCGGTGATCACTTAACATCAGGTGAGCCTCCTGCCCGTTTGCCCCCTCTTACATAAAAAAAAAAAAAAATCAAGTTAAGAAAAAAAAAATTGAAAAACAATGTTTTAATGTTTCTTAAAGACTATTATATTTCAACAGGGCTGTGAGTCAAAATTTTATCCTGGTACAAAAATATTATTTAGTTCTATTAGGAGTCACAGAGTCTCAGTGCTTACGGAGCCTCAATAACATAACTGCTAGAGAAGAGATAAATAATGTACCAAAAGACTTGCATAATGGGATGATTTATATTTGACTAGCTGTGTCCGTTGCTCCGCTCACTTTATAAAGTATTTCGATGATCCCAAATTTTTTCCGAGATAAACTCTACTCTATGTTAATCCAAGCGTACTAAATTTCATCCAAATCTAACCAGTAGTATTTGCGTGAAACAGTAACAAACATACATCCATACATCCTCACAACTTTCACATCTATACCAATATTATAAAGCTGAAGAGTTTGTTTGGTTGAACGCGCTTATCTATGAAACTACTGAACAGATTCCTTTCGCATTTGATAGCACATTTTTTGAGGAAGGCTATAGACATATAACATCACGGTACGATACTTAGAAGCCGAGCAATAAGAAAGAATATGCGGACGGGCGATAAGAGACGCTTAGTTGGTGGAACAGAGCGGTCTCACCCGACAGAAGCGAAGCCGCGGGTACTGCTAGTTTATAACATTAATAGGATTACCTTTATACGAGCATCCAGCTACTAAAACAGTAAACTTTTTTATGATCGACCAGGCAAAAGAACCGCAAGCTAAGACTTACAACGCCGTTAAACCGTTTATTTATATACATAAAAGGAAAACTAGCTGACTGGGATTAACGCAAAGCTTAAGCAGCTGGATATGTTATAAACTAAATCAAGCACTCACCTAGATGCCCTTGAGAAAGTTTTGCAATTTCTATTTTATTGAGTATTTTTAATTTTTTTTGAAAAAGTTGTTTTTTTAACTGATTGCATAAACCTTTACGAAAATTCTCAATTTTTGTAATTTCAAAAGCTCGACGGTAGAAGGGCTGATTTTGCTACCGCAAGAGTTGCAATATGCATAGATCCTGATCCTTAGACTATTCTTTTATCTATTACAAGTTAACATTTAATTTAAAAATATTAGTAAAGTGTACCAAATAAATTACTATTAACAGAACTTTATTTAAATATAAAACATAAAAACACGCAATAAAACCAGCCCAATATAGAATCCCCTCTTTGACCCTGGTTAAAAACCATCGCAATATTCAATTAAACCTTTTTAAAATATGTAGAGTCCTTTAGCCCTCATCTCTAAATGACATGTTAAAACGCCCTCGACGAGATCTCGTCTCGACAGCCCCTCTAACACAAGGGGCTTAAAAGCCCACCTGAGAGTCTAGGCAGGTCTAGATATTCAAATAGCATGCCTATAAATAAATCAGTTTGCGTAATATATTTTGCAATCGACATTGACATAAAATTATTACATTGACATTGAATTAAAGACAAAGATCATAATGCCCTTACTTTGTACTAACGTTTATTCGAAACATTACAAGTAATTTAAAAATTTTCGACTCCCTTGTAATTTTTAAGTATACAGAAATTCCTATAGATATGCTATGTTCAATCCGCTTCGCCATGAAAAGATCACTAACTATTTTCTTTTTAAGTAAGTATTTTCTGCTCTCCGACAAGTTAAGAGATTTTTACTCAGAGCGATTGCCATCTGAACTTCAGATTTTTTTTTGTGGTGAACCAAAAACTCTTTGGAACAGAGTTAGGATCAACGATTACGAAGAAGAAGAGTTTATTAGCCGAACCTAGGTCTGAATATAAATTTTTATTTGTTACGAAACTTGATCGAACGTAAAAGGTATGGTAGGTAACATCTTCATGTTATGCTGAATTACTTAAAGATTTATAAATATTGATGTCATGGTAATAAAAGCGGATAATCTATTTCGAATACTGTAAGAATACAAATAGCACACGTGGGCCGTTAATTCAACTTAGCATATTGTAATGTGCGCCGGTGAATGTCAATTAAACGAATTAAGTTGCGCCGCGAGCGGTAAAGGTGGATTGTGATTCTGATTTAGCCCACTCAATGTGAGTTTTCAAATGTATATACAGATTTATGCAAATAGTGAGGGAGATGGCGAGCAAAAAAAAATGGGCAAAAATTGTATATGATCAACACACGTTATTAAGAAATATAACGTCTGTCAGCATGGTAGCGCTGGGTTGTCAATTGACAGAACATAATTTTTTTTTTTAAGAAAAGGCAGGTTCTAAATAATTTACACATTATATCTGCCTCTGTGGCTGAAGGTCACAATCATCCTGTAAACAAATTGATAAGGCAGCTATGAAGGGCTCTACATTATCAGCATTATATAAATGGTTATAATTGCGCCCATGCGATTCATTATGACTGTATGTGGACTTGATTGAATGGTAGAAATCGATTCGTATTGATCTAAACTACACACTATAATCTATATCATTGTGAAATGTGTGCAAATCATATACCAAATTCCTCACCAGTTCCCTAAGTATACGGTATAGCGGTATCTATTAATTTTAATCAGTATCACGTATTTGTGAAATTTTATTACAATTTTTTTAAACAACAATTTGCGTGTCACGCGATATCAACGTTTTAGACCAGATTATGATGATTGTATTTTTAGAGTATAATATTTTTAGGTTTAAATATAAATACATTAATTGCTGCCATTTGTGATTTGAATAAGGTCTTTGGAGATAAATAAAGGAAGTCGTCAAAGTACTAGACTTAACCCAAGATCCGTGCAGTAATTTTTTCACGAACTTAAGAGGTCTTTAAATAACTTTAATTCACAATTATGTATGTAAAAAATACTTTAAAATGAATGAGTCATCGTCATTTACTGGTGGTAGGTAGGTCTCACATAACTACCGCTTATGATCCTTGGTTTTTTTTTACCTTTCGCGCATGTTTGCCACCTTTCAATTCCATTTGCTATTTTGACTTGGAAAACATCTACCTTCCAGAATTCATCAATATATTGCCAATAGTCTATGGACATACGAACAGGATGAAATAGAATTATGTTTAAGTTGATTATTTCGTTCTCGTACAACCGCTCTGTGAAACCAACTTTCGCCGCCGTTCTTTCCCAACCGATAGAAGAACTTTCAAGAGAAAAGCCTATTTTTCCTAAAAGGTCGGCAGGGCACCTGCATGTCCACTGGTGTTGCAGATGTTCATGGGCGGCGGTGATCGCTTAACATTAGGTGAGCCTCCTGCCCGATTGCACACTCTGATATAAAAAAAGTTATCTTTTGAAATTGGAAAAATTAGTACCAAATTATTTTGTTTGTGTGGGTGTGTTGCATTAAGAAATGTCATCGCACACGCATTCACATTTAGCTATATAAGGCGCGTATTCGATACCAAGTTTTTGTTGATTTTATTTACGAGTATGCGCTTCCTTCTTTTAAAAAACCTGTTTTTGGAACAATACCTTATATCATATAATTTTTATAAAGGACATAATATTTTTAATAGCCTTATTTTATACAACGTATTTATGGATAATAACAATTATTCAAATGTTAGAATAGATTTATGACGGGGCTTATTATTGTTACTTGTTTAATAATAATTTCTTATTTGGTCTTTAGTGCTATAAGTTATTTTAAAATCTAGCATCGTCTGCATGGACTTTTCCACATACATAGATATGTATATTTATTGTTTATCCAGAAATCAAAACAATAGCAACATTTATTGAATAAAACATTAAAGCAATGACTTAGTCTATTATAAACTAATTAACGGAACAAACACGTCATAAATGACACTATGACAAAGGTATAAAGCCTAAAATAGTCTGTACGACTTTTTGCAGTTCCAAGAGTGAAGGACTTCTATGGCACTGTGCGCCATAGTCCGTAGAAGGGCAGGCGGCTCGCGTTCCTTGATGAGTATCGTAGCTAGGGCTACCAGAAGGCCGGAAAATCCGGGAATATCCCGGAATATTGCTTCTTGTCCCGTGTCCAGTAATTAGACAATATTGTCCTGGATTCTAAAAATATACCAGTTCTTGTAACAAAATATAATAGCAACGCCATTTTAAACGTTTTTGCGGTCAGGGTACGAGATAATTTGTTTAGTTTTGCTGTATATGTATTTTCCGTATGCAGTTTAAAATATTAACAAAATGTATATACTGAAAACTATTGAACCTTTACGAGGAAACTGAGGAAATATCGCCGGTTTGATATTAATGACTTAAGAAATCACTATTAATTCTGATTTCAGCATTGATCAAATAAGCGCAAAATTAATGTTTTATTTACTATGGCTGCAGCTCGACACCGTTATCATAGAATTGGCCGGTACATAATAGAGTTCAATCTGACAACCCTAATCGTAGCCCGTACCATGTCGTTTCCTACATACTAAACTTGTTGATCGCTATCCAGCTGACTCATTAGCTCACTGTGAGGTCGGCTGTGATATTCATTCATTAGTATCGGTAATTTTCATGTTAATTAAAAATGCACTTACATAATTATAGTGTTGTAATATAATAATGTCCCTAGGTGTCTCCTGATAAACAATTAAGAACTTAATCCTTTACTTTTCTATATTATAATGTGATTTTCTTAAGAACAAGTAATTTTTTTAATACAACCTTCCTCTCTAATATTTTTCGTTGACCATTCAGTAAAGAAACGATCAACAATAACAACCGATTTGAATGTAGATTTGTCAGAAGTACAGAAATAATCATGTGCAGTGTTTGCAAAAAATATTTATAGTTCTTGATTTATGTGATTGTACGACGGAAGCATATCCTATCCAACAAATTATCAAAATCGGTTTCCAAACTACTAACACATCATGTAACATACATTAAACATAGTTCTGAAGTCCGATAGATATGCAAATACGGAAATTTTGCATAGAATATCATGAGATATAATAGAATGACTTTCATTTCCTTAGAATCATGTTTGCGTTAATAAACTTATCATGTTAACCGTTCTAACTTTCGCTTGTCGCACGTCAATGAACATGTAAATTATAATTATGTATTAGTTATTTGCCTCGACTTATTAATTTTTCATACACAACATATTAATGGAATGATATAGAAATTCACACAGGACAAGTAAACTTTTCTATATAAACTATATATCGGTAAGATATTATTATGCAAGTAGCTCACATAATTTTCAAGGTTGATGACAAAGATTATATTTGACTTTATAATATTTGCTTATTAGCTAAAGGCGTGCTTATACATTTACATGTTTACATCATTACGTTCTCTTTTTACCAGTTTATACTTTAATGAATTGAACTATATATAATTTTATGAATTGAACTATTGATTTAAATTGCTGCTTATTTTTTGTCACTAGACTACTATCAGACGAAAACCCGTCATGGGGACTGAAACCTCAGAGGCCTCAGTGCGTATGCGTATACGGGAACTCTCCCAGAACGAGCCAGCGCGACGTGCCAAACACTGGCTAAACCGCTCGTAGCTACCGGAGCTCGGTCCGGAGGGCTGATGCCCTCCAGCACTTCCCTTGTTAGCGCATACGGCAGTCGAAACCACACTATCTGCCGTCCTTCTCAAGGCTTCAAATTTGACCATGTGTACATATTTGATTGTATCCACTAAAATGCTAAATTTTATTTGATATTTAAAAGGTAATTAGACTTTATATATTGATACTAGCAGAAACAGCAGACGTTGCCGAAAAAAAAACCTGGGACCCGCAGCGCCCCCTGAGTCTAGTTGTGAACAGAAGTGAAACCGGTAAAAATTATTGAATTACTAATATCGCTATTAAAAAATAAGGGTTGATGGTAGAAGGGCAAAGGTAGGAAGGGTAGGTAGTTATATGTATTTTTAAAGCCACATCATAAAAAAAAATAAAAATAAAACATTTTGTTAAAAAAAAAATTGGCCTGGACCCACCCATAACTGTTAGAGGTTTGAAAAATAAATGTTGACCGATTCACAGAGCCACCCGATATGAAAACAAAATTTCATAAAAATCGGTTGAGCCGTTTCGGAGGAGTTTGGTAACAAACACCGGGACACGACAATTTTATATATTAGATTTATTTCGTTTTATAAGTTTTCGTTTAATAAAACCGTTCCAGCTTTAGTGTTAAGTGAAATCAAGGCGACAATAGCAATGCACTGCAATGAAGTGAGGGGTCGATTCGGAATTACGAACTATTGTTGATATAATGAGCACTTCTAGATCAATGGATTGTAGAGAACTTATTTGCCCTACAAATAGTAGTTACGGCATATTATATATAAATATTTGTTTGTTTATACCCAATACCTATTTGCAATTCACCGATTGCCACAAAATGTTGAAAAACTCAACAGTAGAGCATAATATAGATTTTGAATTAATAAAAGAAATAATATATAGTCAGAATATTTAATTAAATTTTTATTATCATTTTATGTTTGACCAATTAAACGCAATAAATATAAATGAGTAAAACCCCTGATGATAATTTAATTTTTTACGTACAATGCGGAAGTAAAGTGTTCAAGCTTACCGCACACGATTTGATATACATTTAATAGTTTTTTAAATGTTTACTAACAATTATCGCTTAAGTAATTTACGTCGATCCGGCATCCAATAATAATTGATTTGGAATTGAAAACTTTCATATTATCATAAGGCACTCTCATCAAATATTTCATACGATTTTAGGTCGTCCGTTTGTTAGTAAAATTGACGTAATGGTTGCTACAAAAAGCTAAACTAGCTGATTTCAGAAATAACACGTTACCCAAATTAAGTTTAATGGCGAGAAATGCTATCTTTATACAATCGTCGGTCAATTCAGTGCCGACTTTGAAACAGTGGCAAACAATTTAAAAAGTTTAGCCTAGTTACATTTTTTAAATAAAATAAATATCATGCGAGGGTTGAAGTATCACACGCGTGTTGCCTTTAGGTTTAGATAAGAGAAAAAAAAGTTTGGAAGGGATGAGAAGAGAAAAAGGTGGTCATATCCCCGGATATGACTTCCGACGCTCTCACTCATCGAAACGCACGAAACAGTACTACCTAATTAAGTCCGGTAAAATGTTTTTGAAATACGAATGACGGAGCAAAACATAATATTATATAGATAGTTACCGGTTGCCAAAACGCTGCGTTGTGTATCTAGCCTTAGTCTGTAGGAGGCTTTATCGTCATGTGTGTCCGCTTATTGGCACAGTGCCAATTAAATATATCCTTTTATGTCCCACGCAACGGATGTATCCGTTAATTTGATTTCGGCTTGTTTTCATTCCATTATGGATCGGTTTTATGGAATCGATTTTCCGCTTTTAATTAAACTTCAAAGACTTGTTTATTTATACTTTTGATGGACGAAAACGAAACGAAACGATGATTATGTATACAACGAAATATTCAGTAACTGACTTGAAATATTGGTTTTTTTTTTAAATTTAATTTTCTTCAAACCCTAAACCCAACTAAAACTAAACCCCTTAATATATCATGATCTGGTAAAGATAAGAACTTCGGATGCTGAGCTAGCATTCGTATGAAGTAATCAAAGCAAACTGAGTTGTTCCCATAACTTTGTTTTTCCTATTACTTTTAATAATTACTATATTAATTTACCAACTTATTTTGCGGTCGATTTTAATTTGTTATTATTTTTAAAGTCCTTAAGGTTCTTCATTGTGAAGCTGCGGAACCCTTTTGTTTCGACTGCATGTGGTCTACAACGCACTTGACTGATAATTATTTAAGTTTCCATCGTCTCCCATGGATAAAGGCATTTCTAAAATTCAAACCATCAAATAACAACTATTATTCTATTTTGCAGTGTTACGTTACGTTAGTGTTGTTAATACATAACCAATCCGTGTGTTACCTTAACTGTGATTCATAGATTCAACAGATTCTTAACAAACAAGCGATAATTCCGTACCAACATGTTCATATAGAGGCGCCTTCACACGTAAATTACTTTATTCATACAACCTTTTCAAGCCTGTCTATATAAAGCTCTATTCGTTTATATATAAGGTCGGTTATTCCATGAATTGTTATGACGTATTTAAAACAATAGTGCATTTGTATTTTATCGCTGCCGTTATCGTAATCCTTGCGCGTCAGATAAAATGATAAGGTGTGATAACAATTACCGAAGTGGCCAAACAATATATTTGCATGATTGATTAGATGACCTCGACACTCTCTCATAACATTGGATACATAAACACTTAATATCACAGATTTAGAGTAGGCTAGATAGCGCAAGCAGTTCGACCAAGCTTGCCCTTATGTTTGTGATATGCACAAACTTGACGCGCTACTACCCACTTTGTTATTGATATATTTAAAAATATCGATGAAAGCCGATAGCGATTGAAACGATTATGTTTTCATTGAACACATCACTAAATGGCTGGGTAACGTCATCTTCTTCTTCTTCTTCTTCTTCTTCCTGCCTTTACCCCAATTTATTTGGGGTCAGGCCTCCTTGTCCGTCCGCGCCAAGCTGCTCTATCTTGGGTTGTCCCTGGTGAAATATTCTGTGCATTTAGTTGGTTTTCCACAGTGGTCCACCAAGAGGCTCGTGGTCTGCCTCTTGATGTCGGCTTGGTGTTAATATTAAGTACTCTCTTTACCGAGTAGCTGTCATCTCGCCTCATTACGTGTCCGTACCACCTCAACCTAGATTCCCCAAGTTTTTCTTTTATTGGTATAACTTTAAAAGATCCCCTGATGTATTCATTTCGGATTTTGTCCAAACGCGTTACACCAGCTGCCCATTGTAGCATCTTCATTTCTGCTGTATGCAGTTTTTGCTCGTGTTTCTGGAGAGCAGCCCAACATTCCGCTCCATACATCAAGCCAGGTCTTACAGCCGTTTCGTAAACTTTGCCTTTTATTTTAATCGGCATTTTAGCATCACACAGTATGCCGCTTAGCGATCTGGCTGGGTGACGTCATCGTAGACATAAAAAGATGACCAGGTCGGTTTTATCTTATTAACACCAGTTTTCATACTAACTAATGAACATGTAATATCCAGCCTATTCTAAATCTGTGATAATTATATTCTATCCGAAGTATTTTAATACTTAATATGCTACGCATTACCATGTAATGGTAGTATATTTTTATGTACATAACATGATATATCCGTTTGCTTTACATCCTAACATCATGCGACATGTTCCCCCTCGTATAAGCTCGCTGTTCAAGACAATTAAGCCTCTATCTAGCTATGGTCTGGGAATCCATTCCATTAAGATCAAGTATCAGTTCAGATTATGGCTACCCTCTGGATATTATTTGTTGATCTATCACATTCTCTCTCTCTCTCTTTTAATACAAAGTTGTCTTTTTATTAGTTTTGTTTGAGTGTGCAGCGTTTATTAGTTAAATATTTATTCCTATTATATTATACTATAGGTCCTAACCTATAGTACAGTACAGTAAGTACAAACTAAAGTGCAACTTAGGCTAAACTCTTGCTTCTATGATTACGGTAGTCCAACCTTAATGAATTTTTAAGGCCTAGAAAACTAGCAATAATACATATTTTGAACAGTGTGCACGTCCGGATTATTCACTGCAACTAAAGAATCAATTTCGAAAAGATTTTAGGGTATATTTTACCTCGAAAATATGTAAAAAATTCATTCTACCAAAGAAGACCAAGGCCGGGTCACCAGTTATCACTAAAAGTAGGTTATTATCATATTTTGACTGATATCTCGTCCAGGAAAATGAAGGTTATATTTAAAAAAAACTTGATCGGAATTTTCGATAAACCTCTGTCTTATCACAATTGGTGACCTAGAGGCGCAATCGATTTCAATCTGTATTTGACCTTGGACACTATGAAAATAGATATCATAACGAAAGCGAATTCACAAATTCATTAGCGGTGACATAGATCTCTATTAATGTAATCTATACTTCTACGGTCTCTTAGCATGTTCCATACACTACTAGGCTTTGCGTATTTCTCCAATTTGGATTTGATAGTTTACTTATTTGCACTGAGAAATTGCCATTTTTACAGTAGTCAAGCCATGCTCTTCCCAGTACAAATGGGCCGGATCGTCCGGGAAGTACTACCTTCTCACAGACTCACAGAAAATCCGCGTAAAATAACAGTATCAGTAGGTACTGTTGTGTTTCGTGCGATGACTGAAAGTGGCGGAGATTCAATTTCCCATCCCCTGTGTTCCCTCCTTTTTCCCTTGTCATCCTTTTCCTTCTGTTCCTTGAGTTGACAACGCGCATGTTGTACAAGCAAGTGTTCATAGACGGTTTACTCAAACAATCAATTTTGAGGGCAAAACCAGTAAGTAGCTCATTAGATAACATCTATGAATTTATCTAAGAGTTGATTACTATCAGATGTTTAGTCCGTTATAGAGCCGATTGCTTAAAGTACTCGTAATCAGCTAAGCCTTTGAAGACACACGAGACAACATCAAGACGAAAATAGATGATTTGTATTATCAATACATCAGTCTCGAGCAGAAATGAAACTCATGAAAATTGACACGAAAACATACTCGGTAACACTACCCCATAATGGTCGAGTATGCGACAATACTAATATTTTATGGTCTTCACTATCTTATCAGTAAATCAAACATCATTGATATCAGAATTCCGATTATGATAGTGCATTTCATTGATATTGCAGTTTCATTTCAGTTTTTATATAATAAAACCTAAGTTGGCATAAGCAAACGGACTATTTGTAAAGCAGTTACCATAATCTATCTTCACTGGCTTAAACCAGAGGTTTCACTTTACGTCGCCATCTCAAAATGATGAAGTGGAGGATAGGTACAGCTCTTCTTCAGAAGATTTCGGCTTCCGACGTTTATACTCATCGTACAAAACCTGGTGGTACGGGTACGTAATGACGATATTCTACTTGAAGGTAGTAGTCGTTCAGGGTCGAGTCGTCCCATTTATATCGAAAACGAGGCTTTACTGCTACTAAATTAAATAAAAATACATTTAATTACTTAATAGCAATATAAAATTAAGCCTTCATTATTAACATAATGTTAATCCGATATTAATTTAATATTAAAATTCACATTCCTCAATGCGAAATATTTTTATTATTTGTTTGATGTGAATTTATACACGTGTAACACACGAACCACGTGCGATTCGTGAGGTCAACTAACTAAAAATATTAAAATGATTTATGACATAGTATTACGTTTATAATAAAATACGTTAAAAAAACCACGCTACCATTAACTTGGATTGGTATATTGGCAATAATTATACCAAATTAATGGTTTTAACCATGACGATAGACGTTGTATAACATGGATAACGGTTTTTATGTTTCTTATTCTAAGGAAGACTTTACCTAAAAAGTATACTCCCTATTTTCTGTATTTCTCTTTTTAATATTTTATTTTGTAGTTAATTCACTATTTATTTGAAATTAATGTATATTATTTATTAAAACAAAAAAAAAACATTGTTTTGAGGAGTTCTCCATCTCCAAAGATGATTAGACCATCCGCAGTTTATATTTTAATTGTGCCTTATTTCGTATAGAAGTGTATTAAAATCGTTTGGCAATTTTAAAGATATCATATTTTGAAGTTGGATTAATTACTAGACAAGACTAATAACTCTTTATCACTACCAAAATAGACATTTATTTTGTGCTAAAAAAGCAATTTGCAAAAACTTTATTTCGGTAATTTTCGACCAAATTTATACGTATTATAATATGTATGCAGCGCAGACTACTTTCTATCATTTGTGATTAAATAATCCGTGAGAAGGATGCTCTATTCTTTTTAAAATTGCTTTTGAATTCCGAGATATCTTTCGTTCTAAATTATGTGCTTTCACAATTGTTCCAAGATATCAGATCGAATATAGATACCTCTTGAATAATTCCTTTGTATTCTTCTAAACAGCTTTGTTTATTGCAGCAATTTGATAATTGCTAATTATATAACACGATGGACGTTCTCGTACTTTTAACTTTTCCTTTTCGTTTATAACGGAAGTTAATGGAACGTAACGCCTGAATTAATTTTTTTATGTTAGAAGTTGGCAAACAAGCATACGGCCCACCTGATGGTAAGTGGCTGCCGCAGCCAATGAGCGATTGCAGCACTATTAGTAGGTGCCACTCACGCGTTGCCAACCTCGAGATATTACTTCTTAAATCTCGTTCGCCCAGTAATTTCACTAGCATACAATGCCCTTCAAACCGGAACACAGTAGTGCCTAAACACTACTATTTGGCGGCAGAATATTGGAATCAGCTTTGACCAGCATTTAGTTGAATGGTTTTGGACACACTTATGAGCATCGTATGCTTAAGCATCCGTAAGCATGCTTAAGCATGGCTCAGCATCCGTAAGCATGCCCTCGCATCCTTCAGCACACTTTGACGCCTGTTTGGTACTAGAACCTATTATATCAAGCTCTACACTTATAAGGATTTAAAACTTTAAAAATGCGAAAAGCGTATTGATGCTGAAATGAGAATTTAGGTGTACGCATCTTCATACAAGATAGTTACTTTCTGTAGGGATAATGCTGATCGTTGCTGATATATGTAATTCAGACCTTACTTCTATTTTTCCAATTTTAATTATTTTGATATATGATATCCTCAGTTTACTGTTTTTCATATAGCCTATAAAGATTAATTTCAGTTTAATAAACATAAACATTTTAGTTTAACGTTTAATATAGTAAAAATATTAGCTCTTAATACATTCGTAGATACGTATTCGTTACCAACATTCTGCCAGATTTGTGGACATTTATGGTTACTGTTAGAGATTGTAGCATGTTATAGGTATGGCTTATACATAATCTTCCCACTAAACAGGCGGAACAGTTTCCAAAAAAAAATATTTTTTTAAACGCTGCACACTCAACGGCCCTCATTGGGATAATGATATCCTGTGTCGGGGGTCCGGAAACACATACAAGAACAAGGACAAATACACCCAGACCGGAAAATATGCTTGCATTATAAATACAAACATATTATGCTCCGAGCGGGATTCGAACCCGCGACCTGTGGCGTTTAAGGCAGGTTCGCTACCGCTGCGCCACAACGTCGTTGCCTAAATGTCAGATAGGTACGCATAAAAATCGTTAAAACCTGAGATTAATGACCTAAACCTTCAGCTTTACAATAATTTAACCTTAGTACACATACTTTGCATATCCAGTAATGCGTGAAGATTCTCTATATAAATGTCTTCACGTATTCCGCAGTAATGCGTGAGGCTCCTAAATAATGGCGTGTCTATACACGGTGCTCGCGCATTGTGGTCACGCGCGCGACATTTCAGACGCGGAGACGCCAGGCGGTAGGCGAGGTGCCGTTAAAATTGCATGTACGACTTATGAGACTGGTACCCTGTTATTCGTAGGTTTGGACTGGTAACATGTACATTTGACATATTATTACTTAACTAAATTATATCTTACGACCACTTAAGCCATTGATATACCTATTTTTGATATATTTTTTTTAGAAAAACCGAATTACCATTAATAGTGGAAATTATATCTGCAGTAAACCTAAAATAGTTAATAGTCGTATATCACGTTAGATGCAGAAGGGAATATTTCATTTAAAATTATAATAAGCGTAATACTTCGTCTACTAAAATGTATTATAGCCAATTAGAATTAGAATTTTTGTTGTTAATAACTTTAAGTATTAAAATAAAATGCCAAAGTTTTTGCAAAAATACTTCCATAAATACTATCTTAATCGTATGTACATAAATGTGTACTGCAACTTTATAACTGTCAATTTCTAATTGAAAAAGTTGGCTGTCAATTAATTTAGTTTCATTTGTCTACAGACTGGATCCGGAAAGACATACACGATGGGTAGTGGATGGGAAGGTGAGGATGTTTATGAAGAGAAAAAAGGCATCATTCCACGTGCCATCCGTGACCTCTTCGCGGGTGCAGACGAGAGAGCAGAGGTGGCTCGGTCACAAGGGCAACTACCACCAGAGTTCTCTGTCCAAGCGCAGTTCATAGAATTGTATAATGAGGATATAGTAGACTTGCTAGACCCAGCCAAAGATCCTTTCGCCAAGGTCGGTATCACTTAGGCTTTCAATTTTAACAAAGTCATTATTTTGTTATGTTTTTATGAAGACGCATTGGCCTTCATTTCAGACTAATTTAATTTAATTAATTTAATTAAATTATTTTTTGGACTCCATAATATTGATATTAACACTTATCTATTCTTACTTATGTTATAAATATGAAAGTTTGGATGGATGGATATTTGTAACTCTTACACAAAAACTACTGGACAGATTTGAATGAAATTTGGTTCACACATAGCTAATTCAAGCAGGATTAACATGGAAAAATGTTGGGTTCCCGTGGTATCATAAAAAAAACTACATAAGGCGAGCGGAGCCGTGGGCACAGCTAGTATTTAAAATATTTTTTGGAATTAACATAACTGGCCGCTACCGGATTATTCAACCGAAACTAGTCAATATTTATAAAGAATATATTTTACACACGAGTAGTTGTAATATATTCACGCATCGTATCTAGCCACGGAAAATTGCTAAGATGCGAAGGCCAGGGTGCTGATGGCACGCTAACTTAAACAAAAAGATATTTGCAAAATATATATATACAATATTTTTAAATATATATACAAGTATTTTTGCGACGCAATACGATAAAGTCTAGTTTTATTTCTGAGCTCAAATTATTCTATTTTAGAATATTGATAATTTGAGAATATTAATCACGACTTTCACAAGAATTTCAGAAACATATATTACGTATTTAATTTTAGGGTACTTTAAGAATAACAGAGGACGGTTGTGGAGGAGTCCGGATAGTAGGTGCTTCAATGCGTGCTGTAAGAGGTGTTAAAGAAGCTCTTGGTGCACTAAGAGCAGGAGCCCTAGCACGTACTACTGCAGCAACCAACATGAATTCTTCATCGTCTCGCTCACACGCAGTATTCACACTATTACTTAGACAGAGACGGCTAGCGGCTGATCAGGATGGTGTAGATCGAGAAACAGACGGAGAAACTCCTGAGCAATACGAGACGTTGACTGCCAAGTTTCATTTCGTTGATTTAGCTGGATCTGAACGCCTTAAACGGACAGGTGCTCTTCTAAAACATATGAAGACGAAATTTCATAAATTTAACGCAAATTTTATCTTTTGTTCGCAATTTTAGGTGCAACTGGAGAACGAGCTCGTGAAGGGATATCAATAAATTGTGGCTTACTAGCACTGGGGAATGTCATATCGGCGTTAGGAGACAAATCTCGTAGAGTTTTACATGTGCCTTATAGAGATTCAAAATTGACGAGGCTATTGCAAGATTCCTTAGGAGGTAAAGAGACTTATATTTTTTTACATCAGAAGAAAATACATTTGGGTTCGTTACGCATTGTAGTTAAAGCCTATTTATATCCAAATACTCGCCAAAGACTCTCCGTTTATTTAGGAGAAAGATTAGGAGTTTATCCACTACAGATTGGCAGAAATGTCTAAGAACGTCATCCAACATATCAGGTTTCTTCTTAATGTTTGTGTTCATCGTAAAGCACGAGTCGGTACAATTCGATACACAAATTGTGATCTTGATGGTTATCTTAGAGGTGCTTACCCTGGATTTGAACTAGCTACCTAACTTCAGTCTACGTTTTTTAAACTTAACTACCTTTGCATTTTCTTGACTAGCTATTTTTTTTGTAGGTAATAGTAATACTGTGATGATAGCTTGTGTGTCACCAAGTGATAGAGACTTTATGGAAACATTAAATACATTGAAATATGCAAATCGTGCCCGAAATATTAAGAACCGCTGTGTGGTGAACCAGGATCTGACGTCGCGAACTATTAGCGCACTTCGACAGGAAGTCGCTAGACTACAGCTGGAACTGGCTGAATACAAGCAGGTAATAGAATAATTTATATCTAATTCTACCTCAACTTACAATTTAAAAAGGTCTTAGACAATGGTTGGTTATCTTTATGGCAGATCCCAATAAAAGTTTGTAGTCTAAGATGAAAAAGAATGAAGACAGAAGCCAGGGTTGTGGGTTGGGGTCTCCTGCGCTTATACTAATCAATCAAAATAAAATATAAGTTTGAATAGTTCAACGATAGGAAGGTCGACTTCGCTCCGTTAACACGAGACTTGCGGTTTCGCTCCTGACCCCATTGGGCTATTGTCGTACCCACTCCTAGCTAATAAAAAAATTAAATTGTAGTTTCATGTCAATATATAGAATATCAGGGTTATACTTAAAAAAAAACAAAGTATTACAACTCGAAAAATTAAATTTAATAAATTAGTAAAATAATATTTTTTGGTACAAAATAATGGAATTAAAAATAGAGATATTGCTCAAATTCCTCAACCGAAAATAGCTTGAAGGTCATAACAATTTCAGGGCAAACGAGTGGTATCAGAAAACGGTGAAGAAGGCTGGAGTGATGTGGTCCAAGAGAATTCTATACTGAACGCGGAAGTAGAGTCCCTTAGACGTAGGGTCAAGGCTATGCAAGGTACAATAGAGCAGTTATCAGCCAGGAACAGCGAGCTCATGGCCGAAAAAGCTCTGGGCAATTTCGCTCCGAAGGATGGCAGCCCTGATGCGACGGATTGTTCTTTAACTGCTTTAGTGCAGGTATGGAGATTAAATCTTTCGTATGACTTTCCAATTAACTCTTTGACTCTCAGTTCAATAAGCAAAATCTAGAGATTTAATACCTGATTTTAGATTGGTCTAACTCACATTTAAAAAAATAATGATGCCACTAGCCGATCAACAATTTCATTCACTTATTTTTGTTTGATGGACGTTACATCAGCTGTTATGAAACTTTCACAAATATTCAATTTTAATATTGGAAGAGCGCGCCATGTTTGAGTTGTTAAATTTTTTTATTTATACCATCTTCATGAATCCTATTTATTAAAATAATAATAACATTAAAAATATACTACTTTCAGGGTTACGTCAGTGAAATCGAAGATTTGCGAGCTCAATTGATGGAATCGAACGCCTTATACGAGGCGAGCAGAAAGCGCGAAGCTAGAACGAGGCACGATTCTTCATTGTTCGACGCCTCCACTATATTGGACGACGCGAAACGCGAGCTGTATAAGGTTACCATGATTATATATATTTATATCTAGATGTGCCCCGCAGCTTCTCTCGCATGGTCTACAACTCTATCGAAATATTGTTTACTTTATGTTATTGCGTCGAACTTAAACTATTTTCAAAAATAAAAGTAGACTCAGTTACTCCATAAACAATCAGCTTTCTTCCTATGATAGTTTCGGAGATTAACTGGAACATATAGCATAGACTGAACAGCAGGCAAGCAGGCAAAAATGTTTTGTAGACTATAGATGTATCTAAATTAAAAAAACTGACAATTCTCAATTCGAAGAATCTTTGCGACTTGAGAATTGATTTAATTATTTAAATTAAAAATTTCGATCAAATTTAAATTTACTGTAACTCTAACGGTACAAAATTGAAGACTCAGTTTCTGAACAATCAAATTTGAACGCACTGCTTTTATTAACAACGCAATGAGTAATCGAAATTATTTGGCACATAATTTTAATTTCGTTTCTGATTCGTCACCATATTTCCTGATAATATTTTTTTTTACTTTTACCGTTAAATAATTCGTGTTTTTGTAAATAAATTTAAAATATCTACTGCATGATTTGTTATTCATTTATTCAATAGAGACGCTCATAGTCGATTGCGCTCACTGTTCGGTAAACGATTGATGGGTTAAGCAACTTCAGGCGCGGTCAGTCAGTAGATGGGTGATCGTATAATGGTATTCCAACTAAGCGTCTTAGTACTTCGGAGGGCATGTAAAAAGTCGGTCGCGGCTGTTATCAAATTGATAATAGTCAATAAGTCAAGTCAGAGGCCTAAACGGGTGACCTGAACAACTCTGACACTTAGTGGCCACTCGATAATAAGAATACGGAATGTGAAATTTTATCAAACGTATTGTGTTCTAAACCTAAAAGGAAATACAAGGAAAGCTTTAGGAGCTTAATCCACCACGCTGCTCCATTGCAGATTGTTGGATATATCGAGATAAATTTGAAACACAAATTGAGTACTTGAAAACTAAGAGGCGCTTGTCCGGATTTGAACCCCGTGACCTTCGGTTAAAGTCTACGCTTTCTATTCATTGGGCCATCTCAGCTCTAAACAAGAAACTTGATTTTCAACTTTTTGTAACTTAAATTTGTCACAAGTTGACTTATCTTGTTTAAAAACGCCTATTGATTTATCAAGCACCTCCTTGATCCTTTTCTGTTAATTAGGGTAAAATAACTTCACAGGAAAAAGAATTACTAGCGCGGAGTATGGGCGAGCTGGAGTTCCAGCGCAAACTGACGGACGGCTCCGGAACACAGCTGATGGGGGAGCGCGAGCGCGCCGAGGGGGAGAGCGCGGGAGACTCCGACCCCTCGGACAACGAGCAGGACCAGGAGGCTAGCGACTCGGATGACGATGATGAGGCCAATGGTAAGTATTGATAATGAGATTGAAATACAAACATCTGATCGCGACTTTGTCTGCGACGACTTTTCTGTTGTTTTTTATTCATTTAAAGGTATAATTTGATACATGTAGATTCTAATTGTTGTTGTGTCAATTAAGGTCAACAACATGCAATATTTTCCTAGAGCATTTAGTGCAAGAAAAATGAAAAATATTGTCGCTTCGCTTCCAAACTTCAAAGGATACACTGGCTGGGCTAATTTGAAGGTTGCCAGCAAAACAATTTATTATAATTCGTTGTTTTATTATTTTGATAATAAATAAATAAAATACATGAATGCCTAGTAGTGTCCTGTGTCACAACCACTCAGATCGGAGCAGATGTATGTATGTATGTATGTATGTATGTATGTATGTCTGTATGGTCCATACAAACATTTGTCCCGAGCGGGAGTCGAACTCGCGAGCATGTGCCACAACATTCGCCGTTTCTCCGTTTTCAGGTCAACGTCAGCTATCGGAGCAGCTGGCGGCGCTGAGCGAGGACATCGACACGAAGGCGCGGCTGGTGGAGCAGCTGGAGGCGTCCCAGCGGCGGCTGGCGGCGCTGCGCGCGCACTACGAGCAGCGCCTCGACCAGCTGCACGCGCAGATCCGCGCCACTGGCGACGAGCGCGACAAGGTGCTCGCCTCGCTCGGTGAGTTGCTGTACCAGCACCTGCTGGAGCAGCTGGAGCATTCCATCTGCTCTATTATATTGAAGACATATATTCTTTACAAATATTTTACTATTACACATTGTTAATATTAGGAAAACTGTAGATTCTAAGCGTCGCACATTAGGTAACGCAGTGTCAGCGTTTACGCCGGCACGCGTTATTCCATTAGGTATTAGTTCAGTTCACATCCAATTGTCAATCGGTTAGCGTGTACTCATAACCATTTTACCTTTTAACAATTTTATTATTTTTTTAGATTTTAGTAGTCAAGTGTAATTAAACTATTTTACCCTTAACGCCTATGTTTTAATAAATAAATAAACGCTGCACACTCAACGGCCCCCATTAGGATAGTGATATCCTGTGTCGGGGGTCCGAAAACATTCACAATGACAAGGACAAATACACCCAGACCGGAAAATATGCTTGCATGGTTAATACAAACATATTATGCTCCGAGCGGGAATCGAACCCGCGACCTGTGGCGTTTAAGGCAGGTTCGCTACCGCTGCGCCACAACGTCGTCATCTATCATATAAATCTGTATGGCGACCATAACCCGTACAAAAACAATGTATCTATTTAAAAATCGTGAAGGGGTCACCATCTGAAATTGAACACTAACATCTCACACGATAACCTTACAAACATTTCTTAAGAAACAGAGAGGTCATAGAGAGAAATGGAATAAGCTTCCAGAATGTTCCATCAGCTCAAAACATTAATCCATTTAAGATTACACTTGACCAACACCTCAGAAGTCGAATCTCAAAGGGAACAGCGTCTGTCTGATAGAGATATATAACAGCATAATACATCGTTGTCAGCGTCGCAAGCGTCGCCGCCCACCGACAAGCTCAAGCGCGTGAAGGAGGAGTACGAGCGCAAGATCAGCAGCATGTCGCGCGAGCTGCGGCGGCTGCAGGCGGCGCAGCGCGAGCACGCGCGCCTGCAGCGCTCGCAGCACAGCACGGCGCAGCAGATACACGCGCTGCGCAACGAGCTGCAGAACATGAAGCGGGACAAGGTGAGCGCTGCACTACCGGTATTTTATTTTACCCAGGGTCTGCTTATTACCCTTATCCGGATTTGACAGGATAAAACTATCAAGTTTCTTTTATTGTGTATAACTCTCTCAATATAAGTTGAACTATGCGCAGTAACGCATTTTTGGGTCTCAACCGAATGCGCGTCCCGTAACTTGTAACGCGGCGACGTTCGACCCGTTTGGTACATTCGCTCACGGTTGTTTTAGTTCTTTAAAAATAAATGATTAAAAATTAAATACACACGACAGTTTAATGTGGTCTCCGTGGAAGGACTCACAAGGACACTACGATATACATTGAATACCTAATATGAAAGAAAGTTACTAGTGGTAGGCCTTTCTTGCAAGACACCGGCTAGGTAGGTACCACTACAGAGTCAGTTATTCTACCGCAAAGTAGTAGCGTGTTTTGCATTAGATATTGAGTTTCGGTTTAAAAGACACTAGCTAGTGAAATTACTGGGCAAAGGAGGTTTAAGAACCAATAGAGATATGGGTAGTTGGCAGTGCCTGAGTAAGACCAATGAATGGTTACAAGCGCTCATAAAAAAAAGCGCTTGTAAAACGGCAACCGCTTCATATCTAGTGGGTCGAATGCTAACTTGCCAACAGAATAACAATTTAAAAAATAATAATAAAGTTCAAAAGCTGTAAACGCGACACAATCAATGGATAGTAATATCCTGTGTCGGGGAAACACCACTGTGTCCAGAAACACCAATATAAGCACAATCTCTCTGACCGAAACACATGCCTATGGTGAATATACAGTTCATAACCACTGACGTTGTCGACACAATCAACAAATGCCTTAATTATGGATATTCTTCTGGTATTATATTGTAGTTATTTATTTTGCAGGTGAAATTAGTACAAAGAATGCGAGCGGAATCGAAACGACACGCACAAGCAGAAGCCGCTAGATCTAAAGAGGTATACACAAACAGACTTTTTTCATTAAAACTACTACAGTTAATGAAGTTTTTTATGTAAAATAATTTTGGTCATCCAAGTTTTTTAAAATAACCTTCGTGGCTTATATTTTGCGGTGTATAAGTAGCTTAATATTAATCTTTTAAACCGTACTTCGAAATATAAATTAAGCTATTAATCCCGATTATAACAATCGGAAAAATCAGTCAAACAGACTGTTTCATAATTTATTCTTATTAATACAAAAACTTAAACGGCCCACCTAATAACTTGCTTACTCTGAATGACAGTAATATGCTTAGTGTTAAAATATAACGCTTGAATTAAAGATGTATGTTCATTTTCATATTTAAGGTCGCTCAGCTACGTAAAGAATCTCGTAAGAACGCAAATTTAATCAGAAGCTTGGAAGCGGAAACAAGATTAAAGGAGCAGGTATGATTGTCATTATAATATTTGTTAAATGCTAAGTAAAACCTATTTTATTTATTCAAAATGTTATTTAATTTTTTTTTTCTAGGTGTTGAAACGGAAACAAGAAGAAGTTTCGCTGCTAAGGCGAGGTCATCGGGATAAGCTTAGTAGTCGCGCCGCTGGACGTTTACATGGTGACTTATCTAATACCTTTACACCAGCAATTCTTGTATATGTATAGTCTGAATCTCCAGGCTTCTACGATTTTCATGAAATTTATATATGATATATGAAGAAGGTTTTGGGGACAATAAATCGATCTAGCTAAGATTAATTTATAGAAAATCTTTTTATATCCGTGTTTTCAGGCAATAAAAACCTCAGTTAGGTAGACAAAGGCCAGATAACATAGCGAAAAATAAATAAAAACAAAGTTTATAATAATTAAAAAATGCTATTATAAAATCAGTTTTATAGATATTTCATGTTATATACTCTGGAAATGGGAAATGTTTTATTTGAAATTAAGTAGATTACTTGTTTGGAAGTGACCAATTATCACGTGAAAGTCTAGAGGTCTTGAAACCGCCTCACATATTCAGTGAACACCCCTTGTACACGTAACTAAAGTAAATGATGAATATGTATATGCGTCGCAGATCGTCCCCGCGGGCGGTCGCGCGTGGCGGGCCGCGAGCTGTGGTCGCGCCTGCAGTGCTGGCTGTCGCGCGCGTGCGCGGCGCGCTGCACGCTGGGCGAGCTGGAGGCGGCGCTGGAGCACCAGCTGCGCCAGCGCGACCGCGCCGCCGCCGCGCCCGACGACGCGGACGCGCGCGCGCTGCGCGCCTACCTGCGCGACGCCATCGCCGACACGCAGGCGCAGATCATGCAGATCGAGGTGACGGTCCACGCCCACCACACGCAGACTAACACTAATATTATCTTTTTTTTTTTTTTTTATGTTAGAAGTTGGCAAACAAGCATACGGCCCACCTGATGGTAAGTGGCTTCCGCAGCCTATGAGCGCTTGCAGCACCATTAGTAGGTGGCACTCACGCCTTGCCAACCTCGAGATTAGTTCTTAAATCTCGTTCGCCCAGTAATTTCACTAGCGTACAATGCCCTTCAAACCGGAACACAGTAGTGCCTAAACACTACTATTTGGCGGCAGAATATTGGACACTGCGGTGGTACCTACCTAGCCGGCCTCTTGCAACAAAGACCTACCACCAGTGTGACTGATTACACTGGTGGAATAATCTCTGTTGTGACAGAGGTTATCCCAACAGCGGGCGATGGGGTCGTCACATCCCGGAGTCTTTAAATTCCTGCGTTCAATATTGTAGACTCAACCGAGTAGTAAATCGAGACAAACTTAACAACTTTTATTAAAAACATTTCTAAAAAATAAATGATAAATATGGTGAATATTTGTGTATAATTCGGAAGCATCAATAACAATGGTAGAAGGACCGACTCCGCTCTGTTTACGCGACAGTCGTGGGTTCGATCTTGATACCCTGGGGCTATTGTTGTATCCACTCCCAGCGCAAGCTTCGAGCTTATTTGAAGAAGCTATAGAAATATTATAATTGCCTTGAAAAAACATTATTATTAATATGCTTATGCATAAAAAAATTGTAATATTATTGTTTTTTTTTTTAATTTCAACAGTATTTTTAACTATTGTTTATGCTGGTTGTACTAGCCATATGGCTTGGGTATATACCCAAACACACACATTTGATTAGTGTTGTTTGACAGATAAATACCAAACTGTAAATAAAAGTTGGCATTTTAACATTCGAATTATATATTAGAGTAAAAAAGTTCAATGTGTCAACGGACAACTAATAAGTGCAACCCGGTGTGTAGGAAGAGAACGAGGAGACGGAGCTGCCGCGCACGCTGGAGCTGGTCGAAAGCGAGACGGCGCGCTACGTGCTGGAGCGCCTCGCGCACGCCGCGCTGCGCCACGCGCACGACGCCGCGCGCACCGCCCGCGCGCTGGCCGACACGCGCGCGCAAATGCTCGAGGTACTACTTTAGATACGATTATCAACCTTATACCCAATCTTAGAGCACACATAATACAATCACAACGTCATATAGAAATATGAAATTTTACTTCTATTATTTATTCAATGGGTATAACCCTTAACATGGAAAAAAATAGAAGTAGCAAGTAAGCGCTACACGCCCACCACGGTTAGCGTAATTGGCTCAAATGTATGACGTCACGCACATCAGTCATGATCATCTTGCTACGACCATTACCGTAAAAACAACTAGATAAATGAGTACTTAAAGACGTTATTGCTCTCTCAATATAACAGCCCTAATCTGACTCGTAATTTCGCACATACGCCATTTTGTTTTTTTTTTTCATTCGAACCACTTAATTGGTGGCGCTAGTTTATCCTTCGATTTTCACCAATTTCAAAACATGTGATGTACACGTTCGCTCGGGCCGCAGCTCGAGGAGAGGGCGGAGCGCACGGCGAGCGCGCTGCGCGCGGCGGAGGCGCAGAGCCTGCAGGCGTGGAACGCGCCCGCGCTGGCGGCGCTGCTGGCCGCCGTCTCCTCGGGCACCTCCACGCGCTCCGTGTCGCCCGTCGACAGGTACTCGCACTTCTACCTTTACTGTACGAGCACATGAGTCATGTACCTCCCCGATTAAACGAGGAGCAGGAGAGGGGTGGGTTGCGTTGTAAGGCTTACTAAATGACAAATATGCCCTTATTCCATATTTAAAAAAAAACACCACTTTTAGTCTGTTTATAAGAAAGTTCCAAAAGGTTTTGTGGGTTTAAGAAGGCCCTGGCCCTCTATATATAATTATTAAAATAGGCTGCCACATTTTTTTTTCGTTTTTATATTGTGGAATCTGTTTTTCCAACAGTGACGTGATCTCACTTCTCTTTTTTAAACACTGAGGTACAAAAAAGAGAGTTATCTTAGTCTATATATATAGAAGGTCTCCAATTTTTGTGAGCTATATTTAAAATGGTATGTACATTTTTTCATTAATTACATTATATTAGTAATAAATGGTATGCATATGTTTATATTTCTTGCTTTATAGTGCACTATTAGACGTTCGACCGCCGATAATAGGACATCGGGAGTCTAACACTGCACCCGCATCCCCTCCCGACGACAACAGAAACTCGCCTTTCCATAGAAACACGTATGTACATTTGCATTGTAAAGTATTTAAAATAATCACGCATTATTATTATTATTATATTTATATGACTGCTTTGTGAACATATGACGCGAAAGGCCGAGTAATCTAACTATAATTACTTGGCCGGGAAGAGATCACACTTAGTAAGAATGCCGCCTTAGCATTTCCGTCCCAATTTCCCACCCGATCCTTCCTTTTTTCCCTTCTTATACTTTCGATTGGCAACGCGCGTTAATAGATGTTTTTTAGGTCAACTGGAAGTACTCATAGGAGTACTACCATATATATATATATCTTAATATATAAAAACTACGGATCACGTTGTTTGTCCGCGATGGACTCCTAAATTACTGAACCAATTTTAATAAAATTGTATACACTGTGTGCAGTTTCATGCGATTTGAAAGATAAGATAGTTTATATCTAAATTTATAGTCGCAATATTATTTTTTTTGCAAATAATTAGTTTACTAACAACGATTCATCATAATATGTGTTTGTCCGATAACATTCTAACATATAGATAACAAGGTAATTCGTAGACTGGATTAAGTGTTCAATAGATGGCGCCATGTTAAAAGTACATTATAAATGGAACAAAATTTTACTATATACCGGACGAAGTCGGGGCGGGCCGCTACTATATATATACTACTACTATGTGTATATGTTTAAAGTACTAAAGGGTGTTCGCCAAATAATGTAGTCCTTTGAGTTGTATGGGCGCTCATATGATATAGAGGTCTAGTTTAACTGGCACCAACCTGAAATGTAGCATTGATGTTGATGCGTGTATGTGTGCGCAGGGGTCGGCGCGGCTCGGTGCGGCTGCGGGACCTGGGCGTGTACGCGCGCGAGGCGGGCGACGCGGACCCCATGACGCAGTCCATGGTGGAGCCCACCAGCCCGCGCCCCGCGCCGCTGTCGCGCGTGCCCAGCGCGCCCGGGAGCCTGCGGTACGAAATACACATTATTATAACCTGAACGGGAACTGTCCAGAAAGTAGACATAGTTATCAAAAATCAAAATCAAAATTATTTCATTCGATCCATTCGATTCTATCAAATTGTGATGTATGTTTGTCGGTACACAGTGGGCTGACGCCGGCGGGCGCGCAGTCCCCCGCGCCCACGCGCCGCGTGCCCGAGAGCCCGCGCCCCGCGCGCCGCCAGCCCGCGCTCGCCAAGCCCGCCTCCTAGTACGTATACACCGCTACACCACTACACCATTACATCTCTACACTATTACTCCATTACACTACAATACTATTATACTACGTCAATATTACACCACAATTGCACTATTACAAAACAAGATTTACGTAAATCACATACAAGAATGAAGAACAACAATTTGTTTATAAAATATCAAATTTATTCTTTAAAATAAAATCTTACAAATATTTTACACATACAATTTTATAATAAAAAATAATAAAAATACAAAATATTTTTAGTAGAACAAAATTATTTTAGCGTATATCCTTCGCTGCTATTATTAGTACGAAAAAGTAGTAATAAATTGTTTGCATTTAGTAGGATTGCTTTAGTAGTTTGATTTCCCCACCGCGTATCCTCGCCCCTGCATGATACAGACTCGCTTGGGTGTATGTGCTAAATAGTTTTTATTTCCTACTTAGTTTTCCAAAGAAAAGTTTGTGTAAGATTTTAATCATAAAATCGTATAAAAAGCATGTACTAATTTAAGATAACTTTATTCAAATTCAAATAATTGTATTTCATATTTTAATAAACTAAAATCTAATATTCCTCTAATATCATATGACCTTATTCGGGTCTAAATGATTATATTTAATTTTTTTACTATAATAAAGTATAAACAATTTGCACCACAATGTCGTTTATTGACGACGTTGTGGCGCAGCGGTAGCAAACCTGCCATAAACGCTACTGGTCGCGGGTTTGATTCCCGGTCAGAGCATAATATGTTTGTATTGACCATGCAAGCATATTTTCCGGTCTGGGTGTATTTGTCCTTGTCCTTGCATGTGTTTCCGGACCCCGACACAGGATATCACTATCTTAATGAGGGCCGTTGAATGTCCAGCGTTTATATAAAAAAAAACAATATACGCTTTCTAAGAAGGTAAGTTCATAGATTAGTTCAGAAACAGATAAATCACTTTTCAGTTCATTACTAACATTACCCACTAATATAACATTAATATTGCCATGAAAATTTTACATAAATATCCTGGAAGAGTCTGGGAAGACAATTATGTCTTAAAATATTCATGAGTGCATCATAAATATTCACAA
Organism: Hestina assimilis; assembly: GCA_023373885.1. Taxonomy (NCBI): domain Eukaryota; kingdom Metazoa; phylum Arthropoda; class Insecta; order Lepidoptera; family Nymphalidae; genus Hestina; species Hestina assimilis. The sequence continues at coordinate 15,216,151 of CM041740.1, forward strand.
TCTTACACAAAATTTTCTGTAATGAGTAGTGGTTTTTTAGAGAAAAGTAGCTTTTTTTGTGTAGATATCAAAGATTGCACAAGCACTGGTCGTATCGTGGAGAAGCTTTATAGAATAGAGTTGTATTTACCCATATTTTTTGTAAAATTTCAAAATTATGTTTAGCTACTAATAAAACATTAAGGGTGCTACCACACAAATCGATTAATTTTCGATCGATCTGAGAACGGTACGTTTCCGCACGGAATTAAAAGTTGATAAACGATGATTGCTTAGTTCGAATAGTCTACCATCGCTTCGATCGACGATCAATTGGTTTGTATGGTAGGACTCTAAAAGAATTTTTGAATGGGGAATATTCCATATAGCTTCTTCCCCACGACGACAACGTATCTTGCGGTGGCGAGGGTGTATGGTGGTGACTGGTACCGTTGCTTACAGCTTGCTCACCGACCTGTCGATAGTGGAGGACTGATGGCGACCACCTACCACCCACCGCCACATTATCTACATGCCATTCTATGTGCGTAGAAGCACAAAGAGAAATATACTTCTTCCCGAATTTTGCAGTTTTATATTGACAAATTATTTGTAAATAAATCATATGTTAAAAGGGAAAGAGTGATTCAAAGTACATTTGTAGAAAAAAAAATCGTGAAACTTGTGACGTCATGTAAATATTATAGTCACTTATAGACAAATATTTGGGACCATTTTAATTATTTTCAACGTTATTCAAAAATAAAAACAATAAATAAACAACAATTTATTTATATATTTAGAATGACTTGATTAAGTAAATAGGTAAATATATTTATAAAGGTTAAGAGAAATAAATGAAAAGTTCTAAGTGCTCAGTCTCAGTCATAGTACTGTTTGTTAATGCAATCATAAAATAAGTGTTGATAAAAATTAAAATGTACGCATCAGAGTGACCGATTTGAGTATTCGACGTTGATAAGATCTGCTAAAGTCTAAACCAATGCATGCCTTATTTATGTAAATAATAACGCTATATGCATAAATGGTTACTGCTCTTTATTTATAGTCAGAATTTATATTTGTAAAAATGTTATGAAAGCACTTTTATAATAATTATATTATAAAATATGTCACTAATTGTCCAAAGGATATATTAAGCGTATTATTAACCAGAAATCATGAAATTGTTGGCCTAATTTTGATTGAATTTTATTACTATAAAATATAGAAGCCTCAATAGCTTAACGGTAGAAAGGCCGACTTCGCTCCGTTAACGCAAGAGTCGAGGGTTCGATCGTGACCCCTTAGGCTATTGTCGTACCTACTCCTAGCGCAAGCTTCGAGCTTACTTGGAAGAGCAATAGGAATATTAGTAATGCCTTGAAAAAGCGTTGCTAATATTCTTTAAAAAAAAACAAAACTATAAATGCTAAGAAATTAGACAAAATCGTAGACGAAAAAACAGACGGAGCGATGGCAACAAAATAATACTAAATGTCAAACTCGCTGGTGCTCCTTTGGTAATTCAACACCAAAGCAACGGAATGAAGATAGTCACAGAAGCTTAGCTGAATGAAGTAAGAGTGTGAATAACTTCGTTTCGTTACGTTGGTCTTGCATTCACGATGGAGCACCAGCTAATGTGACATTTTGATTTCAAGAAAGGGCCTATTCATAGTATGCATATAAACTACTTCTTGTACTCGTACCAAATATGGTTACATAAGCATGGGCGTAGCCAGGATTTGGTGCAGTGGAGGGCAAAATATAAATTTAGGGCATAGAGGGGGCAAAATGACCATTCTCACCAATAGTTATTATATTCGTCCATTTCTTAGTATTTTACAAGGTCCAGGGTCAGGCAGCTAAACAACCACCTTCCCCCTTTCGCCTACCTCGCTACGCCCATGTACATAAGCAAGTTCATATGGCTCCGTCTATATTTTTCCTCTGCAATAAAATTCAATCAAATTGTTAGGTATCAGTCACAATACGTAAACGTAAGCTTTAATGTGGTAATGGCAGAAGAATCTTGTATTTAGCTAAATGTAAGCACAATAAATATATTTTAAAGTATGTTATGAGTTTGTTTTGCATCCTTGCATGAAGCACGCTATATTGATTTGCATGGTATTTTATATAGTTATTTTGACTAATACTCGCAGCACTTTCTTATTTTACTTGTGCAATATAATAAATTATTATATAATTTGTATGTATAATAAAGAATTTGTTTAGTGAGATTTGTAACTTATACAATAATACCCCGGACTTACGCGGTAGGTGGGTCCGAGCGATTGCCGTGTAAGTCGAATTCGCGTAGGTCGGGGTTCAACTTTGCATATAAATACATATAAAGTATGTTTAATTGGGACCAGAGTTTAAAGAAAACAATCATTTAGAAGAAAAATGTTTAATAAATACATACTTGAATTCAAATATTGAGTCTTTCACAGCGTTCATAATTTTTCTTTAACTTTTATAACTGTTTGGACTGTTGATTCCAGTAGATCAAATTTTTGCCAATTCACAAATTTAAATTTTTGCTTCAAAGTCTTTAATTTTAATTTAAACTCAGTTTACACTCCAAAGACAGTGTTTTTCTTTTCTTGTTAGGCTCAAATGACTCATTTTTCGTTCTTTTAGATGACATAATTAGAGATTATAAGTAAAACGAACTGCGCACGTAAAAAAAATCCACATGGAACACGTTTAAACCAGTCGCAAACTGAACCCTGAGAGGGTGGAGCGAGAGAGATAGTAACGCTATATGCATAAGAGAGATATATAATGAGAGAGCCGATGCGCGCGGCAATCAAAATGAAAAACCGCGTATCTCCAAATTCGCGTAAAACGGGGTAGCGTAAGTCGGGGTATTACTGTACTTATTTTAGGCTATGTACTAAAATTTCTTGAAAACATTAAAAAACATTTTAAATGTTAAGCGGTCACAATATTTTAAGCACCGGCGTGAATACCCTTTAGACGGAATGCAATAGTACAGATAAATTCTGCTACCTAAAATTGATGACATTCTATAAAGAAAGTAGCAGTTCGCCAGTCAATCCGTCCTATTCGAAAACAAGGATCTACCATTAACATTGTTACTTGTTTTTCTTTGTATGTATAATTATATTATAATTGACCCCATTTGTACGTACAAATTACAGTGAGATTTTTTAATAGATTGTAGTTACTTTTATTTGTGTGTGTGTGTGTAAGTACCTATTATTTTTGTTTGTGAAATTGTTTCATTTTCACACACATACCTGCTTAATGTATCATAAAAAATAGCTATACTGACACGATGAGTTAATTTTATCATTACATTAAAACATTTTAAACGTCAACGAATATAAAAAAACATGCATAAAACTGCATTTTTCCTGTTATTAATACATACAATTGTAAATAATTAGGAAGCCTTTTTAGAGCAAATGGTAAATAAATTATAATGCTTTGTTATGCAAACTTCGCTTAACTATCATTAAGTCACTGCTGTTAATATCAGAATCCCTAAAATCATATTCAAAACTAAAATAATGCCAATTAGTATAACAGTATAAACCATATCGACAAATAATTTTATAATTATAATAACAAATCAAAATTCACGTAATTCTTTCGTTTTGTACATCGTAACAGTATTTTTGATGTGTAATATCTGTCCCTCGCTTTCCGGCAATCTGTGGGAGTGATTTCGTGAAGAGGGACGATCTATTTGATTAGACAAATGAACGCGCGCGGTGTTAGTTATATATAATGTTAATGTTGCCATTACCAAGGTGAGATGTCAGATGTTACGCATCATAATTAAATACTGTAAGGATCGGTTAGTTTTTATCTTAATTATATTTGTTAACTAATAGCGAGCCCGGTGAAGGGACACCGCCCGCGTCACCAGGAGCGGCGCGTAGGGCGAGAGACGATGACGTGTTCCTGCGACTAACAGGCGCTGCGCCCGAACACGCACCGCAAGGGACCGTCAAAGAAGTTACCTTGAAGGTATTTGTATAGTCTATATCATGGAACAAGTAGAGTTGAAAAAACGATATAAAATATAATTAACAAATTAGTGGTTAAATTGGTATTTCACGTGGTTTTAAAGTATTTCATTGGATATTTATGCGTGGGGGTGATGATTACTATCAGGTAGACTGAGAATGAGCTTTCCATACGTTTCGATCGTTTGTGTATTGCAAATCATATAGAGCGAAGCCCATATAATGTACGTAGAAAAGACTTTTCGTTTAAAATAAATCAAATAAACAAATACACGATAAACATTTATTTCAGGACAGTCATTGTACCAACAAATCTAGTAGCTATGACTCGTATCTATCGACCACAAAGTGTTTATATTTAAAGTATATTTTAACGCCAGCGCTCGAGCGTGGGCGGAGTTAGCAATGGCGGCAGCGCGTGGCTGCAGTGCACGCACGTGGCGGAGGGGCACGTGGGCGCGGCGCTGTCGCTCGCCGCCACGCCGCACGCGCTCTACAGCGGCGGAGTCGGTCAGTCAACATTTTTTTTTACTATAGACTACAATTACATTATAATTGCAATATGAACTCGCATGACTTTATATGAGTTAAAAATTAAACTTCGAAAGTAATTTGACACAATCCAGCTTAGTGTTTTTTGAGGTTTGCATATCTGTACTAATTTCGAAGGACACTTAGAAATTTGGCTCCGGCTGTTGTCAATTGGGCAATAGTCGATTTGTCAAGTATAAAGCCTATAGACGCGATATGATCAAATCTGACATTGGCTCGAAAAGAAAAGATAATATCTAAATTTTTTTCTAACTAATAAACACTAACTTGAAATGACGATCAATTTTCATATATCACAATCGAATCTGTGGTGGAGTAAAGTGCGAGATGTGTTTGTGCAGACCGCACGGTCCGCGGCTGGGACCTGTCGGGCGGGCGCGAGGCGTGGCGCGCGTGGTGCGGCGGCGCGGTGGGCGCGCTGGCGGCGTGCGCGCCCGCCGACGAGCGCGTCGTGCTGGCCGCCGCCGGCGCCGCCGTGCGCCTCTTCGACACGAGGACCGCCGGGCCCGCCGCTGTGCTGTGGTGAGACCGCTTTTTTTTCTGATTTTATATTGCTGTTGGCCCTACTGGCCTTGACAGCGTCACCGGGAGAGACGACTTATATTGTCCTCGATACTCCTAATACGAAAGTTGCAGATTCGAATCTGACCCATTGGCCTATTGTCGTATCCACTCCTACGCAATACACGCTTAATTGGAAAAATGAAAAGAAAATAAAAAAAAGATTTTGGAACGATCAGTCTGTTTCGCAAACCCGTTTTAAGTTTTTCCTTCGGTAGACTTTTTACTGAGGATGCATAGCAGTAACTATTAACGTCAGTCGATGAGTTTCTGGATAATCTTTAAAGGTTTATGGAGGTAAATGTAGTAACGTACACGAGAAAAAAATATAGTAGAGTTGACAGACTAGCACATAATATCTACATAAATAGTGTTTTTCACACACGCATTTTTTCATGTTCCAGGTCGTCAGGCGCCTCAGGGCCTAATGCGGCGGTGCGCGGCGGAGAGGCGGCGGTGACGGCCATCTCGCTCGCCTCCTCCACCCGCCTCTACACCGCTGCTGCGGATAAAATACGCCTGTGGGACTTACGCATGTTAGTATTTTGATATTTAACTATAACAAAAAAAATATATATTTTGATTATTGCGACCATAAAGATGTATGGATTGTGTAATGCGTTCCACGAACAGTGCGAATTGTTTCTGGGAGATTTATTTTCTATATAAAACATATTTATAAATTAAAACACGATGCTTTTGTTATTCTGTATATATGATAGATTTTGTTTGTATTCATTAGAAATTCTTCTTTTTATAATAATAGTACAAGTTTTACAAAACAATAAAACTTGTATTATTTAGCAGAGACGATGCACAGCATCTGTGAGAGTGCGTCATACTTCCCTTTCGAGTTCTAGCCAATCACAGCGACTTTCGTTTCTTTCGTCCAATGAGCTTTCGACCAATGAGCGCAGAGTAATGTCACGTGGTCACAGATGTCAACTTAGGGAGGGCTCGAACCGTTATTCTTCATAGAGTCTCTCACCAGGAGGCCTTATTAGGATGCTGTGCATCGTCTCTGCTAAATAATACAAGTTTTATTGTTTTGTAAAACTTGTACTATTATTCGGCATGTGACGATGCACAGCATCTGTGAGAGAAGTGTTTATTAGCTGCCTGGTGACCACGAACCGACGCTATGTGATATTATTAAAAGAGGAATAGTAAGGGTCTGTAACAGAGAATAATAGTATTATATTATAATCATTACTGAAAAACCAATGATTGATATTCAAATTGAACAATAAGAAAATCCCTAGATTATAAATATGTAAAAAACAAAGTCACACTGGTTTCAAATTAACTGAAAGGCCTTTCATGTGAAGGCCCTGATTTACCTTCACTCTGTTGCTAGCAAAATTATACATACTACCTGGAGCAGCGGATATGCCGGCTGCTCTTAAAATTTATTTTAGCTGATTGCCAATAGCAATTCGTTAAGCTGAGTTATTGGAACCATTAATCGTAACAAATAAAGCGTTACAGCAATTAGTAATAAGCCTTTCACTACATAAATCAATTACTTTTCGCAACCAAAGTAAAGGTTATTATAATCTACAATGATGTTATAAACGATAATCGCCTTCATCTATGTAAAGATCAGGTGAAATACTTAAAAGTTAAATTACGTACTTGACGCTAGAAGAAGTATACAAGCTGACCTTCGTGATCCTTCGAGCATCAGCTTCCTTGACTGGAAAGCTATCTTGCAACCAGGCAACCAGTTGATTTGGATCCTAAAATGTAGGTTTACCTGCTTTTGGTACCATATGGGTGCTTAAAATTACAATAATGCACCATTTAAATCAAATATTCCAAGCTGGTACTTCTTAACGTGGACTTCTCTCCATCTAGAGATGAGCATTGCTTTCTCAGCTTCTTACCACTCGTTGGCAAAATCGTTCCAGCCCCAATTATCCATACACAGTAGGCTCTGTAGTGGAAAAGTCCACGCCAGATGAAACCGCCACTTTCGGCTAAATGCGTTGAACATATTTCTCAACGCCTCAGCTTCTTTGCTCGCAAAGACGTCTATCTGAGGAGTACAGAGTCGTTGGATAATTTACCTGGAAGCTGGATGCAGGAGGGGCCATTCTGCTGGAAGTTTCCATATAAATAAATTGTACGCAATGATGTCGAGTATCCCAGGGAGGCACTCCGCTGTTATTAAGATGTCCCATGCATCTAGACGGGCTTGAAGTTAGTAGGTCAAGTGCACCTCTCAACTTACACTGTTCACCGTGTTCCGCCCTATTTTTGCGCGTTCAGCGTGATAAGTACGATTGTAATAAAGCCAAGCAAGTCATCTGGAGTACCTGCCATTTGTATATCAAACTTCGAAAACGACGATGGCACTCCAAAATGCTCACGTGACTTAATTAGTATTTGCGAGTTGCTCAAAACTTTCGCTTTTGCTTTAAATGCAGCTCTTACTGAAAGCAATTCTTTCTGGTTTCTGTGCAATTTCCTTTATTTCGATGTCCAAACACCAGACTATCGTTCTAGACATTATCATTCCATCTAACTGGGCGCCCCAGCTAATGTCCGAAGCGTCCGTCGCTAGGAAAGCATGGTTGGTTTTGCGTGAATTGGTACCGAGCAGCATGTAGCTCCGCGGCACTAGACCATCTCTTAACAAGTTTAGTATGCCGGATTCATTTTGTTGAAATGTCGAAGAAACATTTGCAAATTGTTATCCCAAGGATCTTACGGCTTCCGCAGCCCGAGGACTACTTGGGTTCTACCAACCAAGATATTCCAGAGATTTTACGGCTTCCGCAGCCTGAAGACTTTACTTGATTCTGCCAACATATATCACAAGAGTCTTACGGCTTCCGCAGCCTGAAGATTACTTGGGTTCTACCAACCGAGATGTTCCAAGGATCTTACGGCTTCCACAGCCTGAAGACTTTACCTGGAATCTGCTAACATATATAACAAGAATCTTACGGCTTCCGCAGCCTGAAGATTACTTGGGTTCTAATAACAGAGATTTTCCAAGGATCTTACGGCTTCCGCAGCCTGTAGACAACTTTGATTCTGTCAGCCAAGATGTTCAAAGGATCTTACGGCTTCCGCAGCCTGAAGACAGCTTGGATTCTGCCAACCAAGATGTTCCAAGGATCTTATGGCTTCCGCAGCCTGAAGACGACTTGGATTCTGTCAGCCAAGATGTTCCAAGTATCTTACGGCTTCCGCAGCCTAAAGACAGCTTGGATTCTGCCAACCAAGATGTTCCAAGAATCTTAAGCTTGCACGGCCTGAAGATTTTGCTTGGATTCTGCCCACATAGATGATGAGTTCTGATAAATCAGAAGGGAGTCGTCCAAGTCTTCGATACTAGAACTTTACCTTCCTTCGTCTGCCGAGTCTCCGCGACGCAGCATGAAACAGGTGTGGTGCTGATGCCGGAAAGGCACGTCATCTCGAATAATCGATCTTGATAGCCGATTCTTAAAAAGAAGCAATGTGACCTGGGTGTTTTTCTGGCCGGACTATGCCTTGTTCTATCAGATCTTTGACTATTCAAGTAGTTCTTGTTGACGGCTTGGTGGCATACTAATCCATTGGAAGGTGGCTAAAGACAGATCTATCTTCGCACCCAATCTAATGTCTGAAGAAAGCGAGGAGTCTGGAAGGGACACAATTATTAATTTGATAGGCTTTGGCAACCTCAACTGAATCAATCGTTTCAGGTTGAATATAGGTCCGTCTCTTTCGTGGTTCTTTTGCTTCCGAAACATTGAAGATAAAAACCTGGAGGATAGATTTTGTCGATCCACTACCTCCATCATTCGTTGGCGGAGTAATAATTCGATCTGCTTTGACATTATAGATGAGTGGTTTCGAACCGGCGTAGACCCCTTTGTCATGGGTAGACAAGTAGTGGTCCTGAGGTAAATGGGAGACGCATTCCCGTGATAATTCCGAGAAGGGCCTTCGGAGCCCAAAGCGTCTGCCACTGCCTCCGATACGCTCGGAGACAGCCCCAGTAAAACTCCCGTTCTGAAGTCGGGGAGTCATTGAGCGCTTTCGAACCAGCGAAGTCCTTGGTGATGGGTAGACAAGTAGTGGTCGGGAGGTAAATGACAAGACGCATTCCCGGTTCCGAGGAGAGCCTGCGGAGACCAATCCATCTGCCACTGCCTCCGATACGCTCGGGAGGCAGCCCCCTCGCACTTTGCACTCGACTCTGAGTCATTTGTCTAGCTGTCTTTTAACTGGCTGAGCTTCCCTTCTGTAAGACCTTCTGTATTCTATAGATCGTTTAAAGAAGCTTGCGTTATATTTCTATTCTTGTTGGGCAGCTCACCATCATGCGCTCGATTGGCTCGAATGGCTTGCCGATACTGAAAAACCACTTACTTGGATTATTAAAATCTTATTCGTCTGGACTGATTCTTTTTCCAGGTTGAACCAACCCACTTATCTATGTCGCCTGTATTTTGTATATATGCTTGAAGAAGAGCCTCACTAAACAAGCATCTTGAACTCTGCGGTATCTTACGCAGACCCTCTTGCAAATTCTTATAATGTATCTCGTTGCGATCGCGACGGTTTACTACATATTCAGCTCGCTTTCCGCAAACAAACTGTATTATTTCTTAATTCGTTTTGTGAAATTTTGAGTCTCGTTTAATTTTAGCTGAAATTTCATCAAAACACTTGTGGCCGATAACACTATCTGGCAATGCCGTCCCGTCCACTAATTGCTGTAAATTTCGACTAAGTAACATTCTGTCAAAAATAGGTATTAAATATAGCAACAATTATTCTCTCCGAATTAGCCACATAATCTTACCCCTTAATAAATTGCCCGAGCTCTTCATTAAATGTTTTGTTCAAAGAATCCTGGCAATGTGTTATGCATCTTTAGGGCATAAGTGTACCGAACAACCTTCCAGCTCGGATCGTGAAAACATTGAAATGTTTCAAGCAGTGCCCACGGCCGAGGTTTGAATGTGGAATGGTCGGAACTGCGGTACCTAATATACGTAAGGTTGAACGCGGCGGCTCCACTGCACAGTCGGGGATGGCCGCGGCGGCATGTTTAACGTTAAGCTCAATGATTGAGAACTAGGACTCGGCACCGGCTTCCCGCCGGCCCCGGACTCTCCTGGTGGCAGCGAATGCGCCCCAGGTAATTGCAGACAATAAATCGTTACAATAAGTTAACAACAAATTCGTTAAAATAATCACTCGATTAGTTAAATTTATATATCAGACTTACCGCGTTTGCCGTTTTACTTAAGGTGCCGAGCATTCTAAATTACTCTAATTTATACTCGCTTGATACCGGAGGTAGATTACCAATACCTGAAGGCTCCGACAATCCTTCAACATGGCTTACCTCCATGTTAACGGAATAATTTACTCCATTGCAAACACTTATAATCTGAAATTATTACTTAAAACTTTTTCAACATCTTAAATTTAAGTATTTCACTTCACTTCACTTTTACTTAAATTTGTGATGTTGTTCACTCGAGAAGTAACGACGCTATGAAGAATAACGGTTCGAGCCCTCCCTAAGTTGACATCTGTGACCACGTGACATTACTCTGCGCTCATTGGTCGAAAGCTCATTGGACGAAAGAAACGAAAGTCGCTGTGATTGGCTAGAACTCGAAAGGGAAGTATGACGCACTCTCACAGATGCTGTGCATCGTCACATGCCGAATAATGTAATATTTTGTTCCAGGTTAGAGTGCGTGTATAAGACGTGGTCGGGGCACGCGGCGGCGGTGATGTGCGCGGCGCGCGAGTCGCTGCCGGCGGGCGACCGCCTCGCCACGGGGTCGCGCGACCACTGCGTGCGCGTGCTCGACCTGCAACACGCCGCCGGTACGCTATCCCCGTCCCTCTCACACTCGCACTACATACTACAGCGGTAGTGACCCTGCCGCAGGTCGTCGGCTCAATTGGCGCTCAGAGCAGGTGTTTTATTGAACATACAGACATGTTTTCCGGTTTCGGTGTTTCTCTTTGTCATTAAGTAGGTTTCCGAACCTCCAGCACAGGATATAACTATCCTAATGGAGGCCGTTTGTGGCCGTAAAGTGTATGGCGTTTATTTATTAATAATGATCGATATGCACTTCCCCGTCTTTATTACCTACATCACGCAAAACGCAAGCTCTCTCTGTGTCTCCTTCTCACTCACACTATATCATTAAACTATGTGTTCAATAAACGATACGCTATACTACGTGCAGTACGCAACCCATTCGTAATCTATCATACAACACGGTTATTCAACGGTTTAGGATAATCATCATCGTCGGGTTAGTGAGGGACTTATTGTCAGGGTTCACCTGTATGTCCCAGTCATCTATTGACTGACCGGGCTTAAAGTGGTTTAACGCAGTAAATTTCGCTACCACTGCGCCACAACGATGAAGTAAAATTAAAGATTAAATTTAAAATAATCATACTACATGATATGCCTTATTGCTTGTAGATATATTAAATAGGCTATTATATCAAGTTGCAATATTTAAACATATTAACCATGGTTGCGTGTGGACTGCACTTCCACTTACCAGTAGGTGGAGTAGAGTCAATTGCCTCCCGGGGTTAATAAAATATAAAAATAAAAAATTGTCACATCAATACAAAAAAGGTTCGTCTACAAAACAATAATTTTAACAATATTTATATTGTTTACCTAATAACTGCCTACGACTTTGTTATAAAATGAAACACCACTTCAAAGCAAGGAACTGTATTGAAAGACCAAAATATATTTACATTACAAATGACTTATACTTTTAGCCGGGGTTCTGGCCAGCGCGATTCAGAAATGTTCAATGACATTAATAATGCCATCTATTGACATATATGCTCAAACATACCGCCCACCAAGAACCCTCAGTTCTTTCACTTAATGAAAAGGCCGCTCACCAGACAACATCATTGTTTGGTAATAGAATCAATGTGTAAACAGGACGTTTCAGTATCTTTGGTTGTATCATAGCGCCTCGGTGTTTTAAACAGACGACACACTGCCGATGGCACTTCTGCGATAGCTGTTTGACACCAATGGTTCTGTAAAGGGTCCTTGAATAGTTCATCTTCAAAACTATGTTACCGTGTAAAGTATCTGATAAGCAGTAAGTATTTTTAGGAATTGATATAGATAGCGAGCATAGATACATGAGAAGCTTGTATTCTTCAACCAATCCGTAGAAGCTCATCGTCATACAGGTAAGTTGACAACAAAATAATTTGCTTTTCTTTTTTTTGCTTTGTCGTTATATCATGTATCTCTTCTGAAAATTCTTGTTGCTGTATAGTTTTAATGCATGTCTCTAATGTGCTACTCATTTCCTCTCTAGTTAAGTAATTTTGTTTATGTTTTATTTATTTTTTGTTTTCAGGTGCAGCAATCGTCGACAATAGCTGAGTTCGCGTATCATCTTGGTAAATATAGAAAATCTCTAACAGAGATTCGGTATTATTGTAGAAAACGTTTTCATGTCATTTTAGTCTTCCAAATTTGTTGTAGATATAATTAATTTAATAGATTAATAGTATCAAAATAAGTTCATTATACCTCAATAGATTATAGTTGCTTGGCCACCTTTGTAATTCAAAGCAGCGCATTTCAATTCGTTATATACATTTTTGTAAATTTCTGTAGCTTGACTTATGCCATTCGTGCCACACATTAAATCATCATCTATATAAAATGCTTTTTACTATTGGTGCAACTAATGGAAATCAATCTTTGCTCTTCGTCTTCAGCGCCCTGAAAAAGAGGGCAAACAGCCAAGACCGGAGTTGCTGCTGTGCTAAAGTTAACAATTTATTATAAACAATTATCTGATAGTCAACAATATGTACGTAATCTTTTTGTATTACTGGTTCAGTCAACATTGCGTCATTTAAAAATAATTCTTTAGAACCCTTAGTAAAAGCGTCGAATGCAAAACGTCGCTTTGTTTTATGTTTTGCGTCTCTCAGGGCCGCATGATGAGGTAAATTTATATCATAATTGTTTTCTTCCTTAATCATTGTAATATGACCTAAAATTTGTTTTAATTTTATATTGTATTTAAATTTTCTTTCTATGTGTATAAATTTGGATATAGTAATTTCCTTAGTATTGCTACATTTCTCTACTGGTTCTATATTTTCTTTAAAAGGTAAGTATACTTTATATCTTTCAGATTCGGTTTTTACTGTTGTATTTTTAGAGATCTCTTCACACATCTGATCTTCCTTGGTCATTTTACGTTCAGTAGTAAGTACTTTATTTTCAGTTTCCCAAAACTTATTTAGTTGTTTGTTGTCACTTAGAGTTATGTGTGAACTACTTGATTGTTTTTCTTTTTCAGGTTTTGTATAATTAGTATCACCAGATAGAATCCAACCCAGGTATGTTGACTGTGCTATGATAGACCCAGATGGACTCTTCAGCAAACCGACATCTATGATTTTACTATAAACTTCGGCACCTAGCAGCAGTTGTATTTTATTCGGTGCATAAAACTCAGGATCTGCTAGTGTTATTTTGTCTAATGAAGACCAGTTAGACATCGTAATTTGCTGTGTTGGCAAATAGTTTGTGATATTACGTATAACATACGCCTTGACTTGGACTGTGAAGGTTGTTTTAATCCTCGATCTGAGGTTGACTTCTACCATGTATTTGATGCTGAGCTGGTTACCTCCATTCAGTCCAGTGACCACGCCGTTGATTTTTTCTCGTTTCAAACCCAAGGCTTGAACGAGATCCTCTGAGACGAACGAGGCCTGTGATCCTTGGTCAATGAGAGCACGGTAGGTATGCATGTTTTCGTGACTAGAGAATACATCCACCAGTGCGGTTGCTAATAAAATTTGACCAGGTTGTTTTGTAAAATGTGATACTATGTTTGTAGGGTCTTCCTGACTTTCTTTTCTTACAAGTTCCTTTCTTTCAGGATGCAATAAAGAATGATGCTTTTTCTGACAAACACGGCAAGAAGTATTTCGCAGACATCTATTTGCTGAATGATTGGGTATAAGACAGTTGAAGCAGAGATTATGTTTTTGTACGAATTCTGATCTATCCTTAGAGCTAAGATTTACAAATTGCTTACATTGATATATGTAATGACTTTCTTTGCAGTATGAACATGATATTGTATTTTTGTCAAATGCTGTATGAAATGAACGGGCTCTCATAGGTTTGGAAGTGTCTCCTATCATCTCTAGCGTCCGAAACCTTGTTTCTAGAAATTTTTGCAATTTGTCAAACTCTGGAAATTCTTGCTCTAATGCAATATGTTGCTCCCATAGTCGATGACTTTCAGAATCCAATTTGTTTACTGTTATATAAACCATGATAGCACTCCACGATTCCGTCGGTAATCCAAGATTGTTCAAAGCGTTTAAACACTCAACGGTTGAATCGATTAGTTGTCTTATGCTCACTGCAGATTCAGATGAAATATTTTTTAGGTTAAACAATTTTTTGAAAATACAGTTTGATAGGTACCTCTTATTGTTGTATCTGTTTTTCAGTGTTAACCAGGCTTGTTCGTAGTTCTGACTGGTTACCGATATACTTCTCAGCAATTGTTCTGCTTCGCCTGTCAACGATACGGTAATGTAGTTTCTGCACGTTGTCTAAATGGTTGTTTAAATGAATTAATGAATTAAATAAATCGTGAAACGTGGGCCAATCAGTGTATTTGCCAGAAAAGTAGGTATTTTTATAGTCGGCAAGTTAATTTCAGTAATTTTGTGTTGTTTGACGGCTGGTTGTATTTCTGTCTTAGGTGTCATTTCTTGAAGTTCATTTTTCAGTTCACTTTTGTATTCTATATATAACTCCTCACATAGATTATATACATCATTAAAAAAGTATTTAAAATCTTTTCTGTTTTCTTTTTTAATATGTGCTATAACTTGATCATGACCAGATTTAAATGTTTGCCATGTATTTTCTAGTGTCTCTAAGCGAGTCTCTATGTAACTTAGAGTAATTCTTGGTTTTGGTGATTTATTGTAATTCCGTTTTCCTTTCAATATTTGTTCAAATTTCTCTTCTAGGACACTAACTATTTCTTTTATGTCTTCCATTTTTGAAAATCCAAATATAAAATTTTATAAGTCCGAAATTCACTAAATTTTTTTAAGTGTTTTACGCAAAATTCTCCAAGTCTATATTCATCTAATTTTAAAATTCAATGTTCAATTTATTTACGATTTTAGAGTCATATCTATAGCACTTACGTTCTCACACCACTGAGGCACACTGTCCATTATTGTCTGTCGCGCACTTCACTATATACAACTTCACATCCGGCTCGAAGGACCAACCTGTTTACCTAATAACTGCCTACGACTTTGTTATAAAATGAAACACCACTTCAAAGCAAGGAACTGTATTGAAAGACCAAAATATATTTACATTACAAATGACTTATACTTTTAGCCGGGGTTCTGGCCAGCGCGATTCAGAAATGTTCAATGACATTAATAATGCCATCTATTGACATATATGCTCAAACATATATATTTATATAACCATATATAACCATAACTTAGCCCCAATGAATTCCGCAGGCGCGTGGGAGGCGAGCAACCGGCGCCTGCTGGAGCCGCCGCACTACGACGGCGTGCAGGCGCTGCTGCTGCGCGGCGCGCTGCTGTACAGCGCCTCGCGCGACTCCAGCATCAAGTGCTGGTCGCTCGGCGACAACGCGCTCTCACACGTATGTTACTGTGGACACTAAACAAATATACATGCACATTCAACGTCCTGCCAAATAGTTATAGCATACAACGATGTTATGGCGCAGCGAACCTGCCTTAAGCGTCGCAAGTCGCGGTTACGATACCCGCGCGGAGGAGATGTTTGTATTGACCATGCGGGCATGTGTTCCGATCGGGGTGTTTTTGTTGCCGTTTCTTTTTTGTTTTGTTTTTGGGCCGTTGAGTGTGTAGCGCTTATATATAAATTCAGCCAATTCGTTTTTATCAAAACTTTCTATTTAATATTTACAGTCCATCACAAGGTGTAGTTGGTCATTATTTGTACATGCACATCGTAGTATCGCTCGAAAACAGAGCCAATAATCAATATCAAGAGTGTTCCAGAGCGTGATGAACGCGCACAAGGGCTGGGTGACGGGCCTGTGCGCGCTGGGCGCGGGGCTGGCGAGCTGCGGCCGCGACCAGGCGCTGCGCCTGTGGAGCGCCGCGCTGCGCCCCGCCGCGCCGCCCGCCGCGCTGCCCGACGCGCCGCACGCGCTCGCCGCCGCGCCGCCCGCGCTCTACACCGCCGGCAGGTAACTGGGTGACGGGGCTGTGCGCGCCGGGGCGGGGCTGGCGAGCTGCGGCCGCGACCAGGCGCTGCGCCTGTGGAGCGCCGCGCTGCGCCCCGCCGCGCCGCCCGCGTTCTACACCGCCGGCAGGTAACTGGGTGACGGGGCTGTGCGCGCCGGGGCGGGGCTGGCGAGCTGCGGCCGCGACCAGGCGCTGCGCCTGTGGAGCGCCGCGCTGCGCCCCGCCGCGCCGCCCGCCGCGCTGCCCGACGCGCCGCACGCGCTCGCCGCCGCGCCGCCCGCGCTCTACACCGCCGGCAGGTAACTGGGTGACGGGGCTGTGCGCGCCGGGGCGGGGCTGGCGAGCTGCGGCCGCGACCAGGCGCTGCGCCTGTGGAGCGCCGCGCTGCGCCCCGCCGCGCCGCCCGCCGCGCTGCCCGACGCGCCGCACGCGCTCGCCGCCGCGCCGCCCGCGCTCTACACCGCCGGCAGGTAACTGGGTGACGGGGCTGTGCGCGCCGGGGCGGGGCTGGCGAGCTGCGGCCGCGACCAGGCGCTGCGCCTGTGGAGCGCCGCGCTGCGCCCCGCCGCGCCGCCCGCCGCGCTGCCCGACGCGCCGCACGCGCTCGCCGCCGCGCCGCCCGCGCTCTACACCGCCGGCAGGTAACTGGGTGACGGGGCTGTGCGCGCCGGGGCGGGGCTGGCGAGCTGCGGCCGCGACCAGGCGCTGCGCCTGTGGAGCGCCGCGCTGCGCCCCGCCGCGCCGCCCGCCGCGCTGCCCGACGCGCCGCACGCGCTCGCCGCCGCGCCGCCCGCGCTCTACACCGCCGGCAGGTAACTGGGTGAAGGGGCTGTGCGCGCCGGGCGCGGGGCCACCATATTGAACCAGGAGGAGAGGCTCTTACAAATTGAAAATTTTATGATATAAAGACATGAAAATTTTACGACAATGTGAAGCCATGCAAGCATTCTTATTTCTTTTCCTTGAATGCTTCTGATGTTCTATCCCATAGTACGGGATGTTTCTCGACTTATTATTATTCTCAGCTCAGTGACGTGTCATTTTTGAAAATAGAATAACAAATGAATGCTACACCGGTATCGTGATACGTTGCGGTGTCGCAGTCGATTCGTCGTCATGTCGTCGATCGATTGACGATATGACGTGGCATCGTGAAATGACGTGTATGAGGTTTATGACGGTTACTTGATGACCATGAACGATAATGTAACCTATCACAGATATAAGATGCGGCCAACCGATATCCATCCGAAATTATAAGCTATGTTTTGTTTGAAATATAAAGAATAAAACAAGATAATATTAAAATCCTGTCCGTATATCAAGTGAATTTTCGAAGGCCGAAAAAATTTATAATTCTTAACATGTCATTCTGACTCACCAAAGAAATTTTTTGCACCCAAACTGTCTATTGCCACAATTGTTCAAGTCTGATTCTGATCTATACTGAGTAATACGTTTGTCTAATTTAAATCATTGATCACCGTGAAGATTGACTCATTTCCATCAATTATCTAGTTATGTTTCTTTACCTTCATCATTGACCCTCTTTAATTACATTAGCTATTGTTAATATAAGCTGTACTTAAGCTAGGTAATTATTAAACCCTAAACAAAACTCACACAGACAACATAATATTTGTATAACATAATATAAGTGACGAAAAAACTTTAACACACCCTTAAATATAAGATTTAACATGTTGAGTGTATTGCAGCGGCGGCGAAGTGCGCGCGTGGCGACTGGTCAGCGAGCAGTGAGCGACACAGGTGCACACACAGACACACACACAAACACAACACACACAGCTGCATAAACACCGCCGACGATCACGCTTTACTCTTATCGGTATTTACAAACAAAATTAGTCTCCTCCCAACGGTAAGTATTCGTCAGTTGTGTTTTTGCACGCTCCCCGACTCCAAGCTTGCTGCGCACGCGTCGTCGCCGCTTCACCACTCATTAACGGCAAATGTTTGCTTAGCTAAATTGTTTTCTTTTCACATATACATTAGACGTGTTTTTTCTATGATTCTTGTTCTTTTCCGTGTGACTAACAATTTTTGTACTCTACAAAAAAAACCGCTTTCGATGTAGTAACTAATCACATTACAATCTTGGTGTTATTTTTTATACTAGATTTTAGCTTTTATTGTAGTTACTTTTATTAGTTACAGAAGCGTGGAATATACATAAATCAGCTATCATTATATTTAACTTTTCTTTTATTGTTACAAACTTAGAAAATATTTCTTCTCAATTTTTTAAAATCTTCAAATAGTCATCATAAACAAAAACTAGTGATGTAATGTTAGACATAATAAATAGTCAACGTAATACGTAATTAAGTATATAATATAGTTTAAATACTTAGTAGAATACGTTTCTGCTCAGCTCTGGTCGCGTGTGCTGCTGGCGGGTGCGCGCGGGCACGCGGTGACCGGCGCCGGGCGCGAGCGCGCACGCGTACTTCCGCGCACGCGCTCACGCCCCCGCGCACGCGCCGCGCCTGGCGGTGACACGCGACGCCCCACGCCAGGCCCTCCCACTTCAAACTGTCACGTGATGACGTCACTAGCTATGAAAATATGAACGAATCGCAGCAATGTGAAGATGACTAAGTATCATAATATCACGACAGTAGCACCCACTTGGGTCACAGCTCTCTTTTAGAAAAATGTTTATCAAAATAAATGAAATGTCAAACTCTAGAAATTTGTAATGAGATTTGTGTGGGTAACTTTAATATTATGACTATTATGATTAGAAATGAAATTAGGACACTCTTATAAAAGAGACTATAATTCAATTATAGAAACTAGAGTTAAATATCCTCGAAGTAGTTCCTGACTGTTATCAACATTTATGATATAATTAATAAAGAAAACCGGCTGAGTGCGTGTGGGACTCGCAAAGAAGGGTTCCGCATCTAGAAGACAAAGACAAAGACATGAAAATAACAAATTTTATGTATGGGAGCCTCAACAAATTTGTTCAATTATTTGTCATTATAGCAGCCATAGAAATACATAATCTATGAAAATTCTTATTATGTATTCCGTACCTAAGGCACGTAGGATACACAACCCTAAAAATCTAAAGATTCGGATATTATAGCGTTCGATATTAAATATCAAATGAAAGACGTTCAACAAAACTTACGTGTTTAAAACTAACACTTAGATTTTATCAGTTAAAGTATAACTGGCTAAAACTAGTAAAAGGTTTTGTTTATTAAAAAATCGGTTAAAACTGAAATGTAATCCAATTAAGACATTCCATCACTGCAATTGACTTACGTTGTTAATAAAGATCATATCAAAATAATTACTGCCTATATTAAAATGAATTAAATAGTGAAATCGAATACAACCCTAAAGTAATTATTTGACTGAAAACTACCAATAAATTAGATTATAACCGCTAGTAAAAAGTATAGCTAATGAGTAACAAATGGCCTTTATATGGATAATAATAAACCGTCACCCTGTTATGTAATATTGCTTTTAGTATACGAAATGGCAAGCTTTATAGTATCGCTACAGCGATTAGTGCGATTTATATTATAATGGAAGCGATTAGTTTTAAGAGAATAAACATTATACGCCAATGGTTTATGGCCAAATTGAACGCACAGATGAAATACACCTTAAGAATCATACGTAGATATAGAGGACAATATATTGCGCGTCTATATGGCGTTAAAGGACAGTTTAAAATAGAAGCGCCACCTAACAAGTGGTTATGAACTAAATAATAGGATCGTAGGCGTGCGCTATCAAAACCTTGTATGCCATTGGTCAAATTCTTACTCTTACTTTCGCACATTCACCGTCTTATTTTTTTTTAAATTCTAACTTAAGTCCACATTAGATCATCCTTCGATTTTTACCAATAACAATTTATCAGATTCACTATCTCTACTGTCTATTCTTCTCTATATCTATGGAATCATATTATAGAATATAGTTTTGCGCGTTATCGAATTTCAAAGGCTTATTTATTAATTCCATGTCAAAACATGTTTATTTTAGTCTGACATTCGGCGGACTCAATAGTTTTAAGATTTCATATGAAAGTTAGTGATGTATAAAAATATTGGCAATAATAAGCGCAGTAAATAACACTACTAAATACATATAATCTGTGATTAATTAATCAATTATATTTTTATACATTCCTGTGCTACGGGTACATTTGTAACACTCATATATTCATAGTTTATTTTATAATTATATGTAATTATTAATAGCATACGAAATAAATAAGTTTCTACAAGTTTTGATTTATAGCTAATAGATAACCGTATTTTAAGCTTTTTTTAACCTTCGACCATAGACTTTCTATATACTACGGACGTACGTACCGGAACGAAGAAAGTTAGTTCATTCGGTTGGTGTCAATTTACAAAAAGGCACCAACGAATCTGTGACATTTTGTCTATAAGGGCCGGTCCGTAATTTGTAGTAAGTCATATGCTTTCAACATATTGTTTATGGCTATGATTGAATTCATATTTTCAGTATTATTATTTTACCTCAGAAGAGGAATCTTTATAGTGTGTACGGACACGTGGTCATTAAGTTATCGCGAGGCTACAATAATTAGCTTTATTAACAATACATATAAATTTTTATGAAATGTTATATTGTAGCAATATGAAATGCTAATTGTTTTATTTTTTTCGCGCGCCGAGAGATGCAAAGCTTTCTCTGTCGCACGAATTATCTTAGTATATAAGTAAAGTGTATTAACCAATTATGTTAAGACATGTTTGTGTGTGTTTAACTTGCATTTGTGTGAAATTTGTATGAGTTTTTATGATTTCCAGTGTACTTTTTATTAGGAACATTTTGTTTATTTGGGGAAGTTTTGAATCTCAACGAAACTTATAACTAGCTTCAAGTTTACCAACTAGTCATTTTAAAACCGGACGAAATTTTTAATCTGAAGTTATAATGTTTTTTTGTTTTAAAAACCGTATGAAATTTTTACAATATATATATATGTATGTATGTATTTGCTGTGAATGTTTTGCTTTTTTTAATATTTAAATTTGTATAAAGGGTCTTACATCAAAATCCATTATTATTTTATAAATTATGTATGACCTATAAATTTTATGGCCAAAGTTTCAAAGTATTCATTGTGTAACAATAGATTTTATTTACAAATACGTTTTCGTGAAATTATCTTGTTTCTAGTATTGTTTATTTAGATAATATTTTTCATTTTTAATAAAATATCGTTTTATGTAAAATTGTTTTATTTTTATTTTACCTAAATCGATTGAGATATGGTATATATGTTAATGGCGTGTATTTGTAAAAATATTGGAGAAACACCGAAAACAAGGCACATAAAATAAATTGATTACGTAAAAGCTAAGCTAAATTGTATACTGTTAAACCTTACTGGTGCTATGCATTTTATTGCAACAGGCCGACTAGCACCGCAGTGTCTCTACTATATTCTACCGTAAAGCAGTATTGCTGTGTTTCGGTTTGAATGACACTAGGTAGTGAAATCATTTGGCAAAGGAGATTTAAGAACCATATCTCGAGGTTGGCAAGTCGTGAGTGACGCCTACAAATGTTTGGTGCTGCAGGTGTTCAAAGCCTACGACAACCGTTTTCCCATAGGTGGGTAGTATGCTTGCTTACCAACTCCGTAAAATAAATATAAAAAAAATTGGTAAACTTTGAGTAAATTACTATTACTAGTACTTTTTAATTACTTCGTATTTACAGTAAGCATAATTAAGTATTAGATTGTATGATGTATTCCATAATGGATTATATAAAACAGAATACAACTTACCAGGTATATTATCGAATACAAAAGTTTGTTTTTTACAATATATCTTGTATTTGAGTCGTCAGTCACACCATATATTATTCACAAAAAAAATCAATATTGTGTCACTTAAAGTTTTATTTGAAATAAATGAATGTTAGTATTTATATTTAGCGTGTTTTGCATGTTTTCTGTGGTGTGGGGGCGTGGCGGGCGAACGTCTCCGCCTGTCCCTCTCCCTATCTCTGTCCCTCTCACGGTCTCGCTCTCTCTCGCGCTCTCTGTCTCGCTCACGTTCGCGCGATCGTTCCCGTTCTCTCTCACGCTCGCGTGATCTTGATCGTGACCTTGATTTGCGATCGCTGTATGGACAATAATTTATTTTATATAATTAATTTTAAAATTTGCAATATTATAATTCATTTTTTATGAATATACAAACCTGTACCGAGAACGTTTGGGCGGTGGAGACAGTGTAGGCTCACGTGACTTTTTTGATTTCTTGGAGGAAGTAGAGAAGGAATCATCTTCAATTCCTGGAGAGTCTATTTCTTCTGCTTCCTTTGCCTCATGGAGCGCCTGTGAAAAACAAATAAATGTATGGTCTATTGATGAATCAATAATTTAAGAACACCGATTATTTGGATCCCTATAATGAAATCGTTAATGTGCGGACGTCGAAATTATTATACCTTACTACAAATTAAAAAGAAATGAGTATCACTGCTCATGGCTATAAGGCATAAGCTTCTTACTGGAATGTCATGTTCGAAACTGATTCCGCAGATGTCGTCAAACAAGTTCTGACGCGATATCAAACAGTGAGAGTAAGTACTGAATATACCAATTAATTGAATTTTTTTTTATATCATGATGGTATGCTTGCATACGGTTAACGGTCACCGCAACCTATGATCCTTGAAGTATCACATGTCGGTTGCACATATAAATAAATAAATAATAAATAAATAAACGTTGCACACTCAACAGCCCCCATTAGGATAGTAATATCCTGTGTCGGGGGTCCGGAAAACATTCACAATGACAAGGACAAATACACCCAGATCGGAATCGAACCCGCGACCTGTGGCGTTTAAGGCAGGTTCGCTACCGCTGCACCACAACGTCGGCACATCCAAGGGATAATAGGGAAAAAGCCGCTCACGGAGTAGTTAGTGCCCCGGCCGAGCCTATTGTGCTGGTTCTACTACTACTACTTGCGGTGGCGGCGTCTGCGCACCTTCTTGATGAGCTTCCGGCGGTAGTGCTGCACCTGCGCGGGCGGCGCCAGGCCGGGCCGCAGCGCGCGCGCCCGCCTCCAGCTCGTCCGCGTACTTCAGCACGCGCAGCTCGATGTCGCGCAGCGTCTCCCGCCGCAGCAACGCCTCGCTGCTGCGGCTGCGCGGGGACTCCACGCCGCTATATTAACATTACGTAAAACTTAGAAACCTGGGCATCTATAATATTAAAAACTTTTTATATTGAAATATAGCCGAAATAGCTCAGTGGATAGAAAACGTAGACTGAATTTTAAGTATTTAATTTTTCGCCTCGTGGTTTACGGTGAAGGAAAACTTCGTGAGGAAAGTCTTGGGAGAAATTCTGACACATGTATACATATCTGCAGTGGATTAGGCTCCTTAACAAGAGAGGCCATAACGGGGCCTTGCCCAGTGGTAAAACATTAACATTCAGTTACTTTACTTCATGTGATATACAATTATAAAAATCCGAAATATAATAATTTTTTTTTGTGAGAATATCTTTCGTTCGCTTCGCTCGCTCGAGCGCTCACCCGTCGGCGGGCGGCGGCGTGGGCTCGCGCGCGGGCTCGGGCGCGACGGGCTCCACGCTCTCCCAGCGCGACGGCACGAAGGCCGCCACGCTGCGCTCCTCCGCGTCGCCCGCCCCGTCGAGCTCCGCCTCCAGCGGGACACCGTCTATGTCCTCGTCCACTGGAAGCGATACCAACGTTTGAGATGAATAAATGATTAATTGGTTTCAGATGCTTTGGAATGACAGCATAACTTTTAAAAAGTTTGAATTAAAAAAAAATAAACATGTTTTAATTTTAAATGGATCAGTAAATTTAAATACATGGTGTACACCAACTGCAAAAAACCAACTATTGATATTAAGAAGAAAAAATACGGACCGCCTATATCAACTTTGCAGTCGGCCTAAGCTATCAAGATCAAGATTATCTATTAAATCAAGTAATATTTTACGAAATTTTTATAAAATGTTACAAGTACACGAGCCAAAAGCAATGGTGTACGGCGTTGTTACCGGGCACCCCGTCGATGTCGTGTATCTCGTGGCGCACGCTGAGCTGCGGCGGGCGCTGCTCGGCGAGGCGGCGCAGCGCGGCGCCGTCCAGCGGGCCCGAGCCGCCCGAGCCGCCCGACGCGCCCGACGCCGTGGAGCCGTCCGGCGACGCGCCGCCCGACGCCGCGCCCTCCGAGCCCGACCCCTCCGCGCCGACGTGCACCGAGCTCTGGAAGTACACGTACAACTGAGGCATGACCAAATATCTAGATGCCATAGTCGACAAAAGACTAACAATTGAAGATCACATCCAAAAGGCATGCAATAAAAAGACAACGTTCGTATTAGAAATTTTGTAGGACCAGTATTTTTTTTTTGCCGTCGCCCATGCCAATCTGCCAATGCTCTTTGGACTCCTAAGGCGTATTGGTTCGGAAATTGCCGGCGAGAGTCGATTGTGCCCAGTACCCAATAATACAAGTCTAGTATACCAAAAATATCACTCAGTTCAAATGAAATATTTACCTTGTCCTGTCCAAGGAAGACGTCGTTGATGCGCAGCAAAAAGTCGGTGGGGTAGACGGCCCAGTCGGCCCAGGCCTGCAGGATGCGCGTGACGCGCGCGCGGAAGCCCTCCTGCTGCATGCGCGACGGCATGCGCGCCCACGCCTGGTGGCACTCGCGCATTATCTCCACCAGCCGCTGCTGGAAACTGGAAACGACAAGTATAGCAACGATCACTTCATATGGTTGGATTGGCATTACGACTTAAGATTTTCAATTAACAAAAAAAAACTCGGCAATTATTACTCAACACACCTGCACACATATAAATATATAGATAAACTACGTAACATGGCGCGCTCGCAAAATCCAAAACGTTCAAATTGTGCGTACTGATGGGGCCTTTAAACAGAAACAAGACTAGTTGACCAACAAAACTGCCGGTCCCATTTCAGGTCGGTCGGCGTTGTGCAGGATGTCGGACAGCAGGTAGAGGCGGCGCCGTGCGCGGCTGCGCCGGACAGTCCGGGTGTGCGTGTGTGTGTACTCACGCGCCGCGGTAGGCGCTCGCGTTGGTGAGCTTGGCGCCGGCGTTGTGCAGGATGTCGGACAGCAGGTAGAGGCGGCGCCGTGCGCGGCTGCGCCGGACAGTCCGGGTGTGCGTGTGTGTGTACTCACGCGCCGCGGTAGGCGCTCGCGTTGGTGAGCTTGGCGCCGGCGTTGTGCAGGATGTCGGACAGCAGGTAGAGGCGCGCGACGCGGCGCGGCGGCGCGGTGCGCGGCTGCGCCGGACAGTCCGGGTGTGCGTGTGTGTGTACTCACGCGCCGCGGTAGGCGCTCGCGTTGGTGAGCTTGGCGCCGGCGTTGTGCAGGATGTCGGACAGCAGGTAGAGGCGGCGCCGTGCAGGCTGCGCCGGACAGTCCGGGTGTGCGTGTGTGTGTACTCACGCGCCGCGGTAGGCGCTCGCGTTGGTGAGCTTGGCGCCGGCGTTGTGCAGGATGTCGGACAGCAGGTAGAGGCGGCGCCGTGCAGGCTGCGCCGGACAGTCCGGGTGTGCGTGTGTGTGTACTCACGCGCCGCGGTAGGCGCTCGCGTTGGTGAGCTTGGCGCCGGCGTTGTGCAGGATGTCGGACAGCAGGTAGAGGCGCGCGACGCGGCGCGGCGGCGCGGTGCGCGGCTGCGCCGGACAGTCCGGGTGTGCGTGTGTGTGTACTCACGCGCCGCGGTAGGCGCTCGCGTTGGTGAGCTTGGCGCCGGCGTTGTGCAGGATGTCGGACAGCAGGTAGAGGCGGCGCCGTGCGCGGCTGCGCCGGACAGTCCGGGTGTGCGTGTGTGTGTACTCACGCGCCGCGGTAGGCGCTCGCGTTGGTGAGCTTGGCGCCGGCGTTGTGCAGGATGTCGGACAGCAGGTAGAGGCGCGCGACGCGGCGCGGCGGCGCGGTGCGCGGCTGCGCCGGACAGTCCGGGTGTGCGTGTGTGTGTACTCACGCGCCGCGGTAGGCGCTCGCGTTGGTGAGCTTGGCGCCGGCGTTGTGCAGGATGTCGGACAGCAGGTAGAGGCGGCGCCGTGCGCGCTGCGCCGGACAGTCCGGGTGTGCGTGTGTGTACTCACGCGCCGCGGTAGGCGCTCGCGTTGGTGAGCTTGGCGCCGGCGTTGTGCAGGATGTCGGACAGCAGGTAGAGGCGGCGCCGTGCGCGCTGCGCCGGACAGTCCGGGTGTGCGTGTGTGTACTCACGCGCCGCGGTAGGCGCTCGCGTTGGTGAGCTTGGCGCCGGCGTTGTGCAGGATGTCGGACAGCAGGTAGAGGCGGCGCCGTGCGCAGGCTGCGCCGGACAGTCCGGGTGTGCGTGTGTGTACTCACGCGCCGCGGTAGGCGCTCGCGTTGGTGAGCTTGGCGCCGGCGTTGTGCAGGATGTCGGACAGCAGGTAGAGGCGCGCGACGCGGCGCGGCGGCGCGGTGCGCGGCTGCGCCGGACAGTCCGGGTGTGCGTGTGTGTGTACTCACGCGCCGCGGTAGGCGCTCGCGTTGGTGAGTTTGGCGCCGGCGTTGTGCAGGATGTCGGACAGCAGGTAGAGGCGCGCGACGCGGCGCGGCGGCGCGGTGCGCGGCTGCGCCGGACAGTCCGGGTGTGCGTGTGTGTACTCACGCGCCGCGGTAGGCGCTCGCGTTGGTGAGCTTGGCGCCGGCGTTGTGCAGGATGTCGGACAGCAGGTAGAGGCGGCGCCGTGCGCGGCTGCGCCGGACAGTCCGGGTGTGCGTGTGTGTGTACTCACGCGCCGCGGTAGGCGCTCGCGTTGGTGAGCTTGGCGCCGGCGTTGTGCAGGATGTCGGACAGCAGGTAGAGGCGCGCGACGCGGCGCGGCGGCGCGGTGCGCGGCTGCGCCGGACAGTCCGGGTGTGCGTGTGTGTGTACTCACGCGCCGCGGTAGGCGCTCGCGTTGGTGAGCTTGGCGCCGGCGTTGTGCAGGATGTCGGACAGCAGGTAGAGGCGCGCGACGCGGCGCGGCGGCGCGGTGCGCGGCTGCGCCAGCGCCTCGGCCAGGCACGCCGCCACCTCGCCCGCCGCCTCCGCGTGCTCGAGGCACCACGCCATCGCCTCGCCCACGCTGCGCCGCGCCGGCGTCAGCGACCGGATTATCTCCTCCAGCCGATCGCGCTGGCTGCAGTTCACATTAAAAATATAAATTTTCTGGCGTCGGGAGGCGACGACCCCATCACCCGCTGTCAATACGTCTTGTAGCATATTTTTTGATAATCCCACAGAAACCAAACATTTGTCCTATATATGTCAGATAAAAAATACCCATTGTGTTAATCTAAATAATAAGTTGTCTACTGAATTCTAACTCAATACAATAAGTGTGCGTGATTGGGTAATAAGCCTCCAATTATAATTCCAAGGGTATGCGCCCGGTAGTACGTACGTTTTTTTAATAATCCATAATTCCTACAATTTTCCGGGATAAAAAGTATCAATCATATTTCAATGTTTTAATCCTATATCTGTACAAAATTCCATCCAATTCCGTTCAACCATTTTTTCGTGATTGAGTAAGAAACATTCACACATCAAAACTTTCACATTTATTCTATTAGTAGGATTTTTGAGTTTTATAATAATTTTATCCATATTATAACAATACAACATACAGTAAAATAAAAAGTGAGCATAGTCTATTCGTGAATGATAGTCGCACTCCACGTACGCTCAGCCAGAGAACGGTTAAGCCCCGACTTTTAAGACGGTCGCGGCGACGAGAGTAAATGCATTCTATGAAATAAATGCAAACTATAACCCTAAATGAATGTATTAATACTGTATCCCGAGAAGTAATTATGAATAATCAGCCTGAGAGATGAAAATGGACAATGAAGTTCAGTCTCTCTCTCTCTCTCCCTCTCTCCCTCTCTCTCTCTCTCTCTCTCTCTCTCTCTCTCTCTCTCTCTCTCTCTCTCTCCCTCTCTCTCTCACTCTCACTTTTAATTATCTAATAATTAACATCAGAGGGTCACAGTGAAGTGTGACCGGGTGTACTATTACAAATAAAATGTCATACTTGAGTGATAATGTGCCTCGTATATTCTCTTTGGCGTCCTCTTCTTCCACCAGCTCGTCGGGCATGCCGGCGGTGAACATGTTCATGACCGGCGGTCGCCATACTGACCCACCTGGAATATAAATATTTTTATTTAACATATAAAGCATTACTGGCCACTTATAACCAGCGAAATAAAGTAACCATAGGTGTGTAATTTATCTATGATTAAATTTAAAGAATCAATTTAGATTACGGGATGTGATGACCCCATCGCCCGCTGTTGGGATAATCTCTGCCACAGCAGTGCAATCAGTCACACTGGTGGTAGGTCTCTTGTTAAATATTCTACCGCCAAGCAGTACTGTCTTAGGCATTACTGTGTTTCGGTTTGAAGGGCACTGTAGACTAGTGAAATTACTGGGCAAAGATTTAAGTACCAATATCTCTCAGTCTCAGTGTTACAAGCGCTCATAAGCTGCGGCAACCGCTTACGATGGGCCGTATGCTTGCTTGCCAGCTTAATAACATAAATAAAGAATTTAGAATCGATTCAAATTACAAAAACCGCATTGAAGAATCGATTTTTTAGAACTGATTTATCGGTTTAATGATAGTTTTTACAGTATATCCGGAAAATTATAACGCAAACACATTTTACAATTTCCACAAATATACAAGCGCCAAACCCCAATGTTACTATAAAAACTCATTCGGTTCTCACCTTTAAACATCCTAAAGTCGTCCAACGCCCAGTTCTTGGTGGAGTCCCCCTGCAGCATAGAGAACAGCTTCCAGCGGTAGTACACGTGCGCGGGGGACTGGTTCTCGAACAGGAACCGGAAGAAGGGATTGTTCATCTCCTTGTTCATGATGATCGCTTCGAACATGGGCCCCTCGCGGATCACGAACTCGACCATACGATGTATCAACATTAGGATGTTTCTAAATAAACAAAAGATATTTATTTCAATTTTGTTATTGTAATCTGGTAAAACAAGTTTACTTACACAAAAATTACATGAAATTTAATCGTTGATTTTTTTAAAGTAAAAAAATAAATTCTAAGAAGATTAAACAAAAATAATTTAGGTGTAAATTTGATTGGGGATTCTGAATCGAACTCAAAAGTACTTATTCAAATAATTAAAAAAGAAATCTATAAGAGGATCACCTCAAATGAATCAAATTTATATTGAAATGCTAAATAAACATCTTCATACTGAAGCCATTTAAAAAGATTCCGATCTAGTAGTTTTAAAATAAAGTAAAATGCATCGTACATACCTTTCTGTTGGAATCACAACTCTGACAATAGACTGAGATAGAATCTGAAAACAAACAATTAAGGATAATATTTTATTTATTTAATTTATTTGGATAAAAAACAGTAACATAATGACATGTACTAAATATGTCACGAATACTTTTTAAAACAGATTAAAAGTGTAATTTTGAAATCAATAAAAACGATAACAATTTTACCTGATCATAATCCTGACGATCTTCAGGGTCACTTGGATAGTATTCTCCGGCTCTAACTCTGGGTATCTGAGAGAGAAAAATGAAGTCATAAAAAAAATAAAATAAACATTAATAAACGCAACCCACTCAACTAAATAAAACATAAAACCGGCCAAGTTTGAATCGGACGTGCGCACGATTGTATCGTACCATTATCTATAAAAACGGGAAGAAATCACGTTTGTTGTATGGGAGTCCAATTAAATATTTATTTTATTAGTTTTTCAGTATTTGTTGTTGTAGCGCCAAAAGAAAACATCATCTGTGGAAATTTCAACTGTCTAACTTCTTCATCCTAGCATTATTCCCGGTATTTTTATGTACCCAGGATCTGCTTATTACTGATATCCGGATTTGACAGGTTACTAGTTTTTACACAGAGCGATTGCCATCTGCCCTCCGCAACCCTAAGGGCGAACCAGTAACTCATTGGATAAGAGTAATTTACTTATCAAGAGTTAACGATTATTATCAGATGTTATTGATAATAACCGGGACCGACAGCTTAACGTGCTCTCCGAGGCACGGTGGGGAGACCCACACGGACAAACACCCAGACCGAGACAGAAATTTAAACAAACATCTGCCCGAGCGGGAATCGAACCCGCAACCGTCGAGACTAAAGGCAGAATCGCTACCCACAACGCCACAACGGTTTCAACTGTCTAACTATTACGGTTCATTGGTTGTCCACGTCATAACTGTGATGCACAAAACAGAGGGCTGCTACCTTCCCGGCGAGGTGGCGCGGCGGCTGCGCGTTGAAGGGCAGGCCGGAGGGCGGCGGCGGCTTGCAGGGCTGCTGCAGCGACGGCGGGATGTAGATGGGCACGGGCGGGATCACCACCGCCTTGCCCCAGCCCAGCTTCATCTCGTAGTTCATTATCTCCTTGCCTTCACGAAACAATTCAATTGTTAAATTGTTTTGCATTTCATTTTTTGCCCACTTTATTTGGGTATAAAGTTTTCTCTCTTTCTTTTAACCAGTCTTGTAGACGATTTATAATTTCTTAATCAATTTAATTCAATTTATATCAATTCTACTAACATGATGAATGTGAAAGATTGTGTGTTTGGATGCTTGATACTCAATCACAAAATGACAACGGATTTGGATGAATTTTGACACAGGTATGGATTGTTACCTGGATAAGGACATCTTATACTTTTTACCCCCGAAAAATGTTCAATTCCTGTGGGATTATCAAAAAACTGCTATGGGATGTATCCAATTGAACTTTGGTAATGACTTATTTCTCTCTCTGGAGCCAATTATAAAGCACATGGTACATAAACACATTGCCAGTACAAATAAGCTCGTAGCTTGCGCTAAGAGTGGGTCCGACGATAGCCCAAGGGGGTCAGGATCGAACCCTACTACCATTGAGCTCAATAGCCCAACAAAGTTCCAAAGCCCCTCACCGTTGATACACCTCAGCGCCCGCTCGCCGTCCTTGCGCGACATGAACGCCACGAAGCCGCAGTTCCGGCCGCGCGCCTTCTCCTCGTCCGAGCGCGGCCACATGATCTTGATGCTGGCCAGCGGCCCGTACCGACCGAATATCTCCATCAGCTGCTGCTCTGTTATCTGTAACATACATTGGACAATATTTAATTGGTACAGTTGAAGACCAAAACTGGACGACCCTCGGACGACCGTTGTGACGTGGTGATAGCGAGCATGTTTTAGCCTCAATGGTCACGGTTGTCTGGGCGTTTCCGCTAGTGAATCTCCTCACCGAGTCTCAGAGAGCACATTATTATGTCGCTCCCAGTTGTTATCACATATCACCTGATAATAATTGTTAACCCGTGATAGGTCATTTCATAATTTACTCTTATGCAATAAATAATTGATTCCCCTTAGAGTTGCAGAAGTCAGATGGCAATCACTGTATTAAAACTAATAACGTGGCTAACTAATTAAGAGACTTAAAAATCAATGTGATGCTTAGTCATTTTTTTTTGTTTAATGGATGACATGATTTTAAATGTAACATGAATATATTCATTTATCATTTATTATCTATTTTGTCAATATTTACCTTAGGATTTAAATTCCCTAGGTACAAGTTAGTAGTATTAGGGTCTCCAGTGTCATATGATCCCACATCCGGAATCATATCTATGACAGGCTCTGTGCCAACCACGCCACGGTCGCGAAGTACATTCTTGTATTTATGACGCTCCGAACGCTCCTCTTGGATTCTGAAAACAAGAAGTAATTAATAAAATAACAATAAAATTTTATTTCGCAACATTTTAAATAAATAAATAAAAGCAACACTCACCAGCCCCCTAATAGGATAGTCATAATATCTATACACTTTTTTTTTTTTTTTTTTTTTTATGTTAGAAGTTGGCAAACAAGCATACGGCCCACCTGATGGTAAATGGCTGCCGCAGCCTATGAGCGCTTGCAGCACCATTAGTAGCCACTCACGCGTTGCCAACCTCGAGATATTAGTTCTTAAATCTCGTCCGCCCAGTAATTTCCCTAGCGTACAATGCCCTTCAAACCGGAACACAGTAGTGC
Source organism: Hestina assimilis (assembly GCA_023373885.1). NCBI lineage: Eukaryota > Metazoa > Arthropoda > Insecta > Lepidoptera > Nymphalidae > Hestina > Hestina assimilis. The sequence goes on from CM041740.1 coordinate 15,248,701, forward strand.
CTAAGCACTACTATTTGGCGGCAGAATATTGGACACTGCGGTGGTACCTACCTAGCCGGCCTCTTGCAACAAAAGACCTACCACCAGTGTGACTGATTGCACTGGTGGAATAATCTCTGCTGTGACAGAGGTTATCCCAACAGCGAGCGATGCGGTCGTCACATCCCGACGCCTCTAAAATATACTACTACTACTATGTTTCCAGACCCCAAGACACAGGATATTATCCTGTGTCTTGGGAGTCTTAATCCTACACATGGAAAAGAAAAACACACACAGACTGGAAAACATGCTTGTAAGGAACCTGCCTTAAGCGAAACAGCTCTAAGCTGCAGCGCTTAAGGCAGGTTCACTACCGCTGCGCCACTATGTCGTCTTTGATATTGATAGATAATTAAAACTTACTGCCTCAACTCCTCTTTAAATAACTCCAAATTACTCTTTTTCTTATCACCACTCTTCTTATTTTTAGGTCGTCCGGGTGGTTCAATTCGTTGTGCAAGACTACGGACCACATCTGCCTCAGTGATTGTGCGTTTGTCATCCAATCGTGATGTTGGCTTGTATAATTTGCCACGCTCTGATGTGTCTTCCTCTAATAAATAAATTATTTTATTTATAAATGCTATCATGACATAGAAATGAAGATTGAAGTCTCAAGGCACATTTACTCAGATAGTTTTTTACCAAAATTATGGCAATAGCATCACCCAAGTCTAGTTTTAAAAATTAAATATTTTATAATTATTAAGTAACATAATGTTAATTTAGTTGTGCCAATCTATAGTCATAGCATAAGCAAGTTGCGAGTTTGAAATATTTGGGAAACAAGCATTATTATTATTACAAATTGCAATAAGAGTAAATATCATTAATGAATTAATCAAAGAACTGGAAGACTTTGCATCATGCAATAATATGGTTATATTTTCAGAGAGAAAACTAAATAGACTACTTGGAGGTGAAATCTTTAGACCTTGATTACATATTTTATAAATCAAGTTTCAGATGGAAAATTCGTACTCATTATTACTCATGCTATACACTTAATCTACAACCTCAATCCAAATTTTTATACATACACAAAAATAAACTCACTTCTAGCTCCAGCATCATAAGTGCCAGCTTTTACCCAAACTTTAGATGTGGTGCTCGGTACCTCTTGAAAAGTTTCAACAAACTCTTTAAACACCTGCAGGTAGAGATTTAAGTGATTATAAATAGCAGATATAAAAATATAAATATACCAGGCTGGTGATGCTGTCAAGAAAAGTATAGCCAACAACAACAAAAATGAATGTATTACATTTAGAAAAAGACTAAATATAGTATGAAATTAAAACTTATCTCATTAGATCAACTACTAAAATACTGGGTAATTAAACATAATAATAACAAGAAAAGTACAGCCAACAACAACATAAAATTAATGTATTACATTTAGAAAAAATACTCTAAGTATAGTATGAAATTAAAGAAATTAAAACTTATCTCATTAGATCAACTACTAAAATACTGGGTAATTAAACATAATAATAAACAAGTGATCATGAGTTTTAATGACATCACGATAAATCAATTAGGTTTGTTGATTATTTACTGTCAATCACACTCACTGCAATCTATAAATTTACGAATTATTCATCTTTTATTAAGTTACTTAGGAAGTTAGTTAACAGGTCCGAGTACTTACGTGGGCAGCTGCTTCTTCTTCCTCTTTTTTGCGTAGCTCTTCGAGCTCTTTTTTCGACAAACTGCGATTACTCATTTTTGTACAGTTCGTACCAAAACGAAATTAAAAATTTCTTTACCGGATTAAATTAATCATAGCATTACGTATATCTAAAGTGGTAGTCAAATCTACTTTTTTACATTTTTCGTATCGTTATAAATATATAAGATTTTATTTATATTGTATAGTTTATACGTAATATAATAAGCAATTTAATATTTAAAATACGAGAAACATAACCTAACATGGGCTATAGTTTAATAACATTATATGACATTGATAGTTGGTGACAGGTTGCTGACATTGTCAGTGGCACAGAGTAAAATAATTACAAATACCACTGACCTATACGATATAGATTGCAGTCTTATTTTTTGAAAAATGTAATGATAAGCTAGTGAATCCAAATAAGTAGCTGGCGCTAAATTAGCAATAGTAAAAGCCCTCTCACAGGACATTAACTTGAAGTAGCTATCTTGAAGTAGCATCTGTACTATTTCAAAACTCTTCCCTACTGATGTTGCTGGCATTACAGAAAGCCTTGGCCACTAACTGCTTTTCATCTGGTAGCCCATATAAATATTTGTCTTCTTAATTATATAAGTACAATTCCAATCCGTGCCTGGACGCCTTTTAAAATAAAAGGGAGAAAAAGAAATAAACAAATTCATTGATTACATATTTATTGAAAAAGTATACATCAAAAATTTTTCGATGTAAAATTTAAAAAAAAGTGTTTAGCTTTGCGCATTATGTTTACAACGTTTTTATATTCGAAACTTGCTTTTCTTTATAAACAGCGACCATTTTGTGTACTTTAGTTTTCCATGTTAAAAATATATACCTTTTTTTAAATGACATTAATATGAAATAAAGATTATCGCGCATACTGGCAGGTTAGGCGTTAAAAAAAAATTGCAAGTTTCATATTGAAGCATGTGCCATACATAGGCTAACTATTTTACGTGCTGGTCTCTTACTTTGTTCTATTTCATTACATATTTACTAGAATCGTAAATACTTCACATGTTCTAAAAACCTAAATATTAAATAATAATACAGATAAGTCAATATAATATAATAACATATATTCCATTTTGATCAAAAAAGTTTTTATTCAAATTATCGGAAGGACAATATAGAATAAAAAATATAATTATTTACAATGTGTGCGTACTGTAAAAAAATAATCGAGGTAAGTCTGTGATAATCCTCATTAGTATTTTGGTAGCTGCAATGAGAAAAATCACTCAGCATAAACTATCTTTATTTTAACATTTTTTACAAAGATAGTTATTCAAGGCTTTACATAAACAAATATTTATAAATATCAGTTTCTATTTATAAGCAACTGATTAATAAAAAATATATAAAGAAATAATGTAGTAGATAATATTAAAATACTTGTTCCTTATGCAGATATAACATTAATATTAAAATATTTGTGCATTACAAAGCTTATTCTACAAGTAATCATGCCACATAATTTACAACTATTTACTGTACAGAAAAAAAAATGTACATAGTCACAGTTCAAATTGTCTTTATAAGACAACATTATGATTGTTCCAGAAAAAATTGAGCATGAAACTCATGAACGCCCATTTTGTTACTATTACCCACAATATAAAATAACATTAGTATTAACATTTATATTGAACATCAAAACAGCGCACTTCTTTAATAAACTTAAGGTTACTGTGCAATATTTAAAATAGATATTAATTTTGAAATTTATCTGATACAAACAATTGGCAAATACAATTTAGATTTTCTAAATAAATGATCGTATTAATCACTAGTATATTAAATTTATGACACAGAAAAAACATTTCTATACATAAATTGTTTTTATAAACATTTCGAGGGGCAAAACATTGATAGCCCGTTCCTATTTGATCAAGTCCCGATATAGTTTACCCATACACAATACACCGCTACCCAAAATAATAACATTAAGGTACAAAACATGTTATACTATAAATGCATATCAACAAACACATTGTACTATAATTTACTAACGAAGAAACTCGATGGACAATTATTTGTAAATTAAAATAAAAGAATTTTTAAACCTAAACTTGTACTCACGTATTTGATCAATAAAATCCTATTTAAAACTAATTTTCCTCATATAATAAACACCAAATATTATATAAAAATTTTATTATACGATTATATTTCATACGCCCTTCGACGAAAATTTTTAATTTCATGTTGACATTTTTAAATTCATACAAGACGCAAACCACGCTTAGGGATCAGTAATCCAAATAATTTTAGTATATAGAATTGATGACTCTATGACTTTTGTCTATAGAGTTTTAAAAAGTTAGGTGTTACACATAAACCAACATATACACTGTACAGGATCGGGATTATTCATGGTAACACTGTCTTTACGATTTTAATTCACTACAAACCGTTCGCTTAGTACGCTTCATATTATTCAATATTTTCTTGTAAAATCCGATGTATATTTTGATACTTTTGATATTTCTAAATATGGATCGAAGTTATTTCTATACCGATGGTGTCCGGTGTGAGAGGTTCGTGTTCAAGCGTCGGCGTCAGCGCCTTTGAGCCGCAGTCTGGCAAAGTCCTCGAATATAATATCGTCGTCTTGTTCCTGACCGTTTTCATCTCTGTAAATTAATAAATTAGAAAAATATTTTCATTAATTTTCGGATATAAAAGTTATCATTGATTTTTTTTATTTTATAAGCTATTTAAGTTGAGTGTGAATGCAATAGAATATTGATAAAAGTTGATGGCTGTACAGAGATCGTGTGGTCCAAGTACGCCACAAAAGTTTATGAATAAACTTTTGTGGCGTACTTGGACCACAACCTTATATTTAATAATAAAACGCATCGTTCGACTAAAATTGCGCCAGCGGCTTAGAAGACCGGTTTCCGCTACGACTCAAGATTTCAAGGTTCCGATACTCGCATACGCTTCTCGCCTATGTATTACGCGCTTGCATTGTTTACCATATTTTGTATTTTACGTAATTGTTGCCTAATTATTAAAATTTTAATGTTCTATCTAAATAATAATACTTAATTTCTATCGTTGTTAATTTTATCCTTCCTTCTGAGTGAATTCAATATTTAGTTTCTATTCATAACTTTCAATATTATAATTTTAATTTGCTGTACAAAGTTAGTTAGTAGTTTTCATTTATAATTATAATAAGAGCCACACTTTCATGTATAGCATTAAAAAAAATATTTTGACGTCATGCATATATTTACAAACATGGAAAGACTCGTCGAAAGCATTTGATATATTTTCATATATATAATCAAGTTTATGTAACAGGTAAAATGTCACAGTTCTGTTAATGCCAGTTCGTGAATTCAATACCAAAACAGAAAAGAGCCTGCGTCACTCGGTAATTTTATTATATTATGTTGTAATGTGATAGTAAGTCTAATGAAGTTAACTTGCTATATCATTTTGGCACAATGGCTCCCCAGCTCCCCCCTCGTGGAGGCAGGCGGTAGGTCGGGGGCCTATAAAGCGTGTATACTAACGGGCGCGGGTCGAGCTGGATGAGGTCGTGGTCGCAGGGCGCGGGCTCGGGCGCCGGCCGCGGCGGCTCCTCGTCGGGCTTGGGGTGCATCAGGATGAAGGGCAGCTCCGCGCTCAGCTCGCTACAACCAACGTTATATCATTCATTCTACTGAATGGTATCATACTTCCAAATTGCTCTTATACTTTGAAGAGTTTCTATCAAACAATTGTCAATTGTCGTAGGAAGCCTTCCTTGTACAGGAAAGGGTTGCATATGTTATGATATAAGTTTGACTATTGTTGAGAAATAGACCTTTGTAAAACTTTGCGTTCCACTTTGCTTAGTATTTTACGACGCGGAATCATCTAGAAACGCTCTCATAGTCTCATAGAATAATTGATAAAATTTGAAACGATTCAAGTAAATTTGATCTTTATTATGTACTACATGAGGCTTAAAAGATATTATACTAATCGTAAGGAATGAAGAGGGAATAGAATGTAAGAATTTTGTGCAGTTTTTTAAGAACATTCGAGGATGATATTGTTTTGTCTTTTTTGACATGAGACGTTTCTCGAAGCCTATATATAACTGAGACTCGGCACTACACCAACAGTTTGAATGTGAACCCGTAGCGAAAACATTTAACCTTACGAGCGACTAGTTCGGCATCTGTGATTTGAGATTGTATGCATATATTAGTAGAATTTTTGAGTGTGAGTTGAGACACTTACCCACCAAGAGGTCCGAGACATAATTTCACCTTCACCTTATATTGTACTATAATCCCTAAATTCTCGCGCTGTGATGGATCTGCAATACTGGAAAAAGACGAAAAAATATATATTATCAAACACATTACATAATTTATTACATACATATGCGCCGGGCAACCAGCTTGGGGCTCTTGACTCGGTTCAAAAACGTGCAATGCGAATTGCGAAATCGATGATGCTAAACTCCCAAGCGGTATAGAACCTTTAAGTCTAAGGAGAGACTTTGCTTCTTTAGGCGTATTCTACAGCTTGTACAATGGGATATGTTCTGAAGAATTGTTTGATATGATGCCTACAGCAACATTCCACCGCACCACTCGCCATCGGCAGGGTATTTATTAGGGCTGTACAATTAGGCCGGCCGAGCCGGCTGAAAAAGTTAGCTGAATTAGCTAGCTGAATCGGTTAGATAATTTAGCCGGTAATGTAGCTAACATTAGCTTAGCTAACTAGCCGGCAATTTAGCCGGCTTGGCCGGCTAACCCAGCTTAGCTTGGCTAATAGGCTAACGGCTAACCAGCTCAAAGGCTAATTTTAATATTCTGGTTAATTTGTAAGAGAATTAGTTTAAATTTTGATACTATGATTCGTTTTGTAATAGTTGTTAATCTGAATTAAGAGACCCTTATTACCAGTTTAGCTCACTAGCTGGTAAACGATCAGTGGGTTACGCGACATTTAGGGCGGTCAGTATATGGATGGGTGATGAGTTAAGTAGCCTTAGGAGCTGTCAGTATGAGGATGGGTGACCGGTTAAGTAGCCTTAGGCGCGGTCGGTATATGGATGGGTGACCGGTTAAGTAACTCGAAGCGAGGTCAGTATGTGGATGTCACCCATCCATACATTATAACAATATAACATTCATATAAGGTATGCACTTACAGTGTGCTTGAAGCAAGGTTCGTGTCCTCGTGCTTGAGCTGTCCATCGAGCGCGAGCCCCCACTTGTCTTTGTTGTTCGCTAGCAACGGCGTCAGGGTGAATACTTTGCTCAGTGTGAAACCGGGACCCACCGGACAACCTTCCCTGGAAACAAGAATATATGATAACTGTTTGATACTATATGAAGAGAATAAATTGTTTAGATAAATTTAATTAAAGAAAACTTTGGAGGTATTGTTTTGGTTTCTTTCATTCCAGACTTTGATATCAAAAGACAGCACAAGGGAAAAAGTATATAAAATATGTGTTTACTATTATAAAATACATTCGCATTTGACTCATTTAGTATTAAAATTTTGTTAAAAAACTAATTTAAAACTGCAAATTTTTTTTTTTTTTTGAATTTCATTATCTTTGTCAATAGCCAAACTCTTAAGCATCTTTTGAACAAGTAAGCAATCCAAAAATTCAAAACAAGCTACAGCCAAAAATGTGCCAAATGCGAAAATATACAAATCACTTTTTACATGCGTATTTAAATCACGCGGAGTCACTTACACGGATTTTTTAAATTTCTTAGTGAACAATCCGATCAGAGGAATTTTATTTTTCCACCAGATGGCCTCCTCCCTGAATGAGAAACATCTATATTCACAAGGATTTTGTTCTTTTTTTACAATTTACTACTAAAAAATTGTTGAGAAATTTTGAATAAAAAAAAATAATTTCCTCTGGTGTTTATTCATGTTTTAAATAAGGACATTTCTCATACTACCAGCAGACACTAGACTGAATCGATTTTAATGAAACAAAGACTAAATGTAACTCGAGAATACTGACTTAATTTTTGGCCAACAGCAATACACATTCCGAAAAAACTTTTTTATAGTTTAAAAAGTGAGCAAATTTTTTTATAAACATCTGAAACGTACAGACATACAAAATTATCTATATTATATGTATATATATATATATATAGATGGTGTAATGTACTGACTCGCTCTCCGCCTCGGCGACGGTGCACTTGTACTGCGCGGTGGAGAAGAGGCAGATGTCGGCGAACTGGCGCACCGACACCTTGATGCGCTTCACGGAGCGGTTCGAGTTGTTCGCTATGTGCACGTTCACGGCTATGTTCTCGCCGTGGTGGTACAGTTCCTGAAAAAACATACATTTGATTAGATATTAACTTTCTAATATTATATCCAAAAATTTAAGTTTGTTTGATTTTACTGTTGATTATGATGACTTTTGGTAAAGTCAAAGTCTTAATAGCTGAAGGATAAGGGGATTTCGCTGCCTTAGCGTGAGATTCGCGAGTTCCTCCTAGCGCAAGCTTCGAACTTATTTGGAGGGGCAATAAGAACATTAGTAATGCCTTGAATAAGCATTGCTAATATTCTTTATAAAAAAAAAATGAGATCATGAAGGCGGTTATAGGCTCTTTTTCGTGAAAAAAAAACTAAAAAAACGGATGAAAATTTATATTGGGAAGTAATTATATCCATTATCTATATTGGATTCATGCCTCATCAAAAATCGTTATTCACGCGGTCAAAGCCGCGGGCATATATTATCAGTTAAATGTAAGAAAAATGCGTTTTACTTATATTCCCGTTATGCAACAGTTTTATACGAGTGTGTATGTGTGTATGTGTTTATATGAACTTTGTTTCGAATTCAATTTCAAGTTGAGGAAAAGGGAAAAAGAACTTAAAAAGCGATCGCATAAGGTATTTTTTTACATAAATAAAGGAATTCAGTAACATAATAACAATATGATTATTTAAAAATATCTATATAAAAACGGTTTCATATCTTCACTAGACATGTCCGATGTTAATGTTATCTATAGATACCTTATCTAAAGAGGCTTCCAGGTACAGTTTGTTGGGGCTCATCATGAACTCCTTGGACACTTCGACGGACGGCTGCTCGCCTTGCTTGCTCGGCGCGTACATTATCTTCCTGATCGCTAGTCGGACTGAATTTCTGAAAACGAAAAAAAATACCACAAATAAGACTAGGTATTTTTGACGTAAGAAGGAAATTTTAGGATCACGCTGCTGGTAATTCTCAATGAGATGGCTATAGAATATATAGTATATCTTTTTATATATGGACGCAAATAAGCAATACCATGTCAACCCACAAAATTGAAAAAAACGATATGCAGAAGTGTTAGTAAATGGCTGAAGAATATTTTTCTTTAATATTTGTAGGGTTTCAAGCTTTAAAACTTTAAAAAAGCCATTTTTAATCATGCAATTTATATATTATGATAAACGTTTTGGGTTATATTATATACGAAATATGCAGTTTGTATACTTATGTTTTGTGAAAATAAGTAAAATAACTTATATAAATCTGAAATTGCCAAAAACTTGACCAATACATTAAAAAAATCATATAAAGCAAGTTGTTCAAAATTTTCAAATGCGTTTTTCTCGAAATGACATTCGTGGGTTGACATGGTATTGCTTATTTGCGTCCATATATAAAAATGAATCCCTATTACCTTTGGTCACGCCATCACGCTTGAACGGCGGGACCGATTTCACTATTTTTTTGTTGTGTTTGTTATTGTCAGGAGAAGGTTCTTATGACAGAAAATATTAAATATAAAGTAAATTTTAATTTTAACAGTAAATGCCAGGTTTGTATGGAATCGACGGGTAGGGAAGTTCGTATGGAAAAAATGTATTACTTAATGTTAGTATACAGGTAGTTAGATAGTTTATAAGTGGAAGAACCAAGAACGGAATCAAAACTCCCACGGTAACGGGATAGACGGAACAATTTACTATGCACCCGGACGAAGTCGGGGCGGGTCGCTAGTAATAATATATTTTTTAAGAAATTTTAACATTAGTAGGTAAATTTTAATAAATAGCAATACAATTGCCATTTCTGATAAATATAGTTCTAATCACATTAAAAAACTAAATAATTATTGTTTTTACTAACTGATTTTGAAAAGTGGTAATGTCACAAGATTTCGTTAATCTGTCACATGTCCCCCATTTCTTCGACTTCTGATCAGACTTTAGTTATGTTTATGTAAGCCTATTTGTTACGTTTTACAGTTATTTGTCTATCTTTTGGAAAAATACTATTTTCTAAATTAAAGGTATCCTTTGTTCTTCTCTGCATGATAGATAAGACTACGTATTATGGTCGGAGTATCAAAGTACCTCTTGTGCGGCTTATCGTCCTGCGAGTCCGCGACGAAGGCCTTGAGCTCGTAGTCGACCCCGCACGGCTTGCCGGTGTCGCCGGGCGCGGGCTGCAGCGTGACGGACGCGGGGCAGTGCGGCGGCAGCTCGAAGTAGAACGGGTGCGCCGCCGGACCCAGCTTGCGGACGAGGCGCTCCTGCAGGCGCGTCAGCGGTCGCTTTGGTGTGCTTGTCGGTGGGTATATCTGGAATTATAAGACTTTTCCATTGAAGCTATCTACATTGCCCAGTGATTCATTGAGACCCCTACAGGGGATAACTGTCCTAACGTTAGCTGTTATGTTATTTAAAAAGATTAAAGACTAAGGCATATGGATACCGTCGACCTGCTATCAAAAATTCAATATGTTTATTCAACGTAAAAAGCATAACTCTTGTTTGTTGAAAGTCAAATTCTATCACCGGCTCAAAAATTGAACCTTTACTTGAGTAACACCGGCAAAACAAACTCGGAAATCAAAACATTATTCTATTTTATATTAAAAATACAGTTAAACTAAATTCACTTTACTACATTTATTCATCAATATGGGAGTTCAGATACTAATCCTTCTGGTTTTTGTTGAATCTTAACGATTACGGTTTACGTAATTATACAAGCATATCGTTATATAAAATCGAAAATTGTATCACATATTACCTGTTCAGCTGCGAGGTAGAGGTCCTTCCGGAATGTAAGTCCGAGCACGTCGAGATCCTCCCGTCCGTATCTGAACGCGGCGAGCACGTGCCCGAAGACTTTCCTATCCTTAACATACTCCGGATCGATTAGAACGACCCCATCTGTATAAAATAAACATGTTTACTTGACTTAAAACGTTCTAGAACTCTCAGTAATCCAATTTTCTCTAAATGTTTCTTTTAAATAGAATACTGACATATTCAGTTTTCCTTATTTCTTCATGAAGCCTCAATTAAATCGCCTATTTTTTTTACATATTTCATATATATACTAAGCGTTTGAATAAATTTAAGAGGTTTGGTTTTTATTAATTATTATTTTAAAGGAACATTGCAAATGTACATTTTACCGGCGTCGGGATGTGACGACCCCATCGCCCGCTGTTGGGATAACCTCTGTCACAGCAGAGATTATTCAACCAGTGCAATCAGTCACACTGGTGGTAGGTCTTTTTGTTGCAAGAGGCCGGCTAGGTAGGTACCACCGCAGTGTCAATATTCTGCCGCCAAATAGTAGTGCTTAGGCACTACTGTGTTCCAGTTTGAAGGGCACTGTACGCTGAGTGAAATTACTGGGCGGACGAGATTTAAGAACTAATATCTCGAGGTTGGCAACGCGTGAGTGGCACCTACTAATGGTGCTGCAAGCGCTCATAGGCTGCGGCAGCCACGTACTATCAGGTGGGCCGTATGCTTGTTTGCCAACTTCTAACATAAAAAAAAAAAAAAAGTTAGAATAGTATATCTTACCAATAGGGTCAACATGTGTGATATGATCAACAAAGTCTCTTTTTCCTAAATATACTGTGATCTGAAACATCGAAAAATAAAATTTCATTAAATTAGTAAGTAGCAGTACAGGCATGCTTCTCCCAGCACAAATAGGCCGGCTCGACGAGGAAAGACTTCCTCCCCCCTCTTACAGAAAACCGGTGAAAAGTACTCTCCTATATTCTCAATACTATCTCCCACCCCGCCTGTTTTCTCCCCATTTCTCTTCTCACCACTTCCCTCATATACCATGGGTTGTCAACGCCCATGTGATACTTCAAGTATTGCGAGCGTATAGGTTTCAGTGACTCCTTACCATTAGGACCGTATGGCTTATTTGCCATACCGTTATGAAAAAAAAATTCAATCTGGTTTGATTATTACATTTATCCTGATAGGATTATCCATTTTAGTAACAGTGAAAGAATCTTGCTGTTTTCATTGTGAATGTGCGGGCTCTGCGGGGGATGTACTACCCGCCCACAAAATATTAATGTGGTAACAATATCCATAATGTTGCGTTTCGCAAAGAATTTGGGCTTTCAAAGCTCCAAGCTCACCCCTCCTTCTCCTCTCCTTTTATTTCCCCTCCTCGAATCGGGAAAATACTTGTAATGCTACTGGTATTGCTAGCGTCTACCGCTAAGGCTACGATGACTGCTTACCATCAGGCGGGCCGTAAGACTGTTTGCCACCTTTTTGGTGTAAAAAAAGATAAACATCTTTTTTACACTAAACATGATAAATTACAATGTGTGAATTAGCAAATATTTTAAGATACAATTATATTAAGTTAATATATGTAACTTTTGTGAGCCATAAAGACAACGTTTCAAGCCTGTTTCAAGTTTGAAACGACTAATCTCCTGTCCGGAACAACGATCTGATAACATCAACAGCTTTCACGCTTCACCGATTTCAGTTCGCAGTCTCATTTAATATTGTTTCCATTATTTATCATGTTTTTGACAAAAATTGTTAGGATTTTGTTTTCTTCGATTAAAAACTTTGAAAAAAAAATCGAAATCGAATATTTGTAGGTATATAGAGAATTTTAATTTCAGTCAGATCAAAATAATTTTATGTACAGGAACATTTTCTAATTATGTTTTTACAATAAAAATAATCTATTAAGTTGTCTAACATCCTTCTTGTAATCAATAATTTTAATTTAGTATACCTTTCCATTAGGCGAGCTCTTCTTAAAAACTCTTGTAGCCTGACGCTGCTTGTTGCTGCCTCCGTCGTCCATAGTGGCGCCGCGCCCACCGCACCACTACACAACAAAGAATACTCAGTTTTACAACATATACACATATGACAAATGGACGCAAATAAGCAATACCATGTCAACCCACAAAATTGAAAAAACTGAGTTATATATGCAGAAGTGTTGGTAAATGGCTGAAGAACATTTTTCTTTAATATTTGTAGGGTTTTAAGCTTTAAAACTTCTAAAAAGCCATTTTTAATCATGCAATTTATGTATTATGTTAAACGTTTTGGGTTATATTATATACGAAATATGTAGTTTGTATGCTTATTTTATGTGAGAATAAGTAAAATAACTTACATAAACCTGAAATTGCCAAAAACTTGACCAATACATAAAAAAATCATATAAAGCAAGTTGTTCAAAATTTTCGAACGCGTTTTTCTCGAAATGTCATTCGTGTGGGTTGACATGGTATTGCTTATTAGCGTCCAAATACAGTTTTATATATGTATGTGATTAGTTTGGCAAGGAAGCATACGACCCACCCGATGGTAAGTGGTTATCGTAGCTATGAGCGCTTTCAACACTAATCATTTGTAGGTGACACTCATTCGCTGTCAACCTCGAGATATTGGTTCTTAAATCTCCTTTGCCCAGTCATTTCACTAGTCACAGTGTTCTTTAAATCGAACGCAATATTTAATGCAAGCCAGACTACTGAAACTGAAACTGCAGTGGTACTTACAAATCCTAGTGGCTGTGGCTTACATACTTCGAAATTTCTTTTCAATCATAAAATTATCCTTCACCGCGGATCAAAACGAAGTACAAAATCAGTCGCATAAAAGTACTTTAGGCTTTCGACTAGTACTTTAAGGACATTAGTAGTATAGAGTTTCCCAATTTTGCTTTTATTATCAAATAATGGTCAATTTTAGATTGAGGTAAAATTTTCTGTTATAAATATATTATTTATTTACCGAAAATATTTTTCAATAAAGTTCCCCTGATTTTAATAATACGGAAAGTTAATTGTATGTTTATGACGTGGGTGTTGTGTTTGTATATATTATAATCATTATAATTATTATTTATAATGATTACAGGAAAATATCAAAAATATATTTCAAATAAAAAATTATAAATGTAATAATATAATATATTATATATTACGTAAGTTTATATCATATTTTGTATTGTATATAATTTGAAATATAGATCTACATTAACGCATTTGGTATATTTAGCAAAATAACTTGAAAACTTATTATTAACGTATTGCAATAGTTTTTTCGGATCGCAATATTAAGTTTTATAATGTTTCTTAATTATTTCAATTATCAGTTCATAGTAATTATATATCATGTAACAATTACTTCTAGTTAGTGGTAGTGTGGTACTACCACCTTATACAATAACAATAGTGGGACGCAACAGGTTCGCTCGCGGAATCATCTTTGGCGCCCCGGCAGATGGCTCTGGATTAGCATATCGAATTACGCCGGAAACATTTTGGGTTCCTGTGGGATTATCAAAAAATGGACTACAGAACGAATCCCACTTGAGGGATAGAATTATAGAAGGGTCTCATGGAATAGACATAATTTTCGTCCGTCATCCCGCATAACTACATTAACGCGAGCGAACCGCCGGCACTGCTAATATAAAAAGAAAGTGCCTATATTAATAAAAAAAAATATAATATAAAACATGCCGATGAATTTATACAATATTATTATGATTTACGCATCACACGAGTAACGAACCGCTTCAGTGCTCGACCAGCTGTTGTCAAGTGGCTTTTACGCTTAATTTAATAGTAATAGCATTGTTACCCGTCTCAGTTTTGCACTGGCACGATATCAAATATTAAATTTATATAATAAAATGTATTTGAGCTGCGAATAAAAAGCGATAGCACATTTAAACAGCTAGCTACAAATACGTAGGTATATAAAAGCAACATCAGGGTTAAGTAGCTCTTATATTTTAATGATGAGATTATATTTTAATGGGATGCTTGAAGCATTTTTATTAAAATAGGAACATCAGAAATTAAACTGTAAATAAAATTTTAAAAGGACATAGTTTTAATCACAAAAACTAAGCGAACCTGGCTGTGAGCGTCTCCGACATATTATGCCAGTAAAGTTAGTTAACATGAGCAAATAAATGATGAAAGTGAAAATTTTACGATGAAAGGGTCGGTCGATTAAATTGCTAAGAGTCGAGTTAATGGGAACGCCTTTGTTCTTCTAAAGGTCTTTTATAGGCTTTTATTGCTATTACAGACCTTCAGGCTCGATCTGTACTATGTACATTGTACAAAGTCTACAAACTTTGAGAACCAATTTTCACTTCAATTTAGGTATCTATACAATCTAAGTTTAATATTATACAGAGGTTAAATTAATTGTTCATAGACCAGCCCCGGCTTTGCGCGGATGCAATTTAAAGTTGTAATTTTATCGTGAAACAAGTAGTTCAAGTTCACAGCTTACCAAGAGGGATTATTGTGACTTAACAATAAGTTATGTAGTCTCGAAGCTTGGTGGGTGGGTCGAGTAGAAACAATGAAAAGAGACGAAAAAGGACAGCCAAAAAGCGGTGGTATGATTGCGTGGAGGCAGACCTGAGAAGATGACTTGGGAAGATTTACCAACTGTAGACGAACAACCAGGCTTGGTAACAACTGGAGGAAGATTGTAGAGGAGGCCTAGGCCTACAAAGGGTTGAATATATAAAAATATTTAGTACGGATTTTAGTTTCAGGGCTAGATTACAAAAAAAAAACTATCAAAGTTATAAATACGAAAAAATTCTTTTGGACTTTTGTCGTCAGATGATCGTAATTCATATTAATTAATTATGAGAGGTTATGCTGTTTACGACACCATATAAGACATAGAGAAGACCAGAAGGTGAATAATGATGAGGAAATGCAAGAAGTCAGATGAAACAACTTATTATTATTATTCGTCGCGTGTGAAGGCCCAAGCAAAAGCTTTAATTCACTGATTGTGTGTCAGTAATTATAACATTAATGGTGTAACTAAGCGGTTATGAATTTACGTATTGTAGCATAATAATTATTATGTATTTTAATTAATTATTTGCATTAATTTCCTGCCATTAACAATTTTATAATAATGACAATAAATTATCAGTTAAATGTCTGTAAATTCCATGGGTATTTTAAAATAAAAAAATTGCTGTATAATATAAGTTTGAATTATCTGTCACACAGCACCGATCTAATTCATTTCCAAAACGATAGTAAAAGATATTTTTCAGTCAATAAGTGCTTCTATCTATATACAAAAGTACATATAAAAGTAGGAGACCTGACTGACATATAAACGCCCAGCCTAAGCCTTTGGACCTAGAAAGCTGAACTTTTTCACAGATGTTGTTCTTAAGGACGCGTTTGCAAAATAGATAGGTAGCGAATCGCACTACTACATTCACACGAAACGATCACACAAGCGCAATGACTGTGATCGGCGGAATAATGAACGGTAAACTAATTTTGAGACTTTAAATGTTTAATTTTTTTGTGGGTATATTTTATACGTTGTAATGTTAGTAAGTAATAAATAGTCATATTTGTTTTGTATACTTTGTGTACATAAATATTGTAAAAACTATTTTTTTATTTTTATTTAAAGGTTATTTATAGGTAATAAAATGTTTTATATGAATATTTTTTATTGTCGTCAATAAAAAAATTAATAAGATATTACCCTGAGCATGATGGAGTTACCTGATGATGTTTTTCGACGACTGTTACTGTAACTGCAAGATGAGTATGCGTGCCAAAGCCAGATCGTTTAGAAGTTACAATGAGACCTTACTATCTGAATTATTGGAGTGATCTGAAGGTCTACTTCGATGATCGATACAGATCTGCAGCATGAGAGGTTATGTGTGTGCCGTGCTTAAGCTCTATTTATTAGTACGGTGAGACCTTACGTCCAAACTTGTTGGAGTGATCTGAAGGTCTACCATCATGTTCGAAGGTGCAAGGTCTCATCATATCTAACAAAACAAGCCCAAACACGACACACATAGCCCTACTTGTACTACAGATCCTGTATCAGTCATCGGAGTACACCTTCAGGTCATTCCAACAAGTTCGGAGGTAAGGTCACACCGTACCTAACAAATAGAGCCCAAACGCGGCACACATAACCCTACTCATACTGCAGATCCTGTAGCAGTCATCGAAGGAGACCTTCAGATCACTCCAACAAGTTTGGACGTAAGGTCTCACCGTACCTAACAAATAGAGCCCAAGCACGGCACACATAACCCTTCTCATACTGCAGATCCTGTAGCAGTCATCGAAGTAGACCTTCAGATCAATCCAACAAGTTCGGACGTAAGTTCTCACCGTACCTAACAAATAGAGCCCAAACACGGCACACATAACCCTACTCATACTGCAGATCCTGTAGCAGTCATCGAAGTAGACCTTCAGATCACTCCAACAAGTTTGCACGTTAGGTCTCACCGTACCTAACAAAGAGAGCCCAAACACGGTACACAAAACCCTACTCATACTGCAGATCCTGTAGCAGTCATCGAAGTAGACCTTCAGATCACTCCAACAAGTTCAGACGTAAGGTCTCACCGTACCTAACAAATAGAGCCCAAACACGGTACACATAACCCTACTCATACTGCAGATCCTGTAGCAGTCATCGAAGTAGACCTTCAGATCACTCCAACAAGTTCGGACGTAAGTTCTCACCGTACCTAATAAATAGAGCCCAAACACGGCACACATAACCCTACTCATACTGCAGATCCTGTAGCAGTCATCGAAGTAGACCTTCAGATCACCCCACAAGTTCGGGACGTAAGTTCTCACCGTACCTAACAAATAGAGCCCAAACACGGCACACATAACCCTACTTGTGCTGCAGATCCTGTATCAGTCATCGAAGTAGACCTTCAGATCACTCCAACCAGTTCGGACGTAAGGTCTCACCATACCTAACAAATAGAGCCCAAACACGGCACACATAACCCTACTCAAAGTGCAGATCCTGTATCAGCCATCGGAGTACACCTTCAGGTCACTCCAACAAGTTCGGAGGTAAGGTCTCACCTTACCTAACAACAAATAGAGCCCAAACACGGTACACATAACCCTACTCATGCTGCAGATCCTGTAGCAGTCATCGAAGTAGACCTTCAGGTCACTCCAACAAGTTCGGAGGTAAGGTCTCACCGTACCTAACAAATAGAGCCCAAACACGACACACATAACCCTACTCATGCTGCAGATCCTGTAGCAGTCATCGAAGTAGACCTTCAGATCACTCCAACAAGTTCGGACGTAAGGTCTCACTGTACCTAACAAATAGAGCCCGAACACGGCACACATAACCCTACTCATGCTGCAGATCCTGTATCAGTCATCGGAGTAGACCTTCAGGTCACTCCAACAAGTTCGGTGTTAAGGTCTCATAGTAACGAGCCCAAACACGGCAAAAAAACTACAATCATCCGAGACTTCCACTAGCAGTCAGGTATGTATACCTTAAGGTCTGAGCAATAAGTATAAGACGAATTAGAATTTTTAATCTCTAAAAAAAGAAAATATTTATCAAATTATCCTTAAAATAAAGTATCAAGAGTTGTAGTTATAGTAAATTTTTTCTATATAATATTATATTTTAGCGATCTTATTTAATATAACCTCCTGCTTACAAGCGACATAGCGTCCACTCACGAAGGCGTCTCAGCGCCGACTAATATTTTACTAGAAAATTTTGAACAATAAATCATGGCAGTCATCAAACAAAATAGGCCTTAATGCAACAGCTTAAGGTACAACTTTAGAAGCAAAATATGTGAAAAAGATACATTTGATATTTATTTTTTTCTGAGCTAATGTGTCGTATTATTATAAATATCTCTTCCTAGGGTTTGAGTTGAACATGTCTTACTATTAGAGGTATTTTTTTTAAATTGATATCACGTAAGAAATAGTTTAAAAGGCTACCTAAACTCAGCTCGATATCGTTAATTTGGTGTGAAGAGGCTCCGGAAAATCGGTTTTATTATAAAAAATAATAAGAAAATTTCATATTTTTTACAGCGTTATTAAAGATAAAGGCCTGATCTATTCATAGCAATTAAAAGTTCCATTTAATTTACTTTGATTTTGTCGGAAATTAGATCGAAATACATCTATTTTTCGTCAAATACGTAAACGCGCCCTTAAAACCTATACGAGAAATAAAGATTTTTCGAAATTCAACTCTTAAAGGGGTGAAAAAGGGGTTCAAAATTTGTATGGAAAATAGTCATTTTTTTAATTAGAAAGATGACACTTTGTTTTTGGCGAGCAATAAAATATAAAGAAACACGTGTTTAAATTTCTTTTAAATTGTGACGTGATTAGTAAAAGACATTTCTGCATGTAATAGAAAAAAATCGGAGTGATGCAATAAATTGTTGACTGCGATAGCCGAACGCCAATCTTATCATACTTTCGCCAGTTCTCAGCATATTTTCTTTAAATACAACTCAAGGTATCAGAATTTTGTTATATAATCTCTGGAAAAAACTTTTAATGGCCCAACCATATTCAATATTTACCAACCGACTATTACATTAAACGAATTTTATTAGCCTTAAATCGGCCAAGAATTTGATAATTTCAATAGGAGGAACCTAACGGTTTCTAAGGACCATTTTCACGTTTTTCATTTCACGAGTAATTTAAACTCAAGGTCTCCGTTAAAACAACCTACCTAAATTTGTCCTGAAATGTTAAGCGTTACGTAAGTCAAATAATTAGCAGTCAAGTGCGTTGTGGATTACGCACAGTTGACATTTAAGGGTTCCGCAGCTAGATTATGAAGAATCTTAAGGGCTTTAAAAATATAACTATTTAGTAAATTTTGTATAAATAGAGCTAATCGTAGTAGCCAGATAGTCTTCGAGTAAAATGACTGTGACATACGGACGGCCGGACAGACGGACAGACGGACAGACGGACGGACGGACGGACGGACAGACGGACATGACGAAACTATAAGGGTTCCGTTTTTGCCATTTGGCTACGAAACCCTAAAAAATAATGGGTGGCCCGTAAACTTGAGAGAGGGAGACATATCTAACAGGAGGCTCTTGAATATAAAATATTGAAATATGCAATGACAACAAACATTATTTCCTTTTAATAGAACTCGTAACAACATCATTATTTTACAAAAGTGGTCGACCACAAAATAACTTGAACCGACAGCGGGTTATTTTTCGAAGCGTTTTCTTAAATTTCGTTGAGGAACAATCAATTTTGCCTTTATATACTAGCTTATGCCTACGGTTTTCACCCTTCTTAATGTAACTATGGTAACCATAGCAACGATAGTCTAACAATGGTGGTTTTATTTAGTAATTTTTACTCAATAATAATTCTTGAAAAAATTTTGGCCTATTGTAAAATTAGTGAGTTTAAATCATAAATGACAAGCGTATTCATGTCATGATAAGTGGTCAACGTTACTTATAAATGCTTGGAATACTAAAAGTGTGTAAGCAACAAGCGGAACCATGGGAAATATAGGGAGGAAGAAACAGGAGACGTGTAAGTTTGGATTTCAGGAGCTCACATTCAATAGGGCCTGTGGAGATAGCACATTCGTGCCTTCGTAGACACAATAAACTTGTGTCTACTAGGTTTTTTTTTTTTTTTTTATGTTAGATGTTGGCAAACAAGCATACGGCCCACCTGATGGTAAGTGGCTGCCGCAGCCTATGAGCGCTTGCAGCACCATTAGTAGGTGCCACTCGCGCGTTGCCAACCTCGAGATATTAGTTCTTAAATCTCGTTCGCCCAGTAATTTCACTAGCGTACAATGCCCTTCAAACCGGAACACAGTAGTGCCTAAGCACTACTATTTGGCGGCAGAATATTGGACACTGCGGTGGTACCTACCTAGCCGGCCTCTTGCAACAAAAGACCTACCACCAGTGTGACTGATTGCACTGGTGGAATAATCTCTGCTGTGACAGAGTTTATTCCAACAGCGGGCGATGGGGTCGTCACATCCCGACGCCGAAGATAAGGTATAAATAACTTAAAACATATTACGCTCTAGGTATTTCGTATACATACCTCACTCGACAAACGAACCATTTTTTTCACAGTCATTGAAGATACAAATGTTACCACACTAGATTTTAATTTCACGATTAGAACTATTATCGCATTATACGCAATAATTTTAACGACTCGAATTACATTAAACACAGTATAAGGATAATTATTTATTATTAATCACTTGTAATTAATTAATAACACCGAGTTAATGAATACAAACTGTTTCAAGCGAACTCTGTTCCTCAACTGACCGGTGTATTAGCCGATTCGTGTATTAAATAGTTATATAATATTATAAAGCTGTAAGCATACAATCAGCATAGAATGCAAAACGTGCCGGTTCACATGACGTTCGAGTGAATAATTTTCTGCGTAGCGCTGAAACCAGGAAGTTGACATATTCTAAAATCCGACCTAAGACTGGCACTAGCTATATGTAATAGAAATCAACCTGGCGGCTTCTCCCGCCTAAAAATTTTATATTTTCTTCCGCCTATATATCTGATATCTAGATTTTTCTATAGAGCCTTAAATTAAATGAGCGCTAAAGACAGAAATGCTTTAATAAATACGTAACATTACAAAGATGATGTAGTTTTCTTTTGATTAAATAATTTTATTTTTCAATTCTAGACGTTACCTATACAAAGAAGCAGTTTTCTTCATTATAAAATTATTTCAGATAAAGTTTTATTTGACGCGTCGTTGAATGAATAAAAAATTTTAATATGATAACTTCCAGTCGTCAGTACAATGCATTCCTAGCGATTCTTGAACGGCCTATATGACTATGCTTAGCTAACATGCGAAAAATGTTTATAATTTTTTTAGACTTTAAACTGCAGAGGAGGCAAGCAAGTATAAGACCCATCTGATGGTAAGCGGTCCGAATACACGCTGGCAATACCAGTATCATCTCAAGCATTATGCCAAGCCAAAGAAAGGAGATGACATAAAAGGGAGACAGAAGTGATGAAACGAAAGAGACGTTTCGAGCATATGGTGCTCTCACTCATACAATGAAACAACTATTTGGATACTGCTACTTCGATATATACTTGTCGATATTCTGTGAGAGAGTTGTACTTCCTCGATCAACTGCAAGCCTCTACTGATGCAAAGTGCGTCGAGTGGCAAACAAGCTTAAAGCCCGGCTGATAGTAAGCGGTTACGAGCCTATTAACCCCTGCAACACCTGAGGTTTGTCGCATTCGGATTGCCGACCACTTAAAAACTTTTTCAACCTTCCCTTCAAGAACCCATACTGGTGCGTACTGGATAAACCTTGGCACAGAGCCATTCAACAACGTCGGGAAAGATAATTTCAATGATAAGCATCAGGATAGCTTTGAAAAAAATTCAAAATTATTATTTTGAATTTTTTTCGCGTCATACTTGACGTCACAAAAAACTCAAAAAGGGCAAATCACCGCTGCGTAATCCAATATAATTCACAAGCCGGTTTGTCCACGAGCCTGTAAAAGGCAACTCTTCAGACCGATTGACGCCTTTTTAACAAGGTAAAATAAGTAATACACACTAATGTTTATTGGAAAGTGTGACCGATTTACGTGGTTCCGTGACGCCAAACGAAAATGTGAATCACTTTAAGTAATTGTTTACATAAAATCATAATGTTACTAATGTGAACTAGTTTAACTACTCGGAACAAGCATTCAATTGTAAGATTTGTTTTATATTGCAAATATTGCAATACATAAAATGAAAAAGTGATACGAGTATATGTACTTCATATATAATATACAATCATTATTATACATAAATGCAAAGAAAATAACTATATTTGCTTTTGTGTTTCAATTCCTGAGGAAACTTGCCTGTTTCTGTAGTCATATTGAGACAAAAAATAAGACTCGCAGGTACCGTAGGTAGGTGTCGGAATAAGTTCTTAGGATTTTTCTGTACCCAGAAATGAGATTTACCGGAATTTAAATATGTTAAACGAATGTTAAATGATTTAATATTGAAAGATACTTACATATTTCCCTGGGCGGCTCCAGGTTGCGCTTTAGCACCTCACGCTGCTACTGCGCAGCCGCGCCGCCCTGAAACAATACAATTTTTATGAAAAAATATAATTACTCAATTATTCATACTATATATAATTACTCAATATTTGATTATTGAATATAACCTTTAGCCTGAAGTAAGCATTCAGTTAATTCAGTATCTCCAGATCATTACAGACTTTTTTAGTATACATCTATGCGGTGTTTTTTTTATTTTATAAACTGTGATGAATATCCGTGTAATCCCGTTTATTGTTGAATCGTTCAAGGGCTTTTGAGATAAAGAACGGATTAAATAGCGCATATATGTTAGAATAAATATAGATTGAGCGTTCTATAAATTGAAATTGGTGAAAATTAGCTAAACTAGCTCCACCAATGAAGTGGCTACAACAAAAAAATTAAAATGGCGCGTGTGCGAACACAAAATAAATAAACGAGTAATGGGGATAAGAAATTGTTCAATTGAATGTATGGTTTTTATGTTGAACTAGTTGTTTGGCGGCGCTTCAATATTAAACACTTTTTCATTGTTCGCAATATAGACCAGCATTCCATATCACGAAGCTCAGTGTGTTTCAAACACGAATAGACCAAGTAGAACGAGGAATCACAAATCTCATTTCTATAATAATATTTACATGCAGTAACAATTCCCGCGTTAAGTCTAATGATTGGGAGAGAGAACATGTACCCAATACTCTTTTTGTCTTCCTTTTCATCACTCTCCTATCTCCGTTCCTACCGAGCCTATAATAAATACTATCTTTATAAAAATATCTGGGATGAGATAAAAAGAGCAATTTATCAAATAAACGCTGACGGACATAGCGTTATTATTCTTTATTTTGACTTTAAAAGCCAACAGTCGGCCATATATTTTAATACGTTTAAAAATATAAATTCGCAATGAATTTTTCTCTATATTTTCATTTATAAAAAAAGCTTCAGACGATTGGAGATTCAATAAAATTTTATGTTTTTCTCATTTGATAAAAAAAGTAAAAGTAATTATTTTCGTGTGAGCGTCGGAAATGCGTAGTTTGATACGTTTCGACAATCAATCGTTACCTAGTTCCGCACTCCGGTCGAGTGGCGAGCGTGGGCTGCGTGGGTGACACGGGATGGGATAATCAGATCGTCGGCCCTCACTACACACTAGGGTGAACATATGTACATAAAAATTATATAAATCATTATATTAATCTTTTTTTAAACAAAAGTATAATGAAGAAATTATACTATCATTAAATTACTTCTGTTTACTGGTGATAGACCTTTTATTGCAAAGGTGCTAGGTAGGTATCGAAGTGTCAGATGTTATATCGCATAAACTGTGTTTCGGTTTGAAAGATTACTAGCTACAGTTACCAATCTGAAAATTAGTAAGATAAAAAAATTCTTACTCATATATAATTTTACTAAAAAGGGGAATCATTTTTCAATTGAATAGTAAAATGTTTGAATAATTTTCATATGCAAGAAAGCATAGAATTTTCCACGCCGGATAACATCGTGGTCACCGTACACGAGATAAAAACTCCGACATGACATAATGTTTACTTTTCCATTTATATCTCATTCCTCCTTATTGAACATCCGTCACCAATGACCCCGGTTTGATTGGAGTTTTTGTGAATCCCTTCCAATTTCGCCAGGGGAAGTTGAAAAACCTTTTCGAGTAATACTAATGCGGATTTTTTTTGCAATTCTAACTTTGCGGGATGAAACGATGTTTTAGTCACGAGAAGAATACGATTTACTTAATACAATTTTTTATATTACACGTTATATTTCCGCGTCTGAAGATTTCTTGTTCTATAAAAGGAGAAAACCAGACTTACGTATCAACGCCCAGCCTAAACCCTAGAAACTAGAAATCTGAATTTCTAAAACATAAACAAGCAGTAAGCAATTCGAAAACTAAATTGAACCCTAAGGGCGCAAAAAATACGGTTGGAATGGAAGTCCGTCATTTTTGAAAACAGAAACATTAACTATGTTTTTAAGAGAAAAATGTGTTTTATCATTTTCTAAAATTCCACCCCTAAAGGCGTGAAATGAGAGTTCATAGATTGTATTGAAACAGTTATTTACGCGGGCGAAGCTGCTGACCGAAGCTAGTTGTATATAACGCTAGAATATATGTTAGGTATGTAACTTGTTAAATGTAATTGATAATAGTTTATGTCTATGTGCAATGGAATATTTTAATCAACATCATAGGTCCGGAACCTTTCCCATGTAGCTGCGCCTTCGTAGAATTGTTTATAGCTTCAATTATCCTGTGTTAACCGCAATATTATTCAATAAACGTAACTATACGGAATTCGATATTAATCGTTATCTATTACCAACGTAATAAAATTACCGAATCCCGCAAATGGTGATTCTGGTTTAACCAAATCTACGTACATATGTGGAAGGTTACTAAAAATATAATAAGTATATTTTTCAGTGATTAAAGCTTCATTAATATTATCCCTACTTATAATATTGTAAATGCGAAAGTAGCCCTATCTCTCTGTCCGTTTGTCGCGATTGAATGCGCGAGTGAACCCGCTATCTCCCACTATGACGCTAGACAGGGCCTTGCGGTTTTAGTGAGTATGAACGCCAGGTCCTATAAAGACAATTGCACATGGCCATGAGTTCCACACTCCCCGCCCGACCTTGGCTATCTGTCTCTCACGCCTAAACCCCTGAACGAATTGTGATGATATTTGGTACACAGATAGACTAGAGAAAGCCCATACCCTATTTTTATTGCCAAAAAAGCTTGAAGGGTTGAAAACATGGTATGAGTATCTAATTTTTTTCTATATAAAAGCACTATAGAATAACTGACACGGCCGTGGCACCTATCTAGCTGGCCTCTTGCAATAAAAGGTAGGTAAGGTACCAGTATATTTATTACACAATCACTGTGAAAAAGCGGACACACTATTTAACAGCTTAATATCATAGATTAAAATATACCTTTTGTCCCGTAATAATGTTCCAGTGTAATTAAAAAAACAACGAACTACAAGACGTACCCACCTGAATTTTGGTTAAGAATGTTTCTTATGGAATAGAAAAATATATTGTTACGGAGAACCTTATCACAAGGAAATAAGGTTAAAAATAGCTTGCTACTCTCTTTGTTTACTTCCTCAACCGTCACGTGGGTTCTAGAAAGATGTATTCTCCAAACGTGTAGTAGTTTCGCGGACGGAACTTTCTCGATCCCGTGTTCCGCGTTATATAAGCGGGCTGACGTGATGACTGAGTCATTCGGTTCTGAGCAACGAGCGAAGAAACTACAAGTGATACCAGTGAACAAGTGCGATAATTAGTGACTTCGGCTATTCTTTTGGACTGTGATTGACCTGCGATTTGGACCTGTGATTTGTGAAGTTCCGTTGTGTAATCTAGATCTTAATAATCTTATTTAGAGCCATCAGGTGTTTGTTTCCAAATCTACGAACCCCAGCCCGTAACAATATTTTAGACGCTCGTTCGGCAGATCATCTATAAAACCGCGAGGGAAGTCGCGGACACAGCTAGTTTATTATAAATATAGAGCGGTTATTTAGCAAACGTTCGAAACGTTATGTTATTAAATAATCATTAAGTAAATAAAATGACACGTAATTAGGTCAGAGCAATAGTGGTATGATAATTTTATCACGTTTGTGGAATCTGGTTTATTTAAAAACGATTTTATGGATTAATTGATTTAATTATAATACAAATTGCATACTTATCACATACCTGTTTTGTTAATTAAAAATATAATTAATCTATTTACATCATAAGATACTATTAAAGTTATGCAACTACTTCTTTTCAACAGACAGATGTACAATTGTACAGCTAGGGGGGCTTACCATTAAGTCTAATAGCGATTAAAATCAATCCAATTCATTCTGACATCAGATTTTATATGCTTGACGTATAAATATATATGTCATAATATATGGACGCAAATAAGCAATACCTTGTCAACCCATATATTGGTCGTCATATGAATCGCAATAAGAGTTAATGGTAAGGCCTCTGGTCTATCAACACACTTTACCGAACATGATTTAACACCCCGGCTATCGATATATATTAAATGTACATACAAGTAAAATTCATCAGTTTATACACCAAAATGATGGGCTTATGTGGTTTTGAAACATAAATTATAATTATTAATTTATCACTTTGGATATTTTTGATCATCTAAATTTAAATTGAAGATTTCTAGGAATTCAAACGATGCGATGGTTCATCTATTTACGGCACACATAATCAAATAAAGTTTGATTTAAGTGATCACGTTAAACGTATATATACTACAAGTACTTTCAGGAATCATTAAAATCAATTTACCATCAGTAAAGATAATATTAAATACTTAAAGATTAATATTCAATTCAATGTATTAACATAAGATTAATTTCGAAAATAATTAAAGAAATTAAAAATATCTTTCTTTTTCAAAACATTTACAAAGGATAATAATGAATGAAGTATACATGTCTAGAATTGAAGTGTGATTATATGGGTTCACGGAAAGATTTGAATCACTCAAACACTCTGTGGGGTTCGTAAAACACAGCACAAAGACCATTGCAACGGCGCATTTTATCGTTATTGTATCTATAATTATTTTATCTAATTTCTACGGAAACATACAGTTAGGTTATTTTTAGAAATTATAGCACCAAATATTATGAACAAAACAATAAAGTTCCCATAAACGACTAAGCATGCTTACTATAAAATTGTACAAAAATGTAGAATAATTTAATTAAAATTTAGATAAAAAAGAGATTTAACGATTTCATATCTGATATAATTATGGATTCATAATTTATAATTATAGGCAATGATAGATGATATATTTATTTATCGAATAGTCATAATAATGTATATCATTATAGTACATAGTTATTCTTTTAATACGAATAAATAAAAATAGAAATAAATATTTTGTGGTAAATAGTCATATTAATATCATTTCTAAGGAATCGTACCCCGAGAGACCAGTTCTTGTCCTGAAGACGTAGCAGTGAGGAAATGATGAAGAAGAATTGTCATTGACACATGCGCTGACCTATACGTCGCGCGGCCACGTGCCAGACACGTTATTGTGTCTGTTAAGCGATGAGTTAAACTTTATAAATCGCCTCATATTTTTTCGTTTATATTTAGCATGTCGGATTACACCCGGCCGTGGAGTCTTTTTTTCTTTTTATTATATTTTCTTTTTTTTTAGTTAAGATTAAAAACGAAATTTTAATACCCTAAATCAAATAATTTTCCGATTTTTTTCAGTTCAATATCTGAAAAAGTTTCACTTGCTTCGTGGTTTTATAAAACAACACAGTTAATTTTTTGTATGCTTTCATCTGTATTCTGGGAATTTCATCTATATTGGAATAACCTAATATAGGAAGGAAATTTAAAAAAAATACATTATTATATTCGAAACCTTAACTTTCATATTTAAACAATCTTTTAACAAAATTGTGTTTCTTTTAGTGTAACGATATTAATGTTAATAAGATAAATACAGACTAAGCTACGATAAAAGTGCCCTTCCCGAGGGGTAGATAAATATCTTTTAGGCGGGCGTCGGGCATAACAACTCAGTCTGCAGACATTTTTCTCTGAATATAATTTTTAAGTGTACGTATTTTTTAAACTAAATAAATAGTCGCTACACTCAACGACCGCCATAAGGATAGTTATATCCTGTGTAAAGGAACATACACAACGACAAGGACATACACACACAGACCGGAACACATTCCTGTATGGTCAATACAAACATCTGCTCCGACTGGCAGGTTGGCTACCGCTGCGCCACAACGTGGTCATCGTTTGGTCGTCAACATTTAAATTTATAAATAATAATATATAAAAAATGTACAAAAATACATTATTTTAACACATTATGAAAGGTTCAGATGAAAACTAAACTTTTTCCAACAACAGGTCTAAGTGTAGCATGGATACTGTGAACGAAGGGGGTAACGGGAGAGTTGACACTCGACACGAGAGCCCATCAAGAAGCGCATTACCGGGATAATGTACACTACATAGCATCGCTACATCGAGACGAAAGTACAGCATTAATCCTGAAAGTACACAGCTTTGTGTGGATAGTGCTAGTGTTGTTGGATATTTTTTGAATAATTTTTCACACTGTGCGGAATATTTTTTTTTTATGTTACAAGTTGGCAAACAAGAATACGGCCCACCTCATCAGGTAAGTGGTTGCTGTAGCCTATGAGCGCTTGCAGCACCATTAGTAGGAGCCACTCACGCGTTGCCAACCTCGAGATATTGGTTCTTAAATCTCATCTGCCCAGTAATTTCACTAGCGTACAGTGCCCTTCAAACCGGAACACAGTAATGCCTAAGCACTACTATTTGGCGGCAGAATATTTGACACTGTGGTGGTACCTACCTCCTCGCCGTCCTCTTGCAACAAGAGACCTACCACCAATGTGACTGATTGCACTGGTGGAATAATCTCTGCTGTGACAGAGGTTATCCCAACAGCGGGCGATGGGGTCGTCACATCCCGACGCCGGTAATATGTCGTGTAAAAGGAATTTAATTGCATGGTTTCTATTTTGAAATAGAATCAAAAATATGGAAGATCTATTGTTTTATGTATAATAAATATCACAAGCAAGTATAAAGTTGCAGCCAGATTAAGGTTAAGGTAGAAAATTGTTACCATGTTTATCACTAACGCACAGACGATCGTTCGTGCTTTATTTCTATCATGTCTTGCTTAACTTTTATAAAAAATATTTGATCACGAAATACAAATTTGATACTGCTAAGCCATTTAATGCGTGAGGCTTCGGAGCACCCAAATTGTGATAATTGTTTAAAACCAATATTAATAATAATAATGCCAAGATGATCATTACAGCAAAACGAGTGTCTTATGACTCATTTAATGGCATAACTTCTTAACCACCAATTTTCACCGACTGCCGATTTTCAGCGAAAATTTAAAAATTGTTTTAAAATCGGATTCGAAACATTGTGTGGTCCCCAGAACCCCGTTAGGAAACGAAGTTCCTTACGTTTTTTCTTCAACTCCGAATGTAATTCGAAATGAAATCTGTATATTTTAATAGGTTATATAATAAAAAGAGACAGGGACACAGAGGAAGGGAGAACGAGAGAGGCACCTCTTATTCATTTGTTTGTAGTAGGCTCGATACACACACGCACACACACACAGCATACGGCATTTCGTTACGTGACGATTTCTACAAAATCGCACTCATCCCATAAGCCGCACCAAAGAACTTCTATCCTAAACAAAAAATGATTAATCAATAATTGTTATTTATTAAATTGTGCGCAACTCAAATAATAAATACTTATCTTTTAGAGATCTTATTAAATATTAATACCAAGGCTATCGACAAAGCAACCAATGGCAAACTATAAATACTCGTCCATGCAACAACATTATGGTGGTCTGCAAGACTAACTGTGGAACAATAGTGCACTGATGATACGTCGACGACACAATAATCGGCGACGTATTGGCGGACGCGGGAAGCGAAAGACATGAACAGCGATTATTCTGTTGTTCTTCGACTACAATGAAGATGCATTCATTATAGCTGTCGCAAATCGGTATCTACTTTACATATTCGTATATTTATCAAATCTATTCCGTAGGTTTAATGCAATATCCGTCCAATATTTCAATTACAATTACTAAAAAAAGTTTTAATATTAAGCAATCCCTATAAGTAAGCTTTCTCTTTCAAATTGAATATTTTGTTATTCGCCAAATTTTGGTAATCTGGACCAAAACAGAAGGGCCCAAATTCGGTGGACCCATACATATTTAAATCCGTCATCATATGCTTGTTCGCTACCATGCCGATGACGCCGTGTAGGCCAATAGAGCCAACAGCAATAAACAATTAGCAGAGAAAAAAAGAGGTGTTTATTCATAGTCTAACGTTAAGAAACTACCCCATATCATTTCAAATGGCATCACAGAGAAACGTAATTTAAAAAAACAAAATTTCGTTTTATATAGAAGTACATATATAGAAGAACATTATTAAAAATGTATTGTTCGAGTAAATTTTATACGAATATCTAAAAATCCGAGATTTCAGAAATTGAATTTTCTAAATGTTACTTGAGACATGAAGGCCTTTTTTAATTATAAAGTTAAAAACGAAGCCATAAAAGCGTGTTGTAGACTTCAAGCGAACAAAATTAGAAAATTATTCAGAGTTTCAAAGTCTTTCATTACATTTCCTTTGACATTAAATAATTTCAAGCCGCTCTCTATCGTCGAGATAAAAGGGTTGAAGAGAGACGATTAATGGGGTTAAAAAGGGTTTTAAAAAAATTTACCCGAAACTCAAATTGAGAGTGATACATTTATTTATATCTGTAAAAATGGCATTGACTAATTGACTGACAGACAACGCACAGACTAAATCAATGGTGGTGGTTCGAAATCTTCATTACATAGTATAACATGAAGTCGCTTCCGCTATCTGTTCGTATAGATCTTTAGAAGATATCAGAGATTTCAAAAGCGGAGGCACAGCGTCTGACGGGCCGCATGTTTCGTCCCGGTTGCCAGCGGTTGGCGGGCACGGGGTGTGCCGTGTGTCTAAATAGGTTATCGATGGCCGCCTATAACATTGTATGATTCGTAGCGAAATTAGTATGTTTCTACATTGCACCCGTGCGAAGCTGGGGCGGGTTGCTAGTTTTATAAAAAAAAAATATAGAAGAGGTACACACATGAGTAGTATAGTATCGATTGGAATAAGGTTTCATTCAAACTTCGAAATTCTAATTACGAACTTTTAAAACATCAGAATTCATATGAATTCCATTTAAAGCTTCCAATTTAGGGATTAAACGATATTTATAAACTTCAATAACTTAAGAAATAAGAGTTTTCTTTCGTTCTAAAGGGTTTCGAAAAGAGCAAAGATGTGTTAACAAACCGCATATACTATATAATCTTAGATAGCCTACTTTTCAAACTCCAGTTTTAAAAACTATAACTTGTTTTTTTAATAATAATGTATACTACATATATGTACACATTCTTGTTACTACAGAAAGTTTTTTAATGACCTTTGACATATAAAAATAGCACTAACAAGACAGAATGTTAGTGTCACACCAGAGGAGTAATAATGAGGTAAAAATTCCCTACGTGTGAAATACATGTGTACGTTAGAACTCCATAAAGGTTAGGGAGCTTAGACGAGAAAGCTCTACGAAATAAAAATTTTTAAAAAGCAATATCAATACATTTTCTTGATCTACGGATAATATACAACTTAAATCTGTTAATATGTGTAGTGTTATTAAGGCAACTGTAGATCCACGAAATGTTTAAAAGGTGTGCTCTTATTGCTTATCAGGACATTTTTAGACAAAAAACCAGTTTGTCGATTTCTTTTTTGAGTTTGTGTAAAAAGTTCAATGTGCATTGCAGAAAGATGCCATATAATATGATCCTTCCATGATCCATGC
Source organism: Hestina assimilis (assembly GCA_023373885.1). NCBI lineage: Eukaryota > Metazoa > Arthropoda > Insecta > Lepidoptera > Nymphalidae > Hestina > Hestina assimilis. The sequence continues at coordinate 15,281,202 of CM041740.1, forward strand.
ATATTTAATGCTTTAAAAAAAACTACAATAGACTTCAACACAAAATCATAACAATTGTCGGTTGAGTTTTTCAGTTAAATATTTTCGAATTTGTTGTTGACGTTATAGGAATACAGGAATCTATATGACACTATCCTTTTGATCGACAATTATAAGTTTCGGCTAGTAAGGTTATCAATCAATAGCCATAGATCTCATAGATATTACCAAGACGAATGGCTGTTTTTGGGGACGTCAGAATGAAAGAGAATCAAGCGGGCATAATATTAAAAGCTTTATTCAAATCTATTTTAACCACTATTATAATGGTTTGTGAGTGAATTTTAAGTGAGTTTGTTTGTTTGTTTTTTACGTTTTCACGACTCAACCGATCATATTATTAGTATTGTAAGTATATTTTTATTACTGGTTGTAGGCCCTTTATTGCAAAAGGTCAGCTAGATAGGCACCACTGTAGTGTCACATAATATGTTACCGCAAAGCAGGTATACTGTGTTTCGGTTTAAAGGACACTAACTCGTGAAATTAATGGGCAAAGGTGATTTAAGAACCAATATATCGAGGTTGGCAACGCGTGAGTGACGCCTACAAATGTGTGGTTGCAAGCGCTCATAGGCTACGACAATCGCTTACTAGCAGGTGAGTCGTATGCTTGCTTGCCTTTTTCTAATAAGAAAAGAAGAAAAAATTATTGTAACTTGCATTTAAGCGTCCGTATAGAATTGCTGACTAAATAAATATAAGGTAAATAAACGATAAATCACACATACAAAAAATACCATTAAGTGTAAAAGCAATAATGTTAGTTTTTTTTACGAGTCTACAACTATAATTACTATGGTAAAAATAAAACGGTTGTAAAGTGTATTCATTACTGATCCTAGGGCGAGGCGTGCCGTCCACGTTTTATGTCCTCTATTAAAACCGTGCACGGGGCACAATGGATTAGGGCTGTATACGGCAGTTATAGTGCGGTCAAGGTTCATAGAAGATTAAGACCGCCAGGCTTATTTATTGCTTATATTAAGCGTTCAATGGAAATAACGTTGGGTTACAATAATTTTGTCTTACATTATTTATAGCATATACATGGGGTGTAAGGAATAAAATGTACCGTCCCTTATCGTCCGCAATGCGGACACGGATTTCTTTAACACTTATACGTTTCAAATGATAAATTTATTTATTTTATTTATTTATTTAAATAGGAAGCCAACAATATACAACATATTTATCTTATTTTATACACAAAAAGTTTACAAAAAGTTTATACATTGTATATCCCACTTATAGGCTAACATAACATGTGTAACAAAAAATGATTGCTTACTCTAAAAACAAAATAGATTTATAGCTAAAACTGTAAAGGTAGCATGCAAAAATCAAAATGTTTAAAATAATAACAAAAATATGGAAAAAATGACATCATCGAAACATTATGTATAAAATGTAAAAATTAAAATACCAAATACCAAAAAAAAAAAAAACATCTAAAATAAAAATAAAAATGTAAGAAATTAACTATTAATATAAAAAAGTATGAAAATAAAAAAATATTAAAATATTAAAATAAATGTTTATGTTAATTAATTTATAAAGACTTATTTATTATTTAATTAATATAAATAATCGGCCTAAAACAAATACAATAAGCGCCTGGAACATTTTAATAATAAGCATACTAGGAAATTAATTAAATAAATTTATCAGCAAAACTATTTTATGAAAATACTATAAATTTGTAATTTGTCAATAATAATGAAATATCTTAATATTTAATAGCCTGTTAATGCTCGTAAAAAACCAATAACCATATTAATTTTTTTATTTCACTAAGCTGGAACAGAGTTCATTTCGTTCGCCTTTTTTTTCATCGGCTTAAAGATAATCTCCTATGTATTTGAAAGAGGTCCCCCAAATCCCTTACGACATCATATAACATTGTTATAGCGTCCATAAATTCGTGTCAAAATATAATAAAGTTCCTGACGAAATGTGAAAATGTGTTCGTCAGATTATTAAGGGCATTGTGGCGTCGCGATGGCTGGAGTAATGTCAACATTGTTGTCTGACCTCCCTCTAAAGTTATAGAGGCTGTAAACAGCCGTAGCAATAACTAGCCTTTTATAACATCATTTTATTTTTAACTAGGTTCTGCCCGCAACTTCGTCCGCGATGACCTTAAAATTGACCTTAAAATTTCCAAAAGCAAATAAATAAACGCAATACACTCAACGACCCCCATTAGGATAGTTATATCCTGTGTCGGGGGTCCGGAATCACATACAGGTATAGTCAACACAAACATCCGCCCCGAGCGGGAATCATATCCCTCTACCCTGGCAACAACGTCGTCGTAAATGAATCTTTGTAAGTAAATAATGTTCCATTATGATACATCTTTGCTTTCCATTTAATACGTATTGATAGTATGTTTTTTGATAATACCACAGGAACCAACATTTTTTTGGGATAAAAAGTATCTTATTAATCCAGATAGGCTATCCGTGAGCTAAAGTTCCATTAATATCCGTTCAGCCTTTACATTACAACTTTATTATACCAGTGGGACTAACTTCTCCTCGCGGCCAAGCATTTATTTTATTGTAGAACTTCATTTGGCGTAGCGTATTTGTGTAGCAGTGCCCTTGTACATGTGTATGTGTTTAGTTTAAATATTTGATGTATTCGCATATATAACTAGTACGCTACTACACACGAATTAATGAAGCAGAAAAAATGTATGTAGTTTATTATTTCTTTGATGTGTGATAAGTCTTTTGTAGGCGTCGGGATGTGACGATCCCAACGCCCGCTGTTGGGATAACCTCTGTCACAACAGAGATTATTCCACCAGTGCAATCAGTCACACTGGTGGTAGGTCTTTTGTTGCAAGAGGCCGGCTAGGTAGGTACCACCGCAGTGTCCAATATTCTGCCGCCAAATAGTAGTGCTTAGGCACTACTGTGTTCCGGCTTGAAGGGCATTGTACGCTAGTGAAATTACTGGGCGAACGAGATTTAAGAACTAATATCTCGAAGTTGGCAACGCGTGAGTTGCACCTACTAATGGTGCTGCAAGCGCTCATAGGCTGCGGCAGCCACTTACCATCAGGTGGGCCGTATGCTTGTTCGCTAACTTCTAACATAAAAAAAGTCCAGCAAGCTGACGGAAAAACGTGTCTTGCTATTCGCGTCATCACTACATAGTATAAAACAAAGTCGCTTTCTCTGTCCCTATATCCCTATGTATGCTTAAATCTTTAAAACTACGCAACAGATTTTGATGCGGTTTTTTTTAATAGATAGAGTGATTAAAGAGGAAGGTTTATATGTATAATATCATCCATTAAATAGTGGAGAAATACTGTTATTTTTGAGGTTTCTAATGTGATTGTTTTACTCCAATTTTAACGCGCGCACTGGCCACGGGCAGTAATGAATAAAGCAAAACTACTGGATCGATTTAAATAATTTTTCAGTGAATGACATAGGCTATATATTTTATACTCGTGCGAAGCCGGAGCGGGCCGCTAGTATACAAATAAAGTATAGACAAAACAACGTAAAATGCCTTGGAAAATGGAAAGAGATTAATAAAAGTAATCCGAAGAAGCCAGCTTACTCGTAGCGGCTGACTCACTACAATGCAGTATATCCCTAGAAATGTGAAATTAGTATAGTGGTATTGATTCTGAACTCTCTGTCTGTCTGTCTGTCGCGCTTTCACGCCAAAACTACTGAACCGATTTAAATGAAGTTTGGTACACAGATAGTCTAGCGACTGAGAAAGAACATAGGCCACTTTTTAATGCGAAAAGAGGGTTGTAAGATGGGTACGAAAAGTTGTATGCAAGTGTCGTCATATTTAGAGCTAGACGCTTGAGACTTATTTTTTAGGCTGTTGATTCGATATAAATAAATATGACATTCAGAGTTTGTAAAAGGGGGCGGGGTCAGAGGTTGTATTAAAATCGTTATTCACGCGGGCGAAGCCACTGGCAGAAGCTAGTAATAATATAAGTGAAAATTAATAGAACGTAATTAATTAGCTGTTTACTCGAGTTTAATATTTTTATCATTACCTAGAGTTTATGAATACCAATAGAATATTATACACTCCTTCACAGATCTAGAAATCTGTATACGTAGAGCGTGAATAAATATGCTTAGGTAATACGACAATTTTGTACGGTAGTGCATTGTGCGAAATTCATTTTTTACGTAATAATTTTCTACCCCTCCTGGGAAATCCCGTTATCAACACATATGTTACCTTATACTACATACCTTTCATGTTACCCGTCAATTCGACGGTACGTTGCGATTGGAAATTTCAATTTGCCCCAGCATAATACTTTTTTTAGTACATTTTATTTGCAATAACTTATACGTTTTCATGAGTAAAAATTATATTTCTGTCATTTTAGGTTAGTTTTTTGGTATACAATAAGTTATGCTGGTGGTAGGGCTTACACCACTACCACCATACGTTGGTGATAACTCGTTAGTCTTGTTGGGCGGTCGACCAACGAGACCATTTGTATCTTAAAGGGCAGTAGTTGCAGATGTCTATGGGCGGCGGTAAAAATGCCTAGGATTCGTAAATCTCCGAATCTCATACAGAAAAGTAGTTTCGTAATAATTATTAATAATAAACAAGAAAGGCTCTACTGCCACAAAATATATACGCTACTTCCAAAATAGCTGGCTTTTTGGATCAATGTTGTCAGAATCTTTAAAGAAGTCTGTGTGTATAAAAATACCTAAAATGAATAAAGTAATAACTTTTAATTATAGTTTCAATAAATTAATACTTTAGCTATTACATTTCAGTTAAAGCTCCCGTGATTTAATGCCACTGGTTTACTTACGGCGGTGAGTATAAAATTGCTCTAATAGCTTATTCAGTGGAAACCACTCGAGGAAATTACTCTGAGGTCTGAGTTTTTATAACAACGTCGAGATGAAAAATAACCAATGTTTACTTGAAGATAATAGATTTCTTCACAGAGTCATCAGTTTATTCAGTTTGTTTAGGTCGACTGCGATATTGGTTCAGAGAGGGACAGTGCGATTGTATGTGATTTTTTTTTTTAATTTTCAGTTTATCTTCACTGCAAATAATGCAACTGTTACTACATATTTTTGTGAGTTACTTAAAGTTATTGATGAAGAAAATTATAGTAAAATAAATGTTTTATATTTGACTTCCAAAAATTTAAGTTATAATAAACACTGCTCTTCATCTAATTTGTGTGATATTTTATAAATATTTTCTTCTATAATACTTGTACGCGCTACCGATTCATATGATATATATAAAGTTAAATAATCACTTCGCATTTTGAAATATGTAAAAAGGTACCTATATAAAATTAAAATACCAACTTTGTCAAAAAAATATATTATACAACAAATTATATTATGTATTTTAATATAAAGTAATAGTAACTGATAGCTATAGCTTTATTCATAACTGGATAGCCAGGTTATAGCCTCTCTACAGAAAGGGAGGCGCCTCGCGTAGAAACTAATGGAATAATAACCGAGTTCCTGAGGGGGACAGGCGTCTGTCTCGCACAATGATAACAATTTATATTTATTTTACCTTCGGAGATTTTCTTACACTTTACTACTCACAGTTTATATTTATTACGAAAGCTTTCCTGTTATAATAATAAAAAAATCTTTGTATAAAAAATCATAATCACAATATCATATTTATTCTTTGCAATAAAATCACATTTTGTTCTGGATTTTTTTGGGGAAATGAGAATGGGAGAACTGAAAGCAATAATCTTAATATTGCTATTTTGAACAATAATTCTTAGATAATAAGGATTTCAAAAAATATTGCCTGACGTAAAATCTATTAAGCGAACTTCTACATAGCAAATAGTCATTATGCAAAAATTTCAAGTCAATTGGATAGAATGAGTGGTATTTCTCTTCTATTTTTTATCAAAACATACACTACTCTATATAACATACAAAAATATCTTTTTATTCCAAAATCATTCCAGTCGGGACAAATCTTTATTTTGATAATACGGTCATGTTCCTGTATCGGTTGTAGTGCAGGTTTTTAAGTGTAATTTCGGACTCCCGACATCGTATTAGTATCCTGATGGTAGGCCGGAGAGAATTTAGCCATCTGATATTACTAGTATAAAAAGATTATATTATGAAAGCTATATTCTTATATATGACAAGCATTTATCTAAGTCCTATATTTTTATATGTCTAGTCATCATTATCACAATCCGAATAATTATCTATATTGATTCATTTTACACTTGGGCTAATAAGCGTTAGTTTTTAGTGGGTAATGCCGCTTGACTGACAAGCGGCCCAGTCCTACACTACCATTGCCTAGTGTACTTGACGAGTATACTAGGCAGTGGTGTGCGTAAATGCATTTCTCAGCGAAAAGAAAAAAAAAGAACAGCGTAGTGGTAAGCAGTTTCTAAAAGATCTTTCAACACGAGTCATTGCCTTCACAGGTGATAGGAGGGCTGGTTAACTTTTCGCCAAAAAATTGGGATTGCGATGCAGCGGGAAATGCAACTAGCATTCTTGCTGGACATAATTTGTACGGCTGTAAATCTTTGTAAATATAGTTAGTATTGAATTGTAAATATGTGCATTTATTTATTACTATAATATGCTACACGCATCACAACTTTCGCATCAAACGGATTTAAGCCGCATACCATTCCAGCTATCATCAGTGATGCGTCAGAATGCTGACGCACTGTAAAGGTTACTGACATATAATCACTTGATCGAAATTATATAATACATTTACAGATGAACTTATTAAATAGCCTCACCATTTACACTAACCTACACTCAATATTATGAATTAAAGTTAAAAAGGCACAAGATGAGAACGAAGGCCCGAGAAGCATAAGTTTTATATTAAGATAACAACTGACGAAATTTAAGATATTGTCCAATATTTTGTCTGTGCTTATAAAGATAAACGTTATCATTATTACTCTAGAAATTAATAAAAACAAATGTGACCAAATTTTTCGTTGGTATTTCAGCGGATTTTGTTACGGTGAATGTGGGGCATCACTACATAGTATAAAACAAAGTCGCTTTCTCAGTCCCTATATCCCTATGTATGCTTAAATCTTTAAAACTACGCAACGGATTTTGATGCGGTTTTTTAATAGATAGAGTGATTGAAGAGGAAGGTTTATATGTATAATAACATCCATTAAATAGTGGAGAAATACTGTTATTTTTGAGGTTTCTAATGTGATGTCGTAAATAATTACATTTAACGCGTGTGGGCCACGGGCAGTAATGAATAAATCAAAACTACTGGATCGATTTCAATCATTTTTTCAGTGAATGACATAGGCTATATATTTTATACCCGTGCGAAGCCGGAGCAGGCCGCTAGTATCGATATAAATCACTCTAACAAACACACTCTAGTTTGCAACCGAAGACAGGACTATAAACTTCCCATAACCTGCTCTTCTGTTTTTTATACCTAAGTATTAATTGTTTATAATTATATATTATGTTTCATTATTATATATTATTACTAACTGTGTTGTCCTCAACATTTTAGGTATTCGATGTTACTGAACCATCTCCACAAAAAGTTGCTGCATACGTTAAAGAAACTCAACCATTTATTCCACGATGTCTTTTCCACTATACGTTGACATTGGCAGAATTACGGCGGGCTAATAACCGCAGTACCAAAGGCCAAATAAAAAAAAAAAAAAACCTGCTTTGAGCCCCAGGAGGTCTTAACTCTTAAAATAGAATTATAGATTAAGATTTCGACAACACCAAAACCATATATAAATATAATTACTTTTTTATATCCTATACTAATCAGTTTTATTACATGCTCGTTACATTATTGCCTGTTAGTATGAAAACACAATGGAAAAAGATTGGCTTGTCAGGCAATATAGATCAACTAAAAGCTTGTTAAAAATAAATCATCTTTCATCAAATAACTATTTAGTTGATCTTAGCTCCGATGATAATAAACATTATGACGAAGCTTGACGACGTTGTGGCGCAGCGGTAGCGAACCTGCCTTAAACGCCACAGGTCGCGGGTTCGATTCCCGCTCGGGAGCATAATATGTTTGTATTGTCCATGCAAGCATATTTTCCGGTCTGGGTGTATTTGTCCTCGTCATTGTGAATGTTTCCGGACCCCCGACACAGGATATTACTATCCTAATGGGGGCCGTTGAGTGTGCAGCGTTTATTTATTATGGCTTTTGTATTCTTTTATCTTTTATATGTCAGATTTAAAAACAGAAGAATTATAAGCATGTGAGAAAAAAATCCAAAGATAACTAAATCACTTCTTCAAAAAGGTGTTGAAAAGGGGAATATATTTTATAGACGTAACGAACCGTGCCAATTTAGATAAATGAACAAGATTGGATGGATATTTGAATAGACAACAACCCTAAGGGGAATGACAAACTTTCATTCAATATAATAGAGCCGTGCCTAAATTACTGGAGAGCACTTTAATAGTAAGTAACATTAATCTATTTCTCTTCGTTATATTTTATTATACAAATACTGTAGTTTTTTGTTTATATAATAAGCTTATATCTTGTAAAATAACATTTTGCAGCCAAAATAGCAAAAAAAACAGCTTTAATTTTATCAACATGAAGTAGTAGTATCCGTACTACTGTGTATTATTCGACGAGATTGAGCGTCGGAGGCATAAAAGCCCTACCGACTATGGTATCCCTTTCGTCCTCATAGTGTGTACACATAGTCTTTTGCAAGAACCAGTAAGATCTGTTTGGACGGAATTTATTATTTAAATTTTCAAGAAATTCATTATTTCAATTTTTAAATTGTATTAATTATTTCAATTTTTAAATTCATTATTTCAATTTTTAAATTTTATTTCAACTATTATGTAAATCTATATGGATATCATAAACTACCTTACTTACAAGATAAGATTTAAGAGCAATTTTTAAAAGATATAATCAGTTCGCTTCAGCGTTAAGCCTTACACCGCAAGAAAGTCGCTTATTCAGAGGATTCGAGCTACTTTCTGCCAGCTTTGTCTTCTTTAGAAAATATTAAAACACATGTTTCCTTATCTTTAATTGGTCGTGTAAAAGCGAAAAAGATTGCTTGTATCTAATTTTATTGGTATTTCAATAAAAAATATAATAAGTTTTTTTTTTATATATAATTAAATTATATCCGTAAGCGTCGAGATTAGAGTCGAGGCGGGCAAATTGGCGGCTTCGTAGAATTGCCTTTGATATTAAATTTCACGTCAACCTTAAACGAACCCACAATGCGATTTGACATCTAAAATTACTCTTGGGAATTTCCTCGGCTTTATAAGTGATCATTACTGTTTTGTTATTTTTTTTTTAACCTCACCGACACAAAGCACCCTTCTGGTGTTTTTTTTATTTTGTTACCGAAATTTTTTCTTTGATGTAAATATCCAATTTCAAATTAAATTTAATATTTTTTTTAGGGTTTCGTACCCAAACGGCGACAACGTATTCCTAATACTAAGCCTCCGCTGTACGTCTGTCCGTCAGCGCGCTGTATCTTACGAATCGTAATATCATAGATAATACATACTTGATATTTTTATTCTACGGTTGTACAGAACCCATTATGTGCAAGTCGGATAGATAGATAGAGCACTTGGCCGGTTTATTATTAGTACAACAGAGTAAGCTTATTATTACTACAGGAGTAAGCAAGTATAGGCCCAGCAAGTAGGAAATAAAGTATCTTACTTTATTTCAAATAATCATTTTCATTGACGTGATTTGTCACCTACGGTTGACAGTAAGAAATGAGGAGGAATGGAGGGGAAAAAGCTTAGGGCTCCAAAGCTTACAACACTCATTGAAGGAAATAGTAAAGTTGCTAGCTATTGAACATTACGAAATTTGAAAACGAAATCAGCCCAATATTTATTTTATATACGTTATATTATAGCATATTTCATAAGTATGTAGGTATAAGGAGATACAATAATTTCAAGAATAAAAGAGAATTTAACAAAAAACTTACGACAGTATATAAGTTCCATTATAGCACGATAAATAAATATTGAAGAAAGAAAAGAAACCTCAAATCATAAAATAAGAGATACAAGAATACTTATTCAATAACAGATGTCTATTTATTAATTTTTTTTCATTTGAAACGCTACTTAAGACATGAATAAATGTATGTTGAAGTTTAAGTAATAAAATGATATTAGTAAGGTTTCATATTCTCAAGAATATATTTCATTGTATTTTAAGTCTCACTTTTAACTCAATATTAGTACGACACAATATAACCTAACCTCCAGAAAGTCAAAGGGGTTGAATTAAAGAATCTTTTTTTTTTTTTTTTTATGTTACAAGTTGGCAAACAAGCATACGGCCCACCTGATGGTAAGTGGTTGCCGTAGCCTATGAGCGCTTGCAGCACCATTAGTAGGCACCACTCACGCGTTGCCAACCTCGAGATATTAGTTCTTAAATCTCCTCTGCCCAGTAATTTCACTAGCGTACAGTGCCCTTCAAACCGGAACACAGTAATGCCTAAGCACTACTATTTGGCGGCAGAATATTGGACACTGCGGTGGTACCTACCTAGCCGGCCTCTTGCAACAAAAGACCTGCCACCAGTGTGACTGATTGCACTGGTGGAATAATCTCTGCTGTGACAGAGGTTATCCCAACAGCGGGCGATGGGGTCGTCACATCCCGACGCCGATAAAAATCTTAGTAGTTATTTTTTATTTCATGACATTTCTTACACGATCCGCCTATGAACGCTTGCGATACTTGAAGTATTATGTGCGCACTGCCAACCCAAGGGATGGGAAGGAAAGGCAAAGGAAAGGGAACAGAGGGGACCAATATTCCACATATTGGGAAGGAAAGGATCAGAGTTGGTGGCCTGCGGCGCTCACTCATCGCACGAAACGCAACAGCACCTACTGAAACTGTAACTTTACGCCTTTCTGTACGAGCTACCCTCTTACGTCCCCGGTCAAGCCATTTGTACTGGGAGGACCATGACGCTACTACCACTAAAAGTACTAATAGTAGCATATATAGTACCGCCTCAAATAAAAAATATAACCGGCGTCGGGATGTGACGACCCCATCGCCCGCTGTTGGGATAACCTCTGTCACAGCAGAGATTATTCCACCAGTGCAGTCAGTCACGCTGGTGGTAGGTCTTTTGTTGCAAGAGGCCGGCTAGGTAGGTACCACCGCAGCGTCAAATATTCTGCCGCCAAATAGTAGTGCTTAGGCATATTAGTGTGTTCCGGTTTGAAGGGCACTGTACGCTAGTGAAATTACTGGGCAGACGAGATTTAAGAACCAATATCTCAAGGTTGGCAACGCGTGAGTGGCACCTATTAATGGTGCTGCAAGCGCTCATAGGCTACGGCAACCACTTACCATCAGGTGGGCCGCATTAGTTCTTAAATCTCGTTCGCCCAGTAATTTCACTAGCGTACAATGCCCTTCAAACCGGAACACAGTAGTGCCTAAGCACTACTATTTGGCGGCAGAATATTGGACACTGCGGCGGTACCTACCTAGCCCGCCTCTTGCAACAAAGGACCTACCACCAGTGTGACTGATTGCACTGGTGGAATAATCTCTGCCGTGACAGAGGTTATCCTAACAGCGGGCGATGGGGTCGTCACATCCCGACGCCAAATGAAAATCACATCCATTTTCTGTAGCTTTGACAAGATGAAGCGTACGAGAGATAAACGTGCAGTCTTGCATATGAAGAGGGAACATGTGACTCGGACTTAACGACGGGCCATTTAGTTTAAGGACGTTCTTCGATGCTGATGTCTTTCCGGTATCTGGGCATGTTCCTGAACAAAGAGTTAACTAATGAGAGCGTAATTTTTTGGGTCACTTTTATGGAAAGCTTTGTAGAACTAAAACAGATAATATACCGACTCTGTACCTGGTATACGAAGTCGTAATAATGTGTGTGGATCCTTAACTTAATATAATATGCCACTTGCCCGGATGCCCGTTTGTTGCCCGGACCTTTAGTTTTACATAAACTAAAAATGTTTATAAGTGTTCCCAAATAACGTGAACCACGACCATTTCTCCAAAATTAGTTTAATGTTAGAGAGTTAAAACCTTGAAAATTATACCAATTTTCGATGTTTTATTTTGCTTTCCTTGAACATAATTACCCGTGGGAAATTGTAAACATATTTGTTTCAGTTATGAACCGAACACAATATTAATATTCCTTTTCCTTCGCATACCTAATATAACGATATTAATATTATTGATAAAGTATTAAAACATTATTACAAAATGCTATATAATTTATTATCAAAGTTGCCTATTCGAAAATTAAAAAAGTTTTAATTTGATAACGTGGTCGAAACAATATTTGAAGTTTCTGAACATCAAGCTAGCCAAATACACCAAAGTTGTTTTATTAACTTTCAATTATACCCAAAAATATATTCATAAATAATATTAATACACAATAACCTGTGGTATTTCGTAAGCTTACTAACGGAGTAGAAAATTATTACAAAAATCTACATAAAGTACATCAAACAAATAAGATAGAAAGTTCTTAAAAATTATGCTTTTTCGAGGTAAAGTAGTTTTTTTTTGCGAAAAATACGTACCTGCATATGTATTATATTGTACCACTTAACTCTTAAGTAGTACTTATACTAGCAAAAGCCGACTTGCCCTCCCTTGTAAAGTATAAAAATATTTTTAGTTTAACATGTTTAAAGTGCTATTTACGTCAGTAACGGGACAGGTGTGTTTAAACAATATAGCGCAGTAAATAAGAACCACTGTGCCTATAAATGAAACGTTCATGCGTGGGCTTTAAACTGAACCATAAGGGCTGCCTACTAGGCGTTATAAATTTTTTTTTTTCAAATTATTTTTTTTTCATTTTAGCTTCATAAATGTGAATCAGACAAAGGAAAGACATTAGAAAGTCATTTCAGTGGTCAAATTAAAAACATAAGCGTTACAGAATTTTTAATAAAATATTTTTTCTCCCACTTGTTAGGCCTCAGAATTTTATCTTTACAGAATTGTCAACAAAATATTTTCTCTTTCACTTGCAAGGTGGCAACCCTATTCAGATCTTCTTTTAGAATTGAATATATTCAGGAGACTAATATAAAATCTTGACGTGTGTGAATGTTACTATGAATAAATATGCAAAAATATTATTCTCGATGAACATTTTTCACAAATTCTAATATTAAACAGAAAATCTGACTTTGACTGACTGACTTTGACTTGACTGACAGGGAGGACCCCTGGGAAAATGTTTATTTTAAGTATAAAATAAAGAGTTAATCATAATTAAAACATTATACAAAAACAATATTGTTTTTGAAAGGACAAAATTAGCACTAATAGGTTCTAAGGTTTCATTTGAAATTTTAGACAAAACGTAATCTTTAAGATTCCTGTAACAAAAATGTCGAGCTGGAACTAGATTCAAAGGTTTTTGTAAGATGCTATCTTTTTTTTCTTAAAGAATATTAGCAATGCTTTTTCTAGGTACTTCTTTCTTTGTTTTTACGTTTGCACTAGGAGTGGGTACGACAATAGCCCAAGGGGATCAGGATCAAACCCGAAGTCTGTCCTTCTACCGTTGAGCTACTGACGCTTCTAAATTTAAAATATGGCTCAAATAGTAAAAAAAAATGCTTAAAACTAAGGAAAATCCTGTCCATATTGCATATCAATACATCATATACTTCTCCGAAAAAATAAATATCAATTCTTGTTCTCTTTAAATTAAGATATGATTTATTATTTATTTTCGAAATCCAGTAAGTTCATCATAAATATCTGTCTAATTTAAAAATCATTATGATTTATCGAAAATACCGTTAAAATGGTTCAAGCATTCCAGTTATTGGGTCAATTATGAATTAATGATTGAGCAAAATTATGCGTCAATTTTATTTATGATTAGCGGCCCGCCCTCGCTTCGATTCGTTTTTATTTTTTACTTTCTGATATATCTTCCAACTCCGAATGAAAATCTCGGTCAAATTCTATACTGCCGTTACATGATTGTGTCTATAAGCCTTCAAAATCAAATATTGTGTATATTTCTATATGACTACGCATTCCCTCCGCTTTGGAAATAAAATCAAATAAAAATAAATTAGTGGCCAATTTAGTGTCAGAGTTGTTCAGGTCGCCCGTAGGCCTCTGACTTGACTTATCGACTGTTGTCAAATTGTCAACAGCCGGGACTGACTTTTATGTGCCCTCCGAAGCACGGAGACGCTCGGTTGAAATACCACTATGCGATCACCCATCTAGTGACTGAACGTGCCGCAAGTTGCTTAACCTACCGATCTTTTACCGATCAGTGGCTGCACTCGGCTATGAGCGTTTCGTAAGGAAAAGGTAAAGATATAACGGAACGAACAAAGTTCACGATTCGTCATTTTTACGAACCTCTGTTTCTTCAGTTCTGTTCAGCAGTAACATCGAAGAAACAAGAATCGTAAAAGAATTAGATTGATCTTATCCTAATGAAAGTAATAGGTATCATTTATATAATAATGCAAATAACAGTCTGGAGAAGGATTATCTTAGGCAAAATGGGTGGCAGACGTGCATAGGGAAGGGTGCCTACAAGTTGGTCTGACGCAATGAAGATCGCGGTGAAAAGCACCGTGCACCGATAGATCCACTCTGCATATGTCCGCGCCCAATGGAAACTAATCCTACATGGTCACGATCTCCAGCAGTGAGGGAACGAGAAGAAGACGAATGTAATAATTTGTGAGATATTAAATATATTTAAGGTTCTTTGTGCAATCTACAAAATAACCTTGATTTTTTTGTAGAAGGACATTTACTGCTTTTGTTTTGTTTTAGTATCTTATCAAATACGTTAATTTGTACGAACAAATTCCAATTCCCCGCAGATGTTTTCGCCTACAAACTCGTAAATTCAAATACGCAAATTACAACGCCGGCGTAATGAGATTTAGTAATTAGACGACTCGTTTTATGTCCCACTCGGCTTTGATTATTTGCTTGAAATACTATTAAGAACAATTTGATCTTCATTAGAGCTTATTTATTTATCAGCAGCTCGTAATTATTCAGGTATCATTCTGATGTTTAGAAAATCTTTTTCGTCGACTTGTTTTAGTTTCATGTTATATTATCATATAAAAACATTAATTACCCGAGTGCGACGGGTTGCGACCGCGAACGTAGCCCACTCACCCTGATGAAGAACCTCCGATGAGTCCGAAACTAGTCGATACTTAAACCGATTGAACGTGAGTGTTAGCCGTTTAAATTTGACATTAAATATAAAAACATTTATTTACGCGATAGAACCAGCGCTCCCAATCAGGATTGTCCTGTTCGGGGGGACCGGAAATACAAACACAAGTTTAACAACAGTAACACGATACAAACTGTGGTAATATAACTGGTATTGGCGTTTAACATAGGTTTGCTAGTAATGCGCGACATAGATTGTCGTGTTTTAATTTAGAGATCATAAAATTGGATTTGGTGGAGTTTGAAAAGATCATAAAATATCAGGAATTGTGTAATTGGACTGGGAATAATGCAAGTTGGGCGGTGCCGGTGACGAGAGTACAGAAAGATTGAGAGGTGATTAAATCTTTATTTAATTACTCTGTCGTAACTACGCACTCGAGAAATCCCTTTTGTTCCAGAACGCTGACATTGTAACTGCCTCTAAAGTAGGACTACTTACCATAAAGAATCCAGGCCATAAATAAGAACTGGGAAAGATTTTGAGCTTTAAAGAATATGCACAGATTTACATGTTTGCGGTTTTAAATTTCGATATCGATCATAACATAGTAATGATTTCTAAGAAATTTGATCTTACTGATTGGTTTATTTCATCAAAAACATCAAATCAAAATCAAATCAAAAATTTCGTAAAAGCGATCGCTTTTTTTTAAAACAGTACATACATTGCATAAATCTAACCTTTATTTTTAATGTTAGGATGAGTGCATTTACTATACTGACTACAAGGCAGAAGGAGCGTGGGACTCATCCTTACCCTAGCAATACTACCCACTAAAACCCAACAAACCTCATGCGCCATAGTGGGACGTCCGAGTATCGCTGGCACAATCAACCGTGACGCCCCGACGCGGTCGTTAATGTAAGACGCCCTATGCTCCCCCCTCCTCCTCCTCGAAAGGCTAACTTTTTAAAGAGGTTATTTCCCTCTACGACCGACATAAATCTAACCTATTCTAACTAAATGAAACAGTTTTTCCAAAAGCTGTTTAGTCGGTGTCAATTAAGTGAAAGAACTTATCAACCCCATATGTAAAAAGGTGGTGGCTTTGGTTTAACTGAAATTGTTTCAGAGTGCCTAATAGCCCGCACTGTATGTAAAAAGGCAGCAGAAAATTACACATCATTTAAGATTTACGTAACATATGTTTATATATTGTCATAATAACTAACAATCATTTCTTATCCCCAACCACTTCAACGCGAATATACCGTGTATTGACATTTTCGCTGATAAAAGTAGTTTCTTATATCATTTCTTAAACGGGCTCTTTTCAAAGAAAATATTTCGAGTTGTACGTTGAAATAAGTTATTTCCAATAAATTGCAAAACAATTTTTACGTAAAAAACTTCTATTGATCTAAATTTGGGTTCAAACAAAATTCTTTACGGATATACAATATTTCTGCATTAAAATTCCAGAATACCGTCCAAGTGGACATTTTTGTAGCGAACAATATATGTATAAAGATATATTCGTGATTTCAGATTAAAATGGGTTATAAGAAACTACCAGCCCACTCCGGCTTCGCACGGGTATAAAATATATAGCCTATGTCATTCACTGAAAAAATGATTAAAATCGATCCAGTAGTTTTGATTTATTCATTACTGCCCGTGGCCCGCACGCGTTAAATGTAATTATTTACGACATCACATTAGAAACCTCAATTTTTTTTTTCCACTATTTAATGGATGTTATGATACATATAAACCTTCCACTTCAATCACTCTATCTAGTAAAAACCGCATCAAAATCTGTTGCGTAGTTTTAAAGATTTAAGCATACATAGGGACGGAGAAAGCGACTTTGTTTTATACTATGTATTGATTACAAAATATTTTCGCATAATGTACGATACATTCCTTGTGAGAGTCGTGGCAATAAAACCTTGTAATAAAATAACACCGATTGAAGAAAAAGTAGTTTTTAAAAATTACGAAGCCAATTTCCATTAGCTTAATTGCGAAACGATGTTTTTATACCCCGTTACCCGTCCTGAATACTTGAAAATATCCAGATTATTTTGAAATAAAGCAATATTATACAGAATATTTTTATCACGATATTATTTCGTGCTTTCCTTCGCGTAAAATAATACACAGACATTTATCTTACATATTATTTATCCAGTTTATAGCTCTAATAACACATGGTAACATGATATTCGATAAGCCAAATTCGTAAAATCAATGTTGCCTACATTGCTTTTACATAATTTTTAATGCTAAAATTTACTCTACTAGTATGTGACAACGATTTCGCCGGGAATGATTTCGATTTATTCAGAGGGAAAATCATAATGTAATTTTTAGCGTCAAATTTTTTTTTTAATTTAATTTTTTCTGGGTGAATAGCCTAGACCTTTTCTTTATTCCTGCCAACGTTTATGCATAATTTCATTATGGTCGGTGAAAGCGTAAAAAATTAACTCACATTAGCATTTTAACATAACTTAGAATAATTGAATACAAATGTTAAAAAAAAAGAAAATTAATATAATGCCACGGAACTAAAATTTTTACATTGATTAAGTTACCTTAACGAAGGCTGGACCGATTTTGTTCACATTTTCAGGTAGTGGCTGTGAAGACTCGAAACTGTGAAGTTTCGTAAAGATGTAATTTTGTTTCTAATTTTCAATACAACTTAATATAATTCTGAAGCTCCAGCAGACGAAGCCGCTGTTAAATAAGTTAATGTTAAATAAAAATATACCAAAAGGAAAAAAACCAATACTTTATATTTTATGGATAGCGACGAGTAGAATCTGATATAAATTGGCAACGATTGAATAACGCCTTGTAACAATTCGATTTCCTTCCTATTTCCACTTTTGATACATTTAAAAAGCGTAGGCGCTATGAAGACATTAATTATTTACCTTTGGTACACGTTGGCGCTCTATTTTTCTGAATCAGGGTGTAATTACTTACGTTATATAAACACAATACAATTGTTGCGTATTGCTAGAAAATTACTTGTCAGGGTGCATGGCAGTGTCCCCGCCAAGTCGAGCAAAGCCGTAACATCTTTTCTCGAGACGACTCATGGCACTTTTGTTCCCCAGTAACTTTGCTGTGGATAAAGCAAGAAGTTTGAATTTTTAGTGATCAAGAGAAATCACTAAAACTAGCTATATTATTGATCATCAAAACTAAAAGGTACTTCTAGCAGTCTCACAAACTTTAAATTTTGAATTTAGGTAGCATTTAGCTTGTAAATGAGGGGAAAAAATTAAAAATTGAAAACAACTGCCAAGTTTCAGTCATGGTTATACACGAGATGTCACAATTATTTGTAGTAGAAGAATTGCGTTGGAAGACTTGGATTTTTTACATTTTGTTTTTGATGGAATATTTTATAATATTAGTAGTATCTTTTGACTATCGTTAAATTGATGTACTTGGAGTATGATTTCAAATCTGAATAAGAAGTTGATGATGAAGTAATTATTAAATTATAGAAGTAATAATTGATTTCTGCAATATCTCATTAGCTGTTATAATTACAAAATAAATCTTTAAAATAATATTTGATACAATAGTTTGTATGTTAACTTAACTTTCATACAACGTTACGTACACGATCTCATTAAAAGTTTTCACGTGAAACAAAGTAGGTAAACTGAAACATTATTAGTTGGTTCAACAATATTCACTTTAGCTTCTGATCATTCTAGAAACTATGTATATGTTATTAATTTGACTTTATATTATTATATTTAACTTTAAGGATAATAAAAATAAATACGAAATAATTCAATCTATCTATGTATATTATCTACTGGTGGGTGGGACTTTTATTGCTAGGTAGATACCACAGCAGTGTCAGATATTCTACCGTAAAGCAGTATACTGTTTGAAGGTCACTGTACCTAGTATTTTTTGGAAATTATTGGGTAAAAAAGATTTAAGAACCAATATCTCGTGGTTAACAACGCGTAACACCTACAAATATATGGTGTTGCAAACTCTCTTTGCTGCGACCACGGCTTACCATCAGGTGGATCGTATGCTTGCTTGCCGACTTAGTCATATAAAAAAGAATAAAATCTATACCAATATTATAAAGCTGAAGAGCTTTTTGTATAGTTGAATAGTTGGTTGAACACACCAATCTCTTTCATCTCTAATATGAACAATTCTTTTTGCATTTGATAGCACATTTCTTGACACCGTTGTGGCGTTGTGGGTAGCGTGTCTGCCTTTAGTCTCGACGGTTGCGGGTTCGATTCCCGCTCGGGCAGATGTTTGTTAAATTTCTGTCTCGGTCTGGGCGTTTGTCTGTGGGTCTCCCCACCGTGCCTCGGAGAGCACGTTAAGCTGTCGGTCCCGGTTGTTATCACATAACATCTGATAATAATCGTTAACTCTTGGTAAGTAAATTGCTCTTATCCAATGAGTTACTGGTTCGCTCTTAGGGTTGCAGAGGTCAGATGGCAATCGCTTCGTGTAAAAACTAGTAACCTGTCAAATCGGGATAAGAGTAATAAGCAGACCCTGGGTAAAATAAAATACCGGGAATAATGCTAGGACGAAGAAGATTTCTTGAGGACGACTATAACATCATTATACGATACTTAGAAGCCGAGCAATAAGAAAAAAAGTGCGGGCGATAAGATGCGGTTAGTTGGCGGAACAGGGCGGTCTCACCCAACGGGTGAAAAACTGCAGGCACAGCTATAAATATAGAAAAAAATCGAAATCACGTACGTTATAAAGATTTTTATAAGTACTGAAATGTTTTCTTAGTATATTTGAATATTGGATATGTTAATACCAATAAAAATTTCAGTAGCAAGTAACTCTACTAGTAATAAAAAGTTAATAGCTTCGCATTTTGCGAATAAGCTTTTATCTTCCTACTAAAGTCTTATGGGTAAAATGTTTAAGGAATTTAGAGAATAAAAAAAACATTTATTCTTGGAAAGGGTTAAAACTGTTTCCCGTTCGCTTGTTTTTGCTTTACATATTACATATGGCAGTCATGAAGACGTCTATTTACAGATAATCTTGGCTCCAGTTTAAGCAGCAAATTTACCTTTCGTTCTCAAGTCAAATCTCTTAAAAGACCAATTTTCTTTCCTAATATAACATATTAACCGATTATTAAAAAAAAACTCTTCCGTAGTCTTTCAATATGTGACATATGACTCAAATTAATATTGCGCAGTAAATAAAAGCCAATAACATTTATAACCAGGGTCGTTTGAGCTTGGGTAGTTTACAAAAAAGTAACTACTTTCCGCTTCATCCTCCAGCTCAATGATTATCATATCAATAGTTTTTCTATACTTACTTATACTTCCCTTGGATGTAGAAGTCATAGTACATTGACCATACGCACGCAAATAAGCAATACCATGTCAACCCACACGAATGTCATTTCGAGAAAAACGCGTTTGAAAATTTGGAACAAGTTGCTTTAATTGTTTTTTTTTATGTATTGGTCAAGTTTTCGGCAATTTCAGATTTATGTAAGTTATTTTACTTATTTTCACAAAAAAAAATACAAATTGCATATTTCGTATATAATATAACCCAAAACGTTTAACATAATACATAAACTGCATGATTAAAAATGGCTTTTTTTAGAAGTTTAAAAGCTTAAATCCCTACAAATATTAAATAAAAATGTTCTTCAGCCATTTACCAACACTTCTGCATATATAACTCAGTTTTTCATTTTTGTGGATTGACATGGTATTGCTTATTTGCGTCCATATGTAGTATGAATACCGTTTCGACGCCTTCCATGAGATAATTTACCTACGCCTGCCGCTCTGCAGGAAAATGCGCTATAGGGCCGTACACAAAGTGTTGTTCTTGTGTTACATAATTAAGGTTGTTATAGTTTTTAATGCCATTGCGGGTTTTTACAATCAATCGACTTCAACCATATAAGACGTCGTTAGTTATAACTAAACCAATTTTGATATGTAAATTTTAAGGAGTTTCTCTTTTCTTAATCAAACCAAAAGTAGCTAGATTATTATATAGTTATTTCAATTCACACTATAAATTAAAGATTCCTAGGACTCGGTCCTTTAAGAAAAATCCGAATACTTGAAATAAAACGTCGCCGCTGCCATCAAGGATGTTACGCTTTAATTAGCTTCAATAATAACCGATATGAATCTTCTCCTTGCTAGCATTATTCCCGGTATTATACGAGTATTTACCCAGGGTTTTCTTGTTATTCTTGTCTGGATGTGACAGGTTACTAGTTTTTACACAGAGCGATTGCCATCTGACATCCTTAACCCTAAGGCCGAACCACTCATTGGATAAGAGCAATTTACTTATCAAGAGTTAACGATTATTATCAGATGTTATGTGATAACAACCGGGACCGACAGCTTAATGCGCTATTCGAAACACAGTAGGAAGACCCACAAGGACAAACGCCCAGACCGATACAGATATTTGTAAGATCAATGCAAAAATCAGCCCCAGTGAGAATCGAACCCGCAACCGTCAAGGCTAAAGGTAGACTCGCTACCCACAACGCCATAACAGTGTCTAGTAATCGATATGAATAAATACAGAAATAAAAAAGAGACTAATCTTTATAGCTTTTCGACTGAGTTGGTAATGAAAAAAATGTTAACTCCGGTTTCGTTATAACGACCACTTTAAACATTCATTTCACGATCAATTCGATATCGTCGTGCCATCATTATGATATCAATAAATGCTAGCGAACATTCGCGAATGAAGTATATTGAAACAGATCGAGAATTCAAGACGCGTTGGTAGAGGTTCCTTTGAAGACTGAAATTTCAGTATGTAATGTATTGTAACTTGAGGCTGAGAAGCCACTTTGTGTGAACTGTGATATAATTTAATTTATTCTCATCATAAGCCATAAAGATCTTCTATCGCATGGTAATTTTTTCTTTTTTTATGTTATAAGTTGGCAAACAAGCATACGGCCCACCAGGTGGTAAGTGGTTGCCGTAGCGTATGAGCGCTTGCAGCACCATTAGTAGGTGCCACTCACGCGTTGCCAACCTCGAGATATTGGTTCTTAAATCTCCTCTGCCCAGTAATTTCACTAGCGTACAGTGCCCTTCAAACCGGAACACAGTAATGCCTAAGCACTACTATTTGGCGGCAGAATATTTGACACTGCGGTGGAGCCTAGCCGGCCTCTTGCAATAAAAGACCTACCACCAGTTTGACTGATTGCACTGGTGGAATAATCTCTGCTATGACAGAGGTTATCCCAACAGCGGGCGATGGGGTCGTCACATCCCGACGCCGAAAACGACGCCGAAACGACGAAAAGGGAAGTGAACCAAGGGGATGGAAGATTGGGCCACTGGCGCTCTCACTCATCGCATGAAATACAACGTTAGTCTGTTACTTTACGCTGATTTTCTTTGAGACTTTCCGACTTTTTTCTAAGTACTTTCCTGGTCGAGCCGGCCAATTTATACTGGGAGTAGCATGGCACTACTACGACTACTACTTAATAATACCTAAATTCATTTATGACAAACAGATTGTGATAAACAGTGGTAAAACGTAAATATGAAAAGTTTATTTAACAGTAAAACCTCGCCTGGCGGATCCAATTATAAAATTCAGTGAAAGCGTTTTACTTAAGACTAAGGTCACCCCAATCACGACTACGGGTTCACCCACACCTTACTGCAGAAAACATTATTAACACTATTTTCTATACAATTGTATATGAATTACAGCGTGATCTGCTGATACAGGTATAACAATACTTACTAGGAGGCCACAAAATCGTATGTAACTAGGATAAGCAAGAAACTATATATATATATATATATATATATATATTTATTTTTTATTTATTTAATTGACAAAACAATTCCCAGTAGACTAGGTTTACATAAATTACAATACATTTTCATGCAATACATATTATAATTACACTACATTTCTGCGTAAAATTGTTTAGTTGAATTTACTGACACGGCACACAGCTGTTAAAGTTATGAGCCAACATAAATTAAAAATCAAAATCCAATATTTTTATTCAACGTAAAATGCATAACACTTATTTGTCGAAAGTCAGACTCTACCACCGGCTCCAAAATTAAACCTCCACCTAGGAAGAATTGGCGAAACAAACTATAATAATAATAATAAACGCTACACACTCAACAGCCCCCATTAGGATAGCTATATCCTGTGTCGGGGGTCCGGAAACATACATATGAACAAGGACAAACACACCCAGACCGGAAAATATGCTTGCATGGTCAATACAAACATATGCTCCGAGCGGGAATTGAACCCGCGACCTGTGGCGTTTAAGGCAGGTTCGCTACCGCTGCGCCACAACGTCGTCCATACAATATTATTATTAATTGTAATTGTCTTTGTCTACATTCATATAATAATACTGAACGCTTAAAATGCCTGGTGCGATCGTTACCTCCCAGGGTACTCCCAGGGTTATCCTCAATGTACTTACTAATTCTCTAATACCTATAATCTTTACCACCCAAGAGTTACTGCACGGTTTTTTCATTGATTAATAGAAAGTTTCTGAACACTTTCTGAAATCTTATTATAGTAAACATATATATTACCTTTAAAACAGTAATTATTAGTTTTACGAAATTAGTACCCAGAATGTTGTGTTTATAATAATTAGGATTTGTTCGATTGAAATTATGCTGCGTTTAGTTGTAGCAATTATCGCTTGACGAAAATACAGATAGAACAAGACGTGATTAAGACTTCATTTAATTACTCTTCCGAGCGCGACGCACAATCGCGTTATCACCTCGAAACCCCTTTGTGACTCAATGCTGACATTGTTACTCCCTTTATTTCGTAGTACACCTTCCTAAGAAATCTAGAACATGAAAATAAAAACGTGAAAAGGTGTCAAGGGACACCCGGATGGAACGAAGTTCCTTTCGATTTATTAATTAAATAAATTATTTTATTTAATTATTAAAATCTAATAAATTTTTAATTTTAATAATCGTCGCAACACCACACTGTTCAATGTGAAATAGAAAGACAAAACGAAAATAACTGGCTTGCTTTCTATGAGAAAGAGAGAGACGGATAGAGAAACACGCGCACTCCGCACGGCTTACAACTATAGCAAAAAGTGTCGTTACAACTTTTGGTCTTAATATTTTCCGTCTAGCCACCTTTCGCAACGCGAGATAAGGAACTTCATTCCAAAAACTGTATCATAAACAAGTGCTGGCAATCGTTTGGAACTTCAAAGAATACGCACAAACTTTTTATGTCTTTGCATTCGAATATTTACTCGTACATCTGTTAAAACATTGTAATGATTTCCTCCTTAGTCATTGATCTTTCTGATTAGTTCGTTTATTTTACAATCGACATCAAACGTGAAAAATAAGCCGTCGTTGAAGTTTGTGAAAACAATTTTATAAGTAAGTAAATATTTAACTCACTCTAATATATATATATATATATATATATATATATATATATATATATATATATATATATATATATATATATATATATATATATATATATATATTTCAACTAATACTCCTATTGCCACTCTAAAAAGCTCGTAGCTTGCGCAAAAGTGGGTACGACAATAACGAGATCAAGATCAAACCTGCAGCTCTCGCGTTAACATAGCGGAGTCGGCCCTTGAACCGTTGAGCGATTGAGGCTTCTTGAAAATTTAATTTATTTAATAAATTGAAAGGTAAGTTTTTGCTAAAACTCTTTTATCGTTAGTGTTTATATACGGAGTAATATTTGAACGTGGCAACATTGGTAAGTATTGGCTGACTGTTTAACTTAAAATTATTTAGACTGGTAAGACCAATTTATCACGTAGTCTCTTCCTAATAAAGGCTGTCGGCTTTGGTTCAAATGACAAGAAGTGTTGCGGAATGTCAAATATCCGGTGTTCTGGCTTCGAAGACAACAATTTAAAATCGTTTAAGATTAAACGTCGCACTTGCTTAAATATTATCATAATAACTAATCGTTGTACACGGTAAGTTCTATCTTAAACCATTTCAACGAAATAGATCTTTTACATAAAGTTATTATATATATACTATTGACAAGCCCTTGTAGATTCGAAATGTCAAAAAATCGTTGGTCCTTCGTACATTCAACCCAACAGAACGAAGTCAGTCACACGCTAACATAATTTGGTTATGTAAGCTTTCAAAAAGAAAGAATAACTTTATTTTTAAAACCTTATAATGCATTACATTTAGTCACCTCTATACATTATTTAACCGCGTTATATGAATACAAAAGTGGTTCGATATAAATTACCAGCGAATGAAATGCCATACCACACACCTTTAATAATACTACTGTTTCAAATTGGCTACATTTGCGGTATCGCGAGCTGTTTGAAGACATTCGAGGAGTCTTTCGATATACGTAGATATTTTATTTTTAAATAATGTATCTTAATCCATCTTTTCGCTGTCGTGTCACAGTTTCATACATACTATGTCTTTAGACATAAAAAAAATTGCAGTAGTAAGCCAAGCTCCTCCCAAAAGCACTTCTTCTATCTTTAGAAAATCGGGGTTTCGTGTGATCTCAAAAGACACCGGAGGTCCAATCCCACCGTCTCGGCCCCCTTCCTTTTTTCCCTTATCATCCCTTCTTTTTTCCCTTCCCTTCCCTCCTATGCCTTGGGTTGACAATGTGCATGTGATACTTCAAGTATCGCAAGCATTCATGGGTTGATGTGACTGTTTACCGTCAGGCGAACCTTATGGTTGTTTGCCGTCTTTCATTAATAAAAAAAATAATAAAAAATCGGCAGAGAGGTCATTTTACGCCCAACGAATACAATAAATACTTCAAGAAAAGTCAATAGTAAGTAAAAAAAAGAGTTAAGGTATGTCAACCTTAACATATTTTATAACAGGAAAACTCGTTCTTTCTTGGTATTTCATTTTGATATTGAGGCTTTGAGAGCCCAGCGACATTTTGATTAGGGAGAGGTGGGTGGTAGTGATTGACTGTCTTTGGGGACGAGCGTACTCAACTTTGAGAACTTTGTTCTGATTCAAGATAACGTTACAAAGGGTAGGTAATTGTTTTATACGAAGTATTTACGAACTTTCTACACTCGATTCGTCGATCAACTTGTGATGTGGTAAATTTCGATTCACGCTAAATAAACGCCACCATTTCTGTTTGGCAACCGATAAGCAAATGTTGGATCGAAGGGTAAAGTTTTGGAGATTATCGGTAAAAGTTAGTCCCGATGGAAATGAGGACAAACTCCGTCACGGTTCCAAGGATTCCCGAGGGCGTGCAAAGTTCACGTGTTTTAAGCTCACGGTGTGTGATGGAAGTACCTTTTTTTGGTATGAAATTGTTTTAGCAAAACTTATCCTTATTCATTTACGTTTATATTAAAGAGCTCAAGAGTTAAGTCCTACTTTTGAAAATTACCATTGCTATTTCAATATCTTTTTATTTTAGACAGCCAGTTTATTGAGAAACGCTTAACAACACCGTGGAGGCAATAATCATTAATATCAATCCACTTAGCCAACTGTACGAAAAATGAAAATACCCTGTGACGCGGGGTACGAAACATCTTTCATCATCATTATCTAAAGCCGGTCGTACCGCAGGCAGTAGTTAGTATTCACTCAGTTGTAAAAATACAGCCAGTCTACGAGATCTGATCCCATTTAAAATGAACTTTGGCAGACATTACTTTATGTGCGCAAGAGCTGATCTATTGCTCCATACATGGCATATTCTTATTGATCTTAAACTAAACTCTACAATTTTTTCCTCACCCTATATCCTCATATTTATTTACAATGTACACAGGCTTTACTTCTTTCCAAGAAACTGTTCAATTGACTATAATTGTAAAATAGACCCAAAGCATTTTGAAATCAAGTAAAAAAACGCAAGTCATCCATTTCTCCGTACCTCAGAGGTGGATGAGTACAAAAACGATTACGGTGAGTAGTCCAGAATGTATGGAAAATATGTACGATGGATGAGCCATGCTGTATGATTTTAACGCTGTTTGCCAAAGAAATGTTACCAAATGCAAGCGTTGCGGGCTTTACATCTAAGCTAGCGGGCCGGCAGACGCTATCCAGCCCTGAAAAAAAAATCTGGGACCCGATGGCAGCGCTTCTTGAGCCTGATTGTGAACAAAAGTGACACCGGTGAAAAATATTTAATTAGTAATATCGCTATTAAAAATAGGGATTGGTGGTGGAAGGATAAAAATGTACTTAGGGCTGTAGGTATGTATTTTTAATTCCACATCATAAAAAAATATATCAAAAAAATTTGGGGTGGACACACTAAGACACAATAAGACTTCACGGTAGGTCCCCCAGGTCTCGGTATATGTGTTAACGGTACAACATATGAAACAACGTATT
Organism: Hestina assimilis; assembly: GCA_023373885.1. Classification (NCBI taxonomy): domain Eukaryota; kingdom Metazoa; phylum Arthropoda; class Insecta; order Lepidoptera; family Nymphalidae; genus Hestina; species Hestina assimilis. The sequence goes on from CM041740.1 coordinate 15,308,937, forward strand.
ACTTTTATATTAGCATATTCCATGCGTTTATATAAATACTATATACTCGTTTGTGACACGAGAATTTTATATATTAGACTAGATGAAATGTGACACAACCGTTTACAAAATGTAGATAGATATTATTGTAATTATTGGTTTTCAAACATGAAAACTGAATTTGTTTGTTCCGACAGCTCAATTACTGAAGGCTCATTTAAATACTGAGAACACTGTGTCATCACTGACACTGATTGACAGGGATGCGTCAAAAACTCAAGATGGAATCCGAGTGACCAATATGACGACTGCCATTTGCACCATTACAATTTAACAAAATACTCGACAATCCGAATTTTGCGCATATATGTTGTCGACTCGGAATCATTATTTTATATGTTTTATTATTCAGGTAAGGTTACAATCGAGTCTGCCGTACCGCTTGACCGAATTAATATTAATAATAATAAAACCACTTTATTGAATTGTATATTACAATGTATGCAAAGACAAGGTACAGTACTATATAATAATAATATTAATAATATAGATAAATAGCTTACAATTCAAAGGGCGGCTGCGCGGCGCGGTCTTCTTAAGGTATTCGTGTGAAACGACAACATCAACCTGGAAAAGAAATAGTATTGTAAATACCAAACTTAAAAAATCACATTTCTTTACACATTAGTTACGTAGACTAATTCTACATAAATCGTCTAGAGTGCATAAGTCCATATTCCCACATAAGACACGAATAATATGAACCGCGGTGTCAGCGTCGCAAGCCTCAAAAGGAGGAACCGACACCCGCCGGGTGCGAACCGTGAGAAAGCATTCTTTGGTCCCACTTCGACCGGGAAGCACTAGGCTAGTTAGGTTAAAAATGTATTCTTTTAATAATAAAATTTAATTTAAGTAAAATGGAGTTTCTTTTGCATCCGGCGGCTGTAGCATACGTAACTCATTCCATAATAATTCGATATTTATATTTGTATGTAAGTTGTTGTTTTTGTCCTTGTGTGTGTTTGTCGACCCCCGACACAGGCATATTACCATCCTAATGGGAGCCGTTGATTGTGTAGCGTATATATTTGTATTAAGGAACGTAGGTCAAATGAGACTTAAGCTCTTAAAAGTATTAGTACCAAATTATAAGTCACGATAAGTGAGTAATTATTTAGGCGTGATATAACTTTGAGATCGTGAACAGAATGCCGAAAGTCGATAATTCGACCCTTACTCTTGGACTTTTCGGAACTTTGTCCATAACGAGCTTAAGCAGGCTAAGTATGGCAAAATTAAAACGGTATAAAATACCTAATTTTTCAGCGAATTTGGCCATTTCTGAACTGATTTTGATGATTACTTTATTGGATTTGTCGTCCAAAGTAGTCCCATAGTAGGTCACATTCGTACTGATCTGATAAAGAAGTCTGAATGTATGATTGAAGTCGACCGGTTTTTAAAGTCTGATTATATAGATACAGATTTTCAGCTGAAGTGTTCCGATAATTTCCACAGCCGTGATTTGGCCTGGCAAGAGACAGCTTAAGGACGAAATCAACTGTAGTCTCCGCAAAGGCTGCCCTTTCTCCCAGCTGGGTCTCATTGCTCAGTTACCCCCGCCCGGTGACGCTATCGAGGCCAATAGAGCCAACAGCAATACACAGTTAGAAAAAAAAAAATTTTTCAGCAACTACTTACATAACGAGCAAATTAATTTCATCTAGTAGATTTCAATAAGTCCTTTGATTCCGAGCCCCATTATAAAACGAGGTTATCAGAGCCACATCAGCTTTTAACGATCGTTCTCAATAAATGTCAAACATAAACATAGATAGTGAATTTTTATGGTGAAACGCAATTAGACACAATTGCCAGTCGTAAAATCGAAACGATTCATGTAGATAGAATAACAATTTTTGCCATTGTTAGTGTCAAGGTTAGACCGTTAATGAAATGCGTTACGAATGAAAATATCTCGGTTGTTTCGCTGCTTCATTAATTTCCATATTATAAACGGCCGTTTCATACAAATTGACTATTAAATCAATTGTATAACAATTACTATAAAGATTTTATTATAGTATACAAAATATTTACAGACGCAAGCTTGTTTCCTATTTCACCTTATGCTTGTTGTACGGTTAACGTACAACATTTTTATTAGTATATAATTTGGCCTACATTATACCTATAAATTATACCGTCAGCGCAAATATTAGTGAGTTGACCGAGCGAGCGACGCGGAATAGCATTCAAACCATATATCTTTGTAATAACTTAATAAATCATCTATATAAACCTTAATATTCCGCGTGGTCAATCTCCAACACCTAGCACATCCCTGGATCATACATTTTGGTCCTTCGAGCTTTGAACGGTGTCTGTGTTTGGATTTTCTTTAACGTTAGCGATTCGGTACGTTGGCTTCCCACAAGCGGGTCTCACCAACTGTATTGAGAAGGCGCAAATAGCGTTATTTGAGGATCTGGACATTGGATACCTATCCTTCTGGACTAGTGACCACGGCTTTACAGCCACACCTACAAGTTTCTATCAGAAGAAATACCAACAGCTTATCTTAAAAAATGGTTCAGGGTGTCGAACATACCTCAAAAGAAAAATTTAACAAAACGCTCAAAACAACCTTTCTGGACTAGTGACCACGGCTTTACAGCCACACCTACAAGTTGCTGTCAGAAGAAATACCTCAAAACAAAAATTTAACAAAACGCTCAAAACAACCTTTCTGGACTAGTGACCACGGCTTTACAGCCACACCTACAAGTTGCTGTCAGAAGAAATACCTCAAAACAAAAATTTAACAAAACGCTCAAAACAATCTTTCTGGACTAGTGACCACGGCTTTACAGCCACACCTACAAGTTGCTGTCAGAAGAAATACCTCAAAACAAAAAATTAACAAAACGCTCAAAACAATCTTTCTGGACCAGTGACCACGGCTTTACAGCCACACCTACAAGTTGCTGTCTGAAGAAATACCTCAAAACAAAAAATTAACAAAACGCTCAAAACAATCTTTCTGGACTAGTGACCACGGCTTTACAGCCACACCTACAAGTTGCTGTCTGAAGCACTTATCAATCACCAAGAATTTAAATATAACCGATAATTTTACCTATAAGTCGAACATACCTCAAAAGAATATCTGCGGATTGCGCAACTCGAGGTCTCTCACCGACACAAATTTTACATTTTCAACTACGATGGGAAGGACCTAGATGGTTAAAAAATTACGATTCTCAAAACAAACAACAAAATTATATAACATATTTAACGAACAATGAACTCAAGCAAAAATGCTGCGTAGCCCGTTGCAGAAATAGCGCAATCGTGAATCTATTGTCAAACAAAGAAAGCAAATTAAATAAAATTATTCGTATTGTTGCATGGATTCTAAGAATCATCAATAAAATAAAGAAATGTAATAATAACTTTATCGACTGCAACAAAGAGGAATTATGTTTATCGCCGCAAGAGATAAAGGAAAATCTTCCGCCGGGGAAATGGGCTCTCGGAAGAGTAATGAAACTGCACCCTGGCGCTGATGAAAGGGTCCGGGTCGTCACGTTAAAAACCAAGAAAGGGCTGCTAAAACGTCCTACTACAAAACTTGCACCTTAACCAGTGAACACCATAAGTCAACCTATCCAAAGCGACGAAGAAGAAAATCAGAATGAAGAAAAATCTGAAAAACAAAAACCAAGGCATTCCTTAAAAACAAATACACGATGAATGGACTCTTATAATCTATTATAACCTAACATCATACAGGCAGCAAGGGGAACTTAATTCCTACATAGAGCAAATCGATCGACTTTGACAAAGAATATCTCACGAGTACAAGTCATGCGAAGGATCTGTCAAACACCTACGTCACGAATTGCATCATTTGAACGAATACGATTCATATTATTGTCACAACACACTCGGAAGAAATGAGGTTATTTTGACAGAATCGGGAAATTAGCAAGGACGTTATTTGGAGTCCTAGAGGAAGAGTTTGTACTTAAATATGAAAAGGATATTCAGAATCTGTTAACTAATGATAATTATTTACTTCAACTTATGAAAAATCAAACTCTAATAATAGAGTCAGAAAATAAGATTGTGAAACGAAATACAGAATTCATGAATAAGCAATTTGATGTCATACATGCCTACTTGAATCAGACTTGCAGTGTAGTCAATTAAATAGAAAACAAGGCACACTTATTATACATGGCTAGCGATTTTAATTCAGCAGCGATAACTACTACATGATATATCGAGTAATTCCTATCCCGTAGAGACGGGAATTTAAAACTAGAAGCACCAGGTTCGGAGTTCCTTGAAATCAACATCATAAAAACCTCACATATTGTTATGAAACATTCTGACATACACCAATGTATTTCGTACAGAGAAGACAATTTTATGTGTCAATATACAACCTGTGTACAGCTTACACGACGAAAATGAGCCTTGCGAGGCTAAAGCATTCAGTCAACAGACTTCATTCTCATGCGTCAGCAAGGACGTCACATGCAAAGAATCATGGATAAAGTTACACAAACCTAACTTATGGTTGTTTACATTGTGCGAGAGACAGCTGATGCGCGTCATATGTCAGGATCAAGTTACGCCGGCGGTCATTAACGGTACAGGTGTCATAGCCTTGAAACCAAAATGCATATTACAGAAAAGAGATGCAACTATATATACATTTAATCATTTAGGGAATAATCTTTTTATGGAACCAGATATAGAAGTGCCAACTATGAATTCAACAATAAACAACATTTTTGACCTCAGCTGGAAGACCTTGGAATTGAATTTAACTACACTCAAGAAAACTGACTTCAACATAATTGAAGAACAATTAACTTATCAAAAGGAGCACGAAACATTACCTATCACATCTTACGTCTCTACTCATGATATATATTTTTATTCTGTTACTTCTTTGCTGTTGGGATTGATTGCCTTAGGGAGTCTGTATTATGTACTCCGGAAAAGATTCATAAAAGAAAATAATCCTAAGGTCATGCAAAGAGATGGAATCGAGAACGCAGGTATGCAGATGGAGATGACGGAGTTTGCAACTCAGACGGTAGAACCTGTATACAGTGAGGTTAAATCAAAAAGATTTAATGTTGAAGAAATTTAATTTTAATTTACTTTATTTTATACAATATTTTAAAGATTAATTTTTTGTTATAACCTTTTATACTTTTTACCATTTATGTTTGTTAAAATGTTTATCCTTTATAATGAATGCTCTTCCCACTCATTCTCCCTCGGGAGCATGTACGGTTAACGTACAACATTTTTATTAGTATATAATTTGGCCTACATTATACCTATAAATTATACCGTCAGCGCAAATATTAGTGAGTTGACCGAGCGAGCGACGCGGAATAGCATTCAAACCATATATCTTTGTAATAACTTAATAAATCATCTATATAAACCTTAATATTCCGCGTGGTCAATCTCCAACACCTAGCACATCCCTGGATCATACACTTGTCTTGTTAAAAGTTATATAATTTTGTTAAAGTATACATATTACGGTTTTTTTTTGGAATTCGAATTTAAAATGTTTAACAAATATTTGATAATTACCGCAAAGGGGTACAGTAAATACATAGGTACCGTTGGAAGTTTTAGCATTAGCGCGGAATGCTTAAACTTCGACTCATCTCTAATAATCAAGAATTCCTTACTGGGTATTAGTTCACGAGGGCTTAATCAATCTATAAATCCAAAAGACAAGCAACTTTAGCAAGCCCAAAGCCGGGGAACGCAATAATTTCTAAAATGCAGACGATTATTTTAACCCAGGGAACGCTTTCTCTATAGGTAAGTTCTTGAGCATACAGGAGGCCTTTAAAAATAATAATAATAAACGCTGCACACTCAACGGCCCCCGTTAGTACAGTGATATCCTGTGTTGGGGGTCCGGAAACACATATAAAGACAAGCACTAATACACTCAGACCGGAAAATATGAAGAAGAAAATTCATCCTTTGCATCAAAGAGGTTCTATATCAAAAAGTTTGATCGAAATAGATTAAATTATAGTCTGTAACCTAATTCATTTATTTCAGTCGAAGTTCCCAGAACATTTAAACTAATTGGCAAATATATATCAAGGCCTATCAAAACTTAATGAAGGCAATCTTAAGTCGTGTGAATCGACTCTTTACATTCGACTAAATACATGTACATTTGTACAACAGCTGTACAGATTTGCTAGCCTTTGTCGGTATTTAATTCCTAGAAATGGTACCGAAGTCTGTTTATAATTTACCGTTTAGACACAGCGGTTTATATGGAGTAACTTGCGAAGTTGTGAGAAACGTTTGTCATAAACAAACCGGCAGTTTTTTTTTTCGGAATTAATTTACGCAGTTTCGAGGAAACATGTGCGTAATAATCTCACGACCTTCAGTTAAGTTCACCATTCATCGCTTGAATAGCATTCTATAACGTAATTAATGTAAGGCACACAGGGATCAAGATCAGTCGTTTTTTTATTTGTATTAAAACCTGGATTATAGTAAAAATTGGCCTCAGGAAGCCAGCTAAAACTTCAGCGAAGAGTAAACATTTATTGTTGACAACTTAGTATACATCGACTAGGTTTCTGAGGTAGAGGTAGAGAGCTTGCCTTGAACTTCAATGCGCATTTTATATGCACAGAAAAATCGTATATATCATAAAAACCTTTATCACATCATGACTATATATACCTGTGGTTGTGCCTGTTGAATGAAATGAGAATGATGATATAGCGAAAAAAATTTATTCAGAATACATAACCCTTGCTGTTTTCGGCGTGAATGGTGCCGGGTCGATCGGGGAATTACTATCATAACTTTTTTGGCTCATATAGTTCTATACTTTAAAGTATCTTTGCTTGAAAATATAGTAAATAAAAACGGTTTTATTCTTAATTTTGTAACAAAGTCTAATTTATTAGTAAGCAATGTATAAAATGTGTCAATTTGTCAGTCTTCCACAATAAGGATGAACCAAGATCTTAATTTGATGCCGGCTTTACATTAAATTGTTAAAAAAACATTTTAGATACGGATTTGAAAGCGACTGATAGTAATATTGATAGGAAATCAGAGAAATTCCACGACACTATATTTAGCTCTCTATCTACGACAACATTAATTTCAACGTTTATTTGTGAAGACCATTTGTGTAAATGTGTAATCGACTAAATTATAACGTCCTTGTATATACATTAAGTACTATTCGTTACCTACGCAGCGACGAACTATATTCCCCCGGGGAATCATTTTATTACAGACTTACGTGAAAAAGCAATTATTTTCATTCCATTAGGATGCTGGATGAGTACGACATTACTTGTGATTAATTACATTGGTTTTGGATGTGTTTGTGACTGTACAGTAAAGATTAATGCCAATGGCCTATGATTGATATGGACACTATAATATTCAAATTTAATAATAATAGGTTCGCTTTCTTTGTAAAATCTGTCATGTTGGTAAACAGCTTCGTTTTACAAAATAATAATCTATGCATGGTATTAAATTGTTCATACTATGATCGATACAAGCCAATTTCATTCCCGTATATCGATACATATTACATGGAGCATTCCCATAACAATTCGCAATTTAATATCAAAATGAATAATATACGTAATATTGTTCGCAGATTTCGTGCTTGTTATATATAATAGTTTGAGATGTTATATATATCCTGTTTTCAGTTCTAGCTTATACTGTCACGAAATATTAGGAGTTCGAGGTTTAGGCGCGAGTCTTGCTGTTTTCATGAAATTAATGACAGCAGTATTCGTACTGTTAGATGTTACATGAATGTGAGTGTGAGCATCAGAGGCTCAAATTTCTACTCCCAAAGGTGTCCCGTATTTTCCCTACCTTCTCTCTATCACTTTCATGGGTTGTTAACACGCCTGTCATATTCCTGGCATTACAGCATGCCTCGATCAGCTAAGGTGACCGCTTGGTATAAAAAACAAAGCCCTTTTATGGTCAACTAGATAGATGCCTACTGTCACTGTCATAGAAAGCTTATATATAAATAATTATAAGCCTCAATAACTCAACGGTAGAAGGGCCGACTGCGCTCCGTTAACGCGAGTGTCGCGGATTCGATCCTGACCCCCTTGGGATATTGTCGTACCCACTCCTAGAGCAAGCTTCGAGCTTATTTGGAGGGGCAATCGCAATATTAGTAATGCCTTGAGAAATGCATTGCTAATATTCTTAATAAAAAAAAAAATTAATGCTCTTAATTCTAAACTAAGACAAATGCGAGATAGTTATTTTCTTCATCTAGATAGTTAAAATTATCCTACTCGGCGCCACGGTTTTAATCATTTCAAATATTTGTACGACTCTCCAAACACTAGTAAGCTACATTGAGATAGTTGGTTTAGTCCTTATTGTAATATCAATAGGAGCTATAATTAAAATGATTATCATCACACAACATGTGGTACAAGGTATTGACATAATAAACGCAACTGAAAGTACACAGTTCAGCTGTACCAGGCCACAAGCTCGACGTTGTTTGATGTATGCTTGCATGCAGTCAAAACAATGAATCTAATTTTATAGCAGCTGATTTAATATCTGCAAACATCCTATTTTACACGTGAATGCCGGCAAGTTTTGCGTTAAACAAATATTTGTTCCATGTAATAATAGATATTAGAATTTCCAATTTTGTTTCTGAGGTCACCTTCAATTTTGTTTAGTACACGTTCTTAAAATTTTAGTCTTGCAAAAAATTTGCCTTAGTCTTGATAATAATAGTAGAACCTGCCCTTTTTATACTGCAAAAGTGACAAAAAATCACAACACAAAAATCATAAAAAGGTTGCTTGCTGTCGGCCCGTGGGAAGCCTTTTCATAGATGGAAGGGCGATAAAAACTGTTTTAAGGATAATGGGCGGAGGTCCTACCTCTAGAGCTGCCATTCATCGTAAGAAACGCAACAGTATGGTAACAGTATAACATACTGTCTTGTGACAGAGGAGTACTCCCCCGGTCGAGCGCCCCATTCTTGATAAAAACAGCATAGCTTCTACCGGCGTCGGGATGTGACGACCCCATCGCCCGCTGTTGGGATAACCTCTGTCACAACAGACCACCAGATCATTATTCCACCAGTGCAATCAGTCACACTGGTGGTAGGTCTTTTGTTGCAAGAGGCCGGCTAGGTAGGTACCACCGCAGTGTCCAATATTCTGCCGCCAAATAGTAGTGCTTAGGCATTACTGTGTTCCGGTTTGAAGGGCACTGTACGCTAGAGAAATTACTGGGCAGACGAGATTTAAGAACTAATATGTCGAGGTTGGCAACGCGTGCGTGGCACCTACTAATGGTGCTGCAAGCGCTTATAGGCTACGGCAACCACTTACCATCAGGTGGGCCGTATGCTTGCTTGCCAACTTTTAACATAAAAAAAAAAAAAAAACAATCACAAAACAACATACACCACATTTTATTCTTCCTCTTTTTATACTTTGAAACTGAATTTTAATTCCTCTCCGGTTGAGTGTCTTAAATATAATGTTAAGGCTACAATTTGGGTTCCTTCATCAACTGTCAAGGCATAATATGACAAATACGCTAGACCTCAACCGTTATCTTAAACGAAATGTTAATATTATGAAAACATAATGACAAACAACCACAAATTACACATTAATATAATATGACATACATAATGTCAGATTATTAAGCAGGTGTAACGTGTCACCTGTCTGCACTTAGAACATTTATACAAATATTTAATCACAAGGTGTAACCTTCAAAATATTACGAATAAGTATTGTACGAAATTAATAGCCCTTTTCATTAGCCCGTCCTCTTAGAGTTTGAATATTTATTCTCGTCATAAAATTATCCAAGAAGAGCTCTTCTTCGTGCAAGTAATATTTACGCCTTCGCTCACAATTCAGTTATGTACCCAGATGTCGTTGAAATTTTATTAGGCCCTCTACGTTACCTCGACCTAGACATAGGTATATAACATGAAAGTCGTGTCGTCTTCTCTCCCGCCTCGTAATTAGATTTCCTCAACATCAATACCGAGAGAGGCCTTTAAGGAGAAAACCAATAAGTCATCGTACGCTTCGAATGTTATATCAGATAATTTATCGTATAGATATCTCCAATAAAATAAAACTCCAATCCTATTATGTATTAAATATCAAAGGTCATATCGGTACAGAAAAAGTGAAGCTATTAAGAATAAAATATATAGAACGGTTCCAATTGCGTTAAGGTACTTGAGCAATAGATACGTATTCAACACGCTGATAAGTAACATTATTATCAATTAAAAACTCATTACCGCTACAGTTGTAGACAGTAACGTCACTACTAGAAACATAACCAAGCCTTTTATATCAACTACAAATCTCGAAAATGGAGACACGCTGACCCTTTTTAGGGAGTTAGTCAACACTCACAATAGGCTGACCCCTTTCAGTTCAATTCTCGAACATTTCTAAAGCTCTCTCAGACTCAAATAGAGTAAATAGAAATAAACTGTTATTAATCATTCCCATTTACTATTTACAAATAATTCCACCAGAGGCTTCCTGCGACTATTTCTATTTTAGCTGCTTAATTAATATTGTACGAGGTCTGACACTCCATTATTGATTTCCATTATATCTTCTTCACGTCGCCCCTTATAGCGACTGGTATTAATTCAATTAAGCTTAGGTCGGTTTAGGTATTAAATATTTAAGCACAATTTCATCGTAAGATTATTCCATACTAGAACCGAGTTATTCAAACATTTTCTCATGCCACATACCCCGATGAGGTTAAAGGGCTTGTCTAGAAATGTATTTACGTAAGATAAAGTATACATTTACTGCTGTTACTTGACAGTTATCTTTACCTTTTATGTACTAAGTGTATACTCATTCGACCACATGCACTCACTGACGTCAGCACGCAGGTAACTTACAACAGATATGCCATATAAAAACGAGTGACGTACTGAATGCCATAGAAGTGTCCTTTGACGCCATTGACGATGTAAAATACAAAGTAGTACGCAGTTAAAATTTAAAATAATAACATTTTTGTGACAATGTCATCTCCAAACGAAAATGCTATTTTTGACATGAACATAACATAAATATTCAAGCGATTTGCGTCATGATGAAAAAACAATTCTCAATATTCAGCCTTTAAATTACGATTTACATTTTATAATTTCAATACGAGTCTATATGTATCGATTTTGACAAGAATATATTTTTAAAAGCCAGAAGCGAATTTCCTCATCCATCCACCCGTGACGTCTGAATCATCAATAAATCACATCGTGGCATCGAATCTGACCCGTTGCTGGGTCATTGCTCTCACCAATTAAAACGATTGTGTAATCCAATGTCATGATTGAATTTAGTCATCGTAATAGTTACGTTTTATTGACGTCTCTCGTGAAAGACGTATATTAACTTTTCTTCGAGCACGTTATTTCTTGGAATCTTTCAAGAAAGTTTAGGGTTAGTTTTATATAAGTAATTGATCGTTTACTTACGTTAACTTGGTAATACAAAAAACTATGTTCAAAAACTTGATATTACTATTTTTGATGTTCATATTTTTATAACTAAATATTTAAGTGTATACTGTACATAGTATTACTGATTTACCATTAAATCTTGGCATGCGCACGGTAATATTTCAGAGAAAACTCCATCAACTAAAAAAGCTATTAGCTAATCTAGACTTTATCGAAATCGATATAATTAAATTTAATGGATCGTAAATAGTTTGTGTTTTCTATGGTAAAAATGAGCTCATATTTAAATTATGGGGTCACCATTCATAACAGATTTTACTGATGGAATTTTAGTGAGTTCAAAAAATATACTTAATATTTTACGTAATATTACAATTCTCAATATATTTCTGAAAGATTGTCCATCCATCAATAAGCTGATTACTTAATTGGTTTTATGAGTCATAAATACTTCATGAATAAAATTTATTAAGCTTCTTGTGAACTAAAACGGTGAGTGTGTGTAATTATTGTCATGTAAGTTTTTATAATTGCATAATTCTTAAATAACAATGTTTTGGCATAGCGAATCTGCCTCAAGCGCCTCAACGCACAGGTCGCGTGTTCGATTCTCGCTCGAAGCAGATGTTTGTATTGATCATACAGGCATGTGTTCCGGTCTGGATGTGCTTGTCTTTGTTCTTTTATATGTTTCCAGATCCCCGTCACAAGATATCACTATCCTAATGGGGGCTGTTGAGGGTGTAGCGTTCATTTGTTTTATAAATATATGGTATCTATCTTTTAAAGCTTTTGAATCGGATTTTCTATATTTTATCCTGAGTCCAAATACTTTAGTAACCCTCACAGAAATCATATTTTTATTCCTTTTATAAGAGCACGAGTAATGTTATACGGTATCGAAAATGCGGCATCTGTTACTTTCCATACTTTTCGTAATATTTACACAAATTTCTCCATATATATTTCATTTTCGTAACTATTCAACCTTGTAATATTGTTTTTTTTTTTTTTATATGGTAGAAGTTGGCAAACAAGCATACGGCCCACCAGGTGGTTAAGTGGTTGCCGTAGCGTATGAGCGCTTGCAGCACCATTAGTAGGTGCCACTCACGCGTTGCCAACCTCGAGATATTGGTTCTTAAATCTCCTCTGCCCAGTAATTTCACTAGCGTACAGTGCCCTTCAAACCGGAACACAGTAGTGCCTAAGCACTACTATTTGGCGGCAGAATTTTGGACACTGCGGTGGTACCTACCTAGCCGGCCTCTTGCAACAAAAGACCTACCACCAGTGTGACTGATTGCACTGGTGGAATAATCTCTGTTGTGACAGAGGTTATCCCAACAGCGGGCGATGGGGTCGTCACACCCCGGCGCCTTTAAAAACAACTTTTTAATACCCACCGAATTCTATATATATTATAACGGAAGACCTGACTTACTGAATCATCAACCCCAAGCCTAGCATGGACCTGATTTTTTACATGTGTTTTTAAGACCTAAATGACAAATATCATAGTTTTTTTTTTTATGTAAGAGGGGGCAAACGGGCAGGAGGCTCACCTGATGTTAAGCGATCACCGCCGCCCATGAACATCTGCAACACCAGAAGGCATGCAGGCGCGTTGCCGACCTTTAAGGAAAGAATACGCTCTTCTCTTGAAGGTTCCCAAGTCGTATCGGTTCGGGAAGACCGCCGGAGGAAGTTGATTCCACAGAGTGGTTGTGCGAGGAAGAAAATGTCTTCTAAATCGCGCTGTTGTGGATTTCCAGACATCGAGGTGGTAGGGATGGAATTTAGAGTTTTGTCGCGATGTCCGATGGTGAAATTCAGCCGTGAAAAAGGGGTTGGTAGTTTGTAATAAATTCCATAATTTTTTAAGCTAGAAGCATTAACTTTTTATGCTTACAAGAAAGAAAGAAACACGTATTTAAACGTTTTCTAATCCACCACTGTAGGTGTGAAAACGGGAGTTTAAAATTTGTATGAAAAATAGATCTTTGATTTAAATTTAACACGAGCAGGGAAAATCTAGTATATTATGCACATATATATACCATATCGCGTTTATATTATCTGATACGATCTCGGTCAAACGCGAGTCAGTCGGCTGCGCAGTTCGCCTCTAATACATTATTCAGCTCGTATTATAACTCCTGACCGTGCCCATTCCCCGATGTCTCTCTGAGGAGTTATTTTTACTGTCGTTTCGCACTAACAAGTTTTATTAAACTATCATTAACATTAATAACAACGTGTCGAAGAACTTTTCCATTTATATGTTTAGATATCTCTATTGAGAGGTATAAATATGCTTCTTTTGAACACGGTTTTAATAGCTTCAGATGTATGTAACGGAACTAAGAACATTATTTTGACCACCTTTAAGACCATCATAAGATGAAGGATTTCTTTTAATTTCTACACACTACATAAATAACAAAACACATTCAACGGCCCCCATTAGGAGTTATATCCTGTGTCGATGGTCCGGAAACATACACATGGACAAACACACCCAGACCGGAAAACGTGCCTGTATGGTCAATACAAACATCTACTCCGAGGGGAAATCGAACCCGCGATCTGTAGCGCCTAAGGCAGGTTCGCTACCGCTGCGCCACAACGTCGTCGACTACATACATAATATATAACCTAAAGTTACATAATAACCACGGCACGGCATATTCGGAATAATTCATTAAGCAAAAGCAGAATGCATGCACTGAGCGCATTTCTAGCTAACAATTAAAATAACAGAAACTATAATTTATTCAGGTCTTGAAACCCACAAACACGAAACCTGCATTACTGTACATACACGTCAAACAAGAAACATAATAACTTGAATAATACATTAGTATAGGTTGTTAAGATAATTTAGTTTGTGAGGAGATTAAGGGCAGTTTATACACCGTATAATCTCGTTTTTCGAAGCGCCTTTTACCACTTTTACTACTATGGTACGAGCGTTGAGACGCTTATAACGTCGTATAAGCGCGTTATAATGTCTAGTTAACATGCTACTACCACTCACTATCACCGATTCGAGCGTACACACCAGAATAAGCCAGTGTACGCACTTTCGGCTTAATGAAGCACGAAATAAAGCGCGCATAAACGCGCGTAAAAGCTTACGTCGAAATGACCGTATACGCTCAAAAAAAAGGTTCTTTAAAACCGCCCTTAAGCTTTTGACTTGTATTGAAATTGTAATAGGTAAAGTAACTCTAAGAATTTGTTTTCGATATTATTATAATATTTATATTTTTTGAAGATACTTTGGGAGCTAAAGTTGAACTATGTATGTATAGTCCCGTCTATTTTAATCATGTCAGGCCCGCCTATTTCTTTTTTTACACTTTTTAAATATATTCTTTGGGTTTTTCTTTTGTCGCTGAAAGATTCAACCATAATAAAAAAGTGAAATGTATTAAAATAAACTGAAAACGAATTGATTACTTCGTCGGAAATAATATTTACGCGTCATAACTAGCTTCTTTTTAGGAATGACTTCACTATGTTTTGCTCAAAATTTATACTATTTAATTAGTGCGAGACGGGTCGGGACCACGAACGTAGCCCACTCACCCCGATGAAGGACCACCGATGAGTCCGAAACTAGTCGGTACTTAAACGGATTGAACGCGAGTTTGAGACATTTCAATTTATCATTAAATTTATACTGAATTTAAATTTTGTTGTCTTTATAGCTCTACCATAACTACTTAAACTATATTGGCGTTTGCTTGGATTTAAGATACATGTTAAGAGACGAATGAATAAAAAATAAATCTTCTGTACCCGCTGACAAGTTTCTTTATAATCAGGGGGCTTACCATTAACTCTTATATATTATTGCGATTCAAATGACGACCATAAGCTGCATTACATCGCTATTTCGGACCATGACATATATATTTATACGTCATACTCATATAAAATCTAAATCGATTTACTGTCAAATTGGAATTGGATCGAAATGGATTTTTTACTAAAAGTTAATGGTAAGCCCGCAGTTGATAAGTTAAAGGCGTCAAAGACTAACAGACGAAGAAATTCACATTCCCATTTATAATATTAGTTACATTTAAATAAACACAATTCTAATTTAGAGACAAATATTCAATTAAGATGAAGCATGAAATATAATTTATACAGAGCATTCCGTAACACGCTGTGACAGTTGGAAAACGCAATGTGTTGTCAACTAGTTAGGGCTAATATACGTGAACAATAAACACGAGTTCCATTAATATGAGAGCACGCGTATCCTGTACAAGTGATGAATTATTTCAACTGTTTGTTTTAACGATATTAGATGGTAACTAATAGATGGTTTTTTATTTGGTTCGTATGTATATTCTATATTTTACGTAGCTATTCTTAAACATTTTTAGAACGAAGTTCCTTATCGCGGCTTACAGGTAGCGCGATTTAGTAGAAATCGTCATGTAACGAAATGCCATATGCTGTGTATTTATCGAGAAAGCAAATGAGCACACGAGCAAGTGTCACTGTTGCAGTCTCTATTTATCAATGGTTTGTATACAGATTTAATTTCGAATTACATTCGGAGTTGAAGAAATACCGAAAGGAACTTCGTTCCAAAAAGTTGGCACGTAAGCATACGACCCACCTGATGATGCGGTTGTCGTAGCATATGTGCGCTAGCAACACCATACATTTGTAAGTGCCACACACTCGTTGTCAACCTCAAGATACTCGTTCTTTAATCCCCTTTCAACAGTAATTTCACTAGCTACTACGCTACACTAACTCCACTGCTTTTCCACAGAA
Organism: Hestina assimilis; assembly: GCA_023373885.1. Lineage (NCBI taxonomy): Eukaryota > Metazoa > Arthropoda > Insecta > Lepidoptera > Nymphalidae > Hestina > Hestina assimilis. The sequence goes on from CM041740.1 coordinate 15,325,291, forward strand.
TATTTGCCACTGCGGTGGTACCAGGAATATTAAACTGCTATTGCTATTTCTACGGATGGCAAATTTTAAAATAACTAACCGCGATTTTCACAAGGAAATTAAAACCCGATGTTTGCGGATTCCATTGCCGTTCAGAACAAATTTGTATGATAATATGAACAAATTTGGGTGGTTGTGTTTGTAAATGTGTATGTATGGACCCCGACGCAGGGTATTACTGTGTTGAATGTGAATCGTTTATTTATTTCATCTTAGTAAACGGTCACCGTATTTTTTTAACTTAAGTACTTTCGGTAAAAGAAGTGTTTTAAAATAGTATACACCACATCTGCCAATGAAAAAGCCTTTAAATCAAATAGAGTTTAATGTTGAACATAAACATAATAACGACACATTTAAAAATCTTGAGTTATATAAAGATATTATATCAATCGTTATAGTTTTATCTTTGCGATATTCAAATTCATTTTAACGTTTTCGTATATACCGAATGTACTCGTAAAAGTCGAAACCTTATGCATGAAAATTTGATTTATGAACACGTGTTATATGACGGCGCAATATATCAAGAATATTTTATTGGATTCACTTTCCCATCTCATCTCATGCAGATTTTCATTATGATAAAATATTTTTCTATGTACATATTAAAATATATACCTTGAAAACTATTTTAGGTATAGGGAAAGTCTCGCCAAGCTTTTTTATAATAGGTGGATTTGCTATGCTGCTCAGGGGACAAACAGCAACATAGGTCGCTGTTAATACAATCCATTCTCCGGTGCTTAGATCACGATATTTTTTGTTTGTTTTTTAAAAGAAAATTCGCAATGTTGTTTAAAGACATTACTAATATTAGTAATTCCTCTCCAAATAAGCTTGTAGCTTGCGCAACGACGATGACAGCAGCCCAGAATAAAATTGAAATCAGGATCGAAACCGCGAATCGCGTCAAAGGAGCAAAGTCTCCTGTGGTTAGCTTTATCCTTCCGCTCATAAATTAACAGAGTATTGAGAGAGTATATAATAAAATTTTTGGGACGTTTTTTACCAATTGTTAGCGCATACATGTGAAAAAACTTTGTACTGAATAAACTATCAACAAAAATTATTTTTTCGAAATTATAAAAACAAAATAGGACGAAGCTTCAAACAATGGTATAAGTTACTACAGCTAATTCATTACTAATTGAATTTTGAATCTTATATCGATGTTTATAAGTGTTACGATGCTTGCGCGTGATCTGCAACAACTATTGTAAACGAATTATACAATAGACGTCATACTTGAGCCTTGTACTTGCGTGCTAAATTAAATAATGTTAAAACGTAAAGCACATCATAAATATTCATAGAGCCGAGAATAGTTTAAAATAATTTTGTATGCAAAAATTTACAAAACATTTTCGTCGTTGTTAGTAATTAGCATCAACTTTTGGTATTCATTTAAATCAATTTTATTTGTTATCCACCACCTTTAAGTATTCCCAGATTACATGAAGTAATGAAACTCAAAGTTCGGCTGGTACTTTTGTAAAAGCTAAAGAATAAACTTAACAAACAGTACTTTTAACAACTTTTTTATATTTATATACAACACGGATATTGATAAAAGTTATAAACACTTAAACCGTCATTGATGCCTCTTAACACAGACTATATATTATTGTTATACCGCTTACTAATAACGATCAATTTTTACATTTTCTTTAAAATATCTAGTTTTTTCGCTCTTACTCACTGAATTGCAAAATATGGATAGTAAGTATGCAAACAGAAAAATCTAAAAATATGTTAAACTAGAAATATATCCAGCCACATGCATTACAAGATAAGCATAAAGATTTTTTCAGAATAAATTTCCCAACAATTTTATCTCGACACATTGATTATATTAAAATAAACCACATGCATGAGTACCAATGTTGTATAACAGAGTACTACATTACGTAGTAGATAAAAACGTATCAGTGTTTGATATGAGCTCATACGATGTTATTATCGCCGAGCATTCAAACATTTTATATAAAAATATACCTATTACGTCCTTAATAAATGAATAATGTTTTAAATTTAATATTTAATATTATTCCCTTTATTACACAATAAAGTAAAGCTTAATTTTAAAGTTCGGTGGAGCGGTAAAATTGCTTTAAATAAAAGTCAATTTAGTGTGACTAAGCTTTAAGTAATGTTTTAGAGCTTAATACCGTTATTACCGTAGTTCGAAATTATATTGTGTGTGCTTCTTAATTTATTCTAACTATGACGTCATTTCCTCTTTTTTCTTCCTCCCTTCCGACCGTTACGATGATAAGTGTATGTGCCACCACTGGTGCCGCAAATGTGCATAGATTTCTGTTCACTGATTCTGTGTACCGAAAAAAAAACAAAACTAAACAAGCATTAATTTTTTAGAGAAGTCGCGTGTCACGTAGTCACACGTTGGTAATAAGCAACATTAACATTATACATAATAAGCACCGCGCGCGCTCATTGGTCAATTCAAAAACCGCGCTTTATTGGCTCCCTATTACACACTTCCGTCCCTTTTCAAGGATTCACTCCCACACCAGGAATGCTAGAAGAAAGATGTTACTCATAAAATATAATACTTTGATTGGCAGAAAATATCTATAATTCGATCGGAGCCATAGAAAATAAAAAACAAGTAGCAAGTAAGTATTTATGTAGTTTTGTAATAAAAGAACAGTCTACGAAAGCTAAGTAACTATTAAACAATAGCATTTAACATTAAAAAAGGCAAATTGTTACGACAACAATAAAATCTTTTCACTTCAATAAAAGTTTCTAGAACATTATTGTTGAAAGGATCGTAAAGAATTTGCTTCATTTCCCCTGAATACAAAAAGTCCTTTATTTGTGAATGTACTTTTTTTGTCAAACCACCCTTCGTCGAAAAATCCGATGAGTAAATTATTTTATACATATTACTTGACGACGTTGTGGCGCAGCGGTAGCGAACCTGCCTTAAACGCCACAGGTCGCGGGTTCGATTCCCGCTCGGAGCATAATATGTTTGTATTGACAATGCAAGCATATTTTCCGGTCTGGGTGTATTTGTCCTTGTCATTGTGAATGTTTCCGGACCCCCGACACAGGATATTACTATCCTAATGGGGGCCGTTGAGTGTGCAACGTTTATTGTTTATTTATTACCTTTCTCGTATTTTTGTTATTATTAATTTTCGATATTTAAGTATATTTTATTTCACACGTTAAGTTTAAACATTTGTTTTGATTTTGCTACTAATTTCCAAAATTAGTCAAATACCCTATTAACGACTTTTGTGTGAAAGATAAACGTCACGTTATGGCATAATCGAACTACTATTGCTATCTTTCAAATTATCTTCGTGAAATCTTCGCTCAATATGAAATAAATTATTTCCGCGAATCTTATTTCCATTATTATAAAGAGTATAGTGTTTCATAATAAGTCATTTGTATGATTAACAAATAGCTAAACAAATGGATATGCTCTATAGTACGTTTTTAATAATTCCACGGGATCCTAACATTTTACCGGGATACAAAGTATCCTATATGCTAGTCCAGACTATAATCTATTTCTGTGCCAAATTTCATCCAAATCCGTTCAGCCGTTCTGGCGTGAAAGAGTAGGTAGCAAACATACAACCATTCATCCAAACGTTATATATAATATTAATCAGATTATTCAGGCAAGACCTGGGACATTGATATTCGCATGTTTGAGTCCGTGGCTATTGTTACAATAACAATATAATACTCATTAACCATAAATTAACGTTATCCTTGTATCCATCAATCACAGATAACAGTTATCATGATATTAGATATTATACGATATATATAATAGATATTGTTACTAGGAATACAGATACGAAGTTTCTATATCTTAACAATATAGGCTAGACTACGCATATTGGATCATGTTTAATTGTTGTTTTATAATATCACTAGCTCCTGTTTACGACTTCGCCTAGTCAAATAAGGAAAAGGTTTCTTCTTCATTTTGTACTAGTTTCGACCGCAGCTCCGCTCACGTGGTGTACCGATTTATCTTGTGGAGCCCTAATTCTTTTTCTAAAATAAAAGTAACCTAAGTTGCTGCTTATACCATCAGTTATCTTCCAGTGAAAGTACCCTTAAAATTGGTCGAGCCGTTTCAGAGATTAGCCGGAACAAACAGACGGACTCAAATTTTAAAAATGGATTCTTCTATGTAAGCACGGCATATACTTTCATATGCATTTAGTGTAAAGCTGTTAATTTAGAATTATAAACAGATACTTCAAATTAATTTATTTCTATAGATTTCATTTTTTGATATTCAGTTATTCCAAAAATATCTGTAACTGATGTTAAAATATAATAAAAATTAATAACATAATATACGATACCGCAATCAGAAAATAGTATTATATTTTAACCATAGATCACAGAATCGTTTTTATTCGTTTGTCGTTATGCATTCAATGAATAAACAAAGCGACAATTGAGACGCGCTCCTCGTCTCGTCTGGAATTATATTTTTTTCCTTAACATAGCTTTCTGCCTCAATAACTTATTCCAATTGCTGTAAAAAAGATTCCTTTGCCGCTAGTTGAATATGCCGAGGCAAAAAAAAATGTAAACATTGTCTATGGAATTTACCGACCCCGTTCTAAATGAGATGTTAAACGTTTGTAAAAAAAATAAACTTGTAAGCTATTGAATCTCATTGTTTATGACCTGAAAAAGTATTCCTCTTTTAGTAAGTAAATGTGGCTTACGAAGATAAAAAGCGTTAAACTTAATGTTGTACAAATTACCTACCATTAATATACATTTCGAGAATAAATCGTTTCATCTATTTTTACTTACAAAATATATTACAGAGGAAGCATAAATTACGTTAAACTATTATAATGTATTTACGATAATGAGCCGGAGTATTATCGTACTTGAATGAGCCAGTTTGCATATTTTCTATTAACACGGGGCAATAAATCGTCGAGGCAGATGATCGCAACGTAGATGGGGCAACGCGGGCGTGAAACAGATGCGGATCTCCAATCATTTGCTCAGTGAACGGGTGCGCTGATTATATTGCGCTATAAAGAGGGGAACGGCGCCAAATAGTAAAATTCGACTTTACGTTCAACGTGCAATTCAAATGATAATTTCTAGAGTTGTTTAAAATACAGCTTGTTTAAAAGACTTTTTTTTGTATATTTAATTAGTTTAGAGACGCTAGTAGCCGGGTGCGCTCACTGATCGGTAAACGATCGATGAGCTAATCTTTAGGCGCGGTCAGTCATTAGATGGGTGATCGTATAGTAGGATTTCAACTGAGCGTCTCAGTGCTTCGGAGGGTACGTAAAACGTCGGTCACGGCTGTTATCGATTTGACAATAGTCGAAAAGTCAAGTCAGAGGTCAGAACTCTGACATTAGCTTGACCAATAACCACTCGATAAGAAGAAAAAGTTGATTGACGCGTTATTGATACATTTCGTGCAGAATAAAATGACAGAAACAAAATAAAACAACATTCGGAAGACAGCGCTGCAACAAAACAAAAGAAAAACTATTAATAATAATAATAATAAAGACATTTATTCATCAAGCAAGCATAATTATAAATTGTTACATCGATTAGAACTAACATTAACCATTAAGTACTGCTTGTGAAAAGGCCATCGACTCAGCTTACAGCTGCTTTTCAGTCAAAGCCTGTACAAATGCTGCCAGCACGATGTGTAGATGCTTAGGTAAAAAATAAAGCTTAAGTAGAAAAAGAAAAATTAAAAAATAAAAATAAAATGAAAATAAAATGTATTGCTCTAATAATAATAGCTAAGCTGACAAAACCAGTCAATTACGAGGTGGTTTAGCAAATTAGTAGGGCTATACCATAAGTGATTGTGAACTAGCCGACGTATGATGTCTGTCCAGATATTTAAAACATTTTTTTTTTTTCGGGATTTGTTTTTATATATATTTTGGTACAATACCTATAGATGACTTATTATTTAACTTAAAAGCTGGTAGGATATTTAAGTAGCTATCGCGATTTTAAATATACAGGTATGTAGACATAGATAGTAGCATTAGTGTTAGGTTCCCGACATCATCCAATAATATATCCCATGTGTAGAAGATGCTATTCCTCCCTTTTATTTCCCCTTCCCCATAAGTCGGCAGCCGATTGTGATATGTCTGGGTCATACCATCAGGCAGACCGTACGATTTTTATTAATAAAAAAAACCTTTGCAATTTAAATCAAGAATAGATCAAACATTATTACATAAATTGATAAAACAACATTTCCTCTACGAACGGTATAAACAAAATCGAAACGGTAAACTGGATATAAAGTTACCCGAGAGCAGTTTGTAATCTCGTTAGGCGAACAAGGTTGCACGTGAGAATCGGAACACGAAACTGTCGAGAGGAAGTGTACCGCTCAAACTAAATCATAAGTGATAGCAACTGTGATAATAACTACGATATGTTTACCCAGAAGTGTTTCAACTTCGATGCCACGATGATGTTAGCTACTTTGACATATTCATCTACATACATACGTTTACGGCGGTTTCAGACCAACGTTTTATAACAGCATACAAGTTTGTTTTTCGAAGCACGTTTCTGCACGTAATCGCGATTTACTACACGCGCAACTTGTACTTGCGTTGCCGCGCTTATAAGCTCGTATATGAGCTCGCAATATTTTTTGAATAATATGCTACAACCGGTTCGAGCGCACACGCCGAAATGAGCCAGTGTACGTGCGTTTGGTTTTTTGAAACGCGGAATGAAGCGCGATTTAAAGCGCGTATGCCGAAACGCCCACATACAATCGAAAAAAAAAGCAAGTCTTAAACCGCCCTTATACTTAAAACATTTATTAGTTATCAATGACTCGTTTATAACCTAGGTCAGAGTGAGACCACTGAATATACTAAAAAATATCTTATTTTTATGTAAATAAGAAACAGATTTTGCGCTAAAATTGGATGAATGTATCGAAGATGAACTAGTTCGGTTTACTGCTCTGAACAATTATGACTGAAAGCTTAAAGATTATAAAAAGTTTAGTTATAAATGATCACTAGGAAGAAAAGTGTTCTTGTAGGTTTCAATCTGAGATGCGGGGTAGGAGAGTTGGGAAAAAGAATTCGCAGAAAGTGTGATAATAAAAACCAACGAAATGTGGTACGAATACAATTTCACATCGATATTCTGGGTTGTAATACTATTACCGGAAACTTTTTACTTTATATAGTTCATATAAACCGAAAACAGCAGATACTATTGAAATAAAAATAAATTATGTCTTGTTTCGCATTGCAATAGCAACTTTTAATACACTCCGATTATATAGTATATTATTATTTTGTTATATATATATTTTATTATTTTGTTTAAATATAACAGAATGAAAAGTGCCATATCAAATAATTTATGGATGGATGGATGGATTAAATTATTTATTCAATACATTGAATTTACTATTATAATATTAATACGAATCTTTTATCAGTTATGATATAATCTAGAGATACTTTTCAAAATGAAAATAAAAAGTAATCTAAAAAAAACGAGTAAAGTCGATGAAGGAACTTGTACATAAATAAATGGTCCACGAATCCCACGAACCGTATATGTGTCACACAATAGTTAAGATAACCTTATGAACTACATTAATGCCGGTCATAAAATGATGACGATACTTTTAGTTGTATAGATAAACTACACTAACATGGAGCGCTCCTCAAAAAATTCAAAGGTTTGAATGTGTTTGTGACAGTCTTACAAAAGTACATCCATGGATTTTATTATGTTACTAAGTTGGCAAGCATACGGCCCACCTGAAGGTAAGCGGTTGCCGTAGCTCATGCAACACCATCTTTGTAACGAGTACTCAGGCGGTGCCATTCTCGAGATATTATTTCTTAAATCTCCTTTGCCCAGTAATTTCACTAACCTACAGTGCCCATTAAACCAAAACACAGTAATGCCAAAGACACTACTGCTTTGCGGTAGAATATTTGACACTGCGGTGGTACCTACCTAGCCGCAAAAGAAACTTGCAACAATAGACCTTCTACCACCAGTTTTGTTAGGCTAAACTCAAGCCTAGACAAGTGCGTAGTCTTGCGCGGTCGGTTAGTTATGATTAGTTGACCAACAATCAACAAAATTGCCGGCCTGCTACTCATCAGTATCACGAATACTTACTACTACTTACAAACTCTTTCGTAAGGATGTGACTACACACATTCAAACAGTAATTTTGAAAGGTGCGGCATATTATCGTAGTTTATCTATAACGTAATCCTTTTGCTATCATAAAACTAAGTTTACACAGTACTGCTTTTGTAATAAGTATTTTACACACAAAAATGGCACATTATATGTCTTGTAGATTTAAAACCACGATGGTATTGCAGTTAATCTTATACCTTTCAAACTTGTCAAGCAAACCCAGTGAACATACGAGTAGTGGATCAATCATACATATGTTTACTTAGAGAGATTGCTATATTGAAAACTGAGGCTGAATCGTGCTCGATCACGAATTTACTGCTTTCAGAATTTCAATAGATTGTGTGTAAATTTATTTTTATATCACCGTAGACTGTATAACAACTGGATAGATTTGAATATGATTTAAAGAAGCAAGTTTCAAACTGCTATGACAATAAAGTGCTGAACAATTGTCATTAATATATTGCAACAGATAGTCAAGATTTATTAATAATTGCAGTACATTTTTTGATAATCCCAGGGGAACCTAAAGTATTTCCGGGATAAAAAGTATCCTATGTGATAATGTAGATAATAAGCTATCGGTGTGCTAAATTTCATCCCAATCCGTTAAGCCGTTTATGCGTGATTGAGTAACAAATATTCAAACAAAATTGTAGTACGTTATTTGATAATACCACAGGAACCATACATTTTTCTGAGATAAAAAGTAATCTATGTGCTATTCCAGACTGTATCTCTGTGCTATATTTCATCCAGATCCGTTCAGTAGTTTTTGAGTGAAAGAGTAAAAACATCCATCCATCCATCCAAACTTTCATATTTATAATATCAGTGTGAAGTGGGATTAGTCGTATCTATAGTTTCGTAAGCTTTATAGCAATTACTGCACTGGCAAGATTGAATAAGAAAAAAAGAATAATAACAATTAACATTCTTGGTTGGCAGAAATAATGGAGGTTTGTTATTCCTGATCAAAACACATTATTTAAAATGAAATGTTACGAAAAGAAAATAATGTTTTTAAAACAATTTAAATTAACTGATTCGTAATAAAAGTCTTTATCTTTTAGAAATAGAAATAGCAATTTAAAAAGTAAAAGATTCTGAAACTGTATACAATTCTTTATGTTAGATATATAAAAAGAAAAATACATTGAAGAAACCATTAATAGTCGTGATGTAATTGGCACTCTTTGGGGGAGGCCTATGTCCAGTAGTGGACGTCCTTCGGCTGATGTGATGATGCTGATGTGTCTTGAAGTAGTCAAATATAAACGGTATTGCAGTCACGTAAAATCCTTGTCAAAGTGGATATGCCTGGTATAAGAACAAGAAGAAGAAAAGACTAATGTTATTGCGTTTTATACTTCCGAAGTTTTTGATCAATTAATCACAAAATTAACACACCACCGACCCGGAAACATATACCTACTATTTAACAAAGAATAATCAAAATTCATTTACTAAGATTCGCCTAAGATAAACAAAAAAATTAAGACCAATTGACAGTTATTTTCGAACACGGGACAAAATAAGTTTGTCAGGTTGTTAAATCTCAATAAACGCCACCCACTCATTGGCCTCCATTAAGATAGTTATATGTGTGTTGCGGGTCCGAAAACATACACAATGACAAGGACAAACACACCCAGACCAGAATGTTTTCCGATCTGGCTGTGTGTGTCTGTATGGTCAATACAAACATTTGCTCCGAGCGGGAATCGAACTCACGACCTGCGGCGCTTAAAGCTTGCTACCGCTGCGCTACAACGTCAACAAAATATGGTAAAAAAATATATTTCAAGGCTATCACAATAGACAAAATATTTATAAGTATGTCCCGGTTAGCTTTTACAACAATGACGTTAGGTCACTACTCACGAGAGAAGCGAAAATAAAACCGAGGGTAGATAAACAAGGCGGTACACGATCAATCTTCACTTGCTCTCCCGCTACACAAATATGTCGGCATGATTTATTGCAACTACAAATAACATATTTCAAGACTTATATAAACATATTATAACTGGCTTCTTTTAATCTTTAGAATTAAAAAAAAAACTAATTAGAGACGCCATTTTTCATATATATCTTATTAACAACCGCTCCGCCCTAATATTTTCTTAGATGAAAAGCATAAAATGTTTTCTTATTTTTAGTTAAATCGTTAACATAATCTTCCTGAGCTTTTAAAACAGTAAGTCTGGCGTTGATATAATTTTCTTAAATATTAAATATACGAGTGAATTAATATTAATTAAAATGTTCAGTGAAATATAAATTGTTTACATTCCTTTACTGGGCAAACAAAATAAAACTATTAATATACTGTAGACGCAAAACCATAAGGGAATAGAAATATATAGGTAACAGCTAAGCCCTAATTCTGCTTTTGGAAGGCTTTATTTCTTTGTAACTCTTAAACTTTTTTTTTTAAGATTATTAGCAATGCTTTTCAAGGCATTACTAATATTCCTGATGCCCGTCCCAATAAGCTCGAAGCTTGCGCTAAGAGCGGGTACGACATTAACCCAAGGGGATCAGCTCTTCTACCGTTGAGCTATTGAGGCTTCAAACTTGTGAAGTGACAGCAAGTCCGGCTGACTGACGTTTCGAGGTCAACTACCTTTTAACCAGTTGCATCTTGCGGGTGGGAATGGCAAGGAAGACTTGTACAGTTCGCCTCCTGCATTGATATTAGCCGCCTTCGCCTTTGGTCTCCACGTCACTCTTACCATCAGGTAGATTAGTGTCATGTGCAACCCTGGTTTTATATAAAAATATATAATATACAATGGTTAATATTGAGAAATGACGATGTCCCGAGACACGTTTCTTTTTGATTCTTCCGTTTTGCAGTCTTGTAATTAATAATTAATATTATTTCCGTTTAATTAATTAATTATAAAACATTATAATTATCACACATTAATGGTGTCATTATTACTTAAATCGCTAAACCGCCATTGACGCAAATCGTTAACTAATTATACCCGCATAGTAGTTTTTATGAATGTTATTTTGTAAACAAGTACATATCATTATCAGTGGTAATGTTTGTGTTCAATAATAATAGCACAGTAATTTTTACTGTCTATTACTAATAAGATCCAAGCACTACTCCGATCAGGAACCGAATATCGGAACAATGCCTTGCTCCTAAGGTCTTCAGGACTCTCATACGCATCGATGATGCCCAATGAGGGTGGAATGGCAATCTTACATAAGCGCGAGTCTGTGAGTTCTTCCCCGTGATAAAAATGTTATAACAATATATCACAACATACGGAATTTGCCGGTTACGATACATATACCGATTAGAATTTTTGTTTGTCTATTACAGTATGTCGCAAAAACAACTTTACGAATTGGGTTTCCGACATTTGACAATACAACTTAAAATCTATGTTTTTTCATTTCATGGCGGTTGGCAAACAAGTATACGGTTCGCCTGATGGTAAGCAGTCACCTCAAGCGTGGGACGCGTGCGATAATTGAAGTATCACACATGAACATTGATTCACAAGCGCGTGGCTAAAAGGGTATATATATAAGGGGTTTCTGCTGGAAAAAGCTAAAGCTAAGCTCTACTGTTAAAAAACGAATCTGAGAATCCGGAGATACAGATTCTACTTAGCACAAGTATATGTTCAGTAAAGAGAGGATCATTATAAATTTATTATCAAATGTTATTTGCTAACAACCAGACCGACAACTTGCGAGAGCTACGTGGTCTACGAGGCGTTTTAGTATGTATTTCCCCGGCGTCGGGATGTGACGACCCCATCGCCCGCTGTTAGAATAACCTCTGTCACAGCAGAGATTATTCCACCAGTGCAATCAGTCACAGTGGTGGTAGGTCTTTTGTTGCAAGAAGCCGGCTAGGTAGGTACCACCGCAGTGTCAAATATTCTGCCGCCAAATAGTAGTGCTTAGGCATTACTGTGTTCCGGCTTAAAGGGCACTGTAGGCTAGTGAAATTACTGGGCAAAGAAGATTTAAGAACCAATATCTCGAGGTTGGCAACGCGTGAATGGCGCCTGCTAATGGTGCTGCAAGCGCTCATAGGCTACGGCAACCACTTACCATCAGGTGGGCCGTATGCTTGTTTGCCAACTTGTAACATAAAAAAAAACATCGGTTAGTTGTTAATGATGTAACTATTAATTTGCTACCCTTACGTTTGGAATAAAGACAAGTCGCAACCAATTAGTTAGAGATATTTATTCGAAAGCTATGTTGTTTTACCAAAGAATATCTTAAGAAATAATAAAAAAAACGTTCATTAGGAAAATTTTCTGAATCACAATAAGCTATTCAAAAATATCTTACACATCCTTTAGGGCCTTTAAGAGGGCGAAGAGCTCATCAATTGGCGAAATGGTCTATACAAATAAATAAAATCGAAATGTCTCTTTGTAAATCTAAAGTAACTGCTTTTCACTGAATGCTTATGAAAGTATATAGGGTCTGTCTCTTTATTCCGAGTAATCTCTGAAACGGCTGGACCGATTTTAACGGGACTACACTGGCAGATAGCGGATGTTATAAAATAAAAGCTTAGGCTACATTTATTATTGAAAAAGAATTAGGGTTCAGTGCAATAAAGAAAAATCGGTACACCAATAAAGCGGAGCCGCGGGCGCAGCATACAAAAAATAAAACTCGCGTCTCACACATACAGTGTAGCTTCTTTCGTGGAAATAATCAACGCAGAAATAAAACACACGATAAAAAGTGTGTAGTGTATTTAAATTATGTACATTCAACTGAATGTACATAATTTAAATACACTAGATGATTTCAATGAAGTACATCAGCATACGGATTACGGATCAATCAAACTAACGTATCAAAGAAAAACAGCCTAGTTTTTAGTGGAATTCTTCAGTGTCGTAAACTCGTAAAGCGCCGAGTGGGGTGACGTCACTATGGATTTATTCACGTGTTACGCTTATCTGTTTTCGGTTCGGAGCGCATTCGGTGTACTTCTCCCTATTCTATATTTATATACGAGTGTTTTACGTTGCACGTTGGAACTAAATACCGTAACAAAGCGTTACACACGAGGACGCTCCGCTAATATTCGAACTTGATTTTTAAAGAAGTGTCGAAAAATTCTCCTGAGAAGTGTCGAATAATGAAACTAAACTTTTTTATCTGTAATTGAAGCCTCAATAAATCGACGGTAGAAAGGCCGACTTCACTACGTTAACGCGAGAGTCGTGGATTCGATCCTGACCCCTGGGCTAATGTCGTACCCAGTCCTAGCGCAAGCTTGTAGCTTATTTGCAGGAGCAATAGAAATATTACTAATACCTTAAAAAAAGACATTTCTAATATACTTTAAAAAAATGTAAAAACAATACATCGACTATCACTTCGTTTTGTGATATAACATATGAGAGAGGAGGGACGACCCTACGGAAACAGACACTTACGCATTCCTGATGACCCGTGACAGACAACATAATGATACAAATGTACCTCGTATCCGACACGAGATCGTTGTTCTCATTAATCTCGGCTGTATGATTTGTATCTTAAACGCCTACATCAATTTAGAACAGATTTAGAGGTTGTGTAAACATAGGAAGCTCTTAATAACAATCTGATTTGCGACCTCCTTTAATTCAGCTCGAAAAATATTTGTTATCATTCAACATGAGAATATACCTATATACGAATATTTTCGTTTAGGTTTTAAAAATACTTTAAACTTATTTATAAATATGGACAGTTAAATATGTGAAAATCTATATTAAAACTGACAACAGAACACACATTCCTATCTGAGAGTGAATATAATGCTCAGAGTCAATATTGACGGTAGCTGTTTGAGCACATACTAACGCGCGGCGTCACTAAACATGAGCGGCATTAGAATGATAAAACAAAGCAAGTACACACGTAACGTACGTATTCAAATAAGCAAGCTTATGAACAAGAAATGAGATCAAAGAAAAAGAAATTTGTGTCTTAAATTTACGATTTATCTCTGGTTTAACTAAAGTCTCGAATAAATCAGTTGAACAGTAAAAAACTTTTCCGTAATTCATCTCACGTTTAGATTTAATTAATTCATAGCTGTTCATTTGTGAAATAGTCTGGCATCGAGCGGAGATAAACTCGTAAAATGGACAAAAAACAAACATCGTCCTTTATGTTTGACGTCAAACTTCAAAGAGATCAAAGTAGCTTTATTCGAATGAAAATTGAGCTATTCGATCACACATTTCATTTGGAATAACTGGATACTTGAAAATATTTGAATTTTATTTTCTAGTCTTACATATAAATGGAAGTAAAATACAGATAATCCACATAGATAATGATTGGTAGCTCAAATTATTTTCCATTTTTAGCTTTTTCGATATCAAAATATAGAGCATAATTATCATCATAACAATACCATGTCAACCCACAAAATTGAAAAAACTGGGTTATATATATATGCAGAAGTGTTGGTAAATGACTGAAGAACATTTTTCTTTAATATTTGTAGGGTTTAAAACTTCTTAAAAAGCCATTTTTTCAATCATGCAATTTATGTATTTTTAGTATTTACTCGCAATATATACTCGTAAACAACCATAAAAATCCACTTTTCTTGTGCGTTCTTATAAATATTTTTTGACAATTATTAAAGAGAAAACATCTAAATCGTTGGAGCCGTTTTTAATCTTTCATTTAATTCATATTCATATATCAATATGATAATTGAGTTACCACTCAAAAACATGCAAAGCTACGCAGATAAGAAGCAAATGATACGTATAAGTCGAAGATCGTCGTCACATGAGTACATATCTGTATAAAGATACAAAATACATTATAAGTTTTATACATGCGGAGTGACGGTTTGATAGTACACACATACGCAGCGCAGCGTTGTGTGAGAAACTTAATCCGACGAGTTCACCTACGCCAAGCGTTTGAAGAAAACAGTTTGTTCCGGCTCCCAATACAACTTGCGATGATCGTCAGGGTTTAAATTTTTTTGCTGCGCAAATTTTAATAAAAAATGAACTCTTTACGACGCGATATAACGTGGATATACAAGTGCCTATTTTTAGATAAAGCCATACAGATGCAAGCCCCCGGTGTTCCACAATCTCTAGACATAGGTAATTTTACTTTTAGGACCCTCCTTCCAATTCTCTCTCATACCATCTCTCAACTCATTTACATAAATAAATAAAAAAAACTTGAGAGGTGTCAAGGGACACCCGGATGGAACGAAGTTCCTTTCGATTAATTAGTGAAGGAATTGTAATAAAATTTTATTTTTTAAGTTATAATAATATTTTTTTTATTATTAACATTATTTATTATTTACAAAAACCTGTATACACTCAACAAAAATAATCGTCGCGACACCACACTGTTCAATGCGAAATAGAAATGAAAATATCTGGCTTGCTTTCTATAAGAGAGAGAGAGACAGACAGAGAAACATGCGACGCCGCACAGCTTACAATAGCTTACTATAGCAAAAAGTGTCGTGACAACTTTTCGTAAGAATTTTTCCGTCTAGCCCCCTTTCACAACGCGCGATAAGGAACTTCGTTCCAAAAACTGTTAAGAAGTTCGAAATTATGTAGCGGACCCAAAAAAAATTGAAATCCTTTTTCTTTCTATTAAATAGTCTTCAATGATTAAAATCAATCATAGTATCAATGCCCATGAACCAATATGTTAAGATACATAATATACATATAACAGACAAAGATTTGATAATCGTTCACACATCCATACTACTGATGGTACTGAAGATTTGCGTTGTAGGTAATTAGGAATTCTATTGTTCGACCATCTCTGTATAACCCTTTTAAATGATATGCATACAACTGACGTGTAGGAACATTTACAATAAATATTTAAAATTTAAATAAGTCCGACCGTTCGTAACAATTGTTTCTTTAGACTTAACTCTGAACCTGAAATAAACCACACCTTAATAATAAATAAGTATTATAAATGCGAAAGAAGCTTTGTCTATCTGTTAAATATAAAAATGGAAATGGGCATACCTCAGCTTTTTGTCGCAAAAAAATAAGGAATGAAAGTTTGAAGATAGTTCCGCACCACTCATTTCTATTGCAATAAAGCCGCCTCAATGACCATTGTTATTTACACGGGCGAAGCCACGCGTAAAACATACATTTTAAATTACAATTTTAATCATAACGTTTAATAAATAAACCGCAGATAATCTGTAGGAATCTCGACAAACATTTGGTCACCTACTTACGATAAGCGTGACGCACTAGTTAGCGCTCAATTATAGAGAATTATTGAATGTTTGAGTGTTAAATATATTATTATTTGTGCCCGTCCGGATACTATTATCGATTACGTAATAGGCAGCCCTGAGAATGAATCGATGTTTAGCATCTGTAACGAATCCACATATCTATATATGAACATAAGCGTTAATTATAAATTACTACACCTTCCCGCGGCTTCGCCTGCGTGCATAGCGTTTTTAATGAGGTACTTTATGTCATCTATTCCTATGCCAGAAATCATCAAAAACCGGTGCAGTGGTTGAGGAGTGAAATGGTAACAGACAGCTAGAGTTACTTCACATTTATAATACAAGTCTATATCGAAGTTTAAATGCTGTAAGTTCGTTTTCTGCTAATACCACGAGAACCTAAAAATTTTTCGGAATATTAAGTTCCCATGTGCTAATCTAGGTAACAATCTATATCTGCGACAAATTTCCTCTTAATCTGTTTAGCCGTTTTTGCGTGACTGACTAACAAACATCTAAACATCCAAACATACTAACTTTCTTTTAGAGATGTTTTAGTGGAAAAGGTATTTAAATTTAGTTTAGTCTAGTCAAGGTCTCCGGTTGTATAGATCGGAACTAATCAAATATATTCGATGAGAAAAACTTGTTTGATTGCTATACTCTCTATTATATATTGCACAGTAACATGTGGTTTATGTTATGTTTACGTGTGAAACAGGAGACACACATGTGAAAAAAACACACCTAAGAATCAAAAGATAAATAAAAAGCAAATAGCAAAAATAAATATCTTGTGAATTTCGAAGTTGGTCCCAAATAAAGATAATATTCGATAACAATAATCTTCTTCTTGCCCTTATCCCACCTTTTTTTTTTTTTTTTTTTTTTTATTTGGAAAGTAGGGCAGATGACTCTACTCCACCTGATGGTAAGTGGAAATAAAGTCCAAACGCGAGGGCGGCTAACAGAGTTGCGGAATGCAACCGTGTTAGCCACCCTTGCCCTGCCTACCCGCAAGATGCCTCTTCACGCCTCGTTTGAAGGAGCCCAGATTGTAAGAAGGAGGGAACACGTGAGCCGGCAATGAGTTCCACTTTTTGGAAGTACGACAAAGAAAAGAATTGGCAAACTTCTTTGTTCGCGAAGGAATTGATGCCACAGTTAGACGGTGACATCGGAGACCGGCACCTAAGTGGGGTCGGCCCAGCACGTCTTCTTCTTCCATTCTTTTCTATCATTCGTCATCTCTGCACTCACTCCCTTTCTACGCATATCCTCTTCCACACATTTCATCCACGTCTTTTTCGGGCGTCCTTTCTTCACACTACCACTCACTTTCAAATCCATCGCTCTTTTGGTCACATGACTTTCATCTCTTCGCATAACATGCCCATACCAGGATAGTCTTCCACTCCTTAATTTTTCAATCACTGGCGCTACTTTCAAACTTCCCCTTATATACTCATTTCGTATTTTGTCCTTCCTTGTTACCCCAGACATCCATCTCAACATTCGCATCTCTGCTACATGCATTCTTCTCTCATGTACAGCTTTCATAGCCCAGCACTCCGATCCATACAATACGACAGGTCTTATCACGGTCTTATATATTCTCCCCTTGACCTTGACGGGCATGCGCGGGTCGCAAGCTTATTATTGTTATCATGCGATAACAATAATATTAAAAGTAAACTCAGTGTTCCCAAATTACTATTATAGTAGTAAGGAACGTATAATAGATTGTTTTATTTTGATTTTTAGTGTTCCGTTACTAAAATATGAAAACAGAATCCTTCATTATGCCTCCACTGTCCGTTCGTCCTCGTCCGTTTAAAAATTAAGATGGTTCTCCATAAAAGAAACATGATATTTTTGTAAATTTTTGCTGTATTTCATAAACTGTGTTGATATTATTGCCATTTAAACAAATTTCGCTTTTTTTATCGATTTTGTCAAAAAAAAAAAAACAATCATTACCAGATTTAACAGTCTCTAAAATTCTTTTTATAATTTTTAAAATGTTATTTCAGCACTTTCTTCCAAGTTTTTTTTTTTAATACATAGGCTAGCGCTTATGACACCTGGAATAAAGTGATAAGCGCACTTGCTTAGAAGATTTGTATATTATAGAATAAATAATAATAATAGAACAAGTATAAATATTGCTACTTATAGAAGACACCTTAATTCGGCCTCAAAACACATTGATATAATGCAAATAAATATTTAACGAAATTTATATTCCAGTTTTAATTATTAAATATTATATGCTATTAAATAAAGGCGCCTTAAATATTAGAATCAAATAAATTATAATATTATCTAGTAGCATCTAGTTGGTTTTTATGGCGAAACGACGGGATGTAATTATTATTTAAACATGGACATAAATTTCCTACCATTCTATTTTTTACTTAGTTCTATAACCAAAATTTTTCCATAAAATAACATACTAAAAACAGTCAAATAATTATATGTACGTTTTATTTTTATAATCTACCCAACTTTAGAACATTCGGAAACCATTAGAAATATAACATTTGAAACCGTAAATATTCATTAATCGCATACATGTATATCAATATAGCTACTATAACAGTATAACTTATTATTGATTTAATTTTTTTTTAAAGAATATTAGCAAAACTTTTTAAGTCGTTACTAATATTCCTCCTCCTCTAATTGCCCCTCCAAATAACATATTGATCAGTAGCAATAAGCCGTTACAGTGAGCATTACAGTAAGCTATATAGCTAACGGTAACGTAGGAGGGATTTCGATTGTACCAATCTTTACAAGAATAAGCTGCGCCCACGACTTCGCTTGCGTGGTCACAAAATTTTTGTTTATTTTTAGGACTCCGTACCCAAAAGGTAACCTTTTACCTTATTACCTACTAAGAGTCCCCTGTCCGCCCGTCTGTCTGTCCGTCTGCCACTAGGTTGTATCTCATGAACCATACATGATATTTAGACAGTTGAAATTTTCACAGATGATGTATTTCTGTTGCCGCTATATCAACAAATACTAAAAAACAGAATAAAATAAATATTTAAGGGGGCTCCCATATAGCAAATGTTATTTTTTGCTCGTTTTTGCTCGATCGTTATAAATATAACGGCAAGGGGTAGACGCTTAAAATATTTAAAGAATATTTAGTTATATTTTCATTTTTAAAATAAATAATTAAATTAAAACAAAACAAATATTTAAAGGGGGCTCGCATACAACAAACGTAATTTTTTGCTCGTTTTAATAGATAATGGTACGGAACCTTTTGTGCGCGAGTCCGATTAGCAAATAGCCGGTATTTTTATTGCGTTTAAATTAATTCTTCGAAACTTCTTATATGGTCTTCATATGATTACTATTATCCGATTTGGACCATAATAATAAACTTTTCAAACTCAAAAGCTTCATGAAAAGTTTCCGTGAAAAGTTTTTTTTTTAGTTACGTACTATTATATCTTTTACGCGTTAGTTTCAACAGCCGGCTACAAAAGGGCTACAAAAATCGGTTATTTTAAGACATTTTGTATACAGCAAAAAAAAATGTATTTACCACATCTTCCTTTTTGGTATCGGTTAAAGTAAAGACTTTCATCATACTATTTCAATTTAAATCTCTCACAAGATACGAAACCTATTTTTACTTATCAGTATTGAGTGATGAAATGGTAAATTACTTTGTATCTCCCATAGCCATTGAGTCACTGATCAGATACCCAGAGGCTGTGACTCAGCTATTCGATAGTGATCGGAGAAACGGTTGGAATACGAAATGTATGAGGTTCTTAGTAATCACTGTATAGGTTTTTATGTCAATGATGTATGCATTAAAATGTTAATTGAGTTACGTAAAATTTAACTTTTATTTACATATTATAATTTGACTACTTTGAATATTATATTTGGATTTTGAGTTTGCGACATCAAAGTACTCGACTACCGATTTTACTACGGGCTACGACCGATTGCTGTAACAAAATCACGGGTTTTAGCGATTGTTTCGAAGCTCGGTAGGTACTGTTTCGTGCGATGTGTGTGGATCGCACGAAACCGTGTGCGCCGGAAGCCAAATCTCCCCCTCTGTTCCCTCTCCTTTTTCCCTTCTCACCCCTTCCCTCCTGTTCCTTACCAATTTCAACTCCTGTTGGCAACGCGGTTGTGATAAGTCCAGTATCGCAAGCGTTCATAGGTTGCGCTGAGTGCTTAACATCAGGCGAATGGAGTTACATTCAGCTCACAAAAAAGCGATTTCATCGCTATAACTTCAGTTTGTAAAACTAAAGCATATCATATCATGAACGAACACTTCATGGAATTACTGTAGAAGCCATGATGAGAAAACTGAATATCTTGGAGGCTATACTAATCTATTTGCCAATCCGCAGTCGAGAAGCGAGGTGAATGGCTTCTTATACTTCATATTATCATAGGAAGAACTTAGGACTAAACACTTTGGCGTACTTTTTTTCTGATTGCTGTTGGCCCTACTGGCCTTGACAGCGTCACCGGGCGGGGTTGGTCGGAATCCTAAGACCCTGGCGGGGAAAACGGACAACCTTCGCGGGTTTTGTCAATTGCTGTTAATTTCGTCCATAGGGTGGTCTTCTGTGAAGCCGAACCACTACTAAAGATGTCATCGGTAATAGTGGCAACATTCCGAGCAAATTCTAACTCCACTTGATAATATAGAACAGGCAATTAAGCAACCATTACTATTAAAATTACGTGAAAAGACAAATTTTGTTAATTGCCTAAATTGTTTGACTTTGTAGTTTTTAAGTTACATTAAGACGTCTTTTAAATATTATTAAATAAATATTACTTTTCCACGTTCACGGTCCATTTAAAATGATGCTAAAAGGAAAAACTTCGCTTAAAACACGCCATTATGCCGTGAAATACTTTGCGATACTTAAAAACTGACGAGTTTGACTTAAAACTTGACATCACAACGTGATTCGCGATTCAAGTGGGTAGACGGAGACGCGCATATTGTAATTAAAGGAGTCCTCCCTCTGTAGGGTGGAAAAGTGCAAGCGAACGAGGGTGAACGTACCTCGCCGTTACAAATGTGCCTTCAATATTAAGGTCTTTTGAAGCGGATTTTTAAAATTTTAACGCTTAATTTCCTGTGTAAGTTTGTATTGTAAAAGAAAATGTTTAAAGCTAAGCTTTGTTATATTTTGTGTCTGTTTGTAATTCCAAAGTAACAGCTTTTTACTAAAAACTTAATTATGAATGTATAAATCTCTGAAACGGCTGGACCTATTTTAACAGGACTTTCACTGGCAGAGCTGATTTTATAAGGAGTAAGTTAGGCTACTTTTATTTTAGAAAAAGAATAAGGCAACTCTTTTTCTGGAAGCCGCAGGCACTGGTAGTTTTTATAAGTATGATAACTGACTAATTTTTTTATGTGAGAGGGGGCAAACGGACAGGAGGCTCACCTGATGTTAAGCGATCACCGCCGCCCATGAACATCTGCCACACCAGAAGGCATGCAGGCGCGTTGCCGACATTTAAGGAAAGAATACACTCGATAAATACGAATTTAGAGTTTTGTCGCGATGTCCGATTGTGAAATTCTACCGGTGGGATCAATCCAAACAATTCCTCAGAACACTCCCCGTGATATATGCGATAGAAAATGCAGAGTGATCCGACATCCCTACGCAATGCCAAAGGATCAAGCCGATCGGAAAGAGCTTGATCATCGACAATTCGAGCTGCTCTACGTTGGATGCGGTCAATTGGAAGTAGCTGCTACTGGGGTGCCCCGCCCAGAGGTGAGAGCAGTATTCCACGTGCGGTCGAATTTGCGCCTTGTATAGCTGTAGGCGATAAGCCGACGTGAAGTAGTGCCGCGCCTTGCTGAGCACAGCAAGCTTAATTTACTGAAATAGTTACTAAGGTAAGAATCACGTAAATCAGAAGTGTGGTTCTGGAGTATAAGCCTTGCAAACGGAAAAATAGACGTAAAAACAGAGTCTAAATATTATGTTGATTTTCGTATTAAAGTTTTATTGTACATTGTTAAATCTTTTTAATATGTGGTGTGACAAACTATAGTTGATAACATGCATAAGTGTTCGAATCATTAACACTAAAATTGAGTGGGCGTGTCTCTATGTCAGATACTGCGTAATTTTTTTGCGACTATCTATTCAAGTACACTCAGGGAATACGAATTATATACCACGAAACAGTATTTTCTTACGTTAAAAACAAAGAAACAATAGATCTTAAAGGTCTTAGTAAGTGCTTCAGGCCGTGTCGGTGTAAGTCACGATTCTCGTCACGAGCTGGCCATGAGTAAGTGGCGCGTAATGCAGCCGAGACCAGTCGCGTGCGCAGTAATATTAATTAGGACAATCGGCGCCAGCTCTTTGAACTATACTAACATTCTATGACTATAGTGCACTAAGTTGCAAACACGACTCAAACTACTACATGATAGTTTCTAGAAATTAATGACTAATAATTTATTACTTAAATGAATGAAGACATTGTGGTAAGCCAAAATTATGGAAGTCGTTGGTTGCGCTCAATATTTTGACCGCCAAAAACCAAAGGAGCGTTACCTAATGATAATAATTTATTGACGCTAAATATTTTAACAGATTTTTGGTCGGAAAACACTTCGAAATATGTACATTTATTACTGTCAAATCTCCATTGGGATTTTCGATTTAAGCGTTAATTACAGCTTTGTATAGATCCTTAAAAAGTAGAAATACGTTTTGATGACAAAGATTGCTTTACTTAAAACGTAACAAACTTGAACTTTGGGTCTGCGAAATGGGGAAAATGTTATCTTATCCAAATAGAAGAATTCGCTGAAGATTATTTTATATTTTGTTATTTTGTTTGGTTTTTACCAAGAAAAAACTTGGCATGTTAATGATAGGGAAAATAAGGGGTTTTACCCAAAACGAAAGAATATTTATCTTGTGTCCAATAAACATAATAAAAATAATTTGAAGCTTGGTGTTAGACAGATAGATCGCTATCAAGAATTATTAAAAATATTGTTTGACCTAAAGTAAAGTACCATAAAATACACAGTATACAATAGACATACAGCAAAGACATGGAATTTTTAGGATTGATTTTTATTAATAATTAAGGAAGACTGTTCTAAGTAAATAAGTAATAGTGTGGAACTTTACAATGGGGAACTGCTAAGTCTCCTTTTTAAGAAATTCTCTACTCAATCTTATCTAATTAAATCAAGATTATTAGTTTCTACTCTCAAGTGGTTTCAACTTGACTTAGTTAAAGTTTTAAGCATTTTTCAAATAATATAATAGATAAGCTTAACTTGCCAATTTAACAAGAGTTAATAATAATTTTTTTTTTTTTAACATCATGTTAATTTACAAATCAATTTGATCTTAATGCATTAAGGTATTTTTAAAAAAATGTTATAAAAGTAGGCTGTTTTTACATTGTAATTTTATTATTTTTATACATGAAAGTATTTGGTATATTTCAATTTTAATCTACAGTTATAACTTTTTAAAATATTTCATAGTGGATATCCGTGTGAGAAATATGCCACTATAACCAGCTGTATTAAATAAATTACTCTTCTTCTTATTTAAATTGTACACTTTAGAAAAATTTAAAGTTATATAACAGCAATATTAAACTTACAAAAAATAACTTTAAACTGATTTGTATAAAATCATTAAATCAGTTTTAAATAACACAAACAATATATAATAATATAAAATAATAACAATACTAATATTTGTTTAGCAATTAATAAAATATAGTAGTTATCAGTTATTAAATTCATATTCTCCAATTTGTCAGTTAAAAATTACATGACATAAAAATAATTATTAAGGTGTTAAAGTATGGCTAAAAACTTAAATTATAACTTTACAAGTTTTATTTTATTTTTAATTGTTAAAAGTAGTCTGATGATTTAATAGTACTAGACTTAAATGCTTTTCTAAGAGTTATAAAAATTACATTACAAATCTTTAAAAAATAAAGATTTTATTCTGATATGTGTAAATAAGAATGACGATATAAAGAGGGTACAGTGACCCACATAAACGCTGGAGCAAGAAGTACATTCAAGGCTACTAGGATATGTCACGTAGTAATATGTATTCCGGTATAAATATCGAACATCTTTTACGTAAATTTAAGGATAGGTTTCTTCTCTTTTCGAATTCCTTAAGGTAAAATTTTAAATGTAGAATCCTAAAACATAGTTAATACAGGTATTACTTTTCTGCCAAAATCCGCCGTTAAATACAGTGGTCTGATACTTACGTTTAGCTGCTCAACGAACGATAACGAATTTTTATTTTGTTTTAGCAGTCACCCATTGAGCACATCGCATTGCACTGGGACTGGGCGAAATATTCAGTAAATTACCGATTGATCCGGCCACAACTGTTTTAGTTAACGACAAACTTTTTAGTAATTAAGCACATACACCAAAATGTCTATTTTACAAAAAGGTACCTATATAATTAACAAAATCAAAAACAACTTCGTAACATAAAATTTGCTTCTATACGAACAATCTCATTGCTTTTACACAAATGTTCACAGCCTACACCACAGTCCAATCCACAAAACCAAGAGTAAATTGCGCACGCATCCGGTAGACCGTAGACGGATGACAAACTCGTTTTGACACATAACAATTATTATTGCCTACTACACAAAGTTGCCAGCTCAAGTATTTATATAAAACTTAAATCTAAATTTAGCATCAAAACCGCTAATTTACGTTTTTTTAGTAAATATTTAGACACACCTATTTATAATTATTGATGATCAGAGTGGAGCGTCAACTTTATCTACAACCATATTTTATCCATTTTCATAGAAATAATATAAGATGGCATTGCTAAGTACAATCAATAGATGTCTAGATGAAACTTGACGATTTGACAACTTGACACTGACATGATTGTCATGAACACATTTGACAATTTCAATTCCCATTGTATTTTGTAAAAAACATTCAATAGAATAACGAAACTGACGTGTACCTTGTTAATAATATTGTTTTCAGAAATTTTGTGTTTTATGTAGTTATAGAAAAAGATAATCACGATGTCAGATACCGAAAGGCCCGTAAATGATAATGGACCTTCGAGGGAGACGTCAAATAATGGAGCTGATGGTGACCGGCCTGCGATACCTGAACGTGAAGCGTATTTTCATGCACTTCAACTATGGATCCAGCAGGCACAAATGTACCAAAACATTTCAACTTGTTTTCCTTATTACATGATGACGTTGCAAGGACTACAAAACAGTCCGACGAACGTTCCTCTACTAAACAATAACTATCAGTTTCAAGGACAACAATTCCAATTTCCTCTACCACCTCGACCGCCAGCTGAAAATCAGGCTCCTGCAGAACCTCAAACACCAGCAGAAAGTGTGTATAGTGCTATTTTCGTACTAGCCTGTATCTATATTCATATTGATTTTAATAATATTAATTTCTTTAGCATATCCAATGACAAACAGCTTGTGATTTATTCATCAAATAATAGAATTATCGGTAAACTCTAATTTCAAGACCAATGTAATTATTTAGTAATACAAAGTAAACAATATATTTGTTTTTTACATAACATTGATAAATTTTGTATTCTTAGTGAATAAGATTTAAGTATGGATAAAAAGTATATATGAATATTAAATATTATATTGTCACCTCAAAAAGTGCCACAATAACCGGTTCTGAGCTACCCGCATTTAGCAGACTTCTGTGACCTTTCGAGGTCATCAGTCTACCTTGTGGAGCTCTATCCACACTGCATTTTCTGGTAAGCGGACTGTTATTATAAAGTATTTTATATTTCAGTTATAGCAAGACATGGAGGATTTGAATATATAATACCACCTGTGTATAAGAGATTAGTGGCAGAGGCAATCGATTTTGTGCTTCTGTTTATTCTCAAACTTATCGTCACTTTCATTGCAGTTGATATGTTTGAAATTATGTGAGTATTTTCAATATTTACGCTATAGTATCAATATAATTGATTTATAAAAAAAAATGTATATTGGAACATTCAAAATCAGTAATGCAGTAAGTGCTATATTTTATTAGTAACATTTATTTTCTAAATAACTTTTCTTAGCTTATCAACACACAATAAAGGTATTGCATTATAGTATGTATTTTTTTTTTGTTCCAGTGATCTGGATAAGTTTGATATCTACAAATTTAGTGAGCGCTATGATGATTACAAATATGCTATGGAGATTACATCAGAAATACTGATTTTAGAAATAATTTATAGAGCTCTAGTATGCGTATTTGAAGTAAGTATCACATGTGGTAACTAGCTAGTAGTCTGATTCATTAATGATTAACTCAGATTTGGTATTAACTATCAGATGTGACTTTACACTCACAACTGACAATCATAATTTATTTGCTTTGCACAAGTGTCTTATGATAGTTGGTTTCAGTGGAAAACAAATAATCATGATCAAAAAAATTGTTTACCTAATAACAAATTTTAAAAGACCATAATGTATTGTATTTTGCAGGCGTTTTGTTTAAGTGGAAGTGTTGGCCGAACAGGTGGCGCCACTCCCGGAAAAGCGTTGCTTGGGCTTAGAGTAGTTACAGCTACAGCTGTTGTACCAGTAGAGGGCAGGCCCAAGGAGACAGTTATATTATATCCTGGCAAACCTCTCACTTTTGTTCAAGCAGTGTCCAGATCACTAATGAAGAATGTGTTGATATCACTTTTGTTTCCTCTTTGTTTTATAATGTTTATTTTCCGACATAATCGTACGGGATATGATTTAATATGTGGTGTTATTGTTGTTGAAGAAAATATGTTTCCACCAAGACGGCATGCACCATAGTTTATATAGAGATGATGCATTTAAATATTTATCAAAGAGATTTATTTAATATGGCATTGTTGTTTTATGTTAATTGTGATATTGCATTATAATCTAAGTGGTACAACAAAGGAAAACTTTAACAGATAAAGAGTGAAATAATATTGTGATGACTCAAAATAAATTGTTTGTAACTTGTTTTAAAATTACCTATAATCATCAAGAAATCAATATTATATTATATATTGTTCAGAAAGAAAAGGAATGTTAAAAAATAATAAAATTTGGTCTCCTCTTGTTTTAATCTGTAATCCAAATAAGTTATTCCATAAATAAAACTTTAAATAACATTTTCTAACTATCTAAGGTTACCTATAAACTTTTTTTGGTAAGCTAGGTAATTTTACCAATTATTAATTCATATTGTATAAGTCTGAGATACCTAAATAGCCTTATATTAGGTATTTTTTCTGATAATTTATTACCTTTTGTTAATATAAAAGTTATAATGTGTTCTGTATTATTTTATTGAAAAAAAAAATGCAAACCTTTGCTTTTATTACTTTAATACATCAATAATAGTAGTTTATATTTCAAGATACAATTAAATGAAAAATCGTCTTATTTGTGTTCTTGCGTCCGAAAAATATTTATGTATTCTACATAGGATAATGATTAATTATTATTATTTAAATAAATGCAGCACGATTTTACAAAAAATGTCGATATATAAATATTTGGACGCAAATAAGCAAATAGCAATCCCATGTCAACCCACACGAATGTCATTTCGAGAAAAACGCGTTTGAAAATTTTGAACAACTGGCTTTATATGATTTTTTTTATGTGTTGGTGAAGTTTTTGGCAATTTCAGATTTACGTAAGTTATTTTACTTATTTTCACAAAAAATAAGTATACAAACTACATATTTCGTTTATAATATAACCCAAAACGTTTAACATAATACATAAATTGCATGATAAAAAATAGATTTTATAGAAGTTGTGAAGCTTAAAACCCTACAAATTTTAAAGAAAAATGTTCTTCAGCCATTTTTACCAACACTTCTTCATATATAACTCAGTTTTTTCAATTTTGTTGGTTGACATGGTATTGCTTATTTGCGTCCATTTTTTACTCAATAATAATCGAGACAGTTAAATATTGTTGATTCGATATTTATCGATTCTTTTTACTTTCCCATCCCTTGTATCTTATTATTTAACGTCACATAAAATTATTATTGTTTTATGCTGAACATAATATATGAACATATAAGAATAGACCACGCTAATAATGGATCTACTAGTACCGTATAAGCGTGATGTGTGAAAATGCTTGGTCGTGGCTAAAAAGAGAAACAAAGAGAGTTAGAAACATAAATCGTTCTCTTTTTACCTATTCAACGCATATTACGTCCAATTTTCAAATTTGACACCAATTTGTTATATAGTAGATTGACCTTAGATAAAGCATCTTACTGTCTACGATATTGACCGAAATTATTACAGAGTACAGTAGAAACTTGGAAGTATCAAAGTACAGACTATAAAACATACTAATGCTGCCTTATTGAATGTTTGCGACAGAGTTATAATTTCGTATAATATTTTAGAGCAGATTTCTTTTTTCCTGTTAAAAATATCAATCAATATTCGATAGTATCTTTTTTTAAAATAATCATTATTTTAGGTATGATATCATTTTGCTGAGTTGGCTTTTTCTTAGCGCCGTCAGTCTGCCGTAACGTGGCGGCGCTGCGCTCGTGTGTGCCGCAGGAGTGGCCCGAACTGTCATTGTTCATGTAGTTTTCTGTGATAAGAATTACTGTGAAATTATAGTTTAGCGAAGTAATTAATTATAACTATCAAAATGTCTACGTCAGGGGAATTTGGTAATCCTCTACGCAAGTTTAAGTTGGTGTTCCTCGGAGAACAGAGTGGTAAGTGGAAGCAAATTGGCCTAGTAGTCGTACATTTTTAATATAGTTTTTTGATTTTACGACCCCACTAAAGATTAGTCTAGACTTATTGAATTATTGACCTCCATCGCCCCATAATACTGAACTAGTATGTTGTATTACCAATGATACATGATAAGTTCATATACTTTGCATTACGCAAAGTAATGTAGGTTACGACTTACGAGAGATGATTAGTCTTGTTTCGATCTCACACTTCTCACGCTATTATCCGACCTCTGCATCCGTTATACTATACCATTCTCATGTGGGATCGTCGATATGTAATTAAAAGGTGCATTGACCCTTAACTTACGTTTTTCAGTGGGAAAAACGTCGCTCATTACTAGGTTCATGTATGACAGTTTCGACAACACTTACCAGGTGAGTTTCTAATTTTATTGACTAAATTAATTATTAAAAAATGTATAAAACAATAACAGATCATGTATATATAATTTGTGTATGTAACTGATTATGAAAATAATAATTTTGTATAGCTCATTAAAAGGTTTTACTTGTCTTATAGATTAGAGATATTGTTTATATAGATAAGCTTATCATAGAATTTTAACAATTATTGATTAATATACCTCAGTTATAATTCACTATACCAAATTAATCTGTTTTATAGCAAAACCAATTTGTACCAGTGATGTATTATGATATAGTACTGTTAACACAATTACCAGTTTTTGAGTTTATATAATTACTATATAAGAACTAACACAACTAAAAATATATGACTTTAATTATATGAAAGAGTTCACTAATATACATAGTATATTGTGCAGAATTGCCAATGTACTGTTTAAATAACACATTATTTGTTTCTAAAATAATTCTCTCTGTAAGGACATTTCTTCTTCTTTCTAGCATTATTCCCCGTAATTACTCAGGGTTTGCTTATTACTCTTATCTGGATTTGATAGGATACTAGTATTTACACAGAGCAATTTCCATCTGACCTCTTAAACCAGATGTTATGTGATAAATACCAGGACTGACAGATTAAAGTGCTCTCCGAGCCATGGAGGGGAGACCCACAAGTACAAACCCCCAGATTGAAATAGTTGTTTTATAAACAATCAAAATATTGAACTAATTGTAAGAAAAAAAAGGCAAGTTTTGATTGGAAAATACAAGTATAGTGATAAATCCAAAACTATCAAAGGATTAAATTTATGAATTCCAACTTATTTATTTTATGACTCGCATGAAATAACTAATCTAATAAACCATGGATGAGGGTGAAAAGGATTATTGGGACTAAATAAAGAAACTATTGTGTTTGTTGGCTTGGTAAATGATGAGGTGGTAGGTTAAGAAAAGATTTGTATAATTCATGGTTTTACCTTTAATATTTGCATTTTGGATGTGCTGATAAATTGAATTAAGAAGTACAGAAACGTTTTTGCAAATCAAATAATTACCTCAAATTTTCTGACAAAATGAATGACAGCATCATGCAAAGGCACCTTAGCTTAGACAATTTTTTTTTTCTAACATATATTTTTTTAAAACAGGCAACAATTGGAATTGACTTCCTCTCCAAGACTATGTATCTAGAGGATCGTACAGTGAGACTGCAGCTGTGGGACACTGCGGGACAAGAGCGTTTCCGCTCACTCATACCTTCATACATCAGAGATTCCACTGTTGCTGTTGTTGTTTATGACATAACCAGTAAGTAGACATAGCTTTTATTTATTTAAAAAGTCAGAACAGGTGTTCCCATTTTACAGTTGTGCATACACAAGAATCTTGATGTCTAAAAGCAAAATACTGTCATTTTTTTATTCATCATGACTTATGGGACACATTAATTCCAAAGACAGTTTTGATTTTATATTAATGAAAATGACTTTGAAATTGTATTATAGATGAATATCGGTAAATTTTTTATCTACTTCTATTTAAATTTTGAATTTAAATTTCCGAAATATTTTAGGTTTTATAACTATTTAACACATTAACAGTCTCGGGACTCCCATTGCAGTCATTGCAATTGTTTAACAGTTATATCTACTGTTGGCATAGTGAATGTGTTAAAGAACACTATAATGATTGTATAAAATTCAGTTTAAACTTTCACATCATTTATTTCATTAATTTTTAATTGCATTTGAGATAACTGTAATATGCATTTACATTAAATATACAAACTTATGTCATTTATCATTTAGAATGCAGTTTTGAAAATATAAATGTAACAATATTATGAACCATATTTTATTATCAGATTTTTTAAATGTATTTTATTAAAGTCATTACTGATATATTGTCGCTCCAAATAAGCTTACGATTGGCTTGCGCTACGAACGGGTACGACTATAGCCCAAAAGAGTCAGGTTTGAACCCGCATTTGTATATGTATTTTGTAGTTTAAGACCGTTCTACACATATCAATTATTCGCCATGCCGTTTGGCGTTTCAAAGACGCCAATTACACAAGAACCCTATTTAAAATACAACCGATTTACAGTATGGACTCGTAGTTTCAAATTTTGATTCACATCTGAGGCTGCGTTTTTTTTTTCTGGTAAAATTACCAACAACACTTGTAGTACAGCGATTCGGGAACGGTCGCCGAAGCAGAAAGAAGTGTCTCGAATGTAGAACTCGCCTTAATCGGCGTAATTGGGCCGCATATTTGAGTGTAGAACCCGCTTTAGTCTCGACCCCGTGCTTGACCGCGGCCAGAGCTAACCAGCCACTTAACTCACTAATTGCTGAATCCATCCCCCTTCAGAGTTCCGAGAGTAATTCGTATTCGAAACCGATCAGCCATATATTCTAGTTTGTCATTGGATTTAAAAATATAATGAAGTTTTATCTGCCATTCGCAATGATTTCTACATATAAGAAAAAAGTTTTAATAGGAAGTTTTCACCTAACGCACATTGCAGGCGCACTTACACTTTATTGAATTTTTGTTATTATACGTAAAAAATCTATCCTGTTAAAAAATAATAACAAAAGAGTAACTTATTCCAATTTTGATAATATTTAAATTCTTCATATCTTTTTTCGTTAATTCCGTATTTATTTGAGCATCTTGAAGAAGCTACAAAATCTATATCGCTTTTTGATGAAACATATTTAAAAACTTGCCTTAATATGGGCTGTATTAAAACTTCATTTTGCGTTGCTCTTAAAATATAATATATTATGTTAAATTCTGCACACACAGTGAATTATGCCAATAGCTAATAACTTTAAAACTATAAAACCACATTATTACAACCCAGTGCAATCAATTCACGCATAATTTAGTTTAATATAAGAACATATGACGTTATCTTCCAATTATATTATGTCTAATTGTTATCAAAGTTCAGCGAGATCGTTGAGACGTGATTCCGTATATTTTATTTAGTGAATAGTTCGTTCGTTTATAGGTAACGTTATGGGGTTAATAGCTTACTGCAGCCTATTACAGGGTTCATTGGTACCGCTTTAAATGTTACCACGGCATTTCATGTACGACATACGCTTCATTTTGTTTGAGACAAGAAAGTGTTGTCTATATTGGACTAATAATTTATAATCGAATTTAAAAAAATTTTGAAACGTCTATATTGATACATATTTACGTATATTAGATTATACAGATTTGTTTACATATCTATGTAAATATTTATGGCCAATTTCAAAAAGAGGAGAAGGCTTTTGTTTCGTTTAACGTTTTACTTATTTTTGTTTTATATGATTTTTTATTATAATATATTCGTATTTCAAGACGGTCTCAGATAGAATTAATACCGAAAAAGAAGGGACAAAACTATAAAGTATTAGAGTTAACCCCCAATTGTATATTATATCCTAAAAAGTTTTTGTGTCTTAGTAGTTTAAACCTTAGTCGGTTGCAGTCGGCTGTTGTTTTCTTCTAAAGTAAATAATTATTGTAACCTTAAAATTATCTTTTAAGATAAAATATCTTAATTTTTATATTATTTTGCATAGATAAAATTGACAAAAAAATAAAACAAGATTTTTGCTATCGAAATACAATAATGATAAATGAATAATGCTATAAAGATATCTTAGTTTCTAAAATTAAGCGATTATGATATCATAATAATTATGTATGTAACCTTCGATATATTTGTAGGTACTAAAACACTAAGTAATACGCAAGCTATGTAAATACAACTTATAACAAAAAGTTGTAGAGTTCAAAATCACCATTGGGCAAATTGTCTAGGCAGTGTACTTAAAGTTGGGACTAAAATTTATTTGTTTTTTTTTATTTCTTGACGGTACGCGGTCTGTCATCTCAACCTATGGTTGTTGTTAATCATTTGTTGATAATCAGTCGTGAGATTAGTATTTTCGTAGAATATAAATAAATACATTTTAAATTGATTTATTAATTTATTCTGTCATCTAACTATTTTTGTTTAACAGGCAATATTTTTATACTGTCTGGACGATCCGCCGCTTCGTGCTAATCAGTGATTTAGTATGAATGAATCGGAGGTCATCACAACGAAATAAAATGACATCATTATATACTTAGTTGACATAAAGCATGGTCAAACCAGTTCTAATACCTGTTACAACGTTAGATGAGTCACGAGACATTCTCGGTATAATATTACGTGACAGTGTGGTGTAATGTTACCACCTACCACTAACTGGTCTACCACACACGTCCATAGTTATGAATGTCAAGTATATGCATAGCCTACATTGAAATGACGCGGATGTCCGGATACGCAACCGAACTTTGACTATAATAATTATATATGTACGTTACTCGTAATAAAAAAAACTCGCATTAGTAGTAGAGCCGTGCTTCTTCAAGCACAAATGTACTGGCTCCACCGGGGAAGTACTGCACTCTTACAGAAAATGGGCGTAACAGTAGTGTTGCTTTTCGTTTTTTTTTTTTTTATGTTAGAAGTTGGCAAACAAGCATACGGCCCACCTGATGATGATGATGATGGTAAGTGGCTGCCGCAGCCTATGAGCTCTTGCAGCACCATTAGTAGGTGCCACTCGCGCGTTGCCAACCTCGAGATATTAGTTCTTAAATCTCGTTCGCTCAGTAATTTCACTAGCATACAGTGCCCTTCAAACTGGAACACAGTAGTGCCTAAGCACTACTATTTGGCGGCAGAATATTGGACACTGCGGTGGTACCTACCTAGCCGGCCTCTTGCAACAAAAGACCTACCACCAGTGTGACTGATTGCACTGGTGGAATAATCTCTGTTGTGACAGAGGTTATCCCAACAGCGGGCGATGGGGTCGTCACATCCCGACGCCTTAAAATTCGTGTGATGAGTGAGCATTTGAGGCTCAATGTCCCACCTCCTCTGCTATTTCCTTTTATCCCTTTCTCTCTATCCCTTGGATTGGCAACGTGCAGGTGATACTTCAAATTTCGTAAACTCTAACTGCTTACCATCAAGCGGAGCGTATGCTTGTCTGCCAACCGTCATTAAAGAAAAACAATATAGCTGTACAGTAAATTCGTGATAATGAGTAAATCATACCATATATTTTTTATATATCTCAGTAATAGTAAACAAATGTACTATCGAGAAACGAAGACAGAAGGGTTGTTTTGGGGCCTTACAAAGAAACTCAACTTTACTTACCCACTGCGACATTAGTATCTGTCTGCGTCACGTCAATATATTAGAGGGTACACTTCAATACTTCATCAGACGAGACGACACGTGCCTTGCGAAAATAAATGTACTCCTACTATGTATAAAATTATATTTTCAAACAAACAGTAATAAACCTTGATAATCTTATTCGATTGCAATTACTTTTTCATACATATTTCTAATTTTAAAAAATATGCCCTAGTTTGTGTAAATGCTCGGGTTGCATGCCTATGTACTGACTAATTATAATAAAGATATGAATTCTTTTCCGTCTGCTGACTGTTTGTACGTGTATTAAATACATAAAACATTTTGGATTTGTTCAATTCAACTGAAGTATCATGCAATGATATTAAGCGATTTCTTTGCGTAGGAGACAACACATGTCATTAGTCATAACTGAAGAATGTTATAATACTCGCGAACTTTTACTTAATATTCGAGAAAACATTCAGAAACAACAACAGTCTATTAATAAATTTAAAATTAAAAAAAAAAAAAGGTCAAGGAACGTTTGTGTGGTATAGGCTATTATAAAATTAGTGAATATTTTGAGTACACCACGCCTTGGGATTAATACAGCCACTCTAGGGTTTAGAAAAGCTTTCACAAAAGCTTGTTTGAGAGTTTCAGTGAAAGAAGTTATATAGGTACTTTTCTACAAAAGTAAATTATTTGAAATAAAAAGGCGTTACGCTCTTCTATAAAATAATGCCCGTTCATAACTCAGGACGCCGTGTCTATACATAATTTTTCAAAGGAACAGATGTGAATATTCATTATATAAAAAAAACTTGTCTTCTGTGGGAGGACAGCTGTTTATCACCAACTTAATATATTTAATGAAATATCAACTATATTAAGGTTTTGACTAAAAATCTGGCCAAGTGCGTCATTGTCTGTACGACTAGCGACTGTAGAATATATAAAATTTACACAGACAGTTACATTTCATGAGATACAGCAAAATACGTTGACAGACCGACGGAAAACGGAGGCTTAGTGCTAGTAACAGGTTTCCGTTGATACCGTTTGGGTACGTTACCCTAAAAAGATTTTTCAGTAAAAAGGGGATAAAAAAAATGTCTATGATAATTATCTGACAAATGCGAAAGCAGGTCACTGGTCTATAAAGAATGTAAATAAATGCAAAAAATTATGAGTATGAATAAATACAGCCTCGTTAGAAATGAAAGCCTTTACCTCGATTACGTTATTATTGTTTTTTTTCTAGATTTCTTTATGGTTCGTAAGATTTTTCCATCATAATATCGCATAACAAATTAACGCAGTACAAAGTAATAACTTATTGTACGTCTTGCGCATATTTAATCAACACTAATCAAATTATTTGATTTTAAGTAAACAAAGAATTCAATACAAATAATTTAATTACTTTATTCCTTTTTTTAATAAATGAGTATTTTGTAGATACTATATTACTTATACTTATAAAGAGTTTATAAGAGATTTTTAGAGTGCGATACCACTATCGTACAACAAAAATGATACATTTCCTTCACGAGAAAAGTCTACAAACTTAAATCGAAATGGCATTGTTTCTGATAATTTATTGTTCGCTTTTTTACCGTATCAAGTTTTTTTAGATATGAGCGTATTGCATGGTGTTTTTTTACAAAAATTAAACTGGGAAAATTATAAAAAAATATATTTGAATTTTTTGTCATATCGGGGTTACATTTCTTACCTTATCCCTTGTAAATGTTGATATCCTTTGTAAAATCAAAGTTATCAAAATTTCATAACTCGTAAGATATGGCATTGTCTACAGTACTCATATACACGTAGCTAGATCTGTATTTACTAAGAAAATCCATATATTATTTACTCGTATGCTTCTGAAGGGAGAGTCTATTTTCGAGTGTATTTACTTCTGTAATTGTCTATTTGTTTGGGTCGCTCTTAATCTAAGAAGCTTGTTGGACCTAAACAAAATGTTTTGTTAAATTCGTCATAATCGTGTTGAACGACAACGGTTGTGGATAGTATTAGCTGGGTTTCATCAATAATTGCATTAAGTATAATAAATGTTGTTGTGCTGTATATATAATTCTTTTTTCAATAATAATTTTCTTAGTAATCATTATCAATTTATCAGCTAAAAGACATCGTGAGAGTCTGGTGCCGACGAAATCTTTTCATCCGTATTATTTTTCGCAATCCGTCCGAACGAAATGTCTTGAATAAAATATAGTACGGTAACAAAAGACTGGAATTACGACGGATCGGTTGCATGCACCTGAAATACTGAAAGTGTGCCAATGACCTCTCGGATAGAAGGTTGGATTCCGAATACGTGTTCAACTATTATATACTTATTTCTTTGTTCTGGTATATAGAATCAGTCTTGAGAAATCCTTCATGCGTCCCATATCTTATGAGTAGTAAATCTGTAAAATTAATTTTATCCCTATAACTTACATATTATAAATTTTAGCATTTTAATTTCTAGGATTTCACAGTCAACTATTTATTTGCAGATTATTTATATGTTTACGTATTCATTTAGTGTCAGTAAAACATTGTCTATAATCAATTTTGCCTAGTCGGAGTTGTACGCGAATGGAACATTTTCTTTTAGAATTACTTATAATATTTTTGATCATAAAAATTTAACGTAGATGTAGACTGTAGTGCCTATAGAAATAGGATAAATACGTAGTGCCTATCGTACGTCCATAAAGTTTTATATCGGCGGCATGGTTTTCGATTAAACAAAGTCTAGTAAGTCTAACACTTAAAGCTCAACTTTAGTTTTAAAGGAAATAAGGTTTAAAATTAAAGCTCACTCGTGTTGGTGATGACAAACATTTGATGTTTGTGGTGACCTTCGGTCCCGCCAGTTCAAATATTTGGCACAG
The DNA here is from genome assembly GCA_023373885.1 of Hestina assimilis. Classification (NCBI taxonomy): domain Eukaryota; kingdom Metazoa; phylum Arthropoda; class Insecta; order Lepidoptera; family Nymphalidae; genus Hestina; species Hestina assimilis. The sequence goes on from CM041740.1 coordinate 15,363,140, forward strand.
ACCATCCCCTAGCACGACTTTATTGAAACTAGCTAATTCGTAGGGCAACAAACCGAGTTAAGTTACGGATTACTAAATGAAATTGAAAACGGGAGATTATTTTATTTCAATTATGAAACATTCGTCAGTTTAAAAGATTTGTTTATGTATATTTAAATTACATCTATAAAAAAAAATCATAAAAAGAATTTAAAGAAATTTGTAAATCATCATCTTTGAACTTTTTAATACGTTCAGAAGATAGAGAACTAAACTTCTCATACTTTAAGATCTCTGCATCCATATTGGTTTTGTCTACCTTATGTTCTCAGGTATACATAAAAGATAAAGTAAACGTCTTAATCTAGGGTATGAACTACCCGTGTGCCCAATTCTTCATATGTTAGTTTAATTATTGTCAACAACAGCGCGCACAACACCACATAATAAATCCTGCTTACTTTTTTAATATTAAAAAGATTGCCGTGTTCTAACCCCAAATTGGTTACTTACTTTTTAACCTTATTTAATTCTTAATAAGTATTCAGTAAATCAAAAATTAAACCTTTTTATTTCGTTTTATATTTATTAAAAATAGCCTTCCCTTGGCTGCGTGCCTCGACTCATTATTTCAAAGAAGATATACAGCTTAAGAAAAATCCCGCAGCGAGCCAACAGTATGCGTAGGGTTGTAACTTACAAGACGTTGAACTTTTTTAATTTAAAGTCTTTTTTAACGAGATACTCATTATTATTATAAACTAAAAACATGCTTTATTAGAAATATTGAAACTGTCTGTACTGCTTAATTTAAACTGTAGTATCTATGTGGAATGTTTTTTGTTTAAAACTATTTTCCAAGAAAAAATCAAAAATATCTTCAAACCTAACCCGATAGCGACATACTTAATCATGAATGTCTCCACAAAAATATATTCTAACTGTTATGCTAACCTAAAGAGGAAAAACCTAAAAAGGAAAAATAAAAAAGTGGACCCCAGGCTCCGAAGCGAACGCTCCTGACACAACAATAAATACTAAGATGGTGATGATGACATACACTTGGTTCTGCTATATAGTCAACTTCGTTGTCGTTTTAAATTTTGGATCAGAAGATAAAATTTTAAGAAGACACTTTTCGCATCGACCATAAATTCGCCTGTATTTACAGCTCAGTTTATTACATTTATTTAAGATCAAAAAGGGAATACATAGACTCTATGTTAGATAAAGTAATGATGTATCTCGGTACATCGTATTATATCTATGGGATCGATTCGTTTTTGTATGCGGCAAGTTGATAACAGTAATTTGTAGTTAAAGTAGTGGCTTTTAGGTGTGAAGTATTAACTGACTGTGACTACTTTTAACAATAAGTGCGAATATCTTTATCTAAGATTTCATTTTGCCTCTTTCACAGTCAATTTGCAGCATCCCTTTTATATAATTATCTACATAGACTTTACGCCGCTGTTTAATTTAAAACAGCGCAGCGGTATAAAGCAAACCCCATTAGTTAGCTTGAGATCGAAGTAATTGAAATTAAAGCCGAACTTTTTGCACCCGTTGTGCATTGTTTGATGAGGCTAAGGGATTTCTAAATAAAAAGAGACAGACAGACCATTAAAATTTTAGACTAAAATGCAGCAGGTATTTAAAATATTCAATCTCGGATAGTTTTCCGATATTCAGACATTATCATCTTTTACATTCAGTTCATCAGTTAAGCTTACGCTTTCGTATACGTATCACAATAAATAAAGTCCCTATTTCTCCAAAGCTTCAGTTTTGCTTCAGCAATCTTGTTCTCAAAATATTTTAAATAGACAGTTACTTTCGCATTTATGTTATACCTGTTAGGATGGATGATAACTTAAATTTAAATATTAATTTTTGTGAAGTTGTGTGAAAAATAAAGCTGTAATAATATTAGGGTGGCTGTGAAAGTAACTCGTGTTCGTAATTATGAATTCTAAGTCGATGAAACGATTTTGACTACATTCGTCTGGCAGACTTTTTAGGATTTAAATAAAGACAAACAAAGAGGACAGGCTACAGAACATATTTTTCTGACTTAGTGAATTTAAAAATTACAACCAACATGTTCTGGAATGAGCTAGTATTGTTGTCTATTATTACTTATATAGTGGAGCCTAAATTTAACGACTTGTGTGCAACTTGTATGCGATGTATATTAGTAATAAGTTTTCTACCGACTCGGATAACGCCGTAAATTCCTTTGATTGCTCGTAAAACTACTAAATTCAAAGCAACAAAATTGTTATTGTTTCGGATTATGACTTTTACAGTGAAAAACATAGGTAAAGAGTAATTTACCACTTCGTAAAAGAGAGGGTTATCAATCCATATAGATTTTTGTGTGTCCATTTAGTACGATATTTTCCGTGTTTCTGAACCGAAATTAATGATTCAGTTCGAATATATTTATACTACGGAATTTCTCAAAAGTACAAGAGATAATTACCAGGGATCAGTGTATCCAAATTATTTTTGTGTATCTATGTACCTTAAGGCTTGGACGGTTGAAGTCGGTTAATTGTGTGTGTGAACAATGTTTTTATTATCCATAAGAATCTATAATATTTCTATTTTTAAATTTAAATAAATTTCGCAACGCTTAGCAAACAAGCATGTGATGGTCCGCCTGACAGTAAATTGTCATGACAACCTATGAACACTTTCGTTACTTGAAGTATCACTTGCGCGTTGCCAAACCAAGGGACAGCAGGAAAAGGATGAGAAGGCAGCAGAGGGGGTGGGAGATTGAGCCTCCAACGATCTCACTCATTTTACATGTGTACGCCGATTTTCCGTGAGAGGGAATTCCGCGGTCACGCCGGTACATAAAAATTATTTTCGAAAGATTAACTATGTTCAATTATTCAGAGGCTATTTACTTTCGTAGACTGTTATGAATTCTTAAAATACACATATTATATTATAACGCGTTTTTACTGTACGGTTACATAATGCATTCTTTTCAAACTAACAATGTTTGTTCTTTTAATAACATTACCGTTGTGGCACTTATAATTATTTATTTAATTTATAATGTTTTAGTTTTGACACCGTTGTGGCGTTGTGGGTAGCGTGTCTGCCTTTAGTCTCGACGGTTGCGGGTTCGATTCCCGCTCGGGCAGATGTTTGTTAAATTTCTGTCTCGGTCTGGGCGTTTGTCTGTGGGTCTCCCCACCGTGCCTCGGAGAGCACGTTAAGCTGTCGGTCCCGGTTGTTATCACATAACATCTGATAATAATCGTTAACTCTTGATAAGTAAATTGCTCTTATCCAATGAGTTACTGGTTCGCCCTTAGGGTTGCAGAGGTCAGATGGCAATCGCTCCGTGTAAAAACTAGTAACCTGTCAAATCCGGATAAGAGTAATAAGCAGACCCTGGGTAAAATAAAATACCGGGAATAATGCTAGGACGAAGAAGATAATGTTTTAGTTTTGCCAAAAGAATAAATGCCAAATTACGATTTCTGACTGGCTTGATATTGTTGCATGGACAAGTAGTTCCTAATTTGATCATGCGACTGCTTTTTACGCTACAGTAGTGGCAAAGGTTTGTTAGTCCATGGAGTGATAAAGTCCGCTGTACCTAGTAGTAGGGGAGCCCAAGCGGGGATTTCGGGATTTACTAAAGCGCGACAGATTAATATACAGGGGATACCTTGTACCCGGTTAAGTACCTCCACAAAACATGAGGCCCATATATAAAGCCACCCGTAAAGGATACAGGATCAGATTAGTAAAAAAATTGACCATCAGAAATTCTCGAGCGCGTCAGATTAAGGTAGGGTGAGTTAATTACATCCTAAAAAGTGTATATTCCACTAATCTGACAATTTGAGAGTGACGTAAAAAAGGGAGGGCAAAAAGTTGTAAAAAAAAACGTCATCTCGACATTTTCGAGCGTAGCTAAATTTTTTTATTTTGAAGGAAATAATTCAAGAATAATGAAAAATATATAATCTGACGATTTCCGCAAGCCGAAATAACAAAAATTCGTCGATAAAGTTAAATGCGTGCAGTTGCGTGATGCCTACATTTCCTTCTCCGCGTTTCTATTCCTCTCTCACTCTTTCTCTATCTATTACTCTCTCACTCCGTCCCCACTCTGGTTTCTGCTGCCATGACGCCATCACAGCTGATCATAAAGACTCGTGGTATACTGTTTACAACGTTTTGCTATTTTGATATTATTTGTGTGAATTCAAGTTTATAAATATTTAATATGAGTGATATTAATTTGAAATGTGTATTTTGTGGTGAAAGTACCTTACAAAAAACAATTAAATTTTCGGTAGAAACATTAAAAACATGTGTAAATATTTAGGAATATCGTCGGAGCAAGCCGGTAATCCGAAAGTCTCGAGGAACATATGATAACCTCGAATTGTCGATGGAATCATCATTAAATGATTTATATCACGCACAGTGCTATAAATTATTTACTGCGATTAAAATACCGCGAGACTTTCAGTATTCACAAGATCAAAGTGTAGTGGAACATGACAATACACCGGAAGCACATGCTCCTGATTCTGGAGAGTGTTCCGAAGCACATGGTACCGTTGATTCTTTGTCTACTGAGGTTGCTGGTACATCGACAGACGAGTAAGATGAAAAAATATTATTATGATTTAAAAGAATAGAAAAAAAAATTTTGACTTCCCGCTAAGAAAAATTAAAAATTTTAATATTAGTTCTTTGAACTCAGCGAGCTCAAAATATCACATAAATTATATTTTGAGCTCAAAAATATCATAAGTACAATTTTAAGCGCCCAGGAATGGAATTAGCGGGAAGTTGCAGGGATGGCCTTTAAGGTGAACCGTTTTTCTAATTTTTTTGTCAGATCAGGCGAATCCCTCTAGATAATCGTCAGATTATGAGACAGTATGTTTAGAACATAAAAATGAACCACATATATCTTAATCTGACGCGCTTGAGTATTTCAAAATGGCGAATTTTTTTGCACATAATGAAAATGACCGCGAGTTTGCGTCCCATCGAAATCGTCAGATTAGTGAATGAGAGCTTTTTTTGGTGCACTTAACACTCCCTTAGAAAATCTGACGCGCTCGATTAATTTTTTTTTTTTTTTCATTTTCAACCCTTAAATACAACCACCCGCATCATGCAAACGATCAGATTAACATACGTACATTATTAAAAATACGTAGGGCATTGATGCTATCAATATCTGACGCGCTCGAGGATGTCCATGCAACAGTTTTTTTTACATATTTAAAAATCTATAGCCGCCTTCCCCACCGATGTAAAGGTATATATCATATAACATTTTTTTCTTCTTATCATCTAAGCTTTGCATTCCAATAGGTCTCTACAACGCTCGAGTAAATCCCCATTTAGCATCGTGGGCTCCCCTACTATAGTTCTGTGTGTTAGTCAAAAAGTCACATTCTCACGAAAGATAGAAATAGATAGATAATAGAAGCTGGCGGTAAGCTTCTAAATTAAATTTCTGCTTGAGAAAATTCGGAGAAAACAACTCAGGGCGCTAGCATTTCAAATAATTCGTTTCTTAATAAAATAACACACTAATGCCTTAGGATACCCATCTATATTAAGATTTAGAAGCGAAGAAATTTCGTTTTATTCTTTTATAAATACTGTAATGAATATGATTCATAAACAGAAACGGAATAAAAGAGACATAACATAAAAAGGTAATAAAACAAGAGAACAATGGAGACTAAGTTATTTCCATGTTGGGAATAATGTTTTGTTTATTGTAGCTTAGAAATAGGGTTGAAAAAATGGATTAATGATGATGTTTTTAATGTAGTTTAATCAGAAAAATTTATATATTAATATTTATCCGTCGTCGGGACGTGATGACCTCATCGCCCGCTGTTGGGATAATCTTTGTCACAGCAGAGATTATTTCACTAGTGCCATCAGTCACACTGGTCTTTTGTTGCAAGAAGCCAGCCAGTTAGGTACCACCGCAGTGTCAAATATTCTACCGCCAAATAGTAGTGCTTAGGCATTACTGTGTTCCGGTTTGAAGGACACTGTAGGCTAGTGAAATTACTGGGCAAAGGAGATTTAAGAACTCTCGAGGTTGGCAACGCGTGAGTGGTATCTTATAATAGTGCTGCAAGCGCGCACAAGTGCTTTTGCTTGCCAACTTGTAATGTAAAAAAAAAATCTAATAGCTTTCTTTCGTAATTATAGAATAGTTAAATAGACTGAAGTTGAAGGATCGAATATTTCTTACTTGTACATATAAATAAACGTGTGAAATTATTTATCATGTTACTTGTTTTGACTTTCGGTTACTTTCTGCGAACTTACTATTAGACAACTGTGTGTCGGCTGCTCGAGTATTTTATTGATTTTTCGACCAAACCCTACATTTAACCCATTCCATTGACGGATAGATCCATCGTGCTTGACCTGTTATGTTCAATAAGCCTTTACATTTCATCTTTATTGATCCACATACATAGACACAAAATGTGTACTTAACACACTCTACCAGTCTTACTTTCAGAATTACAAAAAAATAATGAAAATGAAATGACACATTAGCAATGCTTTTTCAAGTCATTACTAATACACTTATTCTCCTCCAAGTAAATGCGTAGCTTGCACTAGGATTGATTACGACCATAGCACAAGGAGGTTTTTTTTTTATGTTAGAAGTTGGCACACAAGCATACGGCCCACCTGATGGTAAGTGGCTGCCGCAGCCTATGAGCGCTTGCAGCACCATTACTAGGTGCCACTCACGCGTTGCCAACCTCGAGATATTAGTTCTTAAATCTCGTTCGGCCAGTAATTTCACTAGCGTACAATGCCCTTCAAACCGGAACACAGTAGTGCCTAAACACTACTATTTGGCGGCAGAATATTGGACACTGCGGTGGTACCTACCTAGCCGGCCTCTTGCAACAAAAGACCTACCACCAATGTGACTGATTGCACTGGTGGAATAATCTCTGTTGTGACAGAGGTTATCCCAACAGCGGGCGATGGGGTCGTCACATCCCGACGCCTTTAGGAGGTCGAAATATTGAGGCTTATTTTTCGTTTTTACTTATTTTCTTATCGAAAGAATCCCACAGACTTCTCAATTGATGTTAAAGTAAAAAAATAATAATTTCTGTTCCTACTGGTGTTTGAAAAGTGCTGAGTAATAGATATTGATCTGCAGCGACCTCCGTTCTGCCGCGTAATGTTGTCTGAAGTCCTATAAAAAGACCTACGGTGTCTTTGTAGCTCAATGTCACTATAATATATAATAATTGTACTTATTTATATTCCCGTCATTAATTTTTTTACACCTTTGTAATATAAATATATTGTACGACGTTGTGGCGCAGCGGTAGCGAACCTGCCTTGAACGCCACAGATGGCGGGTTCTATTCCCGCTCGGAGCAGATGTTTGTATTGCCCATGCAGGCATGTGTTCCGATTTGGGTGTGTTTGTCTTTTTGTATGTTTCCGGACCCGGAAAGGATATATCTATTCTAATTGGGGCCGTTGAGTGTGTAGCGTTTATTTATTGTTTATTTTTTTTTTTAATATGGCCGACGGGAATTGTTTAAGCCTTTAGTTTTAGGCATACAGAAGTATTTTTGATATCACTGAACTTGTAACTTTAAAGATTTTCTTATAGATTCATATAATATTTCAATAAAACAAAATAGGCTAATTATAATATACATTGAATAAATGCATACAAAAATTTTAGCTTCATAATATTTTACAAGCGCGAGAAGGCAACCCAAGGCATAGAAGACAAGACAGAGAGGGTGGGAAATTGGGCCTCACTCATCGCACGAAACGCAATAGCACTTTGTTACGTTACGCCGATTTCCTGTGTGAGGGTCATACTTCCTTTGTTACTTGTGGTAAAAGGAGCATGTCTCTACTACTTCTACAAATCATTTACATCAATCTATAACCACAAAGGAAAAAATATGAATAGCAACTAAATTTTTAATCATTTAATAATGGAAAACTTTAATTTCTCCTCAGATGCAAACTCATTCCATCAGACGTCTAAATGGATCGACGACGTTCGTACGGAGCGCGGCTCTGACGTCATCATAATGCTGGTCGGCAATAAGACCGACCTCTCGGACAAGCGGCAGGTGTCGACCGAGGACGGGGACCGCAAGGCGAAGGAGCTTAACGTGATGTTCATCGAGACCAGCGCGAAGGCTGGATATAATGTTAAACAGGTAAACTTATATACCATGATGGATGAAAGATGACGTAAGATCATAAATAACATGAAAGCAACGAAACGAACTTAGTCAAGCTTGCAACATAATCGAATAAAGTTAGCGTGCTACTAACTTCGTTTCGTTTTTTCTTTTTTATATGTCACAAGTTGGCAAACAAGCATACGGCCCACCAGATGGAAAGTGGTTGCCGTAGCCTATGAGCGCTTGCAGCACCAATAGTAGGTGCCACTCACGCGTTGCCAACCTCGAGATATTAGTTCTTAAATCTCATCTGCACAGTAATTTCACTAGCGTACAGTGCCCTTCAAACCGGAACATAGTAATGCTTAAGCACTACTATTTGGCGGCAGAATATTTGACACTGCGGTGGTGCCTACCTAGCCGGCCTCTTGCAACAAAAGACCTACCACCAGTAAATCGTTGCGTTGATGTTGAATTTACGAAGGAGCACCAGCGAGTCTGGACATTTTTCTGTATGGAAGGGCCTGTCTATAGTATATAGTAAGTGTAAGCGTAACACGAACCTGGTAGACGTAATAGGCACACAACCGAGGGATCTCACTGCGTTGATTAACAATTATAGATCGATGGTGGTATTAAGTCTTCTTAAGAGAGAGAGAGACAGAGAGCGCTTAGACAGAAGTTTTTAGGCTCCTCCGTACTTCGGAGAACATGTAAAAACCTACGTAACTCAACCACAAGACAACGACAAGAAGAAGCCACTAACACTGCAGACAGTATTTGACTTGCTTACCATCTCTTTTGTAACACAAATGTATAAGAAAAATATTTATGAAATTTAATTTACTGTGAAATCTCGGAGATATATAAAAAATGCGGACGAGTCTTTGAATGTTTGTGAAATCTTTATTTTAAAAACATTAGTACAATGTACTTTTTCAAGTGAGTTCTCAATATTTTCGTAATAATTTTAAGTTTCCTAATAGAACTTAAATTTCTAAATGTTGTTTTGTATGCCATCAATTCAATAAGAATAAATCTAGACTGAATTAGGTAACCAACCAACAAGTACAAAAAATTAGCTTTTATATTTCTTTAAATAGATGATTTTGATAGAAATTAATGAAGTGGTTTTCACTTAAAAAACTTTTAGTCCTACCTCCGGTCGGCTTCAAAATTAAACCTTATTATTAAGAAGAATGAAAAAATTTTTTTGTACCTATTTGAAAAAGTGGTTTCTATTTAAATTGTGAAATCTATTATAAAGTTGGATAGATAATATTATATTAATACTAAATTTAATAATATAAATGGAATAAGTTATGCTATCTGAAGTAAGAGTAAAACAAAACAAGGTGCACGCCTCCGATACTCTCACAAATATAATAGAACTTAACATTAATATACTAATGGTTCGATTCGGTTCGAATGACGGTACTTCCTCGATCGAACCGGACCGTTATATTGAAAACCAGCAACTTAATAAAAATATAAATTGATACATGTGTGTGGTGTTGCTTTCAGTTATTCCGACGGGTAGCCGCCGCGTTGCCCGGCATGGACTCCGCCGAGAGCAAGCCTCCGGAAGACAGTATCCTTTTTACTACAATGGCTTATATTGCCACTGATAAACTATACATTACCCATTCTATTAAGAAAGTCATTTTATCTTTAAAAATCTATAAAGAGATTCGAAAAAATGAGATTGAATTTTAATATTTTTTTAATGGAATTGGGATGTAATATTAATTATACACAAGTTTTAACACTTCATGGACATCTCACGCACTCCATACACGCACTGTACACTTATTTAAGTACAATATGTTTTTATTTAACCGGTACAAATGTGTCTTGTCAAAAGTTGGTGGTCGTTGCGGCTAGATTAAGTTTAATTGGCGGATAATAACTAACATTTTTTTATAATATTGGGACGTGTTTTGACATTTTTTTGTGTGAAATTAGCTATGGTAAACATTTAAAAAAAAAAGAAAATAAAACACTTAAGATTCATAATCTTTTATTAAAATATATTGCAGTAAATTAGTGTGAGGTTGATTGATTTGAAACCGTAGACATAGAAAAATCCTAGACGTAGCGATAGCTACAAAATGTGTTTTATATCTCATTTAGTCACTGTTGTAAAATATATATATATATATATTTGGGTGTGGCTTGACACAAGTGACTATTATATGACTCGTTTGACACAAGATCGACAACTCGGTATGGTTCCGTCTATGATTTTTCTCGGTCTACGTAAGAAACATTCTTAATATAAAACATCGCGTTGACTTGTAGCGAATTTCACACGCGTAATACGGTATGCTAGTGTCGTCTCCCGGCGTCGTCTGTGTGGGTGGTGGTAACGTAGCGAGCTAACATGTTGTAAGTAAATGTTAACATTACTAATGTATGTATGTCTATGAATTATATTTTATCTATACGCATTCCCCTTCGCTTTTTTATAGATACATTTTATATTTTTTATCATTACTTGTTATTTTAATAGGGATGTGGTTAGTGCTCAAATGAGAGAGTTGTTCAGGTGTTCAGGTTTCAGCCATATACATAGGTATCAGACTTGACTTTCGACTAGTATGAAATTGATAAAAGCCGGTACCGGCTCATTACATGCTCTCCGAAGAACGGAGATGCTCAGTTGGGATACCACTATGCGGTCACCCATCTATTGACTGACCGCGCTTAAAGTTGCTTAACCCTTAATCACTTACCCATCAGTAAGCGCATCTGGCTATGAGCTATCATTTTAGAGTAAAATTAATTAGTGGCAACGGCCAATCGGTGGTCCCAGATATCGCTGAAACGGCTTACAAAGGACCTGAACGCCCTTGGAACTGAATTGGCGTCTTGTGGTGTCGGAGGCCAAGATTTTTTGGGTCACTGAGCCAACATAGTAGTAGTAGTAGTAAAAATTAATTATGATGGTTTTTGTTACGGTAAATTGTTTGATGACTTGACCGTTCGGAAATTTACATTATGAATCTTCTCAAAGTTTAAAACCTCATTATATCTAGCGTTTTCAAATCATTTTCCACTATTGTTATTAAAGTTCTACCAACCCGTAAAAGTGGGTTATAAAATTAAGAAGTTCTCTAGCAAAGAAGGAAATAGGCTTTTAGAGCCTTTTGTTAGACAGTTTCATAATCACGACAACCGGTTTCATAATCACGTCACAAGAACATTCGTTCTTCTTTTATGTCACGACGGTTGGCAAACAAACACGGTCCGCCTGGTGGTAATCAGTCACCGCTACCTATGAACGCGCAACACGCATGCGATACCTCTGGGGTTGCAGGCATTCATAGGCTACGGTGACCGTTTACCATTAGATGGGCCGTACCCTTGATTGCCACCATCGTTGTATAAAAAAATATATCACATGTGCGCTGACAACTCAAGAAATTGGAGGGAAGGAATGAGAAAGAGTGGGCGAGAGATTGAGTGTCCGACGCTCTAACTCATCTCACGGAACGCAACAATATTGATAGTGTTACTTTACGCCGATTTTCTGTGAGAGGATAGTGCTTCCCCGGACGAGCCAGCCCTTTTATAGTTTGGAGGAACAAATGGGCCCTCTATTCCCCTCCTTTTTTCCCTTCTCACCTCTTCCGCGCATGTGATACTTCGCAAGTTTCGCAAGCGTTCATAGTTCGCGGTAACTGTTTACCATCAGGTAGACCGTATGCTTGTTTTCCAACAGTTATGGAAAAAAATGGCTCTTTATAAAATATTCGTTGTATAGATCATGTTGCCAACAATAATAAGTTAATTGAGATCGTATTGACAACGTATTTGCTTTGATGTAATCATTCGTTGAACTATTTGCATGTTGCATGTGTAATGTAAATTTGTTCCTATCTGTTGTGGGATAAGGTTCAGTTTCACTTAACTATGGTATTTTTTGTATAACATCTGTCATTGGTCACACTTTCATTTACAATTCAGTAGTTTTGTATCTTCAATTTAATATTATCGCTTTTATATTTTGCAAACAGCTTTACACTTTACCTTTTTATGTATAAGATTCGTTTTTAAATTAGAATCTAATAAAAATTCTGTCTATTTAAATTCTTTTTTCTGTGTAGTGTTTATAATACCATTACTGCGTCTATCTTGGGTAACATTGTTGTATTTTTTTAATAAATAAAAAGGCACCATCTATCTCGTCATGCGAAAGTCGGATCTATATTTTTGAAGTCGATAAAAAAATCTTTTTGACAGTGTTTTTTTAATTTTTTTACCACCAAAGATACAAATATCGAAAGAAAAAATTATTCAATGTTTGAACTTGTACGTTTACAGCTGAATTAAAATGTTCTCGAATTATAGTTCAATAATAAATTAAATTTTTTTTATTTTGGTCGCAGTAATGGTATATAATAATATATTATACTTAGCGGTAGTGTGTCTTATTTTCCTTAATCGAGTGTGTTCAGTGCACGAGGTGATCCTGCGGCAGGCGCCCGGCGACAGCAAGGAGCCCGACGGCGGCTGCGCCTGCTAGGCCTTCGCCCTCTAGGCCTCCGCTCCTCACGACATTATATAGCAAGATTAACATTTACGAATGTATCGCTAATTGTATCACACGTAAGCTGGAAAGATTGTCGTGTTTGGCAAATGCTTAGCGCTGCTTCAAGGTTAAGGATTAGATGAATTTTCTTTGCGTTTTTACGACGATATATTCGCAAATGTGAATTTAGCCAAACGATTTATTAATAGTTGTTTGAAATAATTATTGAGAGAAACAAATTGTGTGACCCACTGACGACTCTCGACCCCGTATAATGTTAATATATAATACAATCCTAACTTCATTTAATTAAATTTTAAACTTAAAATTATTTCTTCAAAATTACAGGTAAATGTGAAAAATTAGGTATCTGGTCGTCATAGGGGTTAAATATAAAAATCTGAAAGCAATATTGTTCGAATAAATCTCGTAACGAATGAGTGATATTTAATAATATACAAAAAATATGATTTAAAATCAGTAGAATATTCCATAAGAATTGATGCATCGTGTCATTCGTATCAAAGAATCATATCAAAAACGAAGGATGATAATAAAACAATTTTTCATAGGGATCGAATATAAAAATAAAATGTAACGACAGATAATAAATATTAGACGTGTATTCGAACGGTATTACAATACAGATTAAAAAAATCCTTAGAATAAACTTCGATGGTGTTTTTGTCGCTCTGAATGATTAGTGCATAAAATAGGCAGCTTTATAAATTATGATTATGGTAATATTATTAATGATTAATATACATTAATATTCAATGCTTATACACTCAAATTATTAAGCGTTTTTATTTTATTACGGAATATAAAAATATGTTACATAAGTAATGAAACGGGTCTTAAACCTCTTACGTAATAGTTCGCTAATGTTCCATTTGTTCCGAATGCTCAATTTTAAGCAAATTCTTACCTAAATATTTGTACCAATCATTCGGGACGACAAATCGATCTGACATGTTGCTGTGCTTTTGTGTGTTAGCATTTAAAGTGATATTAGATTTTAATATAAAATCAGCAACGTGGCTAATGCACAACTGTGCTTGTTTTATTATCTGTTTCATTAGAATTAGGACAAAAAAATAATCAAAATCAAAATAAAATTATTTTGTCCAAATTTTATTAAAACAGACTATGGCTCAATCGAGTCAATGCCATGCGTTTGAAATATTAAAAAAAAAACAGAAGCACGTATGCACAGTACGAGTCGCTTTAATTTTTTTTTGCGGATTCGATAAGTCTGTAAGACTGAAAATAGTTGAGCCCTTGATTTAAACATTCTTTAGAGAAAAAAATAGTTAAAAAATTATTACTAATAATGTTCCTTTTGTTTTTTTTTTTTTAAATTAATTTATATAAGTGTATATGAAAGGGCTTTATATTTACGAATTCGTGTGCAGTTGCAAAGTGTGAATGCGCCAAGCGTCTGGGTGTGGCGTTACGTTGAACTGCCCCATGGCTGTATATAGCAATCGGCCGCGACCTTTAAAGGATTTAAAACCGGCCAAGTGCGTGTCGGATTCGCATAAAAAGGGTTCCGTACAGTAGAGTAAAAATATCAAGTTTCTCAAGGTTCCCCTTTGATTATAAAATAAATTTGTTTATAAAAATGTTTGTTGTTCTCTGAAAGACAATCAGAAAGCAGAGGCTTAGTAAAATGCTTGGTTTCGGTACGGAACCCTAAAAACCAGAATTATATATCTTATGAATAATAATTTTATTATGGAGTAATGTGTCGCGGCCTATGTACATTAGTATTATTTATTTACTTTAGAGCTTAAGAAAATCTTATGATTCTTATATTTTTAACGATTTTTTTTTAATTCTTAGTCAGAAGTTCACCGCTAGCTTATATCGGGTCTATATAATGTAATTATACATATACTACAAACATTTCATTCCAGCTTCTTATGTATTAATAATAAATAATCTTAATCCACGAAAGCAATAACTTATGAATATCAATCGAAAAAATGTTTAAAAAACTTTACAATAAGTTTCATATTTTATAAATTATTATCTAATAATGAGATTTACGATTTCCTTCTGAATTAAATTTTAATTTCTTAATATTTACTATTTTTATTATATTGTAAATGAATGTTGAACATTGCATCTTTTTGTATGAATCATACAAGGTTTAGCATTTTTGATGTAATTTTCTTACATTTTTGTATACCACAGATTGTTTTGTGATTTTGAGTTTGATATTTAGGGTAACTATAATACCATAGAGACATTGTGTTAAGAGATTGTTTTGTACGATGTCTTTGGACATAACCATTTCATTTTTATTTGTAAATACCCGTATCTCACGCTGATATTTTGAATAAAACTTAAAATTATACTAATTTGTTTTTTTTTATTTAAGTTAATTATTTTTATTTTTTGAACGCCTGTACAAAAAATACATTAAATAAGTCGTGAAAGTAAATATTTTCCTTTTTTTTATTTGTATCGGAGACCAAATATACTAATTAACAAAAGCTTCAAACCGGTTTCGACAATATTGTTGGAGCCTCGTATAGCCACTAGATATATTTTCAACAAATCGATGTATACGTGTGGGTGTTTTATGTAACATTTTATTGAATTTTAAAATACGAAATAGTTTATTGGCCACTTAAAAATAAACACAACTCCATTGAATTGTTTGTTAAGGAGTAGAAGTTTGACGATCTTTGTGCGGCAGCGGTAGAGAACCTGCCTGAACCGGGGCATGTTTTTATTGGTCATATTTTAAAGATCTGTTTCGGTAAGGGTGGTAGTGATCACCGATATTAGAAGATATTAGAAACATTGATGTTGACATGGGATGAATATTGAATGCAGATGTTTGCATTTATTAACCATACAGGTATGTGTTCCGATCTGGGAGTGTGTTGTCCTTCTCCTTGTGAGTGTCTCCGGACCCCGACAGGATATTATTACCCTAGTGGGGTTTGAGTGTGTAGCGTTTATTTATTGTTTGTAGACGTAGCCTACATCTATATGTTAAAGAGAATTTTTGAAGATTAAACTCTTGACGTCTTAACTTAAGCTTTTAACAGTATGCCGTTAAACGATAAACCTGGGTATATTTTAAGCACAAAATAAGTGACATAGAGAATAAGACAGATACTATGCAATATTTCTTTTTCGTAATGCAAACTCCTTAACTCCAGTAACAGCCGTGGACCTTCAGACCCAGTCGCCTATGGGCTCTGAGCAGGAGGGTAACGAGAGCGGCTGCGTCTGCTGAACGATAACTCCCCATTCACTGCCACATCCCCTGCGCCGCTCTCCCGCCCCGCCCCGCGCGCACCGCACCCGCCACGCCGACGAACGTGCTTGCCATCGTGGTTTAAATATATTTTCGAAGTATCTCATGCATTTTATAAATTAAATAATGTAGAGTTTTAGCAATGTGTAATGTAGTCGAGATTAGTTTACATTTAGAGGGTACCTCGGTAATGGTAAATGAATTGTGGAATTGTTATTTTTAATGGTCGCTTCATAGTCGACAGCAGGATATTTACGTGTGATATTTTGATTTTTTGAATTTTTACAGTTGATTGTTGTGATTTTAGAAAAGGAATATTAATTTTTCTACTGTTTGAATTTTTGTAATTCGTCATCGATATACACGAAATATGTTAAATTATTAAATATGCTAAATTATAGCCTAAAACTTATGTGCCTTCGGAAAAAACACGCTATAACATTATGATTTCATTCAAATGATTAATTTTATATACCTATATTACGTTTATGTAATAACATGGTTTAAATGTGATGTTATGTTGAAAGCTACGTAATTTACGGGACGGGGATGTAAGGATATTGCAAGGCAGATATGTTTTAGAGATGAAAACGGACAAGCGACTGAATGAGTCTAGGACACAGTCTTAATAAACTCAAATGTAATAGCATTATAATGGAATAATTGTTAATGTAGATGTGGATCATGATTCACAAGCTCATTTCAATTATTCATTCTTGGAATATGATTATCATTCGTTTCGATAATTGTGTTTCGCGTCTAAACGAGGGTAATGATCTCTGTTTTGTAAATAGTTTGTTATATTTATTTAAATTTCAAACGCCTGCTCGACTGGCGTCATCGCGATCTCGGCTGATGACACTTAATTAAGACTTATATAATATATAAGGATTTAATCTTTTTCTATAGAGATTATATTGAATGCACAATTAGTATTCTAACTCGCTAGTTATTTTTTAAATTAGGCGAAGCCGGTTCATTGATATAGAACGGTTCGGATTTCATAACATTAGTAATTTTTCAATATTATGAAATTCATTTAAAAATAATCGTGCTCACTGCCGAAGTAGTTCCGATATTTCCTTTTTATATATCTGTAGGCATTTATTAGAAACCATTCATGTTTATACCGTATTCATAATGACATGAATAAAGTTTTTATAGTGTGTTTTATATTGCAATAATATTATAGAGACGATAATAAATAAGTAATTTACTTTGTAATGCAATGTGCTTTAGCTTCGTCAATAGAAATCATTGTTTTATGATAATTCGAATTTAGCATAATGTTCCGAATAATAAAGCATTTTAAATACATATTGTGTTTGTTTTCATTTATCAACAAAAAAAACTTCTATACTAATAAACAAAATTGAAGTGTCTGTTTTTAATTCCAAATAAACAGCGTTTCACTAAATGCATAATATGAAAGTATATACGGTGCTTACATAAAAAAAAATTAAAATTTTTGTCTGTTTGTTCCGGCTAATTTCTGAAACGGCTGGACTAATGACGAAACTTTTTATTTTATAAAAAGAATAAGGGCTTAAAGAAAAATCGGTACACCACCCGAGCGGAACCGTGGGTGCAGCTATTATATTTTCTTCAAATTTCAAATCGCATTTTGGTGAGGTTAACATGTTAAAAATGATTAATGAGAGTATTATTCAAATACATTTTATGAAAATATTAAATGAAATTATTCTTATCGTGCACCTAGTGGAAAAGTTATGGGCGTAGCCAGTATTTGGCTTATAGAGGGCAAAATCTTAATTTATCGTCCAAAGCAAAAAGATTCTCAATAGTTGTTACTTAAAACGGTACTTCGGGTATTTCCAGGGGGTGGCAGCCTCCTTGCTCCATATAGAACTCTGACTTGACTTATTGAATATTATCAAATTGATAACAGCCGGGGCCGACTTAATTAGTCAGAAAGTGCGTGTGTCTGAAGCACAGAGACGCTCCGTTGAATTACTACGATGCGGTCACCCATCTATTGACTGTCCGCGCCTAAAGATCGTTTACCTAGCAGTGAGAGGAACCGGTTATGAGCATCTCACTTATTGAAATTATAATGAATATAAGTACAAGTGGTCGTACATTTTGGAATGAATCCAATATTTATGTACATCTAAAATAAAAAACAACAATTTGGTAACTTGAAGTATATTTAATTATCAATAAACGCATTATCAAGTTATTTATATTGTACACAATTAATAAGTGTCAGTACAGAGGAATAGCAGATTTGAGCTTTTATTTTGATGAGCGGCCTTTTTTGTAATATCGTTTCATGTATTCAAAAATACATAATATCGTAGATTTACTATGGACAGGCGTTTCCATCATGTAGAGAAAATGTCGAACACTGGTGCTCGTAACTGCATTCGATAAAGTTGCAAGTTCGTGACTAAATTCGTTTCGTTGCGTTGGTGTCACATTTATGAAGGAGCACCAGCGAGTCTGACCTTTTATCGGTATGGGCCTGTCCATTGTATATAGTAAGTCTTAGCTTTATGTAGGTATTTAAAAATACATTACATTCAGTATGTAGAAACTTAAACTAATATAAAATCAGGCTTAAACTTAAATGTTTATATTTATAATTTACACTTCAGAAATATACTTCACTAAAACTATTTATAAAATTAATCTTAAGTTGATCTTTGTTAATACAATTATAAATAAATTTGAAATTTGGTATATTTAAAAAAAACTACAATTTATACCAACTTTAAATAAATTTCTTTTGGAAGCCTTAAATAATATCCAGGTAACAGTCTCTTGAATAAAGTACAGAATTTGATTTTATGGTATAAAGCTAGTTTAATATATAATAAAGTCTCACCAACAATGATAAATTTTGATAAAGCGGATTTAAAATTTAATAAAATACTTATACAGTTCACTGATTTATTTATTACCCCATTATGGTTTTAGGAATTAATCATGTTCGAAATTAAAGGTGCCATCCATAAATTACGTCACACGTAAAAGAGCACAAGTTTTGGGAAGGGTCTTCAGTTACGTGACGTCACATTTCAAAAGTTTTAAAACTAGGTTGATACATAGGTGTCAGAAATCATGAAATTCGTGTGACTTATTTAATGGACAGCCCTAAATTACGGAAGTTATACCATTTATCATAAAACTTAGCAAAACTATCTATTCGTTGTAGTAATTCCTATTATTAGAAATCCAGAGTACGAGTAATAAATACATTGGCAACAGATCCTAATAGCTACTTATATAAAATTAGTTAAATTTACATAATACTAATTACGAACATTTGGTATTTGCAAGAGTATTTACAATATAATTCCTATCTTATTAAAAATATTATCATTGTTAAAGTTAAAGTTTGTTGTCAATATAACATCTTTTCAACTGTATTCACAAAAAAAAAAAATTTTACTTGCATTTCAGATTATATCACTGTTATAACAAATAATAATAAAAATGTAAAAAAGAAAATTAGTAACAAAAAGTATGGCACCGGAATGCAGATTAATACAAATGAAGTTAGCGTGACTAACTTCGTTCTGTTACATTGGTGTATAATTGGGGCATATGCCAGACACAATGGGGATGGGGAACCAGCGAGTCTTTGACATTTTGTCTGTATAAAGGGACTATAGATAATATAGTTATATAATGTTGTCTGTATGAAAGTGCTTTTCCATAGCATATAATTATGCATAGTAAGTCTATGTTTGGGTCATTTAAATCCGCCATCTTGGCGCGAATTTTGTGACGTTGACGTCCTCAGTAATATCGTCATGAGTGATTTCATAAATAATTTACACGCTAATTTTACTTAACACACAATGTTATTTTCAAAGTTTATTGTTATAATTTTACAGTAATAAAAATGTATTAATGTATTTTCTATTATCGATACTAGTTATATTTGTTGTATCATGTATGGAATCGTAATTACATATAAGGGAGATGTGCGAGAGAGACAGCGCTAAGGCAACGAGAAATGGAAAAGAAAGAGAAGGTAAACAGTGTTGTCCTCTCATATATTTTATTGGGATTTGAAGCACGGTACAGAACAAATCATTTCAATGTCTGTCTAATTAGAGCGATATTCTTAAAACAAGGTATACACAGTATACAGTATATGAAGTAATGAAATTCTATATTTGAAATATCAATGTGATTTATTTAATTACTTAGTATATTATTGAAATGTAACAATATCAATTTATATCATCAAATACCTATGTATATAGTAGGAAAATGCATAGTCCATTTATTTTTATCTATCTAAAGTATTTCAAATATACTATTTACATTCAAATTGGGTACTTTTATCGCGGTTACAATTTTTACGCAATTTATAAGTATAGTATTGACCATTAAGGTTCAAATTACTTAGCACCTATTTTATAAATCGATCTGATATTATAAGTATTTAAAAACAGTTTTTATAGTACGTTACATTAAGAAGATATCAAATTCAAGATATAGGATATAAGCGCTATATACATAATTGTATACAATTCTTTATTCGATACAAACTCACACTACCCTTTAACGAGACAGAAGTTTTCACTTTATGTCTTTGATAGACTGTATATATAGAAATCAGTTCATCACACAAGAAACAAGTACAAGTCACCAGACACGAGACCGGGTCACTAACAATAGTCTGGCGGGTCTCAGACCCGAGTCACTATAACACAAACTCACCACACACGAGTCCGGGTCACTACCAACAGCCCGGCGGTCTCAGACGCGAGTCACTATAACACGAACTCACCACACACAGTCCGGGTCACCGCTGGCAGCACTAGACGTCGAAGAGCAGCGCAATGTTGTGCTGCGAGGCGCGTCGCTAGTAGTGGTCGGGCGGGCGGTAGGCGCGCGCGGGCGCGAAGCTGCCGTACGCGCTGTCCTCCGACGAGAGCGCGCCGCGCCGACTGCCGCCGTACACCGACTCGCGGCGCTCCGACACCGCGGCACCTGAGACAATGATTTCATCGTTACAATCTTCAATAGTTCTTCCTGATATTATTCCCCAGATCTGCTTATACTCTTATCATAAATTGATGGCTTACTAGTCTTACAAAGAGACGCTCATAGCCGAGTGCGCCCGCTGATCGGTAAACGATCGGTAGGTAAAGCAACTATAGGCGCGGTCAGTCAATAGATGGGTGATCGCATAGTGGTATTTCAACCGAGCGTCTCCGTGCTTCGGAGGGCACGTAAAAAGTCGGTCCCGGCTGTTGACAATTAGACAGCAGTCGATAAGTCAAGTCAGAGGCCTACGGGCGACCTGAACAACTCTGACACTAGGTTGGCCACTAACCAATCGATAAGAAGAAAAAGAAGAAGAAGTCTTACACAGAGCGATTGCCATCTGACCTTCGCAACCCTAAGAGCGAAACAGTAGCAGTGACGACGTTGTGGCGCAGCGGTAGTGAACCTGCCTTAAACGCCAAAGGACGCGGTTTCGATTAGCGCTCGGAGCAGATCATACAGGCACGTTTTCCGGTCTGGGTGTGTGTTGTCCTTGTCGTTATGTATTTTTCCGGACCCCGACACAGAGTATAACTATCCTAATGGGCGCCGTTGAGTGTGTAGCGTTTATTTATAACTCATTCGATAAGCGCAAATTAGGTATCAAGAGTTAAAGATTATTATCAAATGTTATGATAACAACCGGGCCCTACAGCTTAACGTGTTCTCTGAGGCATAGTGGTGACTTTACTGGCCACTCATCCACATACTAACCGGGCCTAGAGTTACTTAACTGGTCACCCATTCACATACAGAACGCGCCTGAAACTACTGCACCGGTCACCCATCAACATATTGACTGGTCACCCCATCCATATACTGACCGTGCTTGAAGCTACTTTACCGGTTAGGCATTCACATATTAATAGTAACTGCGCCTGGAGTTAATTATGTGATTGGTGACCAATTCATATACTGACCGCGTCTGAAGCTGGTTCACCAGTCACCCATCCACATACTGACCGCGTCTGGATCTGGCGTCTGGTTACTTAACTAGTCACCTATTCACTCGTCATTTAAAAAAATAAGTGTAAATATGCACCCGCACACATACAACCGAATATATTCTGTCTCATTTTCTCGCACGATAGTGTTGCATATTCAATTCATTGAGTTGCAAATTAGAACGATTCTAAAGAGGTTTTACTTAAAGAATATCGTGTTTGGTACAGTTAATACAGATTAATGATCAGCGAGGAATTAGGAGGGGCATTACCATATTTTAGCCTGCACTGCGACCAAGCTATATATTCACATACAGGCAGAGCCCGGTGATAGGTTTATCGAAAGATTCCGGAGCCTCTCACTCCATGAAGTCAGCCACATAAACTTTAGCGAGTTTCCGTAAAAAAAGAAAACAAAATACAGACCGGCGGGTCCGGGTCGCACGGCGCCGGGCGCGGGCGCGTAGGCGGGCTCGCGCTGCGCGTTGTGCGCGTTCTGGTTGACGGAGACAGAGTGCGCGGGCGGCCGCAGCAGCAGCGCCTGCGCGCCCGCCAGCGCCGCGCCCGCCTGCGCCACGCTCGCGCCCACCGCGCCGCTGCCCTTGCTGTACACCGATTGTGACCTAAGAAATTTAAAAAAGGTCAAAGAACGTTTGTGTGGTAAAGGTTATTATAAAATTGGTGAAGACACCACGCCTTGGGAATGAGACAGTCACTCCAGGCTTTTCAGAGATTATAATATGTAACCCAATATCACTTTAAAAAAAAAAAGATAAAACCCCTGAGTTTGTTTCGCCGGTTCTTCTCAGGTAGAGGTTTAATTTTGGAGCCGGTGGTAGAATCTGACTTTCAACAAATAAGTGTAATGCTTTTTATGCTGAATAAAATTTTTTGATTTGATTTGATAAGAAAATATCACTTAATGAAAAATTCATACATTTATACATGTCAGGGTTGGAAAAAATAACAAACCTGGGAAGACAAAAAAACGGTTTTCTTGGTTACCACCAGTGGCTTGTTATTCCAAGAGCAGTATCAGATATTCTACCGCAAAGCAGTAGTGCATTTTGCATTACTGTGTTTCAGTTTGAAGGGCGCTGGAGCTAGTGAAATTACTGGGCAAAAGAAATTCAAGAACCATTTCGAGGTTTTAGGTTACGATAACCGCATACCATCAGGAGGGTCGTATGCTTGCTTTTCAACTCAGTATCATAAAAAAGGCAAGGAAATTACTTCAATAATACACATAAATAATTTAGCAGTCATAAAATTCTTTGCGATTGACTGTAAGGCCTTCATTAAAGATGAATTCGTTCGATTAAATCGTGATATAAATCAAATTAATTGTATCACTCCAACACATACATATATCAGTAGTACTTGGAAATTAAAAAAAAAAACTTTGGACAGTGAATTGTATTTATAAATGAGAATTTCTCACATCAACGTTATAACTTATTTGTACAATAAGCCTACAAGTAAGTTTTCTATGTTTATGATACATTTTATTAAAAAGCAAAAAATGTCCAAATTCTACTCATTCAATGGCCTTAAAATATAGTTACATTTGACACGGTGATCCTTCAGACCTGTGGAGTGTGTGTCGCGCAGGGGGCGGAGAGCGGCAGTACAGCGACTTGGTGCCGGAGTACAGCGGCTCCGTCGTGTCCGGCCGCGGGGCGGCGGCCGAGCAGTACGTGGGCGCGTGGCGATAGTGGTGATGAGACGGGAACGCCGGCTTGTCCAGATCGTCAAGATCCCTCGGCGAGGAAGCACGCGAGTTGGAGTTAGGTCCTCGTGGTCTCCTCGTTCCCCACTCGTGGAGAAGTGCACATGCGATTCCACCACCGATGCCACCGACCCAGCAAACCCAGTGACTTTCCCATCTAGAAAGGACGAAAGATGGTCCCAAAGAACGTGCTGGGTTCAGTGACGGCATCTGAAATAGAGAATTAGAATGATAGTTAAATAAGCCGTTCTTGCACTTTTTACAGGATGTGCTTTTTGCGAAGACAATAGAGAAATGATTTTGTCTGTGAAACGTTGTTTGTGACGGACGCCACGAATAATTATTTTAAAAATACGAAAATTTTGCATGTATTTATTATTACTCCATGGAAAAAGATTATTAAATAAAATATTATTGTATTATTAATATTATAACAAATAATTGTAATAATCAAAATAGGTTCTGGGATTCCCATTTTTCGTTTCGTATATTTTCCGCTCTGCTGTGAGTAGACTTTCTAAGTTCTAGATATTATTAAAAAGTGTTTTCGAGTTTTTATTATTTAGGGAAACTGTTACGAATACCATGAAAATAGGCGACGAATAAGTATTTTATACTATTTGACAGTAGGTATTATGGGAATGCAAATTTTCTTATTCGCATTCATTGTATCATTATAATTCATTAAAACTACTTTTCAAAATGGGTAAATAATACAATACACCTGATATAAAACGATGAATAATAATAATTATGTAATTAATAAAAACTATTTCACATCTGAGAAATAATATAAATAATGCTTTTAAATAGAAAACGCTGCTCAAGTGAATTTCATTCAATTTTTAAGAATATCGTTATCATGATTCGAGAAATAAATTTCTCTTGCGGAGCATGATATGAATTGAGTATTCGTAAAACTGCGCAGCTAACCGGATGCGAGACCGATCCTTTGATAAAAATCAACTCGTTATCCACTGGGACATCTCAGAATATCTCGGGTATTAGGAGATATTCGGTAAATTTATTGACCTTTAAACGGCACGTGCAACTGCAGTGTAACGTAATATATTGCAATCTTAGCCGGTACCAGCTGCAGTCACATAAGATTATACCTTGTTATAGAAGACAGAGGGCTGTTTCTATTTATGATAATAGCAATAATTAATTACTCTATAGAGCATTGTAACTATCGATATATATTGTATGTTCACGCTTTAGATTTAACTTGTCTAAACTAATCTATTGAGTTTATTTAACTTTTATCTCGTAAAATGGTAAACTTTATAAATTGTTAGCAGCTTGTACAACAAACTTAGCAACGCCATCACTTCCAATTCCAATTGTAAAGAATTCATGAGGCTTGATTGCACCACATTTTGATGTAACAAACGAGCTTTTACCGTATAGGGTTCACGCCTTTATCGCGTATAGGATAGAGGATAAATTCATGTGATGGATTCACTACACTTTCGTAGCAGAATTTGTGCAATTTTTTCATATTTATTTTGAGACGGAAATGAGCGAACGATTTAAAAAACGTCCGCATTGAAAGGATCCCGAGCTATTTCTTCACTATGCTTTAACAATGGCGTCCTACCTGCGGGGTTTTTTGCATTAAAATCATCATCTTTTCATTTCGTAAGGATTGTTAGCTGTAATTAGGGCAGATACAACTTTGTGGTATAAAGGGGTTTTTACTGTATCTGCGGTCGAAACAATCCCTGCTAACCGCAAGAGCCCCGATAAAAGAAAATGGGTCATTTCGTTCATTTTATAGTTGCGAAATTCCGTATTACTTTCTCATAGTAAACTTTTATATTTCTATTTCGATTTTTCCTTTTAGAATTACTTTTTCAATGTTATATATTTTGATTATGCTATTTGTATATTTTAAATTTTTATCAAAAGTAATTTATTCAACATTTATAAATACTACGAATACACATATATCACAGAGATGTATTGTAACATGTCAATGGTTTATCTGTAAATTTTAAAACACAAATATAACATCTAGAAAATACTTAACTCGAAATACTTCTCGGATTCAAAACTTAAACACGGAAATGTGGGGGACTGCGATTCATGAAGGACGAAACTTCTTTTTTTTGTATAATAAGTCGCAATATTGTTCATAAGCGTATTGAATAAACATCGAAGGTATCTTCCCTGTTCGAGCTTTTGTTGGGTATAGGTACATACTTTGTCCGTCCAGATGTGTAAAAAGAGAACATCTGCTAAGAATCCGTTCGACAAAAGGCAGGTAGTGTCGCGGGTGGATACGCATTGTGCTCGGAGAATAGTAATGGCAGGACGCTATTGAGCATTCTATGTCGGTTCGCTACGAGCCGTTGTCTGATACGAATATATATAAATGTATTTTATGTCTTCCAACGAAAATGCATTTATTGGAAATAGAGAACACGAGCAAAACATCCTCTCTTTGAAATAGGCTATTATTCTCTCGACAAAGTTGAATTTTACCTTGTGCAGTTTTGTTAGTCGTCATTATAATTATGAATTAAATGATACAGACCTCTCCTACATGAAGATCTTTTTAATTGTCATATTCTTTTTAATATATACGTGACAAAGTATTTATTGTGTTCGCACAATTGATTACAGATTATTGAGTTTTGAACCCATAGAAAATACATTCAGAATTAAATATATGTGTTTTTCATAAAGAAATTAAGATTTTTGGCCATGTACCTAATCCTACTATAAAATTGCGACATCAAATTGGATGAAATACACAGATAGGTACTATACGTATGATATTTACATATGATACATATGATACTATACGTATGATATTGGCACCGTTGTGGCGTTGTGGGTAGCGAGTCTGCCTTTAGCCTCGACGGTTGCGGGTTCGATTCTCGCTCGGAGCAGATGTTTGTATTAATCGTACAGGCATGTTTTCCGGTCTGGGTGTTTTTGTCCTTGTCATTGTGAATGTTTCCGGACCCCGACACAGGATATAATTATCCTAATGGGGGCCGTTGAGTGTGTAGCGTTTATTTATTTATTTATATCTGAAATCGGAGGGCGAGAAAACTTTAAATACATTCCACTTGTTGTAAATGCAAGCAATACTCACAGAAACAAAGCTTGCAGCGCAATAAGCAGAACCGAGTAGGGCAGGTGCAGCCCCGGTCCAACGTCGCTCCATAGCAGCGAAGTATGCAGCGGCTACCAGCCCCGAAAGCAGCAGCTCAGCGCCGAGACGCTCCCACGCAGCTCCCGCACCGGCGACACCGCCGCCGGGCAGCGACGCCGAGAGACCGCCTGCGTATCCCGGCACGCTAACACTGAAAATTATTTATTGGATATATAACTAATTGTTGTTATTATAACATCTGATAATAATCGTTAACTCTTGATAGGTAATTTGATCTTATCTAATGAGTTACTGGTTCGCCCTTAGAGTTGCGGAGGTCAGATGACAATCGATCTGTGTAAAAACTAGTAACTGGTAATACGCAGACCCTGGTGAAATACCGGGAATAATGCTAAGAAGAAGATAAGCAATTGTTAGGACAGTTAAATTTTAGTAGAGCATGAATTGAAAAAAGTGCGAAATGTGCAAATTTTAGTGTCGAATTAACAGGTTAGAGTTTCGAAACTATAGTTATTGAAAATAAATTACCGAGTCCCTGACATTAATTACCATAGACCGAAAAAACAACCGAAATTAGTGAATATGTGTGCCAAAAAAAAACCTTTTCGCAGCAAATATTTGTAGCATTAAATAAAGAAAACGAAATAATAATTATCGGCGTACTTACGGTAAACAAACAATACAATATAATATGTACATATATATACATATTTTAAAAAGCCCGTCCACATTGTTTTAGTTTCTAGAAGTTTATCTACGTAACGTATAAAGTTTATGTAGTTTTTCTTCTTTTCTTCGTAATTGGTTTACTAAAGAAATAGTGAACGAAGGAAAGAAATGGGCCCATTACACAGTTTACTCTTTGTCAAGTTTGACTTTAATTTAATTTTCTACATAGTGTAATATTATTTCCTATTTGAATACTATGTTTTAACTATTATTACGTTTGTGACCTCTAGGTCACAGGAATAAATTTTTGATAAAACAAATTGTATTGAAAAATTTCGCCGGTTCTTCTCAGGTAGAGGTTTAATTTTGGATCCGGTGGTAGAATCTGACTTTCAACAAATAAGTGTTTTGCTTTTAACGTTGAATAAAATATTTAGTTTTGATTTTTTGCTAAGTGATTGAAACAGCAAATAATTTCGTTATAGCGTTGGATATATAACTATATAAGTTCTTAATGCCGTTAGTTATTTGCGATAGTAACAACAAGGTATGGTAATCAGTCTAAACGTAATCGCGTTGAGTTTAATTACTATAAGCTATATAGTTTTACATTCAATGCGACAATGATTTGACACACATATTCAAGATTTCCATTTGGAGAATATAATATATGTTTTTTTCCTTAATTAAAAGATGATATGCAATGACCATAAAAAGAGAATAAGGCAAACAAAAGTACGACGTTGCGAAAGGCGGTCGCCATGAAAAGCTCATTAGTGAGTCCATTGTGATCTTTTATACCATATATAATATTAGTACTCTGTACATTATAAAATTATACAAAAACAATTATAATTAATAAATTAATGTTTCTGATTAATATATTTAATCTATACGTGTAAAAATAAATAAATCTATCAAGGCTCTATCAGGTAGCGTCGGTCAGTCAGCATAATTTTGAAAATTGTCGAGAGAATTTGTAGCTAATTTGAAAATTATTTGTTAGTTATTAACGATGTTGTGATTAATTATTATAATATTAATATGATATAAGAAGGTATTTACTGCATACGTCACTTCAACTAAAACCAAATATGCATTACATGTATATGGAATAAAATCATTTATATTGTATCACGTGTATATAAATATCACTAAATTCTCTATTCAAATAGAAATATCGTAATAATATTCTTGGAAAGAAAAATATTTGTTTTAATATTATGGTAATATACAAACCGTGTCCCATACTATCTAAAGGATAAAGGATAAAATAATAAGCAGGCTTAAGACGAAAAGTTTTCGTACTAAAGTAAAGAACAAAGGTACAAATAAAGCTCAAAAAAATGATAACAATGTTTGTAAATCAGATTTTGTGTCGAATTCGATCGATCGTTTTAGAATCTTTACGACAAGGTCTTATCCGCAGACTCGTCTAAATTGCTTTTCCATAGCACATTTCAATAAAGTAAATGTAAAATTAATAAAGTGACCCTTGGAAGTCGAAGTAATAAAATTGGAAGAGATTATATTTCTTATAACTATTTTCATCTTTGATATTGATATTGTTTTAGTTATTACTTAACTTCTTCAAATTTTTTTTCCATAACTGAATATATATATATATAATTATTTTATTTTTTTTATTTGTGAATGTTATTTATTACTTACTCAGGTGAGCTTTCGGCCACATTAATGTAATTTTTGATAGTTCCACGCTAACCGGATATTTTTTCCGGTAGTGTGTAGCAGTGATACGTGTCCTAAGAGACACGTTTTATTATAATTATTTGTAGTTCAAGATTTAAATGATCGCAAAATTATGTCGTTTGATTGTTTTGAAACATTACTGAAGCAATAATTCAATCTAATTTCCATATATAAATAGCAAATTAATCAGATGGTTTATTCAACTTCTGTAAGCCTAGTAGTGGTTAGCTAAAAGGCTCTTTGTGGTTCTCTAAAATTGGATTACCGAATATACGCAGTGTCCTAACCTAGAGTAATTGTAACATTGCTGAAAATAAACATAACGTATAGGCTGATAAATTCGTAATAGCATTTCCAAACGAACATGTTTTTATGGGTTATCAAAAGCCAAATAAGTGAAGTACATCAACATAAGTAGAGTACCTATTAAATTCGTCATTTTTTGTTGTTTCTTTTATGTAAGAGGGGGCAAACGAACAGAAGGTTCATCTGATGTAAGCGATCACTACCACCCATACTTATAAGCATTGCCGACCATTAAGGAAGAAATTGGCTCTTCTCTTGAAGGTTAAGGCTGCTAGCATATAGTAGTAGCGTATATACATACATACATTTAAGATGATTTCAATTCGATTTTGACTGTAAATTTGACTTATATACTTTGTAGTTGTAGTATGAGAGAATGAGTAGTAAAGGTATTTGGTCAACATAAATGTTTTAAATGAGAATGAATAAGAAACGTATTCTTTCTCAATTTATTTTTAAAGAGTCAAAAAGTTAACGAATCCAATTATTATAAGAAAGTATAAAATGTTGACAATAAACTGAATAAGGAAAAGAAAATAAGAACAAGCGTCTCAATGATTCGGTTTATGATAATATAATATATATTAATCTGTTTTCAAAATTATTTGAAAGGTTATATTCTATTGTATTTTGATTTATAAGCTTTTATAAAATAATGTTATATAACATACACTATCACTCGCTTTCAAAGAGCTTTTAATTATGTACAGAGCTGACGGAACGGTTTCCTTTTCCTCTCTAAAATGTACAACGTGTTTTATCAAACGAAATATATTTAATGGGCAATAAAACATTCAGTCATAGATTTTTTTAGTTTTTCTAGTTCTATTTAAATTATAAATATTTACAAATAAATGCTAGCTGTCCCTGTGGTTTCGCTCGCGTGGTGTACCGATTTTTCTTTATTGCGCAAAACCGAAATTCTTTTTCTAGCATAAAAGTAGTCTAAGTTACTCCTCATAACATCAGCTATCTGCCAGTAAAACTCCTGTTAAAATAGGTGCAGCCGTTTTAAACATGAAAATGAAATTAATATTATTAATTGATTTTTAAGTTTGGTGAATAATTTTTAAATATAATATAAACAGTATAATTTGCAAAGGCATAATTGAATCAGCCTTACGCAGTGTCAGCTGCTGTTGTTTTAAAACAGGGTTAAATGATACAGGGCACGCAATGACTTCAAGCTCTCGCCACATCTGCCCTTGCCACTACTCAAATACCCTAATCATCGGTCGAGTGACTCAGACAAGATGTTTCACTAGTGATTAATCCTTGGCAATGACTCTACGATGCGGGTTATTCATTTATAGCTAAATAAAGACAATCACGAGTCATTTACTATTTTATCTACTGATATATAAGTCTTCTGAAGTTTTAGTAAATACTATCTATTAGAGTATTTTAGAAGAACTTATAACAAAGAAAATTTTGAACAAATACATGACTGAGATAATGTCTTCCATTAGCTCCGATTTGAGATTGATATTTGCACGGAACAGATGTTTTTGCTAACTGTGAAATTATGTACTTTCGTGTGGGTATTATAGGTCGATCTAACGACTTTAAGAAAGTCCGTAAACAATATGCCACTGTTATTATTATATAAGAACTGATAGAAATTGTTAACTCTTGACTTCGACGACTACCTCAAAAAAGGAAATTACGTTGTACATTATTCATAGGTTTTTCTAGCACGGGTTCGTAATGTAATAGCGCTTAGGATTGTCTGCTTTAAACTATAGATTCACAAGATATACGCCCCAAAAATATCTGCCGTATAACCTAATGTTTTTTCTTAGTATGACGAAGATGAAATAACAAATCGCTAATCTTGAACTAACCAAAAATCCAATCACGCGAATTGTAAACCCACTAATAGTTTATATGGAAACTAGTTCATCCGCTTCACCAACAATGGCTATTGAGTCCGCTATCATATGAATGGGATCATTGTGAGCTGACGGCTGCGAAGTTGCCGACCCATAAACATTTCCTTAGATCCTCGATGTGTCAAAAGATTCAAAAGAAAAAAATTATACCGTCGACTCTTATATAGAGCTATTTCTAAAACGTTCAGATTTGGTAGTCTTAGTTTTTTCATATGAATAGATGAACGATTTGGGACAACGTTGTGGCGTTGTAAGGGTAGCAAGTCTGCTTTTAACCTCGACGGTTGCGAGTTCGATTCCCGCTCGGGTAGATGTTTGCATTGATCTTACAAATATTTGTTTCGGTCTGGGCGTTTGTCCGTCCGCGTGTCCTCACCGTGCCTCGGAGAGCACGTTAAGCTGTCGGTCCCGGTTGTTATCACATAACATCTTATAAAATTCCTTAACTCTTGATAAGTAAATTGCTCTTATCTAATGAGTTACTGGTTCGCCCTTAGGGTTGTGGAGGTCAGATAGCAATCGCTCCGTGTGAAAGCTAGTAACCTTTTAAATCCGAATAAATGAGTAATAAGCTGACCCTGGGTAAATACTCGTATGATACCGGGAATAATGCTAGGAAGGAGAAGAAGAGATAAACGATTTTGGATTGAAAAAAATTAAAATAGTTCAACTTGGGTTTTTTTTCAGTGTATTCGCAAGGCTTTTTCAAGTCATTACTAACATTCCTATTGCCCTTCCAAATAAACTCGTAGCTTGAGCTAGGAGTGGGTACGACAATAGTCGAAAGGGATCGGGATTGAGCCCACAACTCTCGTTTTGAAGGAGTGAAGCCAGTCCTTTAACCATTTTATGATTTACTTTTTGTTACAAGTTGGCAACAATATACGGCCCACCTAATGGTCAGCGGTTGCCGTAGCCTATGAGCGCTTGCAGCACCATTAGTAGGTGCCACTCACGCGTTGCCAACCTCGAGACATTAGTTCTTAAATCTCCTCTGGCCAGTAATTTTACTAGTCTACAGTGCCCTTTATACTGGAACACAGTAATGCCTAAGCACTACTATTTGGCGGCAGAATATTTGACATTGCGGTGGTACTTACCTAGCCGGCCTCTTACAACAAAAGACTACCACAAGTGTGAAAATAATTGAAAAGGATTTGGTTTAAATAATAAATTTAATACAAACTGTATGTACATATGATGTTAGTAAATGTTAAGCCTTTATTCAGAGCAAGTGACTAAATTATTCAGCTACCGAATGTTGTCGTTTATCAAAGTCCTCGTCGCTCGGAGACGGCAGGTGAGTTATTGATGATGGCGCTCATCACAACGTAGATGAAGATCTATAGTTCCTCGGATGAAACACTTTGTTAACACTACCGAAGTCAATGCTCAACACAACTCAAACTCAAAATATTCTTTATTCAAATAGGCTTTTAAGCACTTTTGAATCGTCAAATATACAGTCTGTTATGTTCGCCCAAGTGAAGCTACCGTCGATTCGGAAGGTAGATTCTGCAGAGAAGAAACGGCAAGAAACTCTACAGTTACTCTTTTCAAAAATAATCACATTACATTTGTCAAATGTACAATTAAGTTATATCCCGCATGAAACTCAACGTATATTAATTCCATGCCACATTATCTGCAATATATTCATTAACGGAATAATAAGCTTTATTTAGTAAACACCGTTTAATATAAGATTTAAATTTCAAAAGTGGGAGATTCAAAATTGTCTGCGGAATTTTATTATAGAAGCGAATACCTTGCCACAAAAAGGACATACTCACTTTGTGAAGCCGAAAACTTGGTGTAACAAGTTTATCTTTTCTTCTTGTATTAAAGCAGTGTCTGTCACTGTTTGTGTCAAACAAATCAATATTTTTATGAATATAAAAGATATTGCTAAGGATATACTGCGAAGCAACCGTCAGTACGCCTGCCTTATTAAACACATCCCGAAGAGGGTCTCTAGCTTGAAGATTATAAATCGCCCGAACAGCTCTTTTTGAAGAATAAATACAGTCTCAATGTCTGTAGCATTACCCGAAAGTAATAGGCCATAAGACATAATACTGTGAAAATAACTGAAGTAAACTAATCGAGCAGTATCGATATCACTTAATTGTCTAACTTTCCTAACCGCGTAAGCAGCAGAGCTGAGTCTTCCTGCAAGGGGTGAGATGCGAATCTAGAGTGGGAGAATGATCGAACTTCCCCTTCCCTTTCTTTGTTTAATATAGACAAAATATCCAGACTCGCTAGTGCTCTTTCTTAAATTCAAAATCAACGCAACGAAACGAAGTTAGTCACACTACTTCTATTGTCACATGCATGTCACACGCTAACTTCATTCGTTTATGTTCCAAACTTTACAAAGAGTTTAATCGTAACAGAGATTAGTCCAGACAATAGAATAATAAGAACATATTATTATGTATTTAAATACGTATATGATAATTATGTATAAGTGATTAATACATAGGATTTGTTGGTCTGGTTCAGTCCTAAGGTTATATGATCTAGTTAAGAAACTTAATCCAGAGATGTTCTTTAAGTCCTGTTTGAAATGTGTTAAACAATAAATAAACGCTACACACTGAACGGCCTCCATTAGGTTAGTTATATCCTGTGTCGGGGGTCCGTAAGCATACACAATTACTAGGACAAACACACCCAGACCGGAAAACATGCCTGTATGGTCAATACAGACATCTGCTCCGAGCGGGAATCGAACCCGCGACCTGTGGCGCTTAAGGTAGGTTCGCTGCCGCTCCACAACGTCGTCATTCTTCAACTATATTAAATCTTTAATTGTAATGTTTCTTCATTTTTAAAGTTGCGTGGGTCTATAACCACTAAACAAGTATTGTTATTGGGCAGGTGACTAAATTATATACAATATTTTTTTCAATTATAAAGCACATATATCTTGTAACAAAGAATTGTTGGTTTGTTAATTCTCAACGGTCGCCATTAACAATTTGGAATGACGACGAACCGAATCCCGGGGGACGAATTCTCGGTAAATAGGCGACGCAAAACACACAGTAGCTATTTCATGTATATTTTATGAGATAAATCGATTTCGAATATATTATAGGCTACATGAATACTGTAATTACTTAAACTTAACTTTAGTATATGTGAAAAAAATCTAGGTTTTTTAGGTTACAAGTTGGCAAACAAGCATACGGTCCACCTGATGGTAAGTGGGTGCCGTAGCCTATGAGCGCTTGTAGCACCGTTACTAAGTGCCCTCACACGTTGCCAACCTCGAGATATTAGTTCTAAAATCTCATCTGCCCAGTAATTTCACTAGCCTACAGTGCCCTTCAAACGGGATCACAGTAATGCCTAAAAAAATAAATGATAACTAAATACATACAAAATTATTATATATATTTAAATAAAATTGGCTCCACAGGAGGGCTGATTCATTTTTCGCTCAAAGAATCGGTAATCCGGGAAACGCAGCTAGTATTCTTGCCACCACCCCCCGTGGACATGATTTGTATAGTTTCAAATATTTGTAAATATAGTTGGTATTGAATTGTAAATATATTGTAATATTGGTTGTAAATATTTAAATAAAACCAAATTTTTACTTCTACTACCTAATAATAATACATAAAGAACAAACGCTACAAACTCCACGACCCCCATTAGGATAGTAATATCTTGTGTTGGGGGTCCGGAAACATACAAGGACAAGCACAAACGCACCCAAACTGGAACGGTATGGTCCTGGTCATAGTATTTTTTTGAACTTATTTTAATTATTATTTTATTCGATTCAAGGTTGATTCCGTATAAATGCGATGATCTCATCAAGGGCTCCGGAGATAGAAAACCTCCTCAAAGTTTTAGAACAAATTAGTCGCGCTCACCGCATATTGTTTTCGTGTACCTAAGCCGCCGGCGACAGTCGAACTTGGGTTGTTGTTTTTAATTATTTCTTAACATTGCTTTTATTATAAGACTAGCATCTGCCCGTAATTAAGTCTGTGTTGACTTCAGAATTTAGCCCAGAGATAGATGAATATAGGAGGGGTAAAATATTTTATCCGTAACATCGCTTTCTATATACTTTTTACTAGCTGCGCTACTCCTTGTAACATCAGCTACCTGCCAGTAAAAATCGCGTTAAAATTAGTGGGGCCGTTTCAGAGATAACTCGGAAGAAACAGACAAACACTTCTATTTCATTAAGCGATTACTTAGTTTTAACATAAATGGATAAAGATCGTTATATAATGAAAAAAATCCTATGTAAAGGTCATAAAGTAAATAATAAAATTCATTATGATTAGAGTGATTGCGTAGGAAGAATCCAACAAAACCAATCATACAAACCTTCACATTAAAAATATTGAAGTAGGAATCTGATTTACGAAATTTTATGACAGATTAATTTTCTTGGAAATGATATTTTTCGAGACGTCAAATTATATTTTATTTTTTCCAAAGGTAAATATTGTTTTATGAAATGAAATCTCGGATTATTCTTTTGCTCTGGAAGATTTTTATCTGAATTAAAACGGAGTGAGCTATTAACTTTAATACCTCCGGCGTTCAGAATTCTGATGTAAATCTTGTTATTATAATTACCGACAAAGCAGTTACAAGTAGAGATTACAAGGAAAAATCTGATATTAATATTTTCATTAAGATTTTTTTATTACGTTCTATAATAGACAATTCTTGACCTTAATAATCTAACATTGGAATTTCGCTTCGAGGGATATCATTTTCTAAGAAATACATAAAATCTTAATAACATAATTGGATTGTGCCATTTCGTCTCTGGTTTTTATCGAAAAAAATAGAAATGGAACCCTCGCTTATCCGATAAAAAGTCGTGATAAGGGAAGATATCTTGTCATGTACATAGGTATACACTCAAAGTAGGTAGAAACCTTGTTTTTTCAACAGTTAAAGATAGTTCTTTTTTTAATACATACATTACTATGTATGCTCACGACTTCATCCGCGATGACCTTAGAATCAAGTCCAGAGAGAAATAAAGCATTTGTAATACTTTTATCCGGGATATAAGTATCCTATTGCTGTGTGTTAAATTTCATCCAAATCTATTCAGCCGTTTTTGCGTGATACAGACACACATACAAACCTTCTCATTTAAAATGATTTTATTTTTCTTTTTTTATGTCATAAGGTGGCAAACAAGCATACGGCCCACGTGATGGTAAGTGGTTGCCGTAGCCTATGAGCGCTTGCAGCACCATAAGTAGGTGCCACTCACGCGTTGCCAACCTCGAGATATTGGTTCTCAAATCTCTTCTGCCCAGTAATTTCACTAGCGTACAGTGCCCTTCAAACCGGAACACAGTAATGCCTAAGCACTACTATTTGGCAGTAGAATATTTGACACTGCGGTGGTACCTACCTAGCCGGCCTCTTGCAACAAAAGACCTACCAACAGTGAAAAAATAAACGCTACACACTAAGCGGTCCCCATTAGGATAGTTATATTCTTCGTCGGGGTCCGGAAACATACACAATGACAAGGACAAACACACCCAGACCGAAAAACATAACATTATTAATTTAACATTTGTATTGTCAATACAAACATCTGCTCCGAGCGGGAATCGAACCCGCGACCTGTGGCGCTAAAGACAGGTTCACTACCTATACCACAATGTCATCATTTATTATATAAGTAGGATTATAAGGCAAACTGTCGTTAAAAAGTATTAAAAAGTAAGCGATGAATCTCCCAAATGTTAACAACTAAATACACACGGAGACTTAAATTAACAAAAAACGTAATATGCAAAACGTTGCACCTGCGTTAGATAGCATCTAATGACCCTTATTATGTATTCTAACATCCGTTCTAATGCCTTTGTAACAAGATTACGTCCCTACAACGGCTTCAGCTTTTTTATAATGTTTACGAAACGAAACACGAGCGCTGATTAGTTTATCCCTCGGTTTTTTACAGTTAATTTTGGGGAAAATCGAAGATTTGAATGTCAGATAAAAAAAGATTTACCGTATTCAATCTCAATGTATATATAAATTATACATAATAGATTTTTACAGCAAATACGATACCGTGTCACAGATCAGTAATTTAATTTAGTTTTTTATTCAAACATTTTATAAATTAGATCACAAAGCCGTGCTTATATTTATTACTTTCGAAATGTTTTGATAAAAGATTTTAAAATTTTAATTATATTTACAAAGTTATGTAATAATTCAACAGAACAGTAATCTGTTAACAAAAACCTTTAATTAAAAAATACCAAAACGAAACTTAAATATTATATTTTTTGAAAAATCTAATTAAAAAGTATTTATCATTTTGTTTATTACACAAAGAATTCTATAATAAAATGATTTTATGATTATATATTAGGAAAGAAATATAAAAATATATTTCCTACATTTGTTGTTCAGATAAACGCTTTGATCATCCCTAAAATGGTGCTCTCATGATTATGCATAATTTATGCGCTTAGGGTCAAGTGAGACAAATGGTCCATGGCGGGGGCCATCTTTTATACGTTTTGTGAATGGTCAGTAAATTGGCGAACATTCACACCTTATGTCGATGACTGGACTGGAATATTTTGAGAACAATACACGTATTAGCACGAGTTTTTATGATCTCGATGTTATGAGTTTGGGGATGAACTGTGACATACTCGTATTTTCCTAAAGGCGGAGGGCTGATCGCTCGCTAAGGCCGGATGACTCGGTTTTCTTCTTTAATTAGCATCGTATATTTTTGTTCATAGTTCTAGGTTTGTATAGTAATTAAATAAGATAAAAAATAGTCACACACACCCACACACACACTCACACACACGCACTCACACACACACACACACACACACACACACACACACAGTGGGAAATCGTGTTTGTGGTTAGTTGTAAGGTTATAAATTTTTTCCAATGTTCATTTTTGAGAACAATCTGACATTACATAATCCAAATATCAGTCTTCTGATATTATGTGATCATTCGTCAATCAATC
The DNA here is from genome assembly GCA_023373885.1 of Hestina assimilis. Taxonomy (NCBI): domain Eukaryota; kingdom Metazoa; phylum Arthropoda; class Insecta; order Lepidoptera; family Nymphalidae; genus Hestina; species Hestina assimilis. The sequence continues at coordinate 15,401,563 of CM041740.1, forward strand.
ACCAATCAATTGAGAATTATTGAAAATGAAGTTAGATTTAAGTTAATACTTAGTAATAAAAAATCGATCTTTTTATTTTCCTATTGGACGCACAGTTATAACCCTGGACATATTTAGAAATACATCCTTGGGGACGATGAAGCAAATACGGTTGGTACATATTTCGAACGCTTAATATTGGTCAATGTTTTCGACAAAGTTATGCGCTTGGCTCAAAGCTGCAAATGAAAATGGGTTTGCTCGTAAAATTATTGATAAACGTACAAGATAATAATATATGTTTAAGATTATTATGTTTTGTTATTCTTTGTTTAAAAACAAAGAAAGTAATTGCTTGGTTATAATAAAATTTAATACGTATCAACTTAAATTGTAACATTTTTTATTTTATACATAAAAATAATAGTTATACATAAGGTAATAATTTTCATATGAATACACGTAGTGAATAATTTACTGTAGCGTATATTTTATTCACCACGCTACTTAAAAATTATGGACCCTTTATAGTTGAGTTATGTTACTGTTTTAGTATAATGTGTAGTTACGGATATTATCCTTCTTATAGTTATAGTTTTAAAACTATATTATGTACATGCATATGTTCAAAACATAATTATATATATTCTATTTGAAAAAAGCTAAAAATCGCGTAAAAATAAAATATTACGTGATTGAAAACATAAGCACAAACCAAAATTTCAAATAAAAATCGCATACTTTTTGTACAAAGGAAGAGCAATTGTGTATAAAAAAATACAGCAACCAAAAGTTACCCCAAAATATATTAACAATTGAACAATTACATTTAATTTACCGATGCACTTTTTAATGTACCGCAATATGCCGCCCCGATCAAAGCGATCTTTTTAAGCGGTAATAAACTGTGACATTTGTTAAAAATTATAACCGAGAGGGTATCGCTCCTAAAATTCAATTGTATGAAGTGGTACTTGTTAAGGAGTATCGAATAATCCGTAAATTAACATTAAATTCATCAGATTGTAGACTCTATGACTTTGTAATAAGGACGATACGATCGTGAAAGTGATTATTGAAATCGAGCCACAGGAAAAGGGCTCTTGTATTTTTAATTTACAGCACATTATTGTAGCTGCTTTTAATAACGGATTGTACTATATAATTTTGCGAATATAAGTTTTATTTTGAAAGCAAAAATTATAAAAAATATTATATAACCACCAGGTTGTTTTCAAAACAACAGTTCCAAAAATGGGTTGACATACTAATACTTTCATTAAAATATTTTTAATTCAAAGGCACTGTTATCTGAACAGTATTAAAGTAAGTATCATTGAGCACTGGTTTAAGCGTTAGTTTGAATCTAGTAGTTATACCAACGTGCAACTGATAAAACAAAATAACAAACAGAACTAAATAGAATACACAGCAAAAATAGAAACACTTTTTGCAATAAACCATTTATACGCAATAATGATAATAAAACCCTTAAATAAAGACATCCCATATTTTTCGACATAAACCCCTTTTTCCTAAAATAACAAGACACAGCGGGTGTCGGGCGCGAACTTGTTGGCCTTTGCCTTTTGTTATGGAAACCATAAAGAAAAACAAAAGTGTTTTAACCCGTAGTTAACCCTTTGCGACACATGTCGTCGCGGTGGCGAGAAACCGAGAATTACACCGAGTAAAATCGGGGTAAACTAAGCTCATATTTCAGCCCTTACTGATAAAGACTTAAGAGCTAATTCACTTTTGCAGTTCTGTCGATATTTTTGTTGATAAAGCGACAAAATTATGCCCTCCGAGTGTGGTTTTTTGAGTGTATTGTATTGTCGGGAATGGGGTTTTTATTGCGAATGTCTGTTGCGGGCGTTTTTCGGATTGTTAGATGCGTATATCTCGCATATGGTATTATTTGTATGCGCTATTACATGGCTGCTATATTTCTGTCAGCTGACAAAAGTAATCTCCTGCGTGGGTTATGAAATTCCGGGATCTGTTTTCCCGATTTACCGGTGTATTTGCATAACTCGGAAGCGTAGTATAATGTAGTTAGGATATGAGAAAGACATCCTGACTATTTGATTTAAGGACGTGAATAAACAGCATATACGAGTACAAAGCGATATTTCTTCGCTCGCTCGCTATAATTCGGTCGCTCATATTCTGATTTATTTATTATTTAGATAGTGTTATTATTTTTATCTTAAATTACTTTTTGAATAAGTTATTCACTATCCAATGCTATTGCTAATTTACTAAGCGGTATCGCTGAATATATTCAAATATAGGACATAGCTTGATGGAAAGTCCCTCCGACTTTTAGGTAACTAGGTACTAGAATGGCAATCTTAAACCAGAAGGTTGAATGTTCTAACCAGGTCACGGGAGCATTTGACAGCAACAGAATATAATGAAGAATGGTCTCTTTAGCATCATGGGGGTGACCTATGTTCTGAAGCAGTTGTTCATAGGTTGACTTTGATGATGATACAAATGTAAAATAATATTTTAAGAGCATATTTTAATGTATAAGTTAGACATTAAAATATGCTCTAAAACCTTCAAAGAGCGAGTCGTACTGGTGCACTAGGGCATCTTACCACAAGATATTAAATATTTAACTTTTTTGAGTTAATCACATAAGCCAGTGATATACGGACCGAAAGACAGACGCTTTAGTTTGATTAGTTATATAGTTGCTTTCCTTTGAACTTAACGGCCAAAAAGTATATATTTTCTCTTTTATCTCAAAAGCTATCTTCCAAATTATTTTAACAAATGCGTTCTTGAATAGAATTCAATCGGACGTCGATTGCTTGACAAATTGCTCGGGCATCCATCACGGCTGGCTTTCCGAGGGATCAACCCTTTCAGCGACGCTCATCCTACATACACGATTCTATGATGCGTATAATAAAATAATATTGTTATCTTTTTCTGATTCGCAAAACGGGAAATACAAGCCTATATTTTTATGTGCACATAAATAATTATAACTTATTTTTTACTAATCAAATATAATTTACAGAAAATTTAGTATCACAAAAATCTACAGTACTGTATCAACATAATGAACAAAGGAAATGAAAAACCTACAATTTTCATGCACATTAAAATAAACTAATTTTACGTATAAAAATTAGAAGCTTCTATGAAATGTAAGGTCATTTCGAATTCACTGTTAACACAATTTATAACTTCTATTTAAATAAATCATTAACGATGCTATCCGCTATAACTTAATAGGTATATCATATTAAAGTCTGAAATGCATTCTCCTATAAATTACGATTTGACTCTACCACCATCTTGATCTGGGCGTGAGTTTACTTTCGAATAGTAGGCCCAAAAAGTTTGGAAATTGTACCTTCAAAAATAAATTACTATTTTAATTAACACATTTTCTTAGGAATGGAATTTTAAGATTTTCTCAGCACTTACGGTACCTACTCAAGGAATATTTCACTCCAAATTTCAAATCTGAGTTTTATTAATTTTAAGGTATTTACTAAATAAAATTAAACAATTCCGAAAATTCACATATTTCATTCGACGAAGTTGCGCAGTAGTAGCCAACCTGCCTTAAAAGCCACAGGTCGCGGGTTCGATTCCCAGTTTCGGTCTGGGTATGTTTGGCCTTGTCTGTGTTCTGGATCTCCCATAATATCACTATTTCACAAACTCGATGGGGGTCGTTAACTGTGAAGCGTATTTGTGTATTTTTTTTTAGAAATCAATGGTACCCTCAAGCTGGATAATATAAAAATGAAAACTTTTTACAAAAATTTAATTTCGTTCGTTAGTGGAAGACGAACTCAAGAACGGCAGTATTAGTAAATGCCACTTAAAATTCGTCAATTCTTAACTTATTTTTACTACAATAAATATTTAAATAATTGATATTTTAATTAATTAAATTTACAATGGTTATAATTAATTATCTTTTATTCAATTGACTGGGATCAAAATTGTCTATTCATTGATTAATGCGAGAACATGAAAACAGCATAGACGTAATTACAAGGTAGAAGGGTTTTGTAATTCATTAGTACTCGAATATATTGAATCCTTTATTCATCTAAAGGGATAAGATACGTTCGTGGCGAAAGTTGAATAAATGTAAATCGAAAAGCTAAGCCCGCATAAGGGTCGGAGGAATAATGACTCGGAACGCGTATAATTGAAACATCCTGCTCCGCTCGAAGCTCGTCAGGTCCTCATTTAAAATTAATTTAAACACTCGTTAAAATTAAATCTCTGCGTTACTATCCCACGGGTCGTCACAATAAACTATATAATTATTATAACTATGAATAACCTCATTCATTCCTTATTATTACTAATATTAAACAAACTTACTACTTTATTATTCTGTTTCATTTTTTTTTATTATTTTCAACAGAATCAATGAATTATTATATAATACTTAATCGTAAGTCTACATTTATAAGATTTTTTTTTCTTTCTTCTTCTCGGTCGTTGTCTTCATTACTGAAGGTCGTGTCCACTCTGGTCCAGGGTCTGGGCTACGGTCTTTATGATGTTTTTCCAGTGCATCCTGTCTTCGGCTTTTCTCAGGGCTGTGGTCACTTGGAGACCAGTGAGATTGGTGACTTGGTCCGACCACCGCGTGGGGAGCGGCCGCGTGGTCGTTTCCCCTCAACTTTCCCTGCACCATCAATTTGTCTAGGCTGTCGGGCTGCCTTCGCGCTATGTGACCAAAATAGCGAAGGATACGCTGGTAGCAGACACTTGACAGTCTCGTTTTTATGTTAAGTTGTTGCAGGATCGATACATTGGTTCTCTTGGCCGTCCACGGTATGCGCAGCATCCTTCGCCAGCACCACATCTCGAAAGCGTCAATTTTCCTCCTCTCCAGTGAGCGAATTGTCCAGGATTCCGAGCCGTAAAGAAAGATGGAGAATACCAGAGTCTGCACGAGCCGTTTTTTCGTTGTATTCGATATTTTCCTGTTCTGCCATATTCGGGTCAATTTGCTCATTGCAGACTTGGCCATTTGAGCTCGTCGCCGGATCTCTTTTTCACATCCTCCTTGGTTGGTCAGTAGTGAGCCGAGATACAAGAACTCAGAGACAAATTCAAGGTCACTTAGTTCTCCGGTTCGAGTCAGTGTACCAGCCCTATCTACTATTAAAACTTTTGTCTTTGATCTGTTGACTGTTAGACCAACCTGCTCGCTTTCATATTGGACCTGGTCAGAAGAGTTCGCCCAGTTCTTCTTCGGATGACGCAATAAGAGTGGTATCATCTGCATATCGAAAGTTGCTAATCTTCGTCCCGCCTATCGAGATGCCGCCCCGCCAGTCATCTAAAGCTCTTCTCATTATGAACTCTCCATAGATGTTGAAAAGGATGGGGGATAGGATGCATCCTTGCCGTACCCCTTTCTCCGCTTTGAAAGGTCCCGATATCGCGTCATTGACTCTCACAACAGTTTCACCATCTTTGTACAGGTTGGAAATTAATACTGCCATGTGCTCAGGAACGCCCATTTCCAGTAAAATATTCCAGAGACAGCTCCACCGTACGCAGTCAAAAGCCTTAGAGTAGTCAATGAAGCACATCAGTGTTGGCTTGCAGAATTCTCGGCTTTTCTCTATTAATTGCCTCACGTTGACAATTTGCTCCCTGGTACCTCGACCTCTTACAAAACCAGCCTGTTCCTCAGGTATTTGCCACTGTAAGAATGTCTTCAATCTCTCGTTAATGATGTATAGCATTATTTTGCTGGCATGCGATGTAAGTGCCACTGTGCGGTAGTTGCTGCACGAACGAGTAGATCCCTTCTTGTGAAGAGGAATAAGCATTGATTCTTTCCAGTCATTTGGCCATTGACCTGTTCTCCAGATCTGGTTACATAGATTAAGAAGAAACTTAATACCTTTATCTCCGATTTGTTTTAGTTCTTCAGCAAACATGTTGTCTTTACCGGCCGATTTATTGTTCTTCAGTTTACCTAAAGCAAATCGTATTTCGGACTCCAGTATCTCAGGTTCAAGGTTGTTTGGGTCTATGAGCAGAGAATGTGTAGACTGTTGTTTGTGACTATCGGCGTAGAGGCCCTCACAATACGATCGCCACCTTTCGGTCACTTGGTCAATCTCTGTTAGTAGATTACCTGCATCATCCTCTACAGCCCATGTTTTCGGCTTTAATTCCCGGCTGATAGTCTTGACTTTTAGGAATAGATCTCTTGTGTGCAGTGTTTTTGAGTGTTTCTCTATGTCCTCACATATGCTGTTAAGGTAAGCATTGTAGTCCCTGCGGCAAAGATATTGAATTCTCGCCGATAGTCTTTTGTATTGCGTACGGTCAATATCATTGCTGCCTTTAAGTAGGTTTTTTCTCTGCTTTATTTCCTTCCAAGTTTCCTCGGTAATCCATTCCTTATTCGGGGTGTCTGCTTTATCCCTCGTACGGACTTCAGCTCTTGTTGTTAAAAGCAGGTTTTTCATACTAGTCCATTGGGTGTTAATGTCTGCATTAGTGTCTACAGTGAAATTCAATGTTTTGGTGTTCAAACAATTTCGGAAAGCAAACAGTTCATCAGGTCTAAGTCGTTTTTGCGGTTTGTATAACGTTCTTAGGCACCTCTTGAGTTTTACGCTCATTGTTGCCACAAGTAGTTTGTGGTCACTTCCACAATCTGCTCCAGGGTAGGTCTTCACACTTTTTATGGAGGATCTCCATCTTTTCGAGACAGCTATGTAGTCTATTTGGTTCCTCGCCCGGTCTCCTGGCATAACCCATGTATAGAGTCTTCTCGGATGTTGTTGGAAGCATGTATTAGTTATCGTAAGGGAGTTCTCAGTACAAAATTGGAGCCACATTTCACCGCGCTCGTTCCTCTCTCCCAGACCATACTTGCCAACTACTTCTCTTAGATGGTCATCGTTTTCTGTTGATCCTACCTTAGCATTGAGATCCCCCAGAAGTACCATTATGTCTCTGTTGGGTACTAGTTTTATCGTATCCTCAAGCAGTCTGTAAAACGCCTCTATCTCCGCCTCTGACGACGATGATGTTGGTGCATACACCACAATTAGATGCATACGGCATGGCTTGGAGTTAAACTTAACTGTCATTATCCTGTCGCTCACTGGGTTGTATCCTATTACTGCCCTATTTACTTTATCGGACACAGAGAGGGCAACTCCGTTGCGGCTTTCATTTTCAGGGCCTGAGTAGTATACTGTATGGCCACAAGGTGTTTCGTAAAACCCGGATCCCCTCATATGTGATTCAGTAAGTGCCAGCATGTCTAGATGGTAATCTCGCTGTTCTTGATCTATCATCTCCTTTTTGCCCTTCGTTATCATGCCTCGGACGTTCCATGTGCCCAGTTTAACATTCTTGGAGACTTTGAGCTGGTGATCGTGATCGTTATCGTTACCAGTAGCATTTATTCCGCACCGTGCCTGGTAGTTCACAACGGTACGGCCAGTAGCATATTTCACACCCTGCGGCCTGGGATCCGCCTGGCGCCGGGTGGTGGCCGGGTCATATGCCAAAACTCTCTGTCTCTTTTGTCTTTTCGTAATCATAAGTGGATTTCATGGGAAGAATAGTGCAGTGGTTTCCCCTTGCCTTCTGCACCGCAGCGATGTTAAAGATGTTGTCCAGCGCCCTGCTGCCAGCGCCTGACATCCGGAGTGGTGATTGTTTTCCGGACCCCCTTTCTCCCGTCGGCTTGTCGACCTATGTCTCCTGAGGGATTGGTTACCGCAGTCTTTACAGTAGGTTGTTCGACGTAACAGTGTTCACCACGTGTAGGTGGGAGTGGAGTTGGCAGGGAGAGGCTAATTGACTATCACTGTATAGACATGTATTGCGCATCACCCGCCCTTGAACACCCATTTTTTTTTCAATTGTTTATATCTTGTATGTTTAACGAATCAGGTATGATTCAACCCTTGGCAATGCAACTTGTAAATATTTAATTCTGTTAAAGCTTCATTATATATTCTATTGAATCAGTTTATTTTACTATATGATTTATAAAACCATTTAGATGCAAACACACCATATCAATACAAATTAGTAAAATACTTAGTATAATAAAAATTGTATATAGCTAATGGTTAGTTCACTCACTTGTAGTCGGTAGAGACTTGGGTACCTATTAAGTAAAAAAAGATTTATAGCGCTTTTAGTACTTACGGTACTCGATTGTTAAAGCCGGTATTTAACCAGGAATTTAGTACGTTTAGTGCACTGTGCTAGCAGTTATTAAAGCGCTTCTCGAGACGATTCTGTTTTGTTAATACTATTTTGAATTTGCTTAATATATTACATGTGAGTTTGTTTTATTAAATCCTTATTGTATATATAAGATTAAGTATGAGAGTTTTTGACAATGTTGTTTTTTTTAAATTACTTTCCGTCTGTAATTCCACGTCCGTAAGCCGTCGCTATAACAATATCGACCACGATGTCGCTGTGAATGAGAAGAAATATGGTAAATCTTATCTTCGTACGTAGAACAATATTTTAAAGCCTTATAGAATAAAATAGACCAAAATAGCGAAAAATACTCTTCAAGAAACCTGTATGTATGTCAATAATACCGTTAGTGTCTGATGAAAATGAGGCTTTTACAAGCAAAACCTTCAAGAAAAGAGCCTATTCTTTCCTTAAAGGTCGGCAACGCGCCTGCATGCCTTCTGGTGTTGCAGATGTTCATGGGCGGCGGTGATCACTTAACATCAGGTGAGCCTCCTGCCCGTTTGCCCTCTTACATAAAAAAAAAAAAATGTTGTCACCTAAGAGCGGCAGCAGTTCAAATACTGCTACTATACAGAATATCACTACATAGTATAAAACAAAGTCGCTTTCTCTGTCCCTATGTATGCAACTACGCAACGGATTTTGATGCGGTTTTTTTTAATAGATAGAGTGATTGAAGAGGAAGGTTTATATGTATAAAAATAGTGGAGAAAAAAAAAATTTTTTGAGGTTTCTAATGTGATATCGTATATAATTACATTTAACGCGTGCGGGCCACGGGCAGTAATGAATAAATCAAAACTACTGGATCGATTTTAATCATTTTTTCAGTGAATGACATACGCTATATATTTTATACCCGTGCGAAGCCGGAGCGGGCCGCTAGTTAATATTAATATTCTGTATGAAGGTAGTACTTCCCTGGTCAAGCCATTTCACAAACTAGCAATACTGTACTACCACATTATTAATAAAAAATCAATAAGTTTAAAGGGTTGAATTGTTCTGGGATATGATTTAGTATCGCTAATTGTGAAGGAAGAGGAAGTTCGAAGATTAATTAATGCTATTATAATTAAGTTTCAAACAATGTCACGACTGAGATTTACGTTCTAACTAAAACTAAGACGCGCATATATGTTTGCTTTGATTTGAAATCATAACCTACTTACTCGTCAAATACTATTGTTTTTGTAATATAAGACTTATATAACTTCTTCTTCATCCTAGCATTATTCCCGGTATTTTATTATACCCAGGGTCTGCTTATTACTCTTATCCGGATTTGACAGGTTACTAGTTTTTACACAGAGCGATTGCCATCTGACCTCCGCAACCCTAAGGGCGAACCAGCAACTCATTGGATAAGAGCAATTTACTTATCAAGAGTTAACGATTATTATCAGATGCTATGTGATAACAACCGGGACCGACAGCTTAACGTGCTCTCCGAGGCACGGTGGGGAGACCCACAGACAAACGCCCAGACCGAGACAGAAATTTTAACAAACATCTGCCCGAGCGGGAATCGAACCCGCAACCGTCGAGACTTAAGGCAGACATGCTACCCACAACGCCACAACGGTGTCATAAGACTTATATAACTATTGACACAAATCAACAATAAGGCAAAAACATGGTATAAAATATTTTTGCTATTGCAGGAATAAACTGATGTGAAATGTAAAAATTATTTATATAAATATTTAAAAACGTAAAATATAAGATTAAAAATAAATAAAAGGTAAATAGTCTTTTATAAGCTAATAAGTTATATGCTACAATATTTCTCAGCTATAAATTTCCACACTATCTTTATACATATAATTCTACTGTAAGTGTGTATGTCATTAAACTCCTCCTAAACGGCTGGACCAATTTTGATAACATTGTTTGTGTGTGGAGTCGAGAATGGTTTAGATTCACAATTGGACCCAGTAAGGCGCTGCTATAGGATGCCAGTTTTTTTTTTAAATATTGAAGCAGGACAACGTCGGCAGGGTCCGCTAGTTGTATTATATTTTTAGTGAAAACTTAATTAGCTAATGTAATATCCATACTCTTTTATTGTCACACTGTATTTGCATGCTGTATGTTTTCCAAATAAATAAAAATATAATAAAACTGTATGACTTATACCACATTGCTTAAAATGTAACCATTAAGGCCTAAGTTATCCCACATTTTAGTCCGCATAAATAACGTCTCTTTGTCGAGATGACTTTTATAGCTTAAAACCTAAGCGTAACTGTTAATATTCATAATTTTTGAGTGCAAAACATTCTAAAGATAACTCTAAAAGTTTGACAACGTAACGCAATTCATAAAATATGAATAAAGGAGGCCCGATAAATTTAAAACTTTATGAAGCCGCAGTCATAAATACAGTGTTCTAAAGTTTTGTCTCTTTGTGTTGCTCGCTTAGTCCCTACTTGTAAATTTGACTTGGAAGGTTTGGTGAAAAATACGCATATGATCTATATAATCCTTTATATGGTATAAGTTTTTCATCACAAAGCACAAATAGACAAACTTAAAAATTGCATATATCGAGACATCGATCAAAAAATCTTAGCTTTGGGAGAAATGAATACCTTGAGAACATACCTTTAAATTGGTGCTACAATTAAATTAAAAACTTAAAAAGTAAAACCAAAAATTACCTTTTTTACAGTCATGTAAATATTCTAAACGTCTCTAAATCCGTGGGCAAACCTGGTAAATAACAATTTGCTTCAAATTTATTTTAATTTGAATTGCCAAATAAATTATACATTTAGCAATTCCTTATTTATACGTAATAGTTATATTAAATGGGTTCCTTAAATAAGTCATTGTATAATTTTATCATGGTACGTAATAAGCCTCGTTAACATAATTCCCAGAAACTTTTATTAAAAATATAATAAATAAAATTACCATTTTGTAATGAAATATATTTATCAAGCAAGGGAATAAAAGTATTTTCTTTATATTTTGATAGCGATAAACGATTTCTTTTTACAAATGTTAAATTTAAAACAAGCTCAAAACCTAGTTGACTTTCCTCTTAGTATATTATATATATCTTTATTTCTGTGACTTTCACTCGTAGAAAGGGAAAGAAGATTAAAGAAGGAACAGAAGCAACATTAGATAAAAACCGCGTGCCAATATTTTACGTATTTTATGTGTGCGTAATGTCAAATTACCTATATAATTAACAAATGCACCAATGTAATTGTCAGTCCCGACCGGGTATAAAACATGACAACATTGACATTTAGAAAAGTAAAAAAATAAGTTGCAAAACCTATATATATCTGTTTCTTTTACTCGTATTAGTGCCACGAGCAACAGACTAAGATAACAATATCTGCTTGGAAATAACTTTACTAGAGCGGCAACATGGTATGGCTCCGTCTATGAGATTGTTAGCCTAAGGTTTCACAGAATATGCCAGAGAGAGAGAGAGAGGAGAGAGTCTTTTTCAAACTTATGCCTACTTAATAAATCATATTTTAATATGACCTGAGATTTAAATTGATAACACAGATTAAAGTTAATCTGCGGCACTGACATTTCGTATTCAAATATATAACTTCTAAGTTCTAACACATATTTCCCTTTACCACAAAGCACGTGACGAATTCTAATACACGAGTTTATTAGCACAAGATTTGCCTTTATTAAAGCCCACAATTTAAATCTAATCAGTTCAGGATATTATAACTTAACTAATATCCCATTGTGACGAGAGTATCAAATATAACAACAAAACCGGTATCCAAAACATTCATAATATGTCATATGTAAAATAACATTAGGTTATCTCGAATACAATGTTTTAATGAGCTTCAACATGAACAATAACAAACAATATGTACAAGCGTCGCAATTATATTAGGCTTTAACCAAATAAACCTCTCAGCTAGATTAGACTTGCGTAGTTAGATACGTAGAATACGATCATATATTCGTAAATGAATTTGCAATTTGTGCTTCATATCTCAATCCTATTATATTCGTAAAACGTATTAACTCTAGATTTGCAAATATTCTTACTCAAAATATAGTTTGTTTTCTTGACATTATTACGAATTCAGTTTTGTGTATTAAAGCGAAAATATATTATGACAGTGAATATTAATATAAAAATCAGTGGCGGATTTACAAATTTCCAAGGTATATGCTTTAAGGCCGCCCTTGCCTCTACAATTGATATGTCCTAGATTATTTTTACGATCCACAAAAGGTTGATTACTGGTTGGAGAAATAGTTGTGTTACTCTAGAATACGGAAGTTTGCTACTGGGAATGTACAATGACAAATGAGAGGGAAATCTCGTCGACAAATTTGTTATAGATTTCTACTTGTAAAACCTGTAAGCATCCGTAAAATTGTCAAACGAAAAAGAACTAGCAAAAAAAAAGTTCGGTAACCAAGAATATGCCGCCCACTGATAAAAACACTAAAGCATTATTATTATGAATTCTAGAGTTCTCTTTTACAGAAATAAAAACAAGTCTTTATATTCGTGTTCTACGTACATTATGATTATGACAGGGAATGGTTTCGGTAACGGTACGTAGGTAAGCTGTAAAAATCAATAAACAATAATTCATGTCAGAAGAAATATCGCGACGCTACGCGAGCGCGCTTACAGAATAAAACGGGATACACGTAGTAATATGCAAGCCACGGTTTGTAAAATATTACCAATATTTTATGAATTTTGTATTTATAATACAAGCAAAAAAAATCTTTAAAAAGTGTTTATTAATTTTTATTAAATTCGTAAACTATACATAGTGCTAACAGCATATAAAATTGTTATGTATGTAAAGTATTACGCAAAACAGTATTATCTCTCTCGGTAATTAGTTGGCGGACTTTGATCCTATCCATACTATATGAATATTAACTAACGTCATTAGTGTTCTATTAATGTATGTATCATACATTTATCATGCATGAATGGTCCCGCTTCAATAAGGGTATTGTACGTTTATATTTAGTAACTAAGACCTTTGTCATGGTTTCGTGATAGACAGCATAATACGACAACGCTGATTTTAAAGACAACACTTTATGTTATGGTGTTTCATAACGATTACAATAGTTTTAGATAATAGTAAAGATATCAAAATATAAGAGTATGAAACCCTTAGGTAACAATAGAGCCTTACTGTTTTAGGCATGAATGATCCTCTCGAGTTGGGAAGTACAACACTCGCGGTAATTACTCTCACAAAGAGAGCCTATTTATTTTTGTACCATTAAAAACAAATTAAAAATCTATTCGATGTGGAAATCACAAACAAATAAAAACCTAAAATATTTTGACGAATTTGACACATATAGGTGCTGTTCAAAACCAAATCCAAAGCAAAACCATTTAAAAAAGTAATGATCACGGAGAAGAATTTTGTGAATAGATACATTTATTTTATAATAATACGTCTAATTTGCATGCATTTGGAGAGGCCTACGTCCAGCGGTGGACAGCGAAGGGCTGATGATGATGATGATGATGAATACGTCTAATTATCAAAGGCTTAATATACTATATACTGGACTGGCCCGTCCATAAAGACATATCATATCTGAAAATCCTGAAGAGCCTGATCATAAATGATGCCTCTTCGTAAATTCAACACCAACGCAACGCAACGGAACAAAGCTAGTCACACGCTAACGCTAACTTTGTTCAGTACATTCAGACCCTTCGTGAGACTCTTATAGCCGAGTTCACCCACTGATCGGCAAACGGTCGGTAGGTTAAGCAACTTTAGGCGCAGTCAGTCACTAGATGGGTGGTAGAGGGTACGTAAAATGTCGGTCCCGGATGTCATCAATTTGACAACAGACGAAAAGTCAAGTCAGAGACCTATACGGGCGACCTGAACAACTCTGACACTAGGTTGGCCACTAACCACTCGATAAGAAGAAGAAGACCCTTCATGCTTATAATATGTTTATTTTAATATAATAGAATAACACTTAGACTAGAACCAAAAATGTTCAAGACACATTTTTGCTAGTATTAAGAGTCGGTAAAAAGTATAAGATACATAATTCTGAAGTACAAGCAGGCGAAGTCACGGATCGATTCTAGTGTGTATAATATATTTTATATTTTTACTATTTAAATTCCCTACTGGAATAAGAATCATATGAAGATATTACGAATTCAGAAACTCGCGCGAGTTTACAATTTATTAAGCAAATATATCATATTAGCTTTTCATTTGTTATAAAACAATGTATAAACTTGTGTATATTGTATATGTATTCTTAATTAAAGCTGTCAGAACGCGCTGAAGTTGTCATTAGTAAAGTATTAGTATGAGCTTGAAGTGCATTTAACTTGGTTTGCTTAGTCTTAGCTTGCTGTGAATAAGTTAGTTCAACTGGGACTCAACACAACAAATGAGCGTCTTGGTGAACGCATGAGTTTACCACAACAAGATGTATAAATGTGTACTTTGATTAATTGTTAGTTTATAATAACTTTATAAGGTTATAAATCTATATAATAATATAATAGTTATTCAAACTTGTCGATTGTTTTTTTACTATTAAAAAGTGTAACCTATTTACGATTCAATACTAACTATAATTACAACTATACAAACCATGTCCACGGGGAATGGTGGCAAGAATACTAGCTGCATTTCCTCGCAATACCGATTCTTTGGGTGAAAAATGAACCAGCACTCCCGTCACCTGTGGAGGCCATGAGTCGGGGTGTAATATCTTTTAGAAATTGTTTTGAACTAACGCTCCATGGCCCACTACTTGTGTTTCTACTGCAAACGGCACAAAAATATTATTTGGAATTTGTCTTTTGTTGGTGTAGTTTTATTTCAGTGTTTTCCTATTATATAAAGTAATGGAAGATATATTTACGCCGAGTAAATTTCATTTTATTATGAAAAATATCCCATCAAAAACAAAATGTAAAAACTTCAAGCCTCGCAACGCAGTTCTTCTACTACAAAAAGTTGTGAGATCTCGTTTAAAACCATGACAGAAACCTGTACGTGACTAAAGTATTTTAATTCGTTGAATATATTGCCGATAAGAAGTGAGTTCCCGTTATCACTAAAAACTCAAACTTAACTGAAACTTGGTCACACGCTTACAGTTTTCGATTAAATTGCAAGCGTCTGATACTAGCTTCATTCAATTATGTCACAAGCTATAATATATATAAGTTATGTGTTATAATTTGTACAAAACTATTTAATAAAAAATATAAAAGCTGTCTTCAGACAAAACATGTCGTACTTACTTAATATAATTAGTTTCTTGTTATTCCCATTTTTGTTTTGAATGTATACAGAATTATTATCAAAGGTTTTCGCAGAAAAGAAAACTCTATTATATTACTTGAGAATTGAGATCGAGGAAAACTTCGTCATTTTTACTTAAAGCAAATAACTACATAGAAATTTTTTTTAAGAATAAATGTATATAGGCATGAATTTGAAATACAATTTGACTATTTGGCATTGACTTACTTCGTTGATTCAACAGCAACCCGAAGGAACGAAGTTAGTCGCATGTTAACTTCATTGTCTACAACATAACTGAATGAAGTTAACGTGTTACTAAGTTCATGTCGGAGCGTCAACAGGACTTTAACATTTTGTCTGTGGAAAGGCCAGAGGGCATGTACCCTAATTGCGATAAAATGACGACCTAAACTGAGCTGCAACGCTTATATCGTACCATGGCATATATATACATCATATTGCCGTGTAAAATCTGAATCGTTTTACTACCTGAATTGAATTGCATCGCAATAGAATTGTTATTAAAAGTTCATGGTAGTTCGTAGTATATAGTAAGTCTTTGTTATTTGGTAAAAAAACAACAGCCGACTTTAGAAGCCTTCATTGATAAATTGATTTCTTATACCTACCTACTTTGAGGAATTTCGTTCGCTATGTCTGGAGTCCTTCATTAAATCGTCACAAGTTTTATCTATCATGAATTCTTATTGAATAAACCAAGGAAAGAATAATAAAATTCGATTAATGAACTTCGAAATAATCTCACAATATTCAAAAAAACAAATACATAACCTTTTTTGTTTAAAGTTGGCTACAAAAAATCATTATTTTAATTAGTTTTCTTTAACTTCCCTTTCATTATTGGACACTGATTTTTTTTGTTCTGCCAAGATTCTTTTGTTAAGTACTTTCAATTTATTTATTATTTGCTTCCGTTATTTATAAACCATACCATACACTAAGAAATCTTTTGTAATTGCTCCAAATAACATAATTGCTTACGGACCGGCCATTATTTCTTCTGCAGCATAAGGTTGATGATTTTTTTGTCATTCCGAGATCAGCTATTTTAAGGACTCGAACAAAAAATGTGGTTTCTAAACCATATCGGTAGTAAGAAATTTAAATAACAATAAATCTTTCTCCGTTCTTTATTTTATTTAAATCTTGTGCCAGGAGTGGGTACGACAATTGCCAACATTTGGGTCAGGACCAAACCCGCAACTCTCGCTTTAATGGAGTTGGCGCTTCTACCGTTGAGATATATAGGCTTTTAAATTTAGTTTTTAGATGATGCAGAACAGATAAAGACCTAATTAACACAATAAAAGAAACCTATTTTTATACGAAAATATAAATATTAAATTTATGTATTGAAATTAATGCTTAAAATAAAAACTAAAAATATCTATTCGTAATAATAGTAAAACTTGTTTAAACAACATAGAAGTAGGTAGATTTTGACTTCCGGTCTATACAAATAGACCGGAAGTCAAGAGGGGTAGGGAAGACACTTCACTCCCTCCTTTAGACACATTATTTCCCGCCCGTGGTAAGATATATGTATGTATGTAGAAATTATATAAGAAACTAGCTATTCACGTTTATAGCATTATTAAATTATTATTTTTATTCAGTGGACACCGTTGTGGCGTTATGTGTAGCCTTTAGCCTCGACGGTTGCGGGTTCGATTCCTGCTCGGGCAGATGTTTGCATTGATCTTACAAATATCTGTTTCGGTCTGGGGGTTGTCCTTGTGTCCCCACGGAGCCTCGGAGAGCGCGTTAAGCTGTCGGTCCCAGTTATTATCACATAACATCTGATAATAATCGTTAACTCTTGATAAGTAAATTGCTCTTATCCAATGAGTTCCTCGTTCGCCCTTAGGGTTGCGGAGGTCAGATGCCAATCGCTCTGTGTTAAAAGTAGTGACCTGTCAAAGGGACAAGACGGGACAAGACTAATAAGCAGACCCTGGGTAAATACTCGTATACTACCGGGATTATGCTAGGAAGAACAAGATTCTTTTTATTCAGTGAATATTATAGGTCCCTGAATGGTTTATAACTTTAGATTCACAATTGGACCCGTTAAAAAGCTTTGCAATTGGGTTCTAGGCATAAACTTAATATATACTACGGCCACTTATATGGGCAGGCCCTTCCGTACAGACAAATTGTCAGACTCGTTGGTGCTCTATGGTAAATTAGATTTCGTTTCTTTGCGTTGATGTTTATTTGACGAAAGACCACCAGCTGTCTTTGACATTTTGCCTGCTCATAGTAGTACAGTAAGTTACAGGTATTTTAATTAAGATTTTTAAGGAATTGGACCCAGATCCTAGTAGATACCGCTACGACCACGTTCTAAGATTATGTTTTTATGTCCACAGCAGGGAAAAGTCTGTTGAAAACTCAAAAAAATGCATTGTAATTGGTTGTGTTACGACAACCTAAACGCGCGAGCCGGACTCTCACTTCACTGGTGTTTTTATTTAACATGGCTCTTAGCGTGAAATGCTCAGTGACCTAAAAATATGCTAGAATAAGTTGACTTTGACCTTAAAAGACTTCTATACATTTAAAAATTGTTAGTATGACTTTCCACATGACTCTCTTATTAATGACTGACTTAAAAAAAATATCTAATGGGACGATTGTAAAATAAGCATTCCCCGGCGTTCACATATCAATCAATCAATCTAAAAAAGCGGAATAAATCGGTCTTAATCAGAATACATAGCTCTAAAGATTTTTTCAAACTCATTACCTACCAGAGGTGTATACATTTGTGAAATATTTCTTTTGTTATTAAAAATGAAATATTTTATTCACCAAATAAAAAGTCTCACACGTTTTTGTTGAAAGTCAGAGTATACGTGAGCTGCCACCGGCTCCAAAATTAAATCTTCTGAGAAGAACCGACGGAACAAACTCAGGGGATTATATTTTTATTGTATCTTTTTAATGTAATTTATTTACATTTTTGTTCACTGAACTGCTGAAAAGCCTGTAGCGACGGTGTCATTCCCAAGTTGTGGTACAAGGTATTCATTAATTTTATAATAACACTTATCACACGAACGTTCCTTGACTTTTTTTTTAATTTATTAATAGAAAGTTTGTGAATGATTTCTGGGATCCTATTGTACAGTGACCTTTAAAAGAGCTGCTATTTTTATGCATTCTAGTAGATGGTATTACAAAAATTACAAGCGTTAAAAAACTTACGGCAGCCATAGTAAGAATGGCGACCCAAAAGTAATTGCTGGTTTATTTGATAATTAATTTAAAGAACATTACATACGTTTTTCGAAGCGCGTACAAGTTTGTTTATGCGCTCCTTTTACCAAACCCGCAACTCGTAAGAGCGTTGACGCGATTATAAGCTATTATAAGGGCGTTATGTAAAGCGCTTTAACTATTCTACTGACACTCCATCACCGATTATAGCATACACGCTGGAACAATATCATATTCGCGCTTTCGACATTTTGAAGCGTAAAAAAGCACGCGTGTAAAGAACGTATGCCAAATCGACCGTAACGCGTCTAAAAACTCTTGCCTAAACAGGCCCTTATATCTTGTATGTACTTGAAACACAATACGTAGTTCCAGCTTCTTATCTGAATTCATTTAACAAGCAAAAAACCAATAATTTCACATCTAAGGATTCTTATTTCCTGTGTGAGATCAAAGACGATCCCGGTTTTGTGTAGAGTAACGTATAGCTTTACATTAAAACACGTACGTTTATATAGTTAGAGAGTATATTTTACTAAAGTTTTATTTACTTATCCATATTATAAATAGCTTGTACATTGACTTACTGTAAACTAAAAACCGGCTCTTCCATACAGAAAATGTCCAAAGATTCGCTGGTGCTCCTTCGTAGATTCGCACTAACGCATCGAAACGAAGTTGGTCACACGCAACCTCTCTCCTTCTTCCAATCTGGGGTCAGAGAGACATCTTGCGGGTGACTAGTGCAGTTCGTTTTCTGCAACTTGTGGACTCAACTTCCACTTACTATCCGGTGAAATCGAGTCATTTGTTCCCAAAAAAAACTTCATTCAATTGTTTTGCAAGTTTGTGACTAAGTTCGTTTCGTTGCGTTAAAACCTTTGCACATTTTATTTGTACGGGAGGACTTGTCGATTTATTATAAGTTTGTGAGCGCATATCATTTTTTTGTTGTAAATTTTGTCGTAAAATACTTTTTGATAAGTATACAGACTTTCTGTATAAATTTAAAGTACCATTAGTACAATTTGCTTGCGGTAGGTCCGGAAACGCAAAACATCTAACTGGCGGGAATCGTGCCGGTGTTCATCGGTTTGTATGCAGGTACTACGTTTCGTCGTCGTCGACGTCGACGTCGAGGAAGAGTGGTCTTCACTCATCAGTATAGTCAACAATATTGCAGACAAAATAGAACCTATGTATAAAATATTATGACGACTGTATCTGGCGGAGTGGTAGGAAACCTGCCTAAAACACCGGTGGTTATAGTTTTGATTCACGACCTAAAGTTTGTATTGATCATACAGAATATATGTGTTCCGATCTGACTGGTTGTGCTTGTGTATGAGAACTGGTTGTGCTTGTGTATGTATGTTTATATATCATGTATATAAACATCCTAATGGATAAGTTTCAATTTAACATTTTTTCAAATTAATGTGACTTACCTGTTGAATATTGCATATAAAAATCTGGTTTATCTTAGTATCAACAAAAACATAAGTTACGTTAGTATATGGTAAAAGTATTTTCTTGTGTGTAGATAAAGTAAACGAAACCCCTATAGGACTCTAAATAGCCAAGAAATATTGTAGAAAAATTCCCTCCGGAAGATGGTAATGCAGAATACTAAAAACAGGCTTACCCAGTTGGGGAAAGAGTGCACGAAGGAACGAAAATATATGACATGAAAAAGTATACTCTATTTGTGGAACATAAGAATCAGTGTTGAGTAATCTGTGTATTGAAAATATGATTTTTAAAGAGATGACAAAGTTTTTACTTTTTTTAGGATGTTTTTAAAGTATGAAGTGTTTGCGTAAAATGTACGTTTTGTGCGTGAGGCGTCGCTTCTGAAGCTGCTTAATATTTTTATCTCGATGTTTATTCAAACATCGAGATAATTATAAATACACATAAATACGTGGTTTTCCGTACATATAAATTATTATAAGATACTGGCGCAAAACTGTCGTCAATTATTACTAATCTAATAGATTAGTAATAATTGACGACAGTTTTATTATTTATTTATTTTTTATATTATTTATTTTTTTGAGAAAAAATAAGATCATTATAAGCTAATTACGAAACTTAACTTTTTTTGTATTATAATAGCTAATTATCGACAATACTACAAAAATACAATGTAAAAATCTCTTTCTACTTTCTTTATGCATGTTTATATTCAAAATATGAAAGTAACTCTGTCAGTTTTTTTTTACTACAGCATAGAACCGATTTTGATATAAATCAGCTTAGAGATCATTTAAATCCATAGAAAGAGTACTATTTATCCCAAAAGTTTTAAAGATATAAGAAAGTAGCCAAGGAATCGGACTTTTTTAAATTGTATGCGTGCTAAACCACAGATTATAAGCTAAGCGTACTATAATTACAGTACCTGTGCTACCGAGCATACCTCTTCGGCTTCTTTCATCATACGAAATAGCTATTTTTCATAGAGAGAATGCTGATATATGTAATTCAGACCATATACCACATCCAAATAATAATATATGTGATAACAAGTGTTTAAAACATTCGTATTTATTCATATAGAATTCTTTTAGTCATACAAAGTAACTGACCCAAATTATTTTTTCTATATTAATTAATATAAAGAAAGAGGTCTCATATAATGAAAGAAAACACTTTATCCTATTTTATATAATAGATAGTTTAAAATAAGAAATCGTGTAATCCGTTTTTGAGTCTGAAGTAAAATTTGAATATTCAATGTAATCCACGTCGATAGCTCTCTAGAATGCTCGAGAAAAGTGTCGACGGAGTTTTCTCACTTAATTATAGCTGAAACTGGTTCAGTTGCGTTGTTTGTACACATTTGTAGAATAGAATGCTGAATAAAAATACTATAAACTGAAAGTTTTCCCTGAAGATCTTGCGAATGTAACGATTTTAAGCTTTCTTTACTAAAATTATATTTTCCGTATCTCTGAAACTCTTAAGCTTTAATTGCCATAAAAATTATTTGCTTTATATTTTTGAAACGGCCACTTGGACCTTGATAAAAGAGTGGCCGTACAAAACAATCACGTTTGAACTGTAACAAATTTTTACTTCGATAAATATATATAAAAACTGGGTAGAGCTCTTTAGTTCTTCCAGGGTTTAATTTTAAAAAGAGCTATGCATGTGCCTTGAAATGAAAAATAAGTCATCGTAAATGCGCATAATTATGAATAGAAATTGTAAAACGTACTTAAGCATAGTGACGAATTAAACTCTTACCTATGTTAATCTTTTCATTTTCAGCTATGCGTCAGGCGTAAATGCTTCGAAAAATACAGAGAAATACTTAAGAATAATATTTCTAAATAAACGAGAAATCGGACTATTTCCCTACTTAAATGTTTCTTAGTTTTATTTAATACCAGAAACTAGCGCGTCTCGAAAATTATTTAAGTACTATATTTATTTCACTTTATTAAATATATTTCCTTGCGGTTTTCGTCATGTGTAGACCGTCTTAACGGAAGGGAAGTACTACCTCTCAGAACATGGCATGCAGTAGCACTCTAATACTATTAATGTTGTCGCGCCTCCTGCTATACTTTCATACTTCACCCTCCCACTACCCTTGTTTTGGAAGCACGCTTGTTGCCACTATTGCTGTTGTAACTTTGTAGGCGTACGTAGGCTACGGTGGCAAAATTAATCCTAACCACAGCGGAGCGGAGTACAGTGCTTGGCAGTCGCTTTAGCTCGTTCTGCGAGAGTTCTCCTCCCCAGGAAACTAAGCACCTGATATTTCACATAATATTTCGATCCGAATCGAATCGATCGAATGATTGAAGATTAGTGGAAAATCCACATCACGACAAAAATTCCGACATTCAAGGTCTCTACTTGGTTACTGCTTTCTTTATATGGACCCTTTACTTAAAATAATACAATTATATATTTTGTAGGAAATAAAATAAAACTAAACTTTGTAACGTAAGTCACGTACTTGTCCCACTCAGAGTAGGGGACTACATCTTACGATTAAGGACAAATTGAATAACGATGTTACATTTGGGACGATGAAATCTAAGATCAAATAAATAAAGCATGTGACTCCTTGGTATCAAAATATTTTTAGGTAAATTAGTCGATGATAATATTGATAAGGCATTTTATGACGATTTTATTTAATTTCATTAAAAGTCTTTCAATACTAAGAAAAAATATAATCATATTTTAAACGCGTCATCCCGCGACTTTGACGCAATTTTAAAATTTTGTTTCCTTATTTGATTATATATATAAATATTATTTAAAAAAAAAAACTAGGAAAAAAATACAAAATAATATAAAACACGTCCGATGATTATACTAACCCTAATATTAACCCTACTGTTAATTACACTGGAAAAATTACTTTGAATTAAACTTTTAAAAATTAGTATTGAAATTTAAAAGTGCTTCAGAATATGAAAACATATTTTAATTTTTCATTTTAATGCAGAAACCATGCTACTAAAGTAGATTTTTAATAAATTCATTTTTAATTTGAGTTAAATATTTTGTAGTAAACTGTAACGAGTCTCAGTACGCTCATTAACAATTTAGCCATTTGTAAGGGAACTATAATCTCGTGGGAATATTGGTATCGCATTAAATACCAAATGTATGTGAATTCTATGACGTGCTTGATAAATGATTCATGGGAATCTCCGAGTTTTATAATATTACTTACATCTGCTCGCGACTTCGTTTGCGTTTGACTTTGAAGCATCATGTTAAATCTACTTAAAGCATTATGTTACGCCGGACGACCGGATCAAAGTTATATTTTATCCCTCGAGAACTGTAGCTTTTTGGACGGATGAAACGTACCTTTTCTGTACCCCTGTCAGCGTTTATGCAAGATTACATGATCAGTTGACTAGGCGTGAAATTGTAACAAAGAAACAAGTAAAACAATTTTTTTATAAAATCCTAATTCCTTACTTACCAGTGTTTACTTAATATTTACTTAGTATGTACGGCGTATAATTTTCTTACATTTTATGTGTAGGTCTTGAATGAGATCACATCTGGTGAAAATTATGTTCTTATTTTTTATATTTTATATGACGTTCTTTAAGAAAATAACTAACTTCATATATTATCATTTTCAGCAATTGTCTAAAGTTTTAGAACAGTAATTTCAATCAGTCAACGTGCATTCTAGTGCATATGTGGTACATTCATGGCACCATCTGTGGGACGCCACACGCCTTCACCGTGTATATATATGATAGGTATTTAACTTAGGAGTAATGTCCGTCCGTATTGTCCGTCATTATCACTTAAAATTATATAAATTATAACCAACCCACTTAAAATATATATGTAAGTGTGCCTTTTTCGGAAATGTATACACATTTACAGTTAACTCATCTAAATATTTGTACTGACGTTATGGTGAATATTATATAATTGACTTATCAATCAATGAACGATGTATTTTTGAATACTTACAATATAACTTGGTACCATTTTCACCCCCCCACGCACCCATTTCAATCAATCAAACTCAAATCCAACAAAAACTTAATACAGAGTTATTTAAGAACGCCCCAACTTGTACCTTAACTCGAAGGACACGTAACAAAAACATTATTTCTTGTAAATTAACATCTATTTGCGACCTCCTTCCCTACTTTTTCTTGTAATCCAACTCCAATACAATTCCCTCCAAGTTTGTCCTATTTACCGTCAACGGGATTAATAGCATCTCTACGAAGATCTGTTGTTGTCAACCGTTGAAATCGATTTCTCTCAATCGTATATTTAGATTTATTGCGATTTAACGCTCAATATAGACGAATGATTGGTATAATTTATCGATTTCACATTGAGTTAGTTTTTTGATTTGCGAGCGTTACCCTCGGTTTCTCGTACGTTTCTGAAATTCATGTCAACTTAACACAGCAAGTACATAACGCTCTTTGGTTGCCTTTTGATCATCGGCTGTCTTCAATACCGTTGGTTATAGTGATATTATAATGTTTTATTATTTCATCAGCTAAAAACCTTGATTTCGATCGCATTCAGTTAATAAGATGACGTCAAAAAAAATTATAATCTTAAAAACCTGTCTCAACCTCTTTCTTCAATCTATTATGATAAGTTACACAATTTTAATGCAAGATCAACCAACTCATTTAACGACATAATTTCTGTTTCAGATAATGCTTATCCTAAACATAAATACGCGTTTGACAGATATACTACTAGACCCTTTTTAAGAGTAAACATATATTTTAACAACATATTTTTTACAATAGCATTGATAGTGTTTCTTGAAATTATAAGTATACTAAACTCGGCCTGTGATATTATTTTAAGAAATAAATAAATCTTGATCGTATAATATAATAGGATACTCTGGATTCTGAAAAAATATTATAGGTAGGTAGTATATTCGTGAAGGTAACACGAAGTTAAGGTGTAAAAAATGGTAGCTCAGCTAATGTATGTGTCTACTTATTATTCTACTCATGTATATTCTAGAAAAACAGCAAAGGTTGGGTGATAGTTCCTATACGCAGACGTCGGCAGAGCTCAAGTGATACCCACCACGTGTGACGCATATGCTTTGAAAAAATAATTAACTACATACTTTCCACACTTTGCTGTATAATGCGCTACAAAGTAGCAAATGTTACAGCAAAAAATTCCTTATATCCTGAAATATACGAGTCAAATTTTCATGACAATTTTATCCAATGTCCTGTATAGCAGCGTGTCGTTATGAGTTTAGGCCTGTGACGAGAAGCTGTATAATTAATGAAAATATTTTATGCCTCGACGCGACTTTAGCAACATTGCTGGTAATTAGTTTTAGTCCAGATAAGCGAATTTATGTGATTAAATTCTTTCTTGATTTATTTGGGTGATACAGATTTCGCGATATTTATTGCGTTTGGTTTGGGGAGGCTTTAGATCTAAATCGTTATCACAGAACATTTGATAAGTTCCACTGACAAAACTAGTAAATATTCAGAAACGGTCATACGATTTGTCTTAACTGCATAAAGTGACATATGCATTCAAGAAGTGACATAAGCAATTTTTTTATGTCGCTAAGTAGGCAAGCAAGCATACGGCCCACCTGATGATAAGCAGTTGCCGTATCTTATGAGCACTTGCAACCTCATTTGGAAGCAAATAAGCAATACCATGTCAACCCACAAAATTGAAAAAACTGAGTTATATATGCAGAAGTGTTGGTAAATGGCTGATGAAGATTTTTCTTTAATATTTGTAGGGTTTTAAGCTTTAAAACTTCTAAAAAACTTCTAAGACATTTTTTTAATCATGCCATTTATGTATTATTTTAAACGTTTTGGTTAATATTATATACGATAAATATAATATATATAAATAACTTACATACATCTTGAAATTGCCAAAAACTTGACCAATATATATATAAAAAAATCTTATAAAGCAAGTTGTTCAAAATTTTCAAACGCGTTTTTCTCGAAATGACATTCGTGTGGGTTGACATGGTATTGCTTATTTGCGTCCATTTGTAGGTGCCACTCACGCGTTGCCATCCTCAAGATATTGGTTCTTAAATCTTCTTTGCCCAGTAACTTCACTAGCTTACAGTGCCCTTCACATAGAAACACAGTAATACCTAAGACGCTAAAATGTATCCTGTAGGCTAAGCGAGATAATAAGCTATCATCAATTTCATCTCAATCGATCTATGTTTGTTTGAGTGATAAACATCCACACTTCACATTTGTAATATTAGTAGAATAATCGAAGCTTAATTCACACATATTATGCTGAAATCCGTTTACTATGACATACAAATGATTATTATCAGTCAGGGGCTGTATAAACCTGCATAATTCATCAAGTAGCCATACGGTCCGTAGCGGCCGGAGCGTAGCATTAAGCATTCAGCGTGCAGATACATAACCACTGTAATTATTCCATTCCACAGTGGTTTAGCTACATCTGTGTGCTCGTGACGTTTATTTCATATGACGTCAAGCGTTATGTTTTCCAGATTAGTTTTATGTCATTCATATTGGTATTTATAATAAAAATATCACATCAAACACAAGATATGACATCCGGCCGAAGAACGTATTTTGCGAATTTTTAAATTTATTGCTGCTCACGTATTTAGAAATTACTATAATTATTGAAGCCTCAATAGCTCAAAGATAAAGAGCCGACTCCGTTCAGTTAACGCGAGAGTTGCGGTTTCGATCCTGACACCCTTGGGCTATTGTCGTCCCCACTCTTAGCGTAGGAATATTAGTAATACCTTGAAAAAGCATTGCATTGCAAAATAGGCTTAAAAATGTGACCAACAAAATAAATAAAAAGTTTTTTAAAAATTAGATTTCGACTCTACGACTATCTCTCTCTACTATATCTCTCGACGGCTATCGGGATTCAAAGCGATTCCATTGAACTATGTACTTAGCTAAATGCTAAGTCTCATAATACAAAGAGGAAACGGAACCTCGAACTAGACTCGATGTAACTAAATCATATATATCATTGTATACATGGCGTGTACATTATTATAATCGAAAAAGTTTAAAAGCAAAGACAATAAAATAAATATAAAAATAATAATAAATAATAATACACAAATACAAAAATCGCCTATACACTTTTCACAAATACAATACATGGGTTTCCGCCTTTTTGAAAACTTGGCCTTTTTTGTCCTAACCGAATCAAGCAATATAGCTTTTTACATTATGGCTGCGGGCGAATCGCGACAGAAACATAAAAATCAGTTGATTATATTTTAAGAAATGTTTCTAGATTATTTTCACAGAATAAACACAAATAAATTTACCTCAGACAAGCAGTAGTCTGCAGGTAACTATGTTATATATCTTACCATCACGCGCACAAACGCCAAAGAAAAAAATCCATTATCGCCTAAGTGTCAGCTCCCTCGCTTATACTCATAACAAATGGTATACATTGTGTACATGACTGTCCCATTATACAAGTTACTCGTATACAGAATCATGCAGTAAAACTTAAGATAAGAAGAGTCACATAACAGAATGGCTGTGCAAAATTTTCGTCAATTTATACGTAAACTTTAAGATATACAACGTAGTGTATATAAACTTTGCATGGAAATATATAAAAATTAATGTTTGCATGTCTAGCTGTCTTTCTGCTCTCTACGGACCTCAAAACCGCTAGACCGGTTTTGATAAAATTTTAGCCAACCTTCGGATTTACCCAGCGAGTAATGCTGTAAACTGGAAAATGTATGCAGACGATGTCGCAAGCAGATGCTATTGATTCTTAGAAATGATAAATAGGAAATTAATGGTTGGATTTAACCTCTGTATACTATATTGCAATGAAAGTTTAATACATAAAGCAACCAGTCCAGTCACAAAGCAACCAGCTTTTGAGCGACTCCGTTGAGACAAAAGCCTATTTATATGTATAATTTGAATATAGCGTACAATGTTGCTTTGAGTATATTACTTATATACTATAACAGCATATAAGTTTTGCTGTGCGGATGTTTGTTTGCTACTCAATCACGTCGCGAACGCCGGAAATTATCTGAAATATTGCACGGTATTTCCTTGGATCGGTCAATGCGTAGGCTACCTTTTACAGCGGAAGAATGCGTAGGTGCTGCGGGAAAATAAGAAAAGAACTACATGTTTTTTGCCGGCATGAGAAGTTTTGCTTCATTTCTATTTCAGAATGCTTAGACAATGCAACATCGAAATAATCGTTGAGATATTTCTATAATTTAAAGAGATGTAGGAATTAATGGTTTGAATTTAAAAACGTCGTCAAAACTCAAAGATATCAGACCCTTTTTAAAACAGTTTTTCCACTTAAAATTGTGTTATACTATAAGTTTTACATGCCTAGGTATAGGTTTGCACAGGTCGTAACTTTAATTCCTATATTCAAAGTGACGAAAATATTGTATATAGAATGTGAAATTACAATAACGATAATTTAAACATTATTTTCACATGGGCAAAAACTAAATCTTACAAAAACGTACTAAAACGTAAAATATTCTGCAAGTTTATCCAATTTTTAGTTTAAAATTGACTTCAATCCATAGCGAAAAGTGATATAATGCTAAGAAAGTACCAAGAAGGTACTACACCAAAAACACTAAAATTATATTCAAAACGAAAAATATGTAATCAAAG
This sequence comes from Hestina assimilis, assembly GCA_023373885.1. Classification (NCBI taxonomy): domain Eukaryota; kingdom Metazoa; phylum Arthropoda; class Insecta; order Lepidoptera; family Nymphalidae; genus Hestina; species Hestina assimilis. Next base: position 15,430,499 of record CM041740.1, read on the forward strand.
TAGGCACGTTTGAATGACAAATGAAATAAAGGTAACTGCTTCGGAATATGGATGAGGCGAACTCACTCTTACTTACTCTTATAAATTCGTCAGAGTTAAAGAAAAACAAACCCCTTATCTTTATTAATGGCGGGCTTTCGGACAAGCTCTGTTTCTTTATAACTGAATACGAGTTAGAACCTTTTTGGAGTCGGAGACTTAGTTTGGAAACATTTTTCGTACTTAATTAAAAGATCCTCTATTGTTAAGTTAATTATAACAATGAGCGTTTTAATTTTAAGGAATAGCAATACTTTACTCTTTTAATACATTGCTAACATAGTTGGACTTTAAATTAGGAAATATTTTCAAGTCATAAGCATTCTAACAAATATTATTGTGAACATGACGCTTTCGAGCATAACTACTCAACTGATCATCATGAAATATTATATAAATGTTGACAGGGATACCGTCTCGACGGATTAAAAATAGCTTTTAGATGGTAGTCCGTAATAATAACTCTACGTATTGACAAGAATAAATTTTAATACTAAAAATACAAAACCTGATCTTCAAATGGCTGAACGGATTACAATCCTTAAGCCCAAGCCCACGCACGACGACGTTGTCGCGTGCAGATGCAAATTAAAGTATATCGTTTAACACTATAATATATAGTTTAGCACTGGTGGTAGGTCTTTTGTTGCTAGAGGCCGGCTAGGTAGGTACCACCGCAGTGTCCAATATTCTGCCGCCAAATAGTAGTGCTTAGGCATTACTGTGTTCCGGTTTGAAGGGCACTGTACGCTAGTGAAATTACTGGGCGAACGAGATTTAAGAACTAATATCTCGAGGTTGGCAACGCGCGAGTGGCACCTACTACTGGTGCTGCAAGAGCTCATAGGCTGCGGCAGCCACTTACCATCAGGTGGGCCGTATGCTTGTTTGCCAACTTCTAACATAAAAAAAAAAAAAAATCATTACATTTTTATAAATTTTAATCAGTTTTCATCCTTTTTAGTTATTATGAAACCTACAATGAAAGCATTAAAGACATTATTAGTTTATTTTTTGAAATAATATTAGCTATGCTTTTTCATGGCATTACTAATATTCCTATTGCCCCTCCAACTAAGGTCGAAGCTTGCGCTAGGAGTGGGTACGACAATACCCCAAGGGGTCAGGATCGAACCCCCGACTCTCGGCTTCAAAAAGCTTTGATGATTTCATTTCTACTTTTATGAATCTATAATTTAAACACCTTAAATGTTTAACATACTCATATCATCATCTCATCTCCCAGCTCCATAAGCCACGTAGTACAGAATTATGGCTCATATGAGCTTTAATAACTTAATCGCTTAAATAATAAATGCGATGAGCTCGCGTTGGCGTATGCAGCGCATTAGCGAAATTTTCTCACGCCCCACTTCGGTGTGCTGCCATATGTTTTTCTAGTTACTACATAAAACAGAGTACATAAGTTCACCTGCTATGTAATAATACCATGGACAGATATGGGTAATAGTTTTAAAGTGAAATAAAGAATACAGAGTTAAATGGAATGTCTATAACAATTATTATATATTTAGTCATTTAAAATTTTGATATTAATTTATTTTTGAATTTATTATGTATTTATAATTTGTGTCAACTGTGTTTCAAATGTAGATATTTTTATGGGTGAATGCCTGAAATAAATGAATTTGAATTTGAAAAATATATTAAATAGAACTTAAATTGGCAGGTAGAAGGTTAACTTTTAGATTTAAATATAAATACTGTTCAATAAAAAAAATAATTATGTATGATTTTTTTCTACATAATTATATCAAATTAAATCCTTAATTGCGATAAAAGATTAGGAATTTCATTCAAAACGATACAGATGTCAATTTCCGAGTCATATTAATCGTTTCTATATTTTTTATGGATTTTAGCCTGTGTTTTCTATATTCTTAAGTAATTTAATAAAGTGATCGACCAGAAACCCGTTTAATCTACCGCATTGAACGCGTACTCTTAGTAATTTCAAACAAAAACACGTTCTTTAATTAAAATCTTACAACAAAAGTTCCTCTCCCAGCTCCTTTCCTAAGAATATTATTAATCAGACACGACAACAGCTCAAAAATAGAGTTTATATGGAAGTAAAATTAGGAGAGGAAAACGATAAAAAAACATGTTTTTAACGAGTTGCATTTACCTTATGTATAGCAATTATCGTTGTTTATATTCGCAGTAACATATTTGTGAGTTGCTATGTGAAATAAGGGATACGCAGAAGGAGGCCCCTCTTTCAACCACCGAACGAAACGCAAGAATACTTCACGATGATGTTCCTTAAGTAGTACTTCCCTGCTTAAGTTTGCCTATTCATTCCGAACGCGTGAAGATACATTTTTAAGCTTTAAATCTAAAAAGCCCCAGATTAAAAACATCAACAGGATCATTTCACGCTGTTTCGTGACGCCATAAAATCATATTACATAAATAGGTATTCTGAAGAAAAAGGTGGCACACACCCCTTTTGTAAAATTGTGCAAAAATGATGATTGCACATTTATTATTGAATGTTTGGGATTGGTATTGAAAGATTGTCTAGAAAATTGTGTGGTTTGTGTGAGATATTTCATCATCCTACATCTAATTACCATATTCTATGACAGAAGTAACGCGTAGGCATCGTGATAATGAAAGATGATTACTTGTACACAGTATACTTGTTAGCTTTACTTTACTGTGGGAAGTTTTCGTGTACTGTAAATATTGTTACATAGTGGCGTAGGCCGCAGGAAACTGTGTATGATTTGTTTACAAAATGGCTTCTGTCCGGATTTTTAGGCTATTCGAAGTGAAATACGAACGAGGATAGAGATTTTTCGCTACGTATATTTACCGAAATATGTCTCTCGCGAATTATACGGATATACATTTTTATGAGTCTTGTATAAAATTCTTACATAAATTGAGTCCTGTTTAATAAAATATTTAAAAAGTAACAAAAGGCGTAGATATAAAAACAAAAATAAATATAGATTACGTAAATGCGGAAACTTTAATGTATTGGCTTTCTAATTATATTATTCATCTCCTCTTCTTCCGATCCCAACATCACGAAACTATCTCTCACAAAAATGAAAAAAGTGCAAATCAGTTCAAAAGCGGTGATAACGTTAATAAAATGTTGTTAATCCGTTAATTAATGTGTTTGTTACGCGTTTAAAAACTTTTAATTTTCCTAAGTCAACTAAAAATGACGTCGCCAAGACTACAGAAAATTAATTTGATTCAGAGTTAATATTTTATAAGGAGTTTCGTTAGCTATCCCGACTCCTGCTTGATCAAATTATAAAACTAATTGATTAAACTGACCACAAGAGGCATGTTGAAAAACTCCCCATTTTTAAATTGAATTAAAAAAAAAACCGTTCCTTGTTCAATCTATTGTGAAGTAATTTATCAAGAGAAACTACTATCCGTTTCTGGACTAAAGATATCAATCAAACTATCAACTGAATTAAATAATAAATTGCTATTATAAATTACCAACATTGGATGGGAAGTTGAAATCCATTTAAACTTTCTCCTATAATGAACTCCGGCAAATAGAATCGTCGTTAATTAGTGTGAGTTTGTCTTTATTTGAAACAATTAAACTTAATGTAATTCCGTGTTCCTAACGAACTTAATACAAACTAACCTAAATGATTACTTTTATATTATTATCCTTACTAAAATAATAATATTATAAATGCTAAAGTAACTTTGTCTCTTTGTCTGTCTGTTTCTCGAGAACCGATTTAAATGAAATTAGGTACACAGATAGTCTACAGCCTGAGAAAAGACATAGGCTACTTTTTAATGCGAAAAAGGGGTTGAAGGGTTGAAGGGGAGAGGCATGAAAAGTTGTATGGAAGTATCGTCCTAATCAAATCTTTCCCCACGCCCGCGACCTCAGCTAGCATTTAATTGACGACGTTGTGGCGCAGCGGTAGCGAACCTGCCTTAAACGCCACACGTCGCGGGTTCGATTCGACCGCTCGGAGCATAATATGTTTGTATTGACCATGCAAGCATATTTTCCGGTCTGGGTGTATTTGTCCTTGTCATTGTGAATCTTTCCGGACCCCGACTCAGGATATTACTATCCTAATGGGGGCCGTTGAGTGTGCAATGTTTATTTTTTTATTTTTTTAATGCACCATAAAGGTTTATAAATTCTGTATTCCTTTAATTATGTTCCTATAGGAGTTCTTACGGTGCCTTCCAAACTGGTTTTATGGTGGTAAACCTTCGGAGATAGATCTACATTTTAATTAACCAAGATTACTCTCTTGGAAGTTCTTTTTAATTGATCCTTTTATAAAATAATATTGAAGTAAACATTTTACAACCTACTATATTTTATGGAGTGCTTAATGAGCCATTAAGCTTCCTAACCACTAGAACAACATTTTGGAACAAAATTATCATGCAAGTGGCTGAATGCCATGAATTGAATTATTAATAAATAGGAACTTACTTTTTTTATTAGAAAATAATTATATGTTTTTCCAAGCTCCCGAAACAAATATTTAAACAATAAAAAGAAAATAGAATTCTGTTTAAAACGTAAAGCTACCTTATAAAATGGTTGCATACGGCATGTCATAGTATTTGGCAGTAGGTTTAGCGGTAGATAATTAACGCCTGGATGGAATAGAACAAAGGATCGTCTAACACGTGCTGCATTCCGAATATAAGCTCTATGTTGACTTACAGACGAGATAATATTTTCTATTATTTTTACGGTATATTTACTGCCTATATTTGATTATTTTTAAATGTCAGTTACATAGAGGAAATGATGCATTTAATATAAATAAATAGTATATAGTTATTTCGCTTCAACATTCTATAGTTGTTCATGAAAAACAACTACATTTCAAATTTCATTTATGTGAGCTCCAAATCTCCAACCAACCAAAAAGACCAATGGATATACGGATATGACGTATAATAAGGGTTCTGTTTTTACCCTTCGCCTCCGGAACTACAGATTAACTAATGGTTACGAGAACCCGGATTCATTAAACCACAGCTGACCACAGTCGCTTGTGGGGTAAAAAATTGTTTGAAAGTTTAACTACGGTTAGTTTGCCGTTTTAAGAAATTTCTTTTTCTGTCCTATCTAACATATTCTTGTCTTATAAAAAAAATTAAATTGCCGATGACGTCGCAAAAACAGCCATCATTTATAAAATTCCATTTTAAAGTCGGCTATAAAAAGATTAAAGGGTAGTAATATAAAAATAGGAATTTATTTTTGCCTTTACAATAATGTGTGTATAAAACAAAAGTTATCGTCGTTTTAACAAAATTTACCGCAGTTTCAGATTGCATTACATCGCCCCGATAAATTCCGCGTGAAATGATTTTAAGTTAATAACATCGATGTACGAGATAGGGTTGCAAAGTCTCTTGTAGGAATAAAAAATTAAGACAGAAAAATTTTGTAGGATCTACTCATAGACTCTATTTATAATATCACAGAAATGACAATAAATAATATACCTTTTAAATATGTTATATGGCGTACCGTTTACGTTCTGCCTGGCGGAGAGCAGCTGTATGTTGTTGAAAGCAGTTTCGACGACATCAACAAAGGGCAAGAGTAGGAAATAATAAAGAATAGATAAGTGGGAGCTTAGGCCTCCAACAATTTTCCTACTCAACGAACGAAAAACAACAATACCTAATGTCTCCTTTACCTCGACATTCAGTGGGAGGAAGAAAACAGCCTGGCTATTCTATTCAAAAGGTTCTTACATATTTAATGCCAGAACGATGAGCAAACGAATTATACCATACTTAACCATTCTGGCGTACTATTTATTCTTGTCAATTAATACCAATAATCTGTATATGTTAAATTTACATACATTTCCTAACTATCTATCCTAATGAACCCTTGAGTGTGTAGCGTATTGTATGTCAAAACTACACAGAGCTCTAAAAGCGAAAACGACAAAACGACTACTCACCATCCCTTTAAAATTCAATCCGCATCTGACAACCTTATCGTGATAGTGTATTTCAAACGTTTTCAGTTTTCCACAATAGCAACATGTGGCGGCGTGTCCAATGAGGCGGTATATCGATCCGCCTCTACCGTACTGAATACTCTTCATCTAGGTTGAATGGAAATTACATTTAATTATCTATTTCATTAAACTGTGACAGATGATTTGTTTACTTACGAGTATTATTTAGATTAAATGTATAATGGTACTTTAACAGCAAACTAATGTAAGATTAGTTAAAGAAGTATTTAAATTGTTTATATTTTTGTACAATTTTATTACAAAAAAACACAGACCATGTAGAAACTAAAAAAGACACTGAAACCGCGTTTGAGTGTTTGTATAAAAATATCATCACTCAATTTCCCTTTCAAAAATTAACAGACAGGTGTATTAACAAAGCCCTACTAACGCTATATTAATATAACAATGAAAAGCATAACCTTTCCATTACAAAACCCCTTTTCATACAATAAGTAAATAAATAGGAGAAAAGAAAATAAGTAAGTTTATTACATTACTAAATAGACATTAATAGCTGAATGAATCGCGTTAACGACGTTCATTTATTTCCATATCTTTACTATACTTACGCACGAAACATATGTACTCCGGTTTGAAGGGCACTGTACGTTAGTGAAATTACTGGGCTGAGGAGATGTAAGAACTAATATCTCGAGGATGGCAACGCGTGAGTGGCACCTACTAATGGTGCTGCAAGCGCTCATAGGGCACGGCAACCACTTACCATCAGGTATGCCGTAAGCTTGTATATCAACTTGTAACAAAAAAAAACTAAGTTTATTTCCAGTTCCAAACATTAAAATCTACATTCCGAACCAGTAGTAGTTTCATGTAGAACTGATTTGACAGACGTAAATGTAATATTGACAATCCAAAAACGATTTTAAAGCTCATTAGAATAAAGATCACTTTGATTTTATACAAAATTCATATTAGTGTGAGGAATTAAGCTAAGCAATCAACAACTAAATAAACATGTTTTAAGATAAATAGGCTACCTATTCGTTAGTATGAAATGTTATATTAATAAAATAATGATGAATAAACGCTCATATGATTAAAATTATTATCTTAACTAATAATTAAAATTATAAATATCATGTCCTCGTGGAGTGGTGTCGAGAATGTTAGCTACTTTTTCTTCATCGCTTTCTCTATCCTATCAATGTACCTAAGTATACAGCACAATTTAATGGTGTATTATGTGGACTTTACATTTTCTTTGTACTTATTATTCTATTGATATAACCAACATTAACATTACAATTTATTGTTGAAACTTGAAAGTATTTTGTTCCCTAAAAGAATAAAGTTTGATTTTCCTTGTCGAACATAATAAAAAACAACTGTCACGAAACTTTCGAGATAGTTCTTAAAAAGCCTTATTACATTTGAAGTGGGCTCTTTCATTGTTAGATCGGTGAAAAGAGCACTCTTTCACGATACATGCGACACTTTGTTCTTAAACGTAGATACACATCAGGGTTGCCAGATAACTCGACTTTGTCGGGACATTCTGCTATTATATTTTACGTATAAAAGAGATTTTTATACTTATAATATTTATCATCCACGCGTTGTTAAATTAAATATTCACTTTCTTACGACTATGAAAGCGCATCTGTCACCAACTATTGGTATCAAATTGATAATTATTTCGAAACTTCTTTGTAATTTCCTTCGCGTGTGCATGGTGTATTTTTTCCCCAAAGTTACATGTATAGAATTTATCATATTTTCGTAAATTTCCTAATTCATGTTCGTATATAGAAACTAGTACCTTCCAAACCTTATCTAACAGATTACTAAGAAAAATCTCCGAATAAAAGGTTTTGACTTAAGAACAGGACGCAATTATTAATATTAAAGGTGACAAAATCTCTATTTGGATACGAAACCTTAAAAATATCTGATATCAATAATACATAATACATACGTAGTTATAGGGTTATATTAGCGTCTTAGTGTTGGAGATTATATGACGAACTATTTTTGTGTCAAGAGGTTCGCAAACATTGCGACATTGTAAAACTACTTATGACCTAGAAATGCTTCTCCGAAAACTGGATGGGCTTAGTGTCCATAGTATCAGTAATCGTGGGTTCCAGTCTCGTATATAGCAAACATTCTTGAGACTTAAATTGATAATCAATTTATTTTATTAATTTATTGTATTTACAAAATCTTTGGGCTGTTTGCATAAAGAGAAATATATCTATACATATAAATAAAATTGCAAGTGTCTGTTTGTAATTACAAATTAACAAAAAGGAAAAAAATTACAAAATTAAAAAACTTACATATGAATTTAGTGAAAAGCTAATAATTTTGAATTACAAACAGACACTCAAATTTTATTTATTTGTATAGATAGAGTTCACTGTAGGTTATTTTACGCTGTCTATAAATAATTGGTATACATATGTCGAATGAAAATGATACTAAAGCATATTCCTAAATCAATTAACATGTCTAAATTGTAATCGGTGAGCAAACATTACTATGTAGTTCGGAGAAGTTATTTTTAATTGAATTCAAGTCTGAAACGAGTAAAAAAGCCAGTCAAGTGCGTGTTTGACTCTCACATAAAGGATTTCGTAGTAAAAATATCAAGTTTCTTAAGCCCTTTAACATTGAAATCAAATTTTATTTGATTTTATTAATTATTATGTCAGCGGTTATTAAAATAACAAAATCTATGAAAATTCCAACAATTTATCTATTACAGCCCCTGCGATACATCAAATGTCACTGAACTTTATAAAACCTATATAAAACACAACTCAATAAGGCCACAGGTCAATATTAGAAGATGATATTATTATAAATATGCTATACATAGCTTTAATTTGCTAATATATCTATTTAAGCAATATGATTTTCTTCCTAGGACAAGCAAGCAAGAAATTGGCAAGCAAGCATACGGCCCACCTGAAGGTAAGTAATTATCGTAGCCTATGAGCGCTTTGAACACCATTTGTATGTCTCACTCACGCGTTTCTAACCTCGAGATATAGTTTCAGAAACCTCCTTTGCCCAGTAATTAAAAAAAAACGAAACACAGTAATGCAAAATACACTACTGCTTTGTATTAAAATATCTGACACTGAAATGGTACCTAGCCGGCCTCTTGTAATAAAAGGCCTGCCACCGGTATTTTTTTATTTACGAGTACATTGCGGAAAAAACCTATTTTATAAATTGTTGTACAAAAAAGTAGCTATGTATACAATGTACTTTTGTCAGATTGTAACAAAGTAGTTTGTACTACAACCTCCTTTGAGGCACATAAAGCACTTATCTTTTTTAAGTTACTAATTCCATACAGAAAGGAGGACTCATATAGCGTAATATCTTTTATAAAAATATAATATATATTCAGATAGTAATAGAATAGGAAACTTGTTAATGCTAATGACTTCCGCAGCATTACGAAATTTAGAATGCTTTCAGTCAGACCTACTTTCGACGAAACTTCACATGCATTCATATCATTACTGGTTCACTGTTGTTTTTCATTTGAAATTAACTCGGAATTATAATTGTTATTTTCATGAGCCATTCGTAATAGCACGACTTAATTTTGTTTTTTTTTTGCAAAATTTTAAATTTATATATTAGACGACTAAAAACCATTCTTTACAAAAATACTGTTTGTATTTTGTTGATAAAACATGTATTGTCTGAACAGATATTATATTTGTTGACAACATTTCTACCAATTTTTGATAATAAATTATTTGACAAATATAAATTACAACTTTAACTATAATGTAATTATTCATAAATAAACTATACTGTAACTCCCTCTCGTATTTAGTTATTATTTATTCAAAAACAATATATCGTATGCTGAAACACAATTTTCATTATAAATAAACGTAGAGATACGTTATATCCTTTTATGAATATGTAAATTATGTCTTAATGCGAGTACTTATTATTCAAAGTTAACTTTCCGTGAACAGTCTCTTGCCGTTGAAGGGACCTTTGTAAATAAGAGATTCATTATAATAATAACAGAGAATAATACAAGAGTAATAGTCGAAACATGAAAGAGGTATCGATCGAAATTATAAGAAAAAGCTTTTACCGTCGTTACGGTCTATTAACATGGCCTTACGGCTTACATATTATATTAATATTAAAGAGTATAAGCTTCTGGCCAAGGCTTCGCTCACGTGAAACTAGAAGCCTAAAATATTGTTTTTGGCGAAAAATTAAACACAACGAAACACGTAATTTAATGTTTTCTGAATTTCCTCCTCTGAAGGGGAGAAAAAGAGGTTGAAAATTTACATGGAAGTCACTCACTTTAGAAGCATGAAACCTGAAACGCCGTTATTCGGCGAATGATTAAAGATAAGGAAACAAGAGTTTTTACATTTCCTTAAAGGTTAATAAATTTGAAAGTGTAAATCGTTTCAAACTTTATAATATGAAGAAAGCCGTGGACAGAATCTAGTAATATTATTAATAAATACAATGATTGTTTACACTCAAAATGCACATCTTAGAAACATGTCTATCATAACTTCAATCTGTGCCATTTCATTTTTTAATAACCTGTAACTGTCGTTACTAAAATGAATTTAGCACTACGATTTTGAAAAAATACATATATAACCTTTAAAAACTACAGAGCATTCTAGTGAAATACAAATCAATACACTCGAATAGGGTACAGCAAAGAATAATAAAGATCTGTTTTCATTGCACAAGCAAAACATGCAGTGTAACAATGGCGCTGATGTTTTATAAAATATCTATATAGAAAAATAAGAAAAACTTATCCGTGACAAAATCCCCTTGGAACAGTCACCTCCGTGTTTAGGATACAGCGATTTGTTTGACAAGTTGAAATTGGACAGGTGTTACGGATAAACAGATTTTATCCTTATTCAATTTTATACAAGAGATGAAACAATTTCATCATGTTTCCAAACTAATAATATAAATTTGAATCTGTGTTCTGTTCCCTCTAATAGTTTATTATTTTTTTTTTAATGTATGTTTGCAGTTCAATACAACGACGTATGGTTTCTATATATTATTATGTTTTTAGACGTATATAAAAGATATATCTAAAAAAAAATCTGCTGCCCCAATCTTTAATATGAGAAAGATAGCAAATACAGCCTGCTTTTTTTTTATGTAAGAGGGGGCAAACGGGCAGGAGGCTCACCTGATGTTAAGTGATCACCACCGCCCATGAACATCTGCAACACCAGAAGGCATGCAGGCGCGTTGCCGACCTTTAAGGAAAGAATAGGCTCTACTCTTGAAGGTTCCCAAGTCGTATCGGTTCGGAAAGACCGCCGGCGGAAGTTGATTCCACAGAGTGGTTGTGCCAGGAAGAAAATGTCTTCTAAATCGCGCTGTTGTGGATTTCCAGACATCGAGGTGGTATGGATGGAACTTAGAGTTTTGAATAAAAGCAAAAAATATATAAAGCTGCCTGAATAAAAGCAGTTACCGTAGCCTACGTTCGCAACTTCGAAATAACACCAACGGCCTGATCGTGCGTTGTCACCTGATAAGGTTAGAAGGTGGAAAGATTGAAAGGGGGTAATATTCAGAATCACAGATATTGACATTTCACGTCGATATAATGTGAGATGATCGTATTTCTACAGTCATTGACACATACCCAGACCCGGACTCTCGTTTAGGCGGTATAGGAAACGTCCTAGGGCCCACGCCACGACCATTTTTTTGTATCATACTCTCAATAACATAATTATTTAATAAATGCTACACAACGCATCAAATTATACTTCAAAGTTCAGGAGTTAGAAAGAGATGATCGTGAGTTTGATTTCCGCTCGTGGTACAAGCTTGTGTTGAAAATATAGGCATTTGTTTCCGTCTACGTTTTTATTCTTATGTGAGTGTGTTTATTTAACTGTTTAGCGAAAAAGTTAATATAGACTCTTTTTATTTGCGAACGAAGCAGTGAGTCTTCGCTAGTCATAGTATAAGTAGCTTTTGTAAAAGATAAAGTATCTCAAATGTCGCCTAAGCCGCTGGAAGCTAACAAGTAAGCCTACTTCAAAAGGGATTTATGACAATTTTATGGTCTCTTTATCTGATTTAGTGATAAGAAAAACATCTCCGGCCTTAGAAAGGGGTTGTAATTACGCCACCAGAATTACCACGAATTAAATATGATGATAACCAGTTACGTTAATTTACGTGTTTTCATACTTCTAAAATAATTAATTTTTAATAGACATCATACAAGGATTTTTGAAATGAATTGAAATGTTGATTTTCTTTCCCATAATCCTACGTTATTTACTTTTGATTGAATAATTAAAAATATGTATTATGTGTTACTTTTTATTTATACTAATATTAAGTATTGCGCCTGGATGAAATATGAAATAAATTATTATTACTTAAAAAAAAATTAAAAGCGAAAGACGAAGACTACATATAAATCAATATATATGATCAATATGTAGGCACTTTAGAATATTTGTTTTTAAATAAACGCTACCAACTCAACGGGCCCCATTAGGATAGTTATATCCTGTATCGGGGGTTCGGAGACATACACAACGGCAAGGACAAAGACACCCAGACCAATACAAACATCTCCTCCGAGTGCGAATCGAACCCGGGACCTGTGGCGCTTAAGGCAGGTTCGCTACCACTAATTCGTGTCATTCAACTTATTTTTTTTTTCTTTTTTTTTTTTTAATATTTTCCTATCTAATTTGTAGAGTTCAATAAATAAATGTATACCCTATAAATATATCAAACTTCTTATTCTTTAGATAAAAGGGTGTATTGCTTCTACTATCGAGAGGGTGTGATACACGTGCATGAGCGCAGCCTGCACGTGTGCGATCCCATCTGTCGTGGGTTCACTGTACCGTCTAAGATTATTAACTTTTAAAAATTAAACAATGCAGTATTTTAGCTTATATAAATGGCGACAATAGATGTATTGGAATTTGCACTTTTCATTAAACTAAATGATAATCGTTATTATTCCTAGTATAATCCCGGTATTTTGCCCAGGGTGTGTTACTAACTTTTACACAGAGCAATTGACATCTAACCTGCGCAACCCTAAGGGCGAACCAGGAACTCATTGGATAAGAGTTGCTGGTTCAAGCAAAATCCCTATAAAGAGTTAACGTTTATTATCAGATGTTATGATAACAACCGGTACCGACAGCCTAACGTGCTCTCTGAGGCACGGTGCGGAGACCCACAAGGACAAACGCCCAGACCGGTAATGATGATATATAATAAACATCTGCTTCGGCTGGGAATTGAACCCGCGACCGTCTAGGCTCATAGCAGGCTTGTATGCACGCCACAACGGTAATCACTAAATGATGATCGTTAATTTTATATTCAAATCTTACAGACTAGATTAACTTAAAGGTTCGACTGTCGGATGGAAATCGCTTTTAGATTTCAAAAATTGAGTAAGCTTCTATCTCGATTACTTTCCGTAATTAGTACTTTGCATGAAAGCCAAAATTCAAGAACATGATAATATTTCTAATGAAATAGATGAATAATTAATCGAAATAAAAGTTTATATCCAGAAATTCTCTTTTGATAATGAATAATTAATGAACTAATGAATTATTGTACGTTTTTGTAGTAGTAGAGCTATGATTTTCCCAGCACAAATCGGCCGGCTCGACGGGGAAAGTACTACCTTCTCACAGAACAGACAATCGGTATAAAGTAACAATAGATGCGTACCGGAGGCCCAATCTCCCATCCTCTCTATAACCCTTTTTCTTTTTCCTTTCTCATCCCTTCCCTCCTGTCCTTTGGATGAGCAAGGTGCATACTTCTAGTATTCCAAGAGGTTAGGTTAGGTAGGTTGCGGTGACAGCTTGTTTGCCAACTGTCAGGAAATAAAAAAAGTTTTCTTTAAAATCTATTTAAATACATTTTCGTTGTGTTATCATTAATTAAGTTGATCATAATTATATTCTGTAAGGATTCTCTTTGGCTCTTTCCCTCATAGTTCCGCGACTAACGAAGCGAAAATTTCGACTCACTGGTGCAGGGTAAGTTTCACGAAACACCGAACTTCTCAAGTTTTTACGACCGTTTTTGTCCGCGGGGACGCATTTTATAATAGTTCGAATTTCTAGACAAAATGAGTTTTCATTTCTCAAATATTACTCCAGGTGATTAAATTCTGAATTTTATATGAGTTTTTTAATGTCTTGAGAGTTTTATGAACATTAAAGCTTGAATTTTTTCTTTTATATCTTTATTTTACACTCTATAAAGGAAAACCTTTTGTTACTAGTTGTTACCATTGGGAAAATTGTTCAAAGCGGGACGAAAACGTATAGATTATGAACTGCAATTAATTTCAATGATTGAGATTTTATAACTGAAAGTTGCTCGAATAAAATCGATCGTTCTCTATTTTATATATAATATAAAGTTTTCAATCAAGTTCTTTGATTAAAAATAAATTCTAATAATAACATACACTTTTTTCTTTTACCAAATTTTTAATTGGAAAATTCAATTTTCAGTAAAGCTGCAGCTGTTGCACGTTGAGTTTTAAGAATGTTCATTTTATTTGTTTTAACTTCAACAACGAAATGTGTTGAGTTTACTGACATAAAGTTAAAATTGGCAACTCTTTTTTACGGTCGAAAGTTCACTACTTTTCTGACTATGAGTTGCTACAACATTAAAAAAATAAAATAAAAATAACTTCTAAATCAAAAAATCATTTCAACAATATAACAATATTTTTAAAGATACTCAGATATATAGCAATTTTTTTCCCGCAAAACACGGCATTGAATTGCGTCTGACAACATTTATCAAGATTTATTGCGACCGTACACGGCTCATATTTCGAACAGGTAACATTTTTTTTGCAGTAAGTGTTACTATGACAAATGAAAAAGGCTTTTGTTAATGCAAGGGACATAATGGCACGTCAGGCAGGTGCTCTGTAACAAAGACGACTGATAGTGGAATACGTTTCCTAAATTATTTTTGGTTTTGTTATCTACGTGTGACAAAGAAAAGAATTCTAGAGCTATTTATTACGGTCCGTTAGGGTTTCGAAATTTTAGTAGTACGTAAAAGCTATTGATTGATACCTTTATCTGTTATTGATATATAAAAAATAACTGGAAACTGCAATTTGTATTTAAATAATCTATTAATATTAAACCTGCTTAGCGTCAATATGCTGAACGAATTATGTTAATAGAAATTTATAAATCAATTATATCACAGTGAAAGTAGGTTACCTTGTCATAATTATGACCAATATGCAAGGTAAAAATCAATTAATTATGAAATTTAATAAATTTTTAATTAGAATTTACAATATTTTTCCATGGTCTAATAAAAGCTTATCCCTATCCTGACTTCAAGTCCACTTTGGATGTCTTTGTCGTCTTACATAAAAACAATAATAGTATAAAGGAATAATTGTATACAGAATAAAGACGTAAAGTAGCAGTAACCTTTATTTTTCATTTAACCCACTTCCCTTTTCTCCTACACTATAACTCAGGTTTTTTTATGTGACTAAATTGCCACCAAGCAAGCATACGATCCACCTGATAAGCGGTTGTCGTAGCCTATGAGCGTTTGCAACACCATACATTTGTAGGTGTCACTCACGCGTTGCCAACCTCGAGATATTGGTTCTTAAATTTCCTTTGCCCAGTAATTTCACTATATACAGTGTCTTTCAAACCAAAACACAGTATAATCGCGTAATAAAAGCCGTACCACCACTTAATTACGATTTTATATAATTATTACAATAGTTGATATAATTTCGAAAGACAGTCAAAATCACAAGTTTTAAAAATTCAAAGCCATGTGAAGCTTATATAAGAAATATCCGTAACTATTTAACAGCGACTACTTTAGCTGTCGATACATAAAAACTATGTTATTCGTGGGTTGCACCTGGCTTCCGGTTCCTTTAACAGATTGAACATTTGAAGATGAACTCACTGTTACTGAGTTACGCTACAGTACCTATATCTATTCTCACTGTCACTCTGCCCACTTCGCCGTTTTTTTTTTTTTTTTTATGTTAGAAGTTGGCAAACAAGCATACGGCCCACCTGATGGTAAGTGGCTGCCGCAGCCTATGAGCGCTTGCAGCACCATTAGTAGGTGCCACTCACGCGTTGCCAACCTCGAGATATTAGTTCTTAAATCTCGTTCGCCCAGTAATTTCACTAGCGTACAATGCCCTTCAAACCGGAACACAGTAGTGCCTAAACACTACTATTTGGCGGCAGAATATTGGACACTGCAGTGGTACCTACCTAGCCGGCCTCTTGCAACAAAAGACCTACCACCAGTGTGCCGTGATTTTATTCTACTCACGCTGCTGATGGCTACACTCTGCAGCTTTTGGCGTTTGAAAGGGACAACGAATGAAGCCAAACTGTGTCTGTCTCTTTTTCTCACTACTATCCTCGTTACTCGTCTATTCAATTCTATTATTACTTTTTTCCAGTCGTTTGGTATGTGGCTCTAGGGTTAGTTTTAGATAAGAGATTTCAAAATTCTATATATATATATATATAATTATATACATATAATTTAAAAAAACGGTTTTTAACATGGAATAACATGGATTCATAACGAGACTAAAAGATAAGAAAATTGAAATATCAAGCTTTAGTAGGCGAGAGAGAATTGATATTGGGTAGGGTCGTGACTATTACAATAAAAAACGGCCATCATAAATCGTTTATAAGCCATATAGCTAATAATTTTGAGTGATAGGGGCGCTAGTGAAATCGTACAGGTAACCGTGGCCGAGACCCTCCCTTATCGCCCTGGCTACGGGATCTCGGGGATTAAGGTTGCGCTATCAAAAGCCCGCTGATTCCTTATTCTTATCAAAGGTAAAATTCGGGATTCTGGGGTATTTTTATTTTTATGTTAAATTGTCATTGTGTTCATATTGTCAATAGGATAGTGATTTCTAATATCACTGACCGTTACGACTCTGTTAAATAAGTTAATGTTTTAATAACTTATACTTTAAATAAAATGAAAACATATCTAATTTTACTCTTTACAACTAGTTAACGATATCAAAACATTATTTTAATAGACAATTATAAGATAAAACAAACCGAAACTCATCAAATTGTTATCTTCACTCCATCTCAAAAGTAAACAAAAGTACAGTCGCAAAAATAAATTGAAATAATAACTCGACCATTTCGTTATCACGAAGTTATAATGGCATTACACATTCATTTTATAACCAATTTTTGGTCTTATTTATCTAATCAAATATCCATTAACGGTATAATAACAGTAAAAAAGGACCCAAGCGTTCCAAAATAGATGGTCGAAAAAAAATGTGGAATTTATACCTTTGTTGGAAGGCGATCATGAAATTATTATGCCCTAAATATCTGCAGCAGATGCGCGAACATAACTGGTGTTGCGACTTTGAGAACCAGTTCCGATATTCACTTTTTATTTTTTCGAAACGTGCAACTGCGTATACGATATTATATTTTACGATATCTTTAAAATTATTATAATATTTTTTTTGTTAATTGCCACACAATATACATTTAAAATGTTGTTCTTTCGACAATCCTTAATGAAATATGGCATGCTTTGCAATACCAAGTAAAGAGAAATGTGTTGATTTTTTTCGACCATGATTGATTGATTGATTGATTTATTCACGTGAATGTATGCAGAACAATTTTTCAAAGTTTCAACGTAATCGTACTAATGGTTTAGAAACGCATAGATATCTATATCTATATCTTTTATGATTGATGATTTTAGTTTAACACGTGCACATCTAGATAGAAAATTAAATATTTCAAAATTATCACAACAAGCACAGCAACGCGTAGACGATAACTACCCAAGGTGGTATTTTGATAGAAAAAACTCTGAAATCGATAAAAAACCTATATATCTAGAGTAAGCATGTCAATTTATTTGGACATGTCTGAAATACATCGAAATATATGACAAGTTCAAACAAGATTGTATCGTATCGAATGATAAACATCGGAGTAACGAGACCAGGTGATTGCATGTCAACGGCAAAGAAAACACAAATATTAGCTCACAAACACGACCTAAAGCTGTTTCAGAAAAGAATTTCACGTTTCAAATAGGCTTTGGGAATTGAAGTCTACGAATCGTTTAAATTTTATGACACAATTGTCAAGGATCGAACGTATTTGTATTAACCGACTTCTAACAGATAAGGTCTATTGTTAGTTTCTCTAGTATGCATTTACTTACTAGCTATAGACCGGCCCTGACGACGTTGTGGCTCAGCGATAGCGAACCTACCTTAAACGCCACAGGTCGCGGGTTCCATTCCCGCTCGGAGCAGATGTTTATAATGACCGTCTTCCCTTATATACTAAAATAATGTCAAAGTTCCAAATTCAACATAGACGCAACGAAACGAAGTTAGTTACAAGTTTGCAAACATAATCGAATAAAGGTTGCGCGTGACGTTTTGTTTCGTTAGTAAGAATTTACAAAGGAATCTTTGAACATTTTTTATATGAAACGTCTGTTCCTTAGTTTATAGTAAGTCAATGCTAGTATGTTTGTGAATTGTCCGAAACTACACGATCGATTATCTATGAAAGGTAAATTGTATGATACATACATTTAGTAAAACTGCCAGTTAATGTGAGTTATAAAAAAACGTTTATCCTAGTTATATCATTTAAAAGAAAAATAAAGAATAATTTTATATTCAGTCGTAAAATGAATATTCAGCACGATATTTTGTAGCCAGTATCTGCAAAGCGGCCATGAATAAATTTTGTACACCTTTTTTTAAATTAAGAGGAAATATTCCACCAAGCAATGAGACATCAACGGGAATTGCTGAGGAAAGAAGCTAAATAATATACCTTTATTCTTTACTAACTTCTGTCCGCGGCTTCATTTCCATGGAAATAAAATATAGATTAAACTTGTTTATAATAAAATGATGATTTATGAAATAAAAATATATATAAGTTTTAAAATCCTGTAATTTGTAATATCATTCATTTAGAAGGAATATACGTGTCATAGAAAATATCCAAAATATCCATGATTTGCAAACATGAAAACGTATACACTACGTCATTACAATTTTTGGAAAGAAGTTCCTTAATGCGGCTTACGGGTAGTGCAATTTAGTAGAAATTCTCGTCTCGAAATCGAGTCTACTATAAGGAAATGTGCACAAGAGCATGTGAGTGCTGGGTGCGCAACTCTCTCTCTCTCTCTCTGTCCCTGTCTCCTTTTATCACATAACCCATTAAATATACAGATTTCATTTCGAATTTGAAAACAAAATTAGATTCGGACTTTAAGAAAAACGTAAAGAGCTTCGTTCCTGACTGGGGTCCCCGACGGCATTTTTTGCTTGCGACATGCTTTTACTACAATGTATATAAATTTAAGCGTTAGTCGAACAACTAACATTAATGTTACTGTATACAAGTATAAAAACTTTTTAACGTTCAGCAGTTTCGAAGCATTAAAGCACTGCAATAAAACGCCTTAAAACACATTTCACTTCACCTGATTAAATGAAATGTTTAATTTCCCAAGTCCCCCTCGTTTTAGGGCGAAAATTTCTCGTCACAAATTTAATTAGACCTCCGACCTAAATTATTTGCATATAAATCCTCTTAATTAAAGTTTTCGTATTCATCGTCCTATCTAGGGTTTTGAAAAAAACGTGTTAAATATTTTACGATGTATAATTTGAGAAATCAGTCATGCGAGTATTTACATATTATACAAAGAGGCGCCTTTAATTCCAGGTGGTTTCCCTACAGCTCTATGCTATAGATCTTTCGTTAAGGCTACTCTTTTATAATCACAGACATTTTATAAACGACCTGCAATTAAGTTTAAGGTCAAAATAATACTAAAAAAGGGACTCACGTGTATCGATTCCTTGGCCCGTACCACTGGGGTACTCTTTTTCGTTACCGCTAAGTATAATGATTTCATTACAAGCTATATCGCCACGGATTGCCAGACAGACTCGTTTTCAACATACACAGCAAGGTAAGACCCATTATAAGGATGGAATCAACTTTGGTGTTGCGTATCTCTTTGTATGAGTTTTTAGTACCAAGTGACGCTGTCAAGGCCAATAAGGCCAACAGCAATGACAATTCCGAAAAATTAAAATGTACATCAAACTTGCATTTATTGCTTTAAAAATTTCGTTCCAAAAAAAATCTTTATTTATTAAAAAAATAAAACCAACTCCAATTTAAAAAATGCGAAAATTGAATTTTTTATTTAAATACATTGAACGGTTTTATTTTAATTGAAAAATATGCTAAGTGGAAATTTGTTTGAATACTTTTACACGGACCCATAAATTGCTACGATATTTATGCTGTAAATGAGGTTTAAAAATGGCTGATTCATTGGTTTTAAAAGTACATATTTTAAATTTAAAAAATCATCAATTTATTCTGTAGTACCTACGAAATCAACAGAAGTGAATAAAGGAGGCGCAAATTATTTGGTGTTTATTACAAGAACGTTTATTTATGCCATTAAGAAGTTTTCAAATATAAACAAACTTTTAAGGTTTCGTGTAACATGGCCGGGCCTAAGATTGAAATAATACTCAGTGAATTTTTTAATTTTCTTGTTACAAACAAAGCGAAAGTATTCCCTGGCTTAGCTTCACGTATCATAATAAATTTCTGAAACTTTTATTTTTTTCATCATCATCGTAAAATAATTTCCTAAATCGGTTTATTAATGTTTGAAGCTCTGAGGTAAAAACATTAAAAACCATTAGACTTAATGGTGCTAACAGAAATTTTTTTTTTTTTTTTTATGTTAGAAGTTGGCAAACAAGCTACGGCCCACCTGATGGTAAGTGGCTGCCGCAGCCTATGAGCGCTTGCAGCACCATTAGTAGGTGCCACTCGCGAGTTGCCAACCTCGAGATATTAGTTTTTAAATCTCGTTCGCCCAGTAATTTCACTAGCGTACAATGCCCTTCAAACCGGAACACAGTAGTGCCTAAGCACTACTATTTGGCGGCAGAATATTGGACACTGCGGTGGTACCTACCTAGCCGGCCTCTTGCAACAAAAGACCTACCACCAGTGTGACTGATTGCACTGGTGGAATAATCTCTGCTGTGACAGAGGTTATCCCAACAGCGGGCGATGGGGTCGTCACATCCCGACGCCTGTAAAATAAATCAAAATGGTCCATGGTCAATAAAGGGTGGGTAGTAACCTCTGCTATAGATTGAGAACAAGGTCCAGTGACACCACTCGTTGCAACTGTATCCTGATTGAATATTATGATGCTTTATTGATGAAAACTAGACTTTTATAACTTTCGAACCGTATTGATGCCTCAATAGCTCATAGGTAGAAGGGCTGATTCCATTAACAGTTGCAGGTTCGATCCTGACCTTCTTGGGTTATATCCGTATCCACTCGAGGTTATTTGGAGGAGCAATAGGAGTATTAGTAATGTCTTGAAAAAGCATTGATAATATTCCTTAAAAATTATTGTAGGTTTTAAAAAAAGGTTTTAGAACCAAAATAGTAAGTAAGTAAGTAGTACTATTTTACCTTTTAACAAAAAATATCTTCTTGTGTATTTATGTTTTATGACTCCATTACATTCTTTAAGGCAAAATATATTTAAAAAGCTTTTTCGTCGTGCTATCTACCCAGAATACATTATATACTCTACATATTTAACTCTATCTATTTGGTAATATTCTGAGAACTGTAGTATTTGTTTATGTAAAATAATACAAACATCTACTCGGAGGATAGTGGGCCCACGGCCCATAATTAGTTTATTTATTGTCTATAAATTAGTTATTTTAATATAACAATGAATCAACTTTATCAACTTTGTCAAAAAAAATAATGCGAGGAAGACTGGTGATAGTAATTAGTAATTTTACTATCGTAAGTGATGTAAACGGCGATATTGCATTTGTATTAATATAATTAAGTTTTATATATCTCGGTTTTAATTTATAATATATTTTATAGAAAAAAAAACTGATTAAAACGCAATTTAGACGCTTTTCATCTCCCCAGTGACATCTCTTAACACTTTGAGTAATGACTTTCGTTAAGGAAATAAACCCACCACTTAAAAGATGTAGATAAACGAGCTTTAGCAGTTGAAGTATTAATAAATTATGTAATATAATTTAAACTAAATATTTCTCATGCGAAAAAAAAAATATATTGTGAAATTCAAGTTTTTAGTAACAATTTTAGAAAGCCAAAAATATATGACGGGTAAAAGGTACGTTACTTCTTAAAAATGTCTTACAAATGTATAATGAACTTATTTCATTCAAACTTATTATTCTAATTTAGCTGTGAAAATTGCCTGTCAAATACTCTCTTTTTAAAGCTTTCCACTGCAAAATTGATCCCTGGCTTATTACGTCAACTTGAAGGATGGGACTTTTTAGAAATAAATTTACTGGGACATAATATTAATACCACGATGTTTAGGTGAATAAATGTCAAAATGACATATCGAGTGCTTTTTCCATACAAAGCCTTGCACTTCCAAATCCTTACTAATATTATAAATGCGAAAATAACTCCGTCTCTCTGTCTGTCTGTCTGTCGCGCTTTCACGGCAAAACTACTGAACCGATTTAAATGAAATTTGGTACACAGGTAATCTAGAGCCTGAGAAAGGACATAGGCTAATTTTTTATGCGAAGCTCAGCGGTAGAAGGGCCGACTTAACGCGAGTTTTGCGAGATGGATCCTGACCCCCTTGGCCTATTGCCGTACGCACTCCTACCGCAAGGTACGAGCTTATTTGAAAGGGCTATAGCAGTATTAGTAATTACTTGAAAAACATTGCTTAAAAAAAGTGACGTATTCATTTTTACTATTTATCACTTACCCATAAATAGCAGCAGAACCGGCAATGGCGCCTCCACACTGCGCTGCAACGTAGAGAGCCGCTCGTAAAGGAGACACGCGGCGTCGTACGCACAACGCAACGGATACCGCCGGATTGACGTGAGCACCTGCGTGCAAAAAAAAACACTCATTGTATGACGAGAATATATTTTTACCTGAGCTGCAAAGGTGATTGAACTCACAATTAAATACTTAACAAAAGATTATAAATACACATATTATATACACATTTTTTTCTTTATTTATGTCCTTTGTGACAAACCGGTGGTAGGCCTTTTATTGCGTGAGGCTGGCTAGGTAGGTAACACCGCAGTTTCAAGGTCACTGTAGCTAGTGACATTACTGGAAAAAGGAGATTTAAGTACCAATATCTCGAGGTTGACAACGCGTGAGTAACACCTACAATTAATGTATGATGTTGCAAGCGCTTGTAGATTACGACAATCGCTTACCATTAAAAAAGAAGAAAACCCTCTTGAATTCATGTTTAAATTTCATATACAATGTTTTAAAAATATTTCGTATAAATTATAAATTTTATAATTCATTCATTGTAATGGAATTTTAAAACACATATATGGTACGGGAAACATTTTAAATATACTTTATATGCGACTAAAATTAACCTTAACTTAATTCAAGCCGCATGTGCTTATTCGCAAAGGGAAATTTGCATAACTGCTTCATGTTAAACGCATAAATTTTTGCAAGATGTTTGTTATGTAAACAGTTTAGAATACAAATTGTAAACAACATCGGCATTATATAATACTAAAAACACCTTATATATTGTATACGCGTCATTAAATCATTAAGGTTTAATAACTGTGTTGTTATACGGAATGTGTAGTAGAGCCTTTTTGTTTTCGGCAATTACAGGCCGGCTCGATCTGAAAATTAATAGCCTACAACGTATAACGGCATAAAGAAGGGTACCTGTACTAGTAATGAGAGTCTCTATAGCTAAGGTGACCTTTTAGGCCTTTACATTATCAAGCGCCACCTTTTTGCTATGAAATATTATCGTTTATTAATTATAAATGATCTATCATTAACTAAGTATATAAAAGAAGAACACCTGACTAACATATCAACGCCCAATCTAAATCCTATGACCTAGAAAGCTTTTCTTTTTTCACAGCTTGGTAAAACGTTAAAGAGTATTTTCGGAAATTCAATCCTCAAGGGGGTGAAAAAATGGTAGAAAAATTGTATGAAAGTGTGTAATTTATGAAACTTTGTTTTTTGGGCAAAGATAAAGAAACACGTGTTTTAACATTTTCTTAAATTCCTCCCCTAAAGGAGTGAAATGGGGCTTCAAAGCCAATAAAACTTCGATAGTGCGGTTTTCAAACTTATTTCTTTGCTATATGGCGTCGAAATCATCCTACACAAATGAAATCACAGGCAATACGAAAACAGGAAATAAAAACAACTCACACCTATGGAATTATAAAAATTGTAATTTCCCTATACTGCAGTGCGATAAAACATAAAGCAAAATTAAAAACACACAAAAACCAATTTCATGAGATACAAAGAGAACGCTCCACTGTACTCAACTATGCATGCATAATGGTACATTTCTGATGCAAAAATATATTTTACTTATTGTAGCAAGCTTTGAGACAATCAAAATGCGTACTCTTATATAACGTGTTTAGGAATAGCATAACGTAATGAAAACGTATTCTTTAGTCCGATACATTAATTACCATTTTATTCCCTTCTGCGGGAATGAATTTTAAATTTGAGATTAACAATAGTTTACACAAATTCATCTTTTATACGGTTCTGTTTAACGAATGCATTTAATTTTACTTTACATAGCTGGATGCCTTCCATGCACTCTTATTGTGATTCAAATATATATATATATGTACGTCATGGTAAAAGTTCATTGTAGGCTCCTGAAAATGTGTTAAAAACACTAGATAATAAAGCTAACATCCCTACTAATGTATAACATTTTTTTATGTTAGAAGTTGGCAAACAAGCATACGGACCACCTGATGGTAAGTGGTTGTTGTAGCCTATGAGCGCTTGCAGCACCATTAGTAGGTGCCACTCACGCGTTGCCAACCTCGAGATATTAGTTCTTAAATCTCGTTCGCCCAGTAATTTCACAAGCGTACAGTGCCCTTCAAACCGGAACACAGTAATGCCTAAGCATTACTATTTGGCGGCAGAATATTTGACACTGCGGTGGTGCCTACCTAGCCGGCCTCTTGCAACAAAAGACCTACCGCCAGTGTGACTGATTGCACTGGTGGAATAATCTCTGCTGTGACAGAGGTTATCCCAACAGCGGGCGATGGGGTCGTCACATCCCGACGCCGCTAAAATGTGAAAGTTTGGATGTTTGTTACTCGGTCGAGCAAAACCAGATGAACGGATTTAATAATAATAATAATAATAAACGCTACACACTCAACGGCCCCCATTAGGATAATTATATCCTGTGTCGGGGGTCCGGAAACATTCACAATGACAAGGACAAACACAACCAGACCGGAAAACATGCCTGTACGATTAATACAAACATCTGCTCCGAGCGGGAATCGAACCCGCAACCGTCGAGGCTTAAGGCAGACTCGCTACCCACAACGCCACAACGGTGTCCAAATGTAAACGCGATTTAAACTACATTGAAAAAAATATACATATGTATATAATTTATAACCTGTATTAACACTTACAATACTCTTTGTTTCGCTAAACGGCATCACTTTACGATTGTTATCAATTTATTTTAAAATCAGGACCTGCCCGCGACTTTAAGAAGAATTATTTTTTTCCGAACACAATTCTGATTCAACGTAGATTATAGTATAAAATAATTTTTGCACCCTGCTTAAAACTATACAATTAAGACAAAACCAAGTTATGAAGCTTATAGAAGTTGCTGTCAATATGTTAAAACATTTGTTATTGTATATTTACCTTTTAAGTTGAGAGTTACTTAGCTAGAACTATGCTACAGCTGAAACCAGACTTGATTCACGAGGGATTTGACGTCTGACATGTTGTTGAATTAATAGGTTTTCTTACTATTGTTATACGCCATTAGTTTCTTGCCTCGGTCACTGCGTATAAAGTTTATTTTTACGATTTACAAGTATCAAAACATATTATTATTATGTTATTAATATAAAATAATTTTATTTTTAAACTTGGTCCAATTATATATTTCAATAGTTCTTACTATTGTTATATTAAATTAGTTTCTTGTCTCGGTCACCAAGTATAGCGGCTATTTTTACTATTTACAAGTATCAGAACATATTATTATTATGTTATTAAAATAAAATAATTTCATTTTTAAACTTGGTCCAATTATATATTTCTATAGTCGTAATGTCTAGTAAACTCAAGAGAAATTAGTGTAATTTCACATTTCTGAAGCTTTCAAATTTGTAAAGCGAAGCAATAACTTGCAATGAGCAATAGGTTCTCGGTCTAAGACGCCGGCAGTGCTCAACTCATTCTTGACAAACTCCGCAGTGCGACTTACTCGTGTTTACCGAGTGAAATTATATTATATAACACGAATGTATCAGAGTTAAGATAATATTAGATTATACCCACTCACGTTTGATTCGTTAGATATATTTATTTTTTAACAAAATCGTGAATCATGTTAATCATTGTTGATGTTTCCAGTATTTTTTATTACTGCATCAAATAGAACTCTGATCAGTTAACAATTTAATTTATATGTATTTCGACAGCTAATTATAATTATTTATTATTGAATAAATTATTCAATCTGCGTAGTTATATACAAATGATTTGTTTAGTTATTTTTACTTGTGCCCAGATGCATATAATAATCAATCACTGAAGAAACGATATAATGTCCCACAAATATCTTATAAGTTGCGTAGATCACTTAACTTCTCTCCGCTTATCACTTCACTTGTTTGCGCCACGTAGGTGGCAAATTTTAGGCTTACAGAAGTAGGCAAACGGGACTCTAAAACTAAGCTTACGTCCGTCTAAATTTCCATTGCCTGTGCAGAGCTATAGCATACAGCATTACAAGTCGGCCTTTTTAAATAAAAACCAAAGTAAGGCCGCAACAAATCTCAAAAAAATAACTACGGAACACTCCAATTCGCACTTGTCTTGTTTTTAAATACTAAACATAACTAAACTAACTAAAATAGCATAACATAGAGTTCTGTTTCTTCATTAATAATTAATGTTCAACATTTTAAAAAATGTAATAATTTATATTTTTGTCTGTGTACTGTGTACACTCAAAGTGTACATTTTGAGTTAAGCTTAATTATAAATACTAAAAGGAGACGTTTAGTTTAATTAACATAAATTATTTAGTATATGATAAATTATTTTTAATTCCCACATATTAAAAATTCTAATGCTGTATATAAACTAATGCCTTAACAAGGAGGTACGTTTCCTACGCTACTCTTTCCCTTATTAAAAATAAATGTCGTGAAAGTTTTCCATAATATCTGAGGAGAATTTGTGGAGCGAAAATACCTTACCCTTATTCATTAATTCTGGAATATATTTTTGTAAAAATGTTCGGATTAATAGTAACATGAATATGCAATAATATTTTCCAGGATATTTCAACAATGGATATTGGTTTATCAACTTACTTACGGTACTTTTACTACTGTTTAAATTATTTTAATTGTATTTTTTTTCTGATTGCGTACTGCTGTTGGCACTGGCCTTGACAGCATCACTGGACAGGGTGGCCGAGTACTGAGACCCACCCGAGAAAAAGAAACAGCCTTCGCGGAAGCTCAATGTTGAGTTCGTCTATAGGTTGCCTCCTGCGAGCCCGAACGGCTAAGGACGTAATCGGGAATGGAAGCGACGCTCCGAGCGCATTCTAATCGACGGACTCACCCGAGGGTGTAAGCGCGTCACGACTTTAATTGTATGTATATTCCGAATATATTGTAATATTTATCGATAGCACAGCATTTTATTCTAGATATCTACACTGTGTAAATATCTAGTGCCACTATGTTGAAGTGGCTTTTATCAGGGTTCCGTACCTATACCTCCCCTGTACCTCCGTCCGTCCATCAGTGGGCACGATCTTACGAACTGTAAATAACTTATAGAATGTGTATTTCTATTTCCAAAAAAAAAACAAATAATAATTTTTACAATATTGCCGTATCTTTTGAAGTTTAATAAATAAATATTTAGAATTTCCGAAAATTGTATAATATTTTTATGGCCAACAACAAATTATAAAAGGCATTTAATTTCTAAATTGAAGTAAATACAAGACTGTTGATATTTTTATCCTACGGTGGTACGTAACCCTATATATGCGATTCCAACACGCACTTGGCTGTTTTTTTTAATTTACTACAATTCTGGCTCGTCGTAATTCTTATAATACAATCAACTATTGTATTATTATTCTTAAGACACTTTTGAAATTGGATTTCAAGTCAAATCAAAATTTACTTTATTCGAATAGGCTTTACAAGCACTTTCGAATTATCTATAATTGCATTTACAAGGTCTGTCAAATCAATTCGAATTGAGGCTGCTAATGTTCAATTGATCATTTTGATTGTCTTCTTCTTCGTAGTATTATTCCCAGTATTTACCCAGGGTCTGCTAGTACTTCTATGCTGATTTCACAGGTTATTTGTTTTCACCGGCCATTGCCACCTGACCTCCACAAGTCAAAGGGCAAACGGGCTATCAAGATTTAACGATTTTTATCGATGCTATGATAACAACCGGGACCGACAGCTTGACGTGCTCTTCGAGGCGCGGTCGGGAAACCCACAAGGACAAACTTCCACACCGCAACCGATGTATAAGAAATATCTGCTTAAAGCTCAATACCAGCACGCAGCAATAGTCGGTAATTGATCATTTTGATTGTTCTATTGAAATACACTAATTGCATGTTGTCTAACCTTTTGAGTAATGAACTCCGCTTTTTTTTATGTTAGAAGTTGGCAAACAAGCATACGGCCCACCTGATGGTAAGTGGCTGCCGCAGCCTATGAGCGCTTGCAGCACCATTAGTAGGTGCCACTCACGCGTTGCCAACCTCGAGATATTAGTTCTTAAATCTCGTTCGCCCAGTAATTTCACTAGCGTACAATTCCTTTCAAACCGGAACACAGTAGTGCCTAAGCACTAAAATTTGGCGGCAGAATATTGGACACTGCGGTGGTACCTACCTAGCCGGCCTCTTGCAACAAAAGACCTACCACCAGTGTGACTGATTGCACTGGTGGAATAATCTCTGCTGTAACAGAGGTTATCCCAACAGCGGGCGATGGGGTCGTCACATCCCGACGCCTTTTTTTTTATAATTAGGTATACTATAGTCATAAAAATCCTCTATTATATGTATAATATAATAATTAGTTTTCGACTGTTGTTCGCAAACACACACATACATAAGCAAAGCTAATCGAATCCAATCACACAATAAAGGCACACAAGTGCATGAAGGAATCGAAATTGGAAGTACCCCCGTCTTATGCACATAAAGCATTCCTTTTATTGCTCTTTGGTCCCAACAATTTACATTAAAAGGAAGTAATTAATTAAGTATTTTATTACTTAGATACCATAAGATATTTAAATGTAAATTGTGTTATTAGAATACTAATTATATGAAATTCATGTTTTAAAAAGCAGTATTACGGTAAACACACCAAGACAGCACAATTTAACATTATAATAATGACACAAGATTATAATAATTACTGTAATACTGATATACGGATATTGAAACCCCGAAATTAGAATATTGTATTGATTAAAGATTAATTAAAACTGATTTATGTAATACAGGCTGTGACTGCGGCTCCGCTCATGTTATTATAGTTTTTTTTTATACGGGAACCCAAGAATTTTTCCGAGATAAAAAGTATCCTACATGTTAATTTTTTGTAATGTTATAAGTTGGCAAACAAGCATACGGCCCACCTGGTGGTAAGTGGCTGCCGTAGCCTATGAGCGCTTGCAGCACCATAAGTAAGTTCCACTCACGCGTTGCCAACCTCGAAATATTGGTTCTTAAATCTCCTCTGCCCAGTAATTTCACTAGCGTACAGTGCTCTTCAAACCGGAACACAGTAATGCCTAGGCACTACTATTTGGCGGCCGAATATTGGACACTGCGGTGGTACCTACCTAGCCGGCCTCTTGCAACAAAAGACCTATCACCAGTGAAAGACCTACCACCAGTGAAATTAGCTATTTGTGTGCCAGATTGCATTAAAATCCATTTAGGATTTTTTGCGTGAAAGCACTTAGTTACTTATCTTTAGCCCCATGATTTTTTTCCATAATAATATGAAATATAAAGGTACGTAAAATTTTATTACGTATATTATGTTCTTGTATGTCTATCGATATATAACATATCTCAGGCACGTATATATATATATATATATATATATATATATATATATATATATATCTCATATTTACGTAATATCGATTTTACGATGCGACCACAATAAGCCGATCTTAAAATAGGGATGTCGCCGGGCACATTAGTGAAAATTGTAATTTAGGGCGATATCGAACGCGTATTATTTTCATTTTAAGATTTATTGCCAACGCGCTAACATTATTGAGAATTAAGCTCGATTGTAAAGATGAGCGAAGACTATTGTCCACATGACATAATTTAAATTGTCATTGTTCCCGTCATCCGCGACGGACGTTATAAAATTATGATGAGGGATTAAAGGGTGAAGGGCGTACACGTGCGGACTTTAAATGTTTATTATATCAATTTTACATGTTGTATTAGTACACTGGTCAAGTGCTAGGGTGTCGTGCGAGTTTCGCACGCAAATTAGCTTCGCCTTCTCATTCACAGATTCAGTTGAGGCTTAAAATATATAGGTTCAATTATGTATACGTAATTTTGAAGATATAGCCTTTGGTAATTTAAAAAAAACTCTACATTTTTAACAAGAAATATTTTTAAGACATTTTATATATTTCGCCATGGTCGATTCCAGTTAAATTGTAATTTCACTGGACACAAAAGTGAAAATCAAGATAAAAAAACATATTCAGTACCATTTCACTAGTATGTCTCAGTTGTGAAATTCTATAGGTATATTGTTTTGTAACAAAATTTGTGAAGTGGTTAATTCTCGACCGAAACATATTATGTCTGTAATTTAAACAATAACTGTTGCGGTTTTGGTGTTTGTGTGTACCCGATTCATATCATAAATCTTACTATAAGTGCGGTCTTTATACATTATTTATTTATTTTTAACGTCTATTTTATAAATATGATATAGATCTTGTATATAAATCTTAATGCTTTAATTTTAGATTTCATTGAAATTATTGGGTATATAATACCTTTATATAAGTAAACATGTTTTATATAAAATAAAAGGTTAAACGAACTAGTAATGATTAACATCTCGTGAGAAAGGCTTGAATTATCGCAAGAATAAAAAGGGTTTAAATTAATGACGAACATCTGCTTGTGAAATGTTACAGACGGATCTGGCGGATCTCCGTCCCGGCTTAAATTACATTTACAAATAGAAAACGTAATAAGTTTAACTTATCATTTGGTATATAAAATTATGTTCAATATTAATATACAAGACTCTATAAGCAAATTAGCTTAAATAAACTATACCGAAGTATATCTCTACCGGACCGAATTCTACCTCTATCTTCCGGATAGATTTGGAAAATATAAATAAAATAACTGCCTTAGACATTGATAATAGTTTATACCAATAAGCTTGGGAATCTTTAATATTATTTATAAAGTTTAAAATCCAAATATATACTATGGAGATAAAAGCCATGTTACGCACGGAGTGGAACTTTTTTCCGTGACGTTGGAAAATCTTTAAACAAAAGAGTCGCTATTTTACGCCAACGCAGCGCTAAACCCACCTTGAGTGAATTTTTTTTTTAAATTATGCATTCATTTATTATTATTCCCATTGTCATATGTATAAAAGTAAGACTACATAATGTCAAATAAAATTAGAATAAATATATTTTTAACAATCCATAGTATCGGAAGTAGGAAACCTTACCAGATATGTGAGCGAAGCATAATGTGAGCGTGGCTATGGCACAGCCGGAAGCGAGTGCAGTTGCGAGAAGCACAGCTGAGGCGGACGCACCGACACCAGCTCCGCCGGCCGCTCCGCACACTATAAAAACATACAGGAAGGATGCCGCACACTCCGCTACCACAGCCTTCCACAACGACAGAGTCCGCACCTCCAACCTCGCCGGCACACGACCAGCCAAAACATTATCACTGTTCGAATTTGCATCCTTCCTAAGACACTCCAACTTTTCGAATAAAGTAACTATATGCTGTTCTAAATTGTTATCATCGATAGTGAATGTTTGTTCACCCATTTTTATTACAATATTTACTCAAACAATCAAACACTTGACATTATTTAAATAAAATAAAAAAACAAATCACTTGGCATTTACGTATTTCGCGCGCCAGATCGAAGCGAGCGTACACCCACGCGGGTCAGAGAACCGGCTCGGAGTGGTTCGTCGCGTCAAGTGAATGAATAGGGACTGAATGAAGCGGGGGCACATGTCCCGATGCCCACTTGTTACACCCCCGCCCCGAGACCTGCACTTTCAGTGAGGGTGTAATAAAATCACCACTTGCCGCTCCACTATTACAATAACCTTTAATTACACAACCCATTATGGATATTATTTTAAAGGCCGCTGTGGCGTTTTTCAAAATATTATATGCGATACAATTTACAAGTGAATAAAAAATTATAGTTATGTAAAAAAATAATATAAATATGTATTTTATATATTTTGTACGTACGTAAAATAAAATCGTACATGCAGGTTGGGTTCTGACCTTGTTATCTCGGGCTACACATAGAATACACTTTTTATCCGGATGCATCTTGGATACCATCTATCTATCTATGCAGGGAAAATTGCGAGGCCCAAATATTTTCTAAAAATCAATGTAAAGCTATAAAAAGCTTTTATTTAAAGCACTTCATTATTTAAAAGCTTTTATCGATTATTGAGTTCAGCAGAGTAATTGTAAATATACGTGACGGGCAATCCACTGTTATATACAAGTATACCTTAGGTGAAAAATTACATAACTGATGAAAAGCTGATCTTAATTAGTTGCGTGGTTCAGGACGAGTTAAAAGAAATCCAGACAGACGCGGAAAGCCATTTTGTTTTAAACTATGTAGAGATATACATGTAACGGGTAATGACTACAAAAATTTGTGAATTTAGGTTTATTCCAGTTTATTTACTAAAAGTAATAATAAACGCTACACAGTCAACGCAGCGGTCTCCAGTATAATAGTGATATCCTATGTGGAGGGTCCAGAAACACACCAGAGGCACCGGGCAAGCACAAACACACCCCGACCGGAACACATGTCTGTATACAAACATCAGGTCCGAGCGGGAATCAAACCCGCGAACTGTAGCGCTTAAGGTAGGTTCGCTACTGTTACGTCACAATTGCTTTACTTTTTTGATGAGGTCCAAATTATAGTTAAAATACATAGAAATAGTCTATGTAGGTATATCGTCCACGTTTATCCAATGCTGGATGTGTACTTTTACATCCGGTCTTAATATTTTAAATGCCTGTCCAGAGATGGACCTTTGGAAAAGGACAAAACTTGACAAGGGTAAAATACAGGATGAATGTTTATATATATATTATACTAATATATTCTTTGGGCATATTCCACTAAAGGTGCCCCATTAAAAATCATTATTCACACCGGCAAAGCCGCGGGCACTTGTCACCTTTCTGTTCACCGATGGGCAACTGATGTCCGCTATAGACAGCAACTGAGAAATATTAGCAGTAATCTGTAAGCCCCAAGCTTTGCAAAAGCCTTTGTTCAAGTTGGACGTGTGGAACTTTTATCACAGCTACCATCGAACGCTATTTTACGCTCTGGATGAAGCAAGAGGATAGTCAAAGCAACTGCAGCACTATACCCATCACCGTTTATTTATCTCATAGCTGTATGTTGCGAAAGAATTACATATCAATGACTAGGTGCAGACCAGCAGCATTCATCCCTATGTGGCGCCATCTAGTAGCGAATATATACATTAACGTTTTTACTACTCGAGTACTCGAAGATTCCTTGCAGTCAAATCGACACAATTTTGTAAGCGACTTCAAACAAAGAAAAATCGGTACGAAATACTATTATGTATATTTATTATTTAGTATTTAAAAATGTTCAGTGAAAGTGAACGAGGCAGCTGCACTCGGTTGCTCTTACATTAGTAAGCCTATGCCTCTCACAGAATATCGAATTTAAGTTACTCTCCTCGTACTTCAATATTCAGATGGCAATGGATTATTATGGAATTCTCTGTTTCATTTTAGTGAACATAAGCTACGATAACTGCTTTTCATCATACAGCCCGTTTATTTTTTGCCATACTTGGCAATATAAAAAAATAAAATAGCGTTTAAAAGCAAAGGACAAGTTTACAAAAATTTTTCGATATTTCCTGTATAGTACAACAGTATTTTTGGCACTTAACTGCTTTTTTAAGTTTGCTTAAGTACATGCCTTTTAATTTTTAATTTATAGACTCTTCAGTGACTTCTATTTTATTCATAAACTAGAAATTTTACAATTCTCAAAAGTCAAAACATACTGCATCCTTGCAAGATACCGCATTGCGGGCTTCCAAACTATAGCAATATTATCCAATTAATGCTTTGCAAAGGGTAAATAAGGCCGACACTATTATAACTATCCATTTTCCAATATTTTCACGGTTTCAATGCCAATTTTCTATAGTATAGGAAAACATTTTTATAAATTTTATCCATGTTACCCAAAAATTTAAAATTAATTTTCCCTTTTTTTGAGCTTACAAACTTAAAAGTTCCTTTACTTACCTTTTGTGCAACTTCCATCGAGAAATTATAAATAGCATGCTGCACATATTCCATTCAATTATTGTATTCAACTATACTATTCAAGTGTGCTTAAAGTAATTCGATTCAGCCACATGACCAAATTATAAATTTCCCGCCAATTAAGAAAAATGCACTGGAAGGTAAGGCTGCATTCACACTTCACAGATACCTACACGAGACAACTGTGACTGCAACACCACGTACAACATGCGTACAACCAGCAATTGACAGTTACTTTGATTGGAAACATTTAAATATATAATTAAACGAAAAGTACATATCAATAACAATAGCCAATAAAAACGTAAGGATCGACAACAAATGCAATTGACTGTCTTGAGAGTAATCGAAGGCTGCTATGTGTTAAAATATGGCATAAAGCTGATATAAGCTATAACAATAGGTACAAATAAAAATTAAACATAAAAAAATGTTACCATTTTTGTTATTGTGTTAATACTTATATCGTCAATAATTCAGATCGAGGGTTTTTATTTATAATGGCAACAATTACAATTACCACTAGTCTAGTACTAAAAACTTATACAATGTCTATGGAAGCTAAATTGCTACCATCCATATAATTTAAAAAACATTAAAAAGACTAGTGACAATATCGCTGATCGCATATGTGATTAGCGCCCTCTATAATCGTAAAATAGACATAATACACATTGTAATGGTGGTAATCGGAGTTATATTGGCTGCATCTATTTTTATTTGTATTTTATAATTAATAAGGAATAATCCCATTATTTTATATATAGTGGTTGCGGCCAATATCATGCTTTCATATGTCGGGCTTATCTAAAACTTCGGTTTTGGTCGAGGAGGGTGGTAATCAGCTACGGAAACGTTCTCATATAAGTGCTAACAACGACCAGTGCACTAAAAAAATAAAATACGAAGATATGAGTGCAAATGAGAAAAAATCTAATTTCTCAATGCTGAACCCCAACTCTAACGGTACTGTTAAATTGACATCGTCGTCAATGAACAAGCCTGGGGCGACGACAAAGAAGCTAGTTATAAAGAATTTTAAAAGTGTGTTTACAATAATTGAAAGGATTGATCTTGTCATAACCTCCGTGACATCTGGTAATGAATGCAAATATTTTTCAGGTAAACCAAACCTTCCAGAAAATTATCAGGAAACAACATGGAGCAAACTTCGGGAGGCAGTAATAGCCATACAAACTTCAAAGGCAATCGCCTATTCCCTGGAAGAGTTATACCAGGCAGTTGAAAATATGTGCAGCCATAAGGTAAAAATCTATTTACTGGCTGGTAAGTAATGGAAGAAAAGGTTTCAGGATTATTATTAGCAAACAAATAGTCTTGGAATTCAAAAACACTAATAAAAATTGTATTAGAAAATATAATTTACACAACTTAAAAATATTTATTTTTTTATTTCTGTTGAGAGGATATGACCATTGTACTTAAACAAATCACTAATTCCTATGTTTCAACATTTATTACAATTCTTCTTCTTATCGAGTGGTTAGTGGCCAACTTAGTGTCAGTTGTTCACATCGCTCGTATAGGCCTCTGGCTTGACTTATCGACTGTTATCAAATTAATAGCAGCTGGGACCAACTTTTTACATGTCCTCCAAAACACGGAGATGCTCAGTTGAAATATGCGTTCACCCATCTACTGACTGACCACACCTAAAGTTGCTTAACCCACCAATCGTTTACCA
The DNA here is from genome assembly GCA_023373885.1 of Hestina assimilis. Lineage (NCBI taxonomy): Eukaryota > Metazoa > Arthropoda > Insecta > Lepidoptera > Nymphalidae > Hestina > Hestina assimilis. Next base: position 15,467,162 of record CM041740.1, read on the forward strand.
ATCAGTGAGCGCACTTGGTTATGAGCATCTCATATTGAGATTTACCATAATTAAATTCCCGGGGCAGCTCAATGTTTATTTCTTAAGTCCACCAATTAAATGATCATAATCACTGCAAACACAACAGCAATAATATTATTATTTTGTAACGTATTAAAAAATACTGTCAAGGGTCCAGAAACACAAACATATGCAAAAATAAGACCAGAACACTTTGCACCATGGCCCGTTCAAAGATCTGCCCTGAGAAAGAATCAAACCAGTTACATCTGGTGTTCAATAATTAAGAATTGTTAATTTTTCAGATGGCTTCACAACTCTATGTAAATTTAACAAATCTAGTGGAGGCTCATGTCAAATCTAATATTGAACAGTTCCTCTCAGAAAGTATGGACCGGCAGGTGTTCCTCAAGCGGATGGATGACTGTTGGAGAGCTCATTGTCGACAAATGATTATGATCCGTAGCATCTTTTTATATTTAGACCGCACATATGTATTACAAAATCCTAGTATACACTCTATATGGTGAGATTTAAATAATAAATAATTAAAAAATGAGAAAAAGTTTATAATAATTATTTAAGTGATGAGTGGCAAAAATACTCAATAATGCAGAATACAGGAAAAACCTGTCATCAGACCTGAATGTGACTGAGTTAAATATATCTCATAATTTTTGGAGGTAGATCATCGAGAAAGTGTTTGGGTAAGATTTGAGAAGTTGAAGAAAGTACTGTAGCCATGATAGAGCCAATTTCTGGTATTCTGAATCTAAAATATAGACAACTATGAAATACAAGCCATTGATGTTTGAGACCTTGAAGGAATCATACCTATGCTCTGTAAACTATTTTTTTTTTGCCACCTCTGTTCCAAAAAAAAGTCAGCATTTTCGAAACTGACACAGAATGTTTGGAAAATCTGATCAAACATGATTTGTATTTTTTATAAATACTAAAATACAACAACCATATAACAACTGAAGCCTAGTGTCAAATCTCACTGCATTGGTTGGGCACTTTGTTTTGAATTTTATCCCTGCCTAACAACGCCTACTTTAACATTGAATATAATTGAAGTCATTATAATTTTCAGGGACATGGGCCTAGACCTGTTCCGGCACCACATCGCGATGAACACGCTAATTCAAACGCGCACGGTGGATGGGTTACTGCTGCTGATTGAACGTGAGCGCGGTGGCGACGCTGTTGACATCTCGCTGCTTAAGAGCTTGCTGCGGATGCTGTCTGACCTGCAGATATACCAGGATGCCTTCGAACACAAGTACCAAACATATATCATGAATATTGTTTATTGTCATGTGCTGTTCATTTATAACAGTTTCCAGATGCCATTAATGCTATAAATATATTTTCTCACATAAACTTATCCCTATATTCAGGGGAGCCATATGAATGGCAACAACAGCTGTTAATGGTTTGGTCTGGTATTTGCTGTGTTTGCCCTTGTAATTGTTGATCCTAGGGATTCGTAAAATAATAATTTATATAATATATACATTTTTGTGGATTCAAATTTGACCTCAACTAAAAATTTCCCTACATGACTTATTATTATAGGCGTACCAATATGAAACCAATCCCTACAGCATATTTAATAGGTATTTAATAAAAAAAAAAACTAATACTAGAATGAAATAAAAAGAAAAATGTTTTCATAAAATATACCAACAATACATGATATCATTGCAGATTCCTGCAAGCAACAGAAAGGTTGTACGCAGCGGAGGGTCAAAGACTGATGCAGGAACTTACAGTTCCACAATACTTAGCTCATGTTGAAAAAAGACTTAGGGAAGAAAATGAACGCCTCTTACATTATCTTGATCCCTGCACCAAGTAAGTACTCAACACAAAAAAAATGCAAACTTTTGTACCAATTTTGAATTTTATAAAATAACTATGATTTTTTGACATAAAATTTAATTAAATAAATTTACTGTTTTGATTGACGTTTAGTAATCACTGCTGAATACATTTCTTCAATTTATCATTATCAAATTAAAATTAAAACTGGCCAAGATTGTATCAAGACTCGCACACAAAACTTAATGTACCACCGTAGAATAAAAAATTTCATATAATTTTATGTGCAACCTTTTAATTTTAAATACATGGACAGTGAAAGCTCACGAATATCCTCACGAGGTTTCGTTAGCACTCTATGAGTAAGGAACCCTAAAAATTTACATGTTTTACTGCCTATATTTATATATTTTGTGTTACTGGTTTCTATTATTTTGGTTACTGGTAAAAATAAAATTAATTATTTACGAAACAAATTTATTATTCACCAGATGGCAATTAATCCACACAATTGAGAAACAGCTCCTGAGCGAGCACCTGACGGGCATACTTAGCAAAGGTCTGGAATCTCTTATGGATGGACCCCGACTGCCCGATCTCACCACACTCTACAACTTGTTCAGTAGAGTCAAGGAACAGGGCCTAAATGAATTATGCAATCATTTCAACGCTTATATCAAGGTATTGAATCTTTTTAAATATATTCTATAAATAGTAGTAAACTATTGTGAAGAGATTTATTCATGAGCATAGCCAGTATGGGTCATGGGTCTATGGGCCAGGGGATGGCAAAATGACTAATTTCTTGAAATAATACATACTATTATTAATTAAATAGTTCATACTGAATTATATTCATATATTCCTGATTTTTTAGCAAAGCTCAGGGTACTGACCTACCTCAGTATGTACTTCGAAAATTAATTGTAATGAATTAAGAAACTACTTTGTCAAAACAAGTCTAGAATTTCTGTCCTTTTATGTGAATGTTATACTCTGAATTCTTTTGGAACCTAAAAAACTATTAAAGTTTAACAGAAAAATTCTAATAAATTTAAATGATGTTATTTCCAGAAAAAAGGTCGTACAATAGTAATTGAGCCAGAGCGGGATAAGACAATGGTGGCCGAGCTGCTGGAGTTCAAAGAGCAGTTGGACAATGTGGTGAACACTTGCTTCCAGAGGAACGACAAGTTCCTCTACTCAATGAGGGAGGCATTTGAGTACTTCATAAATCAACGGCAGAACAAGCCTGCTGAACTTATTGGTATTATATTTACCCTAACTATTAATATTATATGTGCGAAAATGAGTAAGTAAAGCTTTCACGACTACACCACTGAACTGATTATCATGAATTTCACTATAGATATGAAATCAAAATCAAAAAAGGACAAAGTTGTGCATAAAAGCTAATATTATATAATTGCGTAATTTGTCATAATTCTGTGGTTACCACTATTTGACCATCCTGTGGGTCATTGCAGTAGTTTAACATTGGTCGTTCTGTTAATGAGAAATTCTGAAATTATTTGAGAATCTTAAACAAAACAGATCTTAACATATTATGTAGTTATCGTCTGTAACATTTTGATAACAATAAAGTTTTTGGATATATTCACAAAAATAGAATTTGTCTTAAATTAATTTCATTTTTCAGCTAAATTTGTGGATTTGAAATTAAGAGCCGGTAACAAGGAAGCGACAGAAGAAGAATTAGAGAGGTTATTAGATAAGATTATGGTGCTTTTTCGTTTTATACACGGCAAGGATGTGTTTGAGGCGTTCTACAAAAAGGATTTGGCCAAGAGACTGCTTGTTGGCAAATCAGCCTCCGTTGACGCTGAGAAGTCGATGCTTAGTAAATTAAAACAGGAATGCGGGGGCGGCTTCACTTGTAAACTCGAGGGCATGTTCAAGGACATGGAACTATCTAAAGATATTAATATTACATATAAACAGGTAATTTATATATAACAAAGTTATAGTATAAAATATTAATAGTATGTACCATTCTTGGTCAGGGAGCCCTCCACTAGTGGACTTAGTGAAAGAAATTGTTTTTATGGGGCAGAATTCATAGTTAGTTAGTAGTCAATTTTAGTTATCAAAAATATTGGCTTCTGATCTGATATACGGAAAAGTATATCATTAATAGTGAGCAATAGTGTTGTTATAAAGAATATAATCGAATATAAAAAATTGTTCAGTTTGTCCATGCAAAGACTAAAAAAAAGGTAGTCCATGCATATAATATCAAAATTTAATATACCTAGTATTTAAACCCGAAATTTGAATGTTTACTGATAAACTTAAAAATTTTACTAATTAACTAATTTTGTAACTGTTTTAATTTGATAATTTCTCGATGTAAGTATGTGACGTGTCAGTCCGTGGCGAGTCTCACGATGTGGCCGGTCCGCAGCACCTGTCGGCGCAGGAGGGCGGCGGGCTGGAGCTGGCCGTGTACATCCTCACCATGGGCTTCTGGCCGACGTACGCGCCGGCCGACGTGCGCCTGCCGCCCGAGCTCACGCGCCAGCAGGACCACTTCGCCAAGTTCTACCTCGCCAAGCACTCCGGCCGCAAGCTGCAGTGGCAGGCCACGCTCGGCCACTGCGTGCTGCGCGCGCACTTCACGCAGGTGCCGCACACACACTCACACACACTTGCTACTCACGTTCATTTGTTAAAATATTACAATTCATTTCAATATGATTTAACGATAGCCGGGTCGCTCTTAAGCTGGTAAAAATCAGTGGCTTATGCGACATAAGGTGCGGTCAGTATGTGAGTATAGTGAGGTGCCGAAATATTGTGTGCCTTAAGTTACTTAATTGGTCACCCATGCGTATACCAACGGCGCCTGAAGTTACTTAACTGGTCACCCATCCAGCTCTGCAACTTAGCAGACGACATATTACAATACTGTCCTAGAGCATTTCACCACCATCACAGCACCATCTGACAGTCGCAGACTTTATCAAATAGTGCTAAAAAAGTCCAGGTCCGATCCGGTCCAGATTGTCAGGTCCAAGTTCTAAAAATAATTTCAAAGTAGTTAAATCTTATTATTTAAATTCCAGGGTAACAAAGAGCTACAGGTATCATTATTTCAAGCTCTCGTCCTACTACTGTTCAACGATGGTGATAATCTCTCTTTCGAAGATATTAAAGCTAATACAAATATAGAGGTAATGATCATTTATATACATTTAAAATAAAATAATTAACAATATTAAGTGTGTGTCACCATCAGGGTTTTAGTTCTCAGCTATGAGCAAAATCGGGCTCGCTATTTGCTGTCAGTCGTGAGTGCAATCCGGCTGACTGTTTGTCGTCCTTAGACTAAGAATCTCATTGAAGGCGGAGCCATATCATGTTGCCGCTCTTGTAACATTATTTCAAAAGAAAATATTGTTGTCTTAGTCTGTTTCTTGTAGCACTAATACGAGTAAAAGAAATAGATATATAAAGGTTTGGCAACTTATTCTTTTTATTTCGTGGAGGTCAATATTGGCATGTTTTATACCCTGACTCAATGATATACTTATTTTGACAATACGCACACAGAAAATACCTTAAATATTGGCACGCGGTTTTTATCTAATGCTCCCTCTATTTTCTTTCTCTTTCTACGTTGTCGTCACTCCCAAGCTCAATCGGGCTCGTTGTTTATGGTGAGCGCGATCAGGCTCGGTCCTCATGTGTCTCGATGCCGCAGGAGGGCGAGCTGCGTCGCACGCTGCAGTCGCTGGCGTGCGGGAAGGCGCGCGTGCTGCTGAAGGCGCCGCGCGGCCGCGACGTGCGCGACCACGACCACTTCTCCTTCCACGCGGACTTCACCAACAAGCTGTTCCGCATCAAGATCAACCAGATACAGATGAAGGAGACCGTTAGTATACACTCATATAAACACTGTTGTATTGCACAATACGTTTACATATACGCGTACGTGCCCATCCTAGTGTAATCTACGAGCTTATTTGGAGGGGCAATAGGAGTATTACGAATAACTTGAAAAAGCATTGCTAATATTGTTCTTTTTTTTTAGTTTTATGACAATCATTGGAAATATTGTTATGGTTACTGGCCAACCTTAAAATTCCTCATATTCATATTTAATGAATTCGCTTCTTATTAGTGCAAAATATATCTCAATGTTTCATACCTGTATTTAAAAATAAAACTTGGTCGTTGGTCAACAGAGCGAGGAGCAGAAAGCGACGGAGGAGCGCGTGTTCCAGGACCGGCAGTACCAGATCGACGCGGCCATCGTGCGCGTCATGAAGATGCGCAAGGCGCTCTCGCACAACCTGCTCATATCAGAGCTGTACAACCAACTCAAGTTCCCCGTCAAGGTACTACATAATCTTCTTTTATTGACACATGATAATATTTGAATTATTGAGAGAATATAATCAGTACTAGAATATGGTATTTTCACTTGTGGTAGGTCTTTTGTTACAAGCGACCGGCTAGGTAGATACAACCGCAGTGTCAAATATTTTACCGCAAAGCAGTAGTGTCTTTGGCATTGCTGTGTTTCGGTTTAAATAGCACTGTAGACTAGAAATAACTGGTAAAAGGAGATTTAAGAACCAATATCTCGAGGTTGGCAACACGTGAGTCGCACCGCAAATATGGTTTTGCAACCGCTTACCATCAGGTGGGCCGTATGGTTGCTTGCCAACTTAGTAACATAAAAAAATGGCCTATTTCAACATAATTTTTATAGTAAAAAGCAAAGGTATAAAACGTAATAACAAATAATTGTCTGCCTCGTCAATCAAGTTATAAATAAGATTATGAGCGCACCATAGACTTTCTACATACTACGGACTGGCCCTTTCATACGGGTAAAATATCACAGACTCGATGGTGCCCCTTCATGAGATCAAGACTCAAGGCGAAAAAACGAAGTTAGTCACAACATGCTTTCTTCATTCGGTTGTTACGCAAATCTAACCAAATATCGAAAGAGGTTACCATGTGACCAGCTTTGTTCCATTGCATTGGTGTTGAAGCGGCACCAGCCATTCTGTGTCATTTAGTCTGTATGACAGAGTTACACCATATTAATAATAAATATGTAGTAAGTCTATGAATAAAAAAAATAGTCTTTATTAATACAAAATAATTATCTTTTCCAGCCCGCCGACCTAAAGAAACGCATAGAATCCCTAATCGACAGAGACTACATGGAGCGCGACAAGGACAACCCGAACCAGTACAACTACGTCGCATAGAACACCCGACCTCCCCCACTGCCCTCAACATTACATCGCTAGTGACATCAACCACACTAAGTAGTCGGCTTTTCTAGAATTACAAGAGTTTTAAGTTTACAATTTTTTTTGTTTTTCTTTACCTTTAAATCAGTCACCCATACAAATCTCAACCTTATGCAATTCGATCTGACTGTCTCCAACCTTACATATGAAATAATAAAGTTACAGTAATATATACATATTATAATATTTTAATTCCAAAATCTTGCTTCGTTTACACAGCAAAATCATCATTCTTTAATTTTTTGATGTTATACTTCTTTAGGCTCGTTATGAGCTTTTAAGATGCGCACCCATCACCGTCACACAAAATTCACAGGTTAAAGCTGTCAAAGCTACCATTAAAATATAAATAGAACCTCTTTTGTTTTCATATTTATAATATTTATCCACGTTTCTAGTTTCTACCTTCACAACACGTGTTTTAGTTTCATGAAAGTTAATTTAAAATAAATTAAATTTATTTATTTAATTTTTCAAATTTAAAATGAGCTTTATCGACTGTGTTGACTATCTTCTCCAGTCCTTTTATTATTTTACTGTAATTAATTATTTGCATGCAATTAAAATTGGTTTTTAATGATTCCAAAGAAGTATAACTTCTGACGCGCGTACATAAGTACCCATTTTTTAAATATTTATTTATAATATTGTATCACTCGGTTATACAATTTCATCTATGAAATCTGAATGTCACAATTTTTTTTGTGATACAAACACCATTTCACAAAAAAATCAGAATTGCGGGTAGAATAAAACTAAAAGGTATCGAGAGGCCAATATGGCCCCAGGAATCAGTCCCGAAGCACACTAGCGTCATAACGTGTGATATTAGACGATGACCCTCCTGGACCCTCGCTAGAATTTGTACATTGTCCGGGGCTTGTAACGTTCACGATAGTAAGTGGCATTTTTATCCGCATCGATGTAATTTCAGTTTGTACATTTTGTATTTAATGTAATTTCGCCTTTTGACGTCTAGATGTAAGTACATGTATTACATTAATCTATGGGTCTGTTAGTTTCAGGAGGGAATCACCAATAAAAACTATTTATAATTTTCTTAATTTGTTTTATTTACCAATAATATTCGCGCTATTTAATATTAACTCAAGTCACTATCGAATTTCTAATATAGTTAAGACTTCCAATATACGAAAAAGACATTATATTTAAATATAGCATTGAAAATGTAGTTACAAGCACCAAGTTTTTTATTGAAGGTAAACAAACGTTTTTAGTATATTTTGCTAAAATCAAAGTAATAAAACTCAATTTTTATTTTTATAGAAAACAAATGCAATGGACCGTAACAAAGATCTTAACACATTTTATTTACCTATTAATCTACAGACAGATCACTTAATATAATTTACAAAAAACATAAACAAACAAATACCATACAAAATAATTTACACATAGCTTGAGGAAGACAATGATTTTTAGGGTCACAATTTACAAAAAACTACCATTGTGTTAGTTAATAATCATTTTAAGAGTATTGTGTTTTCATCTTGGTATTTTGGATATATAAAATTTCATGCACAATTAACCTATTTACTAATGAATTTCAGTAGAATTTCTATATAATATCCAGAATAAATATTTTTAAAATAGCTCTGAATACATACAGCAAAAATATTGACGTCTAAGAGCTTTAGTGGAAAGCCACGGCAGGAGATTTTTATGTGACAAATAGAGATAAAACTATAAGTATGACGATAAATTTGAAATATGCCTAATAATTCAATGAATCATCAACATCAAACCCTCTGCAGTGCCGTGTCGCAAATGGGTGTGGGCCCTAATTTAGTTAATTAATATTGCGATACATAAAATATTATCAAGCTTAATATATATGAATAGAAATCTAGTGTTTATGGACAAAATTGTTTCTTTTTTAATATTTTAACTATTGAACCTATGTACTTAATTTTTTAACAATTTTATTCAACGTAAGGCTAATTCATAAATATGAGAAAATTATTGCTTTAGAATAGAATTAGTATTACATTAATTTTAGAAAGTTTTAATATTTATAATATATGAAAAAACGTTATAATGGCTATTTACATGTTCTTTTTTAAGAATATTAGCAATGCTTTCAAGGCATTACTAATATTCCTATTGCCCGAATAATATAATATAAGCTCGAAGCTTGTGCTAGGAGTGGATACGACAATAGCCCAAGTGGGTCAGGATCGAACCCGCGACTCTCGCGTTAAAGAAGCGAAGTTGGCCCTCGGCTATTGAGGCCACTAATTTCTATATAAAACAATTCGAATTCTGTATCAGTTTCGCTCTTGAAACCGTATTAATAATATTTTTAATGGTCTCTTTTATATTTTGTACAAATTCTACTGAAAGTTTGGTTTTTTATTGCTATGTTAACGTGCCCTTAAATAATTGCTATAACTCTCTCAATATAAATTGAACCATGCGTAGTAATACATTTTTGGGTCTCAACCGAAAGCGGAATGAAGGGGCCCGTGAAACTATAGCAACGCGGCGACTCTAAACCCTTTTGGTACACTCGCTCACGGTTGATTTAGTTCTTTAAAAATAAATTATTAAAAATTAAATACAAATATAAAATATTTTTGTTTTTAATTTTATTTCAAGATAAGGTAAACAATAAGTGACAGTGATTGAAATGTACATTATTTTTTTTTTCTATTCTATTTTTTGTTTTATTCTATTTAAGGAATTAATAACGATAATGAATAAATAATTAATTGAATTTAGAAGAAACAATAACTATATAATATACGTAATTCCGTTTTCCCACTTTATAAAAAATCTATTTAAATAAGACTAAATCAATATTTTTGTCTAACATTTTTGTCCAAGATTGTACCTGCGTAGAAGCGTCCATTTTGGTTCATTTTAAATTGAGAGAACTATATCTGCCTATACCTCTACAAAGCGACTAATTAAAATATTATTTATCAGCTATCTTGAACACAGTGTCGAGGTGGTCCTTGTGGTAGTCCAGTTCTTCAGTCAGCGCCATCGCGAGCGTGTTGGGTGTTATATCTGTTTCTAGGTAGTCACGTAGCAGTATCTGTGAAATTAATGATAAAGCAGCTGTTATTATAAGAAGCAAATATGTAGGATTAAAGATAGCAATAAATAATTAATAAAAGGAATCCCGGATTAATGTTCGCCATTACTAGCACCACAATGAAACAATTTCGTGACATAACACCATATAGTAAATGTCCACGTGGTCAATTATATTACTAACTGTTGTAGGGTGTTGGTAGCGAGCCTGTCTTTAGTTACGACGGTTGCGGGTTAGATTTCCGCTCTGAGCAGATATCATCTGATAATAATCGTTAGCTCTTGATAAGTAATTTGCTCTTATCTAATGAGATTTTCGTTCGCCCTTAGGGCCGAGGTGGTCAGATGGCAATTGCTCTGTTAAACCTATTCAGCCCAATTTAGATAAGAGTAATAAGTCTCAGGATATATATTGTTACGGAGAACCTTATCACAGGGGCATAAGGTTGAAAATCGTTTGGTACTCTCTTTGTTTATTTCCTCGACCGTCGCGTGGACTCTAGAAAGATGTAGAATAGCGTTCCGCGGACGGAACTCTCTCGAAACCGTTTTCCGCGTTATATAAGCGGCCCAGCGCGTCAACAGATTCATTCAGTTCTGAGCAACAAGCGAAGAAACTACAAGTGATACCAGTGAACAAGTGCGATAATTAGTGACCTCGGCTATTCTTTTGGACTGTGATTGACTTGCGTTTTGGACCTGTGATTTATGAAGTTCTGTGTGTAATCTAGACCTCAATAAAGTCTTATTTAGAGCCATCAGGTGTTTGTTTCCAAATCAGCGAACCCCAGCCCATAGCAATATATAAGACTTACTATATACTTTGGATCGGCCCTTTCATAGATACAGAATGTCAAAGTTAGCGTGTGACTAAATTGGTACCGTTGCACTGGTGTTGAATTTCCAAAAGGAGCACCAGCGAGTCTTAGACATGTTGCCTGTAAGGACTAGACTAGTGTGTCACCTGCGGCGGCACGGAGCCCCCGTGGCGCAGCAGGCCGCGGCGCAGCGCGTCCCCGGCGGCGCGCGCCAGCGGCTCGCGCTCGAGGCGGCGGCGCCACACGCACCACGCCAGCGCGCGCGAGATCAGGTACGAGTAGTACTTCGCGCCGTAGCCGATCAGGTGGCTGAAGCGGTGCTGCCACGCCTGACGAGGTTTTATATAATGAGTAAAAAGCCTGATTTTATATAACTTTTTATTTTATATTCAATAAAAAAAAATTAAATTAATTATCTGGCTCACCGTGTTCTCAACATAGGGCAGCCCATAATACCGCTTCTGCACCTCTCGTAGTACGTCCGTCGTGTCGCCAATGTTCGCCGCCGCGCCGTGGTACTGCTGGTCCAAAGCGGAGTAGAAAACCTAGTATAATAATAATATTTATTAATTTAAGCAAAATAAACATATACTTTCTTATACTATATAATTATATTACGGATAGCCTAAGCAAAACCATTTAGAATGTAAACTCGGAGCCTGAGTGTGTGATGTGTAAGAAATATGAATAAATTTAGACATTCTACATAAAATCACTATAAAAGTCCGAATGAAGCAGCATAAGTATAAAATATAAGTAAAGGCTCACTTGGAGTTGCATCTCGCTAGCACCAAATAAATGCTTGGAGGCGCAGAGCCGCTGCAGCATATCCTCTGGCATCGGCTCACGGGTCTGAAAATGACGCGCAAACCGACGCACCACCTACAACATAAAGCCCAAATGTTATTTTAATGGTCACATATCTAAATTATTAAAGATTTATTTACAGGACTGACGATTTTATTAGACTGAAGAAAAACCGACCCCCGCGATCGCAACGATCCCCACGAAGGCTGTTCCATTTTCACGGCCGGGTACAGTATTCAGTACTCAGGCACTCAAGCCCGGTGACGGTGTCAAGGCTGGTATGGCCAAAAATAATAAAAAAGGAGATTTGCAGTATGTTCCGGGCGTGGGCCGGCCCGTGGGTGTGGGGTGTGGACACTCACGCGAGGGCAGGCGGCGAAGTGCTCCATGAGCACGGAGGGCAGCTCGGCGAGGTCGGTGGCGCAGCGCGTGCCGGCCACGTGCTGGTGCGCCGCGCGCGTGGGCCGGCCCGTGGGTGTGGGGTGTGGACACTCACGCGAGGGCAGGCGCCGAAGTGCTCCATGAGCACGGAGGGCAGCTCGGCGAGGTCGGTGGCGCAGCGCGTGCCGGCCACGTGCTGGTGCGCCGCGCGCGTGGGCCGGCCCGTGGGTGTGGGGTGTGGACACTCACGCGAGGGCAGGCGGCGAAGTGCTCCATGAGCACGGAGGGCAGCTCGGCGAGGTCGGTGGCGCAGCGCGTGCCGGCCACGTGCTGGTGCGCCGCGCGCGTGGGCCGGCCCGTGGGTGTGGGGTGTGGACACTCACGCGAGGGCAGGCGGCGAAGTGCTCCATGAGCACGGAGGGCAGCTCGGCGAGGTCGGTGGCGCAGCGCGTGCCGGCCACGTGCTGGTGCGCCGCGCGCGCCAGCATGGAGTGCAGCGCGTGGCCCATCTCGTGGAACAGGTTGTCCACCGCGCCGGGGCCCAGCAGCGCCGGGCCCGACCGGTGGCCGCCGCTCAGCGACAGCATCACCACCACTATCGGGTTCTACCACACCACCACAGAAAACATTCGAGCTAAATGGTTTTTTATGTTCATTGAGAAGGAATCACTCGCGCAATATAAGTTGCACTAAAATAGTGATTGCGCAGTAGCATATTTTTGGGTCTCAATCGAAGTTCGGAATGAAGGGGCCGCGCGTAACTATAGCAAAGCGACGACGCTAGCCATCACTCAGTCGCATTCCGATCTTTGAGGACACTCGCGCACAGTATTTTTTTTAATTTATATTTTATTTATTGTAATATTTATTAGCATCTAACGACTTTTTTTTACTATGTATTTGTTTTATAATATGTTAGTAATTAATAATAATTATTAATAAATAAGGAATCGATTTTAGAAAATAAAATAATTAAATGACTTAACTTCATTTTCACACTTTATAAAAAACTATTTAAATAAAACGACATCACCTTTTTTCTTTTAAAAAGTTTGAATTTCTCAGGCAACCACTAGCCTAACCGGCTAACCGGCATTGGTCTAACATTTTTGTCCATTACTGTACCTAGACGGACGAACGCTATTTTGGTTCAACTTATGTTCCACGAGTTATAATTAAATTGATATTCATAATAAACTCTATATACCTGATAGGATCCGTCAGGCAGCAGCTTCCCGCCCTGGATGGTGAAGTGGCAGTCCTGGTGCGGCTTCCCGGGCCGCTCGTACAGGTCGCAGTAGATGTGGCCCAGCAGCCCCTCGCTCTCCTGCACCACCGCCAGCTTGTACACGTCGGGCGACCACGACTCGCCTGACACATGAACATTAAACTTGTAGCGACATCTACAACGCAACACACTTTTTTTTTTTCGGAATGTGTATTGCTGTTGGCCCTACTGGCCTTGACAGCGTCACCGGGCGGGAGGGCCGAGTACTGAGACTCAGCAACAACGTAATGCGATAGAAAGACAAGATTGTCACAATTCCTCATCAAGCTATAGAAAGTTACATCTACATTTTTATTTTATTTTATTTTTACAGATTTACCAGCGGTAATTACAATATAATATTAAAATCATGTATATTAAAATATTTGTTTAAGCTTTTAAGGTTTACCTACCTACTTTTAAGATACCTAGGCTACCTTTTACGGTGAATACCACATGCAAGGAAAGGAGAAGAATTTTTATGATCTAATTTAATTCTATGGAAAAAAATTTAAAAGTTAAACTTGAAAGACACAATTAAAATTAAAAGTAAAAAATTAATATAAAAACAAAGCAAACTAAATGATATTATAGAATAAAGACTAAAAATAAACAAATTAAACAACTTAAGAATAAAATAATTTATTAATATTTTTGCGAAACACTGGGAACGAGTCTTTGATACAACAACAATGTCAATTAGGAACGGACACAATAACTTAATTTTGTTATGATTTGCACAAGATAACCAAACCATAATGACATGAAGTGGTGTTGAATTAACGAAAGGGCACCAACGAATCTGTGACATTCTGTATGAATAGTCCGGTCCATAGAAAATGGTAAGTCTAGGGCTGGGGCGTTAGATCAATTTTCGAAAAATATATTCTTCATGTTTTTGGAAATACTTATAGAAGGAAAAGAATTTACATAACGTATTCACAACAGTGTGGAATAATAACAGTAATATATAATATCTCACCAGGTAACATTTCTTCTGGTTGCAGAGTGATGCCATACAGCTCCTGACATAACATATTCAGACCCTCCATACAGGCCCCCAGAGAGAAATAGGGACTGAAGTCCGACGATGTGACATTTAATAACTGAGTCTTAGCTTTATGAGTGAAGTATGGCGTGTCCCAACACATCAACGAATCCTGGTTTAAAAAAAAATGTTAGTCAATTTGGGCAGAAATTAGCCAATTTGTACTCAATCCAAATAAAATAACGTTTGGGTTATTGACGTATAAATATATTTTATTTTTATTTTATTTGAAACTTGGTTCCCATACCTCTAAATGTAAACTCCCCTTGAGTCTGAGGTATGAAGTTTTTGCCTTATTTCCTGTTTGCTGAATAAACGATCTTATGGAAAAATCTCATGCCGATCAATAACACATTTGTGACAAAATTTATTACAAACATTTATAATAAAATCTCAAAACTTTTTTTATCAATAATTGTCTTTTTTATTTAAATTTATAATAACCATAACAAACGAAATTAAGCCTTAAAAAGCTAGATCTAAAGCACAACATTATCCATGACTTTTTAGTATTTTGTTTTTCACCATTTCATACGAGTAGTATTACTAATAAAAAAAAAAATAATTTGTTAATTTTTACACTTTTTATTTTATCTCCTATACCTGATACGGTGTTTCCTTCTTCTTCATGCGCATCATAGCCTCAAAATCGATGTTGGCACGATCATGCAAATTATCAGACAGAATGTCTAAGAACTGCCGGACGTTCGCTGAAGTCTCCATCGTACTAGCATTTATTGCTCTATAAAAAAAAACAAATTGAATCAAAATGTAGCACCTAAATATTATACTAAGCTTACAAACTAAATTGAAATAAAAGCTAAAAAATAATAAGGTGAGTATTATATGCCAATTATGCAATCACACGCCTCTAAATACTTTTTTTCGGGGCATTGATCAGACTAAAATCATCATTATTTGATCCGAAAGAAACATCTAAACGTCCTTTTCGAGTAAGATATAAGAAGTCGAAAAAAAGGACCCATAATGCGAGTGCCAGAGTGAAACGCTATGAATGCACAAAAATACTGGTGTAGTATAAAAAATTGGCAAACAAAAATTCTAATTGTTAGGAAAGCTAGTCTTCAGGTGAGAGAATACAAAACAAAATTAGAATTGCCCATGAAATTGTCTTAAGCGCCGCCGATCGCGGGTTAGATTCCAGCTCGGAGCAGAGATTTGTATTAACCATAAAGACATGTTTTCCGGGCAGGGTGTTTGTCCTCGTTATCAAAATGATTCGCCAAGCGTTGGGAACGAGCTAGAAGGATGCCGTTCGTGCGTAGCTCAGTACCATCGACGAGGCGGAGTAGCGCGCGTACCTGTCGGCGTAGGTGGGGAACCCGCAGAGCTGCGCGAGCTGCTGGCGCGCGCCCAGCGTGGCGCGCAGCAGGCGCTCCTGGCGCGCGTCGGGCGCCAGGTACAGGCGGTAGGCGGCCTCGCGCGCCGCCGCCTCGCCGCACTCCGCGTACACGCCGCTCACTATCACCGCGTCGCTCTCCGCGCTAAAGCTGGAGACTGACACGCTATTTATACGGCCAAATATACGTCGCTTTGGTAAGATTCACATATGAATCGTCAGTCGAGTTTTTTTTTGCTTACGGACTTCTTGTGCACATGGTTCTTTCTGGACCATTGAGCGTGCGTCAGCCGAGGCACTTTTTTTAGGCATTGGCTTTAATAACGTGACCAGGAGGGCAAGTCGAGTTATGAAAAAGGGACAGCCCACACCTGCGAGCTGCCAAGTCGAACCACGGCTAAGAACGTCATAGCAAATTGCGGCAGCGCTCTGAGCGCATTCTGCACGATGAAGTCACCCGACAGTGCGAGCGCGTTATTATTTTATTTTTGATTTTTGATGAACAACCCTTACAGGGCCTTAACATTGATTTCGTCCTTAGGGACATCCTTCATCAAAAATGGAAAAATTATATCACCGTATGCTGTCCATAACATATCGTATATTTAAACTACAGCTTAAGTATCAACAATATTAAAACTTACAACTGTCTAACATTCTGTGGAACAGCAGATCGTGGGACTCTTCTCGGCTTAGCAGCACCTGCCATGAACTGCTGTCCAGTCTGTAGGATGAGGTCATTGAGAGCCACAACTTCTTGTCTTGGACCATCAGGTAGCTGTATGCCACTTTGCTCAAAGTCAAAAAGGAATAGTTCAGCTAAATGCCGGTCACCACATGTGTTATTTTCTACCGAGTTCTTTAAAGCCTTGTATAAACCTTTATGAGTATTTAATCTGTGGAAAAAGGATATTATTAATATAAAATAAACTAATGTAATTTTTTTCTACATTTTATTAACTCCATGCCATATAAAATTGATCAAAATTCTTTTTGTTAATAAGAAATATGTAATTTTCAGATTGGTAAATATATCCGATTTCACTGAGAGAAAGAGAGAGATTAGTAGAAAAAAATTCATTATCAATCAACAATGCTGAATTATTTAAAAAAAAAAAATTAATTTGTCTCAACTTACTTTTCAACAACTCCACTAACACTAATACATGCTTCCTCAGCAGCACTTGCAAAGTGAGACTGTGGATGTGCAATCCTAACAAATTCTGCTAGATCTGCAACCTTACATAACGTATCTGACAGCTCATCAAATATATCCACCATAGGCCTTGTCGGATTCGATGTTGCCTCTTCTATTAACCTATCTGTTGCTTGTATTGCTTGGTCTTTCAGTGTAGAAAACCCTTCGAAACTAATAAGCTCAGGTTTGTTGAAGAGACCCTGTTAACAATGCATATTATTTTTTATGTATTCAGTTCAATTATTTTTGTCATAGTAGTATAGAGGTTTTCAATATGAAAATTCAACTCAACGGGTGAAGTACCTTCTTATAGAATATTGAAGTAAATATATTTGTACAATTGTTTATATAGGCTATAGATATGTTTGCTACCTTATAACAGCAATAAATACAAAGTCCTAATGTAAATATAAAGAACTAATACTTTAATAATATGATAGTAGAAAATTAATCCTTTTTAAGACATCATTAAATGACGCATTTCTTTTGAACTATTATAATGTCAATAAAATCAAAATTCAAGATGGCTATTCATTCTTGATTTGTAGGAATCCACACTTTAGGTGGCAACAAACTGACTGAAAAAAAAAACAGTATTTTCTTTATTTCCTAGTCAGTTTTGTGGATATTGGTTTGTTTATTTATACTTCATGCATATAATATATAAATATGCATTTCTTAAATCAATGAATTTATTTCAATTATATTCCTAGACTACTTACAGTTCTTTCTCTCAAGGAATCAAAGATAGGCCGGGATGTTGGTCTTGTATTGAATGCTGTAGCGAGTGGTGACCAGGTGCTTACATGTCGTCTTCCAGCTACCCATAATGGCTGTAGTCGTTTCATGGTACCTTATTTAATCCTAAAAAAACTTTATAAGATGAAATAACCAAGAATTATTGAACTACTCATACATTGAAAGTGCAAAGTTTTAAACATACTTAGACAGTAATATTTATAGTTTTAATATATAGGAAATGTATTTCTTATTTCTAAATTTTTATTTAATTATTTATTTGGTAATTTCTAAGAAAAAATATTACTAAAAAAGTAAAATATTTAGATAAGTTATAAATTATACGTTTATATAGGATTAAAAATTATCATGGCCAAGCCGAAGTTGTTTACATTGGAATAATTAAAAAGTAACAGTATATAACCTTTACAAACGTTCCAAGCCTCAATGCCAGAAGCAATAGTATACTTTACCGATAGTATTACACGAAATATAAAGTAAATGCTTAAAACTTTATATACATTACGAATATCTTACAACTTAAAAAATAATAATATGTAACTCGGAAAAATCATCTTTCTTTCTGAGATAAATGTCATTGATCATTGTTGATGTTGACGCCTGACGGATTGACATTGACACTTATGATTCACAACAGCCATAGATATAGAAAAAGGTAGACTGCAGGTTTATATGCCATATAAATGAAAAATATATATATATAATTTCCCTCCCGATGACGTCCCAAGTCTAGGCTCGACCTCGCAGGAGGGGCCCTTGGGACGGATTCAACTTGTGCCCCGCGTGGCAGTCCATCTTTACCGGCCGAGGTCTCCAGACCCGGCCCCCCACGATGACGCTGTCAAGGCCACTAGGGCCAACAGCAATGGACACTCCGAAAAAAAAAAAAAAAAAAAAATATATATATAATTAAAGCACTATCTAATTAAATGTGGATAGAATATTAATGGAATAGTCAGAAACGGGAAAAATAACAGAACCCCTGAAGGTGTAAGAAGTTGCATTACCTATATATTACCCCAAATTGAACGCGAGTGAAGCTGTGGGCAGAAACTAGTATTTACTTCTTTTTCGTAGCATTATTCTCGATGTTTACCCAGAGTATGCTTATATTCTTATCCTAATTTGACAGGTTTCTAGTTTTTACACGAGTGATTGTCATCTGACCTACGCAACCTAAAGGGTAAACCAGCAACTCGTTGGATAAGAGCAAATTACTTATCAAGAGTTAACGATTAGTACCCAATATTATGACAACAACCGAGACCGACAGTTACGAGGCACGGTGGAGAGAACCAAACGCCATCTGACATCTGCTTCGAGCGGGAATCGAACCCGCGACCATCGAGGCTCTGAGCAGGGTCGCTGCCAGAACACCACAACGTTAGTATAAGTATAATATTATTATACTTAACATATGCATAATTTTTTGAAGTGAAACTTCTTTAGAATCGTGATTTCAAACCGGATGCAACGGAAAAAACGAGAGGTAAGAGACACAAATATAAAAATGTGTTGGAATGAATGAGAAAGAAATATACATACTATTTTATATTATATATAATCATCTCATTCTTTTGTCGATTTACTGAAGACAGACAGACAGACAGACTGACAGACGGACGGACTGACGGACGGGAGGACGGACCTACGGACGGACGGACAGACAGACAAACAGATTAACCCTTTACTCGTTATTTTTAGCTAAAGAAGTTTTACTTCAATCGTGTCGTCTTAACATTGTTTTTTTTTTTTTTTATACTTTATACTTGTTCATTGGAAACCGGAACAAGCATTTTGAGACCAAACACTGAATTGTATTTTGTTTTGAGCCATCATAAGTTTTAAATGTCTGTCTTGTGACCCGCAGATACAAATAAAACAAAACATTTTGTTAATAAATATGATATGATTTTATTATTTCTACATTTTTATTTAATTAATTAATGAGCAAAATTATTTTGGCACTTTAGCTGCCACTGTTAATTACTTTTATTTATTTAATTTTAGCTCTTTTTTTAGGGTTGCTAATTGCCAGTTTCATTACATTTTTTAAGAGAGAGAAATTAATTAGTTTACGATCTACGATCTTTTTATTCAAGTATTTCAATTTTGGATATAGTTTACCGCATATTTTATTTTTTTAATCAAAGTAAAGCATTTGGCAACCCTTTTTTGTATTTAATTATGTTTATTACACTAAAACGACTAAATAAACATAATATAATTTAAAAAAATGTAATAATCTTATTTATTATGGGTGTATATAAATATAGGAAATCCTACTCAAACGTGTGACTTGTGTGATTGTTTTAGTAATATTACGTGTTCGAATTTTGCATACATATTTCTCTACATCTATTATAAATGTATCTCAAATGTTATAATGTGTTTATAGCAAATTTGCACCTGTCTTTCTGCACTAAAAGAAAATTTACTGAGTAATCTAAAAAAAAAATAATTATGAATTGCATTATTTCTGCCCATGTTTGCCATGCAAACTATAAATTTTCTGTCAAAATAGACAGCGGCTAGTGAAATTTTAACATTAATTTGTACTTTATACATTTTTTTTCGCTATCCAAATACTGATCAAAAATCTTGGTCAATATTTATTATCTGTGCAATGTCTTCTAAGTTCAAAATATTAGAGGATAAGGAGAGGGGGTTGTTATATCTGTTATTGCATGTGAATAGAGGGGAGGGGGTGTGTTATACAGGTTAATACTTTTATAATCTGTTATTGCATTTGAATAGTGTCGCTCTTGTAGCACCACGGCATGTCTTCCCCGAACTTGCACCGATGCGCGTTGTTCTTCGCGTCGTACAGCAACGGGTTGTCGACGTACGCGTCGCAGCTGCTGCACCAGACGGACAGATCCGTGAGCGAGAGGGCTAGCGTGTGCTCCGTCTCCTGGTAGTGTCGTTGCATGTGACCGTTCACGTGACGTCCGCAAGCTGTCTGAAATTAAAAGTTAGCTTAGAATCAAACAATACTATTGTTTCATTTCAACTCATTTGCTATATACATGTTACATACTATTGAATGGTTGATGATTTTCGCAGCGGTGACGAACCTGCGGAATCGATTCCCGTTTGGAACTGATGCTTGTATTAACCATAAAGACATGTGACATGACTTGACGACGTTGTGGCGCAGCGGTAGCGATCCTGCCTTAAGCGGCACAGGTCGCGGATTCGATTCCCACTCGGAGCAGATGTTCGTGACTATACTTGGCATGCTTTCTGGACTGGGTGTATCTGTCATTGTGTATGTTTCCGGACCCCCGACACAGGATATAACTATCCTAATGGGGGCCGTTGAGTGTGTAACGTTTATTTACTTATTTATGTGTTCCGATCCACGTGTATTTGTCGTTGTCCTTGTTTATCCATACAGGTGTCTTTTCTAGAAAAAACGTAATTTTCCACCAAAAAATGTATAGCGCCATATTGTGATGTACGATGAAGATTAATAAAAGTATTTCAAGCCTATACTTACAATAAAGCAATGCAGACACACCCAATTCTCTTCAGTATGATCGCAGCTAACACACTTAACACCTTGTTCTAACTTCACATCACTGGGGATCGCGTACAAAGAATCTAAATGCGGACACCACTGCAATGGAACCACTGCAAACATCTCACCATTGACTATCGCTAACATGTTCTCCGATAGAAAGTCCACTAATGTTGTTGGATCATTACTAGAACCACTTCCAGCCACTTCGTTATCTCTACTAGAACCTTCTGTCACTTTGTCACTTTCTCTCACTTCACTTGGCTTCTTGCTGTTATTCTCATCTTCATCGTCCGTACCACAGTGAATACCGTCTGAACATTTTTTGTCTATGCTCAAATTTGACATACTTTGTTCTATGGATGAGTCCATTTGAGACTTTTTAGAATCATCCAAAATGTCTTCAGTTACAATCAATCCTCTAGATGGCACCGGTTTTTCTATAACATCTTCTATTGGTAAAGCTAATTGGAATTTCAAAGTTTTCCAATATTTTTTATGTGTTCTAATAACATTATTTATGGACTCTACAGCAGACCAATGACATGTGGGTTTAGGGTCATAGTGATGTAATATTGGATCTCCGAGGAGGGCTTTTGTGCACATCGTCATGGCGTAGGATATGCTGGTGATGTTATAGCCACCTTCTAGACAGAGGATAATACGACCCCCAGCTAAGCCTTTCAACATGTGAGTCATTCTACCGTAGCACTCGGGTGATACTTTGCAACCTGTAAAAAAAATTGTGATATTTTTATACTTTCCCATCAGTTGCATAGAGTAATTTCATTGAGTCACATTTTTTGTATTCTTTTAGGGTCCGACCGAAACTGGTTTTTCAGCCGAAACCGAAACCGAAACCGAACTTTCGGCCTCCCTCTCAGTTTCGGCCGAAACCGAAACCGAAACTTTTTAAAAATATTTAAAATTACGTTTTTTTTACTGAAATTTGAATTTCAAGTTTTTTAACATTTATTTGCATATATACATTCGTAGTCAACTAATTAGGAACGGAAAATAATTTGGTTAAATATTTTAAAAGTTTAATTTTATGAGATACTGTTTGTTATAAAGTCTACTATTCAATGGTGTGTACTTTTTCGAAGCTAAGAATATTTTATGGTGGTTTATTTAAAAAGTAATCTTGCATCGAAATTGCTCATTAACTGGCTGACCATCTAATTAGAGACAGCAAGAGTAAAACTCTTTTGATTTTTAAAAATAAACCTGAAATACAAAAAGCGGAAATCCTTTGTATTTTTATTTGGCGTCATTCTTTAGTTTATAGTTTTGATTTCTTAAATTAATATCACTATTTATTACTTAAACATGGGTCACTTATTTAAGTTGTGAAACGACCAAACGAAAACAATTTTATCTCAACGTAAATGGCCATACCGTAAAATATCTTATCATTTGATGTGCTCCAAAAGTACAACGCTGTGCAATATTTTAAAAACCTATAAAACTACTGAAACATAGACATGAATTCTTTAGAACATTTGTGGTACAATAAAGTGGAAATTTAAACCAACTCTATAGTAGTTCCAAAGACGCCTGGAAGAACTTCCTTCACTAACGAAACGTGTCATTATTTGATCGAGTCGATACCGCGCCGATGTCGATATGGCTACAGCTAATAATGGCAATCACATTTAATGTTAATTTTTAATAGAAAACGTTGCTTTTTAGATGAATTTAATAATAAATGTATATTTTTCTCTTCCATTACATTCTGCGTTCATTATTTCTAATGTTTTCTTAAGTTCCAATGTTTCCCTAATTACTTCTCAAGAGTTATATTAGCACGAAGGAGAAGTAAAGTTGAATTTTACTTGTTGTTATTTTTAATTACAATCCATTCCAATAATTAATAATTCTATTAAGAAAACATTGGTTAAATGATCAAGATCAGGTGAACATTAAAAAAACGTAATGAAGACTTCATGTAAACTGAAATTACGGAAAATATAAATAAATGTTACTCTTATTATACCAATGTCCCTAATTAGTTGACCACCACTGTATATAATATAGACAGTTAAATAGAGTTAAATAAAATAAAAACTAAAAATTCATTAAAGTCATAACCATTTTTTGTCATGAATATACAGGACTTACTATTAGGAGTAAACTTAAAAAAAGAAAGTAATAATTAGGGTAAACTTAAAAAACGAAAGTAATAAATAAGTTACATAACTAATTAGTAATACGTTGTGTTCACAATATTTTAAAGATCAATCTAATACTTATTTCTGAAGATTTTTTGGCCGCTTCAGCGAGCGGTCACGCGTTGGCTGCGAAGTTTCGGCGAGGCCGAAAGTTTCGGCTATATTTTGGCCGAAACCGAAACTAAAGCCGAAACTAGATATTTTAGCCGAAACTGGCCGAAACCGAAACCGAAACCGAAATTTCGGTCGGTCACTAATTCTTTTCATGGAAATTTAGAAATTAAAATGTTACGAATAGCTGAAGAAAATAAAAATCTCCAGTGCAATCAAAACATAATTATAGTTCTTTCAATTCAAAATGAATAAAAATGGCCGCTTCTGTGCAGGTACAATCTTGGACAAAAATGTTAGACAAAGATATTGATTTTGTCTTATTTAAATAATTTTTTTATAAAGTGGGAAAACAGAATTAGAGTATTTAATATAGTTATTGTTTCTTATAAATTCAATTAATTATTAATTCATTATCATTAATTATTACTTTAAAAAAAATTATTACTTAAAAAAGTAGTTAATGTACATTTTTAATAACTGTCACTTATTGGGATTCAAGATATCTTGAAACAAAATTAAATGTTTAATTGTTTACACACCTGACAAAAATTATTTATATTTTAATTTAATTATTAATAATTTATTTTTAAAGAACTAAAACAACCGTGAGCCTGTGTACCAATCGGGTGTAGCGTCGCCGCGTAGCTATAGTTACGCGGCCCCCTTCATACCGCATACGGTTGAGACCGAAAAATATATTACTGTGCATGGTTCAATTTATATTGAAAGAGTTATAACTAATTTAAGATCGTCAAACTCAAGATTTAATCAGTACAGGGACGTATTCGAATCAGAAATATTTAAAATAAAAAATGGGATACAACATTTATAAGACAAATACCTCCCAGCGGGTCTCCGACGCACGCGTCGAAGCCGGCCGACACCAGCACGAGCTCCGGCTCGTACTCGTACGCGACGGGCAGGATTATTTGAGTGAAAGCCGCCATGTACTCCGTATCACTCATTCCTCGCTAAAATTAATTTTTATATTTATCAAATATTTTAAAGATTTAAAGAGCCGTGAAACGGTAAATGCACACTGAGACCTAACTTTTACTTCGTCCAAATGAGTTGAATACAAGAATTTTTCGATGGTGGAGACAGTTCACGATATTGTTTTTTTGTCATGAATTTCTTTAAAAAATATTCAAATATTCTTTTAAAACAGTTTTTATTGAAATATTATTTTAAAATAGATTATATGGTCATTAAATCATTCTATATCTTTTTTAATTTGTAGGTAGCTAACTCGGTAGCGCTTGACTATTCAAAAGTACTTTTTAAAAGTCTACTTGAATAAAAATAATTTTGATTTTGATTTTGATTTTGGTAAGCAAGCATGACTCACCTGATGGTAAGCGGTGTTGTATTGTAAGCCTATGGAAGCTTGCAACCATTGCTCCATACATTTGTATGTGTCGCTCACACGTTGCCAACAAGAGATATTGGTTGTTAAATGTATTTTGCCCAGCAATTTCATTAGTTATAGTGTCCTTCAAATCGAAACACAGTGTGCTACATCTGCTGCTGTGCTACTGCTGTGTTACCTACTTGGGCTCGCGCAATAAAAGGCCTACCGCCAGTAGCATCGTATCATATATATTTTAATAATGGTAATAATTCTATTACCTTGTTCCAGGGCACGTTCACATTGTACCCCTCCCCGCGCCCCTCGCCCACCGCCGTGTAGTCTCCTTCCTTGGAGTGAGGGAAAAATGTGCCGTGGTCGTAACGATGGATAGACATGTACAAGATCTGAAAATGAAAAATAATAAAAAATTGTTAACTTGTTTTTTTTACAGTATTGTTATTTTATGCTGATTTTCTGTGAGACGGTATTACTTCCCTCGGCTCGCCAGCCCATTTGGGCTGTGGCACGAGAGTCGCGGGTTCGATCCTGACTCCCGTGGGCCAAGCTACCAGATCATGTGGAGGGACAATAAGAGTATTAGTAATTACTAGAAAAATAATTAATAATAAATAAACGCTAAATAAACGCTACACACTCAACGGCCCCCATTAGGATAGTGATATCCTGTGTCGGTGTCCGGAAACATTCACAATGACAAGGACAAATACACCCAGACCGGAAAATATGCTTGCATGGTCAATACAAACATATTATGCTCCGAGCGGAATCGAACCCGCGACCTGTTGCGTTTAAGGCAGGTTCGCTACCGCTGCGCCACAACGTCGTCAAATTACTAATATTTTTATTAAAAAAACAAGAGGCACATCGGCGCGCCGTATAAGATGTGTACATACCTCCCTGTCCTCGTAGGTGATGCTCTGCGTGCCGTTCCCGTGGTGCACGTCCCAGTCCACGAGCAGCACGCGGCGCAGGCCGTGCGCGCGCAGCGCGTGGCGCGCGCCGAGCGCGGCGCTGTTGAGCAGGCAGAAGCCGCTGGGCGCGTCGTGGTCGGCATGGTGCCCCGGCGGCCGCACCACGCACACGCCGCACCCACCTGCCCCCGACAACACCGTGTCCACCATCTGGGTTAATCAAGTTAAGCAGCTTTAGACGCGGTCAGTCAATGGATGGGTGACCGCAAAGCGTCTCCGTGCTTCGGTGGATACGTAAAGGGTTGACAACACGGTTCAATTTAATTATGGTCGATAAGTCATATCCGACGTTTTTGCAGCCACTAACTACATGGTAAGAAGATTAGATCGTTTAAAAAAATGGTGAACTTCTAAAGTAACGATTTTTTATTCAGTATTAAACATTTTGTAACACTTAATAAAGAGATAATTGAGAAATATTATCATGATTTTAAAATTTATATATAGAAATAAAACAACACAACAAACAAATATGTCAATATGGTAAACTAAAAAAGACATTTTTACTGAGCCATAAGGTTCATTTTACCTGTAAAACACTTCCAGCCGCCACCGCCGCACTCTCAAACGTGTCCGGGTGAAAGTAAACGGAATCGTAGGCTTCCTTTTGGCTGTTCAGATCTCTTAATTTCGTACTCGACAGCTCTTTTAAACTGTAACATAAACAAATCAATTTATAATCGTTGTGGCGCAGCGTTAGCGAACCTGACTTAAGCGCCACAGGCCGTGGGTTCGATTCCCGCTTGAGGTAGATGCTTGTTTTGATCATATAGGCATATTTTCCGGTCTGGGTGTGTTTGTCCTTGTCATTGTGAATGTTTCCGGACCCCCGACAGAGGATATAAATATTATAATGAACCGTTGAGTGTGTAGCGTTTACAATCAAAATAAACCAAAAATTGTTACCGTTTTTAACTTTTTAATATTTCATAAATGCATAACCTCATATTATTGAAATATTAGTCTCAGATATCAAAACAATAATTATTTTTGAAGTGAAACTTCTTAAGGCGCATGAGGGTAAATTTTTTTACGGATGAAATCCGTCACGCAGCATGCAACGTTCGTGACGAAGAAGAGGATGGACGATTAAAACCGATTGAGAAAGAGTGAGAAAGGGCGAGCGTAGCATGCAGCAGATAGCCCGCTATTGGTTTACGTATTCGTTTAGTAGTTAAATGTTAGAACTTTAGATGACAATTCTGTCGCATAACGTCTTTTGCCGTGAACGCCGATTTTTTATTTATTTATATTATCATTTTTTATATTATCATTTATATTATGATTTTTTATTTATTTATATTATCATTAGTACGTATACAGTGTGTAAACAGTGAGTTAAATTGATAAATAAACTTTATAAATAAAATTGCGTGATTATTTAGTTTTAGATTTGCATAAATATAAACAACACTTAAAAATTAGTTCGCCAAAGAAGTTTTACTTCTGACATGTGTAGTTTGTACGCACGCACTTTTTTTTATGTGGTCCTGATGTATTACTATGCAGCAGGACCTAACAGATATCACTACTGTGATATGTTTCGTTGTGGTCATTGAGAATAAGCAGTTCTAGTTCTCTTCTTTCCCCTCATTTCCCTCAGTCAGAAACACGCTTGTGGTCTTACTTTTGTGAGCGCTTATAGACCACAGTAACCATTTACCTTCGATTTAGTTAAACTTTGTTTGCCACTGTGGTTTTATACCAAAATATTTTAGGATATATTAAGTATGCAGTAATTTTAAATTGTACAATTTTAAGGCGAATAAGAACTGTATAAATTTATGTATCACCATTAATTTCAACCGCTGTCTTCGTCGTATACCCCGAGATCATATCTAACGAAGATCTGTTAGAAAAGTGCCATGAGTCCAAGATCGAGCAACAGATCAAGCGGCGCAAATGTAAATGGATTGGCCACACACTTCGTCGAGATTCCAATCACATATTCAAGCAAGCAATGAATTGGAATCCTCAAGGGAAAAGAAAGCGTGGTCGTCCTCGGCAAACCTGACATGGCCTGAAATAAAGCGTGAAGCTCAAAGCCGTTCACGATGGAGGACTACTCTGGACGCCCTCTGTAGATCTAGGGGACATAGGACATTAAGTCAAGTAAGTCATCAGTATCTATATCAAAGAGTTATTAGAAACTGCAAAAAAAATACGAATATTATTACTACATTGTAAATATACCTGTCAAGCAATTTTTGCGTATGTACAGCGAGGATCTCTTCATCCGTGGCCTGCCGGGCCTCTATTTGGTGCAATCTCTCCAATAAGCCGAAATCGCGATGCCGTTCATGTATACGCATTATTCGTTCCGGACACTCAACATGACCTCTGAAGTAAGAAAAATAATTCAAAGTAATTATGCAGAATTTTGGCAAATCAATCCACATTAAGATCAAGAATGAGTTATTGATGTCAAGATTTTTCATTTTTTTTTCCTGTCTCTATCATCTTTACGTAATTTTAGTTTTTTTGACGACGTTGTGGTGCAGCGGTAGCGAACCTGCCTTGAACGTCACAGGTCGCGGGTTCGATTCCCGCTCGGAGCATAATATGTTTGTATTGACCTTGCAAGCATATTTTCCGGTCTGGGTGTGTTTGTCCATGACATTGTGAATGTTTCCGGACCCCCGACACAGGATATTACTATCCTAATGGGGGCCGTTGAGTGTGTAGCGTTTATTTATTTAGTGGTATAGGAAAGCATGTGTTTCGGTCTGGGTGTGTTTGTGCTTGTTATGTTTATGTGTGTTCCCGAATCTCTGATATTACTATGTTAATGAGCGTCTACGGTTTTATATTTTAAATCCTTATTTGAAGAAAATTTTTTCAGAATGTGTTAATATGTATGTTTACAAAAAGACATAGTAGTCAGGATCTGTGGGAAAGTTTAATCTAAACAAAATTAACATTTTCGAGGCAACTTAGACACTGAATATACAAAAAACATTAAAAATATATTTTAATATTATAACAGAGGGATACTTACGGCTCGCAAATATTTCTATGTTTCAACATCGCTTGATCGTAGATGTAGCAGACGGGGTGTTTCGCTAGCCTTAGATCTGTAACTGTAAAAAAAGATTTTATTACATTTACAAAGAAAAAAGTAAAAACTGTGCGGACAGGGGACGTCACGAACGAAATAATAGTTATAGGTTATATGATAAAAAAAGACAGGGACAAAGAGAGAGACAGACTTACGCGCGCGCGCGCACACACATACACACACGCGCGCGCACTCACACACACACACACACACAACAGCATGTGGCATAAATCGCACTATAAGTAAGCCACGTTAAGGAACTTTCTTTCCAAAAGAAAGTTTTTTTTTGGAATAGGGCTTTTCACAATGGCTTAAACAATGTGCAAAAGTAATAGACCGAAATAGAGTAGAAAAACATTCCTATTATTTAACATTGGGATACCCTCTGTCACAACAGAGATTATTCCACCAGTGCAATCAGTCACACTGGTGGTAGGTCTTTTGTTGCAAGAGGCCGGCTAGGTAGGTACCACCGCAGTGTCCAATATTCTGCCGCCAAATAGTAGTGCTTAGGCACTACTGTGTTCAGTTTGAAGGGCATTGTACGCTAGTGAAATTACTGGGCGAACGAGATTTAAGAACTAATATCTCGAGGTTGGCATCGCGCGAGTGGCACCTACTAATGGTGCTGCAAGCGCTCATAGGCTGCGGCAGCCACTTACCATCAGGTGGGCCGTATGCTTGTTTGCCAACTTCTAACATAAAAAAAAAAAAAAAAACATTATGACTCTTGTAATGTAGCTGAGAAAAAGTTCCCCACACAAAATTTCACTCCCTATCTCACCGCCTTCAAGCCTTTCTTTCGGCATCGGCCTAGGCCTTTTCTTAAGTTCTAGTCTATATTAAATTACTAACTATATTAAATTTCAATAAAATTGGTTCTGTGTTTTAGGTATGAAAGCGTAACAGTCAGACAAAGATATTTATTTATAATATTAGTTCGCATTTATAATATTAGTAGGGAAATAAGGATTTTTATAGTGGTTTTCTATTATTTATGAATCTATAGATTACCTATCTGTAAATGATTCAATCTCTCTCGTATCAATCTCAGCGTATTATGATCCTGTACCGGGTAGCAGTCCCTCGTGGCGAAGCTGTCGGCTCTCGTCTCGTCTCCCTCCCACCTGACGGTGACGGTATGCTTCTGTTTCTCTCCGTCGCAGACGTTGGGTGTCGGGTCCGTGCTGTACGTGGGCTGGTAGTTGTAGCAGCGCCAGTGTTTCTTGTGGGCGTATATACAGTTCAGTATCGATTCTCTTATTCTGTGAAATATAAAAGTTATGATTATATTTTAAGATTAAATTAATGTAATTATGTTTTAATTTAGAAATAATATTGTAAATATTATTTATTTTTAAGGTAGTTGTTACTTTTAGAAATCATACACACAGATTAAACTTGTAACGGCTATCTCTTTGGGTCAGAAATAATCATTAAATCATCCACTACTGTCTTTCATGGTTCCGTTCCCAAAAGGTCTCAACGGAACTCTAGTACTACGCTTCCATTGGCCGTCCGTCCGTCTGTCAGAAGGCTGTATCTCAATACAAAAACCTAGATACTTTTACCCTATAGTGGTAGTGAAGCCTTGATTTGCGAGTCCGACCCGCACTTGGCGGGTTTTATTAAAGTAACCGTGGTATACTGACTGGTCGGAGGGCTCCGTGAGCGGCTGCAGGCGCGGCGGCGGGTGCCCCAGCAGGGTCCGCAGCGTCAGCGCCGCGCCCTCCGCCAGCGACGCGGCGCAGTAGCCGCCCTCCAGCACCGCGCACGTGCGCGCGCACACGCCCGCCAACAGGTGCAGCAGCGTCGCGTAGCACGCCGGCGACAGCTCCATCTCGCCCTTCATAACAGTCATAGATATGGAGGATACACTAGATTGCGTGTATATGTGACGTAAAATGACAGTGTTTAAAATTGAAGCGCCATCTGATGATTGGCTGGGAACTAAATAATACTATCGTACATGCAGTGTATGCGAACGAGCCGCCACGTCGTCAGTCATGCTCTAACCGTGAGCTAGTGTGAACGTGCAGTGGTCGCTTATA
Organism: Hestina assimilis; assembly: GCA_023373885.1. NCBI lineage: Eukaryota > Metazoa > Arthropoda > Insecta > Lepidoptera > Nymphalidae > Hestina > Hestina assimilis. Next base: position 15,498,241 of record CM041740.1, read on the forward strand.
CTACGTCACCGATAATAATCAGAAAGCGTGTTTTATCAACTTAGTGAACGTTATAAAACGTATGCACTACAATAACCTCGAATTCAATTGGTCAAATTCGTATCGCCATTGCCTTTGCACGTTTTAATTATTTTTAGGTTGAGCCAATTCGTAGGTGGTGCTGGGTAACCCTTAAATTTTCAGCAATGTCAATACAATATGGGATGCACTATCTACTGTGTCCTCTTTATTTATGATAAGATTATAGTTCTTGGATTTCACAGATGTGCGTATCTAATAAACGTCTGACTGCGTGTGCTTGGATATGGTAAAGTTAGTAACAGCTTTTTTAAAAGCATTTATTTACATATTAAAAACTTTTTAAATACTATAGCTGTGTTACAATTATATTGACGACGTTGTAGCGCAGCGGTAGCGAACCTGCCTTAAACGCCAAAGGTCGCGGGCTCGATTCCCGCTCGGAACATAATATGTTTGTATTGACCATGCAAGCATATTTTCCGGTCTGGGTGTATTTGTCCTTGTCATTGTGAATGTTTCCGGACACCGACACAGGATATTACTATCCTAATGGGGCCGTTGAGTGTGCAGCGTTTATTTATTTATTATTATTTATTATTAAAATCTCAAGTATCGATATCATAGATTCCCTTCTGACTTCTTAGGTACTTACTTTTTCATCACCTAGTGCAGAATCGTAACCGGCAGAAATAATGATCAGTTGCGGCGAGAACTGAAAGAGAAAGATATAGTCCAAGTGTAAAGTGTGAAAGGGACGGTACCTCCGGGCAGCCGATGGCGGCGTCGTAGCCCGCCGATATCAGCACCAGCTGCGGTTGGTACTGCGGTTATAAATATTTTTATTAAAATATCTTAAATTATAGAAAGCACGGTAATATCCCTTTTAATAAAGCTTTTAATTAATTTCATTGCGGTTGGCATACGAGCATACGGTCCGTCTAATATGATAAGTATGCGTGGTGCCAACCCAAGGGATGGGAGGGGAGTGATGATGACAAGGTATAAAAGGAAGGGAACAGAGATTGGGCCTTCGGCGTTCCCACTAATCGCAGGAAACGCAACAGTACTGTTACTTTACGCCGACTTTTATTGAGAAGTTGGTACTACCCCGGTCGAGCCGACCAATCTGTGCTGTGAGGAGCCATTTGATTCGGTTATGTAAGCATCTTATATAGTAATCGGCTACCCCATAAAACGTGGCGGGAAGAAGGAATGAAGTTCCTTCAATTTCATTTCATATCTCACCGCTCAAAGGCGTCGGGATGTGACGACCCCATCGCCCGCTGTTGGGATAACCTCTGTCACAACAGAGATTATTCCACCAGTGCAATCAGTCACACTGGTGGTAGGTCTTTTGTTGCAAGAGGCCGGCTAGGTAGGTACCACCGCAGTGTCCAATATTCTGCCGCCAAATAGTAGTGCTTAGGCACTACTGTGTTCCGGTTTGAAGGGCATTGTACGCTAGTGAAATTACTGGGCGAACGAGATTTAAGAACTAATATCTCGAGGATGGCAACGCGCGAGTGGCACCTACTAAAGGTGCTGCAAGCGCTCATAGGCTGCGGCAGCCACTTAACATCAGGTGGGCCGTATGCTTGTTTGCCAACTTCTAACATAAAAAAAAAAAAAAACCCCATCCCACAAATTAAAGACAAAAAAAAGGAATTAGGAATAAGTTAGACAGCCGTTGAGTTCCGTTATTTTTGTATCTTACCTCTAGTGCCATAGGCAACAGCAGCTGATGCCATATCGCTAAATAATCCGCGTCCTTCATTCCCGTAGCGTTGAGTGGAACGTTGAAATTGTACCCCTCGCCGGGACCGCTACCCGTGTAGTGGAAGTCCGACTGGCGTAGGTTCGGCCAGAACGAGCCGTGCTCGTAGCGATGTATCGAGAAGTATACCACCCTGTATACAGGTGGAGGTTTAAGGGGACGTACCCATATTACGTGACCGGTTCAGGGGCGGAGGGGGGTGTACAAAATATCACATTTGGTGTCAAGGGCGGTGGGACGTCTTAGGTTTACGACAAATAGAAGATTTGGAATAAATATTTGGACGCAAATAAGCAATACCATGTCAACCCACACGAATGTCATTTCGAGAAAAACGCGTTTGAAAATTTTGAACAATTTTCTTTATATGATTTTTTTTATGTATTGGTCAAGTTTATGGCAATTCCAGATTATATATGTAAGTTATTTTACTTATTTTCACAAAAATAAGTATACAAACTGCATATTTCGTATATAATATAACCCAAAACGTTTAACATTATACATAAATTGCATCATTAAAAATGGCTTTTTTAGAAGTTTTAAAGCTTAAAACCCTACAAATATTAAAGAAAAAAGTTCTTCAGCCATTCTGCATACTTCTGCATATATAACTCAGTTTTTTCAATTCTGTGGGTTGACATGGTATTGCTTATTTGCGTCCATTTATGAATTACTACTTGAAAACTGGAAGGAGGGGAGGCTTGGCATATAATATGGGTGGTCACCAAGAGGATGAGTGGACCAAAAATGAAAAAATTGGGTCACGTAGTATGGGTATGTATTCCGAACTCCATTTTATTATAAACAGAATTTTTTCATTATGAAGAAAGTTATGGATGGATGGATTAAGTGGAGACAGGGCGTGACGACGTTGTGACGCAGGGGTAGCGAACCTGCCTTAAACCCCACAGGTCGCGAGATCGATTCCCGCTCGGAACAGACGTTTGTATAGACCGTACAGGCATGTTTTCCGGTCTGGGTGTGTTCGTACTTGTCACTGTGAATGTTTCCGGACCCCCGACACAGGATATAACTATCCTCATCGGGGCCGATGAGCGTGTAGCGTTTATTTTTGACAAATAAAAGTTATTATTATTATTGTTAAACGCCGCAACGGCCATCGCTTATACGTTCGTGTGTGTGTGTGAGTCTGTGTTCAATGTGTTTGTGTAGCATTTACTTAATTATTTATTAATCACATGCTCACCTCGGGTCATCGTAAAACATTTGTTGCGTTGCCTGACCGTGATGGACATCCCAGTCGACAATCAATATACTGTCAACAATAATAAAAATGTTTAAATAACGATTTAAAGAAATTCAATTAGAAGAAATAGAATAAGATGACAATATCTTTGACGACGTTGTGGCGCAGCGGTACCGAACCTGCCTTAAACGCCACAGGTCGCGGGTTCGATTCCCGCTCGGAGCATAATATGTTTGTATTGACCATGCAAGCATATTTTCCAGTCTGGGTGTATTTGTCCTTGTCATTGTGAATGTTTCCGGACCCCCGACACAGGATATTACTATCCTAATGGGGGCCGTTGAGTGTGCAGCGTTTATTTATTTATCTTTTATGACATTTGGTTACAAAAAGCCAATTTTATATGGCTATACTTGTAAACACACACTAACCATTTCTCATTTAAGCACATAGACATAGAAGATAGTCGAGATTGCGCGTCTGCGTCTATAGTCAGAAATGACAGAGTGTGGCGTTCCGCCTAATCCATATTTATTTGAGATCGGTGTTAATCCATCCATAATCCATAAATAGAGATCATAGACGGATGTGGTCTCGCTAGAAACTTTATGATCACTACTTCCACTTCCTCTCTCTCACGACTCTCATGCGCACCACGCACATACCAAAGGAAATATTTAACTTTGCATATATTGGATAGTACAATTTTATCCTGTGTAAATGTGTGTAATCTTATCCTTTTAACACGAGTAAATATAAATTCGGGATTAACAAAGTGTCTCTGTTTTCACTAATCAGTACTCGAATAACTTACCACTCCTCGAAGCACAAACAGCCATAAGAGTATTTAAAATTGAAGCTCCATCTAACAAGTAGCTGGGAAGTAAATAATACCATCGCTACAAAAACCTTGGATTCAATTAATGAATTTCTTATCCTTATTTTTAATCTTGGTATCGCACATGTGCCGTTTAAATTTTTCTACTTCTAGGAGGTGGGAGATTTGGCATCTGACACTTTCACTCATCGCACAAATCGCAAAAGTACTGATACTGTTACTTTACGTCGATTTGGTGCGAAAGGGTATTACTTCTCCGGTCGGCGCTAAATTTTTATCAATTTCAATATTTAGGTTTTTTATTTTTTTGGGATTTTTAGATGATGGATTGGCAAGAAGAATACATGAGAAAGAACCTAAATTTATTGCTTATATTGCATTTTTGCATCAAAGACATCAAAGATTTTACATCGTCATTTTTAGTACATTCCAAAAGGGCGCAACATCGTAAAAATATGAGATAGGATGCACTATCTATGTCTAAACGTTCTTATATTCTACTCAATATCTTGTTATGTTCGTTTTGAAGGGAAACCAGAGGTTCCGTTCGTTCCGCTCGGTGACGCTGTCAAGGCCAGTAGGGCCTACAGCAATACACATTCCAAAAACAAACAAAAAAATTATGTTACGTCCCCGCCCCCCTCCCGCCACTTACCGCTCCAGGCCCCTGCGGTCGAGCGCGTGTCGCGCCGCCAGCGCCACGTTGTTGTAGAAGCAGTACCCGCAGGGCTCGGCGCGCATGGCGTGGTGTCCGGGAGGACGCACGAAGGCGGCTCCGTTCTGGACCTCACCAGAGACTATCCTGTCCACCATGTCGATGGTAGAGCCTGCCGCTATTAGCGCTAGTTCGTGTGTACTCTGAAATTATAACAATAAGGCCCAGATTTTTTTTTTTTAAATAGCGCCGGAGGGCAAGTGACTCTACTCCATCTGACGTTAAGTGGAAGTAGAGTCCACACGCGAAGGTGGCTAATATGGGTGCAGAAGGCGAACTGTACTAGCCATCCTCGCTCTGCCTACCCGCAAGGTGCCTTCAGGCCTCGTTTGAAGGACCCCAGGTTGTAAGAATGAGGGAACACGTGTTCCGGTAAAGAATTCCATTTTCTTGACGTGCGACAAAGAAAAGAGTTGGCAAACTTCTTTGTTCGCGATGGAATTGATGCCACAGTTAGTCGATGACATCGGAGACCGGCACGCGTAGTTCTTGAATGGAAGGGGAGGGAGGGATAAGGGAAAATAATTCATCTGAACACTCGCCGTGGTATAGTCTATAGACAGCGCTGAGGGCGGCAATCTCGCGACGCAGTTGTAGAGGTTCGAGGGTGTTAGAGACCTCCGCATCACCAATAATTCGGACGGTGTGTTAATCTACTATTATGTAGTAGGTAGTAGTTTTGCAGACGACGTAGTGGCACAGCGGTAGCGAACCTAATGCGCCACAGGTCGCGGGTTCCTTTCCCGCTCGGAGCAGATGTTTGTATTGACCATACAGGCATTTCTTCCAGTCTGGTGTGTTTGTCCTTGTCATCGTGTATGTTTCCAGACTCCTTACACAAGATACAATTACCCCAATGAGGATGTACAGCGTGTAGCGTTTATTCATTATTTATTTATTTGTAAATGTAGCTTTTAATAAAAACATTAACTTACAGGATGAATGTATATGGCATCATATTTCGAAGACAGTTCTTCTAAATATTCAACATTGTTGTTTTGGTGGGTGGTTTCGAGCATTTCATATATAGTGGGTGAGTGTAATATTTCCAGCTCCTCCCTGGTTGCTGCTCTCGGTGGAAAGGTCTTACATTGCTCTATTAAATTTAACTCTTGACATCTGTAAAGTTGAGAAAATTATTATCGCTTAAATAATATTACAAACTCATGTCGAAAGTAATTTGATATTATGTATAATACATGGATGAAATAAAAGTGATGAAGCAGAGATTTATTATACTCCTAGATACTAGGATAATAATCATTCTAATATCCAATACATTCGATTACTTTGTAATTATTTCAGAAAATTCTTATTTCCTTTTAGTAATACCTGTTTATCACACTTATTAGCCGCTCAGGGCATTCCGGATATTTGTCGTCCCATAGACACCTGTGCTCTGGGGCTCAGTTACAAATCCAGTTGGTCCCTTAACATTCACTTTCGACTCCATTGCCTAGCAAAGAATAATGAAAATAAATTACATATATTTTAATTTTCTTGCAAAACACTTTAAAACTGAGGAATATTAAATTAAACTCACTTTTCAATTGTTTAAATGTATAAAAATGTATTGAATAGCTATAATGATTATAAAATATCATCAAATTATAATAAAAAAGCATATGCAATTTCATTTTATCTAACTTGTAGTACTGGTGGTAGGTCTTTTGTTGCAAGAGGCCGGCTAGGTATGTACCACCGCAGTGTCCAATATTCTGCTGCCAAATAGTAGTGTTTAGGCACTACTGTGTTCCGATTTGAAGGACATTGTAAGCTAGTGAAATTACTGGGCGAACGAGATTTAAGAACTAATATCTCGAGGTTGGCAACGCATGAGTGGCACCTACTAATGGTGCTGCAAGCACTCATAGGCTGCGGCAGCCACTTACCATCAGGTGGGCCGTATGCTTGTTTGCCAACTTCTAACATAAAAAAAAAAAAAAATCTAACTTGTGTAGGAAGATCGAATAATTAAATCAAAAGTTCTACATACTATCTGATAATGATCTCTCAGAACTGTGTCAACAACTTGCTTCTTCTTCTGCAGAGCCTTCCTTTTTGCAGCTACCACTGAAGCCGATGCCTAAAAGTAAATGAAATCTTTTTGTTAAAATCTAGAAGATATACTTACATAACATTCAATATATATTATACCCAAGTTAATTATAATAGCTAATAGCATTCATTTTATCAGTACACACTAGATAAAGGTAATAATTTTAAGATTTACTTAATATATTGCATGTTTATTACTTTTACTCCGATTTATCTCAAACTATACAAAAGTATATTTGTTATCTTTTGCTATCAGCATAATAAAACCTATTTGAGAACTGTATAATTAAGTATGTTTATTTTAATCGTCAAAAACTTTATTGCCTTTATTTTCGATTTTATATATATCATTTAATTGTAATTTTTTATATAATAATAATAAATACACAAACACTCAAACAGCTCCCATTAGGATCCTTGGACATCCCTATGTCCAGAAACATACAAAGACAAACACACCCAGACATGCATGAATGGTTAATACTAACATCTGACCCAAGCGGGAATTGAACCCATGTCAATTTTTTATGTTGTGTAAGAGAAGATATATGTAAGAACTTCTATTTGAATTGAACAAAAGCATGCTCAAATCTATTTTTTATAGACTCTACACATACCTTAGTACATATGTGTTTATTAACATTCAGTATAGTCACACCAATTAATGCTATTTGAATAACTTTATATGTATCCTAAGACTGTACTGCTGTAAATAATTAATGATGTATGCAATTGCCATTAGCTCAAGACACATTAAAATTTTACATATTTATATTTATGTTAAATCACTACATAGTATAAAACTACATAGTATAAAACAAAGTCACTTTTTCTGTCCCCATATCCCTATGTTCGCTTTAATCTTTAAAACTACGCAACGGATTTTGATGCGGTTTTTTTAATAGACAGAGTGATTAAAGAGGAAGGTTTATATGTATAATAACATCCATTAAATATTGGAGAAATACTGTTATTTTTTATGTTTCTAATGTGATGTCGTAAATAATCGTGCGGGCCACGGGCAGTAATGAATAAATCAAAACTACTGGACCGATTTTAATCATTTTTTCACTGAATGACATAGGCTATACATTTTATATCCGTGCAAAGCGGGAGCGAGCCGCTAGTAAGTAATATAATATGAATGTCAACACAACTCAACAGTAAATATTTATTTAATGTTAAAAATTGTAAAACTGGAGAACGAGATATGTAAATTATATTGTAAATGTTAATTCTAATCATTTACTGATTGATTAAGTTTTAGATAAGAAAATATGTGTGAATATATTTAATATAATTATTTTGATGAAAATAAATTAAATCGAAATACGCAATTGAGCTTAAGTCACATGAATACTGATAAAAAAAACTTACTTTAACACCGGCCGACATGGCACGTGTTTGAATTTTTGCCTTCCTCGCCCCATTTCTAGTAACGACAGAAGTCGGTGGAGTTTTCTTTACATCGCCAGCAGAACGACGCGTCTGCGTAGCTGGTGGGTCAGACTAAACACAAGTAATTTGAAATCATAAACAAAAATAAGTTAGTAATAATAAACAAAAACATTATTAAGTTCTATTCACCATAGCTTAGAAAGATGTAAAGCTTAAATCACGTTTACGAGAATTTTGTCATGTAGTCACTGTTTATTAATGTTCAATACTACAAAGTCATCATTAATTATAAAATAAATACACCAAACACATACATTCTAAATCAACATTACTTGACAAAGAATACTTTTTGATATGTTGATATTAGATGACTTTTGAGTTTTGAACTTTTGACTTTTGAGAATTGTAGGTTTTGAAATTTATTTGACATAAATAGTGAAGTAAAAATTTTTTGTTTCGATACATGAAGAGAATTTTAATGTTTAATATGAATATAGTTGAGTATATAATTATAAACAATAAAAAAATAACTGTTCAACTTAATGTCTGCAACGATTGAATTCCCCTTAAAGTCTATAGTCATCGCATATAGCGATTAACAACTCGAAATAATCGCAGTCGGAACAATATAACAATAGAGTAATGATTCTCTTGGTATCGGTTTTAAGAATCGAGATGTTTTTAGATTGTTCCGAGTCAATCGATCCACCCGATTGCCTTTTGGACTTTTGTTCGTTCTCTCTCGCACTTTAGAATCAATCAGTATTTGTATTTATCATATATTAGGTACTCATAAAAAAGGAAAACCTGATTATTGTTTTCCTATTACTGTACTCACCAATGACTAAAAGTGCTATTTGATATTAAAACGACAAATTATATGTATGATTATAGTTAAGTAGGTCTTTAAGTCTGTTTATGATGAAGTTTTTAAAATCGAAGCAATCGACTTGAACATATCGGATTCGCATCTTGTCAAACAAAGTCAACACAAAATGTCAAGTCATCAAGTGTCAATTTCAAATTTTCAATCAAATCAAAACAAGATAAACGTCATAACGTGATTGGAATTTCTTATCTTTTATCAGAATATTATTGAGAAAGGTTGATGCCGCACTTATCTTATCTTCATATGATAAAGGCGCGAAGATAAGATGTTTTTGAAAACAGATATTCTCAAGGCAATTTCATTAAAAAATCCCGTGAAATTGCCTTTGTCTTATTGGGTATTAATTTTTGTAAGATTCGCTTTGACGTTAATACCGCAAACGGGATACATTCATCCAGATGAATTCTTTCAAAATGTAGAAGTGATTGCCGGTATGTACTACAACCATTCACATAAGAATTCTTTAATAATACATATTGTAGAATATTATTTTTAAAAAGCGTTACTATGGTAATGGACACTTAAACTTACTACGTGAAAGACTTCTATTCTAAAATTTACACTTTACTAAAGTTCTGTTATGTATGTAAAATGATACTCTATAATATATTTATAATATATACAAAGAATACTGCACTTGCAAAAAGACCTGCAGGGTACCTCTATAAAAATTGAAGTTATTGCACATGCCTTGTGAGTCTAATGAAAAGATTTTTTTACATCTAATTACTAATTTAATTTAAAAAAGCAGTGTGTCTTCCAGTTATTATTAATATTCACAATTCGCCTCCAAATGTTTCCCTTAGCATAAAGAGAGTTTTTTGAAATATGCATTTGAATTATATATATCTAATCAAAACAACAGTAACTAATTAGCATAATGATGAATATGCTAATTCTTGCTATATTAAGCAGTTTTTGAATAGGAATTTTATTTAAGCCACAATTTCTGATCTGTAAAAAGGTACAATAATTATGAAAATTGTAGTTGCAATCCTGATGTCAGGCTATTTTAATAAGCACTTTGCTTAAGATTCTCGCTTAGTTGTATGACTAGTAACATAGTCACAAAAACATTGCTGATTATTCATTCCATTTCAAAAACATTTTTCTGATTTCAGGTGACATATTTCTGCTTGACGTCGCCAGAACTTGGGAATTCAGCCCAAAGTTTCCTATAAGAAATATTTTTGTGCCTAAAATGATACTTGGTCCACCTCTGCACTTTATACGTTTAGCTAACCCTTACACCAAATACTATCTGAATATTGATTTGAGAACTCCATACTACTTGTTAACTATACCAAGATTATTTATTTGTTTTCTCTCACTTATTAACGACTACTGTTTATATAAGATATGTGTCTTTTATGGACAGAACTTTAGAAATCGTCTTAAAATATTTTCAAGTTCATATGTAGTACTGGTGTACTGTTGCAGAAGTTTTTCAAATGCATTTGAAGTCATGTTCTTTTCAATGCTCCTATTTTTTGTATCTGAATGTATGTTTAAATCAGACAAGGTAATCTATCATAATGAATTTTTAAATGAGAAATATGACCAAGCTAAAACGGCTGTGGAAAAGGTTAAAATTTTTAAACTCAAATCTCATTTACCCGAACATTCTCTGAATCGTGTTTTGATTATATCTGCTATAGTAGTAGTAGGGACATTTAACAGACCAACTTTTGTTGGATTCGCATTTCCACCTATATTTTTTTGGTTGCACAGAGGTTTGGGCTCCAAAGTAGTTGGGTTTAAGGACTTCCATTATAGAATATTTACATTAGTTTTATGCAGTATACCCACTATTATTTTTCTCATAGTAGTTGATTCTGGCTATTATGGCTATCTGACAATGGCTGATGTAGAATCTTTAAAAATAACATGGGACAACTGGGTTGTAACTCCTTTAAATTTCCTACGATATAATACAGATACGAAAAATCTCACTGAACATGGTCTGCACCCACGCTGGCTTCACGTAATTGTTAACATACCACTACTCTTTAATGGGCTTGGTATTATGGCTTTCGTTATAATAACATTGCATATTTACAGGTAAATCCTTTTGTATTAGCTGGTCTATTATTATTGATTTAATCCTTGTTTAAATTTGATTTATATTACAGATTCATCCGTGGGCAGTACAGAAAATTACCAAGAATTCAAAGTATCACTGGTCTCATGATGTTCTCGCTCATTATTCCCGTGGCAATTTTGTCATTATTTCCACATCAAGAACCCCGTTTCATTATACCTATAATTTTGCCGCTCGTTTTCTTGTACGGTAACAGTTTATACCCGAATGAAAGTGATGCGCCTAGCGTAAAACGGTTGAAGAACACGCTCCGCTTCACATGGTACTTTTTGAATGTGATCTCAACAATATTTTTCGGATTTATTCACCAAGGTGGCATTTATCCATTATCAAATAATCTTCATCGAGAAATCAAAAGCACATACGGAGTTCATACCCACGTTATAACGACACATAGCTATAGTATACCCACATTTCTACTACAATTGGAGAGCACGACCACAACTTATAGAGATAGAAAAACTGGACATACCTACAAACTAGCTCCAACGACATTCCTTCATAAATATGGCTCGATGAAAGTTGAGGATGTTTTTGTGAAAGTTGACGAAGTATTAACCAATGCAGAAAGATTATTATATAAATATAAAAGACAGTATAGATTTTATCTCGTGTCGCCTTGTTCTTTAGACCACAAAATAAAACAAGAGAATAGTCAGTACAGCTATATTGATGTCAAAGAAGACTTTTCGTACTACCCTCATTTTTGTTCGGAGGCTTTACCAGAATTTCCTAGCAGACATGATCAGTTCTGTTCGCAAAATATTCTTCGAGCCAATGAATCTCATGCCGTAGATCTGTCAGTGATTCAAAGAATCGAATGTTTCTTGAAAAGATTTTGTTTAAGAGTTTATAGAATAAGTCCATCATCGAAAAAATAGATTTTTATTTTTTTAAGTATCAATAATATTTAAGGTTAATCTCTTTATTTGATATTATTTTGTGATTTGCGACTGATTTATATAAGTATTTATATCAGCTATAAGCTTAAAATAATGTATTGTAAGTAGTGCCATGCGGTTTTGCCCCCGTTTTCCCGAAATAAACTTGTGATAAGACTCAAACTCTATGGCAGACTGATCAAATAGGAATGCGAACGTTGACCCTGACCCACTTTGGCTATTGTCGTACCCACTTCTAGCACAAGATGTTTTGAAAAAACATGGCTCAAATTCTTTTAAAAAATAAATAAATAATAAATAAACGCTACACACTCAACGGCCCCCATTAGGATAATTATATCCTGTGTCGAGGGTCCGGAAACATTCACAATGACAAGGACAAACACAACCAGACCGGAAAACATGCCTGTACGATTAATACAAACATCTGCTCCGAGCGGGAATCGAACCCGCAACCGTCGAGGCTTAAGGCAGACTCGCTACCCACAACGCCACAACGGTGTTACAAATATGACCAAAACATTACCTAACATAAAAATTATGTTATTGTACATAGCTAATTTTTATGTTTTCAAAATACAATCTACCTGTATTTCTATTGAGCCATATTCTAACAAGGTATATTTGCTGAAGTGGATTAAAATTATCAGTTTCCTCTTGTGATTAGGCTGGTCCTGTTGCCTACAATGTATGTCTTCTCTTTAAAAAATATTCATTCCACTCATTATACAAAAATTTTAAATACTCGATAAACTTCTGATTTTAGTAAATACTCAATATAATTACTTATAGGCCATATAATTGTATTTGATGTAGTAAATTCAATTATGTATTAAGAATTAAATTAAATTTGTTTAAATATATTTTGATTTCTAAGTATATAGTAATATCATAAAATTAACTAATATTTTACATGTTTATGTCGTTGGGTTACTTATTAATTTGAATTTTCGCGAAAAAGGGTTTTCTCGAAAATTCGCAGATAATGGTTACAACATTTCTCAATCTTACTGAAAAAGAATTTTGGCCTAAAAACAAATCGCTCTAGCAAGATCAATTTGACCTCACCCCTAACCTTACCTCCCTACGCCTATGCTAATATATTTATAATCATTGCAAGTGCGACCAAAGTTTAATAAATGTATCTTCAAAAATATATCGTCGATTAATTATTTATTGATGTTGAGAATGATCCCTTATTTGACGACGATGACTCTGAAGAAAAGAGATTAAAACTATTTGTTTTAATACAATATTTAGAATCAACATCTGGATCTCAGTGAAATCCTATAGTTTGACCCCGTCTCCTTTTTTTTTTCTCTTCCACACCTATTTATTCATCACCACAGGTGGCAACCCACAGACCACAGTGATGGTTCGGGTCTTATAAAACTAGTGCTCATACACTAGAGATATTTCTGTAGTCAGTATAATAATATTTCACTTGAATTATAATTTAACCAAGCCCAATAATAAGTAATATTACTAATAATTTATCGCCTTATCAATTACCTATTAGCAGTAGAATCGAGTCTGTATTATGTTTTTTATAACAAAATAGTGGAAGTTGCTCAAAATTTCAAAAAGTATCAATTTCTATAATCGATAACAGTCGACTTTTAGCATAATGTTTATTTCTACTACCTACTACAAAATCACACATCATTAGTGCAGTTTTGGGAGTTTCTCATTAAATTTTCGGCCTAATTATATCAGAGATCTAGGTGTTATCCATGACAGCAAGTTACTTTTTGATATGCATGTCGATGCTATAGTAAAAAAAGCTTCTAAATCACTTGGTTTTATAATGCGGATGTCAAAAAGTTTTAAAGATGTTAAAACCCTTAAAATATTATACTGCACATTTGTTCGTAGTAATTTAGAATATGCATCCCAGATATGGAACCCGCAGTATCGTAAATATATTGACCGTATCGAAAACGTTCAAAAACGTTTTATCAAATACCTTTGCTTTCACCAAAATGTTCCCTACCGTTCTCACGAATATCTTCAGCTCTGTAAGAAATACCATTTATTGCCACTTCACTACCGTCGTGATATAGCTGACTACATGTTCTTTTCGAAAATTTTTAATAATAGTGTTGACTGTCCCGAACTTTTAAGTAAAATATATTTTAATGTTCCATATAAATCAATTCGTTTTAACCACCCTATAAAAGTGCCTAATGCTTCGTCCAAGTACAGACAAAATAGTTATTTAGTTCGAGCAAGTAGAAATTTCAATAATCTTTGTAAACAGTATGAAATGGACCCTTTAGTATCAAATATTGCATTGGCTAGGCAGCGCTTAAGCCTAAGTTTTTTCAATTAATTAGTTTTAAAATTAGTTAAATTTTTCTTGAAACCCACAACTACATTTGTATAGCGTTTGTTGCTCTCACCTGATTCGTGTAATCCGTTGTATATAAGCGAAAACTTGTTATTGGCTTACTGTTACCTAATTAAGTTAATATATACTATATGTTTTTATAGCTGTAAGTTTTCCATGTAATAAATAAATAAATAAATAAATTTAAGAAGAATAAATTGAACAAAAGTTTCTACCTATTTTCCAGGTTTTAAGATTGTTTTATTAATTGGGGAGAAATTATTATATAAACAATGGTAAAAATCAGTGCTGTGAATTCACAACAAAGTTTTTAATATATCACGAATGTTTTCACATGCAGTATCTAGTTTTTTTAATCCACACAATTGGTTGGACTTTAAGATCACTTATTAAGTTAAATAAATATACTAATAACAACATTTAACATTTAGTATTAATATTTCCTTTATTTAAAGTCATTTAACCGAAAATGGTGTATTTAAAGGCTTATTATATTACAATCAAAACTAATAATTTAGTAACAATTGTTATTAATTATACAATACTTTTGTATTTATAAATATATTCGGAAGATTAGTTGTGTAAATACCACCTTATCAAATTATTTTTTTGTAAGGGCAACCTGTGGGAAAGGGACACGGCTACCATTTTGTGTGTCTCGTTCTCGAACAAATTTTCGTTTTAGTAAGAAGTATTGAAAATTGAACTTAAACATGTAGATATAAAGTATGCGTTTATTTAACATTAAATTACAAGTGATTGTTCTTGTTCTTATAGTAATTCCACAGAGCATATAAGTAATTCTATGATGGTAAGTGCCTACAGGGCACAACTAAAAGCCAATATTCGAAAAAAAGAAATCTTCCTTCTGCAAATCTAATCTATAAAGTAAAATATTTGTTTTTGTGGCAGTGTCACCACAGTGTCACTTTTAAACTTTTGTCTGTTTAGACTTACGAAATTAGTATTTTATAAATTTCATTTTAAATAAATTGATAATTTCATTTAATTACAATAATCACGGAGCAAGTGAGATTCACATTCTATGGTTATTATATACTAACGTTATAAAAAGGTAATAATTTCAATCAATATGAGTATTCACGAAGAAGCTGTTAAATCTGCTTTACACATGTGCTTAAAGGTTGTAAAATTGTACGAGTGGCTCCTAGATTTGTATGTTCTGGTAAGCAAAACTTCGATAGATGTACTTTTTATTAACTTAATTTTTATTGTATCAATTAATTTTTTTATTTACAGGATTTCTATGTTGACAACCATTGGATGAAACTCCCTTCTTCTTGGCAAGAGAGTTTTAAAGATATGGACCCACAGAATTTGGGTGAAATTATTACAGGAAAGAACAGTAAATCTGTCTTGCCCTTGTCTTTCTTGGCATTATTAAAAGCTGCTACCAGCTTTAGTATACAGCGCAATGCTTCCAATAATTATAATGTTCATAATCAGATCTTAAATAGTGATTCATATCACCCAAAGTTAAAGAATCTATTTTTAAAGCATGTGAAATTAAAAAAAAGACATGAAATAAGCTTGATGTCTGACTGTGTGTATGCCACTGCTACTCAGTCTAATTGTAATGCAGTTCTGGATTTTGGTTCAGGTTTAGGACACCTAGTAAGAATACTTAGCTATAAATATAATCTTTCAACAATTGGCATTGAAATGCAGACGCAGTTGACAGTTGAAGCTAGGTCTGTATTATTGGTATGTATATTTATAATGTTTTATTAATGATTCCTATATTAAACACTATAATATATATAGTATAAATAAAATATTGCTGGGAGAATAAGCTTTATATTGTACTAAAAATTTTATGATATAAACTTTTTTTTAGAAAACTTGATTTGGAGTTTGAATATACAGCCAAAAAACATTTAACAGAAAAATGTATATTAAATCTACGTGGACCAACACATTGCAATGTTACATTGACCTCACTGGATCAGTTACAAGAAATATTACCAGATAATATAACTCATTATGGCTTAATTGGTTTGCACCCATGTGGTGATTTAGGACCATTATTGATTAAACATTTTGTGAAATCTGATAGGGTGAATTTTATTTGTGTCGTTGGTTGTTGCTACATGAAGCTGTCGTGTAATAATGACCCTTGTGGTTATCCGATGAGCAATTATGTAAGAAGATTGGATAGTTCATTGTCTTATGTTAGTAGAGAGATAGCTTGTCATGCAATCGACTCTTATTGCCAGAAACTATGTAAAGGAGATTACAAAGATTTAAAGGTAATTTTTATTGTATTATTATCTAAACATTCGTGAAGTCAAATATTTTATGTAAGATACATATTCCTATTATTGGTAGAAAAACATTTAATATGGACCAACGCATTCATGTCATTCACGAGACTAATATCTTCCAAATTGCTGCAGCAATGCTGAAAATTAACATATAAATAATCCTACAGTTTTATTTCTAAAACAAATTTATTTATTAATTTAAATTTTTTTTAAAGCAGATTGAAGACTTGCTTGTTACTCTAATATCTTTTAGTTATTTCTTTTTAACCAATAAAATATTTTAAATTTTAGGTTCATGCATATAGAGCTGCTTTAGAAAAGTTGTTATTGCAATTTGATCCAAAATTAAAACATATGCCAATCAGGAGTGTCAAGCATACTACTAATATGTCATTTGAAAGGTAAAATTAAAAAGTAAAATTTTAAAGTATTAATTTCATTATTAATAGTGCAGGGAGGCAGATGCACCTTTGATAGACTTTACTATAAATTGATAGATTTTGCTACATATTGCTTTGATCTTCATATTATGAGTACACATTCTATGATGGTTGGCAAACTAGCATATGGTAAATAGTCCCTGCACGAATACTTTCGAAATTTGAAGTATCACATGCGAGATGCCAACGAGAGAGATAGGAGATAAAGGATGAGAAAGGAATAAGGTGTGGGAGATTGGGTCTCTCCCACTCAACAAAACAGTAGTCTGTTATTTACGACGATTTTCTGAGGCAAGGTAGTACCTACTTTTCGATTCGAACTACTCTACTACTTGTACTCTTTTAAAACAATAATGATTTTAAAAAATAACACTATTTATATGTCAGGTACATAAAATTATTATTCATATATTTTTTTAATTTATTTTTTTTTTTTTTTATAAAAATATTAGCAATGCCTTTTAAAGGTATTACTAATATTCCTGTTGCCCTCCAAATAAGCTCGAAGCTTGCGCTAGGAGTGGGTACGACAATAGCCCAAGGGGGTCAGGATCGAACCCGCAACTCTCGCGTTAACAGAGCGGAGTCGGCCCTTCTACCGTTGAGCTATTGAGGCTTGCAAAAGCATTATATAAATATAACCTTAAAAGCTATCTCAATATTTACAGCTATTGCAAAGCTGCTCTTCAAAAAATATCCCCTCAGGCATTACTTACAAAAAATATGGAGGAAGAATTGAGACAATGGAAACGTGTAGTCGTTTTGTACACGCTACGTCTCATGTTGGCTCCCCTGGTCGAAACTATCATCTTGTTGGACAGGGTATTATATATTTTAGAACATGGTATGTATCAAATGTTGTAAATAATTTTTAATTTTATAATTTTTACGATTCCGTTTTTATGAATTATTAATTGATCATTTTACTAATTACTGCCAGCGGGTTCGACCATGTTAATAAAGATTTAAATACAAACCATTTCAACCTTTCTTTATCTTTAATTGTTTGCCAAAAAACAAAGTTTCTTGCTTCTAGTTTCAAAAATGGCAGATTTCCATAAAAACTTTCAACCCCTTCATCCCCTTAAGGGTTGAATTTCGAAAAATCATTTGTTAAGGCTCATTTGCATATTAAAAACAACACCTGTGAAATAATTCAGCTTTCTGGGTCCAAGGGGTACTGATATGTCATTGATCAGTTCTTCTCCTTACATATATTACAATAAATTTGGAATAATTATTTTCGTACAGTGCCCTTCAAACCGGAACACAATAATGCCTAAGCACTACTATTTGGCGGCAGAATATTTGACACTGCGGTGGTACCTACCTAGCCGGCCTCTTGCAACAAAAAGACCTACCACCAGTGAAAATTAAAAATCAACAGAGAAAACATTAAAAAAAAAAAAATTTAATTATAACTAAAGGGCAAACTCTTGAAATCCAATAATAATTCTCATTCATATAGACATTTAATAGAAGAAAAAACATCAAATACATTTTACATACTTATCTTATACAACTTATGTACAGGTACAATCGACAAATTTAATTATTATAAACACAACAAAAAAATTGTTAATTAAGTTTGGCACATAAAACAAATTTAAGATTAAATTAAATAAACAGGATAATACTGTTGCATCTTTGGTCCATTAATTTGTGTCTTTGGTCAAACAAATAAAAAGTATTTAAATTTAGAATATAACAACATTAAATTATCCAATAGAATCTGTGCCAGTATGAAAATCTTGTAACGAAACTCTCACTTTCTGTCTTATATTTTGTCTAATTATTTTATATAACACCAATATTTTGTAATAAGCATCTATAATGTAAGTTAATAGAAGAGTATAATTGTACACATTTTATATGACCGATCTACGTACCAGCGCAGTGAAACAACACGCGGGAAAATCAATCAATTTGGAAACAACATTACTCCATTAGCCATCAATTTTTCACCATAAGATTGATTTTTAAAATTTCTCATAAGTTGTCACACGATTTCATGCTTATTCCCTCCTTAGAGATTTATTAAATTAAAAAGCATTTCCTTTATTAGTTAATGAAGTAAAAAAAATAAGTATTTTGTTAGCAGTTCAAAGGAACTTAGGACCCCTCTCCCACAATGTCACATTTCATTGACCCCTCTTTACGTGTGACGTAATTTATGTATGACTCCATACGAATCTTGATCTTGCACTATCATATTAGGTAGTGCTATAACTATACCATTGAATGGGTATGACAGATGATTTGATTCTGTATCATACCTTTATCCACCTTTATTTACCATTTATCTAATGACTAGTTATAATGTTTCAGGTATATCCTGTGCAATATATCCCGTGTTTGATCCGAAGATATCACCTCGGAATCACATAATAATTGGAAGGAAATCTTGATATAATCATGACGATTTTACAATCTAAAGATTAGTAACATTTTATTTGTTAATAACAAAATAAATATTTATTCGCTATGATCAGTGAATTTATTTTCCTGTTATTTCTTCCTGGTATTTTTTTGTTCTTTTGATATGATATTAATTATAAAGGTACTTGTTTCGTTGCCCTCGATAGTGGGTATTTAGATTTTTTAGATCATGTTCATTTTAATGGAAAGAGTAAAGCAAAATTAATGCAACAAAATCATTGAATATACTTACACATCAAGCTTAGCAAGTATTAGGTTAGTGAAATTAATGATCTAATACTTTTAATTATAAAATTATTTATAACTAATTTAACAGTACTTACAGGATAGTAATACTCCGATGTTAATGGTACTCAATACTTTTAGTGATTAACTTAAGATAAAATATTTTATCCATCGAAATAATTTTGGCAGCCCTATTGAAATTACAAATAGACAAAATTTAAAAAATAGTAGTTTTTAAATAAAATAAAGCCAACTAAGTAATACACTTTCACTTTGCACATATGAAGATGATCTTACTACTCACTAGTAACAAAAGAGTGCAGAGCAAGTCACCAAGCCAAACTTTACGATGTTCTTCGTCTTCATAGTTAGGTGCGCTCCTTGCGTTTTAACCTTTTATCCACTTCAGTTTGATATTTTTACAACAGTCCAAAAAAATTCGAAGAAAACAACTGAGTCAAAAGCATTTTAAAAACTAATTTACTATTAATTTGTACTAAATTAAATTGAACCGCTTTTTCATGATAACTTTTGTATTTACAAAACAGCATTGGTTTTAAAGGGTAAATAAAGCACATAATTATAATTAACTTCATTCGATAGGGTAAGTAACTGAATCTTCATCTTTATTTGAATAGGGCACGATCCATTATCAATTTATAACAGCTGGCGTCTGTTGTGGCATCAGGCGGTGGGGGGCGGTAGCATCGGCGCGGGCTCGTCCTCCGAGTCGTCCGAATGAACGCGTGTGAAACGACGCCTTTCCAACAGACGACGGAGTTTGAACTCGGTGTGTCCATATTCCCAACGCCGACGACCGACGGACTTACGACCTAGAGTTTTAGTTTTAATTTGTTGATTTTTTTTTAAAGAAATTCGAATAAATTGCGAGAATGAAGAACGAAGACTATGAAAACAAAAAACAATTTTATAAAACTATAAAACTTAAAAAAAAACGTGTGCGAAATCTCTACCAATAATAAAGGTGAGCAGAAAATAAAAAACAAGAAAAGCTGAAGTCATTTAAATATATTTCAATAAATGATCTTTACATTTCAGTACTATTCACAAAAGCAAAAATAAAATATAATCCAACATCACTTTACAAAATAAAAATAAAAAACATAAATTCAGTGCGATTATTTTATTTGGCCGTCGAGAGAATGCGTTCCTAACACTTCGTCTTTGAGCCCATGTATCTTTGTCAAGTGAAATTTAGTATAAAAATATTATTATTATTTCATTAATGATAGAAAATATAACAACTTACAATAAATTTTAAAGATTTTTTAAAAACTTAAACATATTTAAAATAAAAATATCATTAGTTTAATAGTGCATTGATTAATATAGTATTATTAAATTGAATGCGACATCTGTCAGGCTTCAGGATTCTCTCGATTTCCAGAAGATAATTAATGTTAAATGATGTATAACTATATAAATATTTTAAAAATTCAGATCTAAGTATTTTTAGTCTTATTAATTTTGGTTGTGATGTTTTTGTAGATATTAATTCTTTAGTCATTATTATTTAAGCTTTTTGCTAAAGTTCTTTGTCTAAAAACTTAAATAATAATGACTTACTATAAATGGACGCAAATAAGCAATACCATGTCAATCCACACGAATGTCATTTTGAGAAAAAACGCGTTTGAAAATTTTGAACAACTTGCTTTATATGATTTTTAATGTATTGGTCAAGTTTTTGACAATTTCAGGTTTATGTAAGTTATTTTACTTATTTTCACAAAAAAAAACATACAAACTGCATATTTCGTATATAATATAACCCAAAACGTTTAACATAATACATAAATTGCATAATAAAAATGGGTTTTTAGAAATTTTAAAGCTTAAAACCCTACAAATATTAAAGAAAATGTTCTTCAGCCATTTACCAACACTTCTGCATATATCATAATTATATATAACTCAGTTTTTTCAATTTTGTGGGTTGACATGGTATTGCTTGTTTGCGTCCAAATATGGACTCTAATAATAAATATGGTATAAATTACTCTTTTTTTATAATTGTAATCTCTTTTGAATATTTGAGTTTTTAAACTTTATATTATATTAAAATTTCATAAAATGGAATGTAATTTGTTATATTTATTCGCTATAATAATGTAATACTGTGAAAATTAAATAAAGTTATGTTGTTTGTGGAAGAGATAGTCAGAATTAATAAAATATAAAACATGTCAGTCGAATGGCGAGGCGATCCGAGTCTCAAATGTAAACATATCAAGTCATCGTCGGTCAAGTCGGACGTGGTGTGTCTACGACAGCAGGCGCTCGCTCAGTTCCGGCGCGCGCTTACCGCGAGAGCGCGCGCTGCACAGCGCCAGCAGCAGCGCGGCGCCCGCGGCCGCCAGCGCGCCCCCCGCCGCGCCGCCCCACGCGCCCCACCGCGACCACGCCCCCGCCACGCCCGACACGCCCAGCACCTCTGCGAAACATTCGGCTTCACATACGCGAGAACATTTTCCTGCCTACCAAATATGATAAAATTGCAGTGATGGTCTTTTAGACCTTTCTAGAACATTTTTAGCAACACTAATTGATAATTTGATCAATTTGTACCGGGGTGAATTCAATGGAATGACATATATTAAGTAGAAAATTCGAAAAAACGTAATGAATACATGACATGACATGAAAACCGCTGGTGGTCAGAGGCAAAACATTTTTCTCCGTAACATTACAAGTGAGATGTAGTATAACGTCTAAAGGTATACTGCAAATATTGAAAACAAAATATTGAATATTAAATAAAAATAAAAAAATAGCATATACAAACCTACTTACCGACTATGGCGGTAGGCTTAGCGTGCGTGGAGTTAAAGGGGTCGCTGCTGGCGCGCGCGACGTGAGCGGGAGGGGCGTCGCTGCGGGCGGGGGGCGCGGAGGGCGAGAGGGGCGCGGCGCCGAAGCGCACGGCGCGCGGGGGGCTCAGCTCCGCCACGTACACCGCGCCGCCGTCCGCGGACACCGCGATGTCGTGCGGGTTGCTGAACCTGCGGAGGGAACATAATCTTACACTTACGATCACAAATTCATTCATCCTTCGTCAATCATTCTGTTACATAATCTATTTTCTAATGGACCACAAAAGAAGTGTCTCTTATATTGTAGCGCGTGTAATATGGCAAATCGGGCAGATTAACGGTCGTCATCAGTCACACGCTAGCTGTTTCAAGTTTGCGACTAAGTTTGTTTCATAGCGTTGGTTTTAATTTAATATTCGGTATATAGTAGTTCGTTTAGGGCCGTGTTAGTATTTTTTATATCATTTATATTTCTATATCAGAGAAAAAGCAGTAATATTAGTCTATTTTCGCTTATAGGCTTTGTAGGCGAATAACCAAAAACTATAGTGACGAATTCGATTTAAGTTCCAAATAAAAACTTAAAAAGTATACAAAACAAATACGTACCTACTGGCTATATGGTAATTTTTTGTCAGGGCAAGCTTTGGTTGACGCATCAAATGTCATACGTACGGTACGTATTCAAGTCGTAGCTTACGCTAGGAATGGGTAAGACAATAGCTTAAGGAGGTCAGCATCGAACCCGCAATTCTCGCATTAATGGAGGCCCTTCTACTGTTGAGCTATTGAGACTTTTGAGGACTAATTTTGTTGAGATAATTGAAGTGTTTAGAACTTACCCGTCATCCGGAGCGAAGGTCTGTATAAGTTTTCCCGACGTGTAGTCTATGACGTATCCTCGAACCGCAACGCCCGGACGCGCCGTCGGCCCATTGACAATGTACAGACGACCTCCTGGTGAAATACATTTATGATTCATTTTTATTTATTATGGTATTATTAGAATAGAATCAACCTTCCGAACCGTTTCGTTTCGTCCGTTTCCGAAACCTTCCGAACGAGTTTTGACTAATTTTAACTGCTTGAGAAACTGAGTCGCTTTTTTATGAGAGATATTGAAGCATTGAATGTGATGACATTAATAAATAAAGGGTTTGTCATTGGTTGGACAAGGACAGGGAACCTGTTCCATGAATTATATATGAACCCTTCAAACAATTGTATCTATTTTATTGACAGGGAATGGGTATAGCTAGCTCGATGCTCTATTAGTTTGGGGAATGATTGTGACTCTTTTTACTACCTCATAGATGGACGCAAATAAGCAATACCATGTCAACCCACACGAATGTCATTTCGAGAAAAACTCCTTTGAAAATTTTTAACAACTTGCTTTATATGAATTTTTTAATGTATTGGTCAAGTTTTTGGTAATATCGGATTCATGTAACTTATTTTACTTATTTTCGCAAAAATAAGTATACAAACTGCATATTTCGTATATAATATAGGTAATCCAAAACGTTTAACATAATACATAAATTGCATGATTAAAAATGGCTTTTTAGAAGTTTTAAAGCTTAAAACACTACAAATGTTAAAGAAAAATGTTCTTCAGCCATTTACCAACACTTCTGCATATATAACTCAGTTTTTTCAATTTTGTGGGTTGACATGGTATTGCTTATTTGCTTCCAGATATCAAAAAGATTTCTGCATGACGGTTTTCAGATGTTTAACAGGTAGAAATCTACAACAAATTTGCACATGACTTTCACCTCTCACTTGTACATTCCGAGTAGAAAACTTCCATAATCTACTTAAAACAGTTAGTTCGTCGTGTTCAACCAGTAATCGGCCTCTGCCCAAACTTTGTATGAGTGAAAAGAGCGAAATTATAGAAAATGTATTTTCTATCAACCTTACAGCCTATATTTTAAAAATGTCTAAATTCGCCACTGTCACAATAAATTAAGAAGTCAGTAGAGAGTCTCACCGTGCACCGGCGCATAGGCGACGCTGAAGAGCCTCGGGCCGATGAGCCAGTGGCTGAAGGCGGCGGAGAAGGCGCCCGAGTCGGCGCGGAAGCACGCCACGCGGCCGCGCTCGCGGTCCGCCGCGCACACCTCGCCGCGCTCCTCCGCCAGCGCCAGCGCGTGCGGGACCTTCAGCACGAACGGGCTCGTGCCGAAATCTAAACAAAGATAGATAGATAGATAGTCTTTACTGTACACCACTAAACACGAGCTACATTCAAGTCTTCTTCTTACTCTTATCGAGTGGTTAGTGGCCAACCTAGTGTAAGAGTTGTTCAGGTCGCCCGTAGGCCTCTGACTTGACTTTTCGACTGTTTATAAATTACCTACAGCCGGAACCGACTTTTTACGGGCCCTCCGAAGCACGGCGACGCTCAGATAAATTACCACTATGCGATCTAGTAACTGACCGCGCCTAAAGTTGCTTAACCTACCGATCATTTGCCGATCAGTGGGTGCACTCGGCTATGAGCGTCTCAATCAAGTACTTAATAGCTACGTATGCATGTATATGTAGGCGGTCTTATCGCTAATTAGCTATTTCTTCCAGACAACGGATTTCGGATTTATGAGAAATAAGTAAAGAATAACATATTAAGCCTTCCCAGTTTTATTTAGTACTTCAGATGACTCTACTCCTCCTGGTGGTAAGTGGTAGTAGAGTTCTGTGGTTGTAAAGCCATACTCCTCTCAGCACAAACGGCCCAGCTCGACCGGAGAAGTACTACCCTCTCAGAGAAAATACTCGTAAAGTAACAGAGTACTTTCGTGCAATGAATGAGAACTCACTCATCTCTCTCGCGTCAAAGGTCCAATCTCACACCCCTTTTATTCCCTCCTCATCCCTTCCTTCCTTGGGTTGGCAGCTTGCATGCGATTCTTCAAGTATCGCAAGCGTTCATAGGTTGCGGTGATTTCTTATCATCAGGCGGACCACATGGTTTGCCAACCGACATGAAATAAAACCACGAGCAGTCACTTCACGAGTTTTTCACTAAGTTACGGGGATCACTAACATTTAAGTCCACCAGCAATAAGCTCTACTACCAGAAAACTGAGTGGGTTTCCATAACAGACAGACCAATATTAAAGATATGCTGATGAGATGAGGGGTTTGAGGAGCGGGGGAGGGGAGATAAGAGGAAGGTCCAAAATCATTAAACGAAGTACAACAGCACACATTCTATTACTTAAATTCAATATTCCATTTGAAGGTACTTCCCCAGTTGAACTAATGTATTGAAGACGAAAACAACCAACCAATGAGTAAGAATTTTAAAAAATTTAAGTGTTTTCATATAGTACTTCCAAAAATCGGTATATTATCAGTAAAACATGCATAGAATAATTCAAGTCAATTAATAATCACAACTCACGTTTCCCCCACTGCAGTATCTTCGTGCCATCAGCGGCAAACTTGATAATACGTGTATTGCAATAGCCATCAGCTACAAAGAAGTCACCGGATGATAGTACAGCCACAGCGCTCGGCTTGCAGAAATGTTCATCATCATCCCCTGGTACAAACCTTTAATAATGATCATTATTTTTTATATAATTATTATATGCATGCCTTGAAAAAGTTATCCTATCCTACTTACATAATAAATGTGAAAGTTTATGTTGACTACGTCGCCTAAAAACTACGTGGCCGCCGTAATACGACAAATAATAAATATTGTTTAAAATAGGATTAAAATAAGTAAATTATATGTACGTAATAGATAAGTTACTCCTGCCTTTGTAAATATTATTTTATATCATTATGTATAATATGTTCAATAGATAAATAATAATTATAGGATTACACTTGTATATGCATGTTAACGGACCTGACTCAACACGTTGAGACAGGTTCGAGAGCGCCGGCCAATCAGCATTAAGTAGAAATTAAACGATCAGAAATCAACATTGCGCTGATTGGTCGGCCAATAAAACTACCGCGACAATGCTCGCACTAGTTGTGAAACCAATATAATATATTTATATAATGACTTTTGTATCACCGTATCGCAGTCGGATTATAACAGTTAATAAAGAACGAGACGTATAAAAGTTGTATTTCTTCAAAATCCGAACCAGCTTAGCCCGGGAGGGGAAATCTGAACGCCCGAAACAAATCCCTGACCGTTACAGTTTATGTTTATGGATGTTAGTTATTCAATCACGCAAAAACAGCTGAACGGATTTGGATGACTACTTCTACTGCATACAAATGAACTACTAAACTAAAAATGGCTCATCATGAGTTAGTTCATTTGTAAGTTCATAATACTTAATGATATGATTTTGAATATGTGGTATTTGGGAATGTTAGTTTCCCAAGTACACCCTAAGTTCTACCACATACATAGGATACTTTTTATCCCGTAAAAATGTCAGCTTACCCTAGAAAAAAAAACATTTTCAATTCTTTTTAAAGTCATCACTATATTATTAATCTCTATGCTCCCTCCAAGCAGTATAAGACAATAGCCAGAATTTAGAATTTAGAATATACAAATATTAGTGTTTACGCTTGCTTTGCTAGCACACAAATTCATCACTTACTTTTCACCGAGCACGAGAGCTGGTTTAGTTCGGCTTTCCGGCTTGAACTTAAAGACCTGGTGAAGTGCGACATCTGTCACCCACACATTCCCTTTGTTATCAACTGTAATGCCATGTGGTATGTAGAAACTAAAACCGAAAATATTACGTTAATTTTTTTTATGTTATGCCGGTTGGCAAACACGCATACGGTCCACCTGATGGTAAACAGTCACCGCAACTTATGAACGCGCGCGATACTTGAAGTGTCCCATGCGTGTTGCCAACCTAAGGGATCGGAGGTAAGGAATGAGAAGGGAAAAAAGAAACAGAACAGAGTGGGCAAGAGTGGGTGGGAGATTGGGCCTCCGGGGTTGATAGTATTAAGTAGTAGTAAGTTCCTGGTTCAGCTGGTCAGCGGCTGGTCCATACTACAGTTAAATTTTAAATATTTTTTATTAGAATTTAATTTTTATTAAATTATAAATTATAAATGAAATGAAAATAAAAACTTTATATAACACTGAAGTGGAAGTCAAAGATATAATTTTATACAAACTGCATAAAGTCAATGCAAATGTGTTGGCGGAAGCCAAAATGCAATTGGCAAATATTTATTTGTTCTCACTGTTTTAGGATTAGTCAGTAGTGTTGTATCCTAGCATTAGTCTTGTCATTGACCCAAGGTCTGCTTATTACTCTTATCAGGATTTGACAAGTTACTAGTGATTACAGAGTTATTGATATCTGACCTCCTCAACTCTAAAGGCAATAAGCAACTCATTGGGTAATACTAATTACCATCTGATAATAATTGTTGTGATAACAACAGAGGCCAACAACTTAATGTATTATTCGGGGCACAGTGGGGATACCCACAAATACCAACGCCCAGACTGAAACAAATATTTGTAAGATCGATAAAAATATCAGACTCAAACGTGAATCGAACCCACAACCATTGAAACTAAAGGCAGGGCCGTTAACAACATGCCTGCCTTGTGTTGAATGTCATAATCTATTTCAACGAACAATGATACTTGAACACCTTCATATGATTTTTATATTTCAAATGATATCCCATGAGTATTGTTTTTAAATTGTTTATGACAATCAGTCTATATATTTCTTGATTCATTCTGTAAATAACATGGCATTACTGCGCTACACAATTGACATTATAGTGCTAATTGTGGAATGGTTTTCCCCTATTTTATTCCGTGCAACAATTTTAATCATTTATAATTATATTTATTAACGATGATATAATTAATTGACTAATTAAAAAGTGATGTAATACTGACAGGTTTTGTCCCCATGAGTCTACCATTTCTCCAGTATCATTAAACACAAGTATAGTTGGTTCTGGTATTGGTGGGTCACCGATGCCTTGGTACACATTCCTATCTGAGAATGTGTTGATTCCCCATGCATTGCTTGCTCGGTGGAAGACAAGGAGCTGCCCTGATTGATCTATAGCTACTCCGGACACTTGTCCCATTTTAATTGTTGTATCTGGCCAGTTAGGAGTCCATTATGGAGCTGCCACAAATAATAAATAAATGATTATAACATATATTCGAAATTAATTTATACATAAAAAAAATAATTATTGTTGTCCTTGTATACAAAAATATTGAAGTAGAATGCTTTAAAATACGAACCATGTTCTAGTTTTTCGAGTGCCACATTTGTTTTAGCGTATTGTGCCTCAAAGTAGTTGGCTGAATAATCTTCTTCTGGAAACTGCAAATAATAAATTTAATGGAACGCATCATAAACACTTCATAATATATTTTGAACTGCATAAAATCTTACCCGTCTTGCGAATATACAAGTTACAAATAACAATAACACCAGGAACATTTCAGACATATTTCGAATAAAATTGATATGAAAACTGAACATTATTATCACATATAGTTAAAAATACTACTCGTTTGTATGAGACATGTGATTGGAATCAGTCTTATTACTAATAAAATGTTATTATGTATGTTATCACTTATCACTTAACAGTAATTTCTAAGATAAAAACAAACATCTTTCGACTTTGGCAATTGGGGAAATTTCATTCTTTTTTTTTTTTTGATTTGCGGTTTACCAGTGCTACCAGCTGCGCAAAATATTTATCCCTAAATTGCTGTCAAAAACCCCTAAAATCCCCCAATTAGAAACCTCCCTAAAGAAAATAACAACAATTAGTCCTGAGTTATATTTATCACCATCGATTTGCATTTTATCTTTACAAAATAGCCATTTTGTATGAACATGTGTACACATCAATCAATTCTCACTTCAACATTGTTAAATATTTCGCATTTTTTGGTGTTAAGTACTTTTACAGCCATTAAAGTTTGATAACGTTGTGGCCCTGTGGTAGCGAACCTGCCTTAAACGCCACAGGTCGCGGGTTCGATTCCCGCTCGGAGCATAATATGTTCGTATTGACCATGCAAGCATATTTTCCGGTGTGGGTGTATTTTTCATTGTCCTTGTATGTATTTCCGGAACCCCGACACACATACCACTATCCTAATGGGGCCGTTGAGTGTGCAGCGTTTATTTATTTAAAGTATGTTTAAGCATACATACGCAATACACATGATAAAGGATAAATATAAGACGATGTAATTAGTTGGTAACGTAGATCAAGGAGAGGAAGAGCAGACTACAGCAGCTGATAGTATGCACAAGCATGCGAAAAATTCTCTTAACATAAAATGCCTATATAGTGTGTCCAAACTCCAAGCCCATCATGATAAATAATAATTTAATAATAGATTGGTATCAGTTGCAATCAATATAATTCAGACCATAAGGTTTTATAATATACTTTATTTATAAACTATGTAATTTTTAAAATATTATTTAGTTTTTTCACTTTTTAAATCATGATACTTCTAGATTATAAAATCTTTAATAATATAAAGCCCCAATAAAATCAACAACTCACTTATTTTCTCCCTTAATTTAGGAGGAAACCTATAAGTTTATAATACTGGCTTACTCAGCAAAAAGTACAGATAAATAATTGTAAATACTTTTTGACATATATCACAGAGCAGCTAAGTTAAAATTTATTTCGATGACATTATAGACTTACATTTCATAGGCTAATGTGTATTCTGCATAAATAAAAATAATTAATGTTTGTCCTCGATCTGTTTCTAAACCATAAAACCGATGCTGTGACTATGAAAAATTGTATTGTATGGGTATAAAGGTATAACCTTTATGGGTATAAAGTTTTATGGCCGGTAAAAAAATAAATCAGGGTAATCAGGATTTGCAATATCACATATAAGGAGGTTTTTTCTTTACGTGACTATGCAAAGCATGCCAGGTGCAGCTAGTTACACACATTTCAAATGTTTTAAATTATTTTTTTTTAGTACCGATAGAAAATATTAGGTTTAAAAACATAGACTCAATACACAATTAAAATTTACTAAGCGTAGCTATAATAGCAAAAAAATATTTTATATTTTATAAGATCTCTATTCTGTTATCCAAACACCATAGTCTATGAAGTAATTTATTGTATTAATTAATCAATAATTATTACTAGTAAGTTTAAGCAGACGCCGTTGTGGCGTTGTGGGTAGCGAGTCTGTCTTTAGTCTCGACGGTTGCGGGTTTGATTCCCGCTCGGGCAGATGTTTGTTAAAATTTCTGTTTCGGTCTGGGCGTTTGTCCGTGTGGGTCTCCCCACCGTGCCTCGGAGAGCACGTTAAACTGTCGGTCCCGGTTGTTATCACATACCATGATGAACTGATAATAATCGTTAACTCTTGATAAGTAAATTGCTCTTATCCGATGAGTTACTGGTTCGCAATCGCTCTGGGTAAAAACTAGTAGCCTGTCATATCTGGCTAAGAGTAATAAGCAGACCCTGGGTACATAAAATACCGGGAATAATGCTAGTACGCATAAAGCAGACAGAAGAAAGTTTAAGCAGACGACAAATGGCACTTTTCTACATAGTTCATAATCGAATAGTGAACTTAGTAGTTAAATAAAGTTTACGACGGGACCCTTGCAATTTCCTCCAAAATCCATATTGTATTGTCATCTTACTTTAACGATTGTCGAAAAAAATACAATGTGGTCTTTAGTTTGAGGGTATCTTTATAAATAGATTTATATGAAAAATTATGATGAAATCTATAACGTTTATCGTGCAAGTTACATTAAAGAACAAAAAAAAATACATTGACGTCAGGTTTTTAGAAAATTTGAGGTGTCTTTTTTATTTTTAATGTCATGTATATCAAAAATTATTGCAGCTATGAAATTTATTTCATTAGGACTTTTTTATAACAAGCAAGATCAGTTATAAAGTTGTAGGTTATAAAAAAAAGTCTGAAATGCTTTAAACTAAGAAGTTTATTTTCACATGCACCATAAAAGTGCGCTTACATCCGATGAGAAAAACCGCCATTACATAAATAAAATCCATCCATTGGATATATGTAATATATTAGCGACTTCTCCAACTTCTTAAGGCGAACATGTCGCCGTAAAGGGTGACAGTCGTCGACCCGCGTAATTCTATTCCTATCCTAAACATTGGTCAAGAACAGTTGCGCTTGCTCTTGAACTTTCCTCATGTTCTTCAAATCTTCTGAAGACATATGAGCCACTTTGCCGATTGAAGCAATGCTCAAATGGAGTTTCCTTATGAGTTCACTTCTCCTTTTCTTGAGAACTGTATCTTTAGTACGATAATGTATCAACCGCCTGTGATAAAAAATTAATTTATTCTTTGTTTTCTTAAGCAAAGGTTCTTTGAAAAGGGATGGTTGATTTTCGTCGTTTTCGTTTAGTCCGTCTCTTACGATATTAAGATTTCTCTGAATGGTTTGGTTCAATGTTTTCTTTTGATTAGGTTTTGGACTCACTTTAAAATACTTGTCATGCGTCTTCTTTTTGAATACTGGAGTTCGTTTATTATAATATTTACCGAGTAAATCGCAATAATCGTCTCTCGGAATAGGATCAAATATACAATGGAAATGTTCTCCTATTTCTTGGCGTAGAGAATCTGTTATGTTTTTCTGACGGAAATTACTCACTTTCTCTTGTAGAGCATACAATTCACTCATATGTTTGGATCCATCAGCAAGACCGGCCTGACCCAGCAGTACCATATTCAATTTCTTTAGCATTCCATTAATGTTGTCTCTGTTGTTGGACAGCCGTTTAGGACTGACAATGCTGTTATTTATCAACTTTTGGTGCTGATTTTGTAGGTATACCAACTCCTTATACATAGCTTTGGGATCACCCAAATCTTTTTTTAGAGAAGCAAAAGCTTTGCTCAGTTTACGCAGAACATTGCACTTGTTTTTAGGGATGTTATTGCTTGAAGCATTTGGGTCGTAGATGGACTCTTGTGTAACATCACTTTCACTCTCAGATATAAGGCGATCTTTACATGGATGTTTTATTTTAATCCATTCTCGTAACTCAGCTTGAAACGCCTCCTGATTGCCAACTGTTCCTCTGATGCTTAAAAAGAATGTCATATTGGTTTCGTTTTCAAGAATCACATTGTTCCTCTCAGCGGTTTCTTTTAACCATATCTCACCTTCCTGAGCCTTTAGCTTATCAACTATTTCTTTTGTAATATACACTCTGGCTGATGTTATTACCTCACTTGTGTCGGATATTTCATTATCTTGAATAATTTGTCCCCTTTTATCGTGATTTTCGGACGTGATTGGTATAAAATCTGGTACTTCTTCCATATCTTGATTTTCGGTTGGGTTCTTAGCATTCTTGTTTGATTCCGACAAGTCCTTATTGCCGAGCTCAAGCTGGTCTTTGCCCCGAGAAATTTTCCTTTGCGAATTGTTCAAAGGACTTTTTGTCCCTTGAGGTGAATTGCAATCAGTCACTCCAAGATTTCTCTTTTTAATCTGATGAGTGTCGTGTGAGATTGGCGATTTAGACTGTCGTTTTAGTAGTTCATTTCTGGGTAGTGTAGCAGGCGAAGATGATAAGCCGTCTTGTGAGATATTTCTGTTTTTACATGCTTGTTTGTTTTGTGGATTCGGTGAATTGTTTTGAGAGCATTCATTGTCGCGTACTTGGGAGTAAACTGGGCGGTACACTGCCACATATGGGGAATTTATAGGTAGCCCTGAGAAGGGCAAAGTCACCCGACAAGTATGGACTAAATGACCACGACGGGTACATCCGCTGCAAAACATTTGGTAGTGTTTCTTGAACTGCCGATTTTCTTCTAGTGTGGATTCCAAATTGACCTGAAAATATAAGTAGTAACATAAGTGCTTTTCGATGAATTAAGCATTCTGCAACACTTGTGATGCAAATTAACTTAGAGATAACCCCAGAAGTTTAAATTTCTACCACATGGTTTTGGGCTGGACTTTTTAAAATCTTTGTTTACTTAAGTTTATAGACACACTAAATTCTAATTTAATAATTTTTGGTTAGTTTTCAGTATACACTTTTTATGGTAATTAAATATAAATATGGTAATTAAATATAAATATGGTAATTAAATATATTAAGTATCAATAAAAAGAAAACTCACTGTGTTGTGGTATCGTCGCCAAATGTCTGGACAATGGCTGGCCGGATGGCCATTTTGTCCACATTCCGCACATTTCATATAATTCCAGTTATAGCAGTTACGACACATAGTCGAATACATATGATTAGGAGATCCACACTGTAAAAAAAACATACAATATCAAGCTGAGACAATTGTTAACTCATTGAACCTTAGGAGCCGTGGATAACGAAGACATGAGAAACGTATTTTTTCTTATAAGGGAAAATTTAAGCATTTCATTTTAATTTTTTTTTAAATTCTAACCGTTTGGAAACAAGCATACGATCCAACTGACGGTAATGATCAACGCAAACTATTAATGCTAGCACTACTTAAAGTATCACATGTGTGTTGCCAACCCAAGGGATATAAGAAGGGAAAAATGGAAGAGAGCTTGGGCTTCCGGAGCTCCTACTCATCGCACGAAACTCAACAGTGTGCCGTCACTTCAAGCCGATTTTCTGTGAGAGGGGGTCGGCCCTTTTGTGCTGGGAGAAGAATGGCTCTACTACTAATTTAATAGTAATGGTATATAAAAAAAATAAACTACATAAAAGGCATACATTAACACAAATTTTTCTTGGACAACGAGGCTCAAAGTGTCCAGCTGAGCCGCACATAAAACAGATTGGAGGCTTCATCCGACAAGTATCATCTCGGTGGCCAGCACGATTGCAATAATTACACCTGTAAAAGAAATATAGTATAAAATAAAAAGTAAAAGTCTGTTTATGGGCCCTTACTGAGAAAAACCTACTCTCTTAAAGAGAAAGATTACAAGCTTTCGGATGTCCTCATTGTAACAGCTGTATAGACGATGCGTATCAGCTTTTGATGGAATGTGTGCGGAACGTTACTTTGGCCCCAATTATTAAAAACACAAAATGTGGGTATAAGTAATAGCTTGTTTGCTACTCAGTCACAAATTAAACAAAAATATTGGTCGCCCATTCTTACTAGTATTTCATGATTAAATATAATTCATTTTTATTATGTATTTTGTATGTACGGGACAGTGAAAAAATTAAGACATACAATTAGTCTTATAATGAATATACAAGGTATAAATTTATAGTATAATTGATATTGATTGTACAGAATAATAAGGATTATAATAAAGTATTATAATCCTTATCCATAATTATTGTTTTCATATTTCCTTTTCATTCATTATTATTATTGCGTAGCTTTTTTAGATAGTGATTACAGTACACAGAAATGACTTACGTTATTTTTCGTTTCGACATTGATGACATTCTATCTTTTGGGTCTATAACCCAAAGGCTCTTGTCACCTGAAACATTAAAAAACGCAATATTAATAAAGATTTTGAAATTATTAATAGGATTCCTTAATCAAAGGGTGCGAACAGAACCTCCGGTTTCCATCTGTTTGTCCAGCAAAGTGTATTAAACAATTAGTTGGGCCCATTAGAATAGTTATGTTCTGGGTTGGGATTCCAGAAAAACACACAAGGACAAAGATAAACACACCTAGACCACATCACATGCCTGTACGGTTAATAGAAACTTCTACTAAGCATGTGTAATTGAAATAACTTATTTCTATTTTTTTAACTATCTGGCTAATGCCTAAAAGTTTATTTCCGGACCCAAGAGTAAAATGTCAATTGCATCTCTTTAGTAGAGAGATTTAAAAGGTGACACTTTACACCGAATATATAAACATCTATTTGAATATTTAGGAAATAATTTATGTTTATATATAAAAGGAGAAAACCTGACTGACATATCAACGCCCAGCCTTGAACCTGAAAGCTGAAGTTTTTCACAAGTGTTGGTTTTAGAATGTAAACAAGCACTAAAAAGGATTTTTCTAAATTCAACCCTTAAGTGGGTGAAAAAAGTTGAAAGTTTGTATGGAATGAACCTCTGGTAGAAGCTAGTTTAATTATAAAAAAGTTCATTAGTTTGATAAAACACATAAATATGAATCCAAAAGTAAAATATCAAACAACTTACGTGACATGTTCTTTTGTATCTCCCGATGGTTAAATTCCTCTCCACCCCAGCTTTCATTATAAAACTTCTCCATTTCTGCCCTAAGAGTTGTGAGCGAGTACCGTCGTCGTTTACAAGTCTTATCATTTCCTTTTAAGTTATCAAAATCAAGATCAGCATTCAGGATAGCTGGAATCTTAGTAGAGCCACACTTTGCAATATCACCTTGAGGGACTGTATTTTCATCACAATAATCATCAATGTCAGTGAAGCCAGTAACATTAGCGATTACAATGGTTTCATTAATGGTTGTGTCTTCAGTTTCTGTGAGATCAACAATATCAGTTTTCTCTATAGTTTCAGTATTATTCGTTTTTGCAGATTTTGGTTTTTCTATTATGTTTTGAGTGTCTTTTACGATGCTGTGGGAGATATTAGAATTTTTATTAACTGTAGTGTGTTTTTCACCTGCATTTGACTCATTTTCTTTAACTTTTTCAGACTGATTGGAGTCTGATTCACAGGCTTCTATAATTGGGAAACTTTCATCTGTCACTGTAAAAGGACTATTGTTCTTGTTATGTTCATTCATTGATTGATTGCTGTCCGAGTCATATACATCAGCGCTTGGAATACTTTTCTCAGTAACTTTATATGATTTCGTCCTTTGCCTTTTTTTCTTAGCTTTGCTTTTTGGTGTTGCAAAACATTCTTCCAAAGTATTAACTGTAGAGGTATTAAGTGCTGTGGTTGATATTGGTGTGGATGTTGCATCTTTATTTTTCTTTTTCTTTTTTTTCTTAGAGGGAGTCTGATCAACAAGATCAGAGCCATGGAGGCTGAAGTCAAAACTTTGGTTATTAGTATGTCTGGAAGATATATTCAAAGCTATGCAATCACTACGAATGAACTCATCAGAAACTGATGAAACTACTGATGGAACAGGGCTAGCTGTAACTTCCCTATCAACAGTGGGCTTTTCTTGTGTGGGTTTACTCAAGATATTTTTAGCTGGAGAGTCATTTGGAATAGCACACACCTCATCATCTGAACTCTCAATAGTTATAGTTGGTTTTGGAGGTAATGCAACTTCAATGACCTCATCTTCATCACTAGACTCTAGTTCTACAACCTTTATAGTTGCCACATGCTCATCATCAATTATTTCTATAGATTTTTTTAAATTTGGAGGTACTGGCTGTTGAAATAATGATAAATCTGCTGATGTATTTGTTGGGGTGCTTTTTTCGTCTTTTGTTTTGGACTGGTTGTTGTCTGTCACATTGTTGTTGTTAATGGGATCTTTGGGAATATTTATTTTCTGATAGATAGAGTTTTTGTCGCCACTAGTTCGCCAGTAACGTCGTAGAGTACTATGAGGAGCATTTTCAAGAACATTAATTTCCTTTTTGTTTGTGATTACATTTGCCTGTGTTTCGTCAACATAGTGTAGCATGGCATACATTCGTTCTTCCAATTCATTTTCGCTAAGCTCCTGAAATCATATTGTTGTATTACAAAACAATCATGGGACATGAAGACATGCCTACTGGATATTGTGAAATGTGTTAATGTGACACAACAAAATATAATAACCTAAGCACTCACCTCTTCCATGTTTAAATCGGTAATTTAGATCAAACAAATCATTACATGAAATAAACATAATCAATATATATTTAAAGCAATTTTTAAACTGTTATAGGCATTACAATAACGAAAAAAAGGATTTGTATTTATTATGGTTTATGGACACGTCTGACACTCCATTTCGAGTCCGAAAACTAATTTCACAGATAATGTAAATGTATAGATACGTGTAGTAGAGCTACCAGCTCGCTACCAGTTGTCAAGCCTATTTATTTTATCTGTATGTTTATGTTAAGGTTATAAAATATTTTAACAAAAAGAAATTAAGAAAATGTAATCAAAAAGCGTTGGAAACTTTATACAACCTGAAAACTAAAATCATTACTATAATTCAGAGGCTCTCAAACTTTAATATGAGAAACTTTTCAAAGACCCTGACTTTTTTTTATTTTACCACGATTATAATATAATTGTGGGCATGAGATTTTTTAAATCAGACATTAGATAGTCTTAGTATATTTGGTACATTTTTCAAATAATCAAATTTTTGGGAAATATGATAGGCTTAGATAGTGCCGGATTAAGCAAGCGCGGGGCCCGTAGCAATTTTTATGCCCGGGAAATTGAGAAAAAGTCCATTTTTGTGAAGTCGGTTAAGAAGTGAAAATGACATAGGTTGACTTGTTGTGATTCGAAAATGTCCGTTACTTCATATTTTCTTATAGGCTGGTATTAGTTACCAAGAAATTTGAAAATTTATTCTAATTGGCGGATTGCTTGTTATGCTACACGATGACTATTGCTAATGTTAAAGAAACATACAAATATTGTAGAGATACCTGTTAACTTTGTAGTGTTGACAACTTATTAAAAATTATAAAATTTTTCGAGGTGTGCCCAATGCTAACTTTTGATTTTGATACTTGGGCGAATTTGGATACGCGGAGCCTCTTTTTGTGTTTTTGGGGCCCGTAGCAATTGCTACTAAAGTTAATCCGGCACTGGGCTGTTCGCTGACTGAGTACACGTGGAAAGGTCGTAAAAGGGACGTAGATTATATCGGATTATATCACTCATCCTAATTTCCTGCCCAAAGAGTTTAAGTCCTTACTCGTAGATAAGGACCTCAACTCTTTCAAATGATATGAAAACTCCGTTGCGAAATATGCTGAGTTTAGTTAAAGTTGCGGGAATTTATAACTTATTCTAAATTAAGTCTATATGCCATTTGTATTAGTGCTAAAATTGTTAAGAGGGCTGGTTTAGGAAATGCTACTTGCCACTATTCCACGTTCATAATATGATTTATATAATATTATTGACTAAGAAAAATAGATAATGTTTTGTATTATAGCTAATATGCTATAAGATTAGATGGCCCAGATATCTGACTTTATTTTTTTTTCTTAATAATAGGTATATCGCCTTTCAATAATAAACGAATCTAAAATTGTAGCATTTACTTGAGTTACCATTTTTTTTTTAAATATTGCTTTACTAAATAACTTTGTGACAGGCGCACCCTGGTCAAGGTTCAGGTTGCTTCTATCTGGGTTGGCCAATGAATAGCTTTATTTATATTCTTAAATATTCATTATAACAATAATACTAATTAATAAAATAATTGACTGATCAATGAAACAACTATACAATTAAAGCATATTTTATTTAATATATTTACAAAATCACGTTAAAAATACAACTTAAATAACACTTAAGATTACCTAATAAATACATTTTATAGTTCTTCTATCATGTGATCATCTTTAACCACCTCCTAAGAAACACGCTTACATTGTGCGCGGCGTTCCTGAAATAGATAAGAGTTTATTAGTTCTCAGTTCTAGAGTAATGCTAATAAAAACAAGTCGCAATTCATGTGTAACATCTGACGTCTCGGCTTATCATTATAAAGCAAAAGTAACATTAAATATGTATAACTAACACCACCCGCGCATTGGTCAAATCAAACAGCGCGCTTTCCAGGTTTCCTGGAACATACTTCAGCCTATTTTCATGAAATCAATCCCACAGATTGAAGGCAAGGAGAAGGAATAATGTTATGCATCAAATTAAAATCAAGTTTTTCTTTTTATAAGAAATTTCTTGGGTGTGGTCATTAATTGAGAGTGAAATTTTAAGGACATTTGGACGCAAATAAGCAATACCATGTCAACCCACAAAATTGAAAAAATGAGTTATATATGCAGAAGTAATGATAAATGGCTAAAGAACATTTTTCTTTAATATTTGTAGGGGTTTAAGCTTTAAAACTTCTAAAAAGCCATTTTTTAATCATGCAATTTATGTATAATGTTAAGCGTTTTGGGTTATATTATATACGAAATATGCAGTTTGTATACTTATTTTTTGTGAAAATAAGTAAGATAACTTACATAAATCTGAAATTGCCAAAAACTTGACCAATACATAAAAAAATCATATAAGTAAAGCAAGTTGTTCCAAATTTTCAAACGCGTTTTTCTCGAAATGTCATTAGTGTGGGTTGACATAGTATTGCTTATTTGCGTACATTTCATCTCGTAGATTGTATTGATCAAAAAGATATCTGTACAGGTCTGGGCTGTAGTGGTTATGAATGGGCGGGCCCACACACATTATGGGACTCTACAAAAATGATCTTTATCTCTTTCTTGGTAGTCTTCTTAGTGGCTAACCTAAAGTCTGAGTAGTAAAGGTGTATGTTATTTATGGCGCCCTGGTTACTTGTATGGTTGAGAGGTTACTTATAATCGTATTTAGGTCTGATAAGTATATATGGGTTTTATCAAATTTGTAATATTTACCTGATCGAAAAGTCAAGGT
Source organism: Hestina assimilis (assembly GCA_023373885.1). Classification (NCBI taxonomy): domain Eukaryota; kingdom Metazoa; phylum Arthropoda; class Insecta; order Lepidoptera; family Nymphalidae; genus Hestina; species Hestina assimilis. The sequence continues at coordinate 15,538,251 of CM041740.1, forward strand.
TACGCGGTGAATGAGGCAAGAGTTTCGCGAGGATCCTATCCACGGCCAGTTCTGTGTTGTTACATCGACCTACCCATATAGGTTCGCAATTTGACCTGTAATTTAATTTACTTTTGTAAATTTAAGTTCAAGGATATTTAGTGTGTGCGTTTCAAATAAGCGAAGCTTATTCGCTTATTTCGCTGAATCATCATCATGAAAGGATGTCATCTTGAAAGGATGGACAATGATCGGTCAACTAAAGGAGCATACTTAGAGCGAGCTACTGGTAAACGTCCAGTGGGTCGTCCGAGGTGTCGCTGGAGGGATACAGTCGAAGCTGACCTGCGTGACCTTCAAGTCCATAATTGGCAAGAAGTAGCGCAGGACAGACAAAGCTGGAAATCTCTGATTTCGGAGGCCATGACACACTTCGGGTCGCTGAGCCAGCGGAGTAGAGTAGTAGTAGTAGTTTCAAATAAGTTTTCCCTTTGTTTCATCAGTAGCAGAAAATTTTAGTCACTCCTTATTCATTCAGTATACATATGAAAAGGCTCAAACAATTAAATTCCAATAGGCCAAGATTATTTTAGCGTTGTTATCCATATTGATATTATAAATGGGAATTCAAGTTTGTTTATTTGCTACGTTTTCACGTCTTAAGTAAGTGTTTCATCAATCGATCAGCCTTCAATTTAGAATACAAGTTGTCTGGGTTTCAGAAGATACAGAAAACAAACTCATCAGCATATTCTAGTTAATTATAATACTCAACATTATTATGAAGTCTTACTTTTTAGCGATTTGCTGTAAGCTTTCGTGCACAACAGTGTCGAAGGCGGCGATTGCGGCCTCGTAGGTTCCCGTGTCGTCACCAGTACACACCCACACAATGCAACCTCCACTATTCACCATACGTGACAGCGATTCTAGTAACTGATAAGAATTTTATTTATTGGTTTCGTTTGTGTACGTGCCTTCTTATTTAAAACTAAACGTTCAAATTGTGTGTAAATATTAGTGACCGACCGAAATTTCGGTTTCGGTTTCGGTTTCGGCCAGTTTCGGCCAAAAATCTAGTTTCGGCTTTAGTTTCGGTTTCGGCCAAAATATAGCCGAAACTTTCGGCCTCGCCGAAACTCAAGTGTTCGTGAGTTTTCGTGCGTTGTTCGGTAAACTTCGCAGCCAACTTTTTATTTTATTTAACTCTATTTAACTGTCTATATTATATACAACTAATTAGGGACATTGGTATAATAAGAGCAACATTTATTTATATTTTCCGTAATTTCATTTTACATGAAGTCTTCATTATGTTTTTTTAATGTTGATCTGAACTTGACCATTTAACCAATGTTTTCTTAATAGCATTATTAATTATTGGAATGGATTGTAATTAAAAATAACAACAATTAAAATTCAAATTTACTTTTTCTTCGTGCTAATATAACTTTGGACAAGTAATTAGGTACACTTAAGAAATAATGAACGCAGAATGTAATGGAAGAGAAAATGTACATTTATTATTAAATTCATCTAAAAAGCAACGTTTTCTATTAAAAATTAACATTAAATGTGATTTGCATTATTAGCTATAGCCATATCGACATCGGCGCGGCATCGACTCGATCAAATAATGACACGCTTCGTTAGTGAAGTTCTTCCAGGCATCTTTGGAACTACTACAGTTGGTTTAAATTTTCAGTTTCTTGTACCACAAATGTTCTAAAGAATTCATGTCTAGGCTATTAGCAGGTCAATCTAAAACTGATAGTAGTTCACCGGCTAGAAATCATTTAATAAACAGTGAAGTATATTTTGGATCATTTTCGTGTTAAAGCGCCCATGTAACTTCGCCACTAAGTTCTATTCCAAATATTTCTCTTTTAATAATTACAGAGCCCACAAAGAGAACTTTTTATAAAGCTATTACCAGTCTGCGATCTAAATTTCTTTCTAGGTACACAGTTTCAGTAGTTTTATAGGTATTGAAAATATTGCACAGCGTTGAAAACCATAATTTTGGTAAGCTATTTTACGGTATAGGCATTTACGTTGAGATAAAATTGTTTTCCCATGGCCTTTCAACAACTTAAATAAGTGACCCATGTTTAAGTAATAAAATGGGATATTAATTTTAGAAATCATAACTATAAACTAAAGAATGACGCCAAATAAAAATACAAAGGCTTTCCGCCTTTGTATTTCACGTTTATTTTCAAAAAATCCAAAATAAAACACTTTACTTTTGCTGTCCCTAATTAGAAGGTCAGCCAGTAAATGAGCAATTTCGATGCAAGAGATCTTTTTAAATAAGTCACCATAAAATATCCTTAGCTTCGAAAAAGTACACACCATTGAACAGTATACTTTATAACAAACATTATCTCATAAAATTAAACTTTTAAAATATTTAACCAAATTATTTTCCGTTCCTAATTAGTTGACTACGAATGTATATATGCAAATAAATGTAAAAAAACTTGAAATTCAAATTTCAGTAAAAAAAACGTAATTTTAAATATTTTTTTAAAAGTTTCGGTTTCGGCCGAAACTGAGAGGGAGGCCGAAAGTTCGGTTTCGGTTTCGGTTTCGGCTGAAAAACCAGTTTCGGTCGGACCCTAGTAAATATGAACGTTTGTGTACGAGAACGCTTTAGTCACACATTAATGAAACTCGATGTTTTTTTTTAATGACAATTGGCAAACAAGCGTATGGTTCGCTTGATGGTAAGCTGTCACCGTAACCTATTTATTTATTTAAAAATCAGGCGACGGGGCCCATACATATATACCTTACAGACTAACATACATATTAAATATTATAAAACACCTAAATCTAACACCACATAACACTGGAAATCTTTTTATTCACTTAGGAGTTTTTGGTTTACTTTCCCTATATCTACGGTAAACTACACCTTGTGGCCAAAAATCAGGGCTGAGGAAGACGTCCTTATACTTCGCGACAATCTGGAGGAGATACGATTTGAAGTTCGTGTCACGACTCGACTCCAGTCGCTGCAATTTCAGCACCGCCGTTCCATCAGCACCTATTTTCTCGCGGCTTTTCGTGCGGATATACCGCACGATAACCTATGAACGCTTGCGTTACTTGAAGTATCAATAGATAGATAGATAGAATATTCTTTATTGTACACCACATAAATAAAAAGACATAGACAAATTAGATATAAATTTAGGTAGTACAAATAGGCGGTATTATTGTTAGGTAGCGATTTCTTCCAAACAACCATATCAATTGCGCGTTTCAAAACCTTAGGAACAAAAGCGAAGAGATAAGAAGGAAAAAAAAGGAAGGGAACCGAGATTCGGCTTCCGGCGCTCTCACTAATCATACTGTTACTTTACGCCGATTTTCTGTGAGAGTCTAGTCCCCCCGATCGTGCCGCCCATTTGTGCTAAGAAGAGCATGGCTCTACTACCGTTAAAATCAACTTTGTATAAAAATTCTTACATTTATATTTTCATAAACGTCTTTTGATACTAGCTGTGAAATCCCGTCCAATCCTGTTTTGGCCTCAGCGCCTATGATTACCAAAGCATCAACTCGATCCGCACTCGTCGTGTCAACTGTACTCACTGTACAGTCGTGAGCTACCAGCTTACATTTTAGTTCTCGACCTAAAGTAGATGTGGTATTTGTTACCTGAAATCATAAATTACTGTTAATAAACAAGTTGAAACATGTATTTAGGTTTGTAGTGAATTTTGCGAACAACGAAAGGAAAATAAAATATGTTGCTGATGAATTGATGTTGATGCGCGTTTAAATTTTGAAACGTATCTATTTTAAATTTGAACGACTATTACAAAGCAGAATTATACTTTTTTTATAGACTATACAATAGAAAAATATACTAGTTAAACAGATTATTTAATTAATATGCGTTCCATTTGACGCTTGCGTGCTGTATGCGTGAACAACATGTTTTATTTACTCATTAATCACACAAGTTATCTGTATGTAACATAGACATATAAGGATAGAAAGTGTGAAGTGGGTTGACTCGGTAAATCGCTTATCTTTTTAAGGCGTCGGGATGTGACGACCCCATCGCCCGCTGTTGGGATAACCTCTGTCACAACAGAGATTATTCCACCAGTGCAATCAGTCACACTGGTGGTAGGTCTTTTGTTGCAGGAGGCCGGCTAGGTAGGTACCACCGCGGTCTCCAATATTCTGTTGCCAAATAGTAGTGCTTAGGCACTACTGTGTTCCGGTTTGAAGGGCACTGTACGCTAGTGAAATTAAGAACGAATATCTCGAGGTTGGCAACGCGCGAGTGGCACCTACTAATGGTACTGCAAGCGCTCATAGGCTGCGGCAGCCACTTACCATCAGTTGGGCCGTATGCTTGTTTGCCAACTTCTTACATAAAAAAAAAAAAATCACGCTCGCCTATTCTAGTGTGAGAGTGGTATTCTGATTTGCTTAGTACAATTAAAGTCAGACTTAAGTAGTCAGTTTCAAAGGGAAGTTAAATATCAATTTTTCTCTGACGACGTTGTGGCGTAGCGGTAGCGAACCTTCCTTAAGCGCCACAGGTCGCGGGTTCGATTCCCGCTCAGAGCAGATGTTTGTATTGACCATACAGGCATGTGTTTCGGTCTGGGTGTATTTGTCCTTGTCATTGTGTATGTTTCCGGGCCCCCAACACAGGATATAACCTAATGAGGGCCGTTGAGTGGGTAGCGTTTATTATTCTAATTTAAAGTCTATGATCATTTCACCTTTGTGAGGTGAAGAAACTCTTCTAAAGATAAAAGCTAATTGCACGCGAACCTTTATTCAAATTGTTTTCATGTTTTTCCTTAGGCGGTAGAACCTATACATTGTTTTTTTAATTAATAAGACAAAAAATTAGGCAAAGACAAATATCATAGGTACTAGATTACATTATAGGAAATCTTTTTTATTATATATTGCTTATTGCAACCGACACCGTTGTGGCGTTGTGGGTAGCGTGTCTGCCTTAAGTCTCGACGGTTGCGGGTTCGATTCCCGCTCGGGCAAATGTTTGTTAAAATTTCTGTCTCGGTCTGGGCGTTTGTCTGTGGGTCTCCCCACCGTGCCTCGGAGAGCACGTTAAGCTGTCGGTCCCGGTCGTTATCACATAACATCTGATAATAATCGTTAACTCTTGATAAGTAAATTGCTCTTATCCAATGAGTTGCTGGTTCGCGCTTAGGGTTGCGGAGGTCAGATGGCAATCGCTCTGTGTAAAAACTAGTAACCTGTCAAATCCGGATAAGACTAATAAGCAGACCCTGGGTAAAATAAAATACCGGGAATAATGCTAGGATGAAGAAGATTGCTTGCAAAGGTTAGTATCTGTATTTCCTTACAAGAACGGTATTAACAGTCTTATGTCTTGTGTGCTTGGTGAGTCTGGACCTCGTCATGTATGCTATGAGTGATGTGATAACCAATATAGATCCTCCTTCGAGTGTTGCCAGTAATCGCCATGCGAGGTCAGCGCCTATTTTAACAGCTTCAGTCATTGTGACCTGTAACAATATAACTATTTAATTTTATTAGTCTTTAAATACAAGAAGAAAGAAATACCTAATATTTATATTGAAAAGAAGGGTATGGTTTAAAAATCAAACTATGGTCGTTTTGTAGATTAACAGTCAGTTTCAATAATAACAAAATTTTGGACAGAGACTGGTATCAATCCGGATCGCATTTTCGCATCGCATTTTTTATTGATAGTAGAAACAAATAGACGGCTATTGTAACCCTTTTTATTATGTTTAGACTGAAAATGCAAGCTAACCAAAGCGTTCCAGAGAGACCAGAACAATATTATTGTCATAGTATTATAGTCATATAAATATTATAGTCATATAATTATTGTGCAATAAAATTAAGGTTTGATTTAAAACCATATCATATTGAAACTTTGTATAATTTTCAAAGTGGCCGTCTAAGATTGGTATTACGCTATTATCATAACATATTCATGTAACTAAGTTGTAATAAACTCATAACCACGCGTCGCTCGCGGTTGGGAATAATAACAAAGGTCAGTGAACTTGCGGTTCGTATTGCGGACCAATTTATATTATATAGTGCTCGATCTATGAGAACATTTTTTGAATACATGCTTTCGTAAATAAAGGTATAAATATTTTTTTTTTAATACCGACTTCAAAACTAAAAACAAAAAAATGCCTTCTGTGCCATGTTGTTTTGTTTCAGACAAAATTCAGCAAATCTCGCAAAACGAAATGCAAATGGATGAAGCATTTAGGACGTGAATGCTATTACGAATTCACGATTGTCAGTTTTTAGAAACTTTGGGCATGTTTTCATGATCGCTAAATTTCATACAACCGCATATACATCTTCACATCGCGGAAGCGGATTGCATGCGAAGCAGTGGTGCGTAAGCGTAAGTTTCACGGTTTAGCGACGATCTTTTGACGTACGTACTGTTTTTCTGAAGAATATTAGTATTTTTTTTCAATTTTAATATTAAGCGTAGGCTTATTCTAGAGTAGGCCCTTAGGCGTTAACTATTGAGATTTCAATTTTGTGGAGATAGAGATAACTTTTAACACTGCTTAAGCACTTTTGTGTTTCGAATTCATCTCGTGGTTAGCGTTGAAGGACAACATCGTGAGGAAACCTGCATGTCTTGGTAGAAATCTTGAGATATGTATACCAGCCAATCCCCAGTGGAGCGGTGGGATTAAGCTCCAAATACTTCTCCTTAACGAGAGGAGGCCTTTGCCCAGCAGTGGGACATTAACAGGCTGTTACTATGACGAATGCTTGGCGATTCCGAAACGATAAAGAGGCGATAAAAAAAGCTGACATACTCAGAACTCTGCTTTAGTCGTGAAAGGTATCAGAGACATACAGAGAGCTAAAGTTAGTTTTGCGATAGTTAATAAGTATGGATGGGTATAATCATTTGCGGTTGTTTTATGTAATACTTTGATATATTTATTGCACACGCCTGAACTGATATATTACATAGTTATGTTTACGAAATAATATTGCGTTTTCTACATAACATAATATATATATAATAATTGTTTTTAGTTATAAGTGTGTTACAAGTGAATGGATTCATTTTAATTATAACATCTTGTTCTTATTTCATATAATTCTGTACATTTGTAACGATTTTAAGTTTTATCAAGTTATTCTTTTATTACCAGTTCAAAAAACATTCAGTAGTATAGAGGAATAAGTCAAAGATACCAATTACTATTGGCGTATTAATTCTAAAATTACATCCTTGTATTTTATTTTTCATTTTATGAGCACAGTTCTTAAAAAATATAGGAAACTAGCTGTGCCTGCGAATTCTTCCGCGTAGAAAAGTGACTTTGGTTTTTAATTATTTAGGCTAAACATATTACAAATAAGACAAATACTAAGTCTCTTGTTGTATAAATTAAAAATGATACTTCCATACGAATTTTCATCCTCATTTCAACCCCTTAAACCCCTTTTTCGCATTAAAAAGAAGCCTATGTCCTTTATCCTTCTCCTCCGATGTCCTTAAGCTCAAGACTATCAGCTGTGTAACAAATTCAATTTAAATCGGATCAGTAGTTTTGGCGTGAAAGCGCGACAGACAGACAGAGTTACTTTCGCATTTATAATATTAGTAAGGAATACGCTGCTGATATATTTTTTAAATATATTGTTTTAGAAGAAGAAACAGAAGTGTCGAAACGGACTGTATAGGCTAGTGCAGACAATGCTAAAACATATTATGTCGAAACAGTAATAATAAATGAACCGAACGAAATGTATCTCAGTTAATAGTTGTAATTATGATCCTAAATATAGAAACAAATGGATCTAAATAAAAGTTTGCACAGTAACAAGGAAAATAAAAGTGGATGAAAAAATCTTACGTCACTGTTGACAGCATAACGCGTAATCAAAACAAGGTTCTTTTTATTTTTATAAGGAATAGACGGTATTATTTAGGTTAAAGGCAGTTATGTCACTCTAGTTATCTTATATTTTAAGTTGAATGGATTATAACTTATACTTAGGTTTAAAAAAAAACATCTGTGCAGTTTGCGCATTATCTATTTCGCCGTCGGGACGTAACGACCTCATCGCCCGCGGTTGGGATAACCTCTGTCACACCAGAGATGATTCCACCTGTGCAATCAGTTACACTGGTGGTAGGTCTTTTGTTGCAAGAGGCCGGCTCGGTAGGTACCACCATAGTCTCAAATATTCTACCACCAAACAGTAGTGCTTAGACATTACTGTGTTCCACTGTAGGCTAGTGAAATTACCGGGTAGAGGAGATTTTAGAACTAATATCTCGAGGTCAGCAACGCGTGATTGGCACCTACTAATGGTGCTACAAGCGCTCATAGGCTACGGCAACCGCTTACCATCAGATGGGCCGTATGCTTGTTTGCCAACTTATAACATAATGCATAAGTTGTACCTTGTTCCATATTTATAGATAAATCCAATAAACAATGGTATGCAAAAAATATTAGACAATAGTTAGGTAATTAACAATTTATTATTGTTCATTATTTCTCATGACCAAAGAATTGTTGAAATAAACTATTTATTTCTAGGTTCTATACCTACCTTGTTTTGCTTTCGGATTGGTATCGTATTACGCCCTAGAAAGGGTTTAGCAGTAATTGAATGTCGTGACTTGCTGTAAGCAAACAATAATAGAAAATGAACGTTAGACTCATTTGATAAAATTGTTATTTTTATTTAAATTCTATGCAATATGACATGTACATAAACATTTTATCGGTAATAGTTGTATTTTTAATGATGTTGAATATATACGAATGTAGTGCAGTGCAGTGAAGCGTAGCGGAAAGACCTTGAGTGGTAGTAAGACTTAAGAGCGAACGATGACCCACTTCTTCATATGAGGGAAGGGCATAAATATAGACAATAGATTGTGTAAAAATATTTAAATTAGTAAACATTGAAATTACCAATAAAGCAGCACTAAATATGATGATAATCAATGGCGGATTTTCCAGCAGGCGGCCTAGGGCGGCAGATTTTAAGGTGGCAAATTTGGGGACCAAATTTGTTTCTTACCTAATAGAAATCAAAAAGATCTGCATAACGGTTTTCTGATATTTTACACGTAGAAATCTGCAACAAATTTGCCGATAGCTTTCCCTCTGCCTTGTCGTTGTACATTCCGAGTAGCAAACTTCAATATCCTAGAGTAAAACAGCTAGTTCGCCACCCTCCAATCAGTATTTGCCCTCTGCGGCCTTTGCATACACTTTGTATTAGCAAAAAGAGTGAAATTGTAGAAAATGTATTTCCCTCTTCCTACTTTCAACCAGAGGCAAAGGCGGCAAAAAGCTTACAGCCTTACCTTGAAAATTTGTAAATCCGACACTGATGATAATGAGGTGATTCGAACTAAAATAGAATAAAACGGTGCATGTACGAAAATAAGAGTAACAATATCTCAGGCCCAGTGTTACTCTTAATATAATCTCCTTTAAGGTTTTGGTAGGGCATGCTTACGATGGTATTATTTAGTAACTGCTACTTGTTAGAATGGGCTTCAATTTTACTTTCTTTCCTTTTACGCCATATAGATCCGCAATGTACTCATTTCTATTTCTATATCTTTGGTGGAGGGATATTAATTTCAGTATTTATCATATCAGTATAGATTCTATTCAATTCTTGCATAATCCTTATATGCTCTGTAGCATAATCAGTGGGATTTTTGGGTAGATAGGTGTAAGAGCTTTATATTCATTAAAATTTTAATGTGCACTGGGACTTTTAGGGAATATATAAAAACGCTAGCTTTAGTTACTCCATAAAGAAAGAATTGGACGTGTCTATGCTAATTAGTTAGCGGAATATTCTCAATAATTAAATTTTTGAGTTACTTTAGTTTATTTAGACCCCATGACGTTCCACTCTGGCGATGAGGGTTACGCTGAGTTGTAGTGGGTATTGCCGCTAGACTAACAGGCGGCCGAGTCCCACACTACCACTGCCTAGTGTACTAGACGAGTACACTACGTGCAGTGCTGTGCGTAATGCATTTCTTAGCAAAAACAAAAGAACAAGGTACTAAAATTTTAATTATGTATGTTTTGTAATCATAAAACAGCTGTAAATTGTATAAGTTGAGTACGTGGTATGAATATAAATTATTATTATTTTAGACCGATTCATATCTTGGAGTAAGCGCAGTGTTTCAAAGCCATTTATCTTATTGCAGTTAGTGCAGGCTCGCACTCCAATATGATTTCTGACGGTTAAAATAATTGACCACGCACAGCATAATTATTTAGTGACTGGATGAAGGTACAATTAAACAAAATAATAGTGCGACCGTTGCGTGCTAGAGGGACACTTTTATAAGATTTTGACATAGACTTACTAGTATAAAGTGGACCTCGAAATAGTCATTTACAACTTTTCTTAGTCCATTTTGTTTATTTCTGTGTAAGTTTATTAAATCTAATAAAATCAAGCTTTAAATAATCGAATTGTATTGTCTTTTAGTATGTATTTTCCTTAATATATTTTGTTTTTATTTAATTATATATATCTGATTGTATTATATATATCTGATTGTATTGTTTTAGGTTGAGGACTATCAATGATATTCCTACTATTTCGACTGTTTTCAAAATTTATTTTGATGGCCTAATCTCGACCGCACTGATAAATCTCCATCGTGTCTTCTCCACCCCACGTGACATTGGCGGAATAATCTGTGCCGTCTGGCATAACTAAAAGCCATTAAATCAATCAATCAATCAATCAACAACTTTTTCTGTTTTGTTATAAATTTGAGTACACTGAATAGAAAAATTACGACATGACCAAATTAAATAACTTGGTAAAAAAATAAATTCCTGTCGACGCCATTGGCCGCCAGGGTTACGCATTTCATCTCGTAATTATTTCCTTAGCAATAATTTTGAAAAAATGATTTTATATTATATCTGCTTACTGTGATCAAAGGAAATCTAAGTACCTATTTTACTTACATTACTAGTACATTGCAATATTAAATCTTATCTATAAAAGTTTAACTATGTATGCTTTCAAAGTGTTAGTTTCGGATTTTTATATCTACTTTGTACTTTTTAACGCTCGTTAAATTTATCAGAAGGCTGTTTTTAACAACTATAGACGTAACTATACGTGACATACATATGTAAGAATGAAAATTGAGGTTATATGTTATAATTCTTTATCTTTATTGTTTAAACAAAAACATTAAATGGTACCATTTAGCAATGACAACCATTTGTAGAACAAGTGAAACAAAATTACTGTAATTTGATGCCCTGTGATAGCAGTATTGTGTAACGAGTAATGGAGGGGTGATGAAAGAAGTGTGACAGAACTGGAACTTAGTTTTTTTGATACTTAATATTTCTATATAAAATTATTAACGGGATTATTAAGTGTGAACAACTTCTATTCAGTATTAGCATTTCAGTCCCAATAAGACCACCTAGAAAGCCTCTTACGAAAATATTTCACCAATCTTTCTCTCGTACAAACCTTGGCAAATTCTGTTCCATGAATAGAATTTGTTCTGAGTATAATGATATGTGTACAAAAATACCAAGTCTTGACATATTTTCTGATACCTTTCAATCGTATAAAAAGAAAATTTACCAACAACTATCACTTTAGTTTCACACTCCCACTTTTAACGCATAATTAATTATACTATTTTTATGAATTAAACTCCGTGCTTAGTACAACAATAGTTTCGTTTATTATCCGTTACATAAATTAGGTCAGGGCTAATACATTAATCGTCTCGGTATTTTTCCAATATAAATGTAGTCATAGCTAATACATTAATCGTTTCATCATTTCAAAGTAGTCTTGTGTATCGTCTCTCGAATTCAACCCAAGTCCCATTTTCCACCTTTTTTTGCGCTATCTCAACCTATTTTCCCGCCAATATTTCCTTGGCTCTGATTGGCCAACAAGAAACCCGCGTCCGCCATTGTTTTCTTTTTGGCCAATCAGATACGAGGTGGTGTTGTCATTTATAAAAGTTATAAAATTATTGTTCATTAATTAAGAAATCATGACATTCGGCCGTCCACATTTGTGCAACCTCCCGGTGCACATTAATAATAATTACATTGCATAAGTTTGTTAACTAATACAAATTTTATACCTAATTATTTAAATTAAAATATCAAGGTACATCTCTATTCTTATGAATCAAATAACTTTATACAATTTTAGTTTTCAATAATAAAACTAAAATATCAAAGCACATCTCCATTCTAATGAGTTAAGTACTTAATATTTTTTTTTTTTTTTTTATAAATTAATAAAATTAAAATATCAAGGTATACATCTCTATTTTTATGAATCACTTAACTTTATACAATTTTAATTCTCTATAATAAAATTAAAATATTAAAGTACATCTTCATTCTTATCAGTTACTTAATTTTACATAAGTTTGTTAACTAATACAAATTTTATACCTAATTATTTAAATAAAAATATCAAGGTACATCTCTATTCTTATGAATCACATTACTTTATACAATTTTAGTTTTCAATAATAAAACTAAAATATCAAAGCACATCTCCATTCGTATCAGTTAAGTACTTAATACTTTTTTTTTAATTAATTAAATTAAAATATCAAGGTACATCTCTATTCTTATGAATCACTTAGCTTTATACAATTTTAATTCTCAATAATAAAATTGAAATATCAAATGACATCTCCATTCTTATCAGTTACTTAAATTTTTTTATTTATTTTTTTTATTAAAATATCAAGGTACATCTCTATTCTTATCAGTTACACAAATTTTATGTCTCATTAATTAAAATATCAAAGTACATCTGCATTCTTATCAGTTACCTGATACTTTTTTTTAATGGAATTAATTAAAATATCAAGGTACATCTCTAATTTTAAAAGTCACCTACTTTATACAAATTTAATTCTCAATAATAAAATTAAAATATCAAAGTACATCTCTATTCTTATCAGTCACTTTACTTCATACAAATTGTACATCTAATCAATTTTATATAAATAAAATATCAACTTAAATCTTTATTCTTACGCGTCAGTTTAATCATGACATTCGGTTTATTACAAAATTACTTGCTAATGATATTATTATTAATTAAAGATAATGGTACGGAACACCTCACGCGCGAGTCCGACTCGCACTTGACTTTATTTTTTTTTTTTTTTTTTTTAATATATTTTAATGGGCTTCACCAAAATATACTTGAACGAACTCAATTTGCTTTTTTTTTTTTTTTTTTTTTTTTTTTCGAGCCTACAGAGCTTAGCTTACGAGGTTCGGCATCTATTTGAAAGGAGTCCTTGGGGGGGGACTGTTCTAGTAAAGCAAACTATTAAAGTGCGTTATTATTAATAATAAATGGTAGCTTTGTAAAGTCTTGTCCAATTAACATAGACACACAATTCAACAATTCAACACAACACACAATTCATTGTATACTTTTATTGTTATCATAGTTATGTTATAGTAATTTGTATATTTATTTAACTCAAATAGTAACTATGATCTTTTAATGAAAATAATATATAAAAGCAAATTGTAAAAAAATATATTATCTAATAAATTAATGAAATACTACATGGATTTCAATGCTACCTGCAACATCATCAACTTGTCATGAGATTTAGAGCCTTCTAAGAAGGAGATATAGAAGAATGACCAAAACCTTTTATTGTAGGGTGGTTGTTTACAAATTTTTTAATCAAATTCTTTTTTAGCTGTTAGTGGAAATCATAAGTTTTTTTTTTGTACTACTTGGTTTATGTTATTATCCTCAATGTAACATGGAGGATTCCAGAAACTAAGCTGGCAAGTGACTGAATCATGACTAACTTTTAAACATTTCTGACATTTAACTTTAGGTCTTGGTCTAGGCATTAAAAGCATGCCCTGTGATACGAAAATTAAAACATGGAATGGTCCCTACAAGTTTTTGTAATGCAACATAATATATAACTTGATTTTTGTCCCATTCATAAATATTAGCATATTCTACAACCTTCTGTAGTAAGTTAGCCACTACAAGAAAGTTGTCTTCTTTGGGTTACTTTTATTATTTTTTTTTTAAGGCCAACAATCTACACTTGGTGTTTTGCTAGAATTTAGAATTACAATAACACGATATACACACCCTATAGTACTAATTTTAAAGATAATTTAACATATAATATATCAATATAATTTATATTATGTTGCCTATATCAAATTATCATAGAATAACAAGTTTATAGTTTGTGAAACTTATTTTGATAGGTTTACGTTTTATTTCTCTATTTATTTATAATTATACAGAATAGTCTATTTATTTTTAATAATATAAAAGAAGTATAGTTTATCTAAATGTTGGCACAGCCACATTAGAAATAAAAATGTCTCATTGAAAATCAGTATTGGTTGCACTTGGGTTCCCCAGTGTATGATGAATGACACACCTTTTTGAGACACTGTCACACTTCATTGATGTTGGCAAAGATACCATAATATTATGCATTTTTATGTACTTTGTTTATTATTGTAAGATACTAAATATCTCTTTGTTTTTGTTATATATTGTTACTTATAAGTCAGTTTAGTACTAACAAATTCAGCAATATTAATTCTAGTTCTGTCAGTTATAATATAATGTTTAATATCTGTTGTATCATGTATGTGCTTGTCCCAAATAAAGTAGTTCTTTCTTTCTTTCTTTCTTAATGCTTTTCTAAACTATTTAGTTTGAATTTTATTGTTATACATGTATAAATATTAATATAATTTAAATAATTAAAGTTTAAATAATTATTCAAAATTAACTAATATTACTACTCATGTTGCGATAGCCTATTAATAGTAGAACACATTGATATACATATATATATATTTTAAATTGCATCCTTAAATTGAATGTGATTTTGTACCTGCTATTGGTTTTCCCAATAATTAAATTAATAAACAACTTTCTATTGACTTTTTTTTAACATAATTATTATGTAAGGTCTATTGTAATAACTGCTAATGTCACTTTACTTGTTTTTTTACTTGTCAGTATGAAGTTAGGCACAAGTCCCGCTGTATTACTATTTGAAACCAACTATAGACTCCGAATTTTACATTTTTGTTTTTTTTTACAAATTTTTAAATCTCTTCATAATAACTAGTAATATAGAAAAAATACTTTAGTTTTCCTAAGTATCTATAAATGTCAAAAATTTGACGTTGACATTAACTGTCAGGCTTTTTACAATCTATCCTTAGAATAAGAATCTCCTGGACGGAGCCTAAACCTATTGCCACTCTTGAAACCCTATTTCAAAAGAGATATTGATATCTTGTTGCTCGGAGTACTAATACGAGTAAAGGAAATTTATATCTATTTTTTTATTCCCTTAATGTCATGTTATAAACCCAGTCACTTCAGTCAATTGTATAAGTGCATTTGTCAATTATTTATGTAATTTGAATAGAATTATTGTAAATGATAAAATGAAACATGCACACAGTGTTAATTTAAGATATTATGGTCACATTAAATACGTAAAATATAAATATACACGCGTTTTATAGCTACTGTTCATTCTATCTTCTTTCTATTTCTAAAAATCTATCAGATATGCTTTTAACAATTAAATATCAAGTCATTTGTATTAAAAACATTTCAATGGTACTATAGGTTTAGTTTATAATAATAGAAAAATAGACGTTCATTTGTATGTAAAGTAACCGATACGAATCGTTACTCGCTTTTCTTTTAAATGGCCAAATTGCTATTACTAAAGAACCCAGCTAGGTACAGCTTTCTCAATTATTTGATGTTATTTATCAAAAAAAATGCTTAACATAATAAACAAAATTTGGGCATGTACAACACTGGTTACCAAATGGCAATTGTTTTTACACTTTTTGTCTATTGTTTTTACACTTTTTGTCTCTTGTTGCATGGATGTGATAATGTACCTCGTCTGGTGTGAAGCTCATTGCCTGCGCAATTGGACGTTGCTCAGACTGCAGTAACGTTGAGGCAGGGAATGTTAAAATTACAGGAACCTCCAGGGCGACAGTTGGCTCGATCTCGATCGACGATCGAAGGGTACATTTACGTACCCTGCGGGACGTCTATCTTGTGGCGACGAAAATCTGTTTCTTACGCGTTTGCCTCTCCAACGTCGCTGTTCACGACTAGCTCGTTCCACGCTCCCCATAAAAGAGATATTTAATGTTAGTTTAATCTCTAGTAAAATCGAGTTACTAAAGTTTCACTTCTATCGTGTGTGAATCACACACACACACTTTTTTTTTTTTTTTTGTTTATTATAATTTGCTAAATTTTAATCGATTGGTAAAACAAGGGATTAATCTTTTAACTGTTTTGGAACGAATTCATAAGTAAAGAAAAGTGTAATTATATTTATTTAAAAGATTCTTGCGCGACTAACGCCATCGTGGTAGTTTGAAACTTTGACCGACGTTATTATTATCAAGTAATAATGAAATATCTGTGGTCAAATGTCTTGCTGCTTACAAAATACTACATGTCAAGTGTCAATAGTCAAGGTTTTGTTAGAAATATGTTATTTATTACTTCCACATTTAATTAGTAAAATTGTAATTTTTTCCAGAGAAACCCCATTGTGTTCCATAGTTATCGTAGAAAGCATCAAAATAACAATGTCAAAAACGTCATTAATGTCCAGAAAATGGAATAATTGAAATTTACGCTTTCAAGTAATTTTTCGCTTCCAGCGAAACAAACAATAGATGGTAAATCATATTGCTATATTGCCATAACCTCAATTATCAAACAAGATGAAAAGTGTTCCTGATTCCCGAGAAGTGTCTTCGCAATCACATCTAAAATTCTTAAAACTTTCATTTAAGTGAAAAATACAAAAATAGTTTTCATGAGTCTTATCATGAGCTATACTTAATTATGGCACATTATTATAACCTCAGCTGACTTTTTTTTTTTTTACTCGTGGTTCACATAACCATAATATATCATATCAAATATTTTTATTCAACGCAAAAATGCAGTCTAGTAACTGGTATTGTTAATTTATGTTTTGTTTCTAGTGTTAATGTTATGATTATCACTACATTTAATAAATAAATTGGTATTCTTATATACATACATAACATTTTCAAAAATATATTGAGAAGCAACAGTATATATGAAATAGAGTAATCACAGTACACATAACTGCCAGCATATATTCTTTAACTATTACATAAATAAATATTTGTCATGGCATTCATAATCATACATAATATATAAAATATTGTAATCACAATATACAAAACTGTAACTATATATTCCATATCTAGTACATAACTATCTAATTATGTCATGGTATACATAACCATAACATAATATCTAAATTCGTGTAGGAGCAGCGCACTTCACCGCAACTACAGATTCCATAACTAGTACATGACTATCTAATTATGTCACGGCACACATAACCATAACATAATATCTAAATTCGTGTAGGAGCAGCGCACTTTACCGCAACTACAGATTCCATAACTAGTACATAACTATCTAATTATGTCACGGCACACATAACCATAACATAATATCTAAATCTGTGTAGTCGCAGCACACTTCACCGCAACTACATATTCTAGAACTAGTACATAACTATCTAATTATATCACGGCACACATAACCATAACATAATATCTAAATCTGTGTAGTCGCAGCACACTTCACCGCAACTACATATTCCATAACTAGTACGTAACTATCTAATTATGTCACGGCACACATAACCATAACATAATATCTAAATCTGTGTAGTCGCAGCACACTTCACCGCAACTACATATTCCATAACTAGTACATAACTATCTAATTATGTCACGGCACACATAACCATAACATAATATCTAAATCTGTGTAGTCGCAGCACACTTCACCGCAACTACATATTCCATAACTAGTACATAACTATCTAATTATGTCACGGCACACATAACCATAACATAATATCTAAATCTGTGTAGTCACAGCGCACATAACTGCAACTACATATTCCATCACTATCTAATCATGTCACGGCACACATAACCATAACATGATGTCTCAATCTGTGTAGTCACAGCGCACATAACTGCAACTACATATTCCTTCACTATCTAATTATGTCACGGCACACATAACCATAACATAATATCTCAATCTGTGTAGTTGCAGCACACATAACTGCAACTACATATTCCATAACTAATACATAACTATCTAGTTGTGTCACAGCACACATCACCATAACACAATTTCTAAGTCAGTGTAGGCACAGAACTCATAACTGCAACTACATATTCTATAACAACAACTACATATAACATTCCTAGTACATAAAATTCCAATTGGTCATGGTATACATAACCATAGCTATAGAGTACTTAAATCACAAAAACTAAGCCCAATGAATAATATTGATTTATAATATAATTTAGCTTTTATTTATTTATTTTTTTATCTTATATTTTACATTTTTAGATATTTATATAAACAATATATTATATAAAACATTTAAAATTATAAAAAAATAGTCACTTCCATATATAATTATATAATATAATTATATTTATTTAGAATAATCAATATACTATATCACTCATAAGTCATAAAATAATTATAATAATAATAATAATGTTTATTAATCCAATAAGATTCAATTTTAAGAACTGTGTTAACCCCTTCTATTGATGTTTAGTTATAAGTTGTCCCATGTAGCATCAGAAAATAAAATAGAGAAGTAACTAATACTTTTTTTGTTCATACAGCTTATAATAATGATTTTGATTATAATCCAACAAAACTTTCATATCAATTTATTAAAATATTTCCAATACAATAAATAATTGTGTTTTATGAAGGGGGTTGAAGAAACAATATAAGGTTAGAGCAGTGTTACATTAATAATTTTCCTAATAGTTCAGGCTTGTCATAACTCACATCCCAATATGAAAAGCTAGATGGTAAATTACATTGTATGTTTGTAATTCATAAATGAGTATATATTGATCTGCTTGTTTATTTTAACAAAAACAACTGGTGCATTTTGACAACTTTATAAATTTTATGACAATAAATCATTTTCCAATGTATAGGTCAGAGATAAAAATGTATATAGGAAATTTTCATATCAATTTATAAAAATGTTTTTCAATAATATAAGGTTAGGGCAATGTTAAATTAATAGTTGTACTAATAGTTCAGGCTCGTCATAACTCACTGAGGAGCCAGGTGGTAATTTGTATTTTATGTTTGTAATTCATGAATGAGTGCACAAGTGATGCATTGTGAAAACCTTATAGATTTTATGAAAATAAAACATTTATTTATTTTACCTTTTTTTCTATTCTTAGGAAATAGGTCAAAACTTTATTTAGGTTTATCATAGATTTATATGAATCATGAATTAGAAGAATACGTACCTTAATATGTGGGTCTGAAGATCACGTACCACTTCTGAGTTTTTATGAATTAAACTCCGTGCTTAGTACAACAATAGTTTCGTTTATTATCCGTTACATAAATTAGGTCAGGGCTAATACATTAATCGTCTCGGTATTTTTCCAATATAAATGTAGTCATAGCTAATACATTAATCGTTTCATCATTTCAAAGTAGTCTTGTGTATCGTCTCTCGAATTCAACCCAAGTCCCATTTTCCACCTTTTTTTGCGCTATCTCAACCTATTTTCCCGCCAATATTTCCTTGGCTCTGATTGGCCAACAAGAAACCCGCGTCCGCCATTGTTTTCTTTTTGGCCAATCAGATACGAGGTGGTGTTGTCATTTATAAAAGTTATAAAATTATTGTTCATTAATTAAGAAATCATGACACTATTATTATATTTTTTTATCCTTTAACAGTTAGTCAATAAGTTTTTTTTTTGGAAACGCTGTGTATATCCAAATTGCCACTCATATCAGAGCTAAAATGCTTTATGTTTCTTTTTATATACATGTGCTTAATATTTGTGATGTTGATGTGCCTTATTAATAAATAAATAAATACTTTATTTTAGATGATTTGGGACTGATATTATAAAAAAAAGCAAAAGTAACTTTATCTCTCTCTCATTTTGTCTCTCACTCTCTCTGTTGCGTTTTCACGTCAGTGACGTCATTTTTAGAGCTAGAAGCTTGACACTGATTTTTAGGCGGTTCATTCGATGTTAATAAATATAAAAACAACCTTTATTATCTAACATTTCGAATGTGTGAGCTAAATATAATATGTATTTTTTATTATGTGCGTTCTACTACCCGCAACTCTTTGATATTCTGTAATATTATGGTTTTTAGATTATAAACGGGCCTTAAGCTCACTAACGCATTTTTCATTACCGTATTATTATTCATTACCGTTTCTCTTAAATTATTTAATATATTAGCTTGACATGGAGTCTCCGGTATACTGAATACTGAACTACGGCCTACTGAGGCCCGACAGGGAAAAGAGAAGCCCTCGTATGGACTCAACACTCAGGTAGGGATGATATGACTCCGACAGACGTCGTGAGGAATGCCATTCATGTGATTAATAAGGTTAAAATCACGGATCACAGCTAATATTAGCAGAGGTGGCTTGAAAAGTATAGATACCTTTTTTGTTCGTTGTTGAAACATAAAGATTAAATATATATTTCTAATAAAACGATTTACTAAAAACTGGAAACCTTCATGGCTGACTGTGATTCTAATCAGAGTCATTTAAATTATTCGTTTGATATTATAATACAATCACAAAGCAAAAGCTTACCTAGTTTTGAATATAATTTCTAATTACTTATAAAATTGTGTTAAGAATTTTTCAATTACATTATTGCGGTTGTTAAAATTAATGATTAGAATATAAATGGTGGCACGTGACATGACTATTTTCAGCGGCGGATCTACGTTGTTTTCTTTTAAGATAGCTGCGAAAGAACTTAATAATGGCGCTCCAGTGTAATGTGAATTTTTAATTAGTTTGATATAAAATCAAATATAGGAAACATAATTATATGTAAACAGAAAAGACAACAGAAATACCATTCAAAAAAGTGTTTATGAATATTTTTCTAATTAATCTTAATTCTTCTTATCGTGTGGTTAGTGGCCAATTTAGTGTCAGAGTTGTTCAGGTCGCCCGTAGGCCTCTGACTTGACTTATCGACTGTTGTCAAATTGTCAACAGCCGGGACCGACTTTTACGTGCCCTCCGAAGCACGGAGACGCTCGGTTGAAATACCACTATGCGATCACCCATCTAGTGACTGACCGCGCCTAAAGTTGCTTAACCTAACGATCGTTTACCGAGTCGTGGTTGCACTCGGCTATGAGCGTCTCGTTTAATTTTCTTTCTTAATTCATCGTTTGTGTTTGAGGATTATCGGACCCCGACACAGGATGTTACTATCCGTTGAGGCTGTGGCTTTAACAGATAACTTGTTAAGGCAACGTTATCGTACAATGTTCAGCAAATACTTAATATACGTACTATAGATAGGCCCTTCCATACAAAAGAAATGTCAAAGACGCGGGCGGTCCTTCGTAAATACATCATCAACGCAACAAATCGAAGTTAGTCATGCTTGCAAAATAATAGAAAGAATTTAGCATCCCAAGCTGGCTACAAAAATCAAAATACGTTGAATTAACGAACCATTTGACACCGTTGTGGCGTTGTGGGTGGGCCTTTAGTTTCGACGGTGGCGGGTTCGATTCCCGCTCGGGCAGATGTTTGTTAATATTTCCGTTACTGTCTAGGCGTTTGTCTGTGTGGGCCCCCCACCGTGCCTAGGAGAGCACATTAAGCTGTCGGCAATAAGCTGTTATCGCATAACATCTGATAATAATCGTTAACTCTTGATTTGTAAATTGCCCTTAGGGTTGTAGACGTCAGATGGCGATCGCTCCATGTAAAAGCTAGTAATCTGTCAAATCCGGATAACAGTAATTAGCAGACCCTGAGTAAATGAAAATACCGGGAATAATGCTGGGAAGAAGAATACGTTTAATTAACGAATTTTTTTTTTTCGGAATGTGTATTGCTATTGGCTCTACTGACGTTGACAGCGTCACCGGGCGGGGGCCGAGTACAGAGACTCAGCCGTGATAAAGGGGCAGCCCTCACGGGGGCTCATATTTGATTCTGTCCTTAGGGTGCCTCCTGCGAAGCCGAACCACGGCTAAGGACGTCATCGGAGATGTAATTAACGAAGAAGCAGCAGCGACTCAGCGAGTCTTTTACCTTTTGTCTGTATGGAAGGTCCTGTTTATGGTATTGTACTCTAGCCGAGTAAAAAAAAAAAAAGTTAATTTAAATAGTTTAGCTTATATTCATTCTTTTCGTCTGCCTATCCGTAAGTATGTCAGACAATTTTTACATTTTTTAATGTCATGACCGTTGGCAAATTTGGTCGGTACATACGGATCGCCTTTTTTTTTTTTTTTTTTTTTTTTTACTTGGAGAAATGCAGTTACGCACTCGAGCGCCGGGACGAGTGCAATGGCGCAGGAGGTGTGTGGACTCGGAGCCGAGCTCCCTACCCACTAAAACTCCAAGGTCCCATCTAGCGCCATAGTGGGACGTCGCGGGGTCGCTGAAGCATACAACCGCGACGCCCCGGCGCTTGCCCCGAAGGGCCCACCGGTGGCGGCAACCTACTGCCGCCATATATACATACACTACATACTAATACATATATACCAATACATACCTCCGCGCGCGAACGCGCCAGGCCTTTCGGCCTCCTCCTTGGGCGGCACCATACTGCCGCCATATATACATACTAATACATACTATACATAAATGAAATACTCCACGGCGCTTTCGCGCCCCGCCGACCGGGTCCAGAAGGCCCCGGCAAACCCAACCAAGGGAGCCCTGGGTCCTAGGGCTCCCTGCCGAGACTAACTTTTTAATGAGGTTGTTTCCTCCACGACCGACCGCCGTTATTTACATACGGATCGCCTGACGTTAAGCACCGCAACCTATGAACGCTTGCGATACATGAAGTACTTGCGAATTGCCAACCCAAGGGATAAGAGATACAAGTTTTTGATTAATACCTTATTGTCTGATAAAAATAATATAACACGGCCATTACGTAATAGCAAGATAATACTATTCTCAAAGTTTTTTTTAATTTGATCAGTAACCTTGATCTGATCTAAACTACAAATTAACTTTTAAGCGTCGGCTATTTTCAAGTTAAGGTTTGTTTTTTCATATTCTAATATATTTGATTAGTATATACAACTATATTATATTTGTAGAGTATATAATTCTTTATAGTAACTGACCACATATTGACCTATCACGGTGGTCATTAATTAAAAAAATATTATTATTATTATTATAATTTTATTCATTATTAACAAATCAAATGACATACTGTATATATTTGACATTGGCAGTTTTAATGTAAGCAGTCAATATTTTTTAAATTAATTAAATGCGATCATAAAATACTTAGTAGCCGAATGACCCAGCTTTGCGGGTATATTTTTCGGTAATTTTTTTTTTTTTTTTAATAATAGTTTTTTTTCACAAAAGAACATCTAGATTCGAACAGGGAAAGACAAGGATAAAACGACATTTTCTAAAAATGATTTATTTAATGAAGTGATTAGCTCCCGAAATCGTTGGAATAGTTTCGCAGATTAAGATTATGTACGTGATTCGGCTTCGCAGGAGGCACCCTAAGGACGAATCAAATTGGAGCCCCCGTGAGTGCTGCCCCTTTATCACGGCTGAGTCTCTGTACTCGGCCCCTCGCCCGGTGACGCTGTCAAGGCCAGTAGGGCCAACAGCGATACACATTCCGAAAAAAAAAAAGATTATGTATATGCAAGAATTGCTCTTTTAAATAATAACTTTCCGCATTCATTTTCCATCTAAACTTTAAGGATACCTAAGGTCACTGTCCTACGTGGCCGAAACATGCAAAGTGGTCCGAAGTTTTCTATTTAATACCTGTATAACAGAATTATAAATACTACTAGCGAGCCCGTCAGATGTTGTCCTGCCCCGAAATAAAATCTGGGACCCAATAGCAACCTGCCCTAACTGTGTCTAATTTCGAACACAGGTGATACCGGGGAATATTATTGAATTAATAGTATCACTATTAAAAATAGGGGTTGATGTTAGAAGGGAAAGAATTTTAAATGCTACATCATAAAAATAAAAATAAAAATTTTGTCCAAAAAAAAACGGTCAAGCCGTATCGGAAGAGTTTGGTAACAAACACCGCGACACGAGAATTTTATATGTTAGATTATATTATATTATTTTAGTTTAAGAAGATGTATGTCACGAATGCTATTCAGCTCTTTAACAAGTATAATTGACTGATTTCAATCAAAATCAATAAATCAATGAGCTTGCAACATAACCGAATGAAGTTAGAGCGTGACTTACTTTTTTCCGTTGCGTTGGTGTTAAATTTACGAAGGAGCACCAGCGAGTCTTTGAGATTTTGTGTATACGAGCCTGTTCATAATAATATTGTTACGGAGAACCTTATCACAAGGGAATAAAGTTCAAAATCGCATGCTACTCTCTTTGTTTACTTCCTCGATCGTCGCGTGGGTTCTAGAAAGATGTATTCTCGAAACGTGTAGTAGTTTCGCGGATGGAACTTTCTCGATCCCGTGTTCCGCGTTATATAAGCGGCCCGCCGTGTCGACTGGGTCATTCAGTTCTGAGCAACAAGCGAAGAAACTACAAGTGATACCAGTGAACAAGTGCGATAATTAGTGACCTCGGCTATTCTTTTGGACTGTGATTGACCTTTGATTTGTGAAGTTCTGTTGTGTAATCTAGATCTTAATAAAGTCTTATTTAGAGCCATAGGGTGTTTGTTTCCAAATCTACGAACCCCAGCCCGTAACAATATATATATTTTTTTATGAGATAAGCACATAAGCTTAATGTATTTGTTGTCACTAAAAAATACTTATATTAAAAATATAAGTATAAAGTAACTCTTATGTTCTTTATTCTCGACAGACGTAAAAAAAGATTCAAGTTAAAGCAAAGTCCACCGAAAACAAAAATGCAAAACAAAAATTAAAAGTTGTATGATATTTTAAAATTTATTCATAATACATAATTCATTCGGTTCATCATAAAAACAATGGCGGGAAGTTCAACTTTAATGTTTAGCTACAATCTTAGTCAATTTACACATTAGTCAATGTTGGAAGACATCCGCTACATAGCATAATTGTCTGTCTTGAATCCTGACTCATCCGTACTAATAATATAATACAATACGACAAGGTTTTTCCGTTTGAAAAAAAATTACATGACATAAAAACGCACAAGCTATTCTGATTGCTTTATTCATCAACGTCACTGAAATCAAAGTCATTAATTTTGATGATTTAAATTTATGACGATAAAAAATAGCGTTTTGTTACCGGATTACAAAAACATGTTTTAATATTTTTTAAATGCACGATATTTTTGATTAGCTGATATCTTCTTCTTTTTAGCATTATGCCCGGTAACTAACCGAGGTTTGCGATAAGACTAACATCTTATCAGGAATTGACAAGTTACCAATTTTAACGCAGAGCGATTGTCATATTCTGACATGTGCAATTCTAAGGGTGAACAAGTAATTAAGAATAAATTACCTAGCAATAACTATCATTATCAGATGTTATGTGATAATAACCGGTAGACACGGTGGGTAGACAAGGACAAACGCCCAGATCAAAACTGATGTAAGAGGAATACAAACAAACACCCCGAGCGGGAATCGAATCTGCACATCGAACAGGCACTACCAATACGCGAAAACGTTCGTCTATACTATATAGATACTCAGTAAGTAGAGAATGAGGAGACAATGTACAGTGAATAAGGAAAATTAAAGAAACAAAACATTAAGACAACAAAATAGCTTTATGAGAAATCTAATAGAAAAGATTTCTAGGCGTCGGGATGTGACGACCCCATCGCCCGCTGTTGGGATAACCTCTGTCACAAAGAGATTATTCCACCAGTGCAATCAGTCACACTGGTGGTAGGTCTTTTGTTGCAAGAGGCCGGCTAGGTAGGTACCACCGCAGTGTCCAATATTCTGCCGCCAAATAGTAGTGCTTAGGCACTACTGTGTTCCGGTTTGAAGGGCATTGTACGCTAGTGAAATTACTGGGCGAACGAGATTAAGGAACTAATATCTCGAGGTTGGCAACGCGTGAGTGGCACCTACTAATGGTGCTGCAAGCGCTCATAGGCTGCGGCAGCCACTTACCATCAGGCGGGCCGTATGCTTGTTTGCCAACTTCTAACATAAAAAAAAAAATCGAGGATAATAGTATAAGTTTATAGTTGATAAGTTTTCAAACAAATACCATTATTAACACGACGAAGTTGTGATATAATTGATTCAGTTTATTAGCACGTACACAAAAAACATGTAAAAAATAACACAATAATTAGAGAAACTTGTTGTTTTCGAATAAGCCGACTTTACTTGGGAATTATCTCCGAAGAATATTGACGTTATACATATATCTTCTTCTTATAGATTCAAAATCAATCTAGTTCAATTGTGACATTCAGATTTTATATGAGCATGACGTATAAATATATATGTCATAATATATATAGGTTGTCATTTAGAGGAAATACTCTTGTAATTTGTGTTTTAAATTTATAATCGTTTGGTCAATCACAACCATAATATACTCGCTGTTTCGTACCATGTCTATATGTCATGGTCATCAAAATCTGAATCGATTTTTGTTTTTTTTTTTAAGTTGATTTGGATTGAAATAGAATTTTTACTAAAAGTTCACACTAAGCAGCTGGTTACGGATTAATTATCTTCAATACAACTTTGATGCCCTTTGGCATACACAATCTTTAAAAGAGGATGTCAATTTTTTTAAGCTTAAGCATATGTAAATGAGATAATATTAAAATTGAAGCCTTGTGGGAGTAACCTTTAAAAAAAATTAGTAGATAGGTCTGTCAGAATAGTACTTTCTGAATTCACCGATAATAAAACATAAGTTATAAAAATCTGGCACTACGGGAAAAAGTTTAGTCATGAATGGCTCGAAGACCATTTGTACACCTAAGATATGGTCAATGAGTCAACCCTTTCTGCCCTTATATCGCTATACATGGTGGTTCAAATGCCCTTATATCGCTGTACATGGAGACAACGGTGGTATTGAGTAACATTGGCTACCATAGGCGTAGCATCAGGTAGTGTCCAGATTTTTTTTTATTTTACCATGTTGGCAAGCATGCATACGACCCACCTGATGGTAGAAGATTGTCGTAGGCTATGAGTGCTTACAACACTATTCATTTGTGGGTGTTAATCACGCGTAGGTGTCAGTGTCACCAATATCTGGTTCTTAAATCTCCTTTACTCAGTAATTTTACAAGCTACAGTGCCCTTCATACCGAAACACAGTATAATGCTTTATGGTTAAACATCTGACACTGCGGTGGTACCTACCTAGCCGACCTCTTACAATAAAAGGCCAACTACCAGCCATACGAAGCACGAAAACGCTTAATAAAAAAAAAAAATACGCGTTCACCCATCAATATACTGATCACGGCCAAATTTGCTTAACCAGATGATTGTTTATCAAGTCCCTACGCTTTGCTATCATTTATAATAATTGCGATTAGGCAGTAGTTACTTCATGACGACCTTGGTTCAAAAAAAAATGTGTATAAGTATTTCTTTTAATTTTTTAGGTCTAGTTAATATCATGTTTTGAGGTCAAGTATACTATAATTATTAGAGTTATTTTAATTATCGTCTTCCACTTCAGTGTTCATGTCGTCACGTGGTCACGATAGGCCGAGTGTGAAAACAAGTGCATCGTTTATTATACAAGATAACATTAAGTGTTAATTAAGTAGCAATTTTTATGTGTTAAAAAATTAACTCGAATGTCAAAAAACAATTTTCTATTGCTCAAATTTTACAATTTATTAGATACCTTTTTATTGTTTAGCTGAGCAATGCATTTACGCACATCACTGCACGTAACGTACTGCACCACTGTACTTGACGAGTACACACTCGTCAAGTACACCAGGCAGGGTAGGGTGGGACTCAGCAGCCTGTTAGTCAAGCAACAATACCCACTAAAACTCAGCGAAACCTGAGAAATATTATGTGAGAGTTTAACCTGAAATTACCTCTTACAGAGTTAGCCATGCTTCTCTAGTAGTAGTAGAGCCATGCTTCTATCAGCACAAAAGTCTGGCTCGACAGGGGAAAATTGGCGTAAAGAAACAGTATCAGTAGTTACTGTAGCGTTTTGTGCGAAGAGTGAGTGCGCTGGAGGCCCAATCTGCCACCCACTCTGTCCCTTTCTTCTTATCCTTCGGGTTGGCAACGCTCATATGACACTTCAAGTATCGCAAGCGTTTGTAGGTTACGGTGACTGCTTACTATCAGGTTGACCGTATGCTTGCTTGGAAACCATCATGATATTAAAAAAAATAGAGACAAAAATGATTCGAAAGAACGGACTACCCTAAGAGGGAAGTTTTGAGGAGATAATGGGTTGTGTAAAATAATAAATGTAATTTAATATGTATGCTGGGATAACATGATACAGGTTTGAACTGGATAGCTTACAAGGCCGGTGGGTCGCTGTGCCCTTAGTTCTAATCAACACTAATACAGCGGTATATTTTACATTGCCTTGGAAACGATATCTAACTATATTTATTGACTAATTAAAGAAATACTTGTTATTCATTATTTTTTTTCCGTACAACCTTGAAAAAATATATAATGACAAAGGTACTTTAATGGCTCACATTGTTACGGTGTCGGTGACCTTGCTATAAACACGTGAAGTACACAATCAGAGCGTAAAATAATATGTAACACAGTGACTATAATGTTTTAGGGATGCCGCAATATTTTAAGCAATGCCACTTAT
The DNA here is from genome assembly GCA_023373885.1 of Hestina assimilis. Lineage (NCBI taxonomy): Eukaryota > Metazoa > Arthropoda > Insecta > Lepidoptera > Nymphalidae > Hestina > Hestina assimilis. Next base: position 15,567,216 of record CM041740.1, read on the forward strand.
AAAAATCAACAATATATTTTAATAAATGCGGAGCACTGAACATTTGAATTATATCATGGAATACAAAGTCGACGAAAGAAAAACTATAAGAACTATAATATTAAAAATATGGAAAACATTTTCATTAAATTTGTTTCGCACCCCGCGTCATGTTCACAAAGTCGGGTAAGTCCATCGTGGACAATGCGCTCGGAACGCTCTCCTCCTTCTGCGATGAAGTTCGGCTTCGCAGGAAGCACCTTATGGACGGAATGACTTTTGTACCCCCGTGAGAGCTGCCTCTTTTCACGGTCAGGTCATTGTTCTCGGCTACTTTTCCCAGTGACGCTTTTAAAGCCAGTAATGCTAACCGATCTCGAAAAACCTCTATGCGTTTCTAAACCATTATATTGAATTTTGAATCATTATTCTGCATACTAAAAGTAGTATGACAATTTCTGACCAAAAACAACATTTAATCAATTTTTTTTTTAAGTGATATTTCTAGGCATGCTGGGTAAGGCTAGTGAATAAATAAATTCAGAGAGTTTTTAATACGTTACCGCTTATTTATTATTACGTCCATAAGTTCCAGCGTATTTAGAGGTTACAGCCGGCCCTTAATGAATTAGAAGGTCCGCTCACCGCTGTTCTTGGACTAGAATATCTTTTCCTGTCACGCAACTTATGTCTTTGATATTTTCGATGATATTTTATATATTTAAATAATGTATAAAATTATTTATGCATATATATAATTGTATCCGTTTAAAACATTGAAGATTCCAATTTATTTTACAAGTGTAAAGAGATTAACACCTGTCAGAGAGGTTAATCAACTGACTGAGGAACCGATAGATACTCTTTTAAGATTAAAAACGATTTAGATAGTAAATATAAAAAATTACTTACTTCGTTTTGTTTTTGTTTGTATTGTAAATACATTTTTAATGACTCTAGTCATCTTATTATGATTGTTAAGATCATTCTATCATATTATATTGTAGGTTCCATGATGCTTAATTTTAAATTATTAGTTATCATATTATAATGGACCGTCAAAAGAAAAATATTATATTTTTTGTTTTTCTTAAACATATATAGATACAGAATAATGTAATTTATGTTAAAAGTAATAATCTGTACATATGTATTTCAGAAAAACAAAGTTTCAAAAGCATCATTGTATATAGCAAGCATTAAAGACAAAAACTTCGTCGTTTTTACAAGACTTGTTAAATCGTTTAAGTTTTACTAAAATATTTTCACTGTAATTTAAAAATATTGTACTTGGTTAAATAAATGAAAAAAAAACTCAATTTGTCAAGTTATTATACAAAGATGTCTCCGATTTTTTTAACAGGCTTCCTGTTTGCTTAAGATGTTTTGTGTTGTTGGTCAACTATGTATGTAGTAGAAAAATGTCTTGTTTTTCATATTAATATAAAGTAGTAGCTTTCTAATAACAAAATGATTACAAAAATAGATGTGTTTTATTGTTAATTTTTATCAAATTAGCTAAGTTGCCACAATTTTTTTATAAAATTTGTAGGTATAACAAAAGGTGGAAAAGTTACGGTTAACTATTTTTGCTTCACCCTTAACTTAGCAAACTGCTATGTATGTATATTAGTAATTTTCTTGCACAGCATAATCAAATAAAGTCGGTGTGTGACTAAGTTCGTTCCGCTGCGTTAGTGTTGAATTAATGGGCCGGCCCATAGTTTATAGTTACAAGTCTATGACGGTTATAATAGAAGTATCCGCGACATTGACCGTGCATAAGTCATTATCGTTTTGATAATACTCTTAGCAGTACGAGTAGGTCGGCCTGGTGACGCTGATATTCATATGCAATATATACAAGGAATAGGAGGGACGGGATGAGAATGGAGATTAGGCCTCTGGCGTTCTCACTCATCGCACGAAACCCAACAGTACTTACTGATACTGTTACTTGACGCCAATTTTCTGTGAGAGGGTAGTACTTCCCCGATCGAGCCGACCCTATTGTGCTGAGAGAAGCATGGCTCTACTACCGTAAAACTACTACGTACTTTTACTTTAAATGTAAGCCGATTATAAAGAAAAAAAAACTACTGCTAATGATTTTCATGCTGACGTAAGTTTCTATAATTCATTGAGCATCATTTTAATAGTAATAAAAACGTTCTTTAAAATAAGATGACGTTATTGTTGTTTTTTTAAATGAGACTTGATAATACCCTGAAATTTGCAAGTCATTATGGAAATATGCTAAAAGAACTCTTAAGTATTTATTGAGTCTTACTGGAAATATTATGGTAAAAAACTAAGCATATAATTATATACTTTGTACTTGTTCTGAAGTACCTACTTTCTCATTTTACAAGATAACTTATAATTGTACAAATGTATAAAAGGCGCTAGGTACTGAAATTAGTTCTAATGACAAAAAAAATGGTTAAGTCTCTCGTCATAAGCACTATATGTTTTATCGAAAACATTGATGTAGACGTCATAATTATGTCATTAGGGTTCTGTAGCCAAATGGAAAAATGGCGATACGGTCCGTTTGTGCGTCAGTGTCACAGTAATTTTACTTGGAGACTATTGGTGATGGTGCGCGAGGGTGCACCAATTCGCTCAAGAAGGCAGCAATGACACGTGCACTACGCAACCTGAATAGTATCTTTGGAAAAACGGATCTGTTCTGTTGTGTCCTGAGTGACTTTAGGTATATTTATTTATTTATTTATTTATTTATTTATTTATTTATTTATTTATTTATCACTGTAATGTCTTACAAATATTTAACTTAAATTCTAATTAAAAACTAAATAGTAAGCTTATTATATAATAACTAATTCTATTTTATAAAAAAAAATATATAAAGTAAAGTATAAAGAAAAATATAGACAAAACAGCGAAAGGCCAAACAGCTCAGCATGTGCTTCACGACTACAAGTCATTCAGCGCTGATTTTCAGCTGAGGCCTGCAAGTGAACATTATTTGAACATTATTCTAGCTCCTCCAGAGAGGGCTGCCAAATTAGTACTGAAAGCGAAGGTTTCTGAAGGCCCGTTGAGTAAAATTCGCAGACTTTTACTCAACACACACAGACTGCACGTATCAAAAGTTTATTTTTACGCGTTCATCACAGCTTGAAAATCTTCGAACCAGCGTATTGCCTAAATACTTGAACTCAGCTATCTGTTTCAAGGGAGATCCACATAGTGTTATAATGGGTTTTAAGCTAGGAGGTTTATATATGTCAGAGAATTCGCTAGATTAGGATCTGTGTGGTTGATGTTTGCGTCTGCCATAATAATTTTATCAATCAGTGCCTCAGTCGCCATACGTGCTGCCTAGAAAAACGTCCGTTCATGATCCCTTGAATAAAAACGCACCATGAGTATATCTCATGGTGCGACATATACAATACGACAGATACAATACGACAGATGTCAATAGCTACCTAGTAGCTCTACTTTATATTAAGACTAAACCCTTTTGGAACGAAAATATGCGTAAAATGACTTTAAACGAAACTCTCAGTGTTACAATGTGCCCAAACATAGCCAAATTCGAGCGTATATAACTAGGAAAATGTAATATACGAAAGATTGTGGTGTCAATATTTTAAAAACTTATTTTGTTGATTCACAAGAAATTGCTTTTTGAGTTACGTCGTTTTCACCTTAAAGGTGCGATATGTATATATAAATATAACGTATTATCAATTATTATACTAATGAACCGAGAATTCAAAAAGAACGCTTTGTGATGTGATTTCCGAAACACGGTTTGACATCTGGCTTAGCGAGAAGGTGTAAATTGAGGATACGAATAGTTTATGTTTTAATAAATTAGCAAATACTGGTGACTCTTATGTGTAAATAATATTTGATATAGTTATTTTTAATTACAAAGACATCACATTTGTTTCAATTGCGTTAGTATATTTACCTATACCGCATATCCAAGGATATGAAGTATGATTAACTCGACCATATTTGTACGTAAGAAATTATATTTTTCTACTGATTGTATGTAATTGCTATAATAAGACACTTATAAGTAAACAATAATTACACAATTGTCGTGGTATCTTAATGTTATTCTCTGTGTCAATTAATAATCATGTATATATGTTTTTCTGCATTGTTGTTAAATAAATTAGATTGTACCGGTTTGTTGCATAAGTGACACACGAGTATGTATATCTTAAAGATGCACAAATATTTGTAACTCCGTGTCGTACGCACGCACATAAGGGTTCTGTACCATAGAATAAAAATATCAAGGTTCTATATATGGGGGCCTCCATATTGAAATTAAATTTATCATTATAGCTGCCATAGACTTACACAATCTAAGAAAATTACAACAATTTGTCTATTGCAATTCATGAGATACACCAAGCTTCTTATATAGGGTTCCCCTTTATTTTGATAATTTTTTTCTTCTTAGTATATTTTATTGTCGTAGCGACAACAGAAATACATACTTTGAAAATTTTATATCTATATCTATTACGGATCATGAGATACAGCTTGCTGACAGACTGGCGGATGAACGGACGGAGAGCGGAGGTTTAGTAATTTGGCATCCATTGGGTAGGGAACCCTAAAAACATACTCGCTTTTTTAGTCTCTTATTCGGTGTTTACTTTCATTCTAACCTTAAATCTTTTGTACCAAAGATATAGCTGATTTCCCAGACGTAGAATAAATTCAATTATGAAAATTGTCATTATAGCATGAATCCTAAATTACGACTTTAATTAATATTATGTTCGCGTCTCGCGTCAGATGATTACGAAATTAATTTTTAATATGTATTGCTGTTGGCCGTGACAGCATCACCATGTGTGCGGGACCTTAAATTTGATGATTCCGTCCTTACAGTGGAGGCGCTGGCGAGGCAATCGAAATTAGTGCCAAAAATTCTACTTAAGAATAGTTTTCTAAACGAATATACATATAGATACGGGTAGATATATCGTGTGGGTTTACGGAAACATTGGTGCGCAAGGCCGTTTTATACTGAGTTTTAGATTTCAAATATTACGACTAATTAAATAGACTTACTATATACTCTTGTGTTGTCCTTACTCTTGATTATATCGATTATCTATAAAGACATTTTATGAATTTAGGGTACGCTGTACCGTAACTATTGATTCATGTAAGTATGATAATAATTAGATGCACTTTTAAATATTTATTAAAAAATAATATTAATTTATCCTTGCATAAAACATATTATACACCACAAATATACATTTTATACACCTCGCAAATAATATATTTTAGACGGTCGACTAGACGACTACATTAGATAGACGACTTAATAATGAGATTCCTTCCATGTATCATTTAAAAAAAATGTTTATTTGACAGCTTATGTCATTTGCAAACTGATGTAACTGCAAAGCCGTGAAATACTATTAACATTTGAATCAGCGGGCTTACTTTTAGTAAAAATTCTATTTCGATCCAACTTGAACTTTTAGTAAAAATTCTATTTCGATCCAATGCAATTCTGATAGTAAATCGATTCAGATTTTATATGAGCATGACTTATAAATATAAGTTATGCTACGAAATAGTGATGTAGCTCAGTTTAGGTCGTCAGTTTCAAAAGCACAAAATGTAGGTTATAAAACCATCCGCTATAATAGCTTAATATAATTTATTATTTATTAAAAATCTATCGGTGAGCCTCGACTTCGTCCGGGCACATAGATAAATCTGAACCGATTTGGGTCTCCTACATCCGTCCTACAGTATGTAGATAGATACAAACATTAGGTAGAAAAACTTTTTCCATACAAACAATACCCGTTAATCTCTTTCCCCTAGCAATTTTAATCCCGTTGATCCCGTACAAACCTTGTTCCGATAATTACAAACACAACAACATAAAAAGAATTGTCCAATTTGGTACAGTGGGTCTAAGGTTAGGCGCGTACAACGTACATACATTTCGACGATTTATGTTTATTTATATAAATAATATAATATGCATTAATAATAATAGACAAAAGAGTTTTTTCCCAAAAGTTTTTTAACATTTAACTTTTTTTTATAAATTTTTGTATAAAACTGGTGCCAAAAATACTGCCTTTCCTGATGGTAAGCGCTTACCGGAGTTTATGGATCTTTGCAATAATAGTAATACGGGGAGGAAGAAGTGAAAGAGGAGGAAATAGAAGAAGAAAGAGACGGTGTGAGTTTAGCTGTCCGACACTATCATTGGCGATTGGCGGAATGCAACACTACTACGAGTGCTACATAAGTACGGATACTGACAGTTATAACACATACATAGTTTATTTATTACCTATGATTATATACTTAAATTTTAATATTCGTTTTCTTGTATATACTCTTATATATTAAAGGTATATTAAAGCTTTCTCCTTTTCATATTGTTTCCTGGAGGAAAACGAAAAATGAATAAAAATCTAATGAGGACGTAAGAGTTGATAAAGTATTTACTGGTCATAAAGATAATTCCAACAGATATTTAATTATCAGCATTAATACAATAGTTTCATTAAAAATGTTTGTGGTATGCGGGAGGTTAACTTATTTCTAAATTTAATTTAAAAATCTACTATATTTCCATGGCTAAGATAATTATGTAAATAAATTTAATAAACAAGTAAATAAATATTTATCAAAGTTATTTTTAACATTATATTTGAAAATATCGATACAACATGTGTACGGGCGCATAACGCACATCACTTTAAAAATAAGTGACAAACACCGCCTTAAAGGAACGAAAAGTTGTAAAAATATTTTATACCTACAAAATCTTAAAAGTAGTTTCATCTGCGTAGACCACAGGACTTTACTGCAGTTAATTAAATTTAAATTAAATTTAATTTAATTTATTTCAGGCATTCACCCATAAAAATACATTTACATTTGGATAGCAGTTAAAAACCTAACGTATAGATACAAAATAAATTCAAAAATATAAATGTAAGTATTTAAAATGTAAGTATTTAAAATGTAAATATTTAAAAATTAAATTAAAATCAAAATTGTCTAAAATTTAATTACAAATTAAAATTTAATATCTGTATCTTTCTGCAAATCAAAGTGTCAACATATAAAATTAACATCAAGGTCTTTTAGTTCGCTTATTATTTAAAAAGTAACGGACCGACAAAGTTGGTTTCACATTTATATATATAATAGTGCAGATATTTTGCATTTATTGTCCAAAAGAAAAATTCTGCGTAGCTGTACTCCCGTTGAAATCTGAACTATACGTCATCATAATTATTATAGATAATAACAGTCCCATCAAAAACACGACTGTTGTACGGCAACATATTCTACCCATTCAAATACTTTAGTGTCGTAAAACTGCCAAGTTTCAGGCATAGAGTTATACATGAGATCTCACCATTTTTTGTAGTAGAAGAACTGCCTTACGAAACTTGGATTTTTTTACATTTTCTGTTTTTGACGGGATATCATATCTTTTTGTAGATAGTCCTACTTTTTTTCTACCGACTTCTTGAATATAATCGTAAATTATCTTGGTACCCATCTACACCTATTATTCCATTATATTATACATATACTATACAGGAATACTGAGTCATTAACTGCAAATGTTACTTTGGAATCCTATACATTTATATGGGATTACAATGTTATTTACAGCCGTTGGTGTATCTAGAAAACTGGATCGAAACTATAAAATATTATAGTTTTTCAATGATTTATACACTAAACACTAACTGTATTCTAAATTTGAAGCTTCCATGTCTGCTAGAAGTGCCTTAGAGTTTTGATCAGTCTGAGTCGGTCCGTGAGTGAGTGACAAAATTAAGAAATATGACTAGTTATAATTCTTAAACTACTGGTTCAAATTGAATGAAATTTGAAATAAGTATACCGTGTTTATACAATGCCTAATTGGTTACTGAAAATGCAGGTTTTTAGTTTTATCCACAACGAAGTAAGGTGGAAAATGGCCTGAACTGCTTCGAGAAAAAGCTTTTTGCTCGACTTGGCGGGCCACAGCCGTGCCCCAAATATTGCCGTTGAGTGTTGTTGCGTTTCATTATTTATTTATAATATGTTTTTGTATCTGTATCGTTAGATTCGATAATATTACTAAAGGGCCCGGCTGACGCTGTCCTGTCCTGAAAAAAATCTAGGAACTAAAAGCATCGCCCCATGAGTATAATTGTGAAGAGAAATGGCACCAGTGAAGATTACTGCATTGCTAATATCGCTATTAAAAAATAGGGGTTGATGATAGAAGGGTAAAAATAAAGTTTGTAGGTATTTTTAATGTCACATCATAAAAAATTAAAATAAAAAATTTTCTCCATAAAATTGGGTTGGACCACCTTATTATTTAAGCGTATGAAAATAGATAACAACCTATTCTCAGATCTACTGAATATACATGATATAAAGTTTCATCAAAATCGGTCAAGTGGTTTTGGAGGAGTGTGGTAACTAAAACTGTGATACGAGAATTTTATAATATAATACATGTATTTATTTTAATAAGGAAGGACTTACAAGGAAGTTTTTATTTATGTATTATTAATATCATGTCTGGGACTACCACGCGGGCAGAAACTAGTAATAAATAAAAATAAAAGGTTTATTGATTAAAGGTAAGGTAATATAATAAACGCTACACACTCAACGGCCCCCATTAGGATAATTATATCCTGTCTCAGGGGTCCGGAAACATTCACAATGACAAGGACAAACACAACCAGACCGGAAAACATGCCTGTACGATGAATACAAACATCTGCTCCGAGCGGGAATCAAACCCGCAACCGTCGAGGCTTAAGGCAGACTCGCTACCCACAACGCCACAACGATGTCAAAATATAAATATTAATAAATAGAATAATATATTAACACTTTGGCTTTGTAGAAATAGGACAATGAGATTTAAAATTAACGATTGGTATTTGAAACCATGGAAAAAAATTAGATAATTATATTGCAATCTTTAACCGGATTTTCGTTCAACATTTATGTAAATTACTAAAAATAAACATAACTGACCTTAACAGCGAAGACGAATTACACACTGACCAAAATAATTTGAACAATTTTACTGTATATTGTCATTTTAACACACACAAAATCACAAGTGATAACAACTCGAATATTTGTAAATTATTATTGGAGGTCGCGGTGTGTTCGCAGTTAGTGCTCTAGCACGAATGCCTCGCGTTTTCCACCGCCTTTGTAATACAGTTAAAAAACATCATTAAGCGAAGCGTTGACCTTCATTTTCCAAAGCGGCTAGTTTTTTTCAGGACGACTTTTCAATGTTATTGTAATTTAATTGCGATAATATTTACCAATAGTTTTCATATTTTTTATGACATAACATAAAAGCAAGTAAATAAATAATTAGTTTTTTATAAGAAGTGATCATCTGCTTAAGGTATTCAACCTTACCTTGTTATTTAATCATCGCATTTATTGATTGAAACCATTTTTATGTTAAAAGAATAATAAGTTAAAAATCAATTTCCAAAATTAAGAACAATTTGCATACAATTTGCGGAATCATGCAGTTTTTCTAACGAATTTTCTTCACTACGAAGACGGTATTTCCGGTACAACGATTTCAACTAATGTTTAAAAATTAAAATCCTAAAATATTATAAAATCCCATAAATATTTATTCTTTATTTATTGATTTACGAGTAATAGAATACTTACTAAACATTTTTTATTGAATCGGATGAATGTATTTTTTTTTTAAGTTATAAGTTGGCAAACAAGCATACGGCCCACCTGATGGTAAGTGGTTGCCGTAGCCTATGAGCGCTTGCAGCACCATTAATAGGTGCCACTCACGCGTTGCCAACCTCGAGATATTAGTTCTTAAATCTCGTCCGCCCAGTAATTTCACTAGCGTACAGTGCCCTTCAAACCAGAACACAGTAGTGCCTAAGCACTATATGTAATAGGAATGCATACGGGACGTCATCTTTTCGTCATCGTGAGACGAATTTGCGTTTGCCTCTTGGTTGTCTCGAAAGCCTAGCTTAAGTTGAATCAATTATGATGAATTTTATTACAGATATAGTTGTGATCATGGAGATAGTTTTAGGCTTACTAAAAAATCTGGAAGGGTGTGAAATAGGGCATTAAAGGGAACCATTTATTTTTATATTGCATTAAAGATGCCTCATGAAAATTCACATGTGAAAATTAAAAATTAGTACTAAATTGTGAAACGCATAATTTATTTTGTAGATGGACACACAATTCATGTTGGCGGTTATTATTTACGAAATATTTATGTACGATAGATGGGTTCAATATTGTTAGAAAATCAAACGCATGAATAGGTTTGTTCGATATTAAACTGTGACCTTCGTGTTTGAATATTAAATTCTGGTTTTTAATCCAGTGAATGGCTTAAACTGTTTTCAATTATCTTTTGAAGCTAGTCTAGTATTAACTATTATTTTTATAATAATACTAGCATACGCCTTCGGCTTCGCCCGCGTGAATAACGTTTTGCTTCCATCCCTATTGTTATTTTACACCCTGACTGTAAAAGTTTTACAAATTTTGAATATAATATTTATTTATATCAAATTAACAGCTTCAAAATAAGTTGAAGCTTCTAGCTCAAAAAATGACAACACTTCTATACAACTTTTCAAACCCCTCTTTCAAACCTTTACAATCCTTTTTTCACATTTCGCAAAGCAGCCTGTATCCTTTCTCAGGGTCTAGACTATCAGTGTACGAAATTTCATTGAAATCGGTTCAGTAGGTTTGAAAGCGGGACAGACAGACAGACAGAGAGACAGTTACTTTCGCATTTATAATATTAGTAATGATTGAAATATGAGTTAAATTAGTAGATGAACAGAAATAAACAGTTTAAGTAAACTTAAATACACAAGTTACTTTTTAAAATTGTAATATTTTAGTTTCTAACTTGAAATACAGTTGTAACATAATAAATAGTTTAAACCAAGTAATTATTTAGTCTTCAAATATTATTTATTAGGAAACGGGTATCGCAATCGAGAGCTTAGTCGACTAAGCAGGAACTGTTACGCTACGCAAAGAGTAGCTGTTACGGACTCTTACGTAATGAGATCCAATCAGGGCTGCCTTCAAGAAAAAATAATAATAAATAATAAATAAACGCTACACACTCAATGGCCCCCATTAGGTAGTAATTTCTTGTGTCAGGATAACGGAAAAACACACCGATGAGGAGAAACAAAATCCGCTCCGAACGGGAATCAAACCCTTGACCCACGGCGCTTAAGGGAGGCAGGCTACCGTTGCGGCACAACGTTGTCTTAAATAAGATTTTTCTTATTGTGTATTGCTGTTGCTTTTTTTTGTTGTTGCTTGGCAGCGTCAACGGTCGGGGGTGGCTGAGTACAGAGACCCGGCCATGTGAAAGAGACAGCCCTCGCGGGGGCTCAAATTGATTCCGTCCTTACGGTGCCTCCAGGCCTGCGAGGCCAAACCACGGCTAAGGACGTCATCGGGAATTGTGGAATCGCTCCGAGCGCATTCTAGTCAATGGACTCACTCGACGGTGTAAGCGCGTCGTGACGTGACGCCGGCGAGGACGGTGTTGTGTGCGTGTTTGATCAGCGTGTTGAGAATTGTCTAATGTGATCTTATCGTCAGGGTCTTATAGGACGTGCTTAGGACGCCTTACTTTAGTCGAATAGTCGTCTCTGTCTCTATAGATATAGTCTGTCTGTATAGCCTGTCTAATCAGGGGATATGAGGGGAGAAAGATTGATCGAAATAGTTTTGCGCTTGATAAGCGCTTCAAATGTTTAGGAATCGAATCGATATTAAATAAGGGCTTTATGATTATAATACTGGCAAAAAATATCTCGATTCTTACATACATTTTTATATATTTTTATGTTTATTATTTTTTTTCTTTTTTGTTATGATATAATATCTGTGGAAAACTTAAATATTGTATAATATTGATATAAATACAACAAATCACTGTATTCACAACCCTAATTTAGTATCACTGCACTCTAGTATATTAGTAAGTGTATCAAGGTGCAAGTTTACCATATCTCACTATCGTTGGTGTTAATTGAGAAAATATAGAAATCTTTTATTGAACAAATTTTCAAAGTTAAAGTAAGATCAAAAAATGTTTAAATTTTTTATTATTTATTTTATTTCCAATTCATAAATACCATCATAATACTAGTTAGGTACTATAGACTTATAGACTACGGACAGGCTCTTTGCTTAGAACAAAAATACTTCAAAATGAAACAGTCTCCAACGTGCAGACTAACTACAATTAATATTCAGTTAATAATAATAAACGTTACACACTCAACGGCCCCCATTAGGATAGTTATATCCTGTGTCAGGGGTCTGAAAACATACACAATGACAATGAACACACCCAGACTGGAATCATGCCTGTGTGGTCAATACAAACATCTACTCCGAGCTGAAATCAAACTTGCGACATGTGGCTCTGTGTGTGTGTGTGTGTGTGTGTGTGTGTGTGTGTGTCGTACATTAATATTTACACAACATATAAATCAACGAAAATAAACCAATTTAAAAGAAACTAAACAAGCACAGATAATAATAAATCTAACGATTGACAGTTATTTCAATTTTAAAATTATAAAGATAATTATACCTACATTCTATAATCTATAAAAATAAATGGAATTGAAGTGTCTGTTTGTAACATCAAAGTAACCGACTTCATGTTCGACAAAAAAATCCATATGAAAATATATATATAACGTAATTATATCATAGATGTTTTTGCAATTATTCAATTTTTGTCTTTCTGCTTGTCTCTGCTTATTACCGAAACGGTTGGACCAATTTAGATGAAACATGCCAGTTATAAGGAACTAAAGTTATAAGCAGTAACTCATTTACCTTCATTTTAGAAAAATAATTATAGACTACGAACATTAAAAAAAAAAAAACATTATTTTGTAATGTGAACGAAGCCGAGGCAACACCTAGTTGTAGTATGAAGTACATATCTCAGGTGTTACATCTAACCTAAAAGATTACAGCGAATGTGAAACGTAGCCCTATTAACGTAACATAGTGGTAATGTTGTTTATTATGCGATAAGAACCATATATAATTTTATAGAGTACAAATTCTAATAAAATCTTTAATCAATCAATTCACGTTTTTGAGCAGGAGTTATTAGCTATTTTTATCAGAGGGGAACGGGCAGGCGGCTCACCTGATGTTAAGTGTCACCGCCGCCCATGAAGGCATGCAGGTGCGTTGTCGACCTTTGAGAAAGGAATAGGCTCTTCTCTTCAAGGTTTCCAAGTCCCATCGGATCGCAAACGACCGCCGGCGGAAGCTGGTTCCACAGAGTGGTGGTGCGAGAAAGAAAATGCCTTCTAAATCGCGCTGTAGTGGATTTCCAGACATCGAGGTGGTTAGAGTGGAATATGACATTTTTATTTTTAGCCCAGGTTGCTATTATCTTTACAACGACAAATTATATTTTGTCTAGATTTCAAGATTTACTTATTGACCGGATAGACCGATGTGTCGGTGACGCTATGTAGGCCAGTAGGGCCAACAACAATACGCATGCCAAAAAGGTAAGACCGGATTATGTATTTATTTACTGAGCTTTTAACCCAATCCTTATAAAACTTAAGTTATTGAGCTATTGTTTTAGACCATATAAATATTATCGTACGTTAGAGATGTATAATAAAAGAAAAAAAATTAAGCAATATTTTTTTAAATATATTTTAATATTTTTTTTTTTAAATAATTACATTAATATTTGTAAATGGTAGTACAGTAAAAAATACACAAACACTTTCACAGGTTCGTGTTAAGTATATAAATTAAATTTTTTAAATGATTTTAAACTGCCTAGTAGATAGCCTACATTTCTATATTTTGACAAATCTTATGTAAAAAATATTAAAATGATTGATCAAATAGTGTTTATTTTATTATTATATACTTCTGCGGTAGTAGCAAGCAAGATAGAAATATAATTGTACCTACTCTCGGAGTTATTGATTATTATTAATTATCTGGAATTGAAATCAACCGCATTCATTGAATTAGAAGGCTGGCTCGCTGCTAACTCATTTACTATTATTTATTTTATCCGGTAATGCTGTCAAGGCTAGTAGGGCCAACAGTACCACCGTAGAATAAAACTATTAAGTTTCTTATTAATTTTAGAGCTTTTTTTACTATATGTCACTATACCAGCCACAACCATGCGGCTCCATTGTGAATTGGCGGATATACCTACTTATAATACTGTACTACAATAAAACAAAAAAAAAAAAGAAAACATCGTGACGAAACCTACACGTCTTGATAGATATTCTGAGACACTGTACTACAATGTCTCAGAATATCTATCAAGACGTGTAGGTTTCGTCACGATGTTTTCTTTTTTTTTATGTTAAAAGTTGGCAAACAAGCATACGGCCCACCTGATGGTAAGTGGTTGCGTAGCCTATGAGCGCTTGCAGCACCATTAGTAGGTGCCACACACGCGTTGCCAACCTCGAGATATTAGTTCTTAAATCTCGTTCGCCCAGTAATTTCACTAGCGTACAATGCCCTTCAAACCGGAACACAGTAGTGCCTAAGCACTACTATTTGGCGGCAGAATATTGGACACTGCGGTGGTACCTACCTAGCCGGTCTCTTGCAACAAAAGACCTACCACCAGTGTGACTGATTGCACTGGTGCAATAATCTCTGCTGTGACAGAGGTTATCCCAACAGCGGGCGATGGGGTCGTCACATCCCGACGCCTGACGCCTTTCGTTCACCGCTAGGCACGAGACGAATTCGAAACACATATTAAGCACTGGAAAAGTCAGAGACTATATATTATATAAATATTTTATATATTTACGAGTTACGACTAAACTTTTTGCCTCAATATCCGATTTCAAACCCTTAGTTAGAGTTTCTTAGATCTAAGTAATTAAAAATCATCACTAGATAATCTTATTATTGAAGTTCGAAATATTACTCTGTTAACAATTTTTTCTGTCAGTTACCATAAAATACTGATAACTTGATACAGGTTTTGAATCATATACCCTTAAAGGTTCTCAAATCGTCATCAAAATCGATGCAGTTGTTTGGTTTTTAAATCAAAATAACTTGATAATTTAAGCAAAATGAGTAAACAAAAGCTTGCCCTCCGTGTCAATATTTAGAACCAAATTCTGAAAAAAATATTTAATTTTTTACTTATTATTTTTTTTCAAGTAATAAAGGCGAAACCTGTTGGAAATAGTATTTTTTTAGAATTATTAAAAAATAAGTTTAAAATTCATAATATCTTTACAATTCTTTTAAAGACAATGAAATGAACAATTATGATTTTATTAAGGTAAGTGACGTGAACACTTTGCAGTAGATATTGCGACAGGGTTGCACTGTGCAAGGAAATGCTTGTTAATTTCCTAATTACACGAAATTTTTTAATCAGACGTTTGCTTCAAGGTAAGTGATGTTTCGTGGCCTTAAAAATACCGTTTTTTTTTGTAAATTTAAACCTTCATCATTTCCGGTATGAGATTTATTACTGAGACATAAAAAACCGTATTATGCCGATTCAAATACTCAAATAAATTTTATAATATTTAAGTTGCGTGCTGGAGCAGTTTGTTTTAAATATCTGTGTCGGTCCAAGCGTTTTCCTTGTGGGTCACCCCACCGTGCCTCGGAGAGCACGTTGAGCTGCCGGTCCCGGTTGTTATGATAACATCTGATAATAATCGTTACCTAAATCTTGATAGGTAATTTGCTCTTATCCAAGGAGTGACTGGTTCGCCCTTTGGGTTGTGGAGGACAGATGGCCATCGCTCTGTGTAAGACTAGTAACCTGTGAAATCTGGGTAAGAGTATAAGCAGAATATCGGGAATAATGGTAGCAAGAAGACGAAGTATTGCTTCATAAAATTCGTCGTGTTACTAATATTTATATAACTAATCGAGGTTACTCATCGCATATTAAAATTATTTGTCTTTTTTGAACGGTTAAGTAAAGATTACGAGATTTAACCCACTAATACTATTTAAATAATTGTGGAATATTTAATATTTTACTAACGATTGTTCCGTAATTCTTGTAGCTGTTTCGTAGACCGTGGAAGGTTAAATTTTATTGTCTGTAAAATTTTATGCTTCTAGCACAATGAATTACTATCCATATTTATATTATATTATTCCGGATGTCTAGATGGGTTTTAAATCAACTCCATACAAAACTTGTACTTATTTTGATTATTTTTTCCGAATTTTCATTTGTTTTATCCGAAGTCATGAATTAATAATATAATTAACGCTACACACTCTGAGACAGTGACGAGGACAGTTACACCCATACCGGAAAATATGCCTGTATGGTCAATATTAAAGACTAGTGTGAGAGGAGGAGAGGGGGCAGAAGGCATAGCGAAAGCGGTCATTTGACAGTCGTCGATACGGGTTTTTCCCAGACAGTTACAGCGATAGTTCACTGGGCGGCCCTTTGTCTGACAAAGGACGCAGCTGGGAGGTTGATCGGGATCAGGGACTTTGCGGGGGCAGTCTGAGGTCCCATGGTCACGCAAGCACTTAACGCAGTGCAACCTCGAATAATAAGTGCGGGCAGAATGGCCATAACGCTGGCATCGATGGCATTGTCCAAGGATACCTCGGCCTCTCAAAGCGTGGAGTGTGCGCAACTAGAAGCGTGAAACTTTGCCGTTCGGTAAATAATTAAAAATAAGGAAACAAGTAACTTAACATGTTCTAAAATTCACCCGAAGGGTTGAAATGGGAGTTCAAAGTTTGTATTAAAATCGTTACACACGCGTGTGAAGCCGCTGGCAGAAGCTAGTGTCACATAACCCTAGTCCTCTCAATGACTTATGTGTGTAAGACACTGCGGTAGGAAAAAGATTTAGTTTTTATCTAATTTGTGGAGTACTTACTCTTATGAAACATTTTTTTCAGACCGAGTGTTGCTGTTGGCCTTACTATTCTTGATAGAATCAACGGGCCGAGTACTGAGATGCGGCCGGATGATTCCGTCCTTAGGACGTCACCGGGAGTGGATGAAGTCCAATCGCATTTTAGTCGATGGACTCTCCTCATAAAACTTCTACGTGCAGTTTATGCACTGTTGCATTTAGTTCGATGAGTATGAGTCTACGTTAGATCTACGTCTAGACAGGTTTAGACGCGTCCACTCTCCCCGTCTAACCTTCATTTCGGGTAGCAACGCAAAGTGATGCCACTGATGTTACAAATGATCATACATGGCGACTATGATTACTTAATTTCAGGCGAGACGAGATAATAATCTAGAATTTTTATGTTGCAAAAAATCTAGTTAATCCAGATAATTTTTTGTTGCAATAGATAGAAAACGTAGATTAACCAAAGGTCGCGGATTGGAATGATGGAAGCTATTAGTTTTCTAGTCCTAAATTTTAAAACGCTTTAAATGGTGGCTTGGTGGTGATGGGGCTTAAGTCCCTTGGCTTAGGTAATTCCTCCTGGTTCGCTACCACCTTTACGTTGGTGTAAAACTCGTGAAGTGACGGATCGTCAGGCGCGTTTCAAGGTCAGCAAGCGTAAGTAACCTGCATGCCCTCTAGTGTTGTAGATGTTTTTGGGCCGTGGTGATCGCTTAACATCAGGTGAGACTCCTGCCCGTTTACCCCCTCTAACATAAAATATATTATAATCAAACAATTATAAAGCAATATGCCAGATCTCAAGCTGGAAACAAATCAAGATGAAAATGAAGATATTAAAATATTTTACACCATTAACTTCAGTCTCGTAAACGAAAATTATTAAGTATTTAATAAAATAAAAAATTATTTAAAATTTTAAAATATTATAACATAAATATTTCGAATATATTTTAAATTTTATTTTTAATTATCTTCATTTATTTCATCTTTAATTGTAAAAACCAAACTACATATTTTTTGTAATTTCTAATTGACATGAATATCATTAACTTAATTAAAATTTAACAACAGCATGTTTTAGCCACATCACGTGATACGATTTAAGTTGAGCGTAATTAGTTTCACCCAGGTCATTATATGGGCTTAAAGTGTACTACTATTACACGTTACCATAACTGCTGTTACAAACCGAAGAAGTGAAGCAACTTATCTCTTGAAGCTGTTCTTTTGCAAAACTTTTGAGACATATTATATACCTACACGCATACAAACCAACTATTATTAACCAGTCATCTTATTGTTCAAACGAAAGATGTAATAGAATATTTAATAAAATATACTAAATATAGATTACAATTATATGGTGAGTTTAGAATTAGAAAATTAAATGTATTTTTTTAAATGTTACAAGTGTGCAAACAAGCATATGGTAAGTGGTTGCCGTAGCCTATGAGCACTTGCAGCACCATTAGTATGTAGGTGCCACTCATGCGTTGCCAACCTTGAGATATTAGTTCTTAAATCTCCTCTGCCCAGTAATTTCACTAGCCTACAGTGCCCTTCAAACACAGTAATGCCTAAGCACTACTATTAGGCGGCTCGCATTGGCGAGGAATCGCTGATTCTGATATGACAATTTATATTAGCTTAGGAATTAGAGATCCTAAGGGTTCAAAAGCCGGTCACCTCCAAGTGGTGCACCTCGGGCAACGGCGTCGGTTACCTGAGTACTGGCTCGACGGTTGAGCGCTGGGCGTTTACGGTCAAACCGCGCTTCAGATGGTGTTGTGTGAGTCGCTAAGATACTTTCCTGATTATCAGAATGGACTGAGAGCAGTTCCTACGACACCGGTGTTTTAACCTGGTTCTTCAGCCCCAGTCAACGGTAACAACTGTCGGTCGTAGAGGGCAACAACCTCATTAACTAGTTAGTTCGATTAGCTAGCGGTGTCTCTCACTACCACTGCTTAGTGGTTACCGTAAATGCGTTTCCCACGGTTAAAAAAAGAGTTACAGACCCACCACCTATGTTTCTTGAGTGAAAACCCTAAATTAACCCAAACTCCGGTCTTAAAACGACACAATTGTTAAACAGTTGAAATTTTCATATAATATGATTCATGGAACAGGGAACCTGTTGAAATACAGTAGAATTGTATACATGAGTTTTAATGAAAAATATGCTTATTTGACTTTATTTAGCCCTTTAGATGATCCTACTCCACCTGGTGGTAAGTAGATGCAGTGTCCAAACGGCAAAAGGAGAGACACTAAGTAATCCTTATAACTATGACATGTTTATTTTTATAGTTTTTTACAGTTTGGTTACTTTTGTAGCTTTTAGTTACTTTTGTAACTTATGGTACCCGGTTGTAGATGGTGGCCAATACTGTTTAGCTGTTTAGGTGACCATGTTTAAAAAAATAAAATATTAAATATTAAATTTAAATATTATTTATATTTCAAAATCAATACCACTCATAATTTATATAAAATATAAATTATTATACACTGTTCATTTATTTGAGCCATGTGGAATTAGTCGAGATGATGGCAAGAGACCTGATTGTTTAACGCTGGCTCCCTGTGAAAGTGGACGGGCTCTTTGGTGGGACGCCCCTTGCGTTGACATATTGGCTGTTAAGGGTGGGAGCCGCTTCGGAAGAAGCTGAATTCTGTTTGAATTTTATTTATATTTATCGTTCTAATTTATAGACAAGTATATTTCAAGGTAATATATTAAGGTTATTTATTTGAAAGTGTTCACTATTGACGTTTGATAACTATCGTTTTTTATATCAATTTAATTTCAATGACAAACGTCGAAGTTTGAAATACTAATTATATTGTATAGCTATAGTAACTCTATTATCGAATAATAATAACAAATAGACTTGTAGCATGCGCTCGCGGTAATGTAGTTTTTGTAAACTTATTCGGATTGTTATCATATGCATATGCTGTACAGGTTGAAGCCCAGGCTCTGCACTAAACACATTTTCATGTTGGAATTAATCGTTGTCAAGATGTTACGCCGTTATAAAATTATTTTTTAGTACTAATCATATTTTCAAATGATTAAAACTGTACAAATCATGTTCACAGGGAATTGTGGCAAGAATGCTAGCTGCATTTTATAGGCGTCGGGATGTGACGACCCCATCGCCCGCTGTTGGGATAACCTCTGTCATAACAGAGATTATTCCACCAGTGCAATCAGTCACACTGGTGGTAGGTCTTTTGTTGCAAGAGGCCGGCTAGGTAGGTACCACCGCAGTGTCCAATATTCTGCCGCCAAATAGTAGTGCTTAGGCACTACTGTGTTCCAGTTTGAAGGGCATTGTACGCTAGTGAAATTACTGGGCGAACGAGATTTAAGAACTAATATCTCGAGGTTGGCAACGCGTGAGTGGCACCTACTAATGGTGCTGCAAGCGCTCATAGGCTGCGGCAGCCGCTTACCATCAGGTGGGCCGTATGCTTGTTTGCCAACTTCTAACATAAAAAAATGCATTTCCCTCTAAATCGCATTCCCGATTCGAAAAATGATCCAGCCCTCCTATTACCTATGGAGGCAATGAGTAGGGGTGTAATCTTCATCCTAACATTATTCCCGGTATTTTATGTACCCAGGATCTGCTTATTACTCTCATCCGGATTTGACAGGTTTCTAGTTTTTACACGGAGTGATTGCCATCTGACCTCCGCAACCCTAAGGGCGAACCAGTAACTCCTTGGATAAGAGCAATTTACTTATCTAGAGTTAACGATTATTATCAGATGTTATTGATAATAACCGAGACCGACAGCTTAACGTGCTCTCCGAGGCACGGTTGGGAGACCCACACGGACAAACGCCCAGATCGAGACAGACATTTTAATTAACATCTGACCTAGCGGGAATCGAACCCGCAACCGTCGAGACTAAAGGCAGACTCGCTACCCACAACGCCACAACGATGTCATTAGAAATTGTTTTGCACTAACGCTCCATGGCCCAAGTGTTTCTACTGCAAACGGCACAGAGATGTAATTTGGAATAAGTGACGAATATTACGCCGCTCACAGAATTCAAGTTTTTCCGCAGCGACACCCACCCGTAAATGTGTCAACTCAAGTGGCGTCCCACAAAAGAGCCCGTCCACTTTCACAGGGAGCCAGCGTTAAACTATAAGGTCTCTTGCCATCATCTAGATAAATTCCACATGGCTCAAATAAATAAACAGCGTAAAATAATTTATACTTTATATAAAATATGAGTGGTATTGATATTGAAATATAAATAATATTTGAATACTTTTTAGGTGGCACTACTGATCGACTACCGGGCGTCCCATCACGGGTGCTTCAACAAATACCTAAACACCATTGTGTGTAAAGAGTCGAGCCCCGTGTGCCGGTCGTGTGACTGGGGGGTGGACGACACCGCCCAGCACACGTTAGAAGAGTGTCCGGCGTGGACAGTGGAGCGACTACGCTTAATTGCTGTTGTCGGAGTAGACCTGTCATTGCCCGAGACCATCCGGGCAATGCTGCTCAGCAGGAGTGCGTGGACGGCGGTCTCTAAGTTTTGCGAGACCGTCATGTCCCGCAAAAGGGAGGCCCAACGCCTTAGAACGGACGATCCACTCGTGGAGGCGTCCAGGCGTCGGAGGACAGAGCAGCGTAGGAGGTTGTGGCACCAGGC